>CM042674.1:39927154-41236797 GCA_023638005.1 Forsythia suspensa
GATATATTTGGAGAAGATTTGAAGTAATTTGAACAAAATTGAAAAAATAAAATAATTTGTTAAGTTTGGGATAGTCCCGTCCCACATACGAGAAATGTCACAAATAGAGTCTTATTTTCACATGGAAAAAAAAAAATTAGAATCTTCGAAAACTTTCTTATCTTTTAAAAGTTGGAATTGCACATATAAATAGTACTCAGCAATGGCCACTCACAACCAAAAAGACGGAATAATTGACTTGTGGTAACTCAAGTCAAAGATACAATATAAGTTACACAAGTAATTGAAAAGAAGATCAAGCCATGCTTTCAACAAATATGGACAATCTGGCCATCTTAAGAAAATTTGATCGAAAGATAGAGAAAGTATGACTAATTCTCAAATTTTGTGCATGTAAATATTGACATTCTTGAGACACTGTGTCTCTTTTCTCCACGAGACTGGTGGATATATTTTGAAAAAAATATGTTCATCTCCATGCATATCGTTCGTCAGTAAGTTGTCATGACAAAAGATTTGTAACTTCCAGTAGGTCCACAAGTTTGCACTCAGACATTTGTTTGACATTTGTGCGAAGTGTGTGAAATTTATATCGATAACTGATGAACTCTCAAAGAAATCAAATATGGGAGTTTCTTTGTAATTTTCAGAAAAAATTTCGATACGAGGTGTTGCAAAATTTTTAAAGTTTATTAATTCAAAGTGTGTACACTCTTTCTAGTAGGACCACATCACTTCACATTTTCCATAATAATTAAGCTCCTCTTGTTTCTAAAAGTGATGCTAAAATACTTGTGTCGCATCTCCCAAGGTGTAAAATGATGATTGCACTTCAATGATCTGGTCAAGTGCAAGTTTGACAATGAAATTAATGGAAAAAAGAGTTAAATATTATATTGATAACATTAGTTCACCCAGAAGTTTCCATTACAAATAGTTGCTATCCTTTGTGACCCATTGATCATCTTTCCAATATATTATTCATTTTCTAGACTTTTCTTTTCCTTCGGAAAAGTAACAAAACAAGAAAATGTGTTAACAAGGATAAATTTCTCCTCTAATTTTAGTTCAAGATGTAAATCCCATAATGTAAAAAATTAGATGTAGCAGCCCACGCCCAAAATGTTTTCATCGAAAAAGAATGGAGAATTCTCGTTTGGGTGTTGTAGTGGGCAGTTTTCTTGATTCTGTGACATTTCTTGGCAGATGAATTCCACCAAATTGGCATTTTGGCAATGCATGTTTAAAATTTCAGCCTGTGCTTTGGCCAGTTCTGCTTGAAGCTCACTAATTTGATTCTGAAGTTGGCAAATTGCTCCGGCGCAGCCGTATACGGGATCCCGAAGCCTGGCGTTGGCTTCATAAACCATACCATTCACAGCATCTGCTCTTTGACCTTCAGGAAGTTCCTGCATATGAGTTTGTAATATTTATTTTATCTTTTTGAATTTTGGTCATGCACAGAAAACATGTTAGTTAGGTGACCTATCCTTTTCAGTGTGAAACATTAACTTGACTAGATATTGGTTGAAAAATACAAGTCATAAAATGGGTCATTTTGTTATTTCAATATTTTGTCGACTTGAGATTTTACTTTTAACCCAATCTCGAGGAGAGAAAGAAAAACATGTTTAACGACATGAATCGGAATTCACTTATTATGATAGAGTACGAAAAAGAAATAGTAAGTTACTAATTTTGAGTTTTATAAGTATTAAATACCTGCAACAACCTGATTATGTTGCTAGCGCCAAAAACTCTGTGGGCAATGGTGAACTTGAGCGGCTCCGATGGCGGAAAATAAGGCGCTAGCAGACATTTATCGACACATCTGCGGCGGAGGATTTTGCATGCAGCGCAAGGACTAACTATAATAGCTGGTGGCGGAGAGGATGGAAAAGATCCAGTTGGAAATGAAGCCGGTGACATGGGAGAGAGTGAGGAGGGAGAAGTTGCTGCAGTCACTGCAGCGGCGGCGCTGCCTGTGGTAGTTTCCCTGCATTCCATCATGTTTGCTGTACATTACTAGGTGTGCAGAAAGGAGGACTTTATAGGGAAAGGGGGGAACCCATTAATTTGGAGTTAGACGTGCTATTCCAAATGTGTCTCTTGGTCCTATTAATAAAAATGTACACATCACAAAATAAATATAAGTTAATTTTAACATATTAAATAATTATATTTGTTTGATGATGTGTATATTTTTATTGGTGAAACATTCCAAATATACACATTTAAGACAAAGCAGATCTAAGCTCATTAATTTGCGGGGTCATCTTCTGACGTCAACCTTGCATCATAATTGTTTTCAGATAATAATAAGTATATATTTGATAGTGTTGAAATTATTTTTTAAATGCTTATATTATAAGTTGTTGATGAATGTATGGATAAAAATGAGTTGTAAGTTGTGGATTCTATAAAATGTATAGATAAAAAGTATGTTTGATCAATTTGACCAGATGAAATTATAATTTAAGCACCACCAAACATGCGCATTCCATGTCTTAAATTGAAAAACTAATTCAATTTAACAACAAAAATTGAATTTATGATAAACTTCAATAATTATCACACAAGGAAAAATACATAAATGTCTTGTAATATTGTTGGAAAATAGTTATTAATATTCTTGCTCACTCCTAACTAGGGACGGATCTAGACAAAGACTGAAATTTTTTTTAGACTTAGCTAATATATATTTATATATATATAAATTTAAATAAAAAAATTATTTTTTTCTTATACTAAAAAAAATTTGGGTCAGGCAACGAAGTCCACCTTGTATCTGCCACTGCTCCTAACCTCAAACTTGTTTTTCCAAATTGATATACATTTTTGGACGTAAATTGACTCCCTCTATTCTCAAGAATTTGGTTAACTTCAATTCTTCATTTTTATGTATTCTATATTTTATGAGATAGTTGTACTGTATACTATAAAAAAATAAAAAAAATTAAAAAATATTATTTCACTTTTTTTATTTTAAAATATTATTTAAATTTTGTAACACTTGTTGTTATATTTGTTACGTTTGTTACATTTCTTACAAAAAATATGTGTGTTACATTTATTACATATAGAATTTAAAATGTTTAAAAGTAATTATAAAATTTTAATATAAAATTAAGGATGGATAGTTTCAAAAATAACTATAAAAAATAAAAGAAATTTAAAATAATATATATTTATAAAAATATTGTTTTAACTTTTTGTAACATTTTGTGGCATTTGTTTTAAAAAATGTGTGTTACATTTATTATGGACATTTTTTGCCTATTTTCAAGACTACCATTATCGTCACACGTGTCGCGGACCGACTCTTCCGGTCAAGCAGAATACACTATTTTTTTCGCTCCGTGCGGCGATGAGTTGACTCCTCTATTCAACTACCTTCCGCCTTTTCCATCGCGAGTCTAAACATAACCCGTTGCACATTTTACCCACACAACTTACTAGCATGTAAACACTCGAACGCATCCCTGCGCTACACTTGGTGCCAAGGCGCTCGCCTATTCGCAATGCACATCTTCGTCGATGTTCTTCAACTCTATTGAACCGACTTAGCTAGCCTGTCCGCATGCCCATGCACAACATACGGTCCTCTCATAGCATACTCGCTCCAACCATAATGGCATCTTGCCATATTCACCCAACTATGCGGTGTTGCCCCACAACCACATTTCTAACCAACGAATCCCGCAGCAAGGCTAGAACCTATAGCCAAAGTGCACGAGTTAGCATACGAGGCCTTTAGAGTACTTTCCTCGATAGCTCATTCGGCCTAGAGGCGTCACCGTATCCTTAGCGTAGCCCTCACGCTTAGCAATGCTCTAGCGGTAACCTCGGGCCTCCTCCAGGAGTGCCCAACGAAGGCTCCAAAAGCCAACGCCACTTTGAAGAGTTCCCAAACTCTGACGAGTACTTTAGCCCTCTCTTGAGGTGCCTAAAGTAGGCCCTTAGTTGCCCGCATGGCCCCTAAGGATTGCTCATTTAGTGCACAAGGTTAGCCCGCAGGCTGCCCCTCCGTTAGGACGAAAGCACGGGGGAGGCTGGCTGATTGCTCACCAAGCATGCCTCCCTTATAATAGATGCGGAGAAATATCCCAAGTGACACCAGTAGACGTCTTTTGGCCGAGGAATCATAATTTCCATAACCGGTGTTCCCGACCTCCAAATGACGTTCCGTTTGATCCGTAGCGAAGCTAACATCTTCAATATGAAGTCTAACAAGTTTCAGCCCCAACGGATACTCGACCGCTGAGTTATTGCCCTTGCAATATTCTGAAATTACGGCAGCACGCTGCTTCGCCCAGTCACCTTCGGCCCTTACGTTTCATAACCAAACGGACTCCGATTGTCGCCTGCCTTGGTAGGAAGCTTCCTAACTCCTTAGGGAAGCTCTCCGTAAAACGGCTTCTCCAAACTCTATTGATAAGGTTCTCTGCTCATCACCCGAAGTTGTTGCCATTACGGCCACCAATAATCTCATGTCAAGCCAACTTCACCGTCATCCCCGATAGTCACGGATATTAGCGTTAAGCTAAGGTGCGATCCGTGACATCCTCCTCCACTCAATACTGTCAACGTCCTCGTTGACATGGAGTATACTAAGACTTTAGTATACAAGATCTCCACTTCGTCATTGTGCATCTTGCACAAAGATCTCCACTCGATTGTTGTGCATCCCGCACAAACTCGCTCTTTTAGGCTCTCAAGCCACCGACCCATGAATCAACAACGCTAAACCAACTCAAAACTAAGCCATCCCATCTCGACTCGCTATTGCCGATAAGCCATCCCATCTTCGTTGTTGTTGCCGATGCATTGTCCTCCAACAAATGTGCACAAATGCTGCACAATCTCTCTTCTAGGCTCTCCAGCCAATCGATCCTTCAATCAACAACGCTAAATCATCTTAGAACCAAGTCATCCCATATTGACAAGCTATTGCTGATAAGCCAATTCATGCTGACTGGTTGTTGCTGATGCGATATCCTCAAACACACGTGCACAAATCCTGCACATTCTCATTCTTCTAGGCTCTCAAGCCAATCGACCTTTGAATCAACAACGCTGAAACAACTCTGAACCAAGCCATCCCATACTGACTAGTTGTCGTTGATAAGCCATCCCATACTGACTAGTTGTTGCTGATGCAATATCGTCCAACAAGTGTACAGATCCATCTGTGACACCCTCCTCCACTCAAAGGTGTTGACGTCCTCGAAAACACGCCAACATATAAGAATTCAGGTTTGTCCCTCCCGAAAAAACAATTTTTGGTACACCCCCACCGAGTGTGGTTATCCTAACCAACCGCGTCTCACGGCACCACCAAGAAAAATTCTTAGATTATATTCGGTTCCAATCTTCACCCTATGCCTGAAGCATTAGTTCCTCGACTGAACAGATTCATATGTCCGTAGTGCCCATCTGTCACATACCGAATTAAAATCCATATTTAGCTCTCAACTTGGACAAATTTTGAGTCCCACGCTCTCTTGCACAAAGCTTGAGTTTTTGAAAGCCTGGTGCTTCCTTTAAGTCTATGTTTAATCCCTTCAGTAAAGACACAACACGGTTTTCCCTAGGAACATAGTTGACACAACTCAATTTTCTGCTCAGCTCCCACTTTGCATGTCTGCAAAGGTTTTCAAATCATTGGCGCATTGCGCCTAAGAGCTCAATAGCTCAAACTTCAACTTCGCACACACGCCCGCCCATTTGCTAAGGCACTCATATCATTGGCGCCCGGCCACTAAGGTGGAGACAATATGTCCCACTGATTACTCAGACCGCCTTTACCTGTTCTCGAAACCTCAGATGTCCTTGGCGCCCAGCGCCTAAAGCGTAAAACTAACACGTCACTCTTAATTACGCATGACTCTGTTCAATGCCTTGCCTTTTCCTAAGGCCTCGCCAAATCATTGGCGCCCAATGCCTAAATTAAGGGCCTTTAACGTCCACTCCTTGCAGCCCAAAGGGTGGCTTGTTCAACAAAAGCAATTTAATCAATCACTTGGTTTAACACCAACTCCCGCATGGCAATTAGCCAACCCGACTAACGCCCCAAATTCATATGGCTAAGCAATCAATTGTTTAACTCAACCCATATTTCGACCAAAACAAGCAATCAACTCTTTGATTCAAGTTCGATCTTGAAACCTGTGAGGGCAATCACTTGCACAACACTAGAAACGCCTCAATACGTCCACAAGGTGACTCTTCACCATTCTCTCTAAAATCCATCCTCCCGCAGCTTGGAAGGTTCTCAACAATGTGGTATCTTACCATCGCATGGCACATCACTGCCTACATCTGTCTCTGAAAGCTCCTCCATCTTCCACAGCTTGGAAGATTATCCTGAAAATGTGGTATCCTACCACCATAAGGCTACGCTGCCTTAAATTCACCTCCTGACTTGCGGCCTTTCTGCAACATGGTCACAATAACTTGTAACCGTGGCACCCTTGTCCACCCGACCAAATCGGCATATCCCTTCTCAGAAGTCAAGATATATAGATACATTAGATTTTGCCTTTAGTACCCATGGGAAAAGATTAACAACCATCTTCTTGGCCTTATTGACTCAAAGCTATCGTCAAAACAAATTACTTCAGAGATAGCTAAGCTTCTTGCCCGAATCATCGCCAACCGAAAAGTTAACAATTCATTCCGACCTTAATAACACAACTATCATTTCGCCCAAGACTTCTGATAATGATCGTATCAAGCCCAAACAAACTGCTAACTGAAGCTGCTCATAGATCCCTTCTGATGCTATCAACAAGCTCACCATAAATCAGGCTAATGAACTTCACCCAGTCGACAGTAACCAATAACCATAAACAAAGCTACTCCGCTTCACACCGTTTATAGCTGTCAACAACGTAGCACAACATTGGTCTCAGAGCCAAACTGATGCACTGTAAGCTCAATCTCTGAAGCCAGCATTTGCTGCTCTTATAAGGATGTCAACTGATACTCAATCGACTCTCGACATCCCCAAAATCATGCACAATCTACAATCGGAATTATTGAAGCAGTTTAAAGCTAGTGACAACAATCCCTCACCCTTGCGTTGCAAACCGGCACAATTCTATTCATGAATCCGAGGTTTCATCCGTCGTCGTCCTCGACGAGTTCTATCGGTCAATTCCAAATTGTAGTAGTACCGTGGTTTGTACAAACTACTCGATAACGCCCAAATCTGGGCTCGATACCAACCTGTCACGGACCGACTCTTCGGTCGCGCGTAGCACGACTACTTTTTTTCGCTCGATGCCAAAGAGTTGACTCCTCTATTCAACTACCTTCCGCCTTTTCCATCGCGAGTCTAAACATAACCCGTTGCACATTTTACCCACACAACTTACTAGCATGTAAACACTCGAACGCATCCTGCGGCGACTTGGTGCCAAGGCGCTCGCCTATTCGCAATGCACATCTTCGTCGATGTTCTTCAACTCTATTGAACCGTCTTAGCTAGCTTGTCCGCATGCCCATGCACAACATACGGTCCTCTCATAGCATACTCGCTCCAACCATAATGGCATCTTGCCATATTCACCTAACTATGCGGTGTTGCCCCACAACCACATTTCTAACCAACGAATCCCGCAGAAGGCTAGAACCTATAGCCAAAGTGCACGAATTAGCATACGAGGCCTTTAGAGTACTTTCCTCGATAGCTCATTCGGCCTAGAGGCGTTACCGTATCCTTAGCGTAGCCCTCACGCTTAGCAATGCTCTAGCGGTAACCTCAGGCCTCCTCCGAGTGCCCAACGAAGGCTCCAAAAGCCAACGCCGCCTGAAGAGTTCCCAAACTCTGACGAGTACTTTAGCCCTCTCTTGAGGTGCCTAAAGTAGGCCCCAGTTGCCCGCATGGCCCCTAAGGATTGCTCATTTAGTGCACAAGGTTGGCCGCAGTGCCCCTCCGTTAGGGACGAAAGCACGGGGAGGTGGTGATTGCTCACCAAGCATGCCTCCCTTATAATAGATGCGGAGAAATATCCCAAGTGACACCAGTAGACGTCTTTTGGCCGAGGAATCATAATTTCCATAACCGGTGTTCCCGACCTCCAAATGACGTTCCGTTTGATCCGTAGCGAAGCTAACATCTTCAATATGAAGTCTAACAAGTTTCAGCCCCAACGGATACTCGACCGCTGAGTTATTGCCCTTGCAATATTCTGAAATTACGGCAGCGCCACTGCACTGCCCAGTCACCTTCGGCCCTTACGTTTCATAACCAAACGGACTCCGATTGTCGCCTGCCTTGGTAGGAAGCTTCCTAACTCCTTAGGGAAGCTCTCCGTAAAACGGCTTCTCCAAACTCTATTGATAAGGTTCTCTGCTCATCACCCGAAGTTGTTACCATTACGGCCACCAATAATCTCATGTCAAGCCAACTTCACCCGTCATCCCCGATAGTCACGGATATTAGCGTTAAGCTAAGGTGCGATCCGTGACATCCTCCTCCACTCAATACTGTCAACGTCCTCGTTGACATGGAGTATACTAAGACTTTAGTATACAAGATCTCCACTTCGTCTGTTGTGCATCTTGCACAAAGATCTCCACTCTGATTGTTGTGCATCCTGCACAAACTCGCTCTTTTTAGGCTCTCAAGCCAGTCGACCCATGAATCAACAACGCTAAACCAACTCAAAACTAAGCCATCCCATACTGACTCGCTATTGCTGATAAGCCATCCCATACTGACTGTTGTTGCTGATGCATTGTCCTCCAACAAATGTGCACAAATGCTGCACAATCTCTCTTCTAGGCTCTCCAGCCAATCGATCCTTCAATCAACAACGCTAAATCATCTTAGAACCAAGTCATCCCATATTGACAAGCTATTGCTGATAAGCCAATTCATGCTGACTGGTTGTTGCTGATGCGATATCCTCAAACACACGTGCACAAATCCTGCACATTCTCATTCTTCTAGGCTCTCAAGCCAATCGACCTTTGAATCAACAACGCTGAAACAACTCTGAACCAAGCCATCCCATACTGACTAGTTGTCGTTGATAAGCCATCCCATACTGACTAGTTGTTGCTGATGCAATATCGTCCAACAAGTGTATAGATCCATCTGTGACACCCTCCTCCACTCAAAGGTGTTGACGTCCTCGAAAACACGCCAACATATAAGAATTCAGGTTTGTCCCTCCTGACAAAAAAACATTTTTTTGGTACACCCCCACCGAGTGTGGTTATCCTAACCAACCGCGTCTCATGGCACCACCAAGAAAAATTCTTAGATTATATTCGGTTCCAATCTTCACCCTATGCCTGAAGCATTAGTTCCTCGACTGAACAGATTCATATGTCCGTAGTGCCCATCTGTCACATACCGAATTAAAATCCATATTTAGCTCTCAACTTGGACAAATTTTGAGTCCCACGCTCTCTTGCACAAAGCTTAAGTTTTTGAAAGCCTGGTGCTTCCTTATCGTCTATGTTTAATCCCTTCGTAAAGACACAACACGGTTTTCCCTAGGAACATAGTTGACACAACTCAATTTTTCTCGCTCGGCTCCCACTTTGCATGTGCGCGCAGGTTTTCAAATCATTGGCGATTGCGCTTTAAGAGCTCAATAGCTCAAACTTCAACCTGCACACGCCCGCCCATTTGCTAAGGCACTCATATCATGGCGCCGGCGCCTAAGGTGGAGAGACAATATGTCCCACTCGATTCTGCACCGCCCACCTGCTCCTCGAAACCTCGATGTCCTTGGCGCCCGCCGCCTAAAGCGTAAACTAACACGTCACTCTTAATTCTGCACAGCTCCGTTCAATGCCTTGCCTTTTCCTAAGGCCTTCGCAAATCATTGGCGTCCAATGCCTAAATTAAGGGCCTTTAACGTCCACTCCTTGCAGCCCAAAGGGTGGCTTGTTCAACAAAAGCAATTTAATCAATCACTTGGTTTAACACCAACTCCCGCATGGCAATTAGCCAACCCGACTAACGCCCCAAATTCATATGGCTAAGCAATCAATTGTTTAACTCAACCCATATTTCGACCAAAACAAGCAATCAA
The DNA here is from genome assembly GCA_023638005.1 of Forsythia suspensa. Lineage (NCBI taxonomy): Eukaryota > Viridiplantae > Streptophyta > Magnoliopsida > Lamiales > Oleaceae > Forsythia > Forsythia suspensa. The sequence goes on from CM042674.1 coordinate 39,937,210, forward strand.
CTCTTTGATTCAAGTTCGATCTTGAAACCTGTGAGGGCAATCACTTGCACAACACTAGAAACGCCTCAATGCGTCCACAGGGTGACTCTTCACCATTCTCTCTAAAATCCATCCTCCCGCAGCTTGGAAGGTTCTCAACAATGTGGTATCTTACCATCGCATGGCACATCACTGCCTACATCTGTCTCTGAAAGCTCCTCCATCTTCCACAGCTTGGAAGATTATCCTGAAAATGTGGTATCCTACCACCATAAAAAGGCTCTGTTGCCTTAAATTCACCTCCTGACTTGCGGCCTTTCTGCAACATGGTCACAATAACTTGTAACCGTGGCACCCTTGTCCACCCGACCAAATCGGCATATCCCTTCTCAGAAGTCAAGATATATAGATACATTAGATTTTGCCTTTAGTACCCATGGGAAAAGATTAACAACCATCTTCTTGGCCTTATTGACTCAAAGCTATCGTCAAAACAAATTACTTCAGATAGCTAAGCTTCTTGCCCGAATCTGACTGCCAACCGAAAAGTTAACAATTCATTCCGACCTTAATAACACAACTATCATTTCGTCCAAGACTTCTGATAATGATCGTATCAAGCCCAAACAAAGCGCTAAGCGGAAGTCGCTCATAGATCCCTTCGATGCTATCAACAAGCTCACCATAAATCAAAGCTAATGAACTTCACCCAATCGACAAGAACTAATAACCATAAACAAAGCTACTCCGCTTCACACCGCTTATAGTCACAACAACGTAGCACAACATTGGTCTCGAGCCAAACCGATGCAATCAGAAGCTCGATCTCGAAGCAAAGATTTGTCGCTCTTATAAGGATGTCAACTGATACTCAATCGACTCTCGACATCCCCAAAATCATGCACAATCTACAATCGGAATTATTGAAGCAGTTTAAAGCTAGTGACAACAATCCCTCACCCTTGCGTTGCAAACTGGCACAATTCTATTCACTGAATCCAGGTTTCATCCGTCGTCCTCTGACGAGTTCTATCGGTCAATTCCAAATTGTAGTAGTACCAGGGTTTGTACAAACTACTCTGATAACGCCCAAATCTGGGCTCTGATACCAACTGTCACGGACCGACTCTTCCAGTCGCGTAGCACGACTATTTTTCGCTCCGTGCGGCAGTAGTTGACTCCTCTATTCAACTACCTTCCGCCTTTTCCATCGCGAGTCTAAACATAACCCGTTGCACATTTTACCCACACAACTTACTAGCATGTAAACACTCGAACGCATCCCTGCGCTGCACTTGGTGCCAAGGCGCTCGCCTATTCGCAATGCACATCTTCGTCGATGTTCTTCAACTCTATTGAACCGTCTTAGCTAGCTTGTCCGCATGCCCATGCACAACATACGGTCCTCTCATAGCATACTCGCTCCAACCATAATGGCATCTTGCCATATTCACCCAACTATGCGGTGTTGCCCCACAACCACATTTCTAACCAACGAATCCGCAGAAGAAGGCTAGAACCTATAGCCAAAGTGCACGAATTAGCATACGAGGCCTTTAGAGTACTTTCCTCGATAGCTCATTCGCCCAGAGGCGCCATCAGTATCCTTAGCGTAGCCCTCACGCTTAGCAATGCTCTAGCGGTAACCTCTCAGCCTCCTCCGAGTGCCCAACGGAAGGCTCCAAAAGCGCCGCCTGAAGAGTTCCCAAACTCCGACGAGTACTTTAGCCTCTCTTGAGGTGCCTAAAGTAGGCCCTTAGTTGCCCGCATGGCCCCTAAGGATTGCTCATTTAGTGCACAAGGTTAGCCCGCAGTGCCCCTCCGTTAGGACGAAAAGCACGGGGAGGTCGGCCGATTGCTCACCAAGCATGCCTCCCTTATAATAGATGCGGAGAAATATCCCAAGTGACACGGTGAGGCGTCTTTTGGCCGAGGAATCATAATTTCCATAACCGGTGTTCCCGACCTCCAAATGACGTTCCGTTTGATCCGTAGCGAAGCTAACATCTTCAATATGAAGTCTAACAAGTTTCAGCCCCAACGGATACTCGACCGCTGAGTTATTGCCCTTGCAATATTCTGAAATTCTGGCAGCGCCACCGCATCGCCCAGTCACCTTCGGCCCTTACGTTTCATAACCAAACGGACTCCGATTGTCGCCTGCCTTGGTAGGAAGCTTCCTAACTCCTTAGGGAAGCTCTCCGTAAAACGGCTTCTCCAAACTCTATTGATAAGGTTCTCTGCTCATCACCCGAAGTTGTTGCCATTACGGCCACCAATAATCTCATGTCAAGCCAACTTCACCCGTCATCCCCGATAGTCACGGATATTAGCGTTAAGCTAATGTGCGATCCGTGACACGCCGCCACTACTTGTAAAAACTATTCTAATACAAAGAGTTGTGCTGCCGCTGCCACTATCTCTGCCGCCGCCGCCGCCACTATCGCCGCCACAAACAAATTAGCCTCCACCATAAATCATTACCAGCCACTACAACAAAGAAAATCAATCTAAAAAATCAACATGTTGTCCATGCAAAAATTGCTCTTCACATTGATTATTTTCTTCACCAAAACCAAATTAATAAAAAAAATGCATCAAATATAAATCATGACTGTTTATGAAATGAAATCTCCATTAATTCTCTTCTTTGCTTTCTCTCTCTTCCTCAAAAACCAAAAAATAATAATAATAATAATAATAATAATAATAAATTCAAATAACAATGCATCACAGTGAAAACATTTGTAAAACTAAAAGCGTGTGGCAAATATTGATGCTACTTCTAGAAATCTATTGTGCAAATCAACAAAACCATCTACGTTTCTGGTATATGGGAGATGGTTTAATCCAATTCTTTGGTGAAGGGTTTCCATCTCTAGATAATGGGTAGAAGCAAAATGGAGTGAATAATGGTGAGAATTACACGAATTTGAACTGAAACTATAATGAGCATATTATCAGGACTTCAGATTTTGAAGATCTGAAGAGTTTTTTGCGTGTACGGAAAGGGAAAATTGAAGACGGTAATTGGAAGGATTTCCCATTTGAAGGCAATAAATTAAAAAAAGAAAAAAAGAAAACAAACAAACAGTAAAATTAAAAAATTCTTTTAAATTTAAGTACTAGACGTAATTTCCTCATATGGGATTTAGTCCACATAAAATCTTACATTCTCTTTGATCAATGTTTTTCTATAAGGGAGTATAAAATATTGTCCGTTCATTCTTGTATTATAGAGGATTATTATTTTGAAAAGTACTTAATATTGATTTTGAATTTTTTAGTACCACACGATCGAGCATGCAAAGTTGTTCGAAAAAAAGTTCAGATTCTTCATTAGTCAAATTAAAGATATTGTACATTATATGTGAGTTCAAATTTTATTTTATTTATTTAATATTTTTGAATTGCCTATTTATTAATACTTATGTATTATAGTAAATAATTAATACGTGCATGAATCTAGTTAAATTGGTCGAACATATTTTTTATCCACGCATTTAATAGGACCCACAACCTACAATTCACTTTTTATCCACATATTCACCCACAACTTAATATATAAGTACTAAAAATATTTTTAGCACTACCAAAAAAATATGTTAAAGGAGGTCCTAAAACAAAATTAACTGACTTGAACAAGCATTAATTTTTGCAAATAATTAAGAGTATGGTCATTGTGTTATAAAAGTAAGAGAATAAGAAAGAAAAATAGAAGATAATTAGAGTTGTATTAAATTTATTATAACAATGACATTATATATATATATATATATATATATATATATATATATATATATATATATATATATTTCATAATTATTTATCATTTTACAACACTTTGACTCATTTTCTAGATATGTTTGCTTACGAACATTGTCAAACAAACCAATCGAAAATTAGGAAGACTAGTTATTTATAAATATATTTTCTACTATAATTGATTTTTATTATTAGAAAGTTTATTCAAGAATCTAATTAAGTGTTCCTTTTTCTAATTTTGTACTGTAACCCTAATAAAAGTTAAATATGTATATAATTTTTCATTATTGAAAAATACATTAAGTCTCAATCACTAGTACTTTTTATTTGCAATTAGAAAAGTATTTCCCTATCATAAGGTATTTATTTTAAAATATTTACATAAAATTCCAACTGCATGCCTTAAATGAGGACTTTAAGATAATCACAGTTCACACCTTCAATTTTTTTTTTCACTTTATTTAGTAAATTGTTGATTGTGATATTTACTGAATGATTCAATACACAGATCATCGTGTATAAAGACTCAATAGTATAAAATCTGACAAAATTTTATACTAGATGTCATTGTGTTTCATCGTTATTTTTATAATTGGATTTAGAACTAAATTATAAACAAGATTATAAAATTAAGGAAAAATAACATAATTGGTTTCCAACCTTTTAAAAATGTAAGAGATATATACCTAATCTTTAAAATAGTATTGAACATCTCTAACGTTTGAAAAAATAAACATAGTAGATCCTTTATAATGAAATTAACCTCTTATTTAAATTAAATTAAAAAAAAAAACAAGAAAAAAGAATAAAAAATTAACCAAATGTACCTTAAAAAATAAAGACTAACAAAGATGTCATGTTCTTCAATAGAAGAAAACCCTATTATACTTTCACATCATAGCCTCGATTTGAATGTTAAACCATCATTATCACCCTCCAAAATTTTCATACCCAACAAACTTTACTATTTTGCACCGAAATCTTGCATCAATTTCACTTTTCCCGATGCAACACACTTTTTTTTTTTTTTTGATTTGAAACCAGAAAGTTTAGAAAATGTTTGGGTTGTCAAGTTTAGATAATTGGCGACTAGGATTGTATTGTTCGTCCCAATGGGTATGGTATGGTAGTATTTAAGCCGGAATAAGATGCTCTTCTTTAGCTCTGCCATTTTTATCACACTCGTTGTCGGTGTGCGCTTAATCTCGTTTTTTTCCCTCTACTTTCAAATTTCCTGTACAAACCTTATTCGATTTCTGATTCATCGTTGCCGACTGGTACATCATCTTCTTCCATGGTTGCCGATTTCTGTATAACCATTTGGATTCAGATTCAGATTCTAATATGGATTTGTTGATTGAATTTTCTAAAAGTAATAAATTAGAAGAAAAAGAAAAGAATAAAAGAAGAATTTTAGATAGAAAAAAAAAATTTCGTGTAATCTGTAAACAAAATTGACAAGAAGAAAGGCATGTAGTCATCGTATGATCGGTAACTTCGGTGACTTTTTTCGACGACGAATCTTTAGTGAAAAGACTTTTTATTTTTTTTAGCCGAGAAGCCATCTTGGAGTTCGGAGGTGGTGATGGATTTTGGATTTTGAGATTTGGTAGAAGAAGAGAACCTCTTTGTTATTCTTTATTTTTTGGGGTACATTTGGTTATTTTTCTGTTCTTAATTTTTTCTTTTTTTCTTGTTTTTGTTTTTTTGTTATTTAAAGGGAATGACAATTTCATCACAAAGGACCTACCATGCTTACTTTTTCAAACCTTGGGGATGTTCGATGCTATTTTTAAATATTAGAGATATATCTCTTACGTTTTGAAATGTTGAATACCAACCTAAAATTAATTAAAAATGATATGTATGTTTTTGACACATTTGTTAATCACATCTTCTTAATAATTGAAAGACCCATTACATGTTTTGATATATCGGCACATTACACCTTGATTTTTTTCCCCCATTTGTTAAGAAAAAGTAATGTGTTGAGGAATCAAATTAAAATATATTGAGGGGATTGCAAATAAAACAAGAAGAAATAGTTGAAATATGTTGTCTCGAATTTCAAATATTACGTTAGCATTGACTCTATGTCAAAGGTTTTAAATCTTCATAATGGTCAGTATCATCATTCTTTCCAAGAAAATTTTGCAATTATCATTGCTCCCATATATTCTCGTTTTAGGTATTTTGAATTTTGTTAATAGTCATAGTTCTGGGGTTTAAATACGTTCGAAATCTCCATATGAGATATTCATTTAAGAATCGAAAACGTATCTGTACAGTAAACTTCTCAAAGATCTAGTATATTGTGCTCTTAATGTCATCACCAGGATTGTAGGAAGAAAAGGTATGACACTAGAGCAAAAGACACGCAACCAGAAATTGAAAATAGAAGATTGCGTAGATAAATGAAATAAACGAACCAACCTACGTGTATTGATACGATCGAAAGAGCCCACTTTATTCATCTACTATTCAATTACTGCTATTTTCTCTAGGATAACTTGATCATACTCGACTTAAGCCCGATGGAAGATCTTAGACCCATGAATTCCAATAAAGTACAGAGTTCTTATGTTTATAGAGTTATGCAAGACTTTCTTAAAGATCATGGCGTCGCTAATACAATCAAGATGAAAGAGTATTACATTTCGACGGAATGACCCAATCAACCTTTTTCGACTTCCTGAATTGGGAAAACTAAAACAAGTTTCTCCTCGTTTTTTTTTTTGGATATAGCATATCCTTACTTCTTAATACCGGAATTACAATCATCTGGATATCTACCTTCTAGATTGATTTCTCGACACATTGGTGGCATACCTATGGATGCCATGTTGGACTCCCAACATAGTATCTAACTAGACCGTGACTCCTAGAAATGCCACTCATCAAGCCCTATAGCACGCATCGGGCTTCAAGAAGCATACTATGAGGCATTGAAAGAACTCGCCCTCGTTGAATGACCATGGCAAACAATTTCAAAAATCGACTTGCTTTTGCTCATATTCTAATGATACGAACCAGACGCGACGACTATACAATCTGCAGTGATACTTCTAGGAAGGGGTTAAGTTGACATGGGGGAGTAATAGCTAACGTATCTCAATAGTGAAAATGTATAAATGAATCCTAATCACGACTTACATTTATCCACTATTGGTTATGCATTGAAATTTTGGCAACAATATTTGTTTGGCCACGATTGCGAGATCTTCACAAATGACAAGGGTTTAAAATATTTTCTTTGCCTAGTAAGATCTCAATATACATTGGTGATTAGAATTAGCCCATGTTTGGTATTGCTTAATTTATAATTTTAGCTTATCAAATACACTTTTTATCCACAAATTTTTATAAAACTCACAATTTACAACTCGCTTTTTATTCACATATTCACCCACAACTTATAATATAAATACTTAAAAAATAAATTCATCATTACCAAACATGGGCTTATACTATGATTACATCATCACTCAATAAGGCTAGCATTGCACGGATGCACGAAGTCAAAGGTATTTATCTAAGATCACCAAATAACTGGAGTGAAGAACTTCGATGTAGAATCGTCGTCTCCTTCCAATGATTTAGTATACTTGTAAGGACAATGGCAGAACATCAGAAGACAGACACCTTTGTTGAGACAATGAAGAATAAATGTGTAAAAGAGAACCTATCGATTATATATGTTTGATTGAGTCCCTTTGGTAGCTCCATGAAAAGTTCTAAACTTAATTGCATTATTGGTAAAAGTTCATCGACTACATGTGTGAAATAGCCAAAATATTATCTTGGGCTAAACAAGAGAATGAACCCTATTTCTATAAATAGATGGGACGGATGCCCATGGCATGCCAGACAATCTGGACTAAACGATGTAGATGTTCTAGTCTTTTTACTGCGTCTATGGTCTTCATCACTTAGATGAGTACCACTAGCAGTATCATAAGTTCGTTTATTTGAACTTATTTCTTTTTTGTCTTTGCATGGAAATACATTTTCAAAAAATGCAGTATTTCCAGATTCAATGATATTACCTTTATGTATGTCTGGAATGTCTGATTGTGAATAAGAAATTGATATAGACTACTATTGTTAGCATATCCGATAAATATACAATCAATTATTTTATGTCCAATTTTAACTTGTTTAGGCTCTGATACTTCAACCTTAGCCAAACACCCCCACACTTTTAAGTGTTTATAGTTATTTTTATGACCTTTCCATAATTCATATAGACTTTTATCCTTTTTATTTTGTGGTATCTTATTAAGAATAATATTTGCTAAAAAGATAGCTTCCCCCCACAAGTTCTGAGGTAAACATGAACTTATCAATATCGCATTCATCATTTCTTTAAGAGTCCGATTTTTATGCTCAACAATACCATTTGATTAAGGTGAATAAGGTGCTATTGTTTGATGAATAATACCATATGCTGAACAAAATTCTTCAAATGGTGCTTCGTATTCTCCTCATCTATCACTACGAATAATATTTATTCGTTTGCTAAGTTGATTTTCAACTTCATTCTTATAATGTTTAAAAAATATATAAGGCTTCACCTTTGCTTCTTAGCAAATATAGATAACAGTATCTTGTGCAGTCCTTAAAAAAATAATGAAATACTTTTTACCACCTCTAGTTTGTACAAATTTCAAGTCAGAGATATCACTGTGAATTAATTCTAAAAGTATAGAATTTCTTTCAATAGAGTGAAACGAAGTTTTGGCTAACTTAGCCTCAACACAAATCTCGCATTTATGATTAAGATCAAAATGCAGAGAAGGCAACAAACTTAAGTTCATTAATTTACGCGCAGATTTAAAGTTTGCATGCCCTAATCGATTATGCCATAAACAAAAAGACTCAATGTTATAAGCAGAAGTAGAAGTATTATTATTATTGTTTAATTTCGGTACAATAGTAAGGATATTCATCCTGAATAGTCCATCAGAAAGGTAACCATTTCCCATATACACATCATTTTTAGGGAGTACAAACATGTCAGATACAAAGACTAATTTAAAACAATTATTGCTAAGTAAGGATCTAGACATAAGATTCTTGCGAATGTCATGACACATGTAACACATTGTTGAGGACGATGTCTTTGCCGGAAGTCATCATCAAAGTTACATTTCTTTGTCCCTCAACTTTTGAACATACGGAATTTTTCATAAACAATTGTTATTCGTTGATTGTCTTGTAGTTAGAGAACATTGTCTTGTCAGCACAAATGCGTCGAGTAGCACCAATGTCTACCCACCATTCTCTAGGATTCTCAATTTTGTTGCATTCAGAAACAACATCAGACAAGTTCAGTTTTTGAATATCCTCATATAGTACATCACTTTCTGTCACATTTGCTTGGACCTTTTGTTTCTTTGGCTTACGACATTCACTTGCACGATATCCTGCTTTTTCACAATTATAACAACCGCCTTTCTATTTCTTAGCATTCTTTTTATTGTTTTTTTTCGGTGCATCACTAGAATACTTTCTTTTCTTGTTAGTTTTTGAACTAGACTCTACAATGTTGGCTTTTGTTTGTCCAAATTGTCCTCCATATTTTTTGTCAGACTTTCTATTGTCTTCTTCTATCTTTAGTCGAACGATTAATTCTTCCAAGTTCATATCTTTCCATTTGTGCTTAAGATAGTTTTAGAAATCTCTCTATAAAGGAGGAAGTTTCTAGATAATTGCAGCAACTTGGAGTGACTCACTTAAACTCATATTTTCAGCATGTATGTCATGAAAAAGAACCTGCAACTCTTGAACTTGGCTAATAACCGTCTTGGTGTCTATCATCTTGAAGTCTAAGAAGTTTTCGACAATGAATTTCTCCGTGCCAGCATCACCAGTCTTGTATTTTTTCTTGAAAGAATTTTAAAATTCTTTTGCAAATTTCATAACACTATAAACACCGTATAGTGTATTATCCAGACCATTCAAAATGTAATTCTTGCATAGAAAGTCCGAGTGCTTCCATGTGTCTAAGGCAATAAGAGACTCCTATTATTTGGTCATTCCTGAACTGCAGGAGCATCTTCGGTGAGAAACCTCGCCAAATTTTAAGTGGTCAAATAGAATAGCATCTTTTGTTGCCATCTTTTGAAATCCACACAACTAAAAATTTTCGGTTTTTCTCCATAGGATACCAGAGTTGACTGAAGCGGAATAGCTACATGTGGAACTGCAATGGTTGTATCATTAGTCGGGAAAACAATTTTATTCCCATTCAAATCCATCTGTGTTATGAAAGCAAGCAGAAGTTGAATAGTTTAATTAGAAAAAACATATATATAAACACCGTTTTCAGTATAATGCACTAAGCTTGAATTGCACTAATCACCGTATAATGCAATCTAAACTAATTTCAGAATTAAGCTTGAATAAGATTTGAGCATATGATTATTTAATAACTTAATGCATATGATTATTTAATAATTAATGCACAATACTAAATCACGAAATTGGCAATTGATCTGGAAAAAAAAAAATTAAATTACAGCTAACTTAAATAGTTAGAACAAATAAATATTTAGTGCCAACAAAACTTATATTATAGTATGCAAACCATTCTTTTTTTTAAGAATATAAATATAAAAAAAATTCGTCATAAAATTGTTGGATATATATGAGAAAAGATCTGGACCCCGTGACGGGGTCCAGAAAGTTTTCCCGTCTGGGTCCGAGAAAGTTTTCCCGTCTGGCTGCGTGTCAATCACGCAGCTAGTGAAAAAAAAAAAAAAAATTTGAGGCCCCCCCTCCCCACACCCATCTGCAAGAAAAACAACCTCCCACCCTTCTGCGCCACCAAAAAAAGCCCCCCCTCCCCCAAACTTTTACAGCCGCAAAAAAAAACCACCCCAGCCTCCCTCCTTTAACTTTTAACGCTCCCTCCCTCCATTTAAGTTTGTTACCGAAAGCTGGGGTACCATTGCATGACAGGGTTCCATAGCAATTTAAAATTTAAGATTACAAATATATTAGGTGCTGAAACAACTTGTCGGTAACAAACTATAAAATGAAGTATTCCTACTGAACCAGTTGATGTAGCTATTATCTGAGATCTGGGTTTGTGGGGTTCATAGTTGACCAGGTGAAATTGTTGATAGCTTCAAATTTTTCCTGTGGTAAAACCTGAATAATACTAGTTACCAGGTGAAATTGTTGATAGCTTCAAATTTTTCCTGAGGTTTTTATGTTTTCTTTTGACATTAAAGAACTGTTTTTACTAGTTACCAAAATAAAATCAGAACTGAAGTTCACTTTTACTTTGGATTCACCATTAATGGCTCTTAGTCCTGTCAAAATTCTTTGATAGGATAAACCTCTCCAATCATTGATAATTTCTGTATTGACATCAACTGGTTCTCCTTTAATAGGATTATCAAGGTAGGGGTTTTTTACAGATTTAATTAAAGGTCCCAGACAGTTATTCCGGTGAACTATGCAGACATCTCAAGCAAAGTTTGGGTAAAGATCATCAATGCAGATGGTGTATCCAAGACAAAGAAGATAAGATCTCAAACAGTGACAAAAATCGATAAAAGAAAAAGACAAGATATTTGATGATGCAGTTGACCCCCCTCCCACCCCCACAAAACAACTCCATTTATATTCCTTTAACTTTTAACCCTCCTCCCCCCCTCCATTTAATTTTACATCCCCTACCAACAAAGCCATTTATTTTCTTTTTTTTCCCCACCTATTTATACACCACTCAACGTAACAATTTTTCATCATCAAATATATATTTTTCCTCCTCATCAAAATACATATTTTTCTTGAAATTTGGCCAACACAATCGCTTTATTTACTTTACCCAAATTTGACCAACATCAAACGTTTCCAATTTCTTTTGTTCTCTGAATTTATTTTACTGAATTTGTGTCCCCACTTGTTGTTTTTCATATTCTTCAAAAGTTAGTAATAAATTATTAATTTATTTTTTATTTTCATTTATTTGTACATATTTATTTTTTGTAATTTGTAAGTTAGTTGTAATATAGTTAATAGTTTTTTATATTTTTTTTATTTACACATATAATTGATGTGGCACCAGTGGCCACGATAGAAGAACTTGTCCTACGTTACAAAATAGGTAAGTTAATGTTATATATTTCCTTACTTATTGTTTTATTAGTGTTTGGTCTATTTGTTTTATAATAGATAATAATTTGATTGTTAGCTTGGACAACACAAATCAACCACAATACTCGTAGAGAATCGTCAGATCAACAATATCATGCACCAAACCCACAGTATGCATATCATGCGTCGGACTCACCATACGTACAGTATCCATATTATGCGCCGAACCCACAGTATCCATATCATACTCCGAATTTATTACTCAAATATAAACTAATTTATTAGTCTCATTGTAATCTTAATAATAAAATTAACGTTAACTATATTATTTATTATATGATATAAATAATATATAATTTAATGAAAATTAATATATATTATATATATTTTTTAAAAATACAATGAATATAATAATAAAAAATTTATTTTAAATTTAATAAATTTAATTATATTAATAATGTGAATATAAATTTGTTGGTAAATAAATAGGTTAAAGTATAAATAGGTTGAAGAAGGGGGTTTAAAGTATAAATAAATGAGGGATTGGGGGATAAATAGGTTGAAGAAGGGGTTTAAAGTATAAATGTGGCAATGGGGAATGGGGATGGGGATACATTTGTTTGCATAGAGAGGGGGGGTTTTACATTTGTTGGGGATGAGGATGGGTTTTTTCTGGACCCCATGGGGGTGTTGGTCCGAATCTTTTTCTGGATATATATATATATATATATATATATATATATATATATATATAAAAGAAAAGATTTACATGAAATACGAGATGCTTTACGAAATAAAAATGTAGAATTAATTTGATAGATCGATGCTAGAGTTCAACTCTATTTAAGACGAATTTGCCCCGCCTAGGTATTCACGCTAAATAGCAATTGTCTCCCAAGATACAACAACATTCTTCTTGTGATAGAAGCACTTCAAACAGCAAGATCAACAAACTCGAAATTCGTTATGCACTCTCTATATGGAATATGGACGAAAGCAGAATGCTTTTAAATAATGCATAATAGAATCACAAAGAATGAAAAATTGATTTTATTTATTATTTTCACAAAAATGAGTGGACTTATTTATAATAAATCAAAAGTTGTGTCTAAACAGACACACCACCTGAAAAGATTCATTGGAACAGACACGTTACCTGAAAAGACTTAATTCAATAGGTAGAAGACTTGAAAGGACTTGTTTGATCAACACGTGACACATGTCAAGTATGGAATATATTGGGTGATGAAATTAAAATAAATATAATTGGATGATAAAATTAAAATAAAATAAAATAAAATAATTATTTTATATTTATTTTATCCAAAAAGAATATATTGGGCCAAACACGACCCACAACTCGGACTGGTAAGCGGGCGAACGGCGGCACGAGTGTGTGGACTTTGAACCGAACTCGATAGTATCTAAGTCTCATCTGCTCTAAAGACTTGCGGTACTCCTTGGAGCCCAAACCCAAAACTAAACTAAAGGTATATTAGTTAGTTCAAGATTATGTCATCTTTTGTTGTGGGATAAATTTCCCCACTTGCTACAATATTCAATTACCACTTTCAAAGTGTCAGCTTTTGATATTAATTTTTCATTCATTTGAAAATAATTTTGTGAAACCAAGTGTATCACGAGTATCTACTCATAGGGTATAATGCCTTTGACTATAAATTTATAATAATTAATTATCAAGACTCATCCAAATATTTGATCAATAATTGATCAAACTAATTTATAAATAAATTATTTCCAATAGGTTGGTCCCTGACTAATCCACAAGGTTCGGTTCATGCCCATTATGGGCTTTAATTAAGGCCTGTCTAAAAATATGGCCAGGGTTAGGCCCGGACCCACTAATATTGCGAGTCGAGTCTGTCCAATCAGTCTTTTTTTTTTTTTAATTTTTCCTCATTTTTGGGAAATCTAATGAGATTTAAACGAAGCCATAATTTGAAAAATAATATTGTGTGAAAAATGTAGAAGAAATTAATTATTTATAATAAGATAATTGAATCTTTAAAAAATAATTAAATTATTTAGAAAGAAATAGCCGTTGGATCTAATATTAGAAGAAATCTAAGAAACTCTTTAATTTTTTATTAACCGGGCCAACTCGATCTATTCTCATGGATCATCAAGCTGTACAATCAAATTTGGCATGACCCATTTAGTATGATGAGCCAACCCGTGAACAAAATCGAATTGATTTCGATATATTTTTAATAGGGTGAGTCGATTCGAGTTTGGATGGCAGGCTATTTTGACTCCACAAAATGGACAATTTTATATACTGGAATAAATTTACTTATTAAAGTACACTTTTGTGTGACTATTTGCATAACTTATCATGTTGCTTAGTTGTATATGAGGACCCTCACACGGTTTCGTACATTCTCTCACTTTTTTTATGCTTTTAGTTTAGTGTCTGAACACTGAAATGCCAACATGTTTTCTAGGATACCACTAAATGATAATATATTATTGAGGGTGTTGTTTTTGAATTTGCCCAAAAGGATATACGCGTTTGGTAGTTGGTACCCCATGATGTGTAGCCATTTATAGAAATGACAATTTGACACAAATATGTCATATCGACCTGTCATTAGTACGTAATCAAATTGACTTTAATCAAATTTGTCATTTAATATAATGTACTAATTCAAAATTAGAATCCATTCTTTTTTGTCTAATTTAACCTCAAATTAAGTAACTCCATTATAATTTACTTAAACATTTTGTTCAAATTAACTTTAATTCAGAGCGATCGACTAAGATCAAGAATAGTGTTAATTTTATACCAAATGTTCGACATGGCTATACTAATATTTGTTCAATATGCAAATTGGCCATAGGTTTGGCAAACCATGACCAATCCATTGTGAGTTTGGTATAGATATTACAAATTAAGATTTGTCAACGCCATTTTTTTTTTAATTTCTTGATATAACACGATTTCGTCAATGCCATTTTTAAGAGTAATCACCAGTGATTATCACTAGCTAGTTATGTGGCAATCGGACCACTATCACATTGTTCATTGAGTTGGAATGTATTTTTAATCATCAAATAAAGTGACAGTCAAGTTGAAATTTTCGTGCATGGTATAAAAGTTTGAATTGAAGCCATGTAAACAAAAATAATAAAGTAGTAGTACTAATAGTCGCGTTTGTTTTTTTTTTTTTTTTTACTTAGGCTTGATTTTGGTATTATTGCATTTTTTAAGAATCATTTTTCGCTTATAGAAAGAATCAGATGTGGAAAAAATCAGATAAATCTTTGATAACTCTTATTTCATAATTCTTTGCATATCATAATAAAGTATTTAAGCGTTTGGTAAATAAAAGTGATTTATCATTGTAATCGTATAAAATTACTAAAATGGATATTGATTATAATAATGTTCTTTTGTATTATTATTATTATTATTATTATTATTATTATCATCATGAGTAGTATTATAAAATTTAATTTGACTTATATAACAATATGTAATATTATCAAATATTTTTCAAGACAATACATTTACCATAATTATTTTAAAATAAAAATAATATGCTTCTACCCTAAATCTCAAAATTTATAAAAATTAAAAAATTAAAATATAGTAATATTGTACAAAAATCAATTAAATTTGAATTTAAATTATTTGTGAAGATGTATTATAATTAAAATATTAATAATATGTGATATAAAAGGAAATACTTTAATTAATTAAGGTCAAAATTGGTATATTAATAATAGATAAATAGAAAAATTAAAAACAAAATCTAAAAAGTAACTATTTTGCTGCTTCTCAAAATTTACTGTCAGATAATACAAATTATTTCATAATCACTTTTAAAAAAATTACCAAACGCTTAAAAGAAGTTGGGTTCCAAAATCAATTCCAAATAGACCGTTGAAGGAAAAGTAAAAACGAGAAATAATAAATGCATATGACAAAATTTATTCGACTAAATTCTCAAACCACGTAACAGATTTCCCACTAGAGCACCATAGAACCTGGTTAAATATTGAATGGTTAGTATTTGTCCTATAATATGAATGCTTGAAACTCTGTAACGCATCACGCATGTTATATTGAGTCAGGTTGGATACCACTCAAAGTACTTCTAGTGTCCTTTATCTTATTGGTTTCATACCAAAGAGTTTCTCCATTTCTAGAATTTACATACCACAAACGAATTTATTTTAAGAGTCAATAGACAAAGACATTTTGTTAATTAGCAATAGTTAATTATCTTAAGAGTCAATGATAATTATATCATAATAATTTATTAATATTATGTATAAAAGTTGAAATATGTTTGAATACAAAGGAACACTCACTCATATTTGATAGAATTGTTTGCTTGCTCTAAATTAGTTAAATACTCTAACGATCTATTTGACATGCTCGACTCTACTAGAATGATAGCAATGCCAAGAGGCATCATGACATAAATTAAGCAGTAGCTTCAAACACTTTGAAATGTCGGACATCTTGGTGTGCGATTCGTGTGTATGAAAGGTATGTTTGAATAAGGTTGGGCAGTACAATAATGTCAAATTATGTTCAATATTGTGTGGAGACCACAAAATATTAATATTTAAGGAAAGCAGAGATGATATAAAGAGCTGACTTTGGCAAGAAATACAAAAAGGCAGGTACCTTAAGTTGAAATCAGTTTGTACAGATTTTCAAAGTGTAGTTTAGAATAGTGAGATTAAGTACTCTAATGAAGAATGAGCTCATCCATAGCATCATATGGGTCCAGTTTTCCCAATAAGTGGTTACAATGAGATCATGGTATATATAATAACTATTCTAGAAGTCTTTAATACTATTTAATATTATGTTAGATATTTTTTCATAATTTATTTATTTGTTTATTATTGTTTTTATGTAAATAGTTTGTCGCTTCGAAACGGAAGTCGATCTGCTCGATTAGGTTGCAGAGGTTAAGGGGGCATATTATTCATTCTATTTTATCGAATATGACGATAATGTCACTGGTTGTTTATTTATACTTAAATTATAAATTAAGTTGGTTAAATTAGTTAAACATATTTTTTATTCACACATTTTGTAGAACCTACAACTTACTATCCACATATTATCTATACATTCCACACAACACAAAACTTATAATCACTTAAAAAATAATTTAGTATCACCAAACATGCACTAACTCGACAATCTAAACTGAGCGCTTGTTTGGTGAAACTTTATAGCAGATTTTATAAAAAAAAAATTAATGAAATGTGTGGTTAAAAAGTTAAAAGTTGCGGATCCCATAAAATATATAATTAAAATTAATAATTAACTTTGACTTTAATTTTTTAGAAGATTTTGAACTTCTATCAAACAAGCTCAAATTATTATCTTGTTAGAAATATGGCTCATCAAAGTGAACAAGAATATATTCACTGTTGAACTAAAAATTTAAATTATTAAAAAAATAATATATTTATTTTTTAAAAGTTAGTCTTCAACATGTTTTGTGCACGTCAAATTTATTTGTTCATCAAAGGTGCGACACACGTGCATGATATTCTTAAATTGGCTACAAAATTAAACTTATGATCTTTGATGACTTTTATACTATATCGAATAGTTTTGTCTAAAAATTTAAATTATTAAAAGAAAAAAAAATTTATTTATTTAAATTTAATATTTAAAGTTTTTGACCATCAAAGTTCCTTGTAAATCAGGATCTGTTCCTGTTTGTCCCCATTAAGTTGAACATAATAATGCTGGTGAAGGTGAACAAGTAGACATCGATATTGTCCGTTGAATATTCACTACACAGATGCACTAACGGTCATTCAGAAAAGAAATGTGATTTTTAAAGAGTTAAATGCATGGGTCATCTAAATTTGAGTGAAGTCGCAACTAAGTCGCTAATCAAAGGCAAAATGTGATTTTTAAAGAGTTAAATGCATGGGTCATCTAACTTTGAGTGAAGTCGTAACTAAGTCGCTAATCAAAGGCAGATTGAGGAAGGCTGGGCCTTACCATTGCCCAATGCCTGGCCCAGCCCAGAACAAAATATTCAAGGCAAATTTTCTTGTTCTTTTTATTATGTAGCCATGTGAAATAAGTCCAGCCCAAACCCAAGTCCAATTTCATATAACATAATTTTATTCTCAGAAAATCCAAGAGAAACATGACCCAAAAGTGAATGGCCTAAGCTCAATTCAAAACCCAAGTTTCATCCCATGAAAGTGTTTCATTTTCCCGTATGAAAGCCCTCAATGGGGAATCCTTCTATCGATTGAGCATAGAGTCGGACTAAGAATCATGATGAAAATATAAATTCATTAAGTCCTTAATTAAAAATGGTCTTTCATATATTTTTATTCATTTTTCTCAAATTCAAGCTCCAATTAGTCAATGTCCTCTGTAAATCTATTAATCCAGCTTGCTAGCTCCATTACCCAGTAAAAAATCCGTTTTCTTCCCTGAAGTCCACTGTCCAAATCACGGGTATTTTTTTTTTTTTTTTTAATCATTTGTGTAATATTTATTTTATTTTGGATAATGAAATAGGTATGAAATAAGGGTTAATGAGATGGGTTAATGTTTATTTTGTTTTGGATAATGAATTGGGTAGAAGCGTGTTTGTATGAAATAAGAGTTAATGTCTTAATGAGATAAGTTCTTAAGCACCTTTATGAGATGAGTTAATATTTATTTTTATCATTAATCTAGCTTGCTAGCTCCAATCAGTCCATATTTTTTATGTTATTTTTGATAATGAAATGGGTATGAATTAAAGGTGAAAGAAATGGTATGTGTTACTAAAATGCATTTCAAAAGTTGCACCTTTTGATTTATGTGATTATGAAATGAATATGAAATAAGGGTTGATTCATAGACAAAATAGTCATGTTAATATAAAAATTGATTTGCATTCTATTTTGATGATTATTTATTTTTCAGTCTACTATAAATTGATGGAGGATTATTGTTGTTTTGCCGGCTTATTTTTGTTCCATTGTTGGCTTATACTTATTATTGTATTGTTGTGCCTTATCGGCTTATTTTGTTGTCTTGTGAATTTTTATTAGATTGTTGTGTCTTACTGATTTATTGTTGAATTGTTGATAGATTTTTTTTTTGTTGTGTGTGTGTGTGTGTGTGTGTGTTTAGAATTTTCAAATGGAAAGTCGAGTTTTGGCCAAAAAAAGAAACACTAGTTTTCATTCTTTAAAAATGTAGGTCAAAAAGAAAAAAATTCACCCCCCGCGAACTAAATTCTTAGAATTGCCCCTGTTGCTCATTTAATTTGGTACAACCAGGTAACCCAACTTTTCTTTTCTTGCATATTTGATCACTCATCTTCAATTTGATACAATTAGTACAAGAAATTTTACTTTTAACGAAAAAAATTTTGATCTTGTAAAGTCTTTCGACTATCATTTTCGACGAAACAACCTAAAAATAACTTTCTACGATAAAAATTACATTATTAAAAGTGAAATTTCTTGTAGTGTTCAAATTTGCTTGCAAATCTGGTCACTTTGTCTACTATCGTCAATCCAACTAACATGACCTAAGCGTTAAAAGTAATGGATAGCTGACATGTAAAAATGTACTTTTAGTTCACGTTTTTTTAAAAAAAAGTATTTTTTAAAGATGAATGATGTTTATTGTTATGTGGTGTGGACGTACACGTTAGTCATGTGTTAATTTTAACATCCAAGTCAGCATATTATGTTAGTTAAACTGGTGGGGTAGTGGACATAATGACTAGATTTGCAAGCAAATTGAAGTTGGGAGATTTGATTGTACCAAATTGAAGATAAGCGACATGGACGCAACTCCGCTAAAAGTTGGGTGACCCCGTAGTACATCTAACATGATTTTTAAATTGTTTACGGAGTAAATAGTTCATTTACCCAAACAATGGTAAATTTTAATGAAAGATGTTGTATTTAAATCGCAAGTGTACGGTGTTAATTAAACAAATAGTAAAGTGGACCTAAAGAGTTCGGATTATTGTCCCATGAAGACTATTTTATTTGAACATTAAAATTTACTAATTCTACCTCTTACTCGATAAAACAAAATTTATGACAATGTGTTGATTAATATGTTTAACTAAGAAAATGAGGCGCAATAAAACGAACAAATATGATGGTTAAAGTATTGGAGCTCACAATTTCACCGTGGTTATCACCTTTAATCTCGCTTCTCAGGTCAATTTCTAAAGTTGTATTCGATTGAATTCACTAATTAAATCATTTTATGTCTCTTGAGTTGAAATCAATTTTGTTTAGCTAAGTCAACTTACTATATCTCTATGTGAATTTGAGTAAGATTTAACTAAATGATTTAAGAACCTAGAAATTCAATTAAAGACTACAACAATAGCAAAAGTATATATCTATACATTTTACCCAATTCCTAGATTTTACTACGTTATCTAAATTTATAACTACCTCTAAACACATTAAATTCTATACATCAATAAATTAGTAATCAAGTAATTCAAGCATGAAGGAAATAACCAAAATCAATACATGAATCCATTAATTACACAAAACTTTAGAATTAAAATTAAAGGTTCAAAACTAAGTTACATATCGTTCGTCTCAAGTAAAAATTTAGCCACTCATCGTAAGAAAAAAAGAACACCTAGAATTTGGAATGCATCACAGGGTGTCAAGAGATAAATGGAGTATCTTGCACCAAGAATATACCCTCTTCTAGTCCCAATCTTGGAACCGTCACTCTTGAATCTATCTTCTTCTCTACACTGTTGTTACCTCATTTAAGTTTTTATTGTCTCCTTACTTCACCAACCCTTAAATTGACCTAAATAGATCTTCATATATTGTTTAACGTCACTTGAACTCATGGACATGGAAAGGACCAAAGTACCCCTGACTATTGAAACCAATAATTCTAAAAATCTACTCGGTTGGGTTGCGGGTTTGCAAACTGTAGTCAATTCGTGCAAACAATTGCTCCAGGGTCGGTCGCGGTCTGGCCGTAGATTGCATTCCGTGGATGGACCGTAACAAACAGGTACTTCAGTTTGCCTATTTTCTTCAGTTTGTAGTTTGGTCCTCTATCTTTCAAAGTTGTACAATTTGGTCCTAACTTCAAGTTCTCTGTACGGGTTTGTTCTTTTTTGCTCCAAGTCCTTCAACATTTAACTTGTAACTTCCAAAGGTTTCTACATTTCCCAAATCTCTATAATAATGCAAATTAGTCCTCTTCAAGTTCCAAGTTGTGCAAATCAGTCTTCAAACTTTTCACAGGTCAAATTCCACTCTCGACACTTATGATTTTCTTAAAATGGCTCCCTTAATAGTTTTTACCACTTTTGTGACATCATGACAGTCTTCAATTGATTCTAATAAACTCCAATTAAGTTCGAATTTCTTTTTGCTCCATTTACCTTCAAATTTAGATTCTACCTACAATAACAATATTTACAATAAATTAAATAGATAATTGCTCAATTTACAAATATCTATATCAAGTTTTTAAGCTAGGATATACATGTAAAATACATTTATCAGAGGTCATCCAATTTAAATTATATTTCAAATTCAGTAATTTCATTATTTGTTGTTAATGCAATTGACAGAATTTTTCTAGGTGGATGTTAAAATTAAAAAGAATGGCACATATAATGGAGTGACTGGATTTGAAATAAAATCAAAGTTTGGTGACTTAGTTGAGACTTCGTTCCAAAGCTGGGTGACCCAATTGAGACTTTGTTCAAATTTGGTTGACCTACAATGACATGTACGCCTCAAACAAAATATTATTTGTGTTGGAAAAATATCAGTTAACAATACCAATTTCATTTTTTTTTTTGGGCTTAAAGCTGCGAATCCATGATCTAGCTAGACAATTAAATTCATATTATAATTAAATCTAATAAATCCAATCAACAATCTTGAATATCCTAACTTCAAACTTTCACGTCTTTTTAGTATTCTCCAAAAAAAAATACTACACAGATGAGTAGGCACCAAAAATTGAACAATAATCTAGAACCGGACAATATTGATTTGGAATTATACAAAAGGAACAAGAAAGCAATCTCTCTCTCACATATAGTGTTGACGAGGGCTGTTTCATTATCTCATCAGCACCCACCATAGGTCATATATAGAGTTAGGGTTTGTTCTCCATGCCTTGTTTTGGTTAGGAAACCTATTTTTGGCCACTTTGCATCTGTAGTCCCTGAACTTTCATCACGAGAAAATTATTAGGGTTAAGAAACTTTGATTAGTCTCAATGATAAAATATATTTCATATTCGTCATATAAAAATAAAAGGCAAGCACGTGCAAAAATTATCGCGATTAAAATATTTAAAAATCATATTCGGAAGTTCGTAGCAAGTCGGAGGTTAAAATTTTATTTTCTTAAAATTAAAAAATGAAAAAAATTTCAATCGTTACACAGTGAACACAATATAGTGTACATATGAACTTGCACATAACTTGTATCTTTTATCTTTTTTATAGTCCTTTACGTTAATCACAAATTGTCAAAGTTCTAAAAAACGTAAAGTGTGGCTAGGCGTGGAGGCCAAGCTTCAAATTTTTGGGCCTATGCGAGGCTTAGGCGAGGTAAGATATGAGCGAGGCGTGAAAAGCGTTTTTTTTATTTTAATATTATTTTAAATATTAAAAAAAAGATAAAAAAAATGTCTTTAACTAAAAAGCGCGTGTCTAGGCGAGGCTAGGCGTAACTAAGCGCGCCTAGACGTAACTAAGCGAGCATAGGCGAGGTTAGGCACTCCTAGGACGCGCTTTTTAGTTAAAAATATAGTTAATCAAAAAAGCGCGCGTTTAAGGCCTAAGCGAAACGTGGAAGTCACGCTTTGCGCCTAAGCGCATTTTTAGAACACCGCAAATTATAAGTACTCACATAACATAACATGACATGGTTAGCCAATAGATACCATATGATTGATAATAACATAACAATACATGGATGACCAACATATCGATCATAACCTCATCAAGGCTTCCCAATGAATACATAGATTATAACATTCTTCGCCCATCTTGGTATCATGACTCTCGAATAATCAGATCACTGTAACATATAACATGGGGTGCAATAGCGATTAACATCGTTTAAATATTTTTTATCGTGGACTTAACATAACTTTCATTTAACTTATTATCGAGATTGAACATGATATTCTCGTCATATGTTATAAAATATGATTGAACATAGTATGATCATCTTGACATAAGGAAACAATAACATATTCTACTAGTTGAGTTATGTGCTCATATAGTATAGTTTTTGTTGTAATAAAATAAATTTTTATAATAAATAAAATTTTTATTTTTATTTATTTATTGTTGTTGTATTTATTTAATATTGAGCATGCAAATAAAAGTGTCAATGATCATTTTTGATAATATAAGTAGGGTGCTTGCGATGTAAAGCACAGTGTGACAACTTATATTTTGATCATGAATAAAATTGTTCGCAATCAACATATGAGGGTTGACACCTTATATCGAAAAGTAGTGTTGACTATTTCGTCATTCGGGTGTGTCTTTATCGCATAAATTATTTAATGGTGACACCAATACACTTGGAATGTACTAAATGGACTATGTATCGAATTTAATTATATAGCATGACCGTGTAGACAGTTAAATCTACTTGATCACCGAATATTTCATCTAATTAAATCCCTTGACAGTGTTATGTATATCTTTTCGTGAGTTTAATGGTTCTGTAATTTATCATTGAGTGAGATCAATTTGATTGATCAAATATCTCGATAAGTTTGGAGTTTGAAAATGAGAGAAGTAGAGAACATGAGTTCGTGTCGGGAACGGTTGTCCTGAAAAATAGGTCGACTAACTATTTAAGTATTTTCTGTTGAACGGTTATAAATTAGAACTCAGTGTTTAACGGCAGCTAAACTTCGACATCTGTGAATTAGTTTACAGGACCGTTGAAGAAATATAATTTAGCCTAGTGAGAATAATAAGAGGGATAAAATGATCATTAATGCTCGTACCTACTTATCAGATCTCGGACGGGAGGGGGATTACAGCTTTTGTAATTTTATATATTTCAAGAGTATAGTCTTTTGCTTTTAACAAAAAAAATGACTAATAATTAGATTGAGCGGTATATGGTCGACTATATATGATCTAATTGTTGGAATTTGGAAAATATATTTCCAAACAAGTTCTATGGTAGCTCTACAAAATTTTGGACTTAATTGCAATTACAATGAAAGTTTTAGACTTAATTATAATTATGATTAAAGTTTAAGGGCTATACTTGCAATTAGATCAATCAATTTGAGACTCTTTTCCTATATAATATATATGCGCGACTATTGGGTAGACAATAAGTCCAACATCCATAAGGCTTCCTTTGGTTTCAAGAAAATTGAAAAATAGTTTTTCTTAATATTTTGATGTGTCCAATCCAAATATTGGCTTTTGATTTTAATTGAAAAGATGTTTACATGTCACTATAGTCTATACTTTGAAAAATACTATATAAAACTTGAAGTTTGGGAGTGTCAAATCCGTAAATGAAAAACAGAAAGAATTGAGTTGAAATCGCGTAATCGAACATCGATTCAAGTATAATATTAAACTAAAAACCAATTTACATTTAACAAATTGTAATTTATTGAATTAAAAAAAATTATTTTCTACTTTATTCTCGTACCAATTTCCAAAACTACTCATGTCACATAAATAAAGCACATTTTCATGCACGCTAATTAAACATAGTCCACTCACATAATTTAAGTGCCATATAAACATACTCTGAAACACCTTTGTTTTGTATAAATTCTTGTCAAGCATATATACACTTTCTTATAAATGGACATCTTGAAGAGTTCTTTTTCTACTATTATTGCTGCTATTAATTTATTCAATTTTAGTTTAAATATTCATAAATTCACCAATATTAATTTGTTGCTAAATTGAATAAACCTTTGATTATTCAATTTAGAGTAATGTTATTCATAGTCGCTCACTACGATAGTCAGTCTATGTTACATTATTCCATTAAAGTAATTATGCATAGTTGCTGACTATTAATAGGATTAGACAATTGAAGTAAATAATTACTCTAATTGAGTATTGACACTTACGATCATTAATAACATTAATCTTCAAATTTAACCTACTTACAATTGGTAATTAATTAGTTACTATCAATTATATAGAAATCCTAATAAAGCCCAATTCCATGAACATAGAAATCTATAAAGATATAGAGATCCTTAAAGGAAAGTGCACATCCTTTCCGCCCAATTAAAATAAAACAGTCCTAATGCCAAAGCGCAAATTCACTTATTTTATTTTTTTTCATTTATTTTAATTGAGCAATATAATTTCTTAATATGTGTGGACACCATATGATTGCCTTAAACTCTTTAGATTTGCACATATGAGACCAGTTATATTTGCATGTCAAATGAGGTCACCTAAAATACTATTCATAATACGATAGGGCCCGTTTGTTTTTAATTTTGATTTTGCTTAAAAACTTAAGTCAAAGTCAACTATTAATTTTAACCACACATTTCATGGTTCACAACTTTTCAACCACTCAATTCAACAACTTTTATCAACTTTTACCAAAAAATTTGATTTTAATCAAAATCAAACACACCTTTAAATCACGTTCGTTAACTAAATCACGTTCTTTTTGCATAAAATGAGTGCAATAAAATAAGATGATGATGTTTTGATGTCGTCTTAATTTAGTTAACGATCCAATAATTAAACTCCGAAGGTTAAAAGAATACATAAATTCTAAGAGTGACATATCAACTAGAGATACTTTCACATAATTGCTTTTCGAATCGTCTGTAATTCTCCCCACGGAAATTTAGACACTGCGTATGTAAGTAAAGGATGCTAATCTAATCCTTGTAAAATATAGCCGAGGTGGTGGGATCAATTTGACATTTTTCTATTTTGCAAAAAAATATAAATATGTGAGTTCCTCAAAATGCTCAAATGAAATAACGACAAAATTATTTAATTGGTAACTCAAAGCGGTGGACTTCAAGAATACTACATAAAATATGTGGACTTACAATTATGGATGTGTATATGTACACGGGTATATGTAGCGGTATATATATATACTACATATATATATATATATATATATATATATATATAGAGAGAGAGAGAGAGAGAGAGAGAGAGATAGATAGTGGGTGAGACGTTTTAAGTTAAAGTCATATAATAATGGAACAGGGGAAGGGAACCCCTCTTGTCGGGGTTCGAGGCGCCACAATTTTTTTTTTTTTTCAAACTATAATTACTGAGCCTATTTTTATGAGAATATAATTTTTTTTACAGCAATTCGACCATTCGATTCAACATAAGAATTCAGACGACGTGATTCTTGCTGCCGCCTGCCGAGCGTGAATTGTGATTTGAATTTCACAAACCAGAAGACGTGAAGTCCAATGGCATAAGAAGATGAATATGAATCCATTTTGGGCATTCTTTGTTGAAGTTATTTATCTTTGTTTAGGTTATTGAGTCTTTTCACAAATAACTATAATAAATAAAATATTTCTTAAAATACTGTCATATTTTTTTATTATAAAAATACTATTTTTAATTTTTATAACATTTTTTATTACATTTGTTATTTTAGTTACAATAAATGTGTTATTAACAAATGTAACAACAAGTATTACAAAAAAAAAAAAATATTATTTTTTGGATAAAAAAGTTAGATAGTATTTTTAAAATTATTTTATATTTTGTGGTGTATAGTAAAATTATCACTTAAGTTATTCATTTTGAGTCTTCTTTGTTTAGTAAATAAAAAAAATAAAAAAAAAAATTTCAAAGTTGAGAGGTCGTGGTCTCCCCCAGGACCCCCTCCCTCTGTGTGTGTGTGTGTGTGTGTATATATATATATTATCTTTGTAATCCCATTTGATCGAGTTAGCTTGCATGTGCATCTCGAATCACAATTCTCCAACTTTAGATAGGTTGTTGATATCGATTTGAAGTTCTCATGGTGTACTTTATAACGTATTTTTTGATTTGCAAAACTTTTATTGTTCAAATTGTAATATTGAGTTAAAAATGGCTACTGTATTAATTTACGTATTGGAATTCTACTTTTCGACTTATTTTCGAGTTATGCTTTTCAATCGTCATGGTAAGTTTTTGGTACAAACAATGGAAGACATATGATTTTATTCAAGAAGACACTATATAAACAATAAGTAAAAAATATTAAGACGAATTATAATTAGAAAGCAACTATTAAAATTTCAATTCATTAAAATTGTCACAAGGTGATTTTATATTCTTAAATCGTTTAATAATATATATCATCATTATAAATATTATCAAAGACATGTTTCTCAATATTTGCAATCATGCATCATTCAACCATTCACCTCCAATTCGATTGTGCAATTGATCTTTGAGCTGAAAACAATATTTATATGGTGGCAGTTGGAACTAGTAAATTAACAACCAATTCGATAAAAAAAAAAATAAACAAAAGGGTAAATCTTGTCTCTTTTTTCCCTCAACCAGCTTTCGTATGTACAAGGCCATTGATTCCTTTCAAATCTGAAATTTCCATATTGGAGCGCACATCCATGATATAATTATCAAGTTGATCACCAAGTAGTACAAATTAAACATTAAAGAAATCATTTGGATAAAAGTTAGCAAGTTGAACCAACTTGGACTAATCAAAAGTTGAAAATGAATCAGTTGGATCCAAACATGCCAAACAAGTAAGAAACTTGGTACTAGTCTCACTAAAATGATTGCAGCTGCAAGTCAATGACAATATTAAAAATCTCAATTTGATAATGATGCATATTTTTGGTTTCATGTACTCTGTATCTTGAGCGTCCTAGAGGGCAAAACATATCATTCATATTGCAAACATCAATATCATGTTTCTCACAAAAGTAAGATAACTCACCTAATAAGAGATTTCAACCACGCTCCCTCATTAATTGCAATATTTCCTTATATATTCTTACCAAATCCAGAGCATTCACTATGTTTTAATCTTTCTTAAGCAACACTTATGACATATCACTTGATATTCCTAATAAAGTCTTCATCAAATGTAGACAAAAAAAAAAAAAACTTAGTAATCAAATAGATACCAATGCTGGCAATGCTGGTTTTGCTTCATTTCATTGATTGGAGCTTAATATATCACTGTCCATTACTATTTCAGCTAATTCAGCAACGCATGAAAACATGCCAATCAACCTGATTAAAGTGATATGGTGTAAGCTCCAACGTGTATCATCGAGTCTCTTAAAATTAATTTTTGGATTTATGCATTTACCAATTGAAGCTTCACCATTTATTATAGGCTTCAATAACAACATTAGTATGTAATTCTTGAAGAATATCACGGAGTTTAGATGTTGCTCCAACAATATTTACCACAGTAGCAACCACAATAAATAAATCAGTAATTTCTACATGCTTCTTTGAGGTGGGCGAATCATTGAAGCGGGCATGCTAGGATGTGCTACTATTGGCAGACAACATATAACAATTGTAATCATTTCTATCATCATAAGCCCCTATACTTTTCATAGACTATCGTCAATGGAAAATAGAAATAATCTACCGCACTTCTCTAACTTTTTCAATTTTCTATTGAGACGAATATTTGTTTGTATGTTGTGTGCTATAAGTGCGTATAGCCCCAGTTAATATTGAAACGGTGAAGTAGTTCGTAAAAATAGGCACGAATAGGGTGAATGAGAGGCGCCCGCCCCTTTGTTGGGGGTGGGCGCATGGTTGAGGACAAGCGCTAGGCACAATTAGGATCAATAATGGAAAAAGAAATATTTAAGTTATGCCAAATTTGACTTCACAAATCAAAGAGAAATAGATAACTTCTATTCTCATTATCTATTATCAATAATCAAAATACTCAAGTTTTCTTTTTACTGCAGAGAACACATGTATTTATAGGTTAGAACAACCCTCTAATTGTAGGTGTTCTAAAACAACATTAATAACCAAATTGATATTACATTTACCAAGCTTAGGAAATGAAAATGACCATAAAAACCTGATTTAGACCACCAAATACAAGAAAGACTCCTTGGAAACTAAAGGACATCAATGTCATTGAAATTATTGAAAAATAAACTCAAGATTTATTCAAAAAAATCACCAATTCCCACAGGTAAATGACTATACGAAAATGTCCATATCACAATGTAGAAAACTCGAAATTGTGAACCGTTATTTTGTAGGAAACTAGACTCAGATATTTCTGACCATAGTAAATTTTCCAGCTAAAACGTTATGAGAGAACGCTGTTTATTCATTGAAGTTGACTCAAAATACAAACAGTTACTCTTGTGTCATCTAATTTGCTTGCACTGTATCGGTAATAGATGGCTAGAAGAAGAAGAGATACCGTCAACGCTCGATAAGTTGTTATATATGCTTATATGGATTTCGAGATAGATTCTTCTCTCATTTTGGAATATCACATCCAAAGTGTCTATTAGCATTGGATGAGGGCTACAAATGCAGGTTATGAAATAAGTGAGTAGCAATCCATAATGTATCTCCTTGACACATTGGTACCACGCAAAGAGCATATTGGCAAGATGATCTTTGACGAAATGGCAGCGATTATTCCATCAAAGAAATTCCATGATGTGGAATTTGTGAACTTTTGAAATGCACTTATATAGCATTGTGAAGCCTACATTGGAGAGGTAATCTCAAATTTTGACTTGGACTCAGTAGTGACATCAAATGATGATGTTATTCAACCAATGGAGAAGAATAAGGATGAGAAAGAAAGAGACCCAGAGGAAGATCTAGAGGAAGATTGAGACGAGGATGAAAAGAGCTGATGATAATTAAAAATAAATAAAAATTATCTTATGAATTTTTTTTTGGGTAAATTAGGCCATTACAGTGACATGTAATAATTTGTTTAAGTGAGTATGGATTGGATATTATGAAAAAAATTGTTTTGTTTCAGAATTAGTGAGTGCATGTCTGATGGATGGAAATTCATTTGCTTGTCTAAAGAAAATGGCCAACCAAATCAAAGCGAGATGATAAGGGATTTGTTGCAAACGGTGCAAGAGCTTGGAAGGAAGATTCAAGCATTTGCCCCATAAGTGAACCCGTAGCTGCCTTGACTCAAGCTTCGGTGGTAGAGACTTTTAGAAGGTACAAGCCACCTTCTTTTGATGGTGAGGGTGATCGCTACTGAAGAACGGCTACAAAAGTTATAATGTATTTTTTGGCTTATAGACTCCATAGATGCACATAAAGTTTAGTGTGCATAATTTATGTTTACTGAACAAGCAAGTTATTGGTAGGAGTCAATGTCCTGAATTAGGACTGAGGCTCAGCAGCAGGCTTTGACTTAGGATCAGTTTAAGGAAAATGTCACAGAGAATTTTTTTTCTCAAATAGTAAGGAGACTTCAAAGAGACTGAATTTTTGTAGCTTAAGCAAGGAATCATGTCCCTAACTGATTATGAAAGAAAGTTTGACCAGCTGAAGACACAGAGTCTAAAAAAGTAAATAAGGTATGAGCAAGGTCTTCATCCAGACATAATTGTGATTCTCATGTCCCACTGTTTCACCACTTATAGTGAAATTTTAGAATGGGCTCATGCTATTTGGTACCAAATGACTGGTTCGAGAAGTATAGTCATAAGACTAGCACAAACCATCAGGGTCAAGGTAGTCAACATAAGAGCTAAACTCGTAAAAAGAAGTGGAATAATTAGGACAAAGGGAAGGTAAAGTGGCAGAATAAGAAGGTAAACAATGGAGTTGATGTCAGCAAAGGTGGGGATAATCCCACTCCTCCATGTCCTAAATGTGGCAAGAAGCATAAAGGATAGTGTCTGATGGGAAAAAATATATGCTTTCGGTGTGGTAAACCAAGCCACATGGTTCTAAATCACATGGAGTTTGCTCAAAAGAATAATGGAGATCAATATAAAAAATAGTAAATGGAAGGTTCAAGTTTTTGCCATGACTGAGCAAGAGACAGAGCAGAACTCCAATATTATTGCAGGTACTCTTCTGATAGCTAATTATTTCACTTATGTTTTGTTTGACTCCGGGGCAATGCATTCTTTTATTCTATCGTCTTTCAATACTAAATCTAGTATTGCATGTGATAAATTCGGTAGCACACTAGAAGTTAGCATTCTCTCAAGTAGAGTGCTTAATACAAATAAGATAGTTAAGTCTGTTAAAATGGAAATTAAGAAAAAACGCGTTTGAAGGAAACTTATATTTAATAGATATGTAAGGCTTTGATGTGATTTAGGCATGGACTGGTTGGGCTGTAATCACGCCACCATCTGAAGCTGTGATAATGAAGTATCTTCTCAAAATCTGGGAAAAGAAGAATTTTCTTTCTTTAGGGTAAAGGCCAAACCTAAAACACAGATAATTTTGGCGTTAAAAGCTGAAAAGATGTTGATGAAAGGAATATGTCAAGGGTTTATAGTTAGTATTCTGGGAATGTAGTAGCAAATAGCTAGGTTGAGAGAAGTGCAAGTAGTGTAAGAATTTGAGGATGTTTTTCCACAAAGTCTATTAGGTATCTGATAAGTGTATTTTATACACTTATCCTAGCTTATAAACTTGTTGTTTAATTGTGATTTGAGCGGATTTCTATTTAATTTCATATAAAATATTGTGATTGTAGGAAAAACCCGAAATGAAGGTAAATATAACAAAAAGTGAGAATTGGAGCTTAATTGGAGTTGATTGGAAGCGTTTGAAGTTTGACAAGATGGCATGGATGTGATAAGAACCATTAAAAGAGCCATTAGAGGAATGTCACAAGTTTCAGGATTAGATTTTAACTTTTGAAAAGTTTAAGAACTGAATTGTACATTTCTAAAACTTGTGAAAGACCAAATTCGGATGACTTAAGAGGTTTTGGGACCACTTTGGAAGTTTTTGAAAGTTTTGAAAAAGGACTTGGAGCAAAAAGTGACCAAAATATACAACTTTAAAAGTTTGAGGACCAAATTGCAAATTGATGAAAAAATTTCTATTTGCCACGGTCCGGAAGCGGTTTGTAAACCCTGCGGTCAGACCGCGGCAAACAGAGAGACGCGATTTTTTGACTTTTTTAAAGTTGAAACTCATGGGTAATTGTGTCCTTTTTGAATTAAAACAAGTTGGATGAGCTTAAGACTATATAAAGACCTAACATAGGTCAAAAGGATGGGAATCTTGGAGAATACAAGAGAAAAGAGAGGAAAGAAGCGGCAAAAAATATGAAGAACGACCAAGATCATGAAGATTGGAACATGAAGATAAAGAATTTTTGGTGCAAGATATTCAATGTTTTCTCCTCTTTTATTCAAGATCCGGTTATGTATTTAAAATTCTATCCTGTCTTTCTCCCGAATCATAAGTAGCTAGATTTAAAGCTTGGATGAACGATGTAGCCTAGTTTAATTCTTTATTTTTGAATCTCATATTTTGATTTATAAATTGTTCAAGTATTTGATTTTACTTCTTTCTTAATGCTTTGAATAACTGGCCATTATTTCATTGATTTTGTGGATTGTAATGAACTGAGAAGTAAATTATTAATCTAGACCATGTAGTAAAATTTGGCAATCGGATAAAAAGTAGAGATACACTTTTATTATTGTTGCGGTCTGAATTGAATTCTTAAGCGATTTAATGTATCTAATTAAGGATCATTCTGACTGCCTAAGTTAATTTAGTTAGATATGACTAATTTGAACTTGAGAAAGGTAAATTAGGTTAAATTCGTGAATTCAACTGAATATAACGTTAGAAATAAATTTTGAAATGAAAAATTAGAGATGACAACTACGGTAAATTCGTTTGTCTAAACACTTTAACCATCATTATTTTCTAAATTCTTGTTATTAACTTTTACATAAGTTATTATATTATTTCCTTAAATTCATAGTTCTAGTTTAAATCTTTCAAATCAACTCAATTCAAATTATTTTTAATAGATTAGCATTAAGATTAATTTAACTAATACTTAAATAAGATAGTCTTCGTGGGAACGATAATCCAGACTCAATAGGTCCACTTTATTACTTTTGTGCTATATTGTACACTTGCAATCACAATTATTATCACAACAAGTTTTTGGCGCCGTTGCCGGGGACTATTCTTGTTGACGTCGGAATTTGCAACGTTCACGTGTCAACAGATCTCCAGTCATTCCTCTGCCAACCTATATGTTACCTGCACACTTGGACAATCGTTAGGCACCAAGATCTCCAGAGAAAAAGGGTCCGGCGATCGTTGGTACTCCGACGATCAAGTCAACTATCGGTATAAGAGTACTACACAGAAGCGAAAGTAATTGGGTGTGGGAGACACAAGCAGACAGAGATTTGAACAGAGTTTAGGGTAAAATTTCAGTGCAAAAAGAGCGTACCTTGGAACAACCGGAGACATTGTATTTATAGCGCAAGAGTCCTAATTGATTTTGGAAACAAATCAATCAGATACCCGATCGGATCCTCCTTCCTTGCGGGATAGGGATCATCCATTGTCAAGACAATCTCCAAGATTGTCTTCCTTATTTAAGTTTATCACGTTGCCTAATTTCTAGGAGATTACGATTTGGTTTTCTTGTGAGGATCCGTGCACCACTCCAACGCAATCTGTCTTCAATTAACTCTCTGGTCATTCTAGAATATCATGTTGCCTGTTAGTTGTGGTAAATACGAGGCCTGGCAAGGCCCTATGGGTTGGCCGTGAATGTCGAGGCCCTCTTTGGGCCCCGCGATATTATGGTTCAAGAGTGCTAAGATGTCTGAGGGGCCTCCGAGCCCCTTTTAGAATTTGCGAGGCCCTCGCTGGGCCTTTATGGGACTCCCGTTGGGCCTTTATAGTGTGGGAGGAGGGGGGTTGGGCCTAGCAGCCTTAGCCTGACCATGCCTCGAATGGCGCGTCCCTGATTCGGGTGATGGGGTTGGGGGCCCACTACCAAAAGGTGTCAACGATATTTTTTGAGCAGTGTGGCCTAATTAGTCACCAAATCAACTTATGTTGATTCTGAGAGACTCCCGATCATGGTAGAATCAAATCCCCAACTCCTGATGATGCTCGAGGTGACGAAGACCAGGGAATACGCTTAGTAGATCTAATATCCCAACATGTATCGACCCAAAGAGGCGGCGGGGTAGTAGGATAATTATCATGCGTATTTGTTTCTTTCCTGTATTCTGAATTATGTTGAATAAAATACGATTGTACCAAAATTTCCATGGTTGTTTCATTTGTGTGGATTGCTTGGGGTGTCTGGGCTTCTGACTTCTTTGAGAGACAGTATATATTGTGCATCGATGGCTGGCAATGAACAGCCAATGCGTTGGGTGGCACGCCAAAGTTCTGTCGTTCGGCACGCCTTCGTCACCATGCATTTGCGAGGCTTTATGGGACAAGATGTCCTGGCCAACCTTGCAATGGTGTTCGTACAATTTGCGAAGCTCGTATTTTCACGCGCCCTTTACGTCTTCCTAGGGTTTATTTGAGGTGCATTCATTCCATCCCCACACGTTCGTTTATCTAACGGTTAGTATTCTACCGCGCTTATGTATGTGTTTGCAAGAATGTGCTTTATACTTCCCATCTTTACTCTTCTGCTGTCATATTCAGATCCTAGTTGTTGCTAGTTATGTCGGGCTTCCATTTTTCCAAAGTCCCAAAGTTTAAGATAAGGTGTTTTGGAGGGGGGAGAGGGTTGTGGAGGATATCTCTCTTCCACTCCCGGTACCATCCGCGGCGTCTGATCCGGGGGCCACTGTGTTGTAGATGCCGGAGATAACGACGGGTAACTCCTCCTTTATTCCTCCAGCGCCGGAGGCGACATCAGAAGTGCCGCCCATTTCCTCCCCCAAGACCCGTGCCTTCGTTGGGAAGTGCTAGACAATCGAGAAAGAGAAAGGCGGGCGCCGAGAGCGGAGAGGAGGCATTCCGAATCCCCATACCTCTTCCTCCTCCTGGAAAATACGAATATATCAACATTGGGTCCCGCCGGGACGAGTTGGACCCAACGGTCTTAAGAAACACTCCCGACTGCTAAAGCAGCGACATCCCTTCATAAGTATTGGACTTCCGCCTTTGGGAAGGCGGTCGATAACGCAAAATTGACGGAGTTGTTGAAATTGGTTGAAATGTATACCTCCCGCAATCACGTGCTTAACTGCGAGTTGTACAAATTATTGGAAATGAAGTTCGACGAATTGCGCTCCATCGCTGGAGAAGATGAGGATGTTGGAGCGCTGCGCACGGAAAACAAAGATCTATGGGAGCAACTAGTATTCTCTCAAAGATGCGATGGCTCGTGCAACGTACAACGTTATTAAAGCTAGGACAATCCAGAGGGCATGTGTTGATGCTCAGAAAACGGCTGAGTCGCAGCTGAAATCTTGTCAAAACATGATTTATGCCAAAGACAAAGAACTGACCGAGGCGCTGGATGAGCTGTCGAAGGCTCAAGGCCTATTGGCTAAACTTAGAGTCCCCGGTTATGCCGAAACCCATGGCCCAACTAGGACATAGGAATCTTGCACTTTCTTAATAGTGTTGTCTTTTGGTTTTGAGACTGTAAAGCTTCTTGTGACACACATTATTGTATAAATTGTTTTATCCAACCATGTAGGCCAATGAAAACCCATTATCCTTGTTTGTTTTGAATGCGCATTGAATATTAATCCAGGAGTTTGGCGAGTCGGTGAACCACACTCCTCATTTGTCGCATTGCATTTACTTTGCATTTACGTGTTGAATGTTTATCTAGAGAGTTGATAAAGTTGGCCGCGAACCACACTCCTTCGCTGCCAAATTGTATTTACTTGCTTGTTTACACATTGAATGTTTATCCAGCGAGTTGACAGAGTTGGCCGCGAACCACACTTCCTCGCTGTAGAATTGCATTTATTTGCTTGTTTATGCGTTGAATGTTTATCCAGCGAGTTGTCAGAGTTGGCCGCGAACCACACTCCTTCACTGCTGAATTACTTTTGCTTGCCTGTTTACACGTTAAATGTTTATCCAGCGAGTTGATAGAGTTGACCGTGAACCACACTCCCTCGCTGCCGAATTGTATTTACTTGCTTGTTTACACGTTGAATGTTTATCCAGCGAGTTGATAGAGTTGGCCGCGAACCACACTCCCTCGCTGCCGAATTGCTTTTGTTTGCCTGTTTACGTGTTGAATGTTTATCCAGCGAATTGACAGAGTTGGCCGTGAACCACACTCCCTCGCTGTCGAATTGTATTTACTTGCTTGTTTACGAGTTGAATGTTTATCCAGCGAGTTGATAGAGTTGGCCGCGAACCACACTCCCTCGCTACCGAATTGCTTTTGCTTGTCTGTTTACGCGTTGAATGTTTATCCAATGAGTTGATAGAGTTGGCCGTGAACCACACTTTCTCGCCGTCGAATTGTATTTACTTGCTTGTTTACGCGTTGAATGTTTATCCAGCGGGTTGATAGAGTTGGCCGTGAACCACACTCCCTCGTTGCCGAATTGTATTTACTTGCTTGTTTACGCGTTGAATGTTTATCCAGCGAGTTGATAGAGTTGGTTGTGAACCACACTCCCTCACTACCGAATTGTATTTACTTGCTATAGCATGACGATGAGTAATCTTGTTTCAGAAAACAATGAACTTTATTAAGAAAAACGCAGTGCCTAGTGACGCTGGAAACAATTCTGGTAAATCGATGAGTGCAATGTAAACCACTGATGGTATGGTCGCAGATGAGCGACATTCCAGGGATGCCTCATTTTTCTTCCTTCCAAGTCTTCCAATCTGTAGGTTCTGGGCCGGACTTCCTCGATTATCTTGTAA
Organism: Forsythia suspensa; assembly: GCA_023638005.1. Lineage (NCBI taxonomy): Eukaryota > Viridiplantae > Streptophyta > Magnoliopsida > Lamiales > Oleaceae > Forsythia > Forsythia suspensa. The sequence continues at coordinate 39,973,917 of CM042674.1, forward strand.
AGGCCTTTCCAGGTGGGCCCGAGGGTTCCAACTCCTACTTCTCTATTAGCCTGGAATATTTTCTTTAAGACGAAGTCATTGATGCGAAAACTCCTGCCCCTGACCTTGGAGTTGTAGTATCTGGCCATTTTTCTATGATAGACAGCGAGACGTAGTTGCGAGTCTGCATGTCTTTCGTCTTGCAGGTCTAGGTTCGCCTTGCGTAGATTGTTGTTTGTCACTTCGTCAAAGTACAAGTGCCTCGGAGAGGGTATCCCTATTTTGACAGGGATCATTACCTCTGCCCCATACGCCATGGTGAAAGGGGTTTTGCCCGTGGCCATCCGAGAAGTGGTTTGATAAGACCACAGTATCTCGGGTAATTTGTCAGCCCATCCTCCTTTGGCAGACTTGAGCCTCCTTTTAAGGGTATGCTTGATGGTCTTGTTCACAGCTTCGACTTGGCCATTAGATTGTGGATAGTAGAGGGTGGAGAAGTCCCTCCGTATTCCCAGATTCTCGCAGTTCGAGTTGAACTTTTTTTCGACGACTGCGTGCGCCGTTGTCGGAGACAAAGGAGCGGGGATTCCAAAGCGGCAAATGATATTTTTCCAGACAAACTTCCATGTATTTTCCTCCGTGATCTTGGCTAGGGGTTCAGCTTCGCACCACTTGGTGAAGTAATCTACCGCCACGACCACGAATTTAACTCCACCTCTTCCAGTCGGGAGGGGGCCGATGAAGTCGATTCTCCACTTGGCAAAAGGCCAAGGACTGGTGACCGGGGTAAGGTTATGAGCTGAGAGCTTCGATATAGTGGTAAATTTCTGGCACATGTCGCACTTCTTTGCGTAATTATGGGAATCTGTCTTCATGGTCGGCCAATAGTATCATTACTTCAAGGCTTTCTGTGCCAGGGCCATTCCTCCTGAATGGTTACTGCAGATCTCCTCGTGTATCTCTTTCATCACGTACACTGCTTCCTCCTGCGCCAAACAACGTAGAAGGGGGTGGCTGAAGCCCCTCTTATATAGGATCTCGTCTTGTAGTACGAACTTCGCGGCCCTCCTGCGAAGCTTCTGTACTTCTTGTCTGTCGGTTGGCAATACTTGGTTGGTCAAGTATGCGATGATCTCTTTCATCCACCTAGGAGATTCAGATATTGTCATGACCGTAGGTGCGGGAGATTCGTTGATGGAGGGTTGGTTGAGCTATTCAACTGGGATGGCCTTCATCAGGTCAGAGTCCCTGCTGCTTGCTAATTTTGAGAGGGCATCCGCATAACCATTTTCCATCCGCAGAATTTGCAGGAGTTCGTATGCCTCGAAGCGGGATAGCAGGTCCTTGGCCTTTGTCAAGTATGCCACCATGGACTGTTCGCGGACAGTGAAGGTCCCGTTGACTTGGCTAAGGACCAGCTACGAATCATTATGAATCTAGAGTTTTCTTGCTTGCATTTCTTGCGCCAGCCTCAAGCCTGCAAGGAGCGCCTCGTATTCTGCAGCGTTGTTTGAGGCTTTGAACTCCAAGCGAAGTGTACAGTTGAGATTATGACCATTAGGGCTGACTAGCAAAATTCCAGCTCCAGCTCCAGCTCCAGCTCCGGCCTTGCCTGAGGATCCGTCAACATATAGCTTCCATGTTGGTACCTCTTGGGGCCGGGCCTCAAGCGAACCTTCGGGGATATGGGTGAATTCAGCCACAAAATCTGTTAAAGCCTGTCGTTTTATAGAGGGTCTTGACTTGTAGGAGATATCGAACTGACTGAGTTCGACTGACCATTTCATCATCCTTCCTAAGGTGTCTGGCTTTTGGAGTATCTGTCTCAGAGGTAGGTTTGTTAAGACATCGATGTTATGAGACTAGAAGTATGGTCAAAGTTTTCGAGAGGCGATGATCAGAGACAGGGCGAGCTTTTCCATGTCCGGGTATCTCGTCTCCGCGTCCTAGAAGGCTTTGCTTACGTAGTAGACAGGAAGCTGCACTGGACCTTCTTCTCGGATTAAGACTGAACTTACTGCTTTTTTGGAAACGGTGAGGTAAACGAGCAACGTTTCTCCTTCCTTTGGTTTGGACAGCAGCTGGGCCTTCCTGAGGAGGGTTTTGAGATCTTGGAAGGCTTTCTCGCACTCCTCAGTCCATTCAAACCTCTTCCTTCCTTTGATGGTCTGAAAGAAAGGCTGGCAACGATCGGTTGCCTTGGATATGAATCAGTTCAGGGCCGCTAACCTTCCAGTCAGGCTCTGAACTTCCTTTGGAGAAGATGGTGACCACATCTCAATGAGCGCCTTAATCTTCTTGGGGTTAGCTTCTATCCCGCGTTGGTTGACCATGTAACCTAGGAACTTTTCGGACGTGACTCTGAAGGCGCACTTCAGGGGGTTGAGCTTCATGCGGTATTTGTGGAGGACTCCGAACATTCTTCTTAAGTGCCCTATATGGTCTTCGGTGTTCACGCTTTTCACGAGCATATCGTCAACGTATACCTACATTGTGTTTCTGATCTATCCTACGAACATGTGATTTACCACATTTTCCAGCTCCTCGGCCGGAGAGGCGAGAGAGTCTGAGCCTATGATCCGGGGGTCTAAGCCCTCGTCCAGCATCATTTCCTCATCCATCTTTTTGTGGTCAATGTCCATTGGTTCCAAATGTATGGTCATCACTGTCAGGGTGGTATCCTTGCGCTTTGCCACTTTTCGTTGGGCGTTCATATAGCATGACCTTGTCTCTATCTGATTGCTGCAAATCTTGGCGACCCCTCCCGGTGTCGGAAACATCATGGCCAAGTGGTGTATGGATGTGACCGCCTGCAAATCTTTCAACGCAGGCCTTCCGAGGACTCCATGATAAGCGGAGCGGGTATCCACTATCAAAAACTCCATGAATTTTCTCAGGTGGCACGGGGATCTCTGAAGTCCATCGCGAGGGTAATCTTTCCTCGCGGGACAAGCCTATCTCCTGTGAAATCGAATAGCGGCTCAGAAATGACAATTAGTTCATGATCCACGTCCATTTGATCGAAGGCACTGCCGAATAGAATATTCACAGTACTTCCATCATCGACCAACATCTATCCCAGTCCGTTCCTAGAGACGACCGTACGGACTACCAGGGCATCGCAATGAGGATAATGTATACCGGCCTCATCTTCCTCAGTGAACGAGATTTGTAGTACTCTTGATCGGTGTCCATGGACCTGCCAACTCTCCATGGGCTCTTCTCTTGCTGCCTTTGCATAGTTTCGCTGCGAGTTCATAGTGTGCTCCCTGACGTAGGGCCCTCCAATGATAGTGTTTATTTCTCAGACGGAGGAGCTCCGCGGGCGTTTCTTCTCTCGACAGGTCTCTGTTTCTGTCATTCCTTCCGTCGTTGCAGCGAGGCCCATCGTCTTGTCGTCGAGGATGAGGTCTTCACCCTTGGTTGGGTGGCCCTCGACATTCTCATGCTGGGCGATTCTCCTCTCCCTGCTCCTGATGTCTGTGATTGATCAGTTCTCTCACGTCTGGGCAATCTTCCGTGTTGTGTACCCTGGTTCTGTGTATGCGATAGAACTTGGGTGGTACTGTTGTTGGCAAGGCGGCCACCGACCATTTTAAGAGGGGGGCAGGGGCTACTTCCGTCGGGTTGAACCTCTTGTAATGGTTGTTTGGCGTTCCTAGGGAGCGTCTTCTCTGAAAGCAGTTGAAACGGAGCTCAGGAGAGCGTCGCCCCTCTCTTCTGTAGCGATCTCCTCTTTTCTTTTCAGTCTTCTCCCTGTTCTCGATCATCTCTTCTGACCGAAATTTTATGCTGGACCAAGTCTACCAACTGACTGTAGGTCTTCGATTGACTGTTCTGTATGTCTCTCTAGAAGGAAGTGCGCATGTGAAGTCCATTCACGAGTGCATCTAATGCTTTTTCATCGATTACAGTGTCGATTTTTTTGATAACGTTACTGAACCTTTTGAAGTAGCTCTTGACGGTTTCTCCTTCCTTCTGTCGGATGTCATTGAGCTGGGCAATGTCAGCTATCATCGTTCGATTGCCAATAAAGGCATTGATGAACTCCTTTTTGAGCTGGGGCCAACTTCAGATGCTCTCTGGTTTCAATTTATTGTACCACCTCTTCGCGTCAGATGCGAGCGTGGTGTGGAAATTCTGACACTTCACGGTGGGAGATTAACCCTGGAGCTTCATCTTGTATGTGTTAATGTGATCCGAGGGGTCATCTATCCCGTTATATTTGTCCATAAGGGGCATTCGAAAGTTTACGGGTATCTCCATGGCCTTCATGTAATTAGTGAAAGAGAGATTCTCGTTGTCGTCATCCTCAAAGCATTCTAACCTCTCCTTCTCCTCCTCGGGTCTCGCGTAGCTTTGTTTTGGGTCCTTCTTTCTTTTCATGCGAGCCTCACTGCGCCTGTTGTGTACTGGCAGGGGTGGTGCTATAGAGGATCCCACCTCCAGCCTGTCGAACACGCTAGCAAAGAGGAATAGGCTGGTTCTCTCGCGTCGGAAGAGGTCTTCCCCTCGAGTCATTCTACGAGGCCTTCTTTACGAGGTTTCGAGGTTTCGTCTGTTTGAAACGGGTGGGTCATCTTAAGTTTGTTGAATTTCTACTGAGTCGGACCATGAGGGGCTTCTCTGGGCACGAATGCACTTGGGTCCGTGTTGGAGGGATTGATTCTCCAACAATTCAAGCACTGTCTTCATCAGGGCGTTGTCCAGCCTCAGGTCCTAGTTCTCCTGTTAAACCATTCGCTTCTGCCGTTGTCTTCTTCTCTTGCAGTGGGTTACCTTTTGTAGGTCCTGAATGCTCTCCTGCCGCAGGTCAGTATGGTGGGATTCGACTTCATTCTCATGGAATGTTCGGTTGCCATGCTCTTCTTGTTAGAAAACACGTTTTTACCACAAGCTTTAGGTTGTGTAACGTTTTTCGTTTTCCACAGATGGCACCAATCTGTTGACGTTGGAACCTCCAACATCCATGTGTCAACAGATCTCCAGTCACTCATCTGCCAACTTATATATTACATGCACACTCGGACAATCGTTAGGCACCAAGATCTCTGGAGAAAAAGGGTCTAGCGATCGTTGGTACTCCGAAGATCAAGTCAACTGCCAGTATAAGAGTAATACACGGGAGACGAAAGTAATTGGGTGTGGAAGAGACAAGCAGACAGAGATTTGAGCAGAGTTTAGGGTGAAATTTCAATGCAAAAAAAGCGTACCTTGGAACAATTGGAGACGTTGTATTTATAGCGCAAGAGTCCCTAATTGATTTTGGAAACGAATCAATCAGATACCCGATCGGATCCTCATTCCTTGCGGGATAGGGATCATCCATTGTCAAGGCAATCTCTAAGATTATCTTCCTTATTTGAGTTTATCATGTTGCCTAACTTCTACGAGATTACGATTTGGTTTCCTTATGAGGATCCGTACACCACTCCAACACAATCTGTCTTCAATTAACTCTCTGGTCATTTCAGAATATCATGCTGCCTGCTAGTTGCGATAAATACGAGGCCCGACGAGGCCCTATAGGTCGGTTGTGAATGTCGAGGCCCTCTCTGGGCCCCGCGATATTATGGTTCAAGAGTGCTAAGATGTCTGATGGGCCTCCGAGCCCTTTTTAGAATTTGCGAGGCCCTCGCTGGTCCTTTATGGGACTCCCGTTGGGCCTTTGCTGACGTGGGAGCCCTATCAAAATCGGGTGGTAACAATTCTTATTTAATATTAGTTTAGATTAATCGTTAGTGTTAGTTTTATTTTATTATTATTATTATTATTATTGATTTATTTTATTATTGTTATTATTAGTATTTTCTTTCTTTTTTATTTATTTTTCAAATGTATTTTCTTTCTTTTTAGATATTTACTAATGCACAACTAATGCACAACTTCTTTGTATTGACAAAGCATGTTGAGCTCTTGATCAGAACACAGACGCAAAGAATGAATGCCATCCAAGTAACTATCATGTGCAAAAACTGTGGGACTACCCACTCGACATCAGATTGTATGTTATTGGCCTCTTCAGAATAGGTCAACTTTTGTCTGAATAATACACAGTATAATCCTTACTTACAAAGAAACAATCCGGGTTGGAAACAACACCCAAATTTTAGATGGTCAGATAATCAGAACATTGGTAATACCAACAATGCTCAGCAAGAGAGAAGACCAAGTTTGGGAAAGATGTTCCAACAGCATATGTAGAAAACTGATAAAGTATTGGAGTAACTGGACACAAACAGTCAAAATCAATGACGCGTCTATCAAAAATTAGAAACTCGAGTTGGCGGTTGGCCTTACAACTATCAGATAGAACTCCAGGGACCCTACCTAGCAATATTGTAACAAATCTAAAAGAGCCAGTACAAGCAATCCCTACTAAGAGTGAGATACAACTGTCAGAAATTCACATGAAAAGGCTAGAGAAAAAGGATAAACAGTTGGCAATTGAAGAAGAAGAAGCTGGAAAGCAAGATGCAAAATCAAAAGAAGAAGAGTATGTGAAAAAAGAGAAGTTGGTCCTAAATGAGCAAAATAAAAAATTGACATTCAATGATTTTGCACTTATCAAGCAATTCTCCGACTCCCGTATTTATTCTAAAATTGATTTTGTGATCAAGGCCGACGAGGAAGTTGAAATTTTCGTAGTGGTGTTCGAACAAGGTGCTAAACTACAATTATATTTATCTGAGAAGCGCAAGTTAAATTTTGGAGGATAAACGAAAAATAGTGCAAAGTCAATAGATGCATGCAAGCAAGTCCTCCAATGTACTATTTAAAGTGCCGTAAAGAAACCAGACAATAAGTTGAGCTCTAGACTATAAATCGAGCTCTTAATGGGAGGCAGCCTATTTTTCTATCTCTTATATGTTTATTACATTGTATGTAGAATTTTAGGACTGCATTAAGAATTAGAACACGTTTCTCGATTTTTAGTAAATGAGTACATTTAATTTTTTTTTTCATTTCAGGCTACACATCGTCATTTCAATCACAATGCGTACTGATTAGCTGAAAGTCTAATGCTTTCTCCACGCCTTTTGATTCGGGTTAACTCTTTATTTATTTATTTATTTATTTATTTAGTCACATTGAGGACAATGTGAACTTTAAGCTTGGGAGTGACTTTTATTATATTGGTTATTGTTGTGTGTGCTATGAATAAAAAAAATTTATTTGTGTGCTTGTATGTTGGATAGCATTGTCGTCTTATAATGATATCTATTTGAAACTGTTATCAATTCATGAATTATGACTCGGTGATGCTACTTAAACTGTTTTTTATAGACTATACTTATCCATGTGAGATATGATTAAGTGTGAGCACAATAGTCATAAATATCACTACCTTTGGTTGGTATATTAAATAGAATACAACGAAAGAATAGTGAACATAAGTTGTGAAACCAAGACCACCAGTGACAACTCAATTACCTAACCAGTTAAAAGGATAGTTTGGAGGTGGTTAAACTAATACAGAAGCTGTTTAGATATGTGTTGATTCCGTGCTTGAGTAATAGTTGTGTGGAGTGTATTTGGTTACCAGGTGGAATCTAGGTATTGACCGGATGCTAGAAATCTAATCTCCACTTATTTATCTTACAAAAAAAATGAAAGGCATTGCACTTGCATTATCTTATACCTCTCTTTATAGCCTAGTTGACTCGAGTGATAAAGTCCGTTGGGGTTCTCAAAACTTGGTGCCCTAAAGTCTATCAGACCTGGGAGCCATCAGCCTAAAGCTCACTACAAGGGTCATCTAGAAAGCTTAAGGGAGTGAGGTCTTACACATAAGATATATATCTATATATAATTATATATATACCAAAAAAAAAAGCAAAAGAAAGATTAAGCCTTTATGCGCATAACTTGGGGTTTTAGATGACTAGTGGGTTTGACTTACCTAGTGGAAGTTTGATGGCCAAAGTATTCAATAAAGAGGGAATCATCACAGATCTAGATAGCAACTGTATTGATTAGACCTAACCAAATTTTGAACGGTAAAAGAATAAGTGTTTTGAGGACAACTTTAGAGTTAACACCCAGGGTGAGAGAATTAATATCAATATGGGAGTGTGTATTCTTACGAAAGAGAAATGAAATATTTGACTATTGAGAGACGGAATATTACCAACCTATAAGCTTATGTTGATTATATTTACTATGCACACACACGTATATCAGTCGAGCATCGGATAAGTAAAAAATTGATTTTGATAGAATGATTTAGAATTTTTTTTATGAATTGTTTGATTGTTTCAAAAACTCGAGGCAAATACGGCAAGCTATCTATTATAATATATTTTAACATTATTTTCTTGATTCTTTAAGTATATAATCTTGATCGAGACGAACAAGTGTTTAAGTTTGGGGGTATTTGATAAGTGTATTTTATACACTTATCCTAGCTTATAAACTTGTTGTTTAATTGTGACTTGAGCGAATTTCTATTTAATTTCGTATAAAATATTGTGATTGTAGGAAAAACCCGAAATGAAGGTAAATATAATAAAAAGAAAGAATTGGAGCTTAATTGGAGTTGATTGGAAGCGTTTGAAGTTTGACATAATGGCATGGATGTGATAAGAACTATTAAAAGAGCCATTAGAGTAATGTCACAAGTTTCGGGATTAGATTTTAACTTACGAAAAGTTTAAAGACTGAATTGTACATTTTTAAAACTTGTGAAAGACCAAATTCGGTTGACTTAAGAGGTTTTGGGACCACTTTGGAAGTTTTTGAAAGTTTTGAAAAAGGACTTGGAGCAAAAAGTGACCAAAATATAAAACTTTAAAAGTTTGGAGACCAAATTACAAATTGATGAAAAGTTTTCTGTTTGCCACGGTCCGGAAGCGGTTTGCAAACCGCGGTTAGACCGCGGCAAACAGAGAAACGCGATTTTTTAACTTTTTTAAGTTGAAACTCATGGGTATTTGTATGCTTTTTGAATTAAAACAAGTTGGATGGGCTTAAGACTATATAAAGACTTAACCTAGGTCAAAAGGAGGTGAATCTTGGAGAATACAAGAGAGAATGGAGGAAAGAACGGTGAAGAACATGAAGAACAATCAAGATCTTGAAGAATGGAATGTGAAGATAAAGAATTCTTAGTACAAAATATTCAACGTTTTCTTCTCTTTTATTCAAGATCCTGTTATGTATTTTTTATCTTGTTTTTCTCCCGAATCATGAGTAGCTAGATTTAAAGTTTGGATGAACGATGTAACCTAGTTTAATTATTTATTTTCGAATCTCAAGTTTTGATTTATAAATTATTCAAGTATTTGATTTTACTTCTTTTCTTAATGCTTTGAATAACTGGCTATTATTTCATTGATTTTGTGGATTGTAATGAACTGAGAAGTAAATTATTAATCTAGACCACGTAGTAAAATCTAACAATTGGATAAAATGTACTTTTATTATTGTTGTAGTCTGAATTGAATTCTTAGGCGATTTAGTGCATATAATTAAGGATCATTTTGACTGCCTAAGTTGACTTAATTAGATATGACTAATTTGAAATCGAGAGAGGTAAATAAGGTTAAGTTCGTGAATTCGACCGAATACAACATTAGGAATAAATCTTGAGATGAGAAATTAGAGATGACAACTATGGTGAATTCGTTTGTCCAAACGCTTTAACCATCATTCTTTTCTAAATTCTTGTTATTTGCTTTTACATAAGTTATTATATTATTTTCTTAAATTCATAGTTCTAGTTTAAATCTTTCAAATCAACTCAATTCAAATTGTTTTCAACAGATTATCATTAAGATTAATTTAACTAATACTTAAATAAGATAGTCTTCGTTGAACGATAATCCAGACTCAATAGGTCCACTTTATTACTTTTGTGCGATATTGTACACTTGCAATCACAATTATTATCACAACAGTATCCCACCCGATAGACATGTTGAGTTTACAATACATCTGGTTCGTAGAATGGACCAAGTATCTTAAGCCTTGTAATAAATGGCATCAAAAGAGATAGAAGAGATGAAAATCATATTTAAGAATTGTTGGATAATAGGTTTATTCGTTGTGTTTCTCTGTGGGAAGTACATGTGTTGTTTGTTAAGAAGAAGGACGGTACTATGAGAAATGCGCATAGATTATCGAGAATTGAATAAGCTCATCATTAAGAACAAGTGCCCTCTTCCTAGGATTGAAGATTTGTTCGGTCAATTGAGATGAGGAATGTGTTCTCTAAGATTGATTTATGATTTGGATATCATCATTTGAATATAAAATGAGTAATGTACCGAAGTCAGCTTTCGGTATGGTCATTATGAGTTCACCTTTATGCCTTTCAGTATAACTAACATTTTGGCAATGTTTGTGGATTTGATGAATAGAGTGTTTCATCAATTCTTGAATCAATTCGTCATAGTCTTTATTGATGACATTTTGATTTACTTGCAAGATAATAAAGGAACATCTCAAACGGTGCTAGAAACTTTGCGAAAAGAAATGTTGTATGTTAAGTTCAAGAAGTGCGAATTTAGGATCGATCAAGGAGGGTTTCTTGGTCACGTAATTACTGGCCATGGAATTGAAGTTGATCGAGCTAAAGTGGATGCAGTAACCAAGTGGAACAGGCCTACTAATGCGGGCGAAGTTCATAGTTTTCTGGATTTGGTTGGCTAGTATCGAAGGTTTTTCTAAGATAGTTGGACCATTGACTCAATTAACTTGAAAATAGGTAAAGTGTCAGTAATCCGATAAGTGTAAACAGAATTTCTAATAGCTGAAACAGTTGTTAGTCACGACTCTAGTGTTAACTATTTTGGAAGGTTCAAATTGTTTCGTGATTTATAGTGATGCATCCAAGCAAGGTTTAGGATGTGTCTTGATGCAATATGGAAATGTGATTGACTATGCTTCAAGGCAGTTAAAACAGTATGAGCAGAATTATCCAACGCATGATGTTGAGCTTGCGGTATTAGTTCATGCATTAAAATTATAGCATCACTATATGTATGGAAGAAAGTGTGAAATCTATACAGATCATAAAAGTCTCAAATATTTATTCACTAATAAAGAATTAAATATGAGACAAAGTAGATAGTTAGAGCTAGTAAAGGACCATGATTGTACTATTCTTTACCATTCGAGCAAGACTAATATAGTTGCAGATGCTTTAAGTAGGAAGTCAAGGGGTCAGTTGGCATCGTTATATTGGATCAATATCAGTTGGTTAAGGATTTTGAAAGGATGAAAATTGAGGTTGTTCCTTCAGTGAATTAGATCTCAGCTCAAACAACAACTTTAATTATTCGACATAATCTTAAGGATCAAATCATAAAAGCGCAAGATAAGGATCCATTTCTTCAAAAGATTAGAAGTAAGGCTAGATCAAATAAGAGGAGGATTTTGAAGTGTCGTCAGATAGGGCATAAAGGTTTAGAAGAAGACTTTGTGTGCCTAAGGATAAAGAATTGAGAAAAGAAATCAAAGAAGAAGCTCATATCACCTCGTAGGCCACTTATCCCGATGGTACAAAGATGTATCGAGATCTTCGAGATACATTTTGGTTAAAGAATATGAAAAGAAGTATTGGTTCTTTTGTTAATAAGTGCATTATTTGTCAACAAGTAAAAGCTGAGCATCAAAAACTAGCACGATTGATAAATCCTTTGGAGATACCAGAATGGAAATGGGAGCATATTTCCATGTATTTCGTAGTTGGTTTTCCAAAGTCGACAAGAGAAATAATGTCATATGGGTGATTGTCGATTGGTTGACTAAGACGGCTCATTTATAGTCAATGAAAATGACTTTAAGCTTGGATAAGTTAGCACAACAATATCTAAGAAAGATTGTCAAATTACATAGAATTCTTGAATCCATCGTATCGGATAGAGACCTGAGGTTTACCTCTAAGTTCTAGAAGAGATTACATGGAGCTTTGGGAACAAAACTGAACTTTAGCACAACTTTTCATCCCTAGTCGGATGGTCAATCCGAAATGACTATTCAGATAGTAGAGGATAAGTTGAGAACTTGTGCGTTGGATTTAGGAGGAGGTTGGAAATCATACTTATGGTCAATCCGAAAGGACTATTCAGATATTAGAGGATAAACTGAGAACTTGTGTGTTGGATTTAGGATGAGGTCGGAAATCATACTTATCTTTGGTGGAATTTTCTTATAATAGCACTTTCCAATCTACCATTGGTATGACACCGTATGAAACTCTATACGACAGAAAGTACAGATCACAAGTTCATTGGGATGAAGTTGGTGAAAATATGATTTTGGGTCCAGAAATTGTTAAGTGGACGGTTCACGCAGTGGATAAGATTAAAAATAGAATAAAAGCAGCTGAAGATTGGCAAAAGAGCTATACGGATAACAAAATGAAAGATATGGATTTCTAATGGGTGAAATAGTGTTCTTGAAAGTGGTACCGATGAACGGTGTACTACGCAAGAAGGGCAAGCTGAGACTACATTATATATGGCCTTTTGAAATTCTTGAAATGGTTGGTAACATAGCGTATTGGTTGGTTTTACCACTCGAACTTTCGATTGTACACAATATGTACCGGGTGTCTATGATCAGAAAATATGTGCACGACCCAAGTCATGTGGTGAATTGTCTAGTTTTGAAAGTATAGAAAGATATATCTTATGAAAAATATTTGATTTCTATTTGGATAGAAAAGTCCAGAAATTGAGAACAAAGAAAATTTTGCTAGTCAAGATTCAGTGGCAACACCAAAGAATGGAAGAGGTTACTTGGGAAACAGAAGCATTGGAGGCTTAAGGTAATTTCAAGGACGAAATTCTTTTAAGGTGTAAGGGATGTAAAATTCCAGATTTTTTTTTTCTGTAAGTTCGGTGGTTGGCCAATTAGTGACGAGCATTGGAGGCTTAAGTAAATTAAAGCCCAAAGATGTAGGTTATTTTAAATTTAGTTCAATAAGCCAACAAGTAATTGAGTTGTTGACCATAACTCACCCATGTTTGAATCACCATGTAGATATTTTTTTAAATATTTTATTTTAATCATTTTGAGAGTTTAAAACTCTTCAAATCCCTGTTTAAGGCTCCATTAAACATGGTTTATGATGACCATAAATCACCCATTTAATTTTTCACTAAAAATGGAGGTTACAGGAAGAGGAATGCCATTTTTTATCCCATCTCTCTTCAAATCCAAATTTACCTTGTTTCTCCTCTCAAATTGTGTTGGTTTTAGCTTATTTGAAACAAATCAAGGATTTTGTTACTACAAGTCTTGGTAGGAAGAAAACCAAAAACCCGAGTTGGTTATTCAAGGCAAAAGATTTTCCATTTACATATTAAGAATTGAGGTAGGAATTCTGCGTGATGATTTTTCCTTTTGATTAATGCTTGTATATATGTGTATTATGTGTTATTCATAAAAGCTATGAACCGAATGGTTAATTTATGGCCATAACTAATTTTTCTACGAGCCAAGGGATTCTTCAGAATCAAGAATCTTTTCGGTAATACATATACGTATTATGAACTACGTTATGAATTCATGTTTATATGTGTATATTAGTTTGATAAAAAAGGATGCACAAAAAGAGATTCTGACTGAGTTTTATACTCATTCCATCATATCTTAAATTTACAGATTGTTGGGGTTTATGGATGATGGAAGGTTTCTTGGATGTGGTGAAGTCAAGGAGGAGGAAATTAAATCAATACAAAATGAATTTACAAGATTCTAAAGTGGGGTTTATGTTTAAGTTATGGATGAATGTTTAAAGCAAGTTTAGAAATTTAATTATGTTTCTTTTCTATTGTTAAAACCTCTTCAAATGGATTTGTGAACTCAATGTTATTATCTATGCCATGATGTTTTAAGGAAAGTATTGTTTTGGTATGAAATTGAGTAGTTAGACATAAAGTCTTTCGTCTACTGGTTGAATGCTAGAGTTGAAAATAATATGCTATGAAAACATTTTTTTATCAGATCCCTACTTATCTTTTAAAACACTACCACGTGAAGAATTCTTCAAGGTTTTGGACAAGACTGGTGGGGTTTGACAACCCTACGAGTTCTCTATCCATGGGCTTTGGAATCAAGTCAATCGGAGGTCGGTGATATTAGTTATGACGTTTCTCGCGTGCTATGTTAGGTGTACCTGTGAAAAACATCTAGCCCGTAGTAAGATGATTCTTTGAGTGCCTTAACAATCAAATAAATTGTTGAAATTTGAGTATGATAAACTTGATGAATTATAAAGTTTCTGTAAAACGTTTATAGAAATTCGACTTTATTTGGTCATTCAAATAGGTGTAAGCGTTAAGCACGTGGCATAGGTAGTGTTAGGATAGGATGTCCATTAGAGGAAATCAACCTCCGCTTGTTTCCTTAAACATTTACTTCCCTCCTATGAATCAAATGTAACGAAGTTTTACTAAGTGTCCAAATGTTCGTACTATGTTTAAGCCATATAAAATAAACAAAAAAGTTAGAAAAAGAATGAATGTGCAGTTTCAAGTAACTATCCATGTCTTAAGATTCGGGGAGTTACATTGTTTTTAAGAGAGAGGCGAAATAGAGAAGATTTATTTTCTCTTTTTAATAAAATTAAAAAAGGTGGAGGGATTATATAATTGAATGTGAAGATTTATTTTACTCTTTTTTTGAGTTTATGCATGTTGTTTTCTTGTCAATTTAGGAAATTCAAAGTCAAGTATCAATTGGATGAAAAGAAGGGCCAAATACCGAGAGATTGGCCTTCCATGGCCATTGGCGATTCACGATGGAATAAATAAATGATTTTGTGATATAACGGGTTTTATTTCTTCTTCTTTTTTGTTTTTCTTTTAGGATCATGATAAGTCAAATATTGTCATAATTGGCGAAATATCTAGATTTTTAATTAATTAGAAGTTTTTTGCTTTTAGTAATTAATTGCTTGTGATTGATTATTCGATGTAGTTTTTCTATTATTTTATCACCATAGAATACTTGGCATAGGTCTATATTTTCGATTAATTTTATTATCACTATATTACTTGTCCACGATGTTCAATCGGGATATAAATGCATTAAAAGGACCCACGACAAAGCGAGAGAAAATAAATTAGATGGGATGACAGAGTTGCACCGAGCGGACTCAAATACCACCCACTTATATTCCACCACATTGAAGGATAAAGCTAGAGAATGGCTAGATTCCTCCTATCCCATTTCCTCATTGAAAAGGTTGCGAAAACATAAGCTAGACCAATTTTCAACAATTCAAGAAGTTCCTAGATGTTTTCAAAGTCATGGTTTCCTTTGCACATCAATATACCACGGACTAGCTCCGATGCCTTAGCTCAAATGCTCTCCAAAGCTATCCACGGTGACCTTTAAATCTTTATGAATGACATTTATTATTGCAAAGATAAGCGAAAAGTTGGAGGAACATTCACTTTTAGCAAAATGGCGCTAAGCGAATGGAATCAATAAAATATTCAGTGCTAATATGGTTCGAGATGCCTTTACCAAAACAAGCTACAAACCAAAATTAAAAGACCTCCGGAGTTTTAATCACAAAAATTCCTTGCACTCGGTGGAGTTTACTTCTTTTTGATAAAGCATTATGTGATTTGGGTGCTAGTGTGAATTTAATGCCTTACTCTATTTTGCAGAAAAGCAGATGTTGCTTAGGAGAAGAAAAAGATTAAGCGACAACAAGAATACCTGGGCACACAAGCAATTGGAGTCAATCCAAAGGATAGAACAATCAAAGCGCCCTAAGGAATAGTTGAAGACATATTGGTGAAAGTTGGCAAATTCATATTCCACCAGCTGATTTTATTCCCATTTCGGATATGTGTGAAAACATAAGGGATGTACCAATGTTTTTTTGACATCAATATACCTTTTTTGGCTCTTTGGCTCAAATGCCTAGCAATTTAATTGATATTCCAAAAGGAGAACGAACAAGAAGCGCGAAAGTGAATGATGAACACATTACATTCAATGTGTTCAAAGCATTAATTAAATTTCCAATTTTTCTTCGGTTTAGGAGAAGCAAATTCGACAACCGTAACTTGAGATTGATGTCATTGGGAATAGTTGAAGACATATTGGGAGGAGCTTAGATGATAAAGTTGTTACCCAACACCTTTCTTGGGAGGCACCACTTCGAGAAGAAGAATATGTGTTCAAAGAAGAGGAGTTTCATCCGTCATTGACGAAGGGAGGAGCTTAGATGATGACCAACAAAGCACGATGAAGAAGGTGAGAGGAGTTTTCTTAGTTGAATTCGAGCATGACGAGCATGACAAAACAAAATCATATCAAGATGATAAAGGAAAGATCAAGCTCGGAAGGTAAATAAAATTGTACGAAGTTGATCAAAGCAAGAAGAGCAGGGCCTCAAAGATTTATTCAAAGTATCTTGAGCGATCACTACGACAAAGTCAAGCTAATGACTTTAAAGAAGCGCTCAATGGGAGGCAACCCATTTTTCTACCCTTTTATTTAAATTTCAGTATTATTTCAATTTTAGGATTTCAATTGATAATTTGCACGTTTTAGGTTTCTAGCATTTAAAGTAGGTTTTTAATTCTTAGGTTTTGAGGCTACAATCATCGTCATCTTGCATAATCACGTTGTTCAATTATTTTAAATTTGTATTAAAAAAATAAATAAATAAATAAAAATCGCTTTTTTTTAAAAAATATATATAAATTTATTTTCGTTTTCAAAAAAAAAAAAAAAAAAATTAATTTCGTCTTTCTTAAAAAAAAAAAAAAAATTTTTTTATTGTTAATAAATTCTTTTCTTTTCTTTTAGGGGTACAACCTAAGGACCTGGTTGGATGATATTCAAGCAAAGATTTGTCGACCAACTTGATGAGATCTCTCCACAAATTGTTCATACCATACTTCTTCTTGACACCATTCGATCCACATCTAGGTAGTCTCTAATCTTTATATACTCCTTTGAATTATTTTTTATATTGGGGACAATGTATCTTTCAAGTTTGGGGTAGTGAAAAAAATGTTTTCGTCCGATAATAATACTTGATATTGATTGTTAAATTATTTTTTAAAAAAAAAAAAAAATTTATCATTATTATTATTTAAATTTAATTGTTTGCATGTTTGTGTGATATGAATAGCTTTGCCGGCTAATAATGAATTTTTAAAAATTTACGATGTAATCCATGACTTGTAAACATATTATTACTTTTGTTTAAATGTGAGGCTATTTGACCATGTTTGATATTGTGTTGTGTCGGCCGATTAAAATGATTTATAGCTATGTTGGTGCACTTAAGTTGAAAATAATAGGATACTTCGTTTAAACCTAAAATCATCCGTATCTCGAACAAATAACCAATATAGTGAGAAAGTGTGGTAATTAAAGCGTGATAGTGGCTATCTAGGTTATGATTGATTCCATGTATGTTGAAAATTTGTGTGGAGCACTTTAGACCGATTAGAGGAAACTAAGTAATGACCGAATGTTGGGAATCTAATCCTCACGCATGAACTTATTGCACACAAAGAATAAAAATTATTATTATTATTGCTTAACTCTTTTCGTAGCCTAATTGACTTGAGTGAAAAGGTCCGTAGGGGTTTCTCAAAACCCACGATGCCCTAAGGTTCGAAAGACACAGGAGTCATCGACCTCAAGCTCGTTACATGAGTCATTTAGAAAGCTTAATGGGTGAGTTTTGCACCTTATTAATATCTTATAACTCATTTCGTAGCCTATTTGACTCGAGTGAAAAGGCCTGTAGGGTTTCTCAAAACCCGATGCCCTAAGGTTTGAAGATGCGGGAGTCATCGACCTCAAGCTCGCTACATGAGTCATTTAGAAAGCTTAATGGATTGAGTTTTGCACATAAGATCTATATAAAAAAAAAAAAATTATTATTATTTATTTATTTAAATTTAGTTTTATTTACAAAAAAAATGATTGATGAAATTCTTTGCAAAGTAAAAGGATTAGATGACTAATGGGTTTGACTTATTTAGTAGAAACTTTACGGTCGAGAGTGCTCATAAATTGGAGAATCTTCATATACTTAGGTTGTCACGATTATTAGTTTTCTCAACCAAGCCTCGAACAAGAAAATAATGAGCTTAAGTGTTACCTTTGAACCAAAATCTCGGATTTGAGAGAAAACATCATTTTGGGGGAAGTGTACCTACGAGAGGAAAGGAAAAGTTGACCCGGTGGTTGGGCTATCACCACCATAGAATTTAAGTTAATCAGATTAACGGGTCTCACACACATATCGAGTATGGTTTGAGTAGAATCACGTTTGCAATAGTATTACACGAACACTCGTCATGAATTATAAGTTTTTTTTTGCAAAAGTGAAGTAAGAACGGCAAGCTATTTATATTGTGAAGTATGTTTACGCTTATTTTATTAAGTGCATGATTATTTTAGCTAGTTTATTCGGGGGCGAATAAAAGTTCAAGTTTGGGGTAATTGATAAGTACAATTTTGTACTTATCCGGGCTCTAAAAGGGACAATTATGAGTACTCTTAGTTGTTTTCAGTTTAATTGCATGTTGTTTTCTTGTCAATTTAGGAAATAATCAAAGTCAAGTATCAATTGGATGAAAAGAGAGCAAAATGAAGACAATGGGACCAATTGCTAAAGAAATGAAACTTCGGGGGTTTGATGTGCAAATACCAAGGCGGGAAATTCCAATTCAACACAAGAACTACCATGCGATCGCAAGGAAGTATCTAGGTGCGATCGAAACCTTTCGGAAAAAATAACAGAATAAAAAAACTACAACACAAATTGTCTAAAGCATTATAAACAAAATTATCTAATTTGACGACCATTGACTTGACAACCTTCACCGACCCTCCACGCATCCATCACATTAATCATTACCGAAAATTATTTAAAATGAGGGATGAGTATAACTAAATATACTCAAAATGAGAAACTTGCTAATTTCACGAACAATCCAAATATTATAATTGCACTCAATTAATTTTCATTAAATCGAATCGTGAATTATCACACCATTACAATGATAATTCATACAAGCGTTACAAATAAACTCGAAACTCAAATGTTTAACCGAACTACACCGTCCTTGAATTATAATTTTTAGCTAAGTTTTATTCTAAAAGTTCAAGTTTCAGAATGATAAATTACAATTTTGTACTTATCTGAGCTCTAAAGGACAATTATATAGTACTCTTAGTTTTCAGTTTAATACTTGTTGTTTTCTTGGTTAGGAAATAGTAGAATAAATGTCATTGGATGAAAACAATTGACCATTGCTAAAAGACAAACTTGGAGGTTTGATATTGCACTGCTACCATCATTCTTAAGGGTATCTAGGTGCGTCATAAAGGCTGGAAAAAATATGAGATAATCTGCTTTGAACCATGGTGTGATATCACCTGTCTGGTCTTAGCATATCCTGTGATTAGCGAATTCAGTGGTTTGAATTCTGAAGTCCTGATTCAACAACTTAAACACCGTCTTGGGTCTCTTGGAGATGATGGCTACCATGAAGTTTTGGTGATTTGACTCAGTCTGAGGAATCGAGGATCAAGGCTCGGGATTGAGATTCATTTGCAAATAAAACTTAAACCTAAAGTTTAATCGAAACCCGAAGGTTTAAATGAACTGGTTCATGATTTCTCCAAGGAGCATTGAAATTAAGTAATCAATTTACATGCGCAAAATAATAATTAGAAAGTCGAGAAATCAACTATAGCACATAATATCTCACCTTAGTTCTTAGAATGTTATTGCTTGAAAATGAATGAAAAGCTTGAGAAAAAAAAAAGTCTTTTAATTTATCCGCGTAATTTGGAAGCTTGATGATGACATTGGGGGTTATATAAATTTTTTATGAGAATTTTTTAAACTATAACTCTAGTAGTATAGGTTGAGTAGGATTGTAGGTATTTGAAAACAACAATAGAGAGAGAGAGAGAGAGAGAGAGAGAGAGAGAGAAGCTACATAATTAAAATTTGGAAAATTCCAATGACGTGAATGTAATTGAAAGAGGATTATCACAAGAGAGTCCATTTTACAATCTAATTGCCACAGAAATCTTTAACCGACTCCATCTCGAGTTTAGCTTATCTAAAAACACTTTTTCTTGAGCCGATAATCATGATTAAATACAAGCTACCCAACAAGCCCATTATTGATATACTAAAACTCAATATTTCACTAACTAATTATTTAACCCAAATAAATTAATCGATTCTAAAACTTATTTTCACTTAGGTCCTTTAATAATAAATAATAATAATAATAATTCGAGATTCTACAAACTATCCTCCTTAAAAAAATTCACCCTCAAAATTATACCTTAGCTAGTTAGAGAGTTCTTGATACTTAGCTTCTGCTGCCTCCTGCTGGTTTAAGGCGAAAAGCCTGGCTTCTCCCCCTTTACCCTATTCGTTGTTCCTTTTCGGTGGGGGTTCTTGGCAATTGCGGATTATATGACCTGACTTACTGCATCGATAGCACACATTCTCCCGTCTGAGACACTCGCCCCTATGGTCCTATTGCACTTAGGGTATGGCGGGATGACTTCATTAGGTTTGCTTGATCCCGATCCATTATTCGCCTTCTTGTTATGTCCATTTCCATTTTTCAGATATGGCTCATTCCATTTCTCTCTTTTTGAAACCTCAGAACTGGGTAGGATTTTCTTCCCAACCCTAATCCAGTAGAGATTGCCTGTGCTCAACGTAGAGCTTCTGCGTAAGTAGTATACTGCTGGACGGCCATAATTCCTTTGATCTCGGGTTGTAATCCCATCTCGAACCTCTTGGCCTTTCTCAGCTCGGTGTTAACCATATGCGGCGCATACCTAGACAATTGTTCAAATTTCCTTTCGTACTCTCCAAGTGGCATGTTCCCTTGCGTGAGTTGAAGAAATTCTGCTTCCTTTTGATCCTTCAATGACTGAGGAAAATATTTTCCTAGCAATGCTTTCTTAAATTGGTCCCAAATGAGACTACGTTGTTGCATCGCAGTCCTAGTGCTGCGAATCGATGGCTAGCCCACCAATCGGCATGAACTTCTTGACAAGAAACCTCTCGCATATCGTTGCGATTCGGATGTTCAAAATCCCTTCTAGTCTTCTCACCACTACTTGACGGCGAATGGATCATCCTTACCATTAAAGGATGGTGGTTTGAAACGATGAAACTGTTCAACCATCGAACTCTTGTTGTCAACTCTTGTCGCACTCGGGAGTGGCTCTGAGCCTGTTGTTTGCCCAAGTCTTGGACCGCTCTCATCAAGTCTCTGAACATAGTTGCTTGGGTTTGTGTTTGTCGAGACATTTCTTTCAAATAAACAAAATGAATTTATCTATTTAGATTCGCTAACCATTCGTCATTTTTCCATATTGTAATTCAAGTGATAACAGTTACATAATTTAATTAGAATACACATATACCACTAACTAACGTGAACATAAGGGAACAACACATTGTTTACATTCTGTTTTCAAAGTTTCTGGTCGTAAAATACACTACCATGTTTCGCATACTACTTAACTTTAAATAACTATACCACATTACTAAATAGTTCAAATGCAATAGTAAAACAAGTGACAAATATTTTATAAAATCATGCTGATGAATTTATTTAGACTAGCAAAATAATTTACGGCAATTAAGCATATTCACTTATTTCATACCTCAAAGTATTGGATGGTGGCTCATCAGTGAGCTTTGGGTGTCAAATGTCTCGTATCAAAACAAAATAATTTTTTTTAAAAAAAAAAATTCACTACTACTATTCAAAAATAAAAATAAATAAATAATTTTTTTTTATTACTGTCAACGTGAACAGTAGATGGACTGTTTCGTGAATAGTAAAAAGTTACTATTCACCCCAAAAATTTCAGTTACTGTTCACGTGAACAGTAAATGATACTATTCTTTTTTTTTTAACCGTGGAAATTTTTTTTTCTCGTTACTATTCACGTAAACAGTAGACGTACACTGTTTCGTGAATAGTAAAAAGTTACCGTTCATAAAATAAAAAAAAAATTTTTTTTCCCGCTACTATTCACGTGAATAGTAGACGGACACTTTTCCGTGAATATTAGAATTTACTGTTCATCAAATAAATTTTTTTTTTCGAGTCTACAGAAAGGTAAACCCGGGCTCTGATACCATTTGTAACGCCACGAAATTTCTAAAGTCTCGGAGAGTTAGTAAAATTCATAACCATTAAATATTGCGAAAAAATGACTTTAATAATAAAATCCCAATTGTCAAACAATTGGTTAATTCATAAACAAATAAGAAAATATTTATCAAATGCTAAATAACTTGAAAACTACAACGCAAATTGTCTAAAGCATTATAAACAAAATTATCTAATTTGGCGACCATTGACTTGATAACTTCACTGAACCTCCACGCATCCATCACATTAATCATTACCTGAAAATTATTTAAAATGAGGGATGAGTATAACTAAATATACTCAGTGAGATACTTGCTAATTTCCACGAACAATCCAAATATTATAATTAAGCACGAAATTAACTTACTAAACTGAACTGTGAATTATCACACCATGACAATGATAATTCATACAAGCGCTGCAAATAAACTAAAACTCAAAGGTTTAACTGAACCCAAAAGTTTAACTGAAACCCGAAGGTTTAAATGAACTGGTTCATGATTTCTCCTGAAGGAGCACTGAAATTAAGTAATCAATTTACATGCGCAAAAATAATAATTAGAAAGTCGTAGAAATCAACTATAGCACATAATATCTCACATTAGTTCTTAGAATGTTATTGCTTGAAAATGAATGAAAAGCTTGAGAAAAAAAAAAGGTCTTTGCAATTTATCTCGCCAATTTGGAAGCTTGATGATGACATTGGGGGGGTTATATAAATTTTATATGAGAATTGTTTTTAAACTATAACTTTAGTAGTATAGGTTGGAGTAGGATTGTAGGTATTTGAAAACAATAGAGAGAGAGAGAGAGAGAGAGATAAGCTACATAATTAAAATTTGGAAAATTCCAATGACGTGAACTACCAAAAGAGGATTATCACAAGAGAGTCCATTTTACAATCAAATTGCCACAGAAATCTTTAACCGACTCCATCTCGAGTTTAGCTTATCTAAAAATACTTTTTCTTGAGCCGATAATCATGATTAAATACAAGCTACCCAACAAACCCAATATTGATATACTAAAACTCAATATTTCACTAACTAATTATTTAACCCAAATAAATTAATCGATTCTAAAACTTATTTTCACATAGGTCATTTAATAATAAATAATAATAATAAAAATTCGGGATTCTACACACTGGGTACAGTTTCAATGTACTCGTGATGAGCTTCATAACAAATCTTCCCAGTTCAATACTCGTTGAACGATGCATTCAAAATAACTAGCCAAATATGGCTCCTCGTATATAAATTCAAAGATTTACATCACATCTTTCAACTTACTTTCGGGGCATATTTCTTAAACGTCGAGACGAGTTCTTAGCATTGACTCTAAGAACTTGAGACAAGCTACACAACAAAAAATCAATTAATGAAAAACATACAATATCTAGCTAAAGATGACTACTCAAAATAGAATTCTATCTAACATCAATTGGGACTCGTCTAATTTGAATGTTTAAATATAAAAATGAGACAATTTTTAGGGTGTTACACACCTTGTGAGCTGGTGGATTACTTCTATCTCTGAAATTCAAGGAGCCTACTCGCGTAGTGGTAACGGCTTTTAGTAGTGTTTATCATAGATGACATCAATGATGCTATAAAAAATCGTACTTGAAGTATGCACGAGCTAAAATTGAGAAAAGGCATGAGTAAGATCTCAAACAAAGCTTTTTGGTACTTAAAACAAAAGGGTTGAGGTTTGTCCTAGTCTCACCTCCAATGCAACATTGGAGGAGCCTACTCACGTAGTGACAATAGCTTTTAGTAGCATTTCTCATAGACGACGTCAATGATGCTATAAAAAATTGTACCTGAAGTATGCACGAGCTGGACTTGAGAAAAGGCATGAGTAAGATCTCGAACAAAGCTTCCTGGTACCTAAAACAAAGGCGTTGAGGTTTCTACTAGTCGCATATCCAATGCATCATTATGCAAATATAGAGAGAGAATATTATACATGAGCTATGAGCTGAAGAATGAAAGCGTACCTAAATGGTGAACATGGATAATATAAATTAGTATTGAATGGGGCAATCCTATAGAACGATTAGAACACCTATATGATCTTGTATGGTTTAGCAAGCTAGGAATCCTAGTTCGACTTAAAAGTCCTAGTGCAAATGTAAGTAGGAATTGTGGTTGAATTAATCTTCTGTAGTTGAGAACTAATAGAATTCTAGTGAAGGCTCATAGTGGGATTAAACCTACGACAAAGATTAGGTTCCTAGGTCGAGGTAAGAGTCGTAGCATGAGGTACTACCTGATCTTGTCTCCTTAAGAGAGTTCGGGGTATGTACCTGGGGTTAACATCATGGTGCCACCTTGGAGTGTCCCAATAGCATCCCCAAGATAGATGACTCCTCAAGCTCGGGGGTATAACCCTCGCTAGGAATGAAATCCTATAGAAGCACGGTCGTGACCATTCATCCCTAACATATTGAGTATGTTGTAATCCCATAGAAGCACGGTTGACTAATTTTTACATATATCACTCCACAATAAAAAGATGGAAAAATAGCGACATTCATCCCTAACGTATTGAGTATGTTGTAATCTTTTCCATATCTTTAAAATGTTGGCAGCAACATCCATAACCTATGGGGTTGGTGAGGCATTCATCCTTTTCTGACTCAAAACATCCACTTCAACCATTAAGTCTCCACATGAGCAGTGCATGATCATCTTTTAAGGAATATTTTCGGCTTCACAATCCTGCCATCTTTTCCCTCCAAATTGTACAGTTACTACATCTTTTCTTCCATAATATGAAACTATAACAAGAATGTGTACAAAAAGAGAGAATGGAACCTACACTTCGCAAATGTAGACTTCCAATGGAGATAAAAACTTCATGGACATATCTAAATCCTAGAAGACGCTCCCATTGCATGCCAACATTGTTGGATAACCTTTTTATAGAGCTTTTAAGTTATTTTGTTGTATTTTTCTGAATCATATTTTCCTCTTCAAATTACATGAGATTAGAGGGTGTGGGTTCTTCATTTCGTGCGACCCACCTATACGTGAGACATCTAAACAAATAATCTCAGGTCGGCTATGCAAAATTCACACGCTAAAGGAAGAAAGTAAGTAGAAAAATGAAAAAGCAAGTGTTTGCAAGAGTTGGACATTTGGGTTTATTTGTGGTTTTATTGTATTTTGGATTATGAGAACTTTTTATTGATTCTAAAATGGTCAGTTATAATGTATAGCTTTCCTTTTGTTGAATGAATGGAAATCTGGCTTTTTTGTTGCATTTTCGTTCATGTGTTGTACTGGGATTCATTGAAAACTTGAAGTGGAGATGGTGCAGCGTTGGTCCCCAAACCTATTTAAAAAAGTGCAATTGTTGTCCCCAAAACGTTTACACAATAGCAGCAACCATCATCAACCTTTTACACATCTTCTACAAAATGTCCCTAATACATGTTTTCACACTAAAAGAAGACACAAATCATAGCAGTAAATCCAACATTCATAACATAACTTACATCTGTTATATCTTCAACACTAGAATCTTCAACATTGGATCTTCAATATCATACAAAATTTACAAGCAAGAACATGAGTCTATCAGCATCTATGTCCTTAGTTCAAAATAAGTTAAAGCCTACAAAAAACACTTCCACCTTAAAGACAAGAAGTTGTATCTTCAACATTGGACTATTGAAACAAAAAAAAAAGTTATGTCTTCGACATTGTACAAAAAACACTTCCAATGACTATAGTTTTCTGCAGCAGTACTTGTTCCTGAAGTTGGCCATTGCATGTTCTCTTGTTGTGTTCTTCTTGTCCACATGTACACTTCATCTTCAATCCAAGTCTTCTCGCTTTACCATTATTAGATCATTGTTGTTCCTCAGGCTCTCTTGTCCTATCTTTCCTTGGTCTTCCTGACATTTTTCTATATGAATGTGGTATGAGTGGGTGGGTGCTAAGATTAGGCCACAATTCAGATCCAATCATTGGGCTAATAACTGGTTCATATGCCCTGATATAAGTCTTCTTATAGTAGCATATCTCAATGATTTCTTTTAGGACAAATGACTTTGAAGATATGCATGCCATTACATGCCTACGAAGGATTCTAGTAAGTTGCCATCGCCTGCAAGAACATGTCTTTTGGATAAAATAAGTCATAAACATATAACCATGAAAATATTTTACCTGAAACTTCATTGCACCAGAAAATGTAAGAAAATTCCATCTTGACTCATTCATACTCTTCTTAATAATTTTCATAATTTTAGAAGGACAGTTTGTGCCCTACCTTTCAGCTTCTTCCCTTTTAGATACTATCCTTGTCATAAACAGCAATCTAATTGTTTCAAGCATGGCAATGATAGGCTTTTCTCTTGCACCGACAATGGAAATATTGAAAACTTCCCACAAATTGTTTAATAGAATATCACACTTAGTGTTGTCACTGAAATGTGACCAAATCTAGTTTTTTGTTGAATTCTAAGCAAGTAAAGCCTCAGCATCTAATACCAAAAGATGTCCATTTCTTCATTCTACTATGGTAAAATTGTGGCGCTTGCAGCATTCCCCGAGGCATTCTTCAATGCCACTCTCTTATGCCTCAACCTGCAATTGTTGTGCAAATACCTTACACAAAATCTATGTTTTGAATTCTCAAACAAAGTATGCACTGATTCAACTAGCTTCTTCTACTTATTTGAAATAAATGCCCAATGATAAGAGTTTACAATTCCTAAATTAGTTGCCAATTACTCTAAAAACCAAGTCTAGCTCTCTATTTTCAGACTCTCCTACTACCCATGCAATAAGGTACATTGCATTAGTTTCATCAATCCTAACTGCAGACAATAATTGCCCACCATATTCACACTTCAAAAAATCAGCCATCTAATCCAATCATGTTCTTATACCTATTTTTAAATCGATTCCTCAAAGCCCCTAGACAAATGTAGACTATTTTGAACTCATTTTCTTGTCCAACCAACTGTGCAGTAGAACCTACAGTGGGTGACCTTTAGTTGCTCACAATAGTCATACAACAATCTGTAATGGTCATTCATACTACCCATAATAGAGTCAAGACACTTCTTCCTAGTTTTGTAAAATGTCCATTTGGAAATGTCACTCAAACAATCAGGGTTGACTTTGTCACTAAACCCACTCATCTTCGAATCAGGATTAGATCTAAAATATTCATGTATTTGTTTGGTAAATATGTAGAATTTACTCTCATATTCTTGAAACCCATGCTACAAGTATGCTATAAGTTTTGATTCTGGAAATGGTGTTATATTCTTCAAATGTTGCATATGGTACCAATGGACAGGAATCAACACAATACTGTGACCATAACTATGCCATCCTTCTTTAGTTTGATGCTTCTGTTATTCCTAAATGAATACTTATCTATGACGTTCTTTAATATTGCTTTTGATTCAAAACAAGCCTGCATAAAAACTAATATATGAATTAAAGAAAAATATCCAAATAGTACATAAGATGACATTAACTTGTTCACAACTTACCAATGCAAAATTGTGGGTCATCCATGTCTGTTTTTGGATTAAACATGTTCTCTTTGGACCTTCTTGGCACATGGCCTTCATTGTCACTATCCAAGCTTTGTAACTCATATGAATCTTCGTAATCAGTTTCACATCATTCGTACTATAGTGTACTTGTACAATCCACCACAATATTCAACTTGATGGGAAACTCATGAATATCATTTTGTTGTTCAGCTATGGGCTCTTCATCAAAATCATAGTCCACAAACCCAAAATCAATTGCATTTTCTACTTGATCACTAGTCACTTCTTCATTTGCATATTGATCTTCTTGTTCAATATCTTGTGTAGCATTTACTTCTTCATCTGCACCATCTTGTGTTGTATTCACCTTTTCATTTACATATGTTAATATTCTTCTCTCAGATCATTTGTTTCATTTGCATTCATATATGTTGCATTCACTTCATCTAATTCATTTGGTTCATTAACAGCTTCAAAATCATTCCTAAAACAATAGGCAAATCCAGGGGCGGAGGCAGGATTTTTGTACAATTGAGGCAAATAAAGTGATAATATAAGTTAAATTTAAAATGTCAAAAATATTATTACTTAAAAAAGTACTGTAACATAGCGTTAATATCCAAATCCATTCTACAAAAATTCCAAGTTCGACATAAGTTTTCCTAAAAATAAAAATAAAAAATCTGTAGCACAATAAGCGTAAATTAAAGTACTTACATTTTTATGTCCTTACATTAATACCCAATCAAATTAATGATAAAATCCCTTAATAGGATCTGTTATATGAATGGAACAATAAAAATCTTTACCTCATGGGATAATAACATAAGTTCATTTGACGGATTAAAGCATAATATCATAAATCTCATTTAGAATTTCTTTCCTGCTGTGACTACAAAATAAAGATATTGGAGCAGAACTTTCCATCTCCACAATGGCTGGGAATTGAATCCCATTTCTCGGACTGCTTCAATTTCCAAGCACATCCGCCCACCCAGATATATTTATCACCGATTCACCGTCGAGAAAAATTAAACAAAAAGAGAAAGCAACAAAATAAAAAAAAAATCGGTAGACAATAAAACCAACACAATCAGATAATTAAAAATCAAACAGCTTGCTTGACTACAAATCCATAATTTCGTGTCAAATAAACATGTATATATTAATATATACTGATAAACAAAAACAAAAAGAATTGTATTTATAATAAAAATAACTGAATTAAAGATAAATACAATACAAATAAATGAAACTTCATAAATCATATACCTTGCTCTAATTCTCTTGCTTCTTGGTAAAGATCTGCTTTAATTTTTACTTTCAAATTTCATCAATTTCTATTTGTCATTTTCTGATTTTTCCTTAATTCTTCACAACTTCACGTGTTGGACACTTGGAGGGCTGCACACAGTTTGGTACTTGGTAGAGTGAGAGAGAGAGAAATTTTTAAGTGGGGACAAAAAAAGTAAAATTCCAAATAACTTAAAAATTAAAAAAAAAAATGCCCCCACTGCCCCCACACTAGATCCGCCAGTGGGCAAATCCTTCTTCACACTCTTTCCATAATGCCTCTTCATCATCAAAACTAAATTCAAGAATGCCATCTTGCTTAGTTTGAGTTTCAACTAAAGGTTCATCACCATGAAATAGTTGACTTTCTAGCTGAGTTTCTTCTTATATTTCTGTTATAACTATAATAGACTTGAACCTGTTTGGACTGCAATTACAATTTCCCATATTGCCTAAATATGTAGTAGAATGGAATTCACTTCTTCATTTAGTTTTCTACTTATTCTTTTCCTTAGGCAAATACAGCCTTTCTAGTGGCAATTCAGTTTCCAAATCAGTTATCAATAAACTCCTTCTTGTTTTTGGTTCTGGTAAAGTCAATTCCAAAGTTGATACAAGAGGTCGGTCCCGATCCCCCTCAATCTGTGGGGAAAATTATAGTCCCCACTGCCCATTTGGCAGCTGACTTGGCTGCCAAATGGGCAAAAAAAATTTGGGATTAAAATTTTCCCTCCCCACTCCCCACCCCACTTCCCCCAAATCTGGACATTTCTCTCTCACTCCTCCCCCCCTCCCGATTTCCCCCAAATCGCCTATGCCCTAGTTCCGGCCGAGAGAACACCGTCCACTCCGCCGGAGCGCGCGCCGGTCGTGCCCTACCTCTCATTAATCGCGACTATATCTCCGCGGCTCGTCGGCTGCCTCCCCGCAGCTCATGGCATCGCTTCCGGTCCATGGCTCGTGATCGCTGTATCGCCTCGGTCCGTCTCCTGCGCGACTCTTCTCTCTACCGATCGCGCTCCCGGTGGTCTTGTCGTCTCTCTCGGCTCTTGTTCTAGCCCCCACTGTTGAAGCTCACGATTTCCCAAAATTCGGTTGTGACCTAGCTCCCCTCCCATTTCATCACTGTGTATCCCGGTAAACCTAGTAATGAAATTTTTTTTTAAGTATTCTGAGGGTATAGTGAGATTGGAGAACAACTTGTTTGTTGCCAATTCTAATCGTACCCAATGATTTGCCAAATGGGCAGTGGGGACTATATGATATCATCTGAAATGGTTTATGAATTTGTGATGAATTTGCATGATATTTGTTGTTTTGGTGTGTTGTGGGCTAATTTGTGATGAATTGGGATGATTTGTGATGAATTGGGATGATTTGCCTCAAATGGCATGCTCTGGCTGAAGGTTTTATTTTTTGTGCCCTATCTTTTATCTTGTCCAATGATTGGCCCCGTTTGTTGTATGAGGGGAGAGGGAGATAGGGTATGTGATGATAATGTGGGGACTAGATCAGGACTGTAAGTCGGTAAACGGGCTTGTGATGATCAATTTTGATGATTTTATGTGATTGTTGGAATTTGGCAAATACACAAGTAGTCCCGTATCTTGGCTTGGCATCCCGGATGGCATGACTAAAAGGTTGTAGCCCGTACGTTAATGCAACCGGTGTTTGCAGCCATGGCGGTGCTAATGAATGTAGGCCGAAAAAATGATCTGAGCCTCTAATGTATATGTTAAATCGTAATATAATGTATAGCGTATAGAACTTATTGGTATTCTTGTAATATTGGTGTCACCGAATAATGATAGGTAAGGATCGATGTCTTCGTCTAGTGGAAATGTTCTCCAACCACGACTTAGATGCGTATATGAAGATTCATACCTCGTGACTACGAAAGGAATCCACACCGTCGATATTGAGATGTCATAGTGTGAAGGTAAGTCACTGTTCAAATGTATGTTTTGGATTGTTCAATTGAATTGACTAGAATTATATTATGCTATTGCAGGATGGTGCAATGTGTGGAGGCTTTAGTTGGGCCGACGAGGTTGAATGTAATATTGGATCGCAGTCAGAAGACCGTGAACATACGCGTTTAGAAGTGGATGAATTGGTGAATTTAATAGACAAGGTAGAGAAGCTAGAAGACAAAGTTCGTTCACTACGACGTCTTAGTCATAGGCAATACAATTGAGCAGATGTTTTATTCATTTCATGTATCGCCGTAATTGTATTTTTTGTAATGAATATGCTTGTCTAAGTTTGTAATCCAATTAAAATAACTTTTTATTTATTAGTAAATGCACATTAACTTTTCCTCATATGATAATTACCAACATCGAATTCATATGTACTATTGTATTCAATTAAAATTGTTTGGTAACACCTAACAGGTTTAATGTAATAGCCGAATGATTCATGTCATTAAAAGTTGAAAAATTCATCCGTTCTAACAACACACAACAATTACCCAGATTGTTAACAAAGTAAACATAAATGCATTGTTGAAATACATAAGGTAGCACATGAATCAATAAACTTGCTAGAAATCAAATGTGAAATTCGGATCATCCCTATTCGAATCGCCACCTAATGATGTGAACGTAGCGGCCCTCTCTCCAGCTTCCTTGAGGGCCATCATAGTCAAACCGGTTCTCGGGGATGTTTGGTACAGATTGATCTACACAAAATAAATGATATTAGTACAAATTTATTAGTGTCAAATTAATTTCAACAAAGATTACACTAATGTGCGGTTACCTATCGGTAAATCTCGAAAGCAAGTTCTTTTGTCATGTCCATTTGCTCCACAAACCGAACATTGTCGACTACTTTTAGAGATTGCTTTCTCTTTAGAAGACTTCAAGCCGCTTCCACATCCCTTAGCTCGAAGCGCATTTGGATCATGTATCACTTGTTCTACCTCCCGGCTTTTGGAACTGGATTTGCTAAGTCCGACGTTCCCCCCATTATCGACTTGGTCGATTTTCAAATTCAACATTTCAAACTCATGTAAAAGTACCGTACTTCTGGCATCTGTTAAGACCGACTTATCCACTAACATAGATGCCTTGTGTGATAAAAATCCATGTCGGGCCATTAAAGATTGGATAGATGAGTCGTCCATGTTTGAAGTTGCATTTGTTTCGCAAACAGTACCCAATTTGGCATTCTTTGTCCAACGTCGCAGTATGTATTTATCTGGAAGTAACAAAACTTGTTTTTTTTTCAAAAAACATACCATGTGGCGACATGGATAACCTTCAAACTCGAAAAGTGCGACAACCATGGGACACATAGTCATTGTCCGTGTAATAGGTAACCTCCGTTGCCTATCAAAATGTTTCCGACTTCATATCTAACCACATTGTATGTTTTCCCACCGATGAAATTTGACCGCTTGAGCATATGTAAACATTACTCGATCAACTTCCGTCGAAACAACAAAAACACCTTCTTCGTAGATTTCAACCATCCATTGTTCCATCATAAAATGGACATCAAGCGGGGTTTTCATTCAGATCAACATGGTTAGCCACTAGTTCCTCGTGGCGTTGATGACTCAGTGCCCTATTAAACCTTGTAATGAATGCCATCAATGAGTTGTTTCTGTTCACGTACCTCTTAAAAAATGCGTGATCACTCTCAGATCGTTGACTGCTCGACATTCCTGCACTAAATATATGCTTAACATATGCAGGCACCCACCGACCCCGGATGTCATACATCGATTGTAGCCATTCATTGTCATGTAAACCTGTTGTTAGCATTGCTTCGTTCCAACGTTCATCAAATTCAACTGGTGTCTCTGAATTTTTAATAATAGTAACCAAAATGTGATACTGCTCATTGTATACCATCGCATTGATTTTTTCTGAAAATTTGTTTAGAATGTGCCATATACAAAACCTGTGGAATGTCAACGGCATGACTATTGATATGGCCTTCGCAATCGCAGTCATGATCCGATCGGTAATAATCAAGCGGAGGAGCATGATTAGAGATGGCATCCATGAACCTCGATAACAACCGGATTAAAGGACTCGTTGTTTCGTCACCAACAAGCCGCACCCAAGCGTAATCGTCGACCATGGTGATTTACCCCACAAAGGGGCAAATATCATCGAGTACTTATTCGTGTTATAGGTTGTGTCGAATACCACAAAGATCGCCAAAACAACTATATGACCGTATAGATTCAGCATCAGCCCAATAACAACGAACAAATTTCCCAGCTTCGTCTAACTCGTAGTCAAAATAAAAGTTGGGATTTTTTTCTTTCCGAAATGTGAAATGCTCTATAAGTGTTTCACGTCATGACCTTTTGCTCTTCTCGAATGTTTCTTTCATGGTTCCTAATATCTCTCCACACACCCAATCGATGATGGACCTCCGAATCTATCTCCATGAGCCTTAATTGTCTGGCATGTTGGAATATTAGCATCGCAAATTGTTGAGTTAGTGCTTTCTTTGTACTCGACACAGTCCGATGAGATCGTAACAAATGCACTCGACTAGGAGTAGTAAGGGCATGATTGTGTTCTTCGGTAAAGTTGTTAACTATCCACATTTGCCCCGTTTGTTGCTTCACCACGATTAATCTAGCACAACATCCAACTCGTGTTTGCCCACGCTTTCTTTCCCAAAGACTGCGCACGTAATCTTTATGTTTTTTCTCGATATGTGTCATTTGTTTTCTTCCTTCGAACATACAAACAACTTCCAATATGTCTCACCACTAACCTTGTTCTTTTATCGTTCTCAATTCGTGTACTAAATCCGCCTCCCTTGCATAATTATTGTAGAAAATGTGGTCGCCTCATGTGATTCAAATTCTTGTCCGGTTGTAGGGACACGGCGGCGTAAACTTGAGGAATATATACGTTGGTTGAACTTTGTGATTCCATTCCTATCAAATACAAACAATAAACACACAAACACCATTATGAATACAAAATTATCGATCATATACATTTTATTAGTTGAACAATGATATTATACAACTACTTCATCCCCATTGCAACAACTTTTCAATCAATAAACAATTATCCTTTCTAATTTGTATAATCTTTTCACATTGCATCTCATAGCACTAGTTCAAATTTATTAATTCAACAATACAATTATATGACTACTTCATCCCCATTGCAACAACTTTTCAATCAATAAACAATTATCATTTCCAATTTGTATAATTTTTTCACATTGCATCTCATAGCACTAGTTCAAAAAAATTACGGTGATCTCAGAATTGGGATGACCACGGCCAGTAGATAAAATTTTCAAGGTGAGACAATTGGTGTTGCCGAGAGCTAGGCACAATGGTGAGCTTCTGTGGCGAGAGATAACATTCAACGGTGGGGGGAGCCGCACAGTTCTGGGACACAGATGATGAAATGGGAGGGAGCTAGGTCACAACCGAATTTTGGGAAATCGTGAGCTTCAACAGTGGGGCTAGAACAAGAGCCGAGAGAGACGACAAGACCACCGGAGCGATCAAGGCAGAGAGAAGAGTCGCACAGAGACGGATCGGAGCGATCAGCTTGATCATGAGGTGCGGGCCGGACGTGAGTACGCGACGAGCCGCATGGAGATATAGTCGCGATTAACGAGAGGTAGGGCACGACGACCAGGGCCAGACGCAGAGTGGACGGTGTTCTCTCGACCGGAACTAGGCATAGGCGATTTGGGGAAATCGGGAGGGGGAGGAGTGAGAGAAAATGTCCAATCGAATTTGGGGAAGTGGGGTGGGGAGTGGGGAGGAAAATTTTAATCCCAATTTTTTTGCCCATTTGGCGCCCAAGTCACCGCCAAATGGGCAATGGGACTATAATTTTCCCCACAGGTGGGCTAGATCGGGACTGTACAAGAGGTACAAGATATATTTCCAACTCTCTTTTATTGATGTCAATGACATCCTTATCAGTTTTAATCCTAATCAACCAATTTTTCAAAGACAATCTCACCATTTATATATATAACCTACTGGAAGTTCATATTCCAATACTCTTACAAACCTATCCAATGTATATGTGTTGACAAATTTTGAATCGAACTAATCCAAATAGTCGACCTTAACATGCAGATACTAAATGTTGTCCATAGTCGGGAAAAAGTCTCCTCTGTGATTAAACTTAATGGTGAACAAATTTGACTCTTCAGTTGTATTTAAACATTAAATAATTAGAGTTTCTAAATCATTATTGCAAATCACATTTAAAGACCAAATCTGTGAAAACCCTAGAACACATAAAACTATTCATGACAAAAATGAGCATTTTTCTGAAATCTTATTTCAAATAAACAATCATATTGAAACAAGGATGAAAGAAATATTGAAAAAAATATATAAACTCACGATATATTTGAACATGGTCATCAAATCTTCGATACATTGTGATGCTTGGAATGATCTGCACAAATACGAGATAAACAATTTTAGTTGTGACTGTTGTACAGTAACATGATACGCTTAAGTACTCACATAAATAACTAGAAAACACAAAAAAAAAAATTAATTAATTAATTTCACAGCTTTTTATCATTGATTTGTCATACCTTAGTCTGAAAACTCTACATTAAGGATTCTTTATCTTACAAGGAAGGTAAGCTAGGGCAAACCGTGCTTCACGATGTTGGGTCCAGAATTTTCTTCACATTCAGATTGATGAAAGAAATGATGTTCATTTTGCTTGAAAAAAGATGAAGGGATTGTGAAGACGAAAATACCCCTTAACAAATGATTATGCACTGCTCACGTGGAGAGTTAGTAGTTGAAGTGTATGTTTTATGTCTGAAAGGACAAATGCTACTCTAGCCCTCGTAAGGGGTGAATTACGCTATTTTTTCTAAAGATATCGAGGGAGACAACAACCAAAAAAAATTCCTCAAATAAATGGTTATGGCCAAAGTTACGAAGGACGTGGGTGGGAGAAATCTCCAATTTTTCCATTAAATAAGTTAAATCTCCATGAAGCCACATGGAAGGCTAGCAATCCACGAACCGTCAAAACCACCAAATCCACCACCTCAACCACAGATGCAAAATCCAAGGCGGAAGTCATTATTGTTGCCCGATAATTACCATCTTCATTTTCACACGCACGATAATTATTTCACCATTCATCGAACTGTTAAATGGCAGCCGCATCGGACGAGCAATTGACGGCTTTAATAAAGCTGAAGGCCATTGATGCAACTCCCGAGACCTTTCAAGAGTTCGGACAAGTGATTGAGGCGTCCGACGATGGCGAAGAGTTTGGACCTCATGACGCTCAGCTCGACCTGTCACATGGAATCCCCAGGTCTTATTCTTATTCTACTCACTCTCTGAGTATGACTGAATATACATATTGATGTGATTGAATTATAGTCAAATGGGTTATCAACGACTGTTGGGGAGTTTTTTTATTCTTACTCGTACAAAAAAGTCTTCATTTGATTAAGAGCATCTTCAATGTATTCCATGGATGATATGGCAGTTGAATAGAAGACTTCTAAATGAATATAAAATAAATAGATATGAAAGTCCAAAATTTTCAGTAATGGTGATTTATTGTTTAATTTTTTTAAATTAAACAATAATAAAATTGCTAAAAATTTTCTAATTATCCTTTTGTGAATTAAATTAAGTTTAAAATTAAAATAATTGTTGAGTCATCCAATTTCACACTGAAAGAGCTCCCACATCTTTTATTTTATTTTTTGCCACATCAGTCGGTGTTTCACATAGTGCATTCGAGATGTGATTTTAATACACATTATCTATTCGATGACATGATACTTCTTTTTTTCCAATCCATGATTTGCATTGGAGATGCTCTAAGAACCCATCTTCTCAAGTCTCCTCCTCAACTGTGTTCTTCTATCTTTTGCAAAATCCACATGTTGAATTATAATCCTACGGTTGCATCCCGCGGTATATACTAGTATGCCTACTGTGAGTGTATGTAGGATTCTAGAGCATTGATTGGTGTTTATGAATAATTTTGAATAGAGTACTAGATGAGATAATTAGAAAGAAAGAGTGTAGATGAGTTAAATCTCATTCTTGGTGTCATTATTATGGAGGGGATTTTTAAATTATATGGGTTTATACTGATTGATTTATATTGAGTGTTAAATGTGTTGATGTTGAATCCTGCTTGACTGTTTTCTAGTCACTTTGAGAGAGTGAGTGCCAAAGGCCTGCAAAATAGGAACTCAGTTAGCCTACTCCATCACTTGCCGAATAAGAGACTCTGGTGCTAAGGAGAAAATATGAACTAATTTTAGCAGAGTTTTGCTTAATTTGCGTATTGTATTTATGGTAGTTGGTTTGGTAGTGACTGCCTTAATTTGATAATGATGGAAAAGATGTGTCCTCGAACTACAGGTATTCTGGATTGGCTTTTAGTGCTTATTGGTCAGATTGTGCGGTTGTTGGAGTTCTTCAGAACTTGTGCGCCAAAACAATACTGATCTGGTCTTGTTACAGTTTTGAATTGGAGGATAGGTTAATTATGTGTGTATTAGTATACTTCTGACAGCATATATTCCATAAGATGATTGCCGCTGTTGACCTCCAAAAATGGCTGCCAACAGGAACTCTATGCCACCTCTTCCTACGTGTATTTCTTTTCTTATTTGGAACGCCACGTGATTTATTCAACCACGTAAAGAAGCCTCGGATGGAATGGATATGTAATAATTGGTAAAGGAGAACACTCTTTGGAAGAGGTAAATAGCTTGAGGATCCCTAGGTAACAATTTCCCAGGTGGTTAGGTCACTTGAAGGATAATTAGTATAGAGAATTTGGTATCTTTTTGTGTGAGTAGTGAATTTCAACATCCTTTTATTGTGAAAATGAGTTGGATATTTATAGACAAATTCTATTAGACTGTCCTTCCTTCGATTCGCGACACGTAGCTCAATCTAAGGAGCTTTATAATCACGTCTTGGGTGTCACATCAATAACATTAATGTGGAAGTCTCTTTCAGCCGCAACTTATTGGCTATGATGGTGACGCATCACCCTTCGTGGCGAAGGTTGTCATGTCATTCTTTTCGTGACCGAGTGACAAGTTTGTCAGGAGAAGCTTTTTTAGACACTCAATCGTCTCGATCGAAGGAAGAGATTTTCACCAACCTCCTCGGAGTTGAGGGAAACCGCCTCGGATGTCAGGTGGCGGGTTCCAAGCATTTTGAATTTGACTTTCCCAAACACTCCAAGTAGGATTGGGGCGTAACAGCCGCCATCCTTTTTGGGAAGGGAACCATGAACCTCGAGCTGGTATCCAAGGTGGCTATGTCTAGGATGATTTTTTTCCCACTAGGTGATTTGCATAACCTTTTGGACTGATTTGTTGCTTTGTAGCATAGGATTTAACTTCTTTTTTGCCCCTTTTTAATGTCGAGTGGTTATATGTGTGTAAACCGCTGTCCTGGGTCAGCCAAGTGAGGTTAGCTAGGTGTCGGATACACATAATGAGGCCTAACTGAAAATTCGTATCTCCAAATCAATGTTTGAACATTGTAGTCTAAGTTCATTATGGGTTGTGCTGGCGATCCCTGCCGCTAATAATCATGAGTGGGCATGCTACTTATGCGCAGGTACAAAATGTAATTATCTTATTATCCCTGTGAATGAGTTATTCCACCACAGTACAGTAACTGGTGGTTAAGCATTCATTTGTCCACGCGTAGGCAATTTGGCAAAAAGCAGCATTTGGATGTTTAAGCTTTTCAGGTTGAACCGGCCGACAGGTTCGGTTTTCAAAACAACGAAAAAGAGCGATGAAATTTCAAATCATGGTTTATGTTGATGTTTAAACCTTATTTGGAGTGGAAGGAACAGATGATTGTTTTAGGGTGAGGGATCAGATGCGGGAATATATCTAGTGTCTTTTGCAGTGACAAGTTGATAGAGGAAGTGGCCAAGACCAGGTTATTTCCTCGGTAATGCAGTTGAAGATTTTATGCCTTTTAAATTGTCATTTGTCAATTAGCGGGTTTCTACAAATAGTGTGTTCAATATCTCTAGTGGAAGCATGGGAAAAATCTAATTGGGAGGTCGCAATTTGGAAACTTGATCTCAGCATGTCACACTACACCTAGTCATTTACCGGACATGTCTGTGTAGAATACTTCTCTTTACAAGATCGATCATGAAACACGTGCTTGTAATTGCCTTGACTGGATAAGCCAAGTCTAACCAAGACTCTTCCCCTGTTCCCCAGAAGTATGTGTAGGGACTTATTTTATCAGCAAAAGTTGATAGTCTATTTGATTTTCGCTTTATAGATTAATTTACCAATATCTCTGAATAAATTAACCTTGTGTGTTTTATATTAATATTTTATCAGGTTTTACATTATGCATCTTCAAGATAGGCCTCTCAAGTTTTCAACAATAACACATCATGCTAGTGTGACCCAGTGCCTTGGTGCAATTGGTGGCCATGTTTGGTATCTTGGTGTTGGAAAGCCATCTATTGTTGATCCAACTGTAATAAATGGCACCACTGTTGCAGATGTGGTGCAATCACACTGTGGCCACTTTTATGTTCCTCCAGCTGTTGATGACATACAGGCTTTTAGAATTTCAGGCCCAAAGTTTTTGAAGCTAAATACGGGTGCATGGCATGCTGGACCATTGTTCACTGAAAAGACAATGGACTTCTACAATCTGGAACTGAGCAACACAAATGTGAGCACTTCTTGCCTTTTTCTCTCCAGTACTTTAACATATTTTTCAGTTCCGTAGGTTTTGAAATTTGAGAAAATTACTAATGCAGCATCAGAAAATTATAGGCATGGTTAACCTTGGTTGCTAGACATTCTTGACCCATACCTTTTTCAGTTCTTAGTGCTACCAGATCATATGATTGAGGATGTTGGTTCGCCATGTTATTATTTGGTGCTGAATCTGGAAATCCTGATGTTGTCTATACCCTTTATGCATTCCCATAGTGTTTAGAATGCTTGTTGGAAGGTGAGTATGCCATTGTTATTGACATGACTTGATTATGCCTTCAGCATTGAACATAAGGTACTTTTTAATTTTGTTTTTGGCTCTGTATTGAAGTATAGAATGATTTCTTTATGTCGTGTCTGGATAATGGCAATTTATATAGCTCCTTGTATGTATCCAACCCTACTACATGATTTAGGTCTTCTGAAAATGATTTGCGGTTTGGAACTTGGAGTTGCTTGTTCATTCAATGTATTTGTTCCTTGTTGAATTGATATGAAAAGGTGTGTACGTTAATAGTCCTATGATGTTAGCTTTCACTTGACAAAGTAAATGAAAATACCCTTACAAAATTTGATATATTTGTATATACCTCTTAATGAACTGAAACCCAACATTGTAGTGCAATTAGTGAATTTGACAGCCAATTCATTGTTATCTGCATCGACCGGTAGAGAATATTCTCTTCGCAAATCCAATTTTCTCATTTTTCCTTTTATTCTATTCTTCTCCGAGCTATCAAATTTGTTCTTCTCGTTATTTTCAAATGCGATCGATTTCCACCGAAATAGTATACTAGTTATATTCCGAGCTATAAAATGCGACAGAAATAGTGTATGCGATACTGGCAATTCTAGTGATAACACGACTTGTGCTAGGTACTTAGAAATCACTCATCACTTATTGATATGGTCATCTGTGGGGATCTTAAGGGTTTTTGTTGTTTCTCTCTACTAAATCAGAAAAGAAAACTAGATATGTAGGAATCCAGTTTTGAATGGATTTTTGGGATATGGTTTTTGCTAATACTCTTATCATATCAGAAAAGGAACTAATAACATAGGCTTTTTTTTTTTTTTCCAACACACCATCACATCCCCAGTGTGGTTGTCAGGCCTCCACCAAGAAAGATGGAGGGTTTGGATACCCTAACTATATATAAATAACTCATAAAAAATACATGAGAGGAGGCATAAAATCTGACCTCCAATCATAAAAGCTAAAGCAAACAAATAAATGAATAAATAATAAAACAATAACATAGGCTTTTATGCAGAAAGAATCGAGTTTTGAATTAGTGGATTTTATAAAAGACTCGGTGCTTTCTAAATAACCGTTGGTACTACAAAGCCATGCACCCCTAATAAACAACAAAAGGGTTCGCCTGTCTGGCAAGTTACTGAAACCAATTCTATCTCTTGAGTTAGTTTCTTTTCTGGGTGAAAAAGAGATGGTTGAGCTATAGGATTGTATACATGAAATTGACAGAAACTATGATCAAACAGTGAAAGAAGATTTTAAGAGTCAACCTGCCATTGACTGGATGTCTTTTCTTGAAGAGGCATATACATTCAAATAAAAATTATCTGGAGTTAGGATTGGTGCAGAGCCAAGTAATAACCAGTCAATGCGACTAAAGGCTTTTATAAGCACCTCTAAGAGGCTTATTAGGCACGTGTTCATTTTGCTGTATGGAAGTATTCCTAAAATAATGCATATACTTTCTATTTGCCTTTATGGGCAGGTCGTAGATCATACAACCCATGACTTCATCAAGAAGAATAAGGTAGAATTTCTGCTGGATGAGTAGAGAATTTTCTTCATTGACCTATGTTCAACCACTCTAAACAGAGGAAAGATAGGAGAGAAGAGGGCTGCTGCTTGAAGGAGAATGGCAGTGGCTTGGTGGTTCGCTTTTGTCAATAGTTATCCAATTATCCTTCTGTGCCATGTAACAATATATCAATGTTGTTCTGCCTTTGGCATGGAAAGTTTACTATTGTTGTTGGACTGAGCAATAATGCCATCTTTGCACATTTACAAGTGGCTTGTTATTTTCTGTGTTACAACATGTATGCTGGATATTGCGTAATGTTGTAACTTAATGTCAAAGATTCTGTGGTTGAATTTGTAATTCGCAGGCACTTGCGTGTTTACAAAATGTCTTGGAAAGTTACTTGCAGTTGAGATATTCCAGATGATTGCTATCTTACATTGGCATTTTAGGCTTGGTGTTTATAGTGGCCCATGGCTAAGCATCGTTCTAGTCAACTACAAATTTAAGTTCGGCTTTACATTTCTTCAGGGTCATTACAGCTAGAGGTGTAGTGCAGATCATGCCAGGTGTGGCTCGGACTTTTCAGTCGGGAATACACAGAAGTGTGAGCCCTGCACAAGTTTCCCAAGCCGAGATCAGGCTTACACCCCTCCCAAACTATACAGGGTTGAGGGTTTGGTTCTTCCTCCAAAATATTTAGATTTAAGGAAAACTTTCATACAAATGCGATAATGTGCTTTGAAAATGAAACTACACTGGATGGGTGTAATTTTTATAGGATTTCTTGTGTACCACCAAGATATTGAGATAGACAAGAACAAAGCTCTTCTGCAAAAAAAAAAAAAAAAAAAAAAAGAACTGGAGAGGCCAGATTACATTACGCTTTGAGCAAACTGAGTTAAACATACAAGAACTCAGCCTGGAGAAATTCGAACATTATTCTGAAAATTCATTTGAGCAAAATCGAGATGAACAACAAAATTCATCTGCCCTCAATACTTTGATAGGCCAATTACATCGCAAAAAAATATTGTTGACTATTAATTAGTTGTGCAAACGCCAATGGTGTCAATATCAACAACCTGTTTCAGGATAAACCACCATAAGTCGATAAATTCAGTCTACTCCATCAACTACATTCCTTCAGATTCAATTCCTGCAATAAAGTTTAAAATGATTAATTCAAGAAAATGAAACCATTAAAACAGAGTAGAGCTTCTTTCTGAATACATTTTACGCTAAAGCTTCTTTAAGCACCATTTTCAAGTAGAAGGTGGAGACGGAGAGGAAGAAATCAGTTTTCATAAAGTACCCTTTTTCTGCAGCACCGAAAATATCATTTTGAATATTTTTATACACCTTATGACGCTACTAAAAGATTATGTATTTCTATATGTAAAAAACACAAAAATGCAACTGCTTCTCTTCGAGTCAATGTCTTTGGCATCATTACTCATACGTTGGAACAGAATATACATGCACAAATGTGTATATAAATAGTTACTACATCACATTTTAACCAATATTGCGTAGACAACATCAGCAAGATCAAAGTTAAGTAAGTGATAGACCAAAGGTTCAATGGGGTAGTCAGTGAGCTTGATCACAGATGTAGCAGACGATTCAATCCTGCATCCTGATGGGTATCGGAAGTCAGCGAGCTTAATCATGTCATTAGGAAACAAGCAAGTCCCAAACCAAGAAAAACGAAGAGCCTCTTTCCATAGTCTTTTACAAATAAGGCTATGTACCCGGAGCCCCATGATAAAGTGCAGTCGTTTCAACTAAAGTTTGCTCTTTAACATGGTTCCCACCAAACCTCCCTCCCTCCCTCCCTCCCTCCCTCCCAAAAAGTTGATGGATATTAAATAAAATGATAACTCTTTCCTCCAAACAGAAAGTGTAAGCAAGTACTGAACTAGCCTCATAAATCTCTACTTGAGCATCAAATAGACAAATTATTCAATTTAATGAGAAACATGATAGCTTACCAGCTATCAAGACTGATAGACATCAGGAAGCTGAAGACCCACACTTGCAGCAGATTTTCCTAGTATTCTCTTCATCTCATCAGATCTATCCACAGCAATGTTGTACGAAAACAATAAATCCTGCATAATCACAATGACAGAATCAGATTGAAACAGGAATTTCGAAATATGTTTATTTCCAGTATCGCAATTCAGAAAAAGATAATAAGCTATATGCAAAAAGGATAATCAAGCTTTTGGGGCAAAAGGTTATTAGAGATAATGCTTCCATATCTGCATATCTCCAATCAAAAAATAAAGTTGAAGCATTCGAAATCAAATCAATCATACCAAAAGTCAGTCCAACGGACAGAAAATAGTGGTAGTTTCTGAGAAACTTGACACCAAACGATGAAATCCATTCATATAAAAACACCTTGTGCCACAGAAATTACAAAGTGCTTAGGAAGTACTTTCCCAAAAAGTCAATAGCCGGACACCTATGTCCAAGTATCAAGTATAAACAGCAAGAGTTGTAACCACAAATTGAGTACATTTCTCGGCAAGTAGAAAACAATGACGGAGCCAGGACTTCGCCCCAGCGGATACAAAATCCATAGCTGGACACCTACGTGAAAGTATCGAGTATAAATAGCAAGAGTAGTAAGCTCAGATTGAGGACCCTCTTGGGAGGAAGAAACATTGGTGGA
This sequence comes from Forsythia suspensa, assembly GCA_023638005.1. NCBI lineage: Eukaryota > Viridiplantae > Streptophyta > Magnoliopsida > Lamiales > Oleaceae > Forsythia > Forsythia suspensa. The sequence continues at coordinate 40,018,053 of CM042674.1, forward strand.
GCCAGGATTTTGCCCCAGTATATGACCCACCCTCCACCCCCACCCCCCACCCAAAATATAGGAAAAATTTAAAACACTGTACATCATGCCATTACTAAGAATCTTCTTGAGGTCAAAGTTTAGGTTGAAACTGGACTATGCCACATTGGAACATGGGAGCGTGGAAAGTGGATATGTGACTTTAGCCTTTTGTTGTCATGTTCCAATCCAATACATAAAATATTTTATGATGAATAACATAAAAACTATTAATCTAATAACTTCACAGCAGATAATTTAACCCCATTATATGTAAAAGAGTTGTCAAAAAAAAATATTAAATATGTCCGAAAAAAGGATGGGTCAAGATTACACAAAAAGAATGAGCTTCTAGAGCTCCCAAGCAAGAAACAACTGGGTGAGAAGCCCAGTCAAAACATGAAACTGCTGAAAGGGGGTTGCAATGATTTCGCTTTTTTCTGTCAAAGAAGAAAAAATTCTGCCAATGGAAGGAAGTTAAAAAATTTAGAGCACAGGTAGTTCCTTTACATAAAAGGCAACATTTTCTTCACAATAAATAACTATACGGTAGTATTAAAGCCAGTGGATTTGAAAAAGAGCAGGACTACTAAAGAAAAAGACAAGAGAGGAGCTGCAACCATTTAAATTGAGGGAAAAATTCATTGTGGGAGAAAATACTAACTTGAAGAGCATTTCAGCCAGTGGATTGAACAAGAACAGTACTACAGCAGAAAAATTTAAAAGAGGAGGTGGTGCACCAATTAAATTGTGGAAAAAATTTATTGTGGGGGTAAACACTAATTTGAAGAGAATTTCAGACTTCATTTGACAGTTGCAAGGAAATTTTACTTTACAATTTTTTTTCCTTTTGTGCACGTGTTGTGCGTGCGCATGTGTGTTTTTTTTCTTTTTGTTTTGGGTGGGGAGAGAAGCCTCTGCAACAGTAATCTTGAAACTTTAAAGCATAACATTGCAGTGCAGCAAATTACACCTGTCTCTACACATGTATAGATGCATAAATAATGTACAAATAGATGAAGAGCAAACCAGCTAGTGGAAGATAAAAGCATGGACGAATACAGCAAGGAATCAAGTTGTATACTATATTCCTGTATTCCAAAACTATGTACCACAACTTTGGTATCCATATCTTACAAAAATGCATAGATACAAAGCATGGGTGGACAGAAAGAGGCTTGGCCAGCCATATTTTCACAGGAATGATAATGCTAGAGTAGCAGTCATCCTACTTTAAGGAAGCAAATTAAGCTATATTTGATTTTATACTATTGTACTCTAAGCTTCGAAGCTTGTAGGGGGATATAGGTTCTATAGGAACTCGATGATCCTATTTGGTCAAATAATTTACCTTGATTTCCCACTTCTATTTTATTTTTCTTTATTTATTAGAAAGAAATAGGGAGGATTGCGTCTCATTTGGTACAAATTCATTCTGTTGATTCAAGCATATACCTAAATTTCAAAATAATTCAAAATTTTGATAAATCATTTCATTAACACAACAAATTGATCAATTAGTAAACAATCATCAATGAAAACAATGCATTTTCTTCAGTCTAGTCAAGAATAGTAATTCAGATATTTCTTCATTTTCAATTTAATGAATTCATGTAACAAAACAATTTTTGACCTGAAAACATTGACCATTTTAAAAACACTTATTCCATTTTGATAAATGGTCATATAAAAGTAATCGTTCTCGATCATCTAAACCAATTGAGGAATTACATCATCATCATCATTCATCAATTTGGCTATGCAGTAACGTACAACTTAATATTATCCCAACAAAAGGATAAGTTTCCATTTGGTTAATATCTAATGCATCAAGAGTTCAACCATGCCGTAGAATAACCAATCCATTTCCTAGACATGTTTCATGGATATAAAAAGGATTATATACATTAATAGCAACATAAATAAGTTTCACCACATACAATGAGAAGTGGTAATGTCATAACTGTGTTTAATCAAACCAGAACAAGGTATAAGCTAAAGTTGCATAGCATAGCGCAGAACAATAATCCACCACATGAAATGCATAGGGTACTGGATCCAGCTCGATATCTTTTTCTCTTAATATTCAATTGAAACCCAGATCTCTATAACCATCTAACAATTTTCCACACGCACAGTTGACAAACTGGGTGGATATGTAAAAGATATTCTTTCCTTTCCAGCACTTTGGCATGTGTCAAAAAAATATTAGAAATGGTAGCATCAAAATATTAAAAAAGGTAAATTGATAACTGAAACAAATCGTATAGTAGTATAAAAATACCTTGTGGTGGTGGACACTGTTGAGGTAGGTTGTGTAATCATGGGCAAGCTTCAATTTTTGTGGGTTCTCTGAATTGATATTCTTCCTGAATTCTTGCTTGATGAAATCAGTGAAATGGGATTTATGCTCTTCTTTTCCTACGTGTTTCATCACTGCTTTCAGAAGGTTCCTGTACACCTTCTTTCCTGTTCTATTTAGGCCTTGAATCGATGAACCCATTTCTTCCTTCTCCTCTTCCTTTTCGTTTCCTTTGTTATTGCTGGAGCGTAAATTGGGGGTTTACACAGAAGCTGAAACTAAGTTAACAGGTGAAACCCAGGAAAAAAAAAAATAAATAAATAAATAATAAACAGAAAGGAATCTTGATATTTGATTTCTAAATTGAATCCCACGATAGTAAAAGCTATCAAGATTTTCCCATTTCAATAACTTCCCAAGTAATCAGACTAATACTTGTGCCAATAACAAAATTATAATACAAAATTTGAAGAGGAGCAAAAAGAAAAAGAAAAAATAAGCAAAAAGAAAAAGAAAAATAACTGACCTTTGTTCTGTGAGAAGAACTGGGGTATTCAGGAAATGGTGGTGCGTCTAGTTGAAGATGGAGGTGCTGATGGAGCCGTGGAGGCGACTGAATTGAAGATTTTGACTCCAAATATTTGTTGGAAAATAAGTAATATTATGCCAGGCATAATTTTGTGTGCACCTGCTTCTTCCAAATGGAAAATAAAAGTACATTTATTTGTGTTATGTGAATATCGAAATTATATATTTACGTGACAAGTTAAAGTTTAAAAATGGAGTTGGAAAAATATTGGAAGAAAAAAAAAATGGGTTATTATCTCATATTAGAAAATTGATGAAAAATTGACTAGTATATAGATGGCCACAATTTACAAAGGTGTAATAGTGTGTAGTATAAAGGCTCTCTCTTGCTTTGCTAGGGTGCAAATCATGATCCGATTTACACATCGAACCATAGAACTCATGTGCAACCTGCGTACACAAATGTCGGATCAAAATTGGCACATAGTCAAGCCTACCTTTAACTCCTACATTTCTAAAGGCAACTGAGTGTTAATTGTAAATACTGATGTTCATGGAGAAGGAAATGAGTGATCATCTGGAGTCTATAAAAGGGGTCTGAACTTCTACAATCAAACACACGAAATTTAGCATTTCACTCCTTCCTTTCTGTTCCTTAGCATCCAAGTTTTTTCTCATTGATATTGTTTCAAAGAAGATTCAATTATTTGGTACAACTAGTCCTTCCGTTGTATCATGGAAAGCAGTCGTTCATAATCTACGGTAGGGAGCAAATTTGTTTTAAGGAAATTGTACTTGTATAGACTTCGGTTTGCATTATTCTTCAAATTTTATTCTGCAATTATACTATTCAATTTGTTTCCTATTTACTTCTGTTGTAATATGCAGTTTCACGTTTTCAATTGACTTTTGAAATAACAATTTTAAAACAGATTTTGCTAAACTTATATTATATGAATTAACATGTTAAGCTGCCTGGACTAAGTTAATATTTGTATTCTTTATCCTCTTGCTCTTTAATTAAGATATGCAAGTGTAACTCAATGGTAAAACTTTTTGTTGTAATTAGTTTTACTGAAACTTTTTGCTGTAATTACTTGTAATTGCAAGTGTAACTAAACTGGAAAACAGGTTTCCTTAAACAGTATTGTTTATACAGTTTAATTTTATTTAAAAGTGGAACTGAAATTTTTTTCTTATTTCAGAAAATGGCAACTCGATCCGATTATTGAAGTTGTGGCTACTGAAAATCAAACTGTGGCTACTGTGCCAAGTCTAACTGTGAACCAGACTGTGGCACAAGTGCCAAGTTTTGCTGTGACCCAAACTGTGGCTCCAACTAGTCATGTAACTGTTCCAGTTAATCATAGAGAAAAATCGGAGAAGTTCAATAGATTGAATTTCAATAGGTGTCAGCAGAAAATGCTATTTTATCTGACCACCTTGAATCTTGCGAGATTCTTGATTGAAGATGCTCCAAAACTCAAACAGTGAGGGAGACATACAAGTTGTCAGCGCTGTTGAAGCTTGGAAACATTCTGATTTTCTATATTGGAATTATGTCATGAATGGTTTGACAGATTCACTATACAACGTGTATAGTACAATGAAAAACAGCGAAGGAATTATGGGAGTCTCTAGACCGAAAATATAAAATTGAGGATGTAGAGGATAAGAAATGTATTGTCGGTCGCTTCCTGGAATATAAAATGATGGACTCAAAAACTGTAATGAGTCAAGTACAAGAACTTCAAGTAATCTTGCATGAGATTTATGTCGAGTGGATGGTTTTAAGTAAAACTTTTTAAGTGGCAGTAATGATTGAAAAGCTGTCTTCGGCTTGAAAAAATTTCAAGAATTACTTGAAGCACAAGCGAGAGGAAATGACCATTGAAAAATTGATAGTCAAACATCGAATTGAAGAAAACAACAAATGTTCTGAAAAGAAGGGGTTCAATCCTCCAATGGCCAAAGCAAATGTTGTGGAGTATAGTCAAAGTTCTAAGACAAACAAGAGCATGTTTGGACTGTCTGGGAAAGGGACGAAACTGGGTCCAAAATGGAGAGTCTCTAAAAAGAAATTTCCAAGAAAATGCTACAATTGTGACAAAGTAGGTCATAAATCTTTAGAGTGCAGATTGCCAAGAAGAAACAATAAGAAAGAAGCAAATGTGTCTAAAATGAACATCGTTGCAGTAATTTATGAAGTGAATTTGGTTGGATCAAACCCAAAGGAATTGTGGATTGATACTGGTGCTACCAAACATGTTTTCTCGGATAAATAGATGTTCAGTTCTTTTGAAGCAACTGAGAATGGGGAGAAGTTGTTTATGGGAAATTCAGCTACATCTAAAATCAAAGGCCAAGACAAAGTGGTTTTGAAGATGACATCTAGAAAGAGCTGACTCTTAACAATGTGTTTTTTGTGCCAGAAATCCGCAAGAACCTGGTGTCTAGGTCACTGCTGAACAAGTATGGTTTCCGTATGGTATTTGAGTCAAATAAAGTCATTTTGTCTAAGAGTGAAATGTTCATTGAAAAATGTTATGTGTTTGATGGGCTTTTAAAGCTCAATGTAATGACGGTTAAGCCGAAAATTAATAAAGTGACTAATTCTTCTGCTTACTTGCTTGAGTCTTCCAATTAGTGGTATGGTAGACTAGGACATATTAATTATAATACTTTGCGTAGATTAATTAACTTGAATTCCATACCTGTATTCCATATTAATTCTAAATACAAGTGTGAAACGTATGTTGAGGTAAAATTGACTAGGTCATCATTTCAAACTATTGAAAGAAGAACCGAACCACTTGATCTAATTCACACTGATGTGTGTGATTTAAAATATGTACAAACAAGGGGTGGCAACAAGTATTTTATTACTTTTGTTGATGATAACACAAAATATTGTTATGTTTATCAACTTAAAAGTAATAACGAAGCTATAGAAAAATTTGTTCTTTATAAGAATGAAGTTGATAATCAACTTAACAAGAAAATTAAGGTGTTGAGAAGTGACCGATGTGGTGAATATGAATCACCATTTGCTGAATTATGTGCACAAAGCGGAATCATGCATGAAACCATAGCACCTTATTCACCTCAACAAAATAGTGTTGCTGAACGAAAAAATCGTATATTAAAAAAATGATGAATGCAATACTATTAAGTTCTGGGTTACCTCAGAACATGTGGGGAGAAGCTATATTATCACATAATTACCTTTTAAATAAAGTTTTCCGAAAGAAAGAAGAGAATACCACATATGAGTTATGGAAAGGAAAGAAACCTTACTATAAATACTTGCGAGTTTGGGGTGTCTTGTTAAAGTAGTTGTACCTACACCGAAAAAGGTAAAGATAGGTCTAAAAATTGTTGATTGCATTTTTGTTGGCTATACACATAATTGTAGTGCTTATCAGTTTTTTGTGCGTGAATCTAAAATCTTGGACATATACAAAAATATGATAATGGAATTGAGAAATACTTCATTTTTTGAACATGTATTTTTGTACAGATCAAAGAGAAAGCGAGCTCCTCTAAACAGACACATGAAATAACGGGCCAAGAAGGAGAAGAAGATGAAGTTGAACCAAGATGTAGCAAAAGAGCTAAAACTGAAAAAACTTTTGGTCCAGATTTTCTGACTTATATGCTAGAAAATGAACCTCAAAACTTTAAAGAAGCTATGAACTCTTCAGAAGGACCTCAATGGAAAGAGGTAATTAAAAGTGAGATAGATTCTATTCTACAAAACCATACATGGGAGCTAGTGGATCTTTCTCCATGATGCAAACCACTAGGCCACAAATGAATTTTCAAGAAGAAAATAAAAGCAGATAGAACAAACGAAAAGTGTAAGGCCAGACTTGTTATAAAATGATATAGACAACGAGAATGTCTTGATTACTTTGATACATATTCTCCAGTAACGAGAATAACATCCATAAAGATGGTACTTGCAATTGCAGCTTTGCGAAATTTTGAAGTACATCAAATAGATGTGAAAACCGCCTTTCTAAATAGAGATTTAAATGAAAAAATCTACATGGAACAATTTGAGAGTTTTTCTGCTCCAAGGCAAGAGAACAAAGTCTATAAATTTGTGAAGTCATCATATGGCTTGAAAATTTGTGAAGTCATCATATGGCTTGAAACAAGCTCCAAAACAAATTGCGTGAAAAGTTTGATCATGTCATGATGGAATGTGGATTTAAAATCAACGAGTGCGACAAATGCGTTTATATTAAAGACACTGAAAATGGCTATGTTATTTTATGTCTTTACGTTGATGACATGCTTATTGTTGGAAGTAACAAAAATATGATTAAATCTACAAAAGACATGTTAAATTCAAGATTTGACATGAAGGATATGGGCTTAGCGGATGTGATACTTGGAATTAAAATTTCAAGAATATTAGATGGAATTGTTCTAAATTAGTCACACTATGTGGACAAAATTCTTAAAAATTTTAACAATGATGATTCTTGCATGACTAGAACACCGATAGAGCATCTATCGAAGAACAGAGGTTAGAGTATTTATCAAGTAGAATACTCTAGAATTATCGAAAGTTTGACGTACTTGATGAGTTGTACAAGACAGACATAGCCTACACAGTTAGCAAAGTGAGTAGATACACGAGTAATCCAAGAGCTGACCACTAGAAAGGAATAATAAAAATACTAAGGTATTTGAGATATACTCGTGATTATGGACTGCACAATACTAGATATCCGATAGTTATTGAAGGATACAGTGATGCTAACTAGATATTTGATATAAAAGACTCAAAGTCTAGAAGTGAATTTGTGTTCACACTGAGAGGTGCAGCTATATCATGGAAATCCTCTAAACAGACGGTTATAGCCAGATCCACTATGGAATCTGAGTTTATAGCCTTAGGACAGGTGTGGTGAAGAAGCTGAGTGGTTAGTCACTTCCTAAAGGATATTCTTAGATAGCCAAAGCCTGTGCAGGCAATTTGCATACATTGTGATAGCCAATCTGCAATTGGTAGGCCACAAAGTAACATGTATAATGATAAGTCTAGACACATACGTCGTAGACATAATACCATAAGACAACTACTCTCAACTGGAGTTATCTCTATTGACTATGTGAAGTCAAAGGATAACATTGCGGATCCACTAACTAAATATTTGAATAGAGAGTTAGTTGAAAAGTCGTCGAAAGGAATGGGACTTAAGACTTTGGATGAATAAATTAATACAATGAAAACCCAACCTAGTTGAATGGAGATATCAAGATCTAGGTTCAAAAGAATAACCTAATTGTAAAGACTTAATCAGATCACTGTGGGGGTTCCCTCATGTCCATTTCTATGATAAAACAGTGATACCCGTAGAGGAAAGGATAAGCTATAGGCTTTTAATGATTCTTACACGTGGAGTATAGTGGGCTACTCTTAATTAAGAAATCACCTATGTGAGAGAGAAGTTGGGCCGATTCTGTGAGGTGCAATTCTTGAAAACTCTCGCAGAACTAGACATATGTTCACGGCCATAAAGGAACATAACAATGAAAACTAAACTATGTTAGGAAGAATTCTGTGTGAGGTATTTCATCGTTTATACAAAAAGTAGAACAGTTTAAGGACATCGCGTCTACTGGTCAGCTAGTAAAGTAAATATATTTTCACGAAAGAAGGTTCAAAGGGTAATACCTACTTATCCTATGTAGGTTTCGGACGTTGAACTTTATCACCAAGTCTTTCGTGTCTCTGTCAATTTCTATTTATGTGGGGGATTGTTGGAAAATAAGTAATATTATGCTATATTTGGAAATAATTTTTTGTGAGACCCGTTTCTTCAAAATGAAAAATAGAAGTAGATTCGTGTTCTCCTCCGCGTGAACATCAAAATCATATATTTACTTGGCAAAATTGATGCTCGGGTGAATGAGAAATTAAAGCTTAAAGTGGAGTTGGAAAAATAGTGGAAGAAAAAATAAGTAGGTTATCCCACATTGAAAAATTGATGAAAGGTTGACTAGTATATATATGGCCATAATTTACAAAGGTGTAATACTATGTGGCATAAAGGCTCTCTCTTGCACGCGCACGCATGGGGGTGTGCAAATCACTGTCCGATTTATACATCGAACCATAGAACTCATGTGCATGCACGACCTGCGTACACGAATGTATGACCAAAATTGGCCACATAGTCAAGCCTACGTTTTGCAATTTTTTTTCTCGATTTAATTATAGAATTAAATTTCTATTTTTTCAACTATCTTTAACTCCTGAATTTCTAAAGGCATGTGAGTGTTTATTGTGTTACTAAATACTGCTGTTAATGGAGGAGGAGGAGAGTGGTCATCTAGAGCCTATAAAAAGGGTCTGAACTTCCACAATCAAACACACGAAATTTAGCATTTCACTACTCTCTTTCTGTTCCTTAGTATCCAAGTTTTCTCTCAGTGATATTATTCTGACAGTAGCTCAGTTCTCTGGTACAGCCAGTCCTTCCGTTGTATCTTGGGAAGAAGTCGTTCATAACCTACGATAAGGGGCGAATCTATTTTAAGAAAATTGTACTTCTATAGGCCTCGGTTTGCATTCTTCTTCAAATTTTATTCTGCAATTATACTATTTAGTTTGTTTCGTGTTTACTTCTATTATAATATGCATTTTAACGTTTTCAATTGACTTTCGAAATTACAATATTAAAAGAAAATTTCACTTGGCTGCAATTTTGATGTTTGAAGTATAAAAGTTAATTTTTTGAAAAATAAAAAGTTACATATTGTTTATTAAAATTTTGATATTGTATTTATTTGTTTAGATGATTTTTCTTTTTTTAATAATGTTGTCTTTGCTTTAATTTCAATATATCTACAAATATTCGATTTTCTTTATATTGTGGTAGTGTTCCAAAATACGTGTACTCCAATAGAATGTTCGCAAGAGTTATTAGTTTAGTAGTATAACATGATCCTGATAATCGTGTTATTGTGTTTGAACGGTATAAAATGAGCCATGATAAAATTATTTTATTGTTTCAATTGTTAAAAACTAAAAATGTCGTGTTGCATCTTTTCATTCTTCCAACATTGCTTTGTTATCTTTGTTTGCTCTATGCATCGTATGATCCTAGCTTTCTAACTTGTGCTGGCCATTTTACTAAGTTTTAGTTCTCTAAAAACTACTAAAAGTTCCGTCAAATCCTGATTAATGAACTTAAAAAATCCTTCAAATTATAAGGTGAATAGAATTAGTACTACGCTATGTGATCAACTATAAAATCAACGAGAAATCTCTAATATTATGAATGATGACCGTATCTTAATTTTCAAGGTTCGGGTATTATCCAGTATGAGCGCAACTAGTATAGACAAACATTCTTTGTCTTCTAATCTCTATGGATAAGACTGTAAATGGTTAGATTGCAACGGTTTTTTCTTCAAACAAAATCGTTTTAAATGGCTTGATAAAAATTCAAACCGAAACCAAACCATTCCATTATCAGAAATGGCATTCTAAATAGGTTAGAACTTAAGAACTCCTAAGTAGGAAAATGGAAATTACTCCGCCTCAGGCAACCTAAGTGTGTGCAAATAAATGGAATCAGAATCAAATTACTACAAAATTAAAAGATTAAGAACTCTATACCAAAAATAAAAGATTGCACAACCCACTAATCACTCCTTAAATTGAAATGAATGATCAATGAGACATCTTATGTTACGATTCTCTAATATCCCTTCAAATTTTCAAGTATAAAGACAGATTATTCTGGTGGAGTTCATTTCAATTTTCAAGTGTAGATATAATATTGTACAACAATGGAAGCCCGAGAGAATGGCGAAAAGATGAACACGAGCAGCTTCAGCTTTGATCTTGTGGACGACAACATTGAGCTGATTGATATATCTGCAGAAGATGATGGTTTTCTTATCAGTTCTCCTCTGTTCGATTCTCTTGAAGACCTTCGCCTTTCAGGTCATGCTCTTTCATTTTTATACACACCATATGTGACATTACGAACCAGTTTTCTACTGAAAATAGCCGACAGTATAACAAAAAGTTTCATATTTGGTACAATTTTCTTTTGTTTCTTTTGCAGTAACAATAGATGATAGAAATGAGGATGATGGATATCAGTTTTCAGAGGGTGTAAATTGTCAAAGTACAATGGAGGCATGTAGACCAAGTTTAGCTTGGGATACTGCCTTCTTCAACAGTGCAGGTATTCTGATCTATTTTCGTGTCTGGTATGGTGGATTTCTCATTATTCGACAATATTAAAGAAGAAAAAGAAATTAAAATCTTCTCTATTATGTTTTATAGGTTTTCTTGATCCAGATGAACTGTCACTTATAAACAAAGAATTCGATACAATTTCAGCCCGTATACTACCACACGTTCAAGATGTGCGCGCTCGAAGAACTGACTTAGAATCCAGATTAAACGGTGATGAGTTTTCTTTCAACTGATCTATATGAAGATAGATTGGGAACCAATAAATCATGAGGGTTTAATGATATATGGCTGTAATTCATTGTTTCCCCGCCCTTTTCCGTGTACAAGTGAAGTACATATAATAACGTTATGTTTCTTAGCAGCATTCAAATATGTCGATGTGGCCTCTAAAAATCAGCCAAAACAAATTTCTCTAAAGAAAAGCAGCAATATTGAGAGATCGAGAAAGACCAAAAACAAGGTTTGTTTGAGTCGATATCTAAATATTTGCTTGAGTTGTGTATAGAATGCCTTTCTCGACTCTATATGACTCTTGTTGAAAATGTATGTTTCAATACAGCGGTTTTTGCTTACACCCCTAGGTTAAAACAAACAGTTAATGCCTCTGAATTTACTTGATTTTTGATCGTTAAAGCGAACTGCTAAAAGTGGAGAAGCTGCAATATGTTTTTGCAAGCCATCCAAGGTAACTTCAAGTGGGAAGAAAGATATTTTGTTCAAGCAAAGAAAAAGGGACTCATTAGGAAGATCTGCTGCTACAACTGGTTATGGTAAGAATGTTTTTCATCTGCACTTTCTTGAATTTTTTCTGAAGCATGTTCAATTTTACAGGGTCGGGTTTGATCACAACGAAGAAGGCTGCTTGGCAGAGTTCGTCCTGTCTAAACTCTAGCTGTCTGTCGTCTCCTAAATTCTCTTCTTCAGTTTCAATGTCACCTACAAAAGCTTCATCTATTTCCGGTGCATCTGTCAGAGCTTCAAACCCTCGTGTTTCTTCTACCCTTTTCAGCAAGAACACTGAATCGAAAAAGAGTAAACTGCGCCTCTCTCATTCAACTTCCAAGATTCTAAGATATTCAGAGGAAAGCGAAGGGCTTAGAAATACTAATTTGTCGACTCGTTCATTCTCTGCCTTAGATCATTCTTCTTGCAAATCTCCTGCTAGGTTTAGCAATCATTCATCCTCTGTGTCATTGTCATCGTCTTTAAGTAGCAATCAAAAATCTAAAGTTTCAACGACAAAACTCAGTCGCACATCCCAGCGCAATGATGCAAAAGTAGCACCAGATTTGCAGAACAATCCAGACAGTAACTTGTCTCATTCTCCGGAATCTCGAGAAATGAGGTCCCCAGTTGAATTTAGCTCTCATGCTTTAGCACGATTTCACCGTGCTGATTCAGAATCACTGGAAACCGTCAAGGCATCAGGACTTCGGATGCCATCCCCGAAGATTGGTTATTTTGATGAGGTTGGTTTTTCCTCAAAACTTTTACTTTTCCTTCTTTGCTAACATTGAATGTAACCATTACATTGAATTTGGAATTCAGAGCACATCTCCTAGTTCAACCGGGACGACTAAAAGAAAAGCAACTCAAAAGATTTTATCAGAAACTGCGAAAACAAAGCTCTATTCTCTGGGCACTGAACTGTCAAGCATCTCCCTTGGACATACTGCTTTTTATAAAAAGCCAAAGAATCCTTGCTCAGAAAGATCTAAGACAATTGCAAGCTCGAAGACAGCTCCAAAGTTTCCGACTAATCATTTGACAGACAAAAAAATTTGCTCCAAGTTCAGGAAAACCAGTGCTGGAAAATGTCATACACATAAGGTTGGACAGAATTGTAGGTTGGAGAAAGACAGAGACACCAATGGCTTGTTTAAGAATGAGAAGAGCAAGGAAAGTAAGGGATCGAATTATGACACGTGTGTCCATCTTAAAGGGTCTAACTCAATCAAGAATGTGACTGAAGATGGTAGCCGAATTGGCGATCTAAGCATATATTTTGAAGCCATTGATCTGAACCGGGATAAGGTGATGCCACTCAAGAAGTATGATCATAACAAAGTAGAAATGCGTGATGAAAAGGATCGTGTATGTGATCAGAAGCTATATTGGCCTAAAATTTCGTTGAAGCCTTTCCCGATCTCTCCATCAACCATTGATTTTAAAGCAAGAACTAGAACTCCACTCGCAGAGAAAACATCTCTTTGCAACAGAAGCAAAGAAAGCATTTGAGTTACAAGTGTTTTCGTCCCGTTAAATATTTCTCCAAGTTCCTTTGTGAATCTCATAAATTGCTTAATCAGTGTCTCATGTACTGCAGAATCCATAACATTTTCGATAATCTCCATTATTGAATGCTCGAATCTTATTGATTTTGTTGTATTGATTGCCAATTTTTACTGGGATTTCTTTCCTTTTTCTCTTTAATATTTGGAATTTTTACAGGGATGTGAAGGCAGGTTTTAAGTTCTTAGGTGATAGTTAAATTATAATTCCTTGTGGGCTCCGAACTAAATTATTCATGGATTTGACCTTAATCCTTATGGTCAAGAGCAGTGATAGACGAAAGAGAAATCAGTAAATGAGCAAAGAACGTGTAGGTCTATAGTTGTTCACTATAGTTGTTCACCATCTGAGAGTTATGATTAGTTACATTTGTAAGCTTTTTTACCATGATGATAAATAAGAACAAAAAGTGTTTTCCTTACTCCTCTCATGCACATCCAAGATGGACTGGTTAGTAGTGAATTCTTAAAAAAAATTGCCGTTAATTTTAGAGACTTCTTTTAACAGTCAAAGTAAAGAATACTTTATTGAGACAATAGCCCATCTTCTCCAATAATTCTTTGAGCTAGTAAGTCGAAGGTTGAGTAATCAATCCTGCCTTTGGCATCCCATCCTCGCTATTAAAATAACAACTACATGCGGTCATGTCCAACTCTCATAATTTGTGCTAATTAATTTCTTTTCTTTTCTTTTCTTTTCTTTTTTTTTTTTTTTTGTCACACAAGCTCTTCTTAGTAAAAAAAATATCAATTTTATCCTTTTTTAATAAAGGGGTTAATAATAAAAATGTCAATTTTATCCTTTTATAATGCTTTCAAGACACGACCTTCTCACTTGTCCTTGTCCCAAATATTCTCTTACAATTGCAAAGTCTTCTTTTTTTATGTCATCGAAGAGAAATATTTTTAATTAAACTAATTTATAATATTTTGTGAGTTGTCTCATAATTTTAGAAGGTTTCAAATTTTGTTATTTTAACATATATATGTCCTAGTGGTTGGATTATGAATAAAGTAATAAACCATATTGGTAGATTATAATTGATAATTAGTGCAAGGCAAAACATTACTTTCTACTTCTGACTAATAAATAGCTTAAACATCAAGAGGGTAAATTTCACCCACGGTCACTAAAATTTCAGCAAATTTTCAATTAGGTCACTAAACTTTTAATTTGGTTCAATTAGATTACTAAACTAAGTTAGTTTCAAATTCACCAATCACATTCAGTCATCTATCATCCTCAAAATAATAGAAATTGTTTAGCTGACAATCATGCCATTATTGTTCCACATAACGTAATCACTATGTGGCACCATATAAACAAAAATGATAAAATAAAGATTATAAAACACTCAAAAAAAACATAAAAGGCAACTAGACGTGAAAGTCAAACTTCAAAATTTTTGGACCTAGACGAAACCTAAACAAGAGCGATACAAGGACGGAGCTAGGTCCAGATGTGATGCATGATTAGGCGTGGAAGTCGCGCCTCACGTCTAGACGGAGCCTAAGCGTCACTTACGCGAAGTGAGATCATGACAATGTCTTTAAATTAAAAGGTTAAAATACATATTTTTTTAATTTGAACATTTTTTACATAACATAGTTGTAAATTAAGATGTCATGCATCAATTACGTGAAAGATCCATTGCATTACTGTCAATTAAGCAATTTTCATCAATTTGAGAAATGACTAGTGACAAAGTAGTAAAATGCGAAACAAAATTAAAGTTCAGTGACCCAATTTGAAACTAAATTGAGGTTCAACAATCAAATTGAAACAGGTTAAAGTTTAGTGGCCTAATTAAGATTTCACCGGAAGTTGAATGACCGCAAATAAAATTTACCCAACATCAATATATTTAACGTAGAAGAAATCTCTCTCAACCTCCCTCTATATCTTAATGCAAAACCCCATTCCAATAGGCAAAATCACCAGCAAGACCTACTATACTTATAAAACTCGAATACATTGGTATATCAAAACCATTCCACATGCAAAAACCTAGCAAAAATGTCCAATTCTACCAGCCCTGCAAGTTCAAACCAAAGTATAGTTGCTGGTGTCGGCAACTTCATCCGGCTACTTCCATCTGGAACTGTCTTCACTTATCAGTTCCTCAACCCTTTGATAACCAACAATGGCAAGTGTCACACCATTAACAAGTACTTATCTTCCATTCTCATCTCCATATGTGGGCTTTCATGTTTTTTCGCAACATTTACCGACAGTTATACCGACGGCCAGGGGAAGACACACTACGGTATCGTAACAAGAAAGGGCATGTGGGTGCCTGATGATAATGCATCCTCACAAGATCTGTCATCTTATAGGCTTCAATTGTCAGACCTTGTTCATGCTTTGTTTTCAGTTATTGTTTTTGCTGTTGTGGTAATATTAGACCCTAATACAGTGGACTGTTTTCTTCCTGCTTCATTTCAGTCTACACAGAAGAAATTGCTTACAGTGATGCCTGTTGTAATTGGGGCTGTTTCTGGGTCAGTTTTTGTGACTTTCCCTTGTTCCCGCCACGGATTAGGATATCCTAATACGAGCCAGGCTACGAGCCAGGCTTCAAGTTCTACTCCTACCCCAGCTTCTACAGCACAATCTTAGAAATAAGAACTTGTTGATCATTAATTATGTTAAGAAATTCGGTGTTTCAGCTTCTTCAGCACGTGTTATCTCGTATTAACTCATTGTACAATATATAGAGAATACAATGTTGGTTTTACGAATAAATTCTTAACTTCAAAAGCCAACCAAACGGCCACTGAATCATATAAATAGTAGCCACAGTCACAGATGCATAATAGAAATGTTAGAATTTACAAATGACAAAAAACCCCAAACATACTTGTTCACTAGAAGTGTACATATGAAGGCAGTCATTTTTGCACCATATCTGAAGCTGGAGACTTGCACTTTGCTCTATCATTGGAATTACCATTATCTGTTTCCATGATTCAAAGAAAACCACGCTTAGAATATAATTCATCTCTAAATCAGAGCAAATCAACAACCAAAATAATTTGACCAAAAAAGCAACACATCAATAGGAAGTTATCAATGTTTATTCCGTGTTTTTCTTCTCTCCGGGACAAAGTCTTGTTTTCATGATACTTTTGTATGGGTCACCACTTTAGAGAGAGTAACCTATGGAAGCATTGTTTGCAAATGAAAAAGGAGGCAAAAATGGCTGAAAATCCAGCCATTACCAAGCCAAGCTATCCATCCTAGATGAGTGTAGGAAACACATGTTGCTTCTGAATATTCCCTCATGTTCACTATAAACCTCGTTTAGAATTCTATTCGTTCACTTCCACGGGGACCACCATCAAACTCAAAGGTACTACCTTCAGTGGAATCATACCAAGGAACTCTTTTCTCAACCCCTTCACGTATCCACTGCTCAACTGTGAAATAAAGTGGCACGTCCATAATTTGACGGTTTCGGCCAATGAGGAAATACGTGCCTAGTTTTTGAAAGATTGAGGACCTAAAGGCCTCAGTATTGATTAGGGACCCAAGTGCCATATTTCTCAAAGGTTGGGGACCCCACTGTAATTTTCCCGTAAAATAATTAATCTTGGCAGGCCCACTTGTGACCAAAAGTGAGTAAAAAACACCAAAAATCACATGCAAACTTGGAGTAAATTTGAGATTCCACGAGTGATTTCTTCAAAACTGTTCTTCTATCTTTCCCCACTTTATACTATACTCTGCGTATCAAGCCTTTAGATTCAATAGATTTTCTATATAATAGTTACATATTTATTCATTAACCCAAACAAACCTATTCTCCTTGAGTCCGTAATTTTGAACAACCAGAAGTGCTACAAACACCTTCATTTCAGATTCCAATAACATGTTCTAATTCTTGCTTGTTTCTGTCTTCCCTTGACCCTTTGATCTTAGAATACCCCAGAGCACCACCACGATCACAAAAATTCTTTGGGTTGCTGTTAGTACCAAGAATAGCCTCCACCAATCCATTATTACCCAACTAAAACCATCATCAGAAACACTACTTCCCAATAAAAAAATAAAAAAAGAGTTTGCACACAAACCAAGTCATAATAAACTTCTATAGCTCATGTCCAATAACACAAGATGCAAAAAGTGGAGCATCGGGCTAGAAGAACACGCAGGTGCCAAGAAGGGTTTCAACAAGTATCAGCATTTCTTTTTTTATGAAACAAATGTAAGAGCCTCCCAATCTTCTTCAGTTCTCATCCTTTACCAACACGTGCACAGGTTGAACACAAAAATTTATTCAACTGTTCAATCACATAACTCTAGTCAAAAGACATACAATCAGCAAAAGAAACAAACAAAAGAGGCATTCAACATGGAGATTAAGCGGAACAATTTCCTAAAAATCCCTATTGGCTACTTTAGGAATGTGTGATACAAAAACGATGAGCAAAACATCACAAAATGATATGCTGGCTGGAGTGAAAAAGAAAGTAATGCAGATGTCAACTACTTTATTCTTCCTTGACTGCTCTACAAATCTTACTAGAACTACTCGTTTTTTATCCGAAGATTGTGATTTGTTTTTGACGCAGCAAGTAGGGGAAAACAAGTCTTAATTGTCGGTACCAAAAATAAAGCAGCTACTTCAGTAACATGGGCTGCAATAAAGGCTCGGTTTTCTAGAAAAAGAAAAGACGGCCTGTGATACAAAAAGTACCAACTCAGATAAATTCTATTTGCACAGATTATCAAAAGTCAGGATGGCCTCACATGCTGCTGTCCAAGCGAAGAAAGCTACCATCGAGTAAAATAGCAGCCAACCCTCAATAAAACAGGAAGTGGTTCAAAACACAGCCTATCCACCAACCTTGTGTTTCATCTAAAACATGTGATTGATATTTTACATATACTGGAAACTTAACCATTAAGACTGAATCCATAAAATATCATTCGCAGCATCTGTCTTTGGAATCAACGAAATAAAGGAGAACTCAAGCCTCTGTTAAAGGTCATATGGAAGTGTTGCATGCTATATTATCATGTCATATAGTCCTATGTACTATAGTAGGAAAGGCCTTGAGTATCCATCCAAGTCAGGGGACTTTATCCCCCTCGTAGCACTTGTGCTATTAACAATTTTTCTTTTACAGTAAACAGCAACTCATACCACTGCCCGTTGCTTAGCTCAACATGGATTATCAACCAACTTTAAGTCCAATATAATTCTTTTTGGAGTGTATCTATATATAAGAATCGGGACATGTTTTCTTTCTTCCCTTCAATTTTAATTTTTAACTTTACAGTACGAAATAGATGGGATTCCAAGAGTGGTTCCTTTAAAAATATATTTTTCATTGGGAAAATTACACTCACAATATCCATTCTTTTGTAACAATATCATCATTATTCAAATTATTCGCAAATATCGTCTTCATCCTTTCATTAATTCGCACAGATGGTGCCCAAATAGTTTTTTTGATGATTTTGTCCTTAATTTAAATAAATTAAAATAGTAAAAATAGATAACTTAATGGAAAAAATTTTAGCTAGGGTCCTAACTTTTTCAAAAGTACAAATAAATTCTGAACCCTTAATTTTTTTTTTAAGATTTCTACTTAAAATAATAAAAAATGTGTCATCAAGTCCCAACCTTATAATCTGGCACCTACGTCCCTCAATATTGCGCTGAAAGGACCTCTAGAGTCTAGATGAATATTGTCTAAATATTCGCTAGTTAACAAAAAATTAAACTTGTGACCTAAATTTGACTAATTTAACAAGAGAAGAATAGTCTTTTTATATCTTATTATTTAAAAAAATTAAGAAAATAAATAAAAAAAAATATCCACCCACTCATGTGACCAAATCAGGGAGAATTTCTCCCCCAAGTTTCACACAGGATGAATAAGAGGACGGGAAGTGGGCATATGCTCGAACCACAAAGCTTTTGCATGATTTGGGAATTTTTGGCTTACTGATATTTGTGTCAATTTTCCCTTGTTAATGTTGAACATAAAGTCAAGTTGGGTGATGTTATGCATTAGAAATAATGCTTAGTGAAGAAAAATAGTGATAACAGGAATCCATTGAAGATGAAGAAATACCAGTTTCAAGAGTTCAAATCTCGGTGAAAGGAGTTTAGTTTAATTTGAGAAATATGAAAATATCTATGTAGAATTCGCAGATGCGATTTCGCGAAACAATAAACATACGCAAAACTCGGGAGAGAAATCCCCCTCGATTTGGTCGCGAGGGTGAAGGTGGAGAAGAAGATGAAGTTTGTCTTCTTTCTTTTTTGTCTTTTTTTTTTAATTGTTTTAAATAGCAAAATGTAAAGAGACCATTTTATATTTCTAAAAAAGTTAGGTACCTCAAAAGTGCAATTTTTTTATTAAGTTATCTATTTTTTGCTATTTTAATTTATTTAAACTAACGACAAAATTGTCAAAAAAATCATTTGAAGACCATCTGTGCGAACTAATGAAAGACGGGGATGATATGTGCAAATAAAATTAAATGGAAATGATATTTTTAAAAAGCTAACAGAATAAGTACTATGAGTGTAATTTACTGAGTGTAATTTACTCATTCTTCTTTCCATTCTTCATCCTATTCTCCGCAGTATGAAGTCTTTAAACTCAATTAATTTGCTAGATAATTGTTAGTTATAAATCCGCTAACACAAACAAAACAATTCTCCTCAAGCCCTTGATATGAGCAGCCAAAAGTGTTTCAAACACTACCATTCCTGATGGCAAGACAGATTCTAATTCTTTCTTTTCTGTGCGTCTCCCTTTGATTCCATGATCTTACAACACCCCAAAGTAGCACCACAACCATAAAAGCTATTTCAGGTGTAGCTCTTGGTACCAAGAATGGCCTGTACCAATCCATTATTACCTTACGACCAATCCAAAACTGTACAAAAATCAACTCATAAAACCCCCTGTATTTCATGTCCTATATCACTATGGTAAATATGAAGACTCAACTAAAAGAACACAGGTGCCAAGAAGGATTTGAAGTTTTAAACAAATACCGGCATTTCCTTTCGTAAAACAATTGTAAGAACCCGTCAATCTTCTTCCATTCTTATCCTTTACCAACGCTACCGAAGTTTGAATGCAATAACTTAGATGACTGTTCAATCATACAACTATTAATATAAGTTATTCAATCATCACTTAAAATACTGTGTCTGGCAGGGTAAATGACCCGGACAAGAAGAAACTTTCAGCATAGAGAATATGATAAACCATTTCCTGAGAATCCCAATTGGCTACACAGATTGCAAGATG
The DNA here is from genome assembly GCA_023638005.1 of Forsythia suspensa. Classification (NCBI taxonomy): domain Eukaryota; kingdom Viridiplantae; phylum Streptophyta; class Magnoliopsida; order Lamiales; family Oleaceae; genus Forsythia; species Forsythia suspensa. The sequence continues at coordinate 40,038,706 of CM042674.1, forward strand.
TGAAAGGCTTAAAACATGGCATAAGTAAAGAAAACCTCTGATCATCCCAAACGACCTCTCAAATGTCAAACGATATGTGTAGCAATTGACCCTTACTGTATATAAATCATAATGATTAAAAAACTATACGGTAGGCATTCACCAGCATGCCCATGCATGTGCACCGACACAAGTGCACGTAGAGAGAGAGAGAGAGAGAGAGAGAGAGAGAGAGAGAGAGAGAGACATACTCAATTCAATGTGGGAATGTATAGCTTAACCCTGGTGTGAAAGAACCTTGATGAACAAACTGCAAAATTAAAATAATGAAAAACACGATGAATATTCAATTCTGATCCATGTCAATACAACATCAAAGATATCATATGCTTTAAATAAATAATGCTAACAAGGAAAATTCAAAAGTTACCTGTGTATCAGATCCAAGTTGTGTTCCATAAGAAGCCTGTGCATCAGAACCAAGCTGAGTTCCAACCATATCCTTCTTCCCAGATCCATCAGCACCCCGGGCAGATCCCTTGGTGTCACCCTGAAAATTCATGACAGTTATCACCACATATGGATAACTAAACAAAGTTAAAAAGTGCAGTAGATAATGTGAAGTAAAATGTTGATACGTACCTCCAACTGTAACATCATAGCCATTCCAGGAAATCGATCAAACAAAAATAAAAAGGTCGAGAGTCAGATTGAAGCCAATCACTTCTTTATAACTTCAAAAAATAATATTGAATTTCTGAATAGCGACCAAAGATAGGTCAAATGAACTCATGAATCACGGACAACCAAGTCGAGAAATTTGCAACTACCTCTCTGTACCTAGCCAAATAGGCCTTGAGTGGAGCAATGTAATCTTCAAAACCTAAAGTTGCCATTGCCCAGAGCAAATCATCCCCATTAACAGTTTTCCTTTTCTCTTTTTGACACTTATCGCTTGCTCTACACAAAATAACAAATTGCTGTGATCAAATTTAAAAAACTAAAATTTCAAATATCACAGCAATTTAATCGAACTATTTTAAATGTAGTACAAATGTATTGATGAGTAACTTATATCTCATTATATAGATACATTTGAACATACACAAATAAACAGGTATAAATACAGAATCATACAATAATATATATGTGTGCGTGCAGACACATAAATGCTTAATAATGTATGGACCTATTTATGGAATCACACAATACCTAGTCGCTCCAGTTGTCGGCATCAATTTATGTCCCAATGACAAGTCATCCGTGTCAGTAAAAGCATCTCAACAAACTCAAAATATAACTAGAGACAAGCAAACATTTTCATCAATTCTCCCCTTCTCTCTCCCATTTTTATAACCCCGAGGAACTTCTTGGGAGACCAATCTTCAAATTTTATCCAGTAAACCCAAGATCTCTAAGGGTGTGTTTGATTTGCACATTTTCCATGGAAAATGTCCAATCCATGGAAAATGTTGTCAAATCCAAAAATTTTCTTTTCCACCTTTCTTGTTTGATTGCACATGGAAAATAATTTTGATTTTCAAGATACAAGCATTTAAAGCACAATTTTTCCAACTTTCTTGGAAAACAATTTCTCACCTATTTGGTGGATTGTATTTTCCATGGAAGATGGAAAAGATTTTCATTTTCCACCATTTTTCATGTTAACCAATCAAACACACCCTAAATAGTATTAAAGTTTTTCAATTTTTGTATCAGTTTTTAATCAACATGAGTTTCTTCATTGACTAAATTTTATGGTGACTGCAGCAACGTTTCATTAAAGGAGAAGGCAGACGTTCTGATCTCCAAAGCATCCTCAGCAAAATACGCCCAGGATTTGGCCAGTAGGGTCGTCTTTTGATGCTCACCACAACCGTCAATTTTCATTCCACTTGTTAAATTTCTCTAGTAAAACAGTGTAGCTCTCCCAATAAAAAAATAATAATAATCCATATCCCCACATAAAAATATTGCCCCCTCCTTCACTCTTTTGAGGATTGGCAAACTTTCTATTCTTGGATGTTTCATGACAAATATCACTACCCAAAATATCACTTTCAAGTCTAGATGCTAAATTTACCAAATCAACATTAGCAATAAAACATTGAGGAAAGAGATGAAAACTTATTTCAGTGTAGATACAACAATTGAATGCTCAAGCAATAAAAACTGCATTAATCACCAAATTAAAACATAACATACAGGGTAATTTCTTAATTGGAAACTTCGTACAAAAAATGTCCTCGAGCAAAGCCTAAAATTCCAACAATCTCCCACTTGAGCTGCACAAGTCACATTGGCACAATTTTAACTTACCAGGTGGACCAGAATGAGTGATCACTCATATTTAAACTTCACACCCATTATTTTTTTACTCAATAACTTTCACCTATTCTATAAGAATGCAAATGTCAAACTACACAATTCAACAAGCAAGAAACCAGCCAAGAATCTAGGAATGGGCACGATTAGTTGTTTGCCATTTGCAGAATTCCTCCAATATCCATAAAGGCCTCTTCAAAATAAAGGATGAAGTTCGAACAATAAACTAATATTTCATCAAAGTGAACACATAAAGTTACAAGGGAAAAAAAAAAGATGTTCATACTATACCATACAGTTGACACCACAAAGTTTGTAGAGGCACTACAGTAATTTAATCAATAACGTGACTCGTGTCAATAAGATTGTTCACGCTATGATCACATGTTGGTTGTATGCTCAATAGTTAGTGTGTCGACGCCCATTATCTCGCACTAGAGATCTTGTTGAATGGGTAAATACTCTGAGGGTAGTTTATGGGGCACAAACAGTTACAAGTTTCAAATTTGTAGATTAAGTAATCAAGGTATTGTTATAGGGTTCGCATTGTTTGCTCAACTTCGTAAAATCCCATATTAAAAAACTTCCAATAAAGTAAGGTCAAATAGTGCGGTGATCAATACAGTTCATTAAAGTCTGCTACAGTAACTATAGTCGTGTAAATGAGATGAGTCACCCATTACTAGGGATATGGACACAAATGTCCAAAAGGCTATGGGCTTGGTCCCACTACCCTCTATTTAAAAAAAAAAAAAGACACTTCATATACATGTTTAGAAGATTGAGTTTGATAATTTTGGGCTTCAATCCCTCACTTCTTTCCTCTCTTTCTGCACTCCTTTTCTTTTCCAAATCTATCCCTCCTTTCTTGTCATCACCACTTGCACAAAATTAAATCATGAAGCAGACTGTCCTTTATCAAGCTCACTGTCACAGCTTTTTGATATCAGATTTAACATTAAAAGAAGTTGAAAAGCAGAATAACACAGTAATTTAAAATTAGATTATTTGTACATATTTAAGTAAGGTCTATGTAGCACAGACACAAGACACAGAGATGTCAATGGTCAACATGTAACTTTTCATAAAAGTGGAACACAAACACGTGGTGACACTTCTATCAAAATTATACTTTTATATATACTTATATTTGTTTTATATAAATTTTTAAGTTTTCGATAAAATTAATACTCATTTTAGCTTTGATTTTGAATTTTGGACATGATATCTTTTGAATATGAGGAGTGATTATTTGTTGTACTTTATATCACTACTGATAACAGAATAAAAATATTCATGTTTTATATAAAGTAACGCATAGCGGATATAAAAAAATTAAACATTTAGCTCCTACAATGTTTTTCATGTGATATTGATTCTTTTGCACAAATAGTTTAATAATTAATATTTTTCCAAATTAAATATTCTAAAATTCACAAAATAAAGCTTGTTGTGTTTTTGTCAAGTTGACGTGTTGAAGACATGTACCTCACACATCCCTGTCGGTAGTGTATTGAGGAAGTGTCCACATGGTGAAAAATTATAAAAATATATAAAAAAAAAAAAAGTAGGAAACCTGAGGTGACGTGCTGAAGACATGTCCTATTCAAGGAGTATCGGCATCCGATGCGTGTTAGACATGGACCCACCACCCTACCAAGTAGTATACGTGCTTCACAAATTAAGGTTTTATTGAACAAGTTCCTAATGAACTAGTTTTCTAATATGATTTTCCAACAAGTAGTATCAAGGCCATATATTCAAAATCATTAAATACTTGGTCAAAAGTGGAGGGTAGATTTAAGATTTGAAATTGTGGTGACGAGGTGTCCACCAAAAAGGTGACTTCTCCAAAATATTGTGCCAAGGGACAGAGTAGCACACAACATAAAATGAAGTAAATGTAAGAAGCAAAGCATTTCTAAGAAAGGATTATCCCCCGTCAAATGCCACGAATTTGCCAAGAATCCCTCACACCCTCTTAGAAACACCCCCTTTCACTTGTTGAAGGCAGAGACTACAAGAGGAATGATCTTCATTATAAACCATGCATCAAAAAGGAATTATTTAGATGAAAAAAGCATAATAATTCATAAATACAAATGTGAGTGCCAAATGTCTATATTTACATTTTATGAGTAACACAACAAAGTGAAACAGATATAGTAGAGACATGATTTATAATACACATTAAATACTGCATTTTACTAAGTAACATGTGTAGATCAACAATCACGTGTTGCGGGCTTTCTTCATATAACAATTTTCTAAGAAGATTGGAAGCAAGCTTTGATTTCATGTCAAACTAACAAGTTCTAATGGCACCTAATACAAGTTCAAGAATTTAAATTATACATATACGTATATAAATCCAGAAGTGTACAAACTACATAGACATGCAAATGCAATTATTTCCTAATTCATAGATATCAGACTAGAAAAATGTTGCAAATAAAGCTTTAAAGATTACGCCTCCTATAACCAGTAGCATAATGAAAATAGAAAAAAAATCAATCGACACATTCCCTTATTTTCTTTTGGTATAAAATACTGCTACCATTAACTTAGTTATGACATCGATCAAACAATAAGTGCTAACCTTACCATCCTCAACACTATCAATGTTCTACATGCAAAGTTCCCCCAAATACAGACACGGAAATTTTGAATGCAAAACAGATGCAATAATATCATGTATGTTAAGCATCAAAGCCAAATTTAACAGCAGAAAGTACCAATATGCAACTTAAAATGCAAACACAACACCTGCGCGTTTCTGATTCAATACATTATATGAATACATATATTTGAGTTCGTTTCACGCACATAAACATAATAAATGTCAGGCCACAACATAATCGTTATGTATCACAACAATAAAAACTTGTAGCTAGCCCAATGACAAGAATATCCTAAAAAAAGGCATGTATGCTAATTGAATGCAAAAAGCTAGTGTCTTTACAGTGCTAGCCAGTCACAACACTAGTGAAGAGCTAGACTTGAGAGATTTACTGGGTTCGCAGATCCGTATGTGACTAATAAAAATAAGCACACAAATGTACATGTGAATTATGTGCCTGTAGAGTGGCAAAAGTGCGTACTCGCTGGTGACGAAGCTGATGAACTCAGAGACGCATTCTTGGACGGTGTCCTTGGCGTCCTTTGCGATCTTCCCGTTGGTGGGCAACGCCTTCTTCATGATGCGGCCTATGTTCGCGATCGGGAGGAAACGATCCTGCTCCCGAACGCTCGAACGTGGGCTCCGATCCCCGCCGCCTCCGCCGCCACTATCGTGACTCCCACTGCCACCGGGACTATCCGCCATCTTTCAGAAAAAACAAAACCCTAGCTCAACAACAACAATATTCCAGTAACAAATCACCAACAGAAATTGATTAACAATGGCTTTAAACAAAACAAAAAAATCTAGACTACTCCAGTGAAAAGGTGGATTTTTATCATATACCAATACATAGATGAATATATACATACATATACATATCAAGAGAGGGGTGGGGGTGGGTGGTGGGTGGGGGGAGGGGGTACCTGGGTGCTTGAGGTTGATTTGTATTTGGCGCGCTAGGAGAGACAGAAATGAGAGAGGATTGGCTGTTGAGTTTGGAGAATCTGAGAGTGGAGAAGGAAGGATCTGACGACGGAGAGAAGAGGCAGGAGACTTTATTTACTGCTGGGGTTCTTGCCTTCCTTCCTCGTGTATCATATGGAGTAATAATTATTGGGGGTGGGTATTTCCATTTTTACCCATTAAGATTTTTGATAAGAGTAATACAATGACAAAATGTTCTATCTCGTCCCGCGTTTTCTCGTCTTGAAGAGGATGGGGTGTCACGGATCACATCTTATTTTAACACTAATATATGTGACTATCGGGATGATGGGTGAAGTTGGCTTGACATGAGATTATAGGTGGTCGTAATGACAGCAACTTCGTGTGAGGAGCAGAGAACCTTAACAATAGAGTTTGGAGAAGTCGTTTTACGGAGAGCTTTCCTAAGAAGTTAAGAAGCTTCCTATCAAGGCAGACGACAATTGGAGTCCGTTTGGTTATGAAACGTAAGGGCCGAAGGCGACAGGGTTGTGTAGTGGCGCTGCCGTAATTTCAGAATATTGCAAGTGCAATAACTCAGTGGTCAAGTATCCGTTGGGCTGAAACTTATTGGACTTCATATTGAAGATATTAGCTTCGCTATGGATCAAACGGAGCATCATTTGGAGGTCGGAAACACCGGTTATGGAAATTATGATTCCTCGGCCAAAAAACGTCTATTGGTGTGACTTGGGTTATTTCTCCGCATCTATTATAAGGGAGGCATGCTTGGTGAGCAGTCAGCCAGCCTCCCATGTGCTTCTGTCCTAACGGTGGGGCAGCCTGCGGGCTAACCTTATGCACTAAATGAGCAATTCTTAGGAGCCATGGAGGCAACTAAGGGCCTGCTTTAGACACCTCAAGAGATGGCTAAAGTACTCATTCGAGTTTGGGAACTCTTCGGGCGACGTTGGCTTTTGGGGCCTTCGTTGGGCATCCAGAAAAGGCCTGAGGTTACTGTTGAAGCATTGCTATGTCCGAGGGCTACGCTTCGAATGCGGTAATGCCTCTAGGCCAAAAAAGCTATTGAGGAAAGTACTTTAAATGCCTCGTATGCTAACTCGTGTGCTTTGGTTATGGGTTCTAGCCTTGCTGCGGGGTTCGTTGGTTAGAAATGCGGTTGTGGGTCAACGCCACATAGTTGGATAAATATGGCAAGATGTCGTTGTTGTTGAAGCGAGTGTGCTATGGAGGCACATCAAGTTAGCTACGAATTATCTGTTGGCCCTGCTTGGGCGAGACCCTAACGAGGGATATTGCGGCATGCAATTAGCCAATATGTTTGTAGAAGGAAGGAGCACAAGGATTGTGTGGAGCATGCAAATGACCCTCAATGCTTTCGATAGAGCTAGGGAAGCTCCTATCCATCAAGAATGCTTCGAGAGGACCGTATGTTGTGCATGGGCATGCGGGCAAGCTAGCTAAGTCAGTTCAATAGAGTTGGAGGACATCGACAAAGATGTGCATTGCGAATAGGCGAGCGCCTTGGCACCAAGTGTAGCACAGGGATGAGTTCGAGTGTTTACACGCTAGTAAGCTTTGTGGTAAAATGTGCAACGGGTTATGTTTAGACTCGTGATGGAAAATGCGAAAAGTAGTTGAATAGAGTGAAACTACTGCCGTACGAAGTGAAAAATAGTCATGCTGCACATCTAGAAGAGTCGGTCTGTGACACGGGGACCATGTCGGGCTAGTTGTCCATGTGCAATGGTCCGATGTCATTGTTTCCTTACATTAAAATTGAGCAAACGTGAACAAAAACAGTATTGTATGCGCACATAGTCTTTTAAGCACGACATGTGTAGCAATATAATAAGTGTCTACTATTGTGACTATTTTTGCAATGTAAACTTCGATTGTATATTCTTCGTTCCAGTCATAAAGAAGACGACAGGGACCATGTCGGGCTAATTGTCGATGTGCAATGGTCTGATGTCATTGTTCCCTTACGTTGTTTGGAAATTTGAGCAAACGTGAATATTAAACATTGTTGTGTGTGTCCATTGCCTTTCAAGCGCGACGAGTGTGGCAAGGTGTATGCTATTGTTACTATTTTTGCAATATAAACTTGAATTGTATATTCTTCATCTCAATCGTAAACTCGTTCACTCTGTCGTCATCCCTATATTTGTAGAAATTTACGTGACACGTTTTGTGGGCGTGCTTTTGAATACAAATTGTACTCAAAATTTTGACCGTGTTGTATTCGTAGTCATTTAATCCTTTTTTATTGTGAGCAATTGCTAACTCATTCTATCTTTTGTCTTTTAAGGAGATGCTTCTATTTACTAGTTGTAGTAAACGTGCATTGCACGTTATCGTATTTTGTATGTATCTTAGAGAGATGGACATAATCTGTGAAGAAAATTTTAAAGAACATTGTGCGCATAACATTTTACTTGTATTTTGTACATCTTTATCTGTTCATTTTTTTAATTAATATTTGATATTGTTGGAAGCGAAAGAGGACTTGATATCACTTTGTAGGAAAATAGAGATTTATTTTGAGATTGCAAGATCAACTTAAGACAAAACTTTGCTTTATCTCTTATATTGACTTATTACAAAATCTATAAAATTACATAGGTTTTTATACGACATCCAAATAATGTATATCAATTACATTTATTTCCCTAGATTATTCTGATTCATGTATATATGTAGTTAATACACGAATCCACTTAATATTATGTGTCTAAATTCTAATAATTAAATATATGGCTGATGATGACTACTAAAATTCTCAATTACATGAACTTATAATTAAATTTAGTTTATGTTCCAAAAAATGTTTATAGAAGTCTCATTGACTTTAATCAAAGAGTTGAAAAGTCTCTTTGATTTCTTCTAATATGTATTAATGGAAGGGTATTATTGAAATATTCTATATATATATATATATATGGATCATTTTTTTGTGAATTTATATACCTAGTGTTTGTAGATGTGTCTCCGAGAAATTAGAATAATTTATAAATATCTTTATTTTTTTCAATTTCACAAATAAAATACTTTGGATAAAATCGTTCATAAAATAATTTTTTAAGTTACTTGATATTTAATATATATCATAGATATACATATAGTTGAGAAGCGTCAAATATACCTCCTCTTTCTCACTTTTCAATCCATAACATAGCAAAAAGTGAAAATGGTAGGCTACGCGTTAACTCTCAAAATATATGTTTAAGTTAAATGTATATTTGGACTGTATTAATGAAATAAATAAAACGTCATTTATCTTATTTAAATAATTGTCCGTGTTTATAACAATTACAATTATATATTGAGTATTTAAGTCTTTAGGTGCAAATATATTGAATGTAATGATACGATTAAAATTAATTGTCCACGACCAAGAAACTTTATTTGGATAAGTTCACATTGTTTCTTTTAAAAGTTTATATTGACTTTGGTTAATAAAAAAAATAGAGTTAATGCGAATTGGACATAATTACATAATATAATATTTGATTTATCATGACGATCATACGTGGTTAAATATTATTCGATTGTCGAACGAACACCTAAATCTTTAACCAGTTATGAACGTGGATTATTAGTCTGAGATAATTGATTGAAGTAACAAAAAGTGAGATTAATTATATAATCAATTCTTCATTATTTTGGAAACTAGGATTAACTAATTAATGAACATAAACTATCTAATAGGGACGAGCATTTACCACGAATGTTTGTATGGCATGCAATTTAATTTTAGTTAAGTAGTTCGACGATAAGATTGTTGCATTCTTATATGTGATGCGATCGCAATAAAATGCAGAGTCTAAAATGGGACTTGTGGAATTATATAAATAATTAAAGTGATTGATTAGTTAAACGAGTCACTTATAATTATTTAACGATCGACGAGAACGACTTATTATAACGATGTGTAAAAAAAAATTAATTATTGATAAGAAATTAATCTTCGATAATTCCAATTGATAGAGTGCATTTTTGAGCCGATAGTAATAAACATGGAGACTAATTAATTAGACTTGACAGATCAATAATTGACCACTATAAGATTTAATTAACTGGAGCTTAAATCAATTTATCCGATCTAGTCCCTTCAATAACTTCGATTAAAGAATTAGAATTAATCGTAAATGATAATTACAGTTGATTAATTGTAGAAATTACAATTAATCAAGTAATTGCACAGACGTAATTATTATAGCTTAAAAAGAATTAATCAAAATGAAAAAGGCGAGTTAAATTAGTACTCGGAACGTGTCGCACTAATAAAAATAAAAATGTTGTGGCATCAATGTTCAAAAAATTGAATCGGCCATCAATTCGAATAAGACAACGGGTCAAGGATTGAAAGGTCAAACCGAATCGAACCAAGGTCGAACCGCTTTCAATTAAAAATTAATCCAAAAATCTCACAAAATTTCTAAAAATAAGTTATTTGTAAATAAACCAACATTTATAGACGAAATTACTCACAAAACTTGGCTTTAAATAGACTTTTCATAAGTTTAAATTAAAAAATAAAAAATTAATCCAAAAATCTCACAAAAATATGAAGAACGACTGAAGAACAAGAACAATTAGAGAAATGAGGAAGAAATAAAAAATTGTTATGAAATTATAGATAATGATGAATGACTATTTAGTTGTATCTAGATGTCTATGTAGTTATCTACTTACTCTAGAAAAGTGTATTCTAATCAAGTTGTAACTCCCTTTGGACCCTATAAATAAGGGTCATTGTTATAATAAATTAACACACTTGAATTTTGACTATCTCTGTTCTTTTATCTTTTCTTTCTATTTTTCTAGTTTCATAACACGTTATTAGCACGAGATTCTAGCCAACTGAGTTAGCAATTAGATATTATTTTTTTTATTCAAAAAGAAAAGGAGAAGCAAAACTAAAGTACCAAACGGTGATATCAAAATACCATAAAGAACAAACAAAAGCTTAGTGGCCCAAAGTTCACTTTCTCAAAAGAAATTCAAACGGCACCAACTGAAAATATTGGTGGAAAATTAGTTGGAATCCAATCTCACATTTTTCAGACGATCAATTAGTGGAAGGTGCCAATTACGAGGTTTAATTTACATACATCTCTTTATCTCTCTTTTAACCTATGTGGATTTCAAATTATGATGAGAAGTTAACTAATGAGGTGGTAAAATTATGATCACATAATTAAAGTCCAGAAAAACATAATTATTTGTCTTTTACTAATTATTCTTTTAAAAGAATCTTTTTCCTTTTAATTGAATATTTTAACCATGCACAAGTATTGTTCAATGCACGCATCAACTCTATAGTAAACAATTTACATGTGATTGCAACAGCCTATTATTTTAAATGTACATGCACTATATTTTCATTTTTACTAATGTATGCACTATATTTTCATTTTTACTAATGTATTATCAATTCTTAAACAAGATTAATTGTTAATTGTGTTATTTTTCACAAATCTGGTAATATTCCTGAAGAATATTACATTGTTACTTTTCTCGAATATAACATAACCTCACATATAAATATTCTAGAAGAATATTTTATTGTTGATTCAGAATAAGCAAAGATTTATATTACATTAATATTCCAGTAGAATTTTAATTGCTCCCGAAGAGCCTAATTTTATAAGATATAATATTCTATTAGAATATTATAATATTGCTCTCTGAAGAGCAAATCTTTACTTCAGAATAATGATTTGTTGTTGCCTCGAAGAAGCACAACGATAATATTTTGACAAAATATTAACTGTTCTCAAAGAGCATAACATTACAATTTAAATATTTCAGAAGAATATTAATTGCTCCTGAAGAGCATAACGTTACAATTTAAATATTCCAAAAGAATATTAATTTTTACGACGTTATAATTTTGATATTTCAGAAAAATATTGAGCAGTAGTCGAAATAATATTTTATTGTGCTCTAGAAGAAGCACATGTCTTGAAAAATATCATATCACAAAATTAAATTGTGATATAAATGAGTAATTAATCAACTAATGCTTATTCCTGAAGAAAAGCATATAAATCATGTTATGTTGACATTGATTAGTGTGAATTATATGATTATACAATGTCTAATAGAAAATTAATTATATTTTCTTGTTCATTATGTAGTTACTCAAATAAACGAAAAATATATTTGCTAAATTGTATGGAACCAGAAGTTTAATACTTCGAAATTTTATTGATTGGCAATACTGGTTAGACCATCTCGGATCAATATGATGTGACTTATTAATGAGGATATCTATTGAAAACCAGAAGATTTTTCAATATAATGAATTCTCAAGTGATGTTTGTTCTCATGATATATAAACAAGTAGACCTTTACTAGATAAAATCAGGACTGAATTCCCTACATTTCTGAAAATTATTTAGGGTGATTTATGGGGCCCCATCACCCTCTATGTTGACCATCTATATATTATTTGTATCGATAGATACATCTATTTAGATGATTGTATGGTGTTATTATTGGCAACTTGAAGTTTGCGAGATTACTTGCTCAAATATTAAATTATGAGCATAATTTTCAGATTATACAACCAAGACGATGATGTGTCTTGTCAATACTAGTGAGTCTAAATCTCAAACTTTTAATAAATATCAGTTGAGATGATTTTAAATGGTTTAGCAATATTGTTTTTCAACGCCTCCAATTAAATTCTAAACCATTACTATTGAGAACAAAGCGCTTCCCATTTTTGTCTAGGGAATGCTATGTTATATGCAGAAACACTTATACGCATCATGCCAATATCAAAGTTACCCCTGCTATAGTTGGCTTATGGTCAGAGCCTAATATTATCCATCTAATGAAATTTTTATAGTGCAATATATGTATAATCGGTCCACCATAGTGCAATCGAGATGGACTTTGAAAATGTTGAGAATACATGTTTAGTATGGAACGTTATAAAATATATTAAGTCCTAACGGGTGATATTTTATAATGCGGTTTTTCGAATGTCATTTTGATAAGATAGTTTTCTCAACATTAGGGAAGAGAAATTAAGTAGCTGGAAAGAATACATGAAAATGCTGTATATTATATTTTCTAGATCCTTGTACAAGACAATATGAACCAGAAGTTCGACAAATAACTCATTTGTAAGTTATACAATTGACAGATGCATTTACTGACCAAAGAGATTAAATCAAATCTCATATACCAGCTCTAAATGCTCTAATTTATATTAGCGTCCTTGAAGGACAATCCATTAACATTATATCAGGTAAATTAATGACACGCCTGAAGCGTGGTGACATTTGATTCCAAAAAATTCTCAAATAAAAAATGGAGCTAATTATAAAGATGGTCCTATTGAGGAGGTGTATACTCTTGGAGAGTATATAGACATAACTAATTATAAAACCCCGTAAGAGGATCAACTAATGAAATAATAAAACGAAAAGATCTCGTTAAGTTATGTCGTTATGAGAAAGAAATGGATTCAAAATAAATGTTGTTGACAATATTATTGTACATAATGAAGCGCTTCATATTATGAAAGGTAGCGAGGATATTGAAAGAAATCATCAAAGAATAAATTGACCAAATAAAAGGATGCAATCCAAATAAATTGAACTCGACTAGAGAAACACAAGTTTCGGACCTATAGTCGAGAACCTAAAGGTGTATGTTTATGCGAAAAAGAAATGGAAATGAAGTCGTAACATGTAATGCACGACTTTTAACATTATGAATTTCGCAAAAGCTTATGTAAATCAATCATAAGTTGACATCTTGTTAGTCTATCAATGCATGACATATATGTATATAATGAATATTGTTATAACCAACTCATCCGGCATGACTAATAAAACAATGTATATAAATCCACGGAGGATTTAATATGCTCAAGCATATAGTTCAACTTTTCGAGAACTCAATCGATCAAAGTACGAGATCCGAACTAATATTATAATGAGGAGAGTAAATACACATTGTACTCTTTTCTTTGACCAATGTTTTGTCCCATTGGATTTTCAGCAAGGTTTTTAATGAGGCAATTTGCATGGCATATTAAAAGAATTATGTACTCTTTTTCCTTTACTATGATTTTTCCCACGGGGTTTTTTCCTAGTAAGGTTTTAATGAGGCATATTCTTTGTGTAAATGATATCCAATAAGAAGTGTTATAATTCTTATAGTTATGGATGTCTATAACCTACAAAATTTTTACTTTCATCATAACCCTATGGTTATACTCCCATGTATTATAAATTGTATATGAGATCCCTGAAGGGAACAACAACAAGATCTATTTTTAATATAATAGCATCAGACCATCATGCTGATTACAGTCAACCAGAGATAGTGTATGAAGATGATATTGCTGGAGGTTATAACATGGAATACATTTCACCAGAATTGTTTTATACAAATTCTAAGAAGATAGCGACATTGAAGACTTTGCGTACACGATATAGATAGCTCGATACAAACTTTTTTCATTGAGTGAAATCAGGAGGAGTAGCTGTACTCTTTTTCCTTCGCTCAGGTTTTGTCCCACTGGGTTTTCCTGACAAGGTTTTAATGAGGCAGCATTTGAGTACTCCAATTTTTGATAATTTTTTTCCCTATTGGCATTTTTGTCCCATTGGGTTTTTACCAAACAACCAAGCAGTTATTGTGTAATAAGTCATTCAAGGGGGAGTGTTATGAAATTATAGATAATGATGAATGACTATTTAGTTGTATCTAGATGTCTATGTAGTTATCTACTTACTCTAGAAGAGTGTATTCTAATCAAGTTGTAACTCCCTTTGGACCCTATAAATAAGGGTCATTGTTATAATAAATTAACACACTTGAATTTTGACTATCTCTGTTCTTTTATCTTTTCTCTCTATTTTTCTAGTTTCATAACAAAAATGAGTAATTTTGCCTTCAAAAAATTTCAATCCAGAAAACTATTAAAATCGGACTAGTTCGACCGATTTTCTCAGTTTTCGGTCCGATTTTTTGATTTCTGGTTAAATTGGTAGATCGGATCGATTTTGTGACCAATTTTCAATTTTTTTGATTGAACCGATCGACTTGATCCGATTTTTTAAACAATGTGTGGCACACATTTTTGGTATATCAATGTGAGAGAGAGAGAGAGAGAGAATCCATTTTGTTTGGTGATTTTGGAGAGAGAGAATTAAAGAGATTATCTTTTGTTTAGTTTTCTCCTACCAAAAAAATCATATAGGTGCCTTTTATGTTTTTTTTATTAAAATTTTTTCTTGAAAGGACATTGAAGAAGATTTGGAGGTTAGAACTTAGAACTTTCAATTACAGTATCATTTTAAAGATAAGTAATAAATCATATTACGAGGTAATAATGGTAATATATTAAAATCTAAAGTGTTTAATGCGATTAGATAAATTTTTTAGAATCTAAAGTTGCATGTCAATATCAATCTGATCATTATGTGGTGGTGTGTAGAATCGACTTCAAACATGAACTTCACCTTTCAAGTTACATATTGAATCTCGTGTGCGTAGTACTTCTGAAGGTTTCTATATTGCGTAGCATGTATTTGATATTAGTAGTTCAAAAATCAAATAAGGTATTCTTTGCAAATTTTGAGATTTTTAGAGATTAAATTGCAATTTTAGAAAAATTTCAAATGAATTGTTTTAATGTTAATTGTAATTCTATGAGATTTTATTTAGGAGGGTATCATCAATTTATATTTTAAAAGATTTGTTAATATTTATGAATTTGAATGATTTTGTGAATTTGAATAAAATTCCACAGAATTTATAAGATTTTGACAGAATTCTATATTATAAATTTTAATATATTCTTATGAATTTCTATGAATTTTTATAGATTTGTGGTCTTTTTATTAAAAATTATAATTTTACATTGTTTTTATTCTAAATAGTTCTAGTGACTGTCCTACATAAACAAATATTTTGAGTAGAATTTTCAAAAGAGAAAAATTATTGAAATATAAAGAAATAAAAACTCTTTCTAGTTAAAGAGATGAATGATCCGACAGATTGAAAAGTATATCAATTCGACAGCTGTGTCAGCTAAACTCCTAGGGAATAAATTAATAAATAGGCCATCAATCGTCTCTAAGCTCGATGCACAATTAAATCCATTGTTTGGGGGGATTCCCATTACTATTATCAATTTCCTCAGTTTTGAATTTAAAAAAAATATCGATTAAAGAGCAAGACTTCTTGGGAAAAAAAATTGAAATAAAGTTTAATTTTCACTTTCTTTTTACTTATCTTTTTTTATAAAATTTTTTCTTTCATATCCGAGATTAGATGATGATATTTATGATTCATTCATTGCCAAAATCAGTTGTTTAATCATCTTGTATAAAAAGTTATTTTGTGGCTTAAAAAGATAATTTATATGTGTCACAGTTGACGAGTAAATCTTTCCAAGTTCAAAAAAAAAAATTTAGTGCTATATTTATTTTACAGTCCAATATCCCCAATTGTTTGGTTCAATGAATAGTCATAGAGCATCAAGAATGAAATTTCAAAGACGGTGTTTGACAATTGTTTAAAAAAATTAAAATTAAAAATAAAAAATTCAATAAATTTCTATGCTAATATAAATTGAAATTCAAGAAGAAGAGTTTACTACAAAAATAAACCTGTGTCACAAATTGAGAAGAGATGCGAGAGGGAGAGATGTGTAAGAGAAGAGTTGGATTGAAATTTTGAGAAGTGAGGATATAATTCATAAAGAATTTGGTATTCATATTTATGAGTTCAAAATCCATGCAAATTTGTTTAGATCTTCTAATTAATGAAATCTTTAAAGATATACTAGTAATTTGGGACACCTAAATTTCTAAAAAATCTATTTAAATTTGAGTTGATGACACTTAAATTTCAATTGAATCTATTAAAATTTGAGTTAGGCACACCAAAATTTACATAGATTTTTAAAATACATTCAAATCTAAGTTGAGACACCCCCCTTAGTGTTAAAGGCTAAATTGTGAGATTTGAGAAGTTTGGGGGTAAATTGCAAAATTTGCACTTCTCTAGGTACCAAAGTGCGGATAAGCCAAAATTTATTCTTCAATCTAGAAAATAAATATTTTTACGATAATAATTTACAATGTGCCTTAAAAATGTATTTTAATTTTAGGATGATCAATAGAGAAAGAGACTAGTTAAATGTCAAATTTTGCCTACCCTATTTGTAATACTGAGTTCAAGTACCAAGCAACTCAGTTGAAGCCAATTTTTGGTCAGTACAAGTGAGAAACAACTGAAAATCGATTACCCCTATGTTTCCCTAACTTTGGATTTAAAGTCGAATATTATGCTAAAATTTATTCCTAAAATTTTTATGAAAATGAAAAATTGGGGTATAATGTGAATAAGAATTTCTCCTAGTTCAGTTAAACAAAATCAGTTATATGGTTAGGATATAATGGGATTTTTTAAATATAAATAGGAATTAAGTTGCATATAGTGAGATTATAATCTTGGTCTTTGATTTTTTTTTTTTTCTTATTTCTTTAGCTAAAAATCAAGACAGAGAAAATTGAAAAATTCTACTATATGTATATACATAATAAAATGAGCACTCTTATTTATCTAATAAAATTCAATTTTTTATTTTTATTTTTTATTATTTCATAGTTTGTTGAGCTGGGATTCAAATTTAAAAGTCCTGCCATCTCTACTTATACTTGTAGATCAAACTCCAACTTTTCATATACATACACACAAGATTTTGGAAAAACTTTGGAGAAAGAAGAAAGGTAGGAGGGATCTAAATCAAAATTGGGTTAAAAATATGGTTAGTCCCTAAACTATACATCTTGCTCACATGAGATTTCTAAAATTTAAAAGGTAAACTTTTAGTCATTACAATTAATAACATGTGCTCCATTAGCACTTCAACCATGTCTAAGATGGAAAATATGATTGGACAACTAGCATCGTCAGTACAACAACAACCATTGAAAAAATGAAGTTTCCAAGTCAACCTAATTCTAAAGGAGTGCACAATATTGAGACTACTTCAAGCAACTAATAGAATGAGGCTAAATCTATCAATGACTCTGAGACGTGGCAAATTGTTTGACAACCAAGTGAAAATTCAAAAAAGAAACACATCTCAAACAACTTCTTCAGGCCAAGCAATTGATTAAAATTCATTGTAGAAAAATTCAGAACAAAATAGTCTGCCATCCAAGATTCCAAAAGTTCTTTTTCCTCAAAGGTTAACAAAAGAGAAGCAATGTAACTGTGTAGCCAATGAAATCATTGAAATCTTCAAGTAGGTAAGTGTAAATATCCTTCTTCTTGATGCTATTAAGCAAGTCCATGCTTATGCTAAGTTTCTAAAGGATTTATGTAGGAAAAAGAGACAATTACACGTGCACAAAAGACCTTTTTAACTAAACATATTAGCTATATAATTCAAAGCAAAACCTCATAGCGCAATTGAGATGGTGACCTTATGGACTGATCAACATCCATGGGCATCACAGGTCCCTCAGTAAACTCCGGTACAAAGTCTGTGAGGGCCTAACCTTTGATGGATGATCTTGGTTGAAACTTGTCGAACTGGCCGAGCTCTACATCTCATTTCAGCAATCTACCTGAGACATTAAGCTTCTTAAAAACCTACCTAAGTAGGGATACAATTTAACCATGACCCGAGATTCGGGTTATAGGGGCGGGTATGGGGCCCCCCAAAAATTGGGTAGGGGCGGGTCGTCCCTATTGTTTATATATATATATATATATATATATATATATATATATATATATATATATATAATAAAAAAAAACCGAAAATGTGGAAAACAAGTGGAGCACTTGAGAGTCGAACCTTGGTTGCAAAGTTAAAATAACAATACTTATCCACCACACCACATCATTAACATGGATGGTTTTTTGTTTACTAAATAGATTATAACAAATTCATCAATTCCTTTTTCTAATCCATCCAACCCTAATTAATTCATTTCATCTCTCATTTCTACAACACAAATTACACATCAGCCGTGGCAGTTGACCCTTAGTTCTTCCTCTCTCATCTCTTACGCTCAATTACTTTTTCTGGGGTTTCTTCATCCACTTGTGGTATAGGGATTAGTGGCTAAACTTCTTGAATCATGGGGTTTCTTCATCTTCTTCTGCTCAAATTTTTGTTCTAGATTCGCCAGATCCGCCGAACTGAAGAACGGGAGTAGATTTGGTAGGAAGGCTAATATAAGCACGAAGAAAAGATTTGGTAGGAAGATTGGGAGAAGATTTGCCAATGAGCAGAGGAGAAAGAAACTGAAGACCATCGCATTCTATGGAATTTGCCAGAAGATGCCTCGTTCTTGCAAGGTAGAAAGAAACTGAAGATCATCGCATTTCCTCTTGAAAATGAGCTTCCAGAATATCCTTTCTCTGAAAAAAAAAATGAGCTTCAGATAATTACGTTAAAAATTATGTATTTTTCAGATTGAAAATTTTGAAATAGGTTCTGGTTATTTTCAAGATTCAAGAATATATTTTAATCCATTAGATAGTTGGATTTGTTTACTTAGATAAACACGTTTTCAAGACTTTCTCTTTCAAAATTTTTAAAATTGAAAATACAATGAAAATTTGCATCATTAAACTGATTTTCCAGTAATAAGTTAAATTCATAGGATATGTTTATAATGGATTGAACTGATTTTTAATCCATTAAATAGTTGGATATGTTTAAAATGAAATTTTAGATTCATTTGATTGTTCATGTTGTCATTTGATTGTTAGTAAAAAAAAACAAATAAATAAATAATCGGGCCATTCGCGAGGTAGTCGGCGCCCGCCCGCCATGCCAAGCCAATCAAGGGGTCTAGGGGGGCGGGCGGACAACCACTCATTGCCATCCCTATACCTAAGTGGGTAATTGGTGAGCACCTCAACAATATGGTCCTGGAAGTACGACTGCAACTTATTGGAAGCTGTGATGAGCGCTAGAGCCAGCTTCTCTGTATCCGAGTACCTTGTTTCGACGTCCTAGAGAGCCTTGCTTATGTACTAGATGAAAAGTTGTTGCATTCCTTCGGATCGTACTAATACTGTGCTAGTAGCTCCATACAACTAAGTAAACTTGCAATGTTTCTCCAGAGGAGACTGATTTGGACAACAAAAGAGCTTTCTCGATGTGCTTCTTTAGGACCAAAAGAGCTTATTCACATTCTGAGATCTGTTCGAACTTCTTGTTCCTTTAAGAGTTTTAAATAAAGAGAGACATCTATCTATAGACTTCAAGATGAATTGGTTGAATAACGCTATCCTATTAGTCAAGTTCTACACTTTTCTCGATTTCTAGGGCAATTTCAAGTTAAGAAGAGCCTGGATCTTTTTGGGATTCGCCTCAATCCCTTTTTCGTTTACCATGTAGACCAAGAATTTGCTAGAGGCGACCCTAAATTCACTTTCAACAGGTTAAGCTTCATCTGATAGCATCTGAAAATGTTAAATGTGCTTTCGAGGTATAGACATGCTCTTTTTTCTGAATCTTTACCAACATATCATCAACGTATACTTCTATCATTTTACCAATTCGGTCGGCAAACATCTTGTTTAATAATCATTGATATATGTTGCCAACATTCTTTAGGTCAAATAGCATTACCTTGTAATAATACAAGCCTCGGTCGGTGATGAATGATGTGTGTTGCTCATTGTACTCCTACATAGAGATCTAATTATATCCAGAATAAGCATCCATGAAGCTTAACAATGCATGTCCATCTATAACGTCGACCAGATCAATATAAGGCAGATGAAAGCTATCTTTTAGGTAGGCCTTGTTCAAATCCAAAAAATCTATACATGTCCGCATTGTCATTATTCTCATAGATGAGGACGGGGTTGGCAACCCATCCAAGAGGTGAGGTCGGGTCAGGTCAGGCCGGGAGGGAGGGGAGAGGACACTCTATTGGCCCATCAAATGTCTCGGTTACTTTTTTTTAAGAAATTGAAAACAAATAATTAAACAAGTTCGGGTGGAAGAATTAGAATATGAAGGATAATGAATGTAGAATGTTATAGTAAAGAAAATACGAATTTGTTATAATATTTGTGGCAAACAAAATAAATAATAGAAGATTGAAGTTGTGGTGTAGTGGTTAAGCTTTATAATTTAATAATACTAATCCGGGTTCGAATCCCATTCAACCTATTTCTAGCAAAAAATTTTTAATTGAAGTTTATTTTATGATTTTTGAGAAAAAAAATTGAGGGACAGGTCCGAGGCGGTCCCTAATAGTCGGGTCGGGGGCGTGTCCACAGAGATGGGTCAAATTGCCATCTCTAATTCCTACCATGTAGTCGTGCCTCCACACAAAGACATCCAAATTTCTCTTCAAGAACTCATCCAGCTCCCTACGTATTTCTTTAGACATGTCTTTACCAACTTGGTGTACTTTCGTGCCATCGGGGCTAACAAGAAAGCTTTTCAACTTTTTCACTATAGAGGCTTGAAACTCAGATTCAATAATTCTTGGATAAATATCATCGTCAAGAGCTATCTCACCGGACCCACGTGACATATCTGCATCGTGGATGGGGACCTCGGTCATCTCAACATCCATTATTGTCTCATCCATCTCATTGTCCACCATCTTAATGTGGTTAGACTCATCATGGGGTATCCTTGCATACAACATTTAAAAAGCATTCCTAGGATCCTTTTTTATCCCCTTTTAGAGTTGGTCGGCCAAGTATTACAATATAGGCTGATCTACAATCGATGTCTAGGAAGTCCAAAAATACTTGGGTTGCGGGTAATGCCTTCACCTGTGAACCTATACAAATGGTCCGTGATAAAGGGAATGGTCCACTCCCATTTGGTTGAAGGCGGAGCCATAGATGATATGGACAGAGCTTCTATTGTCTATCAATATCCTCTTCATTCTATTCCTCACTATCTGGGCCTTTATGATGATGACGTCAGAATAAGGATAATGTATTCATTCCTTATCCTCGACTGTGAAACCCATATGTTTCAACATTATCTTCTTCTTTCTCTGGGACCCTTCATCCTGTACCAAGTAGCTTGTCATTGGTAAATCCTTTTCTTCCTTGGCATAGCTCTACTGAGTGTTTATCAATTGTCCATCCATGTAGGGGCCTCTGAAGATAGTTTGGATTTCTCAAACGGGCCTTTGACCATTTCAATTGTCACAAAAGTTTTATTTTTGATGATGGTTTCTTTATACAGTTAGGATTTTACCATGATTGTTGGTGCCTCAAGTGCACAGGTCGTTATCTTATGGCATAGGAAGGCGTGCTTCTTGTCTAGGTTGTCTAGCCTAGACTGGCCGTTCCTTTTCAAAAACAAGGTTTTTTATTACAACTTTTACGTCCATGCTCGTCGGGTGTCATGTTCGCGTGTAATGGTAGTGGTAGTACTATGTTGGAGATGAGGTTCTATCCCTTCGTACTAGTTTGAACTTTTGACGCCTTGCAGTATTCCTCGAATGACATAGTTACCCTCGACGTGTCGATAATTGTACATTTACCGGGAGTTCTATGTGTCCTTTGGTGAAGGCATTAAGACATTTCCTTTATCCAAAGGATGGCTACATCACCTGAGTATCTTATGGACGGATCATTTCTTAATCATGAATTTATTCTTTGATAAGATCCACTAAACCATCGTATAATGAGGGCCCCACATTCCAAACGTCTCTCTAGAAAGGGGTAGACCTATTTAGCACACTTCTCAAGGCTTAAAATGGCTGAGGTATATCTTCAGAGACTCGTCTAGCTTTTGCCTCATGTCATAGATCCTACCCGTTGAGGCTAAGCTGGGGTTCCACAATGAACATATGGATGAACTGGTTCTTTAGGTCAAGCCAATTGTGAATACTGTCTAGATCCAGCTTGTTGGACTACTTCTTGGCTCCTTAAGGAAGGGTGATATAGAAGCCTCAACACTTATATACCCATTTTACTCCCAATAAGTTCATGTGGGTATTGCATTTTCGAAAACGGTCAACGGGGTTATCCTTTATTTTTAGAATAGGAAATCCATTACGCTCTACCATCGTCTTTATCACCTCAAAAAAAAAGACAAACTTGACATTATCATCTAACTCCTCCATGCAAAGTGACTTATCTCCTATTCATTTGGCTAAGATAGTGGGCTTCACTTGATTTTCTTCATTTATGGTAAATGTGGCTTCGATTTTGTCTTCTGTAGATTTTCCCAACTTACTGAATACACTGGAGGACCTAAGCTCTTGCCCTTATTTCCTAGTTGAGTAGATTCTTAGGCGCGTCCTCTCTCTAAATGACTTTGCTAGATAACTCTATCTACACCGTCTATTTCATTATTAAGCAGGAAAATCATGTATCCCCGCTCCATGAAGAACGGTCTCATGGTAGGGTTCTCATAAGTGAAACACTGCCTATGTGTAGCCATGTCTTCAACTTTTTGTGTGAGTTTTGATACCACTTTTGATGATCTACAGTTTCTTTTCCAACTGGCATTCTTTCCGAAGACGGCGGTGATTGTGCCCCAAACCCAGCATGGGTTTCCATTACTATCGAATCCGCTCCCATCCATTTCTTCTATTTTTCTCCTTGTCTTTGGCTTCTTAACTTTTTCTCACGTGTTTTTCGTCATAGTTTTTGTATGGTTTCCCACAGACGACGCCAATCTCTTGACATCAAAATCTAGACAGACCTCGAGGCCAACATAAATGAGCTATGTCACTATCCACGCGATGCCAACCTATACTCTCAAAGACACATTAGATTGTTAGCGATCAATTCTACGGGGTGGTACATCGACCGTAGGTACTCCGACGATCAAGTCGGGAACCGAAAAAATATATATATGGACATAAAGGTAGCTCAAATGTTGATTTGAATAATAATGCTAAAATGGAGAATGTTGATTTATCCTTTATTGATGGAGAATTGCGTAATTATATCATAATTTTCGAAGTCGTTTATGTTATTTTTCCTATTTTTTCATCAT
Organism: Forsythia suspensa; assembly: GCA_023638005.1. Classification (NCBI taxonomy): domain Eukaryota; kingdom Viridiplantae; phylum Streptophyta; class Magnoliopsida; order Lamiales; family Oleaceae; genus Forsythia; species Forsythia suspensa. Next base: position 40,062,576 of record CM042674.1, read on the forward strand.
TTGATCTAGAAATATAGCTATATTTTGCTTCTTGATGAACTTTGATTTTACCACCTTTTTCGAATTCCATGCGACATATGTGACAACTGGGTAGAAAAGTCATGCCAGACATGCAAAGATGCAATGCGTTAGGTACTGGGTGAACCTTGTTAGAATCCCATTAATGATGTCTCGTCTAGAAAAAAGGCTTGGTCGTGGCTGTGGTGGTTCTATTTTTTCTATGGTATTGTTGCTTTATGGAAGGGCCGAAAACTATTTTGACCATCGATGCTCCAGGCACACCAAGTGTGGCCTTAGGTTTTCCACACGTGGGCATTTGTCTCGCTAGCCTAGTGGGCCTTCAACCATGGTCTTCAAGCCAATTTGTACATAGCATGTCACGTGGGGCGTGTATATCTTCATATGTAACATTAGTCTCTCAAGTTTGAGCATCATATTTATATGAGGTTGAGGATTTTTATAAGTAGTCAATTTGGAATCAGGGATGTCGAAATCTTTCACTGAGTTGAGGCTGATGCTTTAGATCTATATTCTTACCAAGACATTTTTGTGAATAGAAAATGAGATGTTTTTTAGTTTCGCCTGGCTTTGAGGTATCATACCCAACACAATCGAAGCTGAATCACGTTTAACCCTTGTGCCTTGTTAAAAAATTCTCTTTCTTTTGAAGTACTATGCTGAGTAGAAACCGAAGTTTGAAAATTTGGTAGGGCTTCTATTCTTCTCTAAGGCGTTATGCCTTGTGAAGGAATCTGTATGATTGGATCTAGCTATCTAACTCCTTAGTGGTTCGAGGTACCATGCCGAGCGAAGCTGAAGTTGAATCTTAGATCTGGCCTAACCCTATGATATACTGAGGCATCAATTCGAGCGAGAGGGAGCTGAGGTGAGACTGGAGCTGAAACACTCTCTAATGGTGACTTTAACTACTTCCTTATATTGATTGAGTTTAATTTGCATGTTAATGAGGAGAATGTCTTTTTCTTCCATAATTTTCTCAAGCGTAGCAATTTTTCACATTGGCAGGACTCTTTCATTTTTTTTAACATTGCAATCATAGATTCTAACACAAAATTGTTTTTAATTTTAATTTTCAACTTGGCATATATATTGGCACTCAATTTTGAAACACACATCATCAAGAGTTCTTACAGGAAGATTATCTGCTCCTTTAAGATATCAAGGAAAATTCATTGTTATGTTTGAACGTTTCGTTGTGTTCTTTACAAAGTCTGGACACTATACCTCACCATTTTTTTTTCATTTGATGGTTCTTCCTATGTGTCTTCTTTATCATCACTCCAAGTAGGATTATTACTTTTTTCTTTCCCTTCATTTTAAATTTGGTAGTTTCCATGGTGGAGATTTTTAATTTTGTATACTCGATTCCCTTGGTTCCTTCGTGGATATTTTGTAAGATGTTTCAAGTCTCTTTCACAACCTTGCAATTAGAAATCAAAGGAGAACGACATCAAATATGACATTTAAGCAAATAGAAGTTCAATCACATTTATTTAAATTACTAGTCCTTAAATTACTTATATTCAAACAACTAGTATTCCAAGTAAGAGTAGATTTAACTTTTTCATTACTAACAGGCAACATCACGAGGTGGCGTCCAACTATAATTATAACTAATAGAGCACCACAATGGATTGGACAAAAGTTATTATCAAGATTTTCCAATGATTATAATTGGTGCTATCTAAAATTGGAGGTCTATCTATACTTTTTATAAAATCCATTACCTATATCCGCTGATCTTACTTATGAGAAAGTTAACCCGCTCTAATAACAATTGTAAAGTTTGAACATGGGTAAAGAACAAACTTAAAAAGAGGTTGGGTTGAAGTCAAAATTCGGCAAGACTTCAAAGCCAACAAAAATTACCCACGTTGCTATCCACATGGAATTAGATACAAACTGGAGCACACGTTAGGCAGCCATGTAGACGGAGTGGTGCAATGATTGTAGGTACTCCGATGATCAAGTTAGGCGCTAGAGAAAATTTAGATTCAAAGATGAATATCTAATTGGATATAGTTTTTATATATATAATCTCACGTATTTTTTGTGTCTCTTCAAATGATAATAAAACCTCGTAATTATATGTAAATGGTCATGGGCATTTAAGTCATTGTTTGGGCATTTTTAATCATTTGATTTAAGAACAATCTTCCATTTCAATTCCCAAAGTTTCTCAATTTTACCAATTTTGGGAGTTTCTAGAGAATGGATTTGCCATATAAGAAAGAACGTTCTTTATTGTCCACACAAAGATATGGCGTACTAAAATTATAGTGAAATTGTCAGATTTTGCACTATGGAGCCTTGCACTACTTAGAAATGATCCAGAGACAAGGAAATGACTAGAGATGAGCCTTGCATTACTCTAGATCCCAGGCTACATAGACTCCATTTCCTTGTCTCTGGTCATTTCTAAGTGTTGGATTCATCCTCTGCTGAACAAGGTGGCTTCCTCAAATGCCTCAGTTATCGAGGCTGGAAAATTGGATTAAAGCGATACTTCTACTAACATGTAAGTGTCAGGCTGGGTCGTGCGGCAAGCCTCTAACCTTGTGCCATATGTACTTTTTGCCATACATGGAATCTACGTATGATTGAGACATTTTTATGTACAACATTAGTCCTCCAAGTCCAAGCCTAACATTTATGTAAAACGAATGATTTCTTAAATCATTTAGCTTTTCATGAAACTTTAGGTAATTTGGGGTTCTGTTTTTATCTTATCAACTCCTTATATTCCATTGTGACATTATTTAGAAACTTCTTGTCGTTATGGGACTTTATATCTTCCAGAAGCTAATGTTTTAAAGAGATGGTAAACTTAGCTTTTGTGCCAAGTAGATCTGAAGTTTAATCGTTGAGCATCTTTTTATGTGTAGCTTCTATGCTAAGTAGATCTGAAGCTCAAATTATTGGCTTTTTTTTTCTCTTCGAGGCATATCATGCCAAATGAAGTTGGAAGCCTTTTGAATTTATAGCCATTTGTTTCAACTGAATTTGAAAATTTTATGTGCATATACAACTTGCTTCTTTATTCTCTGAAGCGGAAGATCGTTAATCTCCCAAGTTTGAGCCTCATATTCATATAAGGTGAAAGTGTTAGATGCGAATAAACTACCGCTATGATATGTATCAAACTATAATGGTTGAGATGATATTCCAATTGATCCAGCAGACAAGATTTTGATCTTGAAATCTATAAAAATTAGACAAAAGCATTACCATTTTTTCTTACTTTTACATTTGCCTTTCAAGAGCTAGTTTTGTGTTGTCGCCGTTTGAGTAAAAATAGTTTTATTGTAAGAGCCATTTTTAGGTACAACTTTGTCCCACCTTGTTAAAATTTATTCATCTTCATTTTCTCATTTTTTTCTCTTACTTGTTCAACCCATACATGCCATTTTGCCTTGTGTGACAGTCTTAGACAGTGAAGGTATAGATGTCATGATTAGGAGAAACCTCGAATTTAAGATTTGTGCCAATGACCAGAAAGCCATTATAGATGAGCCCAGGGTTCAAGAAACTGCTGTTGAGGGTATGGACGACCCTCAAGAAGATGTTGGCACTAGAGATGAAGCTGAGGCAGTCAATGTAGAGGATGATGAGGTTGGAGTAGAATGGTTAAAGGCATGAGTTACTTCTAGAGTAGCCTCGATCATAACTGATGAGGTTTTGTTGAAGATGAGGAAGACCTTTAGGATCCTTATTCCATAAAATTAATAGTGCAGGGGCCCGATTATAGGGCAGACTGACCATTTCCAATTTGCACAACTTTTACCATGGAACTACTTGGGTTAGATTTTAAGGTTTCCGCTGCACTACTTTGTGCGCGAGGCCTTAAGCAGCTTCAAACTAGCCCCTACCTAGCTTTTTGTTGGAAATGGACCACTTTGGCATAATAATTGGGTGGGACCCAAGCTTCGATTGGTCAAAGTAAATAGTCGATTAAATTCTACGTTTTGATTAGATGAACATAGTATATTTAATTGTGCAAAACCATTCCATTATAAATGAGAAATTATGGTTGAAAATTGGACAATAAATGAGGAATAAAATAGAAAATAATTGGAAGTGATTTATCCCATATTGGTTAGAAACTCAACCTTGAACATTTAATAAACTCCAAGTTTGGAAATGGATTTGGGCCCCAAGGGGCACCGCAAGTCTTTAGAGGAGAGAGGATGTATGCATGCTCATAATCGAACAAAACCCACACGCGCGCGCCGTCGTCGTCGTCGTCATCTAATCCTCTCGGCCGACCCGCACGCCTCTTGTCACCGGACGGGTTCGGGGCGTGACCGATGCTTGGGTCGGGTCGGGTCGGGTCGGGTCTGGCCTATGTCAAATATTAATTTTTTGGATAAAAATTATTCAAATTTATCTGATAAATTTTCCTCTAAAGAAATGGTTTTCAAAGTGGTGTATAGTTTTAAAACCGTTCGTAAGTGGTGTGCATGGAGAGGTGCTTGGAAACTAATCAACAACCACTTTCCTCATCCTTTTAAAGGGTCCTATGACTTTCATTCAGTTTGTAAGAAAAACAATACATCAAGCATATAGTTTGTCTCCTTCGATCTAGTTCTCCATTATTTTTCATTTTTTCAGAGAGTTCTTCCTCTTTTGATTTGTTGTTCTTACGGTAGAAGTGTTGCTACTGCAAGTGCTCGATCGTTGTATCTTGAGAGATGCTTTACCACATACCGTAAGCACCGTGTGACGAGGATAAAAATATCTTAAGGACAGAGAGCTTAGTTCTCACCTCGATCATCCTTCTTTCTGTCAAATGTTTAATTCTGAAATTATAATGCTTTCTCGAATTCTGCATGTGTGCATATCTAAGCTTACCGATTTTATTTATTTGGCATGTGGTTTCTCTGGAATATTTTATACATAAGGAACAACAATCTTAAGACGTTTTTTTCATACACATTTATGTTTCTGAAAGTATACGGATGTGCATGTCAAATTTTCAAAATTCTAATGTTGTTCCTGTTAAATTCTAAAAGTATACTGTTGTGCATGTTTCATGTAAAATTCCAAAATTGTAATGCTGTGCATGCTTCATGTAAAATTCGAATTTGTACTTCTTTGCATGCTTTCTGTAAAATTTTGAAATTACAAATGTATATGATTTATGTCAACTGTCGAAATTGTCTTGTTTCTAACATTTGCAGATTTTGGTTCGATAGTCAAAACTGAAATCTATAACATTGAATTCTAACTTGTTGATCTTCTATTTTGAAAACAGAAATGGCTAACACTGTTGGGACAAATGCAATTTTCCCTACTATGACGCCTACCGTGGCTGGTCCGTCTGCTTCGACTTATATTCCTCACGGAGAAAAACTTGAAAATTTTAATGGAGTCAATTTTAATAGGTGGCAGCAGACTGTTTTATCTAACCATGCTTAACTTGGCAAGGTTTATCATGGATGATTCTCCTTCTGTACAACAAGGAGAAAATAATCGAGCTTCGGTTATTGCCTTGGATGCATGGAAACATTCTGATTTTCTATGCAAAAACTAGGTACTAAATAGATTGAATGATTCACTTTATGGTGTATATGGCATAATGAAATCTGCAAAAGAATTATGGAATCTTTAGAGAAAAAATATAAAACAGAAGATGTTGGAACTAAAAAGTTTATTGTTGATAAATTTTTGGACTATAAAATGATTGATTCTAAATCTATTGTTTCCCAAGTTCAATATTTGCAAGTACTCCTCCATGATTTACATGCTGAAAATTTGAATGTAAGTGAGTCATTCCAAGTAGCAGTTGTAATTGACAAACTCCCACCTTCATGGAGAGATTTCAAAAACTATCTCAAACACAAGCATAAGGAAATGAACTTGGAGGAGTTGATTGTGCGCTTGAGGATCGAAGAAGACACTAAAAAGTTTGAAAGGAGGAATGAGGGACCATGCATGGAAGCTAAGGCTAACATGGCTGAATCTAGTTCAAAGAACAACATGAAAAGGAAGCACTCAAGTGATGCTTATAAGAAAAATGAGAACAATCAGAAGAACAAGAAGTTCAAAGGGGATTGCTACAATTGTGGCAAACCTGGACATAGCGCAATTGACTGCCACAAGCCTAAAAAGCAAAATGACCGTGCACATGTAGTTGAAACTGAAAATTTGACTGAAGGTGTTCAAGAAATGCAACTATCTGCTATAATATTTGAATGTAATAGTGTTGGAAATTCCAGTAAATGGTGGGTGGACACTGGTACTACTCACCACATATGTATTGAAAAGAACATGTTTTCTTATTACAAAACCATCAACGGAGAACAACTGTTCATGGGAAATTCTTCAAGCTCAAAAGTTGAAGGACAAGGAAAGATGACCTTGAAGATGACGTTTAGTAAGGAACTCGTCCTCAACAATGTGCTGTATGTGCTAGATATTCGAAAAAAATCTTGTTTCTGGTTCTCTTCTTAGCAAGAATGGGTTTAAGTTAGTATTTGTATCTGACAAATTTATACTAACTAAAAATAGAATGTATGTGGGAAAGGGATATATGACTGATGGGATGTTCAAGATGAACGTCCTTACTATTGTACCCAAATTGAACAAGATTAATGAAGCTTCTACTTACAGTATATCGTTGAATCTTCTTGTTTATGGCATATGATTAGGACACGCAAACTTTAAATCGTGTGCAAATTAATGAACTTAAACCATTCTTTAAGTTTCGATCATAATCACAAATGCGAAACTTGTGTTGAGGCTAAGTTAGCCAAAAGACCGTTTCCTTATGTTGAAAGAAATACTTCACCTTTGGAATTAATTCACGCGATATATGTGACTTGAAATTGTACAAACTAAAGGTGGGAAAAAGTATTTCATTACCTTCATTGATGATTGCACTCGATCGCTATGTTTATTTATTAAGAAGCAAAGATGAGGCTTTGAAAATGTTTAAACATTATAAGAATGAAGTTGAAAATCAACTTAGGAAAACAATAAAAATTGTTCGAAGTGATAGAAGTGGAGAATATGGAGTGCCATTTGAAGAATTTTGTTCTGAACAAGGCATTATTCATCAAACAACAACTCCTTACTCACCTCAATCTAATGGTATTGCAGAACGAAAGAACTGCACGCTTAAAGAAATAATGAATGCTATGTTGATTAGCTCTGGTCTACCCCAGAATTTGTGGAGAAAAGCTATCCTCTTGGCAAATTACATTTTAATAAAATACCACACAAAATAAAGGATGAAACACCTTTGAGTTATGGAAAGGTCACAAACCTTCATATGAATACCTGAAAGTGTGGAGGTGTTTGGCGAAGGTAGAAGTGCCAAAACATAAACAAATAAAAATAGGACTGAAAACTGTAGATTGCATATTTATTGGATATGCTCATAACAGTAGTGCATATCGTTTCCTTGTGCACAAGTCTGAGATTACTGATATACATGAAGATACGATCATTGAATCAAGGAATGCAAGTTTTTTTGAAGTTTTCTTTCCTTGAAAAGACAAAATTGATGTAAGTTCAACAAAATGAACTTATGATACTGGAAATGATGGTGAAAATGAAGAAGATCCCAAACGCAGTAAAAGAGCTAGAAAGTCTACGTCATTTGGTTCATAATTTCTAACGTACATGATCGAAAATGAACCTAAGACATTCAATGAAGCGATGTCAACACCAGATGCTCCTTTTTGGAAAGAAGCTATCAACAGTCAAATTGAATCAATAATGCAAAATCACACTTGGGAGTTGGTTGTTCTCCCACCTGGAAATAAACCTTTAGGTTGCAAGTAGATTTTCAAGAAAAAGTTAAAATTGGATAGATCTATTGATAAATACAAGGCTCGTTTGGTAGCAAAAGGATATAGACAAAAAGAAGGTCTTGATTTCTTTGATACTTACTCACCAGTAACAATTATTACTTTGATAAGAATCCTTATTGCAATTGCTGCAATACACAATTTTAAAATTCATCAAATAGATGTTAAAACAATGTTTCTAAATGGTGAGTTAGAAGAAAAATATACATAGAGCAACCTCAAGGATTTGTTGCTCATGGACAAGAGAAAAAGGTTTGCAGACTCGTTAAGTCATTATATGGATTAAAACAGGCGCCAAAGCAGTGGCACCAAAAGTTTGACAAAACGATGTTGTGAAATGGATTTAAAATTAACGAGTGTGACAAATGTGTGTATAATAAAAGTATACCCACAACATATGTCTTAGTATGTTTATATGTGGATGATATGCTAATTCTAGGTAGCAATCATGATATTATCGTGTCTACTAAGAAAATGCTAACAAAATATTTTGACATGAAGGACATAGGTGTAGGAGATGTAATTCTTGGAATTAAAATTTCTAAAACACCAGATAGCCTTGTTCTCTCACAATCTCATTATGTTGAGTCTGTGCTAAAGAGATTTGGAGTCTTTGATGAAAGTCCAGTCAAAACTCCGATAGACACGAGTCCACACTTAGCCAAAAATAGAGGTGAACCTATACATCAATTAAGATATTCTTAGATTATTGGAAGTCTGATGTATCTAATGAACTGCATACGTCCAGATATTAAGTTCGCAATTAATAAATTGAGTAGGTTCACATGTAATCCAAGCAATGATCATTATAAGGCATTGAATATGGTACTTCGATATTTGAAACATACCTTAAAATTTGGATTACATTATATGAGATATTCAGTAGTATTAGAAGGATATTGTGATGCAAATTGGATATCTGATATGAAAGATTCTAAATCCACAAGTGGTTACGTATTTACACTTGGTGGTGCAGCTGTGTCCTGAAAATCCTCAAAGCAAACTTGCATAGCTCGATCAACAATAGAATTGGAGTTTATAGCATTAGATAAATCTGGAGAAGAGGCAGAATGGTTTCGTAACTTCTTAGAGGATATTCCGTGCTGGACTAAGACGGTACCTACAATTAGCATTCATTGTGACAATCAGTCAGCTATTGCAAGGGCACAAAATTGCATGTGTAATGGTAAGTCTAGACATATACGTCGTAGACACAATACCATAAAGTAGTTGATCTCAAATGGTATTATCTCCATTGATTATGTGAAATCAAAGGAGAATCTCGCGGATCCGCTTACAAAAGGCCTATCAAGAGATCAAGTATATTATCTATCAAAGAGAATTAGATTAAAGCCTAATATGCATGAATCTTAATAATGGTAACCCAATCTTGTTGACTGGAGATCCCAAGATCTTGGTTCAATGGGACAACTAAGTTATTAAGACTCAGTTAAGCACTTATCCATTTTTTTATAAAAGTGCTGTCTGCAGAATGTACAAGGTTAAATTACAACTTTTAATGATTCCAATAGCTTAGATAAACCAATTGGAGTATAACATAATACTCTTCATAGGAGATCACCTATATAAGTGTGAAGTGGGGCCACTTCCATGAGAATTTGACGCTTAAAATTCTCTAGAGCACTTATGAATCCCAAGAACTGTTCAAGGACAAAATGAACACAACTATTAGAACCAAAGAATTAATAGGAAGGCTATTGTATGGATACTGTTGTCTTGGTTTACATTAACAGTTGGGCAGTTCAAGACATCAAGTTCACTGAATAGCTAAGTAAACTCGATAGTATTCCACTAAGGCGAGTTCAAAGCCAAAACTACCTTTCCTGATGCAATATGCCTTTCGCTCGTACTCTCTGAATCCAGTCTGCATTGCATTTAGCATATTCATGACACTTTCTATATATGGGAGATTGTTGGAAATGGACCACTTTGGCATAATAATTAGGTGGGACCCAAGCTTCGATTGGTCAAAGTAAATAGTCGATTAAATTCTAAGTTTCGAGTAGATGAACGTAGTATATTTAATTGTACAAAACTATTCCATTATGAATGAGAAATTATGGTTGAAAGTTGGACAATAAATGAGGAATAAAATAAGAAATAATTGGAAGGTATTTATCCCACATTGGTTGGAAACTCAACCTTAAACCACTTAATAAACTCCAAGTTTGGAAATGGGTTTGAGCCCTAAGGGACACCGCAAGTCTTTAGAGGGAAGAGGACGTAAGCATGCTCATAATCGAGCAAAGCCTACATGCGCGCGTGCGCTGCCGCCCGACAGACCGACTGACCGATCGATCGATCGACCGACCGACCGACCGACCGACCGACCTCGACATGTGCACGCGCGCATCTCGAGTTCGAGTTCGGGTCCGGGTCGGGTCCGGGCGGGGCTTGGGTTTGGGTCGGGTCGGGTCGGGCCGGGTCGGCCCTATGTCAAAAATTAATTTTTTGGATAAAAATTATTCAAATTTATGAGATAAATTTCCCTCCAAAGAAACGGTTTTCAAAGTGGTGTATAGTTTTAAAACCGTGCGTAAGTGGTGTGCATGGAGAGGTGCTTGGAAACTGATCAACCACCACTTCCCTCATCCTTTTAAAGGGTCCTCAGGCTTTCATTCAATTCGTAAGAAAAACAATACAGCAAGCATATAGTTTCTGTCTCCTTCCAGTTCAATTCTCCATTCTTTTTTCAGAAAGTTCATCTTCTTTTGGTTTGTTGTTCTTGCAGTAGAAGTGCTGCTACTGCGAGTGCTCGATCGTTATATCTTGGGAGACGCTTTACCACATACCGTAAGTACTGTGTGACGGGGTAAAAACGTCTTAAGGACAGAGAACTTAGTTCTCGCATCGATCATCCTTCTTTCTGTCAAATGTTTAATTCTGAAATTATAATGTTTTATGGAATTCTGCATGTGTGCATATCTAAGCTTACCGATTTTATTTATTTGGCATGTCATTTCTCTGGAATATTTTATACATAAGGAACAACACTTTTACCAAATGAATAGGTTTGTCTCTTAGGGGATTTACTAGTATGGAAAATGGTAGAGCATGAGAGCGATCTTGCGTTTTAGATCTTCCAAGTCATGATCTATAATCTTAAGAAGTCTCCCAGGGAAAGGTAGCTTCTGTTAGTATTACATGTCTTCATATACCGAAGAACCTCACTTGGTCGCTGACCTAAGTTCTTCAATAAAAGGCTGGAAGAACTATTTTTTCCTTGTGTAGAGTCCAACAAAAGACCGAACCTTATCGAGGCTAAGAAGAGTTGGTTAACAGGCTGTTTGAAGTGCCTGAAAAGAAATAAACTATCTAAACCTGATCAACTAGAACCGATACTTCTCCAATTTTGGTCTTATGGCGATCCAATGTATAATGGATTTGACCATTCATTTTATATAAATATTTGTTTATTTTTCTCTTTGTTCCGAGGCTAATAATTTGCCTGATTGTAGATTCATTCAACAAGTCAAAGTCCAGCTTCTCTAAGCATGGCAAAAATACTCGTCGCCCCAATTCGCCTCACTTATTCGGGTAATAGAATGGGTTTGGGGTAGAAAATTCTGCCCCACGGAGGTTCTGGGCGGGTCAAGGGCGATCTTGTCCCACAATTTTTTTTGTTGAAAAAATCATAAAATATAATACAAATTACAATTTTACGCTAGAAATGGGCTAAATAAGAATCGAACTCGGATTGGAGTTATAAATTAAAAATTTTAACCACTACACGCCACAACCTCAATCTTGTATTTTTTTGTTTTGTTTGCTACAAATATTTAAAAAATTCATATTTTTTTTAATTATTTTTTCAGTTTACAAAAAAAAAATAAAATTACCCAAGGCGATTGGCAGGTCAAAGAGCTGCCCCGCCCTGCCCTACTAATTCGTGGGTCGCTGGGGCAGGGGCGGAGGTAGGGGCGGGGCAGAGCCGACTTGCCCCAAACCTGCCACATTGTCATCCCTTTGCTTCTCCAACTCTAATGCTATTGCCGTTTGGAAACTGAAAAAGAACCAAGCAGCAACAACCAACCTTCTTGTACTCTAGCGCTGGCCTCTGCCTTGCCATCGTTCACCTACTACCGACCCTAAGGAGAAAGCCAAGGTCGGTCTTGCAGCTCTACCGCCACCTTCAACTACCAGGGCTCCTAAAACATTCATGTTGAGGGACCCTAAATCAGTGGCGTGTCGGTAGGTTGCTGGCGAAGTGAAAAAGAAAGCAACAAAAGAGGCAAAAAGAAAGGTCTGATAGCCAAGTGACCCTGATGCTAACGGGCCTGTTCTGACCCTTCTCCAGATAAGTCACAGTGTTTTATGAAACTATGCCAGGATGAGCGCAGCTTGGCAAAAAGGGTGTGGCACCATTATGAGGGCTACCCACGTTTGCTTTGAATTGGAAAATGGCTTGGTGGAACAATCAAAGATGAGGCAAGAGGCCGAGGCTATTTTTGCTACGAATGAGGCCATTAAAAAGGTGAATGAGGTTCTAAAAGCTCAAGTGGCCAAGCTGAAAGGTGCGAGTTGGGTCAGCTTTGACCACGGTTGAGGTCATGAAGGAGAAAATCAAGGCCAAGGATGTCAAGTTTGGAGACCTTGCAGGGAGGTATGGGGACAACTATTGACGGCCCAGGAAAAGAGAAATGAGGTGGAAAGCATGCTTGCGGAGTGAGATGGACATGCAACTAATTTAGCTTGAGAAATTACCAGCCTTAGGAAACGGTTGGCGTTAACCAAGGCAGAAGTGAGCGGAGTGAAAGCTAGGCTGAAAATGTTGTGGCCAAGGCAGTGGAAGACTTTAGAGTTAATTTTCATATATCATCGGACCATGAAGTTATGGCTGACTACTCATGGAACTCCACTGTCAAAGAGGTGAAGAAACTTGTCCAGGCAAAGCTTCTAGATGCAAACTTGGGGTTCTTTCCAGAGCTTGGTGTGGACGACCTGAATGCTAAATCTGATTTTGCAGCTTCAACTTATTATAGACCATTGAGAGTTGGAGGGAGGCGTGATTGAAATGCTAACTGTCGTGCCTGCCTTCTATGCTGACCCAATCCAATATAAGGATGCTTCTGCTCTGGCCGATCATTCTATCTCTACTTTCTAATCGGCGCTTTAATCTCTCGCTCCAACAGTTCTTCTTGTTCCGACAGACCCTAAAGACTTATCTTTCTTTTTATTTTTCTTTTGCTGTGCCAAGCTAGGTGGCTTTCATTTTATATTTGTAATTTTCATATGGAATATCAATAAACAGGGGTGATCTCCTGCCCCCAAGGGGGCAGGATAAGCCCCACGCACTCATTGGCGTATCAATAAAATCCACATTCTTTCAATCTCAGTCCTGTATTTTTTGGGACTAAGCAAGTAAACCCTTCAAATAATAAAAACTTGTAAATAACTTGTAAAAGATTAAGTTTAACATTCAACTAAAGATAAAACACATCTTAATCAATTACAAAAATGGGCGACCTAAGGACTTGACTTCTACTAGTAATACTTTCAAGTGTTCAGTATTCCAAGAGTGATAATGGCTCATCTTGTCCAAATCTTCAATTTTATAAGTTCCAAGTCAGACTTCAGCACTAATACACTAAGGTCCTTCTCAATTTGGACCTAAAGTTCCTGAGCTACTTTCCTTAGTTGATGGAACATCTTTCTGAACACTAACTCACCGACCCAAAATACTCTTTTGCTGACTTAGGAATTCTAATACTTGGCCATTCTTTTCTGATATGTGACTAGCCTCGCCTAAGATCTGTCTCTAGCTTCATCCAATAGGTCAAGTTGTGTCAAACTAGACTCATCATTAGACAACTCATTAAAATGAATTCGCTGGGTGGAGAAAGCCCAACTTCAAACCGGCATCATAGCTTCGCCCTCATAAGTTATGGAAAATGATGTTTACTAGTGGTCATCTGGCTTGCCATTCAGTAAGACCAAAGGACATGATAAAGCTTGTCTACCCATGCACCTTTTAAGGCATCCATCTCTCTCTTCAAAGAAGCTTTGATTACTTTATTCACAACATCGACCTATCGATTGGCTTAAGAATGATAAAGAGTAGAGAACTCTTTCTGAATTCCCAAGTCATCCCAAAAATTCAGATAATTCTCATCCAAATGAACTTCATCGTATTTTCTTCGATAATAGAAGTCAATGCTTCAACCGCAACCCATTTTGTTAAATAATCAATGGTCACTATTATATATTGAGCACCAGTTCTACCCTTGGGATGTGGAACCACAATGTCAACACACCATTTGGCAAAGGGCCAAGGACTACTCACGGTAGTCAATTCAGTTGGATGGGATGAAGATGAGGTATCGAGGCAAACCTTTGGCACTTGTCATAGCATCTGACATAGTTTAGAGTATTCTTCTTCATGGTAGGCCAATAGTACCCTTGTTGGAGCATCTTGTGTGCAAGTGACAATCCCTCTTCATGGTTGCTGCAAATTCCTTCATGGATTTTGTGCAAAAGTTCAATCATTTGTGCCAATCGTGACACCATTCTTGAAGATCTCATGTTCCTTCTTCTCCATGTAGTTTCTCCGACATAAGTTGTTGGACTTTCCTCCTTTGTTCTTCTAGGATTCTCATTACTAGTAGACCCTCTTCCACACATTTTCACTCTCTTTCTTAGCTTTTCCTTTTTACCTCACTCAATTTTCTCTCTTGACTTTTGTGTAATTTCTCATACATGGCGCCAATCTATTGACGTTAAAATTCGACTAGACTTCAAAGCAAACATAAATTACCCATGTTGCTGTCCACATAGAATTAACTTGCACACTAGAGAACACGTTAGATTGTCGGCGGCCAAGTACACAAAGTGGTGCAATGGTCGTAGGCACTCTGACTATCAAGTCAAACATCAGAGAATATTTATATTAAAAAATGAATATCTAATTGGCTAGATTTTTTGTATATATGTAATCTAACCTAATTTTTGCGTACCTTCTAATGATAATGAAACCTCGTATTTGTAGGTAAATGGTCAGGGGCATTTAGGTCATTGATTGGGCATTTTTAATCACTTTATTTAACAATCTTCCATTCCAATTCTCAAAGTTCCTCAATTTTGCAAGTAATGGAGTTTCTAAAGAATGGATTTGACATAAAAGCAAGAATGTTCTATGTTGTTCACGCAAACGATATGGGGCGCACACTAAAATTATAGTGAAATTGTTAGATTTTACAATATGGAGCCTCGTCTAGATCCGAGGCTAAAACGAGGCTATGTAGGCTCTATTTCCTTGTCTCCGATCATTTCTAGTGTTGGATTTATCCTTTTTGAACGAGGCTTCATGTTATACCTAAATTTCTGAGGCTGAATTATTAGATTAAAGTGATGCTTCTACTGACACATGAACGTCAGGCTGGGTCGTCCGATAGGCCTCTAACTTCATGCCACATGTACTTTTTACCATACGTGGTGGCATCCACATAGGATGAAGACATTTTTATGTGATGTTGAATAGGTTGTCTCCAATTTTTGACCATGTAAGTGAAAGACACTTTTTTCAAGTACACAGATGAACTCGTTTCTTAATAGATTGCAGCTACTTGAGAAAATAAATATCACGTCACGTCAACAGTAAATCAAATATAACTCTAGATAAAAAAAAACATATGTATGAATTCATATAAAACTGTGCAGTGACTTTAAAAAATAGAAATTTAAAACTTTGAGCAGATAATATCCTAGTTTGCTTTGAAATGAATTTTTGAATTACTCACACGTGTAAATTATGCTAACAATATCAAAAAGTAAATAGAATTTAACACATGATGTAAAGTGGTAAATCCTTAAAGAAAAACTCTACGGACCTCATGCCACGGGTAAATAATCCACTATTAATCTCAAGATTTGAAATTACGAATATTATCAACCATATTAATCAATAAACTATAAAAATTAACACAAACAATGTAATTAAAAGACAACTAACAACTTTGCTGTATTAGTTTCTGTAAGACCTATTAATGTGGCCCATTTAATATTATTAAATGAATAAAGTGAGTTTTAATGCTAAAACCTGATTGGTCAATTGAGAAGTGACAGTTTCTTAACTGCACACTTTGATGGAAAGTGAGCAGTTTTAAGGCCAATTAAAAACTGCCTCTCTCTACCTATAAATGTGAACATATTCCATCAAATCATATACATTCAATATAGAGAGGTGAAGAGAGAGAACATTTTCTTTATTTTATTTTCTGGTTTCTTTTATATTACATGTTTTATTTCTTTAACTATCATCGATGGATCAAGGTACACTTAATTTCTTTATTCATAACGTGAAATTCATGAAGTTCCAAGATCAATAATTTAAGATTCATGTTATTTTTTTGACTTTATATGAACTTATTGAATTACTAACATGTGGTATCAGAGCACATGGTTTAGGAACATGTGATTTTTCAATTATGGTTTATTTTTAAGATCTAAGTTTTTTTTAATTGGGCAATTAATGTTTCCGCCGTAACTTTGTAGTCATCTTCCAAACATTAATTGATGTAAAATAAAATATTTGATGAAAACAAAATTGATAAGTAATGTTTTATTATATGCCTTAAATAGACTTTATCTATTACTGATTAATGGCATGGGCGTACCTGAATGACTAATAAAATTGGCTTTGATAATAATGGTGTCAGTTTTATGTTGCACCAAATAAAATTTTGGTGATCAAATTGTTTAATATTTTAATAATATTATGAATAATATATGAAATCTGTTTTGTGTTATTGTTGTTGTAATTATAAAGTGCATAACATCGAATGTTAATATTCATGAGAAATCTCATCATAAAATTGATCGAACATGTTTGACAGATCATTCATATAAATGTTTTGTTTTGTTTTTTGAAAAATTAAATTTATGTAATTTAATGTTCAATTAATGTGATTTGTTAGTCACCAAAGTGGCCAAATCTTATGGTATTATGAATATTAAATTACATAATTTGATAGCCGATTACTCGTGATAGATTGATGCTTATAAATGGAGATGACATTATGATTATTGATGTTACGAGTATATTGGTGTTTAAAGATAATAAAATTGTTAATGATCGCCCAAAGGTTGGTCAATTGATTTTATTAATCTTGAACATAAACGTGGTTAATTAATATACTTAGTTAGATGTGTTTTGTATCCAAAGATAACATACGTGTCTAATTAGAGTATATTTAATTTTCAATTAAATGGAACTAAAAATTAGCATAATTATGTTTATTATGATTGTATAATGTAGTATCACCCAAAGGAGAACTACAGTATACATTTACTTAAGTTATGTGAATCTGAACCTAAGTATTTAAGTTAAAACTCAAAGAATTAATATTCGAGCATTTATATTTTGCAGTATCTATTCCCACGTCTCTGCATTCACATGCTTCGTCTGTACCACTGTTCAATGGGCTAAATTTCTCTGGCTAGTGTGAACAAGTCCAGTTCAACTTAGGGGTCTTGGACTTAGACTTGGCACTTCAAGTTGAGAAACCTCACGATCCGACCGATGATAGCAAGAAGTTGATGATAGATCTTTCCATAAGGCTTAGGAAAGATCCAACAAATTGAGCCTAATGTTTATGCGGATGACTTTAGCAAAGAACATCAAGTCTACTATTCCCAAAACTGAAATTGCTAAGGAATATATGAAGTTTGTGAAAGAACGCTCTCTAACAGCTGATAAATCACTTGCTGGCACACTGATGGGTACTTCAACCACCATAAAATTTGATGGTTCTCGTACCATGCATGAGCATGTTATTGAAATGAGTAACATTGGAGCAAGACTTAAGACTCTTAGAATGAGTGTAGATAAGAACTTTCTGGTACAATTTATCATCAACTCCTTGCCTCCTGAGTATGGTCCATTCCAGATGAACTATAACACTTTAAAGGACAAATGGAATGTGAATGAATTGCACAGTATGCTTGTGCAAGAGGAGACAAGGCTTTAGAATCAAAAAACTCATTCCGTTCACCTTGTAAGTCATCAAGGAGCTAGAAAGAAATATAAGAACAAGTTTGGGGTTGCCAGGAAGAAGCAAGAATTTACAATCCACATAAAAAAAACTAGACTCAAGAACAATTAGTGGTTTCTTCATTGGTTATCCAGAAAAATCAAAGGGGTATAGATTTTACTGTTGTAATTATAGTACTAAAATTGTTGAAACTGGAAATGCTAGGTTAATTGAAAATGGCGAAGTTAGTGGGAGTGTAGAACCACGAAATGTGGAAATTCAAGAAGTTAGAGTTCAAGTTCATTTGCCTCAACTTCTTCTAATATTGTTGTTCCTCTAATTGTTGAACGACATGACAATTTGCCGAACAAAAAATGAATGGTCAAACACCTCAAAAAAATGAAGTTGTTGTTATTAATGAACCTACACTAAATGAACCACAAGAAATACCATTAAGAAGGTCAGAAAGATATCGTAGACCTGCTATTCCTGATGATTATGTGGTTTACCTGCAAGAGTTTGAATTTGACTTAGGAATTGTTGAACGACCCAGTTTCATTTTCACAGGCCATTGAGAGTCCTAATTCTGATAAGTGGTTAGATGCTATGAAATATGAGCTAAAATCTATAATGAAGTCTTGGATCTCGTCGAATTATCTGAAACATATAAAAGAGTTGGGTGTAAATGGGTCTTTAAGACTAAGCGCGACTCTAATGGTAATATCGAACGATATAAAGCTAGACTTGTAGCCAAAAGTTTTACTTAGAAAGATGGTGTTGACTATAAAGACACGTTTTCGCCCGTCTCTAAGAAAGACTCATTTAGAATTATAATGGCTTTAGTAGCTCATCATGATTTAGAACTACATCAAATGGATGTAAAAACTGCTTTTTTAAATGAAAATTTAGTTGAAGAAGTTTATATGGACCAGCCTGAAGGTTTTTCAGTTGAAAGAAAGGAACACATGGTGTGTAAATGAAGAAATCAATATACGGACTTAAACAAGCTTCCCGCCAATGGTATCTTAAGTTCAATGATACCATTACTTCATTTGGATTTAAGAAAAACATCGTTGATCGATGTATATATCTAAAGGTCAGTGGGAGTAAGTTTATCCTTTTGATTCTGTATGTTGATGATATCTTGCTCACTACTAATAATTTTGGTCTTCTGCACGAAACTAAGAAGTTTCTCTCTAAGAGCTTTGAAATGAAAGATATGGGAAAGGCATCCTATGTGATTGGAATTGAAATATTCCGAAATAGATCACAAGGATTGTTAGGGTTGTCTCAGAAAGCATATATCAATAAAGTTTTAGAGAGATTTAAGATGGAAAAATATTCAGCAAGTGTTGTTCCCATTCAAAAAGGAGACAAGTTTAATCTCATGCAATGTCCAAAGAATGAATTGGAACGTCAACAAATGACAATATTCCTTATGCATCTGTTGTTGGAAGCTTAATGTATGCTCAGACTTGTACTAGACCAGACATCAGTTTTGCTGTCGGAATGCTGGGTAGGTATCAAAGTAATCTAGGACTTGATCATTGGAAAGCTGCAAAAAAAGTATTGAGATACTTGCAAGGAACGAAAGACCACATGCTCACCTATAGGATATCTGATAATTTGGAGGTCATTAGATATTTAGATTCAGATTTTGCTGGATGTGTTGATACCAGAAAATCTACATTTGGCTATTTGTTCTTCTTGGCTGGAGGGGCAATATCATGGAAAAACTGGAAGTAGTCGGGTCATCATTTGCATCCACTATGGAAGCCGAGTTTGTGGCATGCTTTGAGGCCACTATTCAAGGAAATTGGCTGCGGAACTTTATTTCAGGACTTGGGATTGTCGACAATATAGCCAAGTCATTTGAAAATTTATTGTGATAATTCCGCTGCGGTCTTCTTTTCAAAGAATGACAAGTACTCTAAAGGTGCTAAACATATGGAATTGAAGTATTTTGCCGTTAAAGAAGAAAGTCAAAAACAAAGAGTGTCAATCGAGCATATTAGCACAAATCTTATGATTGCAGATCCACTAACGAAAGGACTGCCACCAAAGACATTTAATGAACATGTCAAAAGAATGGGCATTATTGAAAATGATCATTGACATTATATGATTTATGATGTTTATGTATTTGACACTCTGAGCTCAATTATGTATTGTTTTTGACAAAAGTATTATTCTTGTTTTAATTGTTGGTATATATACATAAATGTTGACAAGGATAATCTTTACGAAGACATTATCGTTATAAATTTATTGAACTCTCATTTCATATCATATTAAGTGAGGACTAATATCGTAGTATATGGAAGGGACTATGTCGAAATGATGATGTACAACCTCCATGACTCTTATTGGTCTTTACTTAAGGATGATATATTAAGTGACCAATGTACGAGAGATTTTAGCTTATGATATGCGCATTATATTATAGATCACATAAGGAGACAATATTATATGGGCCAAGTGGGAGAATGTAAGACCTATTAATGTGGCCCATTTAATATTATTAAATGAAATGAATAAAGTGAGTTTTAATGCTAAAACCTGATTGGTCAATTGAGAAATTGCAGTTTCTTAACTGCACACTTTGATGGAAAGTGAGCAGTTTTAAGGCCAATTAGAAAATGCCTCTCTCTACCTATAAATGTGAACATATTCCATCAAATCATATACGTTCAATATAGAGAGGTGAAGAGAGAAAACAATTTCTTTATTTTATTTTCTGGTTTCTTTTATATTACATGTTTTATTTCTTTAACTATCATCGATGGATCAAGGTACGCTTAATTGCTTTATTCATAACGTGAAAATCATGAAGTTCCAAGATCAATAATTTAAGATTCATGTTATTTTTTTGACTTTATATGAACTTATTAAATTACTAACAGTTTCATGACCACCAATGGAGTGCAATCAAATAGACCGATCTTGATGTTGCACCACTCCACAAAAGTACATGGACTTCTCTTCCACAAAATGAAAATAAGAACCTTCACACTGAAATACCATATTCTAAGTAGATTTCAATTCACACCGTTTTTCTCAAAGTCTTCAAAAACAAAGTTTAGGAAGAACAAGAAGCCAATAATCAAACGAAATAATAATCCTAGATACCTTTCAGTTTATTACAAATTAAATAAAGAAAGTCCAATTAATATTGAATTTCTTAAAGTCTTATTTCCAACGATACTAGGAAATTTTGATAAGGTAACTAAAATATCATTCTTATCATAGCCATGTATATATTAGGAAAAATATTAAAAAGTCGAAAATCCAAATTCTGCATCCACACATGTTCACTGGTGTGTTCGAGCATTCGCATAGCTAGTGAAACATAACTCAACCATCCAATTATATTCATTCAAACCCCGTATGAAACACGAAAACTCGACTATAAAAAAACCATGAAATTAAGAATCCAACCACTTAATAATTAACTTCAGTTGAATAATAAAATATGTCGCAACACATATTTTCCCAACAAATACAAATTATTGTTGGGTTACTGCGAAAAGAGTAACAACATGAGAAGGGACAATGAATAGTTCATAAAATGATACATTTGTTTGCTTTTGAATTTTGTGCTTTTCCTGCTACTATATGCGAAGTGAAGTGATTTTGATGGTTTAGAAAATGCAAAATTTGCTTTGTTGTTATTTTTGTACTTTTGGTGCTACTATACACAAAGTGAAGTGATTTTGATGTCGTTAAATATTTAATTTTGTGTAGTTGTCACAATTTTAATCCTAATATGTTTGTGGTCATGTCTCAGATGGTTATGGTTAAAACTATTCACAACTATTACATCATTTGAAACTGAGAATCAAGAATATACAACTCAATGACAAAACATCAGACTGAATAGATCGAGAATATTTCAAGGACAACATAATATGAAATAGGGCTTAGTTATACAAACTACCAAAGATCACTGCAAATTGCCTTCTAAGGATAGGCACAAGTTTCTCTTGATCACAAGAACATGACTCAAACCCCCTAATCTAAGGCCAAAACACTACCGTAAATCATTTTTCAATATCAGAGTTACTCTTCATCACTATAGGTGAACACCAGAACACTCACCTCACTTTTACTCCTGACACAAGCCTTAGGTTGTAAAGCCAACAACCCTTTAACCCAAAATATCTAAAAGAATAAAGATAGAAAGAGAAAGTGTAGAAGTTTTTTGAATGAGATAGAGAGATGAAAGGAGTTAGCTAATAAAGATACCAAACTATGATAAACCGTATGTTGTTGAACCACCCAATGTAAGGATAGTGAAGAGGTGCACCATATCTCATCCATTGGATTTGATCCAGTGGCTATATACATCCAAAGAAATCAAAATCCGCCCAACAACACACACAACCAATTAGGAAGGTCCACGTAGCATAGGCCACTTAAAGCCCCAAAACATGTTTTAGCCAAAAATAGTTTATGGTTTGAGAACCATTCTTTCAATAGTTATAGTTAGTTGAATTCCACTGTTAACCTTGACACCCAATTGTTTGTGAAAATGCCTCAAAAACTTGCCAGCTTTGTAATGGTCACACAATGCTAGTCTTCTTATGTAATGTAGCATTAACGTTATTAGAATGTAATTATCTAGTGGAATTAATCAGTGCCTTGCAAACTAGAAAATTAAAATCCAAACCATCTACAATAGCAACACCAAAAACGTTATGTAATATTGCCAATGCATCCAATTTAGCACATGCATTCATTAAACCAATTACTAATAAACTCATCCATTAAGTCCTCATTAATGTGCTCTCAAAACAAATTTGAGCTGACATGCATATGCTATAAACACCAAAACATCTAAAATTCGTATGAAAAAAAAAAAATCACTTTTAAGCCCCCACAATATAATCCCATCTTGCATTACAAAAAAGTCAATCTTGCATTATAATATGTTCTACTTCATAAACAATCTTGCATTACAACCCTATGACCTAAATAACAAAAAAAAAAAAAAAACAATATTTTTCACTTCAACACTACAAAATGTTCAATAACATAAAAAAAACTTCTACTTCATCCACATCTTCGGACAAGGAAACACCATCCATCATACACATTTTAATACCAAAAAACACCATCCATATCATCCATCTATGACATATTTGAATAGCAAAAATAGTGAGATAGTTGATTGCAGTCTTCCTTGAGGTTGGGATTGAACTTCTCTTGGTAAAGATGTTTGTGAGGTTGATTGTGCTTGGGATTGGGGTTGTACCTCTCTAGAATTGGCTTGTGAGTTTGACTGTAGAGTAACCCAACTTCTCTAATGTAGGAAAAATATGAGTGCAACTTATTTTTACAATTATTTTAATTTGGCTTACTTAAATTATATTGCTGATTTTTAATATTGAAAATGGAGGTAAGTGTGTATGTTCTGACTGGACATGCTGTTGCTAGTTTTAACTAGCTGAGATGGTAAGCATAATATTTCCATAAGCTGCGATTTTTTATTCTATTTCTTTATAAGATATGATATGATTTCGTGGTAAACAGATGCAACCTGTGTATTTGAGGAGATGTACCATGTTATAACCAGCTTAAATTTAGTCAAAGTCACAAATTAATTGGGCAATTTTAAGTTAAATAAGTCAAATTAGGACTTAAGTAAATAAATTTTAATGGGCCAATTTTGTAAATTATAGGTACCTACAGATTTAAATGACAATATAATATGAAAATTGGGGAGTTAAGTTACAAATTGGCATACATGTTAAATGATTTGGGACCGTTTCATAGAGAGAAAGACGGAGGCAGAGTGGAAGAATCGGGAAAACAGAAAAAGAAGGAAAAAAAGGAAGAAAAAAAGGAAGGAAGAAAGAGGAGGTCGATTGCCTCGACGTAAACCCACTATTAAGGTTCGGTTCTTTATTTCTTTTGCAATTTCAAGATGTAAGTTAAAAATCACTTATTTGATAATAGTGTAAATTTTTAGAGTTTTTTTTTTTTTTTTTATTGGCTTGAATATGAATTTTATGAAGTGGGATAAGTTGATTTTAGTGATATGAACTACAATTGTAAGTTAAATGATGGATAAATTTTTAGAGTTCTTGAGTTAGTGAGTTTAAATATGGTTTGTATGATTCATTCATTGGACCATATAGTCGTTAAATAAACTGTTTTTCATTGTAACACGCCGGTTCGACTGCTTGTTTAATTAAGATTAAAATTGAATTGAATTGAATTAATCTTGGTTTTAGAACTTACAATTGGTATAAAAGCAAGTACACTTTTATAAGTTTGATCTGAAAACCTAGATATGGATGAAACACCGTAGTAACATTAAATTGAGGCATGTTTGGGTTTGAAAAAATTATTTAATTGTTATATAGTTTTGTTCCTAACTCATGATATTTTGATAGTGGATGTTCTAAACATATGACTGGAAATCGCTCTTTTTTAACTAATTACAAGAGTCATGCAGGTGGTCTGGTTACCTTTGGTGATGGGGCACAATATAAAATTGAAAGTGTAGGAACTATCTTGATTGATGGATTGCCTCATTTAAAAGAAGTGTTGTTTGTTGTAGGTTTAAAAGATAATTTGAATAGTATAGGCCAATTGTGTGATGATAATCACTTAGTTATATTCTCAAAAAATTCATGTAAAGTCTTGAAATATGATGGTAATTGTATCCTACATGGTATTAGATCTAGTGATAAATGTTATCTTCTTGACACCGAAATTACTTGTCATGAAAGATTGATTCTATAGAGTTGTAGCACAAATGCACAAATGATTGGGACGTTTGAACTAAGTTAATTTGTTGAGACTAACAAAATTAAATGTAATACGAGGAGTTCCTAGGCTCACTCGAAAAGCCTAAAGGTATGTGTCGTTCATGCCAAAAAGGTAAACAAAATAAAAGTACACACAAACAAGGTCAGTTTCTAGCTACATCTCATATATTATAATTAACACACATAGATTTGATGGGACCTATTGAGACTGAGAGTATTGGTAGCAAAACATATATTTATGTTTGTGTGAATGATTTTTGTAGATATAGATATGTAGATTTTTTGAGATAAAAGTCCGATGTTTTTGAAAGATTTAATTTTTTGAACCTAAAATTAACAACAAAATATTTGGAGGAGATAAAAATAATGAGGATTATGAGTGATAATGAAAAGGAATTTGAAATGCCAGTTTTTTCACTTTTTGTAAAAAGTATGCTAGTTTTCATGAATTTCCTACTAAAACTCTTGAACAAAATAGAGTTGTAGAAAGAAAAAATAAGTATTTACAAGAGATAGCTAGAGTGATGCTAAGTAGTAAGAAACTCCATGTTAAATTGTGGGCTGAATCTATTAGTTCTGTATGTTATATTTTGAATCGTGTGTCTTTGAGAATAGGTACTACACAAACTCGCTATGAAATCTAGGAGGGAAGAAAATCGAATCTCAAGTATTTTTGAACCTTTGGTTGCAAGTTCAATGTGTTAAATGATCGAGAATACGTGGATAAATTCAATTCAAAAAGTGATGAGGGAGTATTTATTAGCTATTCAGAAAAGAGCCGAGCTTATGGAAGTTATACATATGGACTCAAACTATCTTAGAGTCCATCAATGTAAAATTTGATAACACTTACGACTTTTTATCTTATTCACATGAACTTTAAATTCAAACTTTGGAAGAACATATTGGTGGAAGTCGAACACTTAAGACGATCATGTTTTTAGTTCAGATGGTGAAAGACATACTGAACTACCATAATCTGGTTTTGGTGTCTCTACCCCCACTCCTAGAAGGTTTTGACTTACCTAATACAAATGAAGAACGTGAAACAAGAAGACAAACCCCTTATGGGATACAGAAGGCACATCCCTTGCATAATGTGCTTTCTATTTCAGTAAAGGCATAGTGACTAGAATGAGGCCTATTACTAAACTCGAAAACGTTTGCTACACTTCTCAGATTGAACCAAAATTATAAATGAAGCAATTGGAGATGAAAACTGGGTTCTTGCAATATACGAAGAGTTAGCTCAATTTGAAAAAAATAAAGTGCGAGAACTTGTAGTTCAGCCTAACGACACGAATGTGATCTGGACAAAGTAGATCTTCAAAAATAAATCTGATGAACATGGAAACTGTAACGCCCCAAAATTTCTCAAGTCTCGGAGAGTTAATAAAATCCATAACTATTAAATATTGCGGAAAAAGACTAATAATAGTAAAAAAAATAATCCCAATTGCCAAACAATTGGTTAACTCGTAAACAAATAAAAAAATATTTTTTAAATGATAAATAACTTAAAATTGTGAATAATTGTCTTATTAGTTAAACATCATAAATAAACTAATTTATTCTTTTGGTGACCATTGGCCTGACAACCTCACTGACCCTCCACGCATCCATCCTATTAATCATTACCTAAAAATTATTTAAAATGAGGGATGAGTATAAATTGAATATACTCAATGAGATACTTGCTAATTTCTACGAACCATCTAAATATTATAATTACATGAAATTAACTTATTAAAATCGAATGTGAATTATCACACCATGACAATGATAATTCATGCAAGCGCTGCAAATAAATGAAACTCAAAAGGTTTAATCGAACTCAAAAGTTTAATGAAACCCGAAGGTTTAAATGAACCAGGTTCATGATTTCTCCCAAAGGAGCAATTGAAATTAAGTAATCGATTCACATGCGTAAAAATAATAATTAGAAAATTGTAGACATCAACAATAGAATTTTTCATCAAAAATAATAATTAGAAAATTTTACCTTTACACAGTGAAAAGTTCTGGGTACTTGGCTTTCATCTCATCTTCTTTCTCCCAAGTCGATTCTTCCACTCCATGGTTGCGCCATAACACCTTAATTAATGGGATTTCTCTGTTCCTTAACATATGAATTTTTCTGTCTAGAATTTCCATTGGCCTTTCTTCATAGGTTAGATCGTGGTTTACGTCCAAAGTCTGATGGTTGATCACATGACTGGGGTCTTGTAAGTATTTCCTGAGCATTGATACGTGGAAAACATTATGTATCTTCTTTGAAAGCCACAGCGGTAAGGCTAATCGGTATGCAACTTCTCCGACTGTCTAAAATTTGAAAGGTCCAATAAACCTTGGTCTTAATTTTCCTTTCTTGCCAAATCTAAGTACTCCTTTCATTGGTGCTACTTTCAAGAATACTTTGTCACCATTCTTGAACTCGAGATCTTTTCTCCTCTTATCGGCAGATAGCTTTTACGCTCATCTTGAGCAACCTTAATTGCGCCTCGGATCTTATCTACCGCTTGAACTGCTCGATCAATGATTTGGGCCCTAAAATCCTTCTTTCTCCAACCTCGCTCTAATAAGCAGGTGTTCTCGCACTTCCTTCCATATAATGCCTCGTAAGGTGCCATGCCTATAGTAGCCTGAAAACTATTATTATAGGCAAATTCCACCAAAGGTAAGTGTACTTCCCAACTACCGCCCAGGTCTAGCACACAAGCTCTTAACATATCTTCAAGTATCTGAATAGTCCTTTCTGATTGTCCGTCGGTCTGTGGGTGATATGCAGTACTAAACTTTAGCTTCGTTCCCATAGCATCTTGTAAACTCTTCCAAAATTTTGATGTAAATCTTGGGTCTCTATCTGAAACAATAGAAATAGGGACTCCATGCAGTCTGACTATTTCTCTAACATAAACTTGTGCATACTGTTCCATGGTAAAAGTCATCCTAACTGGAAGAAAGTGAGCCGACTTTGTAAGACGATCCACTACTACCCATATAGCATTGTTTCCCTTTAGAGATCTCGGAAAACCCACCACGAAATCCATGTTTATGTGTTCCCATTTCCATTCGGTATATCCAATTAGGATAAGCAACTCACGAAGGTTTCGATGTTCCGCTTTCACTTGTCGACATGCCATGCACTTACTTACGAAGAGTCCTATTCCTCTTTTCATATTTCTCCACCAAAATGTATCTCAAGATCTCGATACATCTTCGCATCACTGGTGTCTTTGCATAGGAGCCGAGTGTGCTTCCTCAAGAATTTCCTTCTTTAATCCCTCATCTTTAGGAACGCACAACCCGCCTTTTTATACATGAGTGCCTCGTCATTAGCCACTTCAAAACCTAAGCGTTCTCTGTCCCAACTTCATCATGATCTTACATAAAATGGGTCATCCTTTTGGGCTCCTCGATTCGTTCCCCGAGTGTGGGTTCAACCGTTAAAGTTGCGATAAGAGTCGATACTTTCATTGAGGTGTAAAACCTCTAGCCTCAATTTTCAAATTCCTTAATTAACTGCTCTCGGGTAGTCAAAGTCATCAATTTTCCGCCGCCTTTCTACTAAGGGCATCAAGAATTACATTAGCTTTACCGGGGTGGTAAAGAATAGTGCAATCATAGTCTTTAACCAATTCCAACCATCTCCTCTCGTCTCATGTTTAACTCCTTTTGAGTAAAGAAGTATTTGAGACTTTTATGATCGGTGTAAATTTCACATTTACCACCAGTAGAGGTAATGACGCCATATCTTTAGGGCGTGAACTCATCTTGATGAGTTCTAAGTCATGCGTCGATAATTATGTTCATGTGGTTTTAATTGCCTAGATGCATAGGCCACAACCTTTCCATGTGCATCAACACACATCCCAAACCGTGTTTGGATGCATCATCAGATATCACAAATCCTTACGAACCTTCTCGTATCGTTAAAACCTAAGGTCGAAACCAATTTTTGTTTCAATTCTTTGAAACTATCCTCACACTTCCACGACCATTGGAACTTTATCTCCTTTCTAGTTAATCGAGTCATTGGTCTAGCTATCTTAGAAAACCCTTCAATAAACCTCCTATAATAGCCAGCAAGTCCTAAGAAACTACGGACTTCTCCTACATTGGTTGGCCTAGGCCAATTTTCCACGGCTTCGACCTTGGTTGGGTCCACTTCAATCCCTTGTGAAGTAACCACATGACCAAGAAAGCTAATACAGTCAAGCCAAAATTCACATTTCTTGAATTTGGCATACAATTTCTCCTTTCGAAGGGTGCCTAACACCGTTCTCAAATGTTCCTCGTGCTGGTACTTATCCTTTGAGTATACTAAAATGTCGTCGATGAAGACTATAACAAACCGGTCCAAGTGCAGATGAAAAACTCAGTTCATTAAGTCCATGAACACGGCAGGTGCATTTGTCAACCCAAAAGGCATAACAGTAAACTCATAGTGTCCATAGCGAGTCCTAAATGCTGTTTTAGGGATGTCATAGTCCTTTACTTTGAGTTGGTGATAGCCCGATCTCAGATCGATCTTTGAAAACACCTTTGCACCCTTCAACCGATCAAAAGATCTTCTATCTCTGGAGTGGGTATTTGTTCTTTATAGTCGAGACGGTTTAACTCTCTATAGTCGATACACATCCTCATCGACCCGTCTTTCTTCTTAACGAATAACACTGGCGCTCCCCACGGAGAAACGCTAGGTCGGATGAAACCCTTATCCAATAATTCTTGTAGTTGCATCTTCAACTCTTGCAACTCTTTTGGTGCCATTCGGTAAGGGGCTTTAGACACTGGTGCTGCCCCAGGGGCTAAGTCAATTGTGAACTCTACTTGTCGATCAGGCGGTAATCCAGTTAGATCTTCAGGGAAGACGTCTTCAAATTCTTGAACCACTGATGTACCTTTCATTTTCTGTTCAGATTTAGGTTTGCTAACGATGTTTAATAAAAATCCTCGGCACGAATCCTTACTTAACATCTTTTCGGCTTTCAAAAAAGACACGAATTTGGGTGGAGTCCCAAATCTTGTCCCGAAGAAACGAAATTGTTCTTCTCCAGGTCTTTGAAACAAGACTTCCTTCTCGCGGCATAAAATGGTAGCATGATTTCCACTCAGCCAGTCCATTCCCAATATTACATCAAAGTCCTTCATTCTTAAAAGGTACAGGTCTGCGTTTAAAATCCTTCCATCGATTTCTAACTCTACTTCCTTAACTATCTGATTTGTACTAATGACCTCGCCTGAAGGGATACTAACATCTAATACGCCATTCGTTTTCTCATATCTATTTCCAATCTTATCTATGAAAACATTAGAAATAAAAGAATGCGTAGCTCCATAATCTATCAGGATAAAAGCAGGTATATTAGATACTGGTAGAATACCTGTTATCACGTCCGTGTCCTGCTCTCCCTCTTGACCTGCCAGAGTAAAGACTCTAGCCTTCCCTTTCTTAGGTTGGTAGTCTTCCTTCTTCTTTTCTGGACACTCTCTTAGAAAATGGCCAGTCTTACCACAATTATAGCATACTCCTTTTCCCTGAAGGCATTCGCCAAAATGTCGCTTGTTGCACTTGGGACATGTAGGGACATTTCTGGTTGGGCCTGACTCAGTCCTTCCTTTCTTATTCTGGTCTTTGTACTTTTCTTTGTTGTGACCCTGCCACTTTCTCTTCTCCGAAGACTCGACACTATGCAGGGGTTTCTTTTCCAACCCTAAGCCATTAGAGATTGCCTGTGCCCGACGTAAAGCTTCTGCGTAAGTAGTATACTGCTGGGCGGCCATGATTCCTTTAATCTCGGGTCGTAATCCCATCTCGAACCTCTTGGCCTTCGTCAATTCGGTGTTAACCATATGCGGTGCATACCTAGACAGTCGTTCGAATTTTCTTTCGTACTCCCCAAGTAGCATGCTCTCTTGTGTGAGTTGAAGAAATTCTGCTTCCTTTTGGTCCTTCAGTGACTGAGGAAAATATTTTCCCAGCAATGCTTCTTTAAATTGGTCCCAAGTGAGACTACGTTGCTGCTCTGCAGTCCTAGTGCGTGAATCAAAATCCCACCAATGGCTAGCATCGTCAGTCAGCATGAACTTCGCGCAAGACACCTTCTGCATATCGTTGCAGTTTAGATGCTCAAAAATCCCTTCTAGTCTCCTCAGCCACTCCTCGGCTGCGAAAGGATCATCCTGGCCATTAAAGGACGGTGGTGCGAAAGCGACGAAATTGTTCAACCATGGAACTCATGTTGTCACCCTTGTTGCATTTGGACGTGGCTCCCGAGTCTCACGCGCCCAAGTCTTGCTGACCCTCAACAAGTCTCCGAACATAGTTGCTTGATTTTGAGTTTGTCGAGGCATTTCCTTTGAAAGAAAACAAAATAAATTTTATCTTAGGATTGCTCGACAGCGTGACACTATACGGAGTAATTTCTAACGGAGGGAAAAGAAATAAACGAAATTTATGAAATTTTATTAATATTATTTAATGATAAACAAAGAATTTTTATAATTAAAACCAAC
Source organism: Forsythia suspensa (assembly GCA_023638005.1). Lineage (NCBI taxonomy): Eukaryota > Viridiplantae > Streptophyta > Magnoliopsida > Lamiales > Oleaceae > Forsythia > Forsythia suspensa. The sequence continues at coordinate 40,093,695 of CM042674.1, forward strand.
TAAAAATTCCTACTAACCTTAACACCTATTAATCTAAATAAATAAACTCAACAAGAATAAAATGGAAAACTAATATTCCAAAATCCTAATCCTCGTCTTCACTTATCCGGCCTCCATGTATTCTTGGAACCTTGGTCAATGAGCTTCGTCATCCAAGTAATACTTGATTCGGTTCGGATTCGGTTCGCCTCATGCCCGATCCCTCCTTGTGCCTCAACCTCAACTTCTTGTTCGACTTGAGGCTCAGCTCAGCTCAGCTCGCTCGGGCTCAAATTCTTGCGTCAGTTCAGCCTCATCTTGTGCTCATCTTCCGACTCAGGGCTCTTCAAACTCGAACTCGAAATCGGGTTCGTTTTCTAACTCCACCCCAACTTCGACCAGAAGCGGGTGGTACATTAGCCTCCGCAAGATACTCTTCCCAAGTGTCAATGAGAGCCCTACAAAAATCTTCAAAATCTACCATTCTCGGATCCAAAGTATACTCTCTAAGGCCCTAAGTATGGCCGTCGCAACCCGTCGGCCCTCATATGAGAAAGTGTCTATTAGGCGGGCGATTGCTTGTGCACGAGTGCTCTGAAATCCGACTTCACAGCTCGTTCCCAAGTTGTATGGAACCGTTGCACATGCTGTTCGATTGTAGAGTCGAGAACTGGAACGAAATGTTCATAGGCACGAATTATAGCGGCATTGGGATCCCCAGCGCCCCTATACACAACACTTTTCCTCGCGGTCTGCCTAACTCTAACCATGATTGTCACCTATGTTACAACAATTCTAATATGTTATGCATTTAAAGTTTCTGGTCATAAAATACACTACTATGTTTCACATATTTGTTAACTTTAAATAACTATACAACATTACTAAATAATTCAAATGCAATAGTGACATAAGCAACAAATACTTTATAAAATCATGCTAATTAATTTATTTAGACTAGCAAAAATAATTTACGGCAATTAAACATATTCTCTTATTTCATACTCAAAATAATGGATGGTGGGTCGATCGGTGAGCTCTGGGTGCCAATTATCTCGTACCCTAAAAAAAAAAACTTTTTTTTTTAAAAGATTCACCGCTACTATTCAAAAATAATTTTTTTAATTTACTATTCACGTGAACAGAAAAGAGGTACTGTTCCGTGAATAGTAAAAAGTTACTATTTATCAAGTTTTTTTTTCCTCGCTACTATTCACGAAAAAAATAAATTTTTTTTTTCAAGATTATTCATCATAATTGTTCACTATTCACGTGAACAATGATTTTTCCCGATAACCATTCACCGTTATCGTTTCCTTCGCTCATGTGAATGCTTTTTTTCCCGATCATCGCTCATCGTTATCGTTTCATTCGCTCATGTGAAAGCTTTTTTTTTTTTTGACGAGTCTACATAAAGGTAAACCCGGCTGCTCGATACCATTTGTAACGCCCAAATTTCTCAAGTCTCGAGAGTTAATAAAATCCATAACTATTAAATATTACGGAAAAAGACCGTAATAATAGTAAAAAAAAAAAATCCCAATTGCCAAACAATTGGTTAACTCGTAAACAAATAAAAAAATATTTGTTAAATGATAAATAACTTAAAATTGTGAATAATCGTCTTATTAGTTAAACATCATAAATAAACTAATTTATTCTTTTGGTGACCATTGGCCTGACAACCTCACTGACCCTCCACGCATCCATCATATTAATCATTACCTGAAAAATTATTTAAAATGAGGGATGAGTATAAATTGAATATACTCAATGAGATACTTGCTAATTTCTACGAACCATCTAAATATTATAATTAAGCATGAAATTAACTTACTAAATCGAATCGTGAATTATCACACCATGACAATGATAATTCATGCAAGCCGCAAATAAATGAAACTCAAAGGTTTAATCGAACCCAAAAGTTTAACTGAAAACCGAAGGTTTAAATGAAGCGGTTCATGATTTCTCCCAAAGGAGCACTTTGAAATTAAGTAATCGATTCACATGCGTAAAAATAATAATTAGAAAATTGTAGACATCAACAATAGCACGTAGTATCTCACCTTGCTTCTTGTGAATGATTGCACTAAAAATGAATGGAAAGCTTGAAAAAGAGCACGAATGAATGTGGAAAAGAAATAAATTATCTGGTGCGTGCCTGGGTGCTAAGCCGCTGCTGATAATTGAAAAAATGTAAAAGGTGACTAAGTTTATAGGTTTAGTATTGGTTTAAAAATTTAGAACTCTAGAAGTAGGTTAAAATAGGATTCTTTGTATCTAGGAGAGAGAGAGAGAGATAGAGTGATAAGCTACAGAAAACAAGTTTGAAAATTCGAAAATTGAAATTTGGCCTAAAAATTGATAAATTCCAAGGAGTCCCTTTTTACTTCAAATTGCTATAGAAATTTTGAACTGTCTATATCTTGAATTTAGCTTATCTAAAAACACTTTTTCTTGAGCCGATAATCATGATTAATTACGAGCTATCCAACGAGCCCAATATTGAAATATTAAAACTCAAAATTTCACAAATTAATTATTTAGCCCAAAATAATCTAATTGATTCTAAAACATATTTTCACTTAGGTCCTAAACAAATAAAATAATAATAAAATTCGGGATTCTACTGAAACATTGTTAGGAACAAGGCACATTTGGTTTCAGAAGGATATACTCAAGTGAAAGGAGTGGATTTTGATGAAACATTCGTACACCTGTAGTGCGACTTGAATCCATTAGACTTTTGCTATTTGTGGTATGTCAAATGAGGTTTAAACTCTACCAAATGGATGTCAAAAGTGCTTTTCTAAATGAGATTCTTAATGAAGAAGTCTATGTTGAGAAACCTAAGGGATTTGTTGATTTTTATTTTCACAACCCTGTGTTCAGAATACAAAAAGCCTTATACGAGACTAAAACAAGTTCCACATGCTTGGTATGAACGACTGGCGATGTTCTTGTTGTAACAATGATATAAGAGAAGGGTGACAAAACTTTATGAACAAAACATCTCAAATCTGGATTAATAGTTGCACAAATCTACATTGATAGTATTGTATTTACTTCTACCTCAAAGATAAAATCTAGGAAGTTTATTATACTTATGAAAAATGAATTTGAAATGAGTTGGTTGGTGAACTAAACTTTTTTTTTAGGTTTGCAGGTCAAACAGGTTGACTCATGAATCTTTATCTCATTAGGCCAAGTATGCTAAAGAAGTTTGGTCTGAAACAGACCAAGTCAGTCAGAATTCTAATGGCCACGTCTTTGAAGATCTCCAGAGATGACCAGGGCAAAGAGGTCAACTCCAATTTGTGCTGGAGCATGATAGACAGTCTGTTGTATCTGATTGCAAAACCTCCTAACGTAGCATTCAGTGTGGGAGTTTGTGTGCGTTATCAAGCAAAACTAAAAGAATCTCATTTTGTAGTTGTGAAGCCAATTATTCGCTATGTTAATTGTATTTCTGATTTTAGTTTGTGGTATATGAATGATACTAACTCTCATCTTACAAAATATATTGATGCTGACTAGGCAGGAAATATGGACGATAGGAAAAGCATGAATGAAGGATGTTTCTACATTGGTAATAATCTTATTGCATGGTTAAGTAAGAAATAAAACTCTACCTCCTTATCTATTGCAGAAGCTGAGTATATTGCTGCTGGTAGTTGATGTACTCAGTTACTCTTGATGAAACAAAATGCTCAGTGACTTATGGTATTGATAAGAATTTTGTTACTATATTTTATGATAACACCAGTGCTATTAATATTTCTAAAAATTCTGTTCAACACTCTAGGACCAAACATATTGACATTATACATCACTTTATTAGAGATTTGGTTGAAAGAAGCATAATCACTTTGGAACATATTCAGACTGAGTGACGTTGGCTGATTTGCTCACCAAAGCCTTAGATTCTATTAGATTTGAGACTCTATGAAAAGCCGTGGGCATTTGCTTGTTGCTGTTTAAAAAATGTAGAAGTAGTTTTGCTTTTGTTTATATGTTTTTGTGTGAATTCATCATGCGTGACTGTATTTTTTTTTTTTTTGTATTTACTTAAATTGAAAAAAAAAAATTCTTGCAAATTGCAAAAGAAATAAATTTATGATTGATCTATGAAAGTTGGGAGATCAATCAATCACTATGGTGTGCTCATTAAACTTTATGGTAATATATGATCAGATAAGCACACATTAAAGACATCTTAATTAGTTTGATTGTGTTCTACTAGTGACTAAGTTGTTTTATTTAAAGTAGTGTGTACTTTGTTGTGGACCCATTTTCAGTATCTATGTTTCTCGTCACTATAATATGTTGTTGTATTAACAGACAAATTTATTGTAGGAGAGGGATACCACATAGCTGTGTGCAGTCATCCTTGATAATGAAAATACATTATGTAGAAAAATGCTACCCCTATAGCTGTGAGAAAGTCGACTCACAAGCTTAAAAGTATGTGCTTTGACAAGAAAATTATATAACAACAAAAAAAAAAAAATGAAAACAGGTTAGCACAATGAGTCCTCAAAAAAAAAAGTATACTCATGTCTAGCATGCATATATTTTATTATTAATATGGATAATATTAGATGATTGTTGGTTTGAAATACATCTTTGTACTTATCCACTAGACAAGATTCAATTTGTTTATTGGGACAGATTATAATTGACTAGTCTAGTATGTCATATCACACTCACATCATAATTTGACAAAATAATTGAATCTAAATATGCGCATACATCAGATTGGAAGATTCTTGTTTACTTTGATATTTTTGTATTGATTATTTGCCCATAAATAACAATTCCTTTATATTATACAAAAGATTCTCATTGATTTTGTGCGGGCTTTTTGTAGATTTTCAATCAGCAGTCTAAACCTGGTAGTAAAAATCAAGTATCCATTGAGAAACATTTTTGGATCTATTTTTGAACAATTGAATATGTGCTCATTTCTAATTGCAAAAATTTCAATTAATTGAGATATATCTAAGGAAAAATTCAGTTAAAAAAAATTCAAACTAAATAGATGAGTTTCAAAATTTGAAAAATATGGTTAAAACAAGTTTTCCTGTCCTTAACTCCTTAACTGTCCATGAGGTTTTTTTTTTTTTTTTGTAATTGCCTTCTACATGGCCTCACAATTTCCATTGTTTTCATTATCAAAGTTCAAATTCTCCTCTTTCACTTGTTCTCGAATTCTTGGTAAAAAGTTTTTGTAGGGACAACAATGACAAAACCAAAATGCCCAAGACAAAAAGAATGATGGAAACTAAGATGACAAGCCCATTCAAGCCAGTCAGAAAAGGCCACCTATTCCATCTGGAGGTGCATACCTGATATTGCCTACTCCCAAATTTGACCCAGACTTGCTCAAGAGGTTATGAAAAATATGCCTAAGAATCTAGAGAAAGCAAGAAATGAGTTCAGATGACAAGTTTACGTGAGGGAAATACACATCACTTTCGGTCCTAACTCAATGCAGGGCTGATTGGGAATTGATGAGGTGACTGTCTCAAATGATGAGGAAATGACAAAGGATGGTATTTCTATAGAGATAACTAGTGCACCGTGGCCATAGGTTAGTGTTGACTGGACGAAGATAATATTTGACAAAATTATTTATGAAAGACCAAGGAGAGCATAGCAATACAAACTTTATCATCTGGGGTTAATTTATCATTTTTTAGCTCAACTTGGTATGCCACCAATGTCCACTGACAGGTTTTTAGATGATATACCCACATTGGACATGCATGACTTTGCTAATTTGGATGGTGCTCCAAATCTCATTCCCAAAGTTCTTCGACATGTGTTGTCCTCTATGGACCAATCTTCTCATTTGGATGCATTGGAGACTGACTTAGGGAGTGTCAAGAACCAAGTAACCCAGATCTTCACACTTGCTTAAAGTTTGACTCATGAATTTAAATTCTTGCATAGAGTTCTGGAGACCATTCAATACATGAGGGATGAGCGTGTCTGCATTCCATTTCGAGCAAATACGTCAGGCTATCCAGAATTTATCTCTTCAAAATGCATTGGTGGACATGGACTGGAAACTGCAAGTCTTGAACATAAACATGACATCCCGGTTCTGACCCTATACCTAGACAAACCAGAAAATCAACCTTTGTTCCTCCATCAGTCCCATTCACAAGTGGAGTGGAGATTCTTGAGTCTCTGGTGCCAAGAAGTCCAAGACGTCCGCTAGTTCACATGATCTAACTATTTGCTCCTAATTGGTTGATGGATAACTATATTACATTAATACTACTCTTGGTTTTGGTTTTCCTCCCACTTTCACTTTGGCAGGTTGTTTATTACAAAAATGGGAATAATATGTGTGTGTGCTTGGTGGTGATTGAACAACACTTTTTATAGTATATTACTAAGGAGGAGTAATGGTAGTTGTGTGATTATTATGTGCTTATTGGTAGATTACATGATTAACGCACCATATGCACGACATTAAAAATTCGAGTTTTAGGTTTTGTAATTAAGCAATGCCAAAAGGAGAGATTGATGAAAAATTATGAGTGCCACATGTTTTTACATTTATTTTAATTTGACTTAGTCAAATTATAATGCTGATTTTTAATGTTGAAAATGGAAGTAAGTGTGTATGTTCTGGCTGGACACGTGAGTTCTGACTAGCTAAGATGGCAAGTAGAACATTTCCAAATCTATAAGCTGCGATTTTTTATTCTGTTTCCTTACAAGATATGATCTGATTTCATAGTAAACAAATGTAGCCCGTGTATTTTAAGAGATGTACCATATCTTATTTTCTTTGATTTGTTTAAGAAGTTTTTAGTCGATTAATCTTGACTTTCCTAAATACTTTTTATCTACAAATCTTAGAAATCTTTTTGTATCTTTACTCATTTTCTCACCACTCTTATTACTTATTTTTAGATAAGAAATAATTCTTTTTTATTGATCATTACTTTACATATAAGTAAGGTTACAAATCAATAAGGAATTAAACTTTGAAATTACAACTATTTTTCTTGTTCTCCATAAGCTCTCTTGGTAGAATTCATAGATGATGAACAAGACATAAAGTTTCATTGATTAAGTTTTCAAAGAAAAATTTCTTCAAACTAATTGAAGAATCAAAGACAAATTGGTGCTCAAGGAACGATTCCATATTTGATTTATCTACTTGGCATAAAGTTAATAATAGTGATTCTTAATCCAAGTGGTGGTTGCGACCAAGTTCAATAGGGAAGTGGTGATAATGTCAAGACCAATGGTTTGATTCTACTACATCAACAAGTCAAAAGAAGAAGTATCAAAAGAAAGTTGATCGAAGTTGTTTTGATTGTTATTTTGTTAATTTTGCAAAATTAAAAAAATCAAATACTATTGTATTTTTAATCAAGATTATTAGTAGATTGTTTTTACCCATGGCATGGGGCTGTGGATGTTTTTCCTCGAGGTTTATCACGTTACATCTTGTGTTCATGTCTAGTTTAATTCATTAATTTTTGCACTTAACAAACTGTTGTTAACGAACATTGCATGAACTTGCATGTGCGTGTGCGAGTTAGAACTATTTTTCATTGTAACGTGGCAGTTCTGACATCATTATGTTCACTACTTGTATAATTAAGATTAAAATTGAATATAATATAATATCTAGGTTTTAAAACTTACACCTACGATTGCATTAAAATATAATATCACTACTTATTGTTGCATCCCACTATTTTTTAGTCAAATTCAATAAATAATTTAATCAAATTCCAAGTCATATAAGGGATTAAAATGAGTTAGTGCATATTCTTGTAGGCCATTTTGCAACAGTATTAAAATCATAGATTGACTTGCGTTCAGGGTATCATCACCTTAAAATCAGAGATGTTGGTATAACAAAGTCTGCTTTCAGATTGTGGTATGGCCATTATTAGTTTTTTGTGATGTCGTTTGGGCTAGAGTTCTTCACCATAAAATTTGTAATTGACTTCATTTGTGATATATTTTTGTTTACTTTTCCAAGCATGATGAGGCATTTGAAGATTATTTTCAAGACTCTACAAGATAAATTGTGTATGCTAAGTTCAACAAGTATGAATTATGGGTCATGTTATCCCATTAGATTGCATTTATTTAGATCCTCTCAAGCCTGAGGAAATGGTGAAATGGGAACATCGTACTAATGTGATAGAATTACGAAGTTTTCTTAGACTAGCTAGTTAGTACAATTGATTTGTAGATGGTTTCCACAAAGTTACAATTTCATTGAGCAGCTTGACTCGAAAGATCTCTAAATTCACGTGAATTGAACAATGCATTAGATTTTTGAAGAGTTGAAGAATATATTAGCTTATGCCCCTATACTTACTCTTCCATCTATAGATGAGGAGTTTGTGATTTATAGTGATGATTCACAGCTTGGGTTGTGTTCTAATGCAAAATGGGAAGGTTATAGCTTATGCTTTAAGAAAATTGAAGAAGCATGAGTTCAACTACCCGATGCATGACTTGGAGTTGGCCGCAATGGTTTTTGCATTGAAGATTTGGAGGCATTACCTATATGGTGAGAATTGACAAATATATATAGATCACAAAAGCATGATATATTTTTTTATCACAATAAATTGGGTTTGAGGCAAAGAATATGGTTAGAGATAATAAAGAATTATTGCAAAATTAACTACCAACGTGGGAAAGCTAACGTGGTTGCAAATTCTCTCAGTATGTGATTCTTTGATTACTAAGTTTGAAAAATGGTATGCTCAGTTATCAGCAAATACTTCAAAGTTTGTGCTAGCTAATTTTTATGTGAGGCATATTTTGATTGACATGGTTAGAGAAGCCGAATCTCAAGATCTGACAATGAGCAAAATTGATAAAAAAAAGTCTAATTAGAGATAATAGTGCTTTAGTTATAAAAAATAGATTGTGTGTTCTTAGTGATCTGAAGTTGAAGAAAGGGATTTTAAAAAAAGCACACAGTTCAACTTATGGAATGCACCGATGCACTACTAAAATATATTATACACATTATTGGTGGTAAAGTATAAAAAGAGAGATAGCAGAGTTTGTATTCAAATATCTTTCCCACCAACAGGTAAAACTAGATCGTCAAAGTACAGCTGGACTTTTACAGTAATTTTCTATCCCGAAATGGAAATAAAAGCATATTACCCCATGGATTGTGTTTGGTCTTCCTTGTACTAAGAGCGTCCATGACTGCGTTTGAGTTATTGTAGATCGATTGACCAAGATTGCAAGTTTTTTGCTAATCAAAGTAACCTATTCATTTGATAAGTTGGTAAACTGTAGTTGGATGAGATGTTAACTTATAGGGGCTCCAATATCTATTGTGTCAGATAGAGATCTTCGATTTACATCCAAACTTTGGGCTAGTTTGTAAAACGCAGTGGACACTAAGCTACATTTCAATACAACTTTTCACCCACAAACAGATGACCAATTATAGAGAATCATACAAACTCCAGAGGATATGCTATGCATTTGTGTTCTACAATTGAAAGTTATATGGGTTACTCATTTGTCTTTAATATAGTTCGCTAATAATAACATTTACTATTCCAGTATTAAGATAGGTCATTTTGAAGTTTTGTATGGTAGAAAGTACAAAACACCATTTTGGTGGGATGAGGTCGGAGCAATAAAGTTAGTAGGCTCTGAAGTGGTTCAAATTGTTTCAGAAAATGTGAATGATTAAAGAAAAATTAAAGACAACACATGACATATAGAAAACTTATGCTAACATATACAGAAGAGATCATGAATTTGAAGTTGGGGACACATTTTTTTGAGATTTTCGCCATGAAAAGGTGTTTTGAGATTTGTCAAGTAAGAGAAATTGAGACCATGATATATTGGGCATCTATGAGATTATTGAGCGAATTGGTTCAATTACTTTTCAATTAATTAAGCCAGCTGAGTTATCTAGGATTCACAATGTATTTTGATATTATTAATTGTTTAGCAGCTTAAAATTAATTCCTTACTTATTTTAAGTTGAGGTTATTAGCTTTATACCATTTTGAAATCTTAAACATTTTTAAGAATTCATACATAAATTTTTTTGTTTCTTTTTTTTATGTTCTTTCTATTTTTTACGAGAAAATTTCAAGAAGTGAAGTAAAATATAAATAGAGACAATATTAAAGACACTCCCATGACTTTTATGAACATTAGAGACATCCATTCTTTAAAAAATCACATTAACCTCTACTATTTTTAGTTTTGAATATCATATTCACCCATAACTACTTTTTGATCCATATCTCATCCAAAATGAGGTTGATTGAAGAAAAAAATATGAAAATTTCTACTATTAATTACAATTTATTTTGTTCCTTTTAATAATAAGTTAATAGTTAAAGAATTTTACATACACAATTCTTTGAATATGCATACTAGTGGAAATCTCAATTTAAAATATGGTAATAAATTATTTAAACTCTTTTAGTTAATTGTATATTATGTATACATAATTGAATATTAACAAGTGCAAAGGGTAGAGATGGCAATGGGCTCAAAGCCTGGATTGCACTGCACAACCCGGGCTCTCTCGCCCGTGAATAGACTGCTCGGCCCATCCCAAAAAAGGTGATCCGATTCGGCCCGTGGTCCGTGGGCCAACCGGTCGAGCCACGGACCGGCCCGTGGTCTGCCACGAGCCGGTCTGTGGACCCACGTGAAATAATATTTTTACTTTTTTTTTTTGAAGTTTAAAAAAAATAAGAAATAAGTCAAGATAAAATTTTAAATTCAAACCCTCCTCTTTTTTTCGGGCTTGGGATCAGCTACTATTAGCGTAGGCAGAGTTAAAATTATACACGAATAAGTTGTTACATGTATAATTTTTTGTAAATTTAAATATTAAAACTTACAAGTTAAATTGTTAAAATGAATAAAAATGAAATGAATTTATACAAAATAATAAATATACTTACATTTTACGTATTCAGTTCGTCCATCTCTTCAGCCAATATCAGACTTACTTTATCTTAGATTCGAAATTCTGCATCCTCCCAATCTTTCAAACACATTAAACTCTCTAATATGTCTGCTTTAAGTCTTGACCTCAAATCATTAAGAATCCTACCACCTGTACTAAAAGTAGACTTCGATGCTACAGTTGATACCGGAGGTGTTAGTAGATCACGTGCTATAATAGAAACAATTGGGTATTGACGCTTATTTTGTCTCCACCACCTAAGTATATTAAAATTATTCATCTTGTCTTCATCTAACAAATTAAGCATGTCGTGACTAAAATATCTAGCTATCTCTAACGGTATATCTCTAATATTAGTTTCAACATTTGTGGCACGGGAAAGCGAAGAAGAAAAAGAAGAAGAACTAGGATTTTGAGTTTCCTTATTAATCATTAGGATTATGGTTATTTTAAGAGGAAGAAGGGTTTGATGCAGGAGGTCTTCTAACGTTCCTACCGGTTTTTTTCGCATAAAATTCGTACATTTCACATAATGTTTTTTCTAAATTAGCATAAGTTAATGGATTACCATAACTCAAATTATTAGAAATTTCAGAAATAGTATGTTTAGTACCTTGTAAATTTACTCTAGGGTCCATAATTGACGCTAACGGGAACAACATAAACAAGTCTTTCAAATATTTTCTAAACTTCATTTCCATTGTTTCAACAATATCAGAAAAAATTGCATACGTCTTATATCTATTAAAATTATTTGCAATAAAATAAAATGATTTCAAACTAATGGACTAGTAGGGTAGTATACACCACCACATGCATTTGTGGTGTTGTAAAATACTTTTAAAAATTTTCGAACATGAAATGCAATTTGTCAATCATATGCTTGCAAATCGTATTGTGGACCGTGTGATTGTCGGCCATTATAATAAGCAATTACACAATGTTTATAATCTTCACATGATTCAAGCATTAAATAAGTAGAGTTCCACCTATTACGTATGTTTGTACATATAGTTTTAGTTGGAAGAGAATTTTCTACGCATAATTCATCAAATACTTGTTTTCTAGAAGGTGAAGCAGTAATATTGTTTAAAGCATACCTAATTTTTTCTAATTGTGGGCCTATATACTTTAAACCATCTTGGACAATTAAATTAAAAAATATGGCATACACATCTAACATGAAACAAAATTCCACCAAAATCCGGATGTAATTCGTCAATTAATTTTTCTATTACAATATTGTTAGGAGGAGCATTGTCAAATATGATACTGTGAATTCTAGATTCGCGATTAATTTTTTTAATAATTGCCATTAAATAATTAAAAATTTGCATGCCATTATGAGGGTAGTCAATTACTTTAAAAGCAATTATTCTTTTATGCATAATCCATAGTTTATCAATATAATGTAAAGTAGCTACAATATATCATTTATGATTTAGACCGGACCATAAGTCCGAAGTGAATGATACAACACCAGCATATTTACTTAAATCATTTTTTATATTTTATTTTCTTTTATTATATGCAGCAATAGTATCATAACGAAGAGTATTTCTAGCAAAGGGTAAATACCTTGGTTGAAGATACCTTTGTACAAACCGTGTGAAATGAGGGCTTTCCACTATGCTAAGCGGGAACTCACCACTGGCCACCAACTGACACATGTCTTCCCGGCTCATAGAGTCTTGTGAATAAATCCAATTGTTAAGATTGGGAGAAGAACTAGTAGATCCACCCGGAGATCCGAACTGTAGTTGTGCTTGGTTGGTATCAACTCTTCCGTGCTTTTGCATACACTTTGGAAAATGTTGGTTAAGATGGCTCGTTCCACCACCCTTTTTCCATGCAAACTGTTGTTTACAATATTTACAAACTGTCTTGAAAATTGGTTGCCCATCTGCAGATGCACCGGTCTGCACTCTATTGAAATGATCCCAACACCGAGCCTTTTGTTTTGCGGCTCTTCATTTAGTAGTCGATTGAGTAGTGTTGGTCGTTTCTAACTCTTCGTCAATATCATCTAAATCAAAACTTGGACCAGTGTTCCCAACCCCAAAATCATCACCAAATTCTGGAATTGGAAAATTATTTAAACCACTAAAATCATCTTGAATTTGGTTTTCAACAGACTCGGCACTTCCTTGAAAATTGTATTGATCCATGAATAATTGTAGATAATAGAAATGTAGAAGTAAAAAAAAGAAATGTGGAATGTAGAATACTAGAAAGTATATTGGACAATTGTAGGGATATAGAAGATAAGAAGAATAAGATTATAAATATTGAAATTCAACAATAAATTGCACAATATAATTTTTTTTGGATTGTTGTATGAATGTAAGATTGTAAGATGAGACTTGAGAGATTTGTGAAGAGAATAGAGATAATCTATATGGTATTTATAGGAAAAAAAAATTATAGCCGTTTGAAAACAAAAAAATAAAAAAATAAATTGGGGACCAAATTGCAAATGGTCAAAAATATGACCGTTGCATTTCTGACCGTTGCAATTTGCAACAATTGGTCCCCAGCTTGAGTTGGGAACCAATTTGGTCCAAACCACGAACCACGGGCCGATCGGTGGACCGTGCCCCCATGGGCCGGTCCACGGGATCGATCCAGCGGGCCGGTCAGTGGACTTTACGGGCCGACCTGTGCTCGGCCCCGAAATTATTTTACGGTCCGGTCCGGACGACGGCGGTCCTGGGTCCGTCTTTTACCTAGCAAGACGGCCGGCCGGTCCGTATGCCATCTCTAGCAAAGGGTAATTAGCGCAAAACGTCATTATTGTTTGCCTTCATTGCGTATTTCATCCATATCATTTCAGTTTTGGCAATTGAGCCCTCAAATCCAGCAAACGTTGTACAATTTACCCCTACCATCCAATTCCACCAGTTCCAGTCATTAAATTACTGGAATTATCGTCAGAACGACAAATAAAAATTAGTTGCCGCCAAATCTTTTTATTTATGTAATGGTATTATTGTATGTGCATATATAGAATAGTGTAGAAAGTTTGGATTTTTGAAATTGTGAAAATGGATCGTCATTTATGCGAGACATGGGTTGTAAATTGAGATAAAGATCTCATGGACACAAGCTATCACGAGTAGATGGGTTTTTACATGCCAACGACATCATGTTATTGAACTCCAATATCTATTTTTTTTTTAAATTGTGCATTATGATTTCTTGTTTAAATTGTTTTCCCTTTATACATCAAAATGGAGTTGTAGGTTCTTCTTCTAGTGCAACCCGCTTATGTGTCTCAAATCTTTGGAGATAATACATGGTATGCTTACATCAAGAAATGCATACGAACAACAAATCTTGGATTTTCAGAAAGAGAACAAGGTTTTTACTGTTAGAAGTTGTTTTTTTTTTTTTTTTATTTTGTTTATGGGTTTGTTGTAATGTGGTTCTTGAATGGTACATCTTGATGTTTGAGGACTGTGTATTTTGCAGTGTCAAAGTAATTTGTTAGTATCGTCTTGTTATAATGTATGGGAATTTCTTTCAATTCACCGTGAAGTGTATTATGTTATTGTAATCAAATTTGGAATTATTAGTGTTGGTTGAATTGAAATTCAGTTTCTGATCTATAATTTATGTTGAAGAAGAAGACATGTTCCTTTGTTGACATGTTTGTGCGCAAATCATTCCTACCATTTAAACATTTTGATGAATTCATTCATATCGTTTTAAACCTTTGGCGCAATTCGTCCCTATGGTTTCAAATGTTTGTACAATTCATCCATATCGTTTCCAACTTTTGTGCATTTTATCCCTATCGTTTATACTAATTGCGCAAAACGTTCATAGAGAAACCATACCACTGCCATCAACACAACCCTTCAAAAATTAGTGTTCCAATTCCAATAGCACTCAAACAAACATCAGTGCTTGAAAAATAATGTCCAACAGCACAAACATCATGTCAATTAAATCTCCAACAGATTACATGCCATGATGTGTTAAACACCAACCCAAAATTAAACATCATGTGCAACATTAAATACCAACCAAAATTGAGAAAACCAACAAAAAATTTACAATCTATGATTCACATCAGTACCATAAATTAAACACCAATTAAAATTTACATGAATATGTCCAAAATTTATCCAACCATTTACATACATTAGATTCCCAAAAAATGTGCAAAATATGACCAAAATCAGTCAACATATGTCCAACTAGCTATCCAAGATATGTCCAAAATTCAACCATTTGTTCAAACTGCTATGCAAAACTATCTACCTGCAAAACAAAATGTTCAAAAACTATTAATTACAACTCATCCAAAAGATGGGGAAAAAAACAAACAAGAGAGGTAACATATTTACAAATCACCCAAAAGCTAATCCCCATGACACACTTGTAGCTGGATGTTGTTTACTAGTGCAATTATGCAACACCCCGTATTTTCTTAATTCGGAGAATCACTAAAACAATATTTAAATATCTTTTGACGACTCCAAAAAAAGGTTTTCCCGTGCCCTTCAATGATTTTAAAAATTTTAATTAATGCAGAAAGTAACAAGCGCGCATGGGAAATAAAATAACTTCTATGATTTTATACTTTTACCAAAATTGCGATATGTGTCACCATAATTTATTTGACTAGCCAAACGTACTCCAAAAATTACAAGATTTAAACTCTATATACTTGGAACCTTGGACTAGGCCATGTTAAAATTTCAGACCTTAGCTACCTTGTTTGGTAGGTGAAAAAGTTGTCCAAAGTTGTTTGAAAAGCTGTCCCGAGTGCCTTAAGGCATCCTGGTAAAATGTTCATAATAAATTCATTGGATAAATTTTTTTGAGTAATTCTAATTCCTGCTATTAGACAACATATAAGGCTTTCCATAGCTACTAATTTCACTCAAAAAATCTAAATACACAGGGTTGTGATTTTTCAAAGTAGGGACTGAAATTTGAAATCTCAGAATTTAAAACAAGACAATTTTTGCTTTAAAATTTGAAACGACAACTAAATAGACATCTCAGTTTAATTTGTACTTTACATGATTTAATACAGTAAAACCAACATTTAAATTATAGTATTTACATCATACTTGACTCGATCATCTCAATGTCAAAACTATATTGGAAATAATAAGCATACTTCGTAATCGTTAGTCTACTCCATTGCGCCAATGCCAACCATCTCAATCTAAAAATTTATTCATCTTGGAGTGAGAATTTAATAATAAACACTCAGTAGAAACATATACTAACGGGTGAGAAAAATATATGAAATTAAATTGCGACATGCCAAACATTTAAAACGTACATTAAAATGGGAAAACATTCGGTAATCGGCACCACAAGTAACTTAAAAGTGATTACCTTCAATCACAATCATAACATTCTAACTTTGACATTAAGCATGTCAAGCAATTTACATTATATTTTCTCCATTTAAAATCATTGAACTTAATTTTGGTAGTACAAGAAACTACCTCAAAAGGATTTTCGGTTGAAGTTGATGGTGGAACAAGTTGCTGCACTTCTCAAAGAAAACAATCCGCACGCTTGCTCTTTTTTATTTATTTACATATTATTGTGCACAATAGTGAGTGATTTTGGAGAAAGATTAGCGTGGAACAAGAGAGAGAAAAGCCAAAATCTGGGGAAGGAAAAATGACAATTCTTCTCGCTATTTAGGGCTTAAAATTGAGGATTTTTGTGCTAAAAAATTTTGATTTTCAGTTTGAAGGAGAAAATGACCTTGTTGATGGAACTTTGGAGATTGAAAATAGAGGAAAGATGAAGCAAAATAAAGGGTTAAATGCATACTGCTGGGGCTAAAATTGATGGGAAAAATAGGGTGAATGCTGGAGCAAAAAAGGAGAAAGTTCAGTAGCTCTGGCGATGGACCAATTTCTTGAGAAAAAGAGAAACTATTGGGATCTTTTGGTGATTGAAATGATGGTAGTGTGGGGGTTTTATCATAAAAAAAAAATGAAGAAGGTAAGTGGACTTAAGGGGGCCAAATTCTTGAATTAAAGGGGAAGGGGAAAGTGGTTACTTTGGTGGCTGAAATGTGAGGAAGAAATGTGTAGAACATGGGGTTGGAAAGTAGGGATGGAAGATGGTGTTTTGTAGGTAAAATGAGCAGTTTTTACTGAAGATGATGTGGTGGAAAGGTGGGTAAAAGGTGATGAAAGTGGGATGAAAATGGGCTGAGAAATGGGGAGGAGAGTGGACGGTTTTCCTTACAATTTTAGGGGCTATTTAGAGAGGTTATTTGGTGAGGCATAAGGGGTTGTTTGGATGGTTATTTGGCTAGGTATAATGGAATGTTTGGATGTGCTTTTCTAGTTGGAATAAGAGGTTGTTTGGATGTTTAATTGTCATAAAAAAATTGGTATCGGTGATTGCCAAAATTCTATGTTTGTCACATAAAAATAAAACAACCACATACAACAAAATTCCCGCAACTAAAAATGTTTAAAACGTATTAGAAAGTTCATAATGACACCAAAAGTTAAAATTTTAATTTTTTGAAATTTAAAAGCTGAAAAAAAATTTGGTCGCTATAAATTCATTTTGTTGTGTCCAACTCCACCACACAATTTGCATCTTATTGTCAAACTCTTTATACTTAAATGTATATCATTTGGAGTTGTGATGTTTGTTGGTTGTTGTTCATTTGCCTCCTTCCTCCTATTCTATTTTGGTCTTCCGAGCCTTTTTGGTGTAGAAAAGGAGATTCGGTAGATTTAGACTTAGGTTAGACCATGAATCAGGACTTGTGATTAGAAAAATAGAGGGTGTGTGTCCAAAGATATGCCTCATTCTTTTACATGTCATCAACGTAGTCCATAATAGTATGAAGTCCCCGAGAGAGAAGTGGAGCAATGACATGGCAAGATCCTAGTTAATTGCCAAGCACGACATGAACATGTATTCGCATTGATATCTACAACATGTAGTGTTTGTGATGAATTGTGCCTAACTTGAAATTTTCGGTTCCCCAAGTAATCAGCATACTTGTCCTTGCCAGTGTGCTATTCTTGTCTAAAATCTTCACTATTCTATGGTCCGACTTCTGTACTTCATCTGTTGCAAGCTTCCCTATGAACAACTATTCTCTTTATCAAGTATATTATTATCTCCTCGAGCATTGTGAGAATGGGCTTCTCCTTTGCACTCACAATAGTGTTGTTGAAAGACTCACGCAAGTTAATGAGTATATCATTTCGATTCCACTCCTTGAAATGTGATTTGCTCCATTGCGAAGCACGCTTCAGTTCTAGCCATCCATATGCTGCTGGATGAATATCACACATCCTTTGTATTTCTGTCAACCAACCATGCACAATTGTGGATCTAGCTGCAACCCATAAACAATGTTTCAATGCCAACCTCATATGCAATGCACTAAAGTTGTTGTAAATGTGACGCACACAAGTTCTATGCCCTGTATGCTCAAACAAAGATGCAATGGCGTTGACCAATCCCTTTTGCTTATCTAATATAAACAACCAACCTCGACTGTCATGCACTTCCAAGTCACCTCTAAGGAACTTCAAAAATCATCTCCAATTTTCTGAATTTTCACTTCCTACCACACCATATGCTATTGGGTACATAGCATTATTGCCGTTAACACCAACTCTAGTTAATAATTGCCCACCTTGCACTATCTTCAAAAAACACCCATCCAACCCAATCACCCTCCTACAACAATCACACTTGAAATCATCCTTAAATGCTCTAAGACAATTGTATAGCCTACTAAATTCTTCAGCACGACCCCTAACTGAGTAGTTGTTCCTACATTTGTCAATTTCAAATACTCACAATAATCCCAGAACACCTTGTAATGATCAACTACACTACCATGTATTATCTCCATCATTTTTTCTTATGTTTTATACATCTACCAAAATGACACCTGACCCAAATTGTCCTTCTTCACCTTATCAATGAAGCCACTCACTGATATATTTGGTTCAGCCTTCCATGTAGACATGATCATGCATTTTCTTTGCAGACTGTCCTCAGCATATGCACACCATCCTTCTTGTACTTAATCTCCCTATTTGTTTTAACCAAATGTTTAGTGATTGCTGATTTTAGTATTTACTCAAATGTAAGCCCTATCAAAATAAAACATACGAAAATTAGAATTGAAACAAATGTAAACATATAAGAACTTTATTTGTAAACGACTTACTAGTTTTGAACTCGGCTCCTTCATGTGAGTCCTTAGATTGAAAAGATCTACATCAGTTATCTTTCTGGATGTTGTTGCTTCCTTATCTTCACTGTCCAAACTTTGTAATTCTTCGGAGTTTCCATAGTCTGTGTTAAACTCCCTGACTTCTTGGCCATCTAATACACCAAACCCAAAATCAAAATTTACTCTTTCACTATCAGCTTCACTAACAACAACCTACTATTCCTCTATCTCGTAATCTGACTCCACCAACCCTTCATCGATTCTTCTCTACTTTCTTGTTTAACTTTTCTGTTTTTCCCCAAGTCATCTTCTTCCATTCTATGTTCAACCCTATCATCATGTGGTTCACCTGCTACAACATCAAATGTTTGGATTTTCTCAATCTGTAACAACATTTATTCTACATTTTCATATAAAAGATCACCCCAATCAACTTATTTGTCTCTATCATTACTGCATTCAACCACCAGGACATAGCATCCATCGTAAGCATGATCATGCATCCCACTTTCATCATTCGACACACTAGTCCCAGGTTCGTCAAGCGTTGATTCTTTTTAGACTTCCATGTGTAGTGAATGTGGTGTGTTAGCTTCTACCTTCTAAAATGTATATCTCCACAAACCTTTATACATTTATGTCTCTCAGCAATCCCTAACATTTGCTTCATTCTTCAATTTGACAAATCATTTTCCCAAGCTCATTTTCGACTTTCTATAATACAATTCCAAATTTGAAAGAGGTCCACATGCAGCTGAAAATTCTTGTAACATCTCTCCTATGAGGCATGAAGGGTGCACATAGTCCAAGAACATGACAACGTCATGCTCATAAACCACATTGTTTGGCTTATTAAAAATTTGCCTCAGTGAATTTTCATTGTGAAATATTCAATATTTCAAGTTGCATGTACAAGAAAGCACATGACAATTAATCTTCAAGCACATATGTATATCATCATTATTAGAAGAAAGCCAAATAATTAGTGTGTTTGAGAACAACTGAAAAATTTCATGACAATCCTACAAATATAGTCCCAACTAAAATTGGTTCAATCATGTCTAAACAAGCGTGTGTAAAATATCTTGAGCAAAAAAAAGGACATACAAAGCATATAAAAAATTTACTTTTGAACTAAAAAAAATTTGTTCAAAATGGGTACTACGCAGGTACATTGCCAAATTCACCATATTCGAGGAGCCTTATCCTCGTACAATATGAATCTTGGAGCAAACATTGCTTTTTAATAGAAAATAATAGTTGTATGGTAGCAAAAAAAAAACCTAAATTTAAGCCAAACCCACGGCCAAGCCACATCACACCCGCATCAAAAATTCAAATTTTTTGTGCAATAATCAAATATTTGGGCCCATATTGAACTTACCATTAGGCGAAAACCGAAGTATATGGTGTGCAATGGTTGCTCTGTGTTTTACATAATCAAGAATATGGCATATGTTGTCAAATTTTAATAACTCGTAAGTGTACAAATATATTGGAATTTAGAAAAGTAGCAACGAGATCGATCTCACAAGATGAATAAAGTCTAATTTCATCTGAATTAACTATTATTCTAGGCTAGTTAGGTCGAAAGGAGTTTGGCTGAAAGAATTTAACTTAAAGACTAATTAACTATGTAAAAAGTTGAGTTAAATGTTCAAGTTGTGTAAAGTACCAAGGTTTCAGAATCTACCATTGTTTAATTAAGCAATTATTTAATTATTAATTAATTCACAAAAACAAATGACAACTCGAAATCAATTTATTGTCATATTAAAATATTTATCAATTAAATCCAAAAGAAGAAAATCCAATATCGGCTCCCTTTTGCTTCGATCTTAAATTACTCAAGCATTTTCCGTATCAAACTCAATTAAAAGAAAACAAAGATTCAAAGGTTTCGCATCCTAAGTATTCTATGTATCTCAAATCGATAACTAAATAACGAAAATCAAAAGAAATTAATAGAATAAGTTCAAGCACAATAACGAAAAATCAAAAGAAATTAATAGAATAAGTTCAAGCACCATGCAAGAATTAATTAAATTATTTTCTAACTATCAAGAATACATGATATTTAAGATGAAAGAGATTTTATTTAATTAATCCAACAAGAATGAACTATGAAAGTTAAAGCCCGAAAGCAGGATAACAAAATAATCACTTCGTTTAAAGAAGATTTCATCGTCTACCTTGTCTTTAGAAAATTGGAAGAACATAATTAAATTAAAAACAAAAGATTTGATAGAATCCGGCATGGATTGAAAGAGAAGAAATCTTCCAAAAGTCTTATTTGTCATGTGATTCTTCTCTCTTGTTCTTGCAGTCGTCCTCCCACAATTCGACCTAGATTCGGTCTTTATATAGTATATTATATATCTTGAAAATCGTGTACGTGAAAAAGAAAAAAAGTCCCAACTTAGAGTTGAAAATAAGTCCCAAATAAAACCATACGAGTTGCGATTTGCTTTGTGCTTGCCCAAGCTGCGGCAAACATCAACGCTTTTACATAACATGACAAGCAGAAGGTTTTGTCAAAATTGGTTCCAATCCCAAATTTGATTGGTCCTCAAAGTTTCAATGGTTTTGCAATTTGGTCCCCACTTCAAGTTTTATATGTAGATTTAGTCCATTTTTCTCCAAAGCTTTAAACTTGATCCCATAATTTCAGAAACTTCCATCTCGGTCTCCAAATTTTCATAGTCGTTCACAATTTGTTCTAATCCAAATAAGGCATTAATTAGTACCTTTATTAATGAATAGTTACTAACAAAATAAGATAAGCGGGTAACATGTATACTAAAATTGTGCTTATCAAATACTCCCAAACCTAAATTTTGTTGTCCTCGAGCAAAAATTGAGATAAAAATACTATTTATTCTTTTCTCGTTTTTATTTTATTTTATTTTATCAAGGCACTTTGTATTCACTTCATGAATCAAACTAATAACAATTGATGGATGAAAGTACAAGTATTATCAAAGTTTTGGAGAAATATCACTCCCACATCCATCAATTCACATATATTAGTTTATAAACTTGTACAATTAGATTAGTTATCAAAGCTACAGTAACCAAATAATTTTCAAGAATACCATGTCAACCTCCAAATCTCACAATATGTATGTAAGAACATTACTCTAAAAAAAATAATCCCAATTTGTATATGCTCAAATAACATGGTAAAGTGAATAAAAATAGCATCACACACTCACCTCCAAGATGTGCATGTAAAAGAAAACTAGTCTATGATTTAGAAGTGAGTAGAATCTCTCATATATTAGTAGACAAATAAAGTCAATTTTTTTTTTTACCAAATATCACTACCCCCTACGACCCATAGTGCTAGTATCGACTTCACATTTGCTCTCTAAAATCAAGATGGACTTTTATTTGGTTGTAATGTAGGATTGAGACAGGGCTAATCAAATAACTGGATAAGAGGATAAACAAAGTATGAGTAAGAATAATAGAGATTTTTTTTAAAGACAAGGGTTATTGTGCATGTTCTCTCACCTTTTTTTTTTCCTCTCAAAACAATTTTCAAATAACCTTCTTTTTTTTAAGTGCACCATATGTAGTGAGTGCACATTTTCAACTCTTTTTTTATATATTTTTCATAAGAGATACTTTTTGACTTTGATCTCTTTCACTTTATACCATTCACCATCATCTTCTGATTATTATTTTTTGTCTCTCATTCTTCTTCGTTCACCCTCTTTTTTTTTTTTTATGTTGGGCACCACCACCCTTTGATATAGATTTATCTCTACGTTCTTAATCATAAAAAGGACATGAAATGTGGATTACATTATGAACGTGGATTGGCTCAGGGTAGGGATAGTTGGCAAACAAAGAAAAATTCAAGTCTTTTTACTTTTTTTTTTACAAAAGGCTTCAAACTAGCTACTAGGGGTCAATGTTCATTTGGTAGGCTAGAAAGACTCAAATGCATCAAAGATGGCCTCACTATCACTTTCTATAGAGCAAATTAGTCATCTAACGACACTAATCTTACGGGCTTTCAAGTGCAGTGATACCTTAAAAAAAAAAACTAACCATAGTGAATGTAAAAATTAGGCATAAAGGAGTTCTCTCCAAGAAGATATAAAGCTCAAGGCTCACTTGAATTTTTTGTATTTAACACGTGAATTTTCTTCAGTAGATTAATCACTTTTACTCGTTGAACTTCTCTTTTCACATTTGTGACTAACAACAACATGCAAAATTGACAAACAAGGTGTCACAATACTCCAAGCCATACTCCAAGCCATACTCCAAGCCAAAGGTAATAAAAGTACTAAAATAAAAAAGTCCTTCATCCAATTTCCAAAGTTCATGCACATTGCCTTTTTAAACACGCTACCCTCAAATCTATTCTAAACATTGTCTTCAATGTTCCAATGTATACAATTCAGTTAAGTGTATGCAAATATAATCAGTATATAGGAATAAATAGAGACAAAAAAAAGAAGAGAATAAGTTGGAAAGAATGTACTGGATGAGTTGTACCACCACACACTCCTACTAAGAAAAATATTCAAATATAACACAATTTTTTTTTTAATTTCATTTTTTTAATTTTTGTTTTTTAATTTAATTTAATATTTTTTTTGTTTTTTATTTTTTTAGTTTTTTTTGTATTTTGTTTTTAAAGATGGATAGATAGGATCACTCAAATCAATTTCTCCATCCCCTCTCAAGAGTTGAACTCCAAATATGGTTTTAATCTTTGGCCATTAACTTTGAAAATATCACCATTTTTGGGATTTTCAACCTCAATTGCTCCATGAGGATAAACTGTATGAACAATAAAAGAGTCTGACCATCTAGAATGTAACTTACCTGAAAATAAATGTAAACAAGAATTGAATAAAAGTACTTTCTAACTTGGAGTGAACGATTTTCTTACTATGTTCTTGTCATGAAAGACTTTCATTCTTTGCTTGTAGATCTTTGCATTCTCATAACCATCATTCTGATCTCCTCAAGTTCTGCCAACTGCAATTTTCTTTTTGGTCCAGCTTCTTGCAAATCAAAATTGAATTTCTTGATAGCCCAATAAGCCTGATGCTCCAGCTCAACCGGTAGGTGGCAGGCTTTCCCATACACCAGTCTATAAGGGGACATTCCAATAGGTGTTTTGAAAGTTGTTCTATATGCCCATAATGCATCAGTAAGTAAGTCATAGATACCAATCCATTTTATCAAGTCGAACTTTCTTCTCCAAAATCTATTTTATTTCTCGAATTGAAACCTCCACCTGACTTCTAGTTTGTAGGTGGTATGGGGTTGCAACCTTGTGTGTGATGGAATACTTTGCTAATATGGTTTGAAAATGCTTATTGCAGAAATGAGATCTACCATCACTGATCATGGCCCGTGGAGTGCCAAAGCGAGATAAAATATTGTTCTTCAAAATTGCCACCACACTTTTGTGATCATTGGTCCCATATGGAATTACCTCAACCCACTTGGACACATAATCGCCACCAACCAATATGTAAAGATCGCCAAATGATGGAGAGAAAATGTCCCATAAAATCGATAACCCATACGTCAAAGATCTTAACTACGAGAATAGGGTTAAGAGGCATCATGTTCCTAAGTGTTACGAAAAGGAGTAGGACAATAAAAACCACATTGTAAAATTTTAGCAGTAGTTTTTTAGCATTGAAATGGCCTCCACAAGCTTGGTCATGACAAAAAGAGATCACACTTTGGAATTCACTTTTTGGAACACATCTCCTTATAATTTGATCGGTACATGGTATTTAAACAAATAATGATCATCCGAAAAGAATTTCTTCACTTCAGCTAAGAACTTAGTATTATCTTGTTTAGTCCAATGTTCTAGAAGCTTACATGTAACAAGATAATTAACTATGTCAACAAACCAAAGTACAACATTAATATTCATAAGTTGTTCATTTGGGAACAACTCATTTAACGGTAGTTTTTCCTATACATAATCAAGCGCAATACAAGATAAGTGGTTAGCTACAACATTTTCAGGAGCCCTTTTTTCTCTAAACTCAATGTCAGATTCTTGCAAAAGAAAAATCTACCGAATCAACCTGGTTTAGCATCTTTCTTAGTGAGAAGATATTTGATGACAGCATGGTCAGAAAAAATAATCACTTTACACCTTGCAAGATATGATCAAAATTTATCTTATGCAAATGCAACTGCTAACATTTCTTTCTCTATAGTAGAATAATTCAATTATTCATCATTAAGAATCCTACTAGCATAGTAAATAATAGAAGGCAACCGTTGTAATCTCTGTCCTAAAACTGCTCCTATAGCATAATCAAATGAATCATACATGAGTTCAAAAGGTAAATTCCAATCACGTGATCGAATGATATGTGTAGTGGTCAACAACTTTTTAGTCTTTCAAACGCTTCTTAACAAGAATCATTAAAGACAAAAGGTACATCCTTAATAAGTAAATTGCACAAGGGTCTAGAGATTTTACTAAAATCTTGAATGAATCTTCTATAAAAACCAGCATGCCCAATGAAAGATCTTACTTATTTCACTGGTTTTGGAGGTGGAAGATTGGAGATAAGATTCACTTTAGCATTATCAACTTTAATACCACTACTAGAGATAATGTGACCAAGAATAATACCTTGTTTCACCATGAAGTGACATTTTTCCCAATTTAAAACCAAGTTATTTTTCCTCGCATCTGTACAAAACTAAGTTAGGTGGCGCAAACATTCATCAAACAAATCTCCATATACAGAAAAATCATCCATGAACACATCAAGAAAGCTCTCAACCATGTCAGAAAAATATTAAGCATACATCTTTGAAAAGTAGTAAGTACATTACACAAGCCAAATGGCATTCTTCTATACGCAGATGTTCTAAAAGGACAAGTCAAAGTAGTTTTCTCTTGATCCTCTAGAGTTATGAGAATTTGATTATAGCTAGAATAACCATCTAGAAAATAATAAAAATCATGACCTGCATGACTATCAAGCATGTGATCAATGAATGGAAGAGGAAAGTGATATTTTCTAGTGACTATATTCAATTTTTTGTAATCAATGCAAACAAGTCAACCTATAGTTACTCTAGTTGGAACCAATTCATTATTAGTATCAGTAACTACTGTGATACCTAATTTTTTGGGACAATGTGTAGTGGACTTACCCACGTGCTATCAAAAATAGGATAAATAATTTTAGCATCTAATAATTTAAGCACTTCAGTTCTTACCACCTCTTTCATGTTAGGATTTAACCTACGTTGCATCTCTCTAGTAGACCTAGAATTCTCCTCAAGATAGATATGATGCATATAATCTATTGGATTTATACCTTTGATATCAACAATGGTCCATCCTAGTGCCTCTTTATGTTCAGTCAAAACACTTAACAACTTACATTTTTGTACATTTTCAAGGAAAGATGAGATAATTACTGGAAAAGTGTCGGCCAATCCCAAGAATGCATATTACAAAGTATCAGGCAATGCTTTAAGCTCTAATTTTGGTGGTTGTTGAACTGATGAGATGTTATTCTTCTCACTTGTTAGAAGTGGCTCAATTTTCTGTTTCACTTAGTTGTATCCATGACAGGTGCTAACTCAAGCAAGACATTTACTTCATTTATAGCACTATAACATTGAGATATGAACCAAAATGAGTTAAAAACATTTTTAAAGAATCATCACAATTAATAGAAATAAAAGAATCATCAACTATTGCTTCTATCATATCAAAATCAGCAACTTTCTCATCGTCATATGGTTGCTTGTTGACATTAAAAACATTCAATTCTATTGTCATGTAAACAAAAGATAGCTGCATAACTCCATTCCTGCAATTAATAATAGCATTAGATGATGCTAAAAAAGGACGACCAAAAGTTATAGGAATGTTTTGTAGAGTCATGTACTAGTTGAGTATCAAGTACAATAAAATCAACAGAAAAATAAAACTTGTCAACCTGTATCAAAACATCCTCTACAATTCTACGAGGGACTTTCATAAATCTATCAACAAGTTATAAAATCACAGATGTTGGTTTTAACTCACCTAGCTCAAGTTGCATATACACAAAGTAAGAAAGAAGATTAACTCTAGCTCCTAAATCTAGCAAAAGCTTTTCAATCTTATGGTTTCTATAATGCATGAGATAGTAGGACAACCTGGATCTTTAAATTTTGGAGGGGTGTTGCTTTGAATTATAGAGCTAACTGTTCAGTTTAAAATACCTTTTTATGCACATGCAATTGTCTCTTTTTCGTACATAAGTCTTTCAAGAACTTAGCATATGCAGAAACTTGCTTAATAGCATCAAGTAGAGGGATATTTACACTTATTTTCTTGAAGATCTTCTTGATTTCATTGATTGCTCTACATTGCTTCACTTTTGTTAGCCTTTGAGGAAATGTGGCTTTTAGAATTTAAGATGGCTTATTGTTCTCTTTGGGAGCTTCCTGAATAGAATCATCAGTTCGTACATTACCAAGAAAAACTTGTTGAGATGTATTTTTTGAAATTTCCACTTGGTTGTCAAACAATTTGTCGCATCTCAAAGTCGTGATGGATTTATCCTCTTCATGTTGTTGCTTGAATTAGTCACAATATTGTGCACTCCTTTAAGATTAGGTTGACTCAGAAACTTTCATTTTTCAATGGTTGTTGCCAACTGTTGGATTGATGAGACCAGTTGTCCCATCATATTTTCATATTAGAGATGGATTGTGCTTGTGAGTTTTGGCTAATTCGTACTTCATTCTTAAACTCGGTAATGGTGTGATTATGGTGCTCTAATGCAACTTGTGTGTCTTTTATCAATTTTTGAATTGTCTCCTCCTATGGTTTTGGATGTAATTTTTTTTATTGAACTGTTTGGTGTTTTGTTGAAGAATTTGACCTGCCTTACTATCTTGTTGAACATCCTGTGACCAAGAAAAATTTGGGTGGTCTCTCCATCCTGGGTTATATGTGTTAGAATAAGAATTGTAAGGTGGTTTCTTCATCATGTTGAGGGCATTCACTTGATCAAAACATGCATCTGGCTCAGCGGAATTACTGGCTATCAACGAGGTTAACTGGCAAGAAATATCTTCTATCATGCCTTTGACTTTTTTGATTCCTAAGCTAAGTTTATTGCTTCGAATCTCATAGATTCTTCTTTTCTTTGGTTCAGTCCGAAAAGATCGACTTAAGCTCATCGTGAATTTTCAACCTGCTTTTAAAAGAAGCTCCATATTTTTGTTGCTTTTTTTTACATAAGCTCTCCACCACTAGTGGCCATCAACCACTCTTGAATATGTGATAGTAATCCCTCCAAAACATATTGGCATAAGTGCCATTTTTTCATAGCCGTGATGTGGACTTTTCATAAAGAGCCCATTAAATCTCTTCCCAAGTTTCATAGAATGGTTCTCTGTCTTTCTGTACAAATTTTAAAATTTCTCTGCGAATAACATTAGTCTTATGAACAAGAAAATATTTATTCAAAAATTTAGCAACCATTTGTTCCCAAGATGTAATATTATTGACATGTAATGTATTAAACCATAATCTAGCTCTATCTTTCAGAAAAAAAGAAAACAGATTTAAGTTTAACATTATCAGGAGAAACATTCTCATATTTAAATGTCTCACATACAGCATAGAAATTTGTCAGATGATTATAGGGTTCTTACTATCCAAACCATAGAAAGATGGAAGACAATTAAGCACACTCGTTTTTAGCTCAAAAGTCCTAGTAGCTACTTTTGGGTATTATATGCATAACAGACTAAAATAATCTCTAAAAGGTCTCTCCTCAATTTCATCACCTACATTGATTATTATTTCAGTTCCTTTAATTTTATTTAAAGTGGTAGCTCGTTTTCATTGATGAAAAGTTCTTTCAATTTCACTATCTAGAGGTTCTAGCTTAATTAACTAAGATTAAATTAACTTTTTGACGCAGTCCCCGACAACGGCGCTAAAAACTTGTTGTCAAATTTTAAATAACTCGTAAGTGTACGAATCTATTGGAATATAGAAAAGTAGCAACGAGGTAGATCTCAAAGAGAATGAAATGAAGAAAGTCTAATACTCTTCTCCCTTTAATGTGGCACTAAACCTTGGCAGAGATCTTCTTTCGAAAGACACTAGCTGCAGCTAAAAGCTGCTTTTTCAAGTGTCAATAGCAGAACATTCTGTCAATCTATTTGAATTAACTATTACTTTAGTCTAGTTTGATCGAAAAGAGTTTGGTTGAAAGAATTTAACTTAAAGACTAATTAACTATGCTAAAAAGCTAAGTTGAAGGTTCAAGTTGTTTAAAGTACCAAGGTTTCAGAATCCACCATTGTCTAACTTAGCAATTATCCAATTATTGTAATTCTAAAAAACAAACGACAACTCGAAATCAATCTATTGTTGTATTAAAATATTTATCAATTAAATCCAAAAGAAGGAAATCCAATATCGACTCCCATTTGCTTCGATCTTAATTTACTCAAGTGTTTCCCATATCAAAATCAATTAAAAGAAAACAAGGAATCAAAGGTTTCACATCCTAAGCATTCTATATATCCCAAATCGATAACAAGATAACATCAAAAAAAAAAATTATTAGAACAAGTTCAAGCACCAAGCACGAATTAATTAAATTATTTTATAACTATCAAGAATACGTGATATTTAAGATAAAAGAGATTTTATTTAATTAATCCAACATGAACGAACCTTGAAAGTTAAAGCCCGAAAATAGAATTAAAAGGATAATAAGATAATCACTTTGTTTAAAGAAGGTTTCATCGTCTACCTTGGCTCAAGAAAATTAGAAGAACATAATTAAATTAAAAACAAAAGATTTGATAGAATCCGGCATGGATTGAAAGAGAAGAAATCTTCCAAAAATCTTCTTCGCCACATGATTCTTCTCTTTTGTTCTTAGCCTTCGTCCTCCCGCAATTCGACTTAGATTCGATCTTTATATAGTGTTTTATCAATCTTAAAACTCATGTATGTGAAAATAAGTTGAAAAAAGGCCCCGACTTAAAGTTGAAAAAATAAAAAAAAAATCCAGATGGGCCGCGATTTGCTTGTCGCGGCTCAACTGTGGCAAACAACAATGTTTACATCTGTCGCGGTCAAATCACAGTTGACCGTGGCATATAGTAAGGTTTTACCAAAAATTGGTTCCAATCCAATCCCAAATTTGCACGATTGGTCTTCAAAGTTCAATAGTTTTGCAATTTGGTCTCCACTTTAAGTTTTATTTGCAAATTTAGTATTTTTTGCTCCAAAATTTGGTATCATACTTTCAAAAACTTCCATCTTAGTCCCAAATCTTCATAGTTGTTCACAATTTGTCATAATCCAAATAAAACATTAATTATTACTTTTATCAATGAATAATTACTAACAAAAATAAAATACGTGTAGGACTTAACCCATCACCTTACGGCACAAGCTAACGATAGCCATGCACCACATGTGTTCGTGATTGAGTTATTGGGTTTCCAAAATAGTATAAAAAGAAGTGCTTCGAATCATTGCTATTTGACTCGAACTGTTCTAAAAAAGTCAAGGTATTTCAAATTGTTTGTTGACATGGACAAAGTCAAGGCACATATGTTGGCTCGACATGCTTATAATGTGGAAGATGTTGTATTATGGGCCGATGAACCTCGCTGGAATCGAAATATCTACAAGATCGGGGTCACAAGGTGTGTATGGCTAACCCAATAAAAAAAGTTGGAATAAGTATACTTTTAGTCTTGTTTCTTCGTTTTTGTCGTCTCCTATTTTGGGTGAGGATGGGAGAGGTAACATGTATACTAAAATTGTTCTCATTAGCGTACTTTTTTATTTCTCGTGTGCGTTTTGGAAGTCTTTCTTGGCTGTTCTTCTACCAGCTTCACCTCAAAATAAAGATAAACATGACATTTTCATTTTTCTTTGTTGCTCTGACGATAATTCCCTTGGAAATTTTTAATAGGCATACAAATGTGACAATTTAATGGCTAAAACTGGCAAAATTGGACGTTAATTAAGGGTGAATTTTGCATCGTTTGCTGGATTTGAGGGTTCAATTGCCAAAATTTAAATGATAGGGACAAAATGTGCAATGAAGGCTAACGATAGAGACACCTTGTGTCAATTACCCCCAAATGCAAACTTATCAATAAATTTTCATATTTATAAATATATGAACTAAAACAAGGTGTTAAATATAAATATTTACTTTTTACAATTCAAGTAAAATTTAGCTAAAAAATAGTATACGTTAGTTCGTTAAACATTATACACCCATTATATACAATCTCGGTATTTATTATTAAAAGAACTCAGGCCTCGTTTGGGATTGATTTTGGAGCCCAACTTCTGATTATCAAATAATCAGAAGTTGATTTAGGCGTTTGGTAAATTTTTTAAAAGTGAGTATAGAATAATCTGACTCACCTGGCAGCAAATTTTGAGAAGCAGCAAAAATGCAGCTTTTCAGATTCTGCTTTTAACTTTTAGCTTTTACATTTATATATTATTAAAATACTCATTTTACCCATAATTCATTAAACTAATTCCTTTAATATCCTAGGTTTATTTTCTACATGATTTCACATTATCTCCATATCCATGCTCTTCCTCCTCATTCTTCAACCTTCATGAATCACCATTACCGAATCAAACATTCGAAGTACGATTCTTTTGTTTTTTTTTTATTATTGAATTTAATACATCTTCTTCTTCTTATTCCGAGGTTTGAATTTGTGTTCTTAGTTTTTATTAAGGAAAGAAAGAAAAAACCTTTTGCAATCGTCCAGTAGAACATTAGTTTAGAATTATAAACATACGCATGGAAAAAAAATTCAATTTTGCTACCTCTATTGCAGAGTTCACCGTGTGAATGTAGTATAGATTTGCACATGAAGGCTTCTGAAGTTGAGAGACATTCACGATTTTCAAAGGAAAGACAAATACAGTATAACCCAAATCTAATTGACAGAGCTTCCTGTTTGTGATATACGAAGAAATTATGGCAGCCAATTTTGGATCTTTAAGACAGTTTTGCAGATAGAGGAAAAGAAATGAAAAACCAAAACTAATAAAAACGACACAAGAGTGTTTTTGTCTGCTTTGAACAATCCTAATTTAAATTTTCCTAAACCTCAAAAGGTATTTTTTTCATTCAAATACTCACATTTTCTATTTTTTTTATAGTTAAATTTTTACACTCTTACAATTTTTACTAATAAAAATATATTTATATTCAATAGGAAAATAATATCTTATTGATGCTGGATATCCACAAATGAATGGATATTTAGGACATTATAAAGGTGAGAGATACCACATTCCAGATTTTCGACGAGGTAGCCAACCAACTGGTTATCAAGAAGTGTTTAATCATGCTCATTCTTCTTTAAGAAGTGCTATTGAACGAACTTTTGAAGTCTGAAAAAAAAAAAAAATTTGAAGATTTTAAGAGAAATGCCTAATTATTCTTTCACAAAGCAAGTGAAGATAGTTATTGCAACGATGGCACTGCATAACTACATAAGAAGACACGCTAGACGTGATCATCATCTTGAAGATACTGAGATTGACCAAAATAACAATAATGATGAAGTGATGGAAAGTGATGAAGCTGAAAGAAAACATTGCAATAGCAACGATAATGGAGCACAAGAAATGGAAAACTTGAGAAACCAAATTGCTCCAAGTTTGATGGATGGATGATAATTTAAATATTTTAATTTTTTTATATTTTTTGGAATGGAAAAATTGAGAAACCAAATCACTGTAATTTCGACTATGAAAAATAATTTAAATTTATTTGATGTTTTTTTATTATACGAAAATAGAGAAATTGAGAACCTGGATTTTTGTAAGTCATAAATTAATGATAATTTAAAATTATTTGACGTTTTTTCTATTATATAAAAATGGAGAAATTGAGAAATCGAATTTATGCAAGTTTGATGCATAAAAAATAATATTAATTTATTTAAATTTTACACTATATGACTATGCTTTTATTTTGTAATTTTTATAAAATTTGAAATTTATTAGGTGTTTATTATTTTTATTTTAAAAGAACAATAGTGAATGCATTGTCTTGTTAAAAAATATTTGACAATATTATATATTACTATAATAAGAATTTTTTTCACCACACGTATAATACAAAATAACATTATTATAATCAATGTCTTTTTAATAATTTAATACTATTACATCAATAAATCACTTTTGTTTACCAAACGCTCAAATGATGCTTTTGAAACATATAGCAATTTTAAAACTAAGTTTACCAAACACTTATCTGATTTTTCCAACAACTGATTATTCTACAGCACAGCAGAAGCTGATTCTCTTAAAAATACAGCAATACCAAACCAAGCCTCAATATTGTATAATAGAATATTAAGTTAATCTAATATATTAATCATTACAATATTTAGTAGAATAAATAATATTCCTTTTGGAGATTTGATATTTAAATGTTACTTATAAATAACTATTTTGTTTAGTTAAATACTATATAAGTATATATTCAGAAAATTAATGCCAAATAAGTAAATTTAAATGTTTAAAATTTAAACTATCTCAAAGGAACTCTGTCTATAACGTGTTAATATTTATTCCTATAGTTTACTTTGGGAAAATTATTTACAACTAATTGTAGAAAACTTCATCTTTAGTTCACAAGGATATTTTAGGTATATCAACCTTATTTTAGATGAGATATAACTCAAAAAGTAGTCATATAGCGATATGGTACTTAAAATCAGAAATATGAGAGGTTGGTGTGATATTTTAAACGTGAGGGACTATCTTTGATAGTATGATAAAGCTTTGGAGGTGCATCTATATAAATATGTTGATAAAATATTAAATTTGTGTAAAAAATAAAGGTCGTGCTAATAATGTAGGCAAATATTTACATGGAGTTTAGGAAGATAGATATGTGTGACGGAGTGAGAGAGAGGATTTTTTTTTTTTTTTTTTGGATAAAAAAATAATATTCTCTCCATTCCATAAATAAGGCTTAATTTTATTTTCATACACATTAAATAAATTTAGTTATTATAGTTGTAACAATACATTTTACTTATATTTTTCCTAATATATTCCTACAATTAATATTATGGTATTTTATATTTGTTATTTTACTTATATTTTTCCTAATATATTCCTACAATTAATATTATGGTATTTCATATTTGTTGATAACAATGCACATTAAATATGGACATATTAGAAAACTAAGAAATTAACTATACTATCAACAAGGAGTAAGCCTATATTTATGGAACGGGGGAAGTAGTAATTAGTATTTTGAAGAATATCTTAATGTTTAGTATTTTGATGATTTTGTCCTCTAACGTAATGTTGCATGAAAGTTGTAAACGATTTCAACATTCATATTGATAGTTTCGTTCACGTGAGAACTCAAAAAGTTGGAGACCTATAGCTTCATTTTTGAAGATTGGAGATGTATAATCAAGCATCATGAAAGGTTGGAGCCAAGCCCTAATTTTTCCTCTAAGAGTTTGGGTATAAAATAATTTCACCTTTTTTGCTGATTCTGAAGCAATTTGGTCCTCCATCACAATCTACAAGGGAACTTGTTCCCTAAACATAATTTACTTATTTTACTTATAATTTTATTATATGCAATCTGGATAACTATAAGTATTGATGAAATAATACTTTCGAGTACAGAGAATTTACATTTTTAAAAATATATTATACACTTATTATTCATAACAATTAAATGAGTACTTTTTGTATTTATTATATACACTTTTAAAATAATGTAAATTTATAAAATTTGACATTTAACAGTTAAATTAATTTGAAATTTCATTCAATTTGTTATACGTAAGTACAAAATCTTAACTTAGTATTATAATTAATGTGCATGTGAAGTTTATAATAAATTGAAAATTTTATATTTTTATATTAATATAGAAAATTGTATTGTTCTATATTAATTATTACTTGAAAAATAACAATACAGTAATTATTACTTGAAAAATAAATTTTCTAACCATTTCTTTGTACCATACTTTTCAAAATTGTTGTGTTAAATTATCATATTTTATATAATGTAAGACTTTTATAATTAGTTAAGTGTTATAAAACTAGAGAATAATAGAAGAAAATTGATAAAGTCAAAAATCAAGTGTGTATTACATTATAATTATGAATCCATATATATAGGATTCCAATGAGAGTTAAAATCTAATCAAGATATAGACTTCTAGAGTAACTAGCACTATTTGCTAGATATCTTCATAAGACTGAATAATCATTTATCATTATCTATAATTTTATAACATCCCCACTTGAATGTCTATTTACATAACAACTGTTTTGTTAAATACATTGTTTGACAAAATTCAATGGGACAAAAATACCAAATGAAAGAAAAAAAAAATTAAAAAAAAATTTGGAGTAATCAAATGCTACTTTGTTAAAACCTTGTAAGAAAAACTCAATGAGACAAAACCTGAACAAATGTAAAAGAGTACAACTACTCCTCTTGATTTCAACCAATAAAAATTCTTATATCAAACTATTCATATCTAGTGCATCAATGTATTCTATTCCACCATCTTTCTAAAACTTGTATAAAACAATTTTGTTGAAATATGTTCCATCTTGTTATAGCCTCCCAACATTGTCATCTTCATACAAGATACTCATCTATCATTGATTGATTGTAGTCATCATGATGGTCTAATACAATTACATTGAAAACAGATATTGTTGATGTTTCATTCAGGAGTCTCGTATACAATTTGTAACACATGAAAGTATAATCATAGAGTGAAAATGATGGTAAATGTATTATAGGTTATGGACATTCATAACTACAGTATTTATAACACTTCCTATTGGATGTCTTTTATATAAATAATATGCCTCATTAAAACCTTACTAGAAAAATCATATGGGAAAAAACCTAGTGAAGAAAAAAAGTACATAATTCTTTTGAATACGCCATGAAAATTGACTCATTAAAAATCTTGGCAGGAAAACCCAATAGGACAATCTTGATCAAGGAAAAAAAAGTATAACACGTATTTACTCCCTCTCATGATAATATCACTCGAGATATGTACTTTGATCGATTAAGTTTTCTAAAAGTTAAACTATATGCTTCAAGAATATTAAATCTTCCAGGTATTTATACACATAGTATTATACTATTATTAGTCATATCATACATAAGTCTCTACAAAAGTTGTTAGGTTGAAAGTCGAGTATTAATCTTACGACTTTATTTTTATGATTTCCTTTTCGCATAACTACGATTGGCTTTACATCGGACTACACTCCCAAAAACTTTAGGTTTTTAGTAAGTCCAATTTTTCCTTAATTGCGTCTTTTTATTTTGGCCAATCATTTCTAAATCTACATTATTCGACAGATTTTGGTTCAACGTCTCCACTTTCCTTCACAATAGTGTGCACTATATTGTATTATAAATATGTTGTCAACAACTATAAATTTTCAATTCTATTTCATTTCCCATAATGACACAATATCGAGATAGCTTCATTTTCAAAATTTAGGTAGCTGAGCCACTTCTAGAATTTTACAATTAAATATGTCTATATACTTTTCAAGAGTATGTGCCTCCTTAATGGGGACCATCTTTACTATTTTCTCTATTTTTCTTTTGAGGATTTTTATTTTAAAATCAAATGTCACACACTTGAAGAATGCCATTAATTTACCAGATATAATGTTAACAGATTGTCCTTCTAAGACGTCTATCCGAGTCGAAGTATTTACAGCTAGTATATAAGATTTGGTTAATCTTTTTTTGTCAATAAATGCATCTCTTAATTGTATGACTTGGAAATGAATTATTTGTCGAACTTCTAGTTCATATTGTCTTGTGCGATGATCTGGAAAACATAATATGATATATTTACATGTATCCTTTCGAGTTAGTTAATTTCTTCCCTAACATTGAGAAACTGTCTTATCAAAATGAAAGTCAACAAACTATTTTATAGAATATCACTCATTAAGATTTTAAGATATTTTATAAGGGTTCAAACTAAACATGAATTCTCACCATTCTTTAATGTCCATCTCCATGCAATATGATGGACTGATTGTACACATATTGCACTATAAAAAATCAATAGATGGGTACTATTAGGCTCTGATAATAAGCCAAATATAGCAGAGATAACTTTGATATTGGTATAATGCGTATAAGTGTTGCTAGCATTTCCTAGACAAAAGTGGAAAGTACTTTGTTCTCGATAGTAATAATAGTTTAGACATTAATAGGAAACTTTAACAAACCTTAGTGCTAAATTATTTATCATCATCCTCTAAAATTTATTAAAATTTTGAGGTTTAGGCTCATTAGCATTAACAAGACATGCTGTCTTAATTGTATAATCTGAAAATTATGCTCATAATTTAAAATTTGAGTAAAGTAATCTCGTAAACTTCACGTTATGAATATATAATAACATCATGTAATCATCCAGTAGATGAATTTATTAAATACAAATAATATCGAGATTGTAGCAATCGAAAAAAAATTTCGGCTTTTAATTATCAAGAAAATGAAATTTTAACTTTCGGCGTAACTACGAACTTCTTAGTACGTTTTAAATATTTGGTCGTGGTATTTTCTTTTTTTTACATGCTTGCCATATATTTGATTTGACGATTACGAAATATTAAGTATCACCGAGCTTCTTTAAGTTTCTTATATCGGATAAATTTTTCTCGAGTTAATTCTTGGGATAATTATAGGCCAACTTTTCAAATCAAAACCAAGCAAAAAATTAAACATTTTCTCGGTCCAATATTAGTCCATTTATTTACCTAAGTTCGGTCCAATTTTAGTTCATTTATTTACCTTACTTTCGGGCCAATTTTAGTCTATTTATTTTCCTGTAGTTTAGCCCAAACCCGATCCACCTAACTACTAGAGAAACATCACCAAACGGTCTCTTATCCCTACCAGAAATTAGCTCCCAAACAGCCCCTAAAACTCAAGATTTAACCACCAATTATCTCCCCTCACTTCAGCCCATTACCTCCCCATTTGCCCACACCCTTTAACCATCCAAAAAACTGCATTTTCCCCATTTTTCCACCTTAATTTTGGACAACCTAAAGCCCCAACTCTCCTCAATTCAGTCACCAAAAAAATATTCTAGCGGTTTTCTTTTCCTCATCATTTTCGGCCCCTAGAAATTTAGCAACCAATTTATTTTCTTTCTTATACAGGTTCGGTTGTTGTCCCTCACTTGTTCTCTCCACATTTCAGCAACAAGTTACATTTCATTTCTCCTTATTTTTGACCCCTCAAGCACCTTTAATTCCCTAAATCTCAATCTCAAAAATACTCCAGCATTTCTCTATTTTCCTTCACCAAATTCAGCCCAAACATTAGGCTTTTAACCTTGGTTTTTATCTTGAAGTTATTTTGCATCATTTTTCCACTCTTTTATGTCCCCAAAATTCTAGCAACAAGGTCCCTTTCTCCTTCAGTCATAAGTCAAAATTCTCGAGCAAAGTCTCCTATTTCAGCCAGCAAAAAAATTAGAATTTTACCTCCTCATTTCTTCATCCATTTTAATCACTCAAATCACACTACAACACTTAGAATTTGAAAAATGAAAAGACAATCACAAAGTCATTATTTAAAGAAAAGAAACAGTCATTTTAAACCACAAATCAACTCAGTAGAAATTCTTTTTGCAAGGTAGTTTCTTATACTACCAAATTTAAGTCCATGATTTTAAATTGAGAGATATTATGTAAATTGATTGCCATACTTAATGTCAAAGTCAAAACTTTATTGTGATTGAAGGTAATCACATATGTATGTTAGTGATTGAAGCTAATCACTTTCAAAATCTTAGATGATTAATTCATTTTCCCTTGCGCGCTTTTTACTTTCCACAATAGTTAAAATTTTAAAAACCTTTCAAGGGCACATAAAAGTTTATTTGGAGTCATCAAATATTATTTAAAGATTATTTTAGTGACCCTCTAGGGCGTTATAGCTTGGTATCAGAGAGCGATTTTACTTTTTTGTAGACTCGTGTAAATTTTAAAATTTTATTTTATTTGATGTGGTCATTATTTTATAGGGTTAATTTAAAAATTTAGAAGTTAAGAGTTTAGAATTTAAGTGTCGCTACTTTCCATCGGCGCACTACGCCAGCTCTGAGGTAAAAAAAGTTTGATAATTTTCTTTTTATATTTAAGTACGATGTAAATGAAGCTTATATTTATGAAATTCTATATTTGTTTCATTTACGAAAAAATTTTACATTGAGTTGAAATTTTTAAAGTAGATGTTAAAATTTTTTTGCACTATAAATTTTCTGAAAAACGTAACAAAATTTTATGAAAATTTATTTTAGTTCTCGGAATTAACTTAAAAGATAATAGAAACCCACATAATTAGACTCTTCATAATTGGTATATCAACCATGGTTCCACCAAGTGAGTACTATCTAGAACATGTCGAGGCGACAAGAAATGACTACATTCAGTTTGCTACGGATCCTGAATGGTTGATTAGCCATCATGTTGGTACATATGGCATCACGTATTAGGGCGATGAACTATGGTTTGGTGACCACCGATACATAGTCTATTGCTCATCTGGTTGATTCACTTATTGGCCAGGGACAACCAGTTGCTATGGAGATTAAGAGACCTAGATGAGGTCTACTACCCGTAGGAGGAGTATAACGTGTATTGTGATGCACTCATTATACATTGGAAAGAGTACAACCTATATGGTGGTGGTCTCCACTCTATTCTTGAGCCAGTTTTAGTAGTTGAGCCTGTTCCTGAGCATGCTCTAGTAGTTGAGCCAGTTTCAATTTTTTAGGCTGATCCAGTTAGTAGAGAAGACCCAGAAGAGGATCTCGAGGAGAAGTCTAAGGTCGAGTCTTGTATTATCTTGGATGACGAGGCTCTATAGTCGAAGAGGCCTAGAGTTTACAGAGGTTGGTATTGTCAACAAACCTACATATTATAATTATGAGAGATTTGATATCATCTTGGGTATGAATTGGCTAGGTAGTAATCACGCTACCATTGTATATTTTGAGAAGGAAATAATCTTTCGAAGACTAGTATAAAAGGATTTCAAATCTTATGGGTCGAAGATTAAAACACTTTCCTGCCTTATCTCGACTTTGCAAGTAGAGAAGTTGTTAAAGAGGTGAGATTGTCAAGGGTGAGACCTAATCTAAGGAAGTATCAGTAGATAATGTGCCAATGGTTCGAGAGTACGCCGATGTATTTCTACATGACCTATTAGGTATCCCCGCCTAATAGATAAGTGGAATTCACGATAGATCTGATACTTGGAGTTGCACCCATGTCAAAGGCTCTGTATCGGATTGCTCCATAAGAATTGCAAGAGTTAAAAATGCAATTAGAAGAGCTTCTAGATAAATGATTTATCAAAGCGAGTGTTTTTCCGTGGGAAGTCCCAGTTCTCTTTGTGAAGATTTGAAGATTTGTTTGATCAATTGAATGGAACTTCAGTTTTTTCAAAGATCAACTTGAAGATCAAGCCATCAAATTTACCAAAGTCGGCATTTCAATCTTGATATGGACATTATGAATTTACTATAATGCCATTTGGACTAATGAATGCTCTTGTGATATTAGGGATTTAATGAACCGGGTCTTTCATCAGTAATTAGATCGGTTTATCATTGTATTCATTGATGACATCCCGATTTATTCAAAAAATCCCGAGCAACATCAAGAGCACCCAAGGATAGTATTAGAGACTTTGTAGAGGAAAAGTTGTATGCCAAATTCAAGAAATGTGAATTTTAGTTGGACCGAGTAGGATTCCTTAGCCGTGTTGTGACGGCAAAGGAAATTGAAGTGGATCTATCAAAAGTGGAGGCTGTGTCAAACTGGTCGGCACCGTTGAATGTTGGAAAAGTGAAAAGTTTTCTAGGTTTAACCAACTATTATCGACGATTCATAGAAGAATTTTTCAAAATAGCTGGTCGTATAATGCGCAGTTAACTCGAAAGGGTGTTAATTTTGTTTAGTCCGAGAAATGTGAATGGAGTCTTTAGGAGTTAAAAGAAAGACCAGTATCAACACCAGTGCTAGCCTTACCCGAAGGTTTAGAAGGCTACTTAATTTACAGTGATGCATTGAAGCTTGGTTTGGGTTGTACTTTGATACAACATGGAAAGGTGATAGCTTATGCTTCAAGACAGTTGAAGTAGTATGAGTAGAACTATCTGACGCATGATCTTGAACTTATGGCGGTAGTTCACACTTTGAAAATTTGGCGTCATTACCTTTATGGGAACAAGTGTGAGATTTACATCGGCCATAAGAGTCTCAAGTACTTCTTCACCCAAGGAGAGTTGAATATAAAACAACGACAGTGGTTGGAATTAGTAAAGGACTACGACTGCACTATCTTATCCCATTAGGGTAAGGCTAACATAGTCGTGGATGCTCTAAGAAAAAAAAAGAATATGGGTAAGTTGTCTACACTACAATTGACACAAGATAATCTAATCAATGACTTTAAGAATTGAAGTTTTAGTATCGCCAGTGCGGGCATCATCATTGATAGCAAGTCTGATAGTAAAGTCGACACTCAAAGATAGGATTGTGGTAGCTCAGAAGGATGATCCTTTCTTGGAAAAGATCAGGGCTGAAGTAGGAACTGAAAAGAGGAAAGAGTTTGAAATAGCTGAGGACAAAGTTTTGATATTCAAATGTCAGTTATGCATGCCTAATGATGAAGGTATGAGAAATGAGATTTTATATGAGGCTCATTCCATTCCTTACGTCGCACATCCATGAAGAACAAAATGTAAAAGGATTTACGTAATACATTTTGGTGGAGAAACATGAAAGAAGTTATTGCTAGTTTTGTGTCAAAATATTTGGTGTGTCAACAAGTGAAGGCAAAACAGCAGAGGCCGTTGGGCCATTAAATCCAATGGATATACCTGAGTAGAAATGGGAGAAAATCACAATGGAAAGGTTTTCCTAGTTAGTAAGAGGTCATAACGCCATCTAGATCGTTGTAGACCGTTTGACGAAATCTGCTCATTTTCTGCCGATCCGAATGAGTTACATTTTGGAGCAATTAGCTCAGTTGTATGTCAGGAAAGTTTTGGAAAAGTCTTCAAGGTGCTTTGGATACTAAGTTGAAATTTAGTACGGTTTGTGATCATGAGACCGACGGGTAGCTAAAATGGATTATTCAAATCCTTGAGGATATGTTGAGAGCATTTGCCTTGGATTTGGGTGGTAATGGGAAAGTCACTTATCGTTGGTGGAGTTTGCTTATAATAATAGTTCCTAAGCTACTATCGGCATGGCACCCTATGAGGCACTATATGGTCGTTGATGTTGTTCGCCAATTTGTTGGGATGAAGTTGGTGAAAGAAGAATTTTGGGCAGAGTTAGTACAGTGGAAGCGATAGATAATATGTGATATAGGATTAAGACTGTGCAAGATCGTCAGAAAAGTTTTGCCGATCAAAGAAGAAAAGAACTAGAGTTTGGGGTCGGCGGAATTTTTTTTTTTTTTTTATGGTAACTTAGATGAAAGGAATATTTCGTTTTGGTAAGAAAGAGAGTTGAGACCCTGATCTATCGGCCCATTTAAAGTCAATGAGAAAATATGAAAGGTGGCATATCGTCTAGCATTGCCACCCGAGCTCCCAGCAGTTAACTATGTATTCCACATTTTGATGTTAAGGAAGTAAGTGCATGATCCTACGAATGTGGTAAATTATGAATCGTTGGAATTAAAGAATGATACGACTTATGGGCAAGTGCCTGCGGTGGTTCCAGAGATAGAAGTCTATGTTCTGAGAAATCGGGAAACCCCTTTAGTCAAGGATCAGTGGGGTATGCATGATGAGGATAGGTTCACTTGGGAAATAGAAGAAGATGTTATAACTAAGTACCCGGACCTCGTAAATCAAATAAGTTAAATTTT
The DNA here is from genome assembly GCA_023638005.1 of Forsythia suspensa. Classification (NCBI taxonomy): domain Eukaryota; kingdom Viridiplantae; phylum Streptophyta; class Magnoliopsida; order Lamiales; family Oleaceae; genus Forsythia; species Forsythia suspensa. The sequence goes on from CM042674.1 coordinate 40,136,818, forward strand.
GCGGATAGAATTATTTTAAATGGGGAGGGTTACACGATTTTTTTTTTTGACTTTTAACTTTCAAAAAAATAAAATTTTAACTTTCGACATCGCTACGAAGTTTCTAGTAAGTTTTAAATATTTAGTGGAGATATTTTTTTTTTCACGTGCTTGCCATATATTTGATTTGACAATTACGAAATATTAAATATCACCGAGCCTCTTTAAGTTTCTTACATCAGATAAATTTTTCTCGAGTTAATTATTGGATAATTTTAGGCCAACCATTCAAATTAAAACCAAGCAAAAATTTAAACATTTTCTCGGTCCAATTTTAGTCCATTTATTTACCTTAGTTTCAGTCCAATTTAGTCCATTTATTCACCTCAGTTTCGGTCCAATTTCAATCTATTTATTTTCTCGTATTTTAACCCAAACCCGGTACACCTAACTACTAGAGAAACATCACCAAACGGTCCCTTATCCCTGCCATAACTTAGCTCCCAGACATCTCCTAAAACTCAAGATTTAACCACCAATGATCTCCCCTCACTTAAGCCTATTACCTCCCATTTCCCCCTCACCTTTTAACCATCCAAAAAACTGATTTTCCCTTATTTTCCACCTTAATTTCGGCCAGCCTAAAGCCTCAACTTTCCTCAACTCAATCACCAAAAAAATATTCCACTAGTTTCCTTTTCCTCATCAATTTCGGCCTCCCAGAAATTCAGCAACTAATTCATTTTCTTTCTTTTCCAGGTTCGGCTATTGTCCCTCAGCTGTTTACCCCAGATTTCAGCAACAAGTTACATTTCATTTCTCCTTATTTTCAGCCCCTCAAGCACTCCCTTAATCTCATTCACAAAAATACTCCTGCATTTCTCCATTTTTCCTTCAGCAAATTTAGCCCCAGTAGTAGGCTTTTAGCCTTGGTTTTTATCCAAAAGTTTCAATTTTTTTTTTCTTTTCAAGTTTCGGCCCCCAGCAGTAAGCATTTAACCTTTTATTTAGCATAATTTCCCTCCCTCTTTTTAGTTCCCAAAATTCCGACAACAAGGTCCCTTTCTCCTTCAGTCGTAAGTTAGAATTTTCCAGCACAAAAGTCCCCATTTTAGACCAGCAAAAAAAATCAGAATTTTACCTCCTCATTTCTTCATTCCTTTTAATCACTCAAATCATACAACAACATTTGGATTTTGAGGGAAAAAAAAAAAAGAACACGGAGTCATCATTTGAGGAAAAGAAACGGCCATTTTAAACCACAAATAAACTCAGCAAAAATTCTTTTTGCAAGGTAGTTTCCTGTACTACCGAATTTAAGTCTATGATTTTAAATTGAGAAAAAATTATGTAAATTGATTGACATGCTTAATGTCAAATTTGGAAATTTATGATTATGATATGTATGTTAATGATTGGATGTGATTACTTCTAAGTTTCATGTGGTGTCGGTTACCAAAAACATGTTTTTCCTATGTATGTTTGAATGAATGACATGTCGGATATTAATTTTGTATATTTTCTCACATGATAGTATAATTTACTACTGAGTATTTCTTATGAAATACTCACCAAAATGATTAAATCCTCATATTAATGTGATTAACATTGGTGCGATGGCGTAAGAGTAGTGACCTTGAAGAAAGCGACATAGTTTGATATTAATTATGTTTTGGAGTCGATATAATCAAGTCATTTATGATGTAAAGTTTAATACATTGTTGATCATGTTTTTAATTGTAGAGTTGAGGAAAATCGATTTTCTTATTAAATTTCTATTTTGGAATTTGAAGATGATGTTGTCTAGTTATATTTCTGGAAATGTAGCTTTATGCTTCCAACTTTGAAATATCATAACTTATTATGTACTTTGAATTTTTGAGTCAAACCAGTGTAGTTTGATAGGTATATAGTGGTCTAATAAAAAATTTGGAATTACTCAAAAACTTTGTTGCATGAATTTATTATGTTAGTTTTACCGGGATGCGTCAGTGCACCGAAAAAGTTTTTCAAGCAAATTTGGCCACGTTTTTCACATAACAAATGGCATGTTGAAGGTCTGAAATTTTAATATATTGTAGTCCAAGGTTCCAAGTATTTTCAGTTCAAATCTCGAAATTTTTGGAGTACGTTTTGATGGTCAAATAATTTGTGGCAACTCCTAAAGCAGTTTTGGTAAAACCTTAATATTTTAGAAGATTAATTCATTTTCCCTTGTGCGCTTGTTACTTTCCGTAATAGTTAAATTTTTTAAAACCTTTTAAAGACACGAGAAAGTTCATTTAGAGTCGTCAAATATTATTTAAAGATTATTTTAGGAACAATGATATTCATAGTCACTCACTATCGGTAGTCATCCTACGTGGCATTACTCAATTAGATAAATTATTTACTCCAGTAATGTATTTATAGTCATTAATTATGAATAATTCATCCAATTGAGTAATGTCATGTAGTATGACTACCGGTAGTGAACGACTATGAATAGCATTACTCTTATTTTAGTGACCATCCGAGTTGAAAAAATCCAGAGCATTTCATAGATGATCAACATGGAGGGTGACATGGCATATACATCATCCTAAATAATTTTCAGAATTAATGGGACTTCAGTCTCGATTTTGACTAGTGAAAGTCTACTAATTTATATACCATGAGAACAAGCAGCACCTGATGATTCATTATATTGAAAATCTTTTGGTTTTTCAATAGATATTCTTAATAATTATTCGCATCATATTGATTCGAGATGGTCTAACCGGTAATACCAATCAATAAAAATTTGAGGTATTGAACTTCTAGTTCAATACAATGTAGCTAGTATATTTTTTATTTATTTAGGAAACAAATGACTATATCTAATTTTGTTTCGAACAAAATATGAATACACATGATTCTTCCATAGGTATATAACACAAATTTTAAAGGGCGATGTCTTGTGAGGCCCATGTTCTTGTAACATGTTTATGTTCTTTGCTTGACAAGAATGATGAATTAAACTAAATATCATAAAATTATCGTATAAATCATATCCTTTTATAAGATTAAGTGATATGATATTCTTCAAAAATTATCATATCTAAAATATTGAAACGATGAAGTTGTAATTCTTTAAGAGTATCAATACTCTAATTTACACAACATTAATAATATGAAATAGTAAAGTTATGTTTTTCAAGAGAAACAACACAATATTTTTCTAGAATATTGATATGTACAAATTTATACTTCTTCAAGAGCAATCATTCATATATATAATATTTGTTCAATTAAGTTGTACTTTTTCAGAAGGAACAACATAATATTCTTCAAGCATATTTATATACTTGGGTTGTGCTTCTTCAAGAAGACCAACGAAATATTCTTGTGGATTAATTTATTTGTATAAATTGATTTTTTTAGGAATAATAACACAATATCACTCTAAATATTGGTATTGGTATGTAATAATTAACAATATTCAAATAATATTTGTTTACCATTTATCAATATAGAAAAAAAGTATAATCAAAGACAATAGCAAAGAAAATATTAACATTTGTCCATGAACAGAAAATAAATATTATTTTGTTAACTCAATTATCTTCATCTCCATATTCACTTGAAATTGAAACATAGCAATTGGATGAACTGAATTTTTAGATCTTTTTCTACTTTTTTACAATTAATTATTAATTGAAAATTCACTACTATTCACGTAGCGATTTCTCACAAATGAACCGTTGGGTCTTGAAGAACATGAATTTTGAACCACGATCGGACCGTGAAGTGTTGAGATATCAAAGTTTGATCATAGCTGCACATGCTGTCCTAATTCTGTGAATTTTCTGCACTTTTGGTCTCAAATTTACTCTATTTTGGGTGAGCTCTTTCGTGCTGATAACATGTTATAAAATTGGAGAATAATTAAAGAGGATTGAGAGATTCAAAACTCAAGTGTGTATTTCATAATAATCATGGACCCATATATATAGAGTTCCAATAAGAATTACAATCTAACTAAAATACAAACTTTTAGAATAACTAGGACTATGTGTTTGGTATCTGGATAAAATTAAATATTCATTCATCATTATTTATAATTTTACAATATTAAGAAATTTATAAAAATAAATCCTAAGATTTGGCTTTTTAAAAAAAATTGTAATCGAAATTTTAATGCCTGAGTTTTATTTTTTATTCTTGCTTAATTAAGTAGTTACATTATTTTATCCATTAAATACTTAAAAACAAATATTTCATTCCCCTCCTCCCCCCAAAAAAAAAAACTACTTAAAACACTTTTGTTGGTTGGCCATGGTTTTAGAGATTATTATAGGGGGTTTTTCAGAAGTAATCACAATAAATAAAATATTTCTTAAAATACTGTTATATTGTTTTATTCTAAAAATATTGTTTTTTATTTTTGTAGCACTTGTTTTTACATTTGTTATGTTTGTTAATAACAAATGTAACACATTTATTATAACTAAAATAAAAAATATAACAAATGTAACAACAAGTGTTACAAAAATAAAAAACAGTATTTTTAGAATAAAAAAAGTTAAATAATATTTTTTAAATTATTTTATATTTTTAAGTATATGGGTATATGGTGCAATTATCACATTATGGGCAAAGTTGACAAGAGCCATACTTTTTTTAAAAAAAAGTTGAAAAATACTTCTTTTTTTAAATTTTCAAAAAATACCTCATTTTCATTATTTGATTTAAAAAATACCTCATTTCATTAAAAACAATATTTTATGATGTGGCATGATGATGTGGTATTTATTTATTGTATGGTAATCAATGTACTTTATATAATATTCACTTTAGTATTTATATTTTCAATTATATTTCAATTAAGTCATCCAAAAATTACATCTTAGGTCCTTAATATTTTACGTCTTTACACTTTAGTCCTCGAATTTATAATTATCTTTCAGTTAAGTCCTCCAAAAATTGCATCTTAAGTCCTTCAACTTTTTACATCTTTACACTTTGGTCTCCAAGTTTTCAATTATCTTTCAGTTAAGTCCTCTAAAATTTGCATCTTAGGTCCTTCAACTTTATACATATTCAAAGTTTGGTCCTCCAAATCTTTGATTTTAGTGGCCAAAATAAGTGCAATTTTAGTGGTCAAAATAAGTGCACTTTCAATTAAATATTTGACTCTACACTCTAATTTTCACCCAAACGAATAAAATAAATATTTGTATACTATTTTAAATTATGGTAACATATATGTTACTTTAATTTAAATTAGATTAACGTGTGTTACTACCACCAACTATCATATTTATATACTACTTTAAATATAATAATAATTATAATCATATTTTACAATTTATTTTCTTTGATAATTGTTTAAAAATATGGTATTTTCATTGTTTCATTTGGAAAATAATATTTTTACACAAGTAACATATGTGTTATTTCATCATTTTCATTAAAATTAATACTTTATAATTTACTCATTTTATTATTTTTAAAAAAATATAGTATTTTCATATAAAATTAATAATTTTATTTTTCATTGAAAAACAAATTTTTTTTCATGGGTATATATATGTTACTATATATGTTACTTCCTCATATTTCATAAAAATCAATATTTTATCATTTTTCTACTTTTATAAATTTTTTAAAAATACATTATTTCATTTAAAATCAATTTTTCATTTAAAAAAAATATTTTTATACTAGTAACATATATGTTACTATGTGTTACTTGCTCATTTGCAATAAAATTAATATTTTATAATTATTTAAAAAATTTGTTATATTTCTTTAAAATTAATATTTCAATTTTTTTTTTATTTTAAAACAACATTTTTATACGGATAACATATATGTTACTTCCTCATATTTCATTAAATCAATATTTTACTATTTCTCTATTTTTATAAAATTTTTAAAATTACATTATTTTCATTTAAAATCAATATTTCAATTTTTTATTTAAAACAACATTTTTATACTAGTAACATATATGTTACTATGTGTTACTTGCTCATTTGCAATAAAATCAATACTTTATAATTATTTAAAAATACGTTATTTTTCTTCAAAATTAATATTTCAATTTTTTTATTTTAAAATAACATTTTTACACAGGTAACATATATGTTTTTACATGTTACTTCCTCATTTTTTATTAAAATCAATATTTTACCATTTCTCTTTTTTTATAAATTTTTTAAAAATATATTATTTTCATTTAAAATCAATATTTTAATTTTTTATTTTAAAATAATATTTTTATACTAGTAACATATATGTTACTATGTGTTACTTGTTCATTTGTAATAAAATCAATATTTTATAATTATTTAAAAAATACGTTATTTTTCTTTAAAATTAATATTTCAATTTTTTTATTTTAAAACAACTTTTTTACACGGGTAACATATATATTACTATATGATAGTAACATATATAGTAAAATATATGTTATGTTACTTCCTCGTTTTTCATTAAAATCAATATTTTACCATTTCTCTTTTTTTATAAATTTTTTAAAAATACATTCTTTTACATTTAAAATCAATATTTCAAATTTTCATTTAAAAACAACATTTTTATACTAGTAACATATATGTTACTTTAGGGTTGTTCTCCTCTACCTAGTGGGGAAAATTATTTTGAGTGGGAGAATTATTTTGCCCACTGGACATGTGTCCAATGGGCATTGGTAGAGTGTTTGACTTTAATATCAAACACTTTTTGTTCCTCCAATCTCTACTGGACAAGTGTTCAGTTGGAAAAATAATTTTCCCCACTAGATGGAGAAGATCAAATTCCTATGTCACTATGTGTTATTTGTTTATTTGCAATAAAATCAATACTTTATAATTATTTAAACAAATACGTTATTTTTCTTTAAAATTAATATCTCAATTTTTTTATTTTAAAATTTTTTTTTACACGGGTATGTTACTATATGTTACTATATATTACTTCCTCATTTTTTATTAAAATCAATATCTTACTATTTCTTTATTTTTATAAATTTTTTAAAAATAAATTATTTTCATTTAAAATCAATATTTCAATTTTTCATTTAAAACAACATTTTTATACTAGTAACATATATGTTACTATGTTTTACTTGCTCATTTACAATTGCTATTTTATAATTTATATTCTTGTAAATGTTTTTAAAAAATAAATTAATTTCGTCTAAAATCAAATATTTTTAATTTTCATTTTTGAAAACAATACTTTTACGTGGGTAACATATATGTTACCATATTTGATATCATATGTTACTTCCTCAATTTCATTAAAATAAATTTTGAGCAAATTATATCCTTCTATAATTTTCTGAATTATGAATTATTTTAAATAGAAATAATATATTTAATTTATTCACTTTTAATATCAACAATTTGACACGGGCAACACATATATTACCACATGTGTTACCCTATGTTACTCTTCAATTTCTATACAATTGCTATTTTATAATTTATATTCATGTAAATGTATTTAAAAAGTACATTAATTTCATCTACAATCAAATATTTCCAATTTTTATTTTTGAAACAATACTTTTACTCGGCTAACATATAAGTTACCATAGTTGTTAACCTATGTTACTTCCTCAATCTCATTAAAATCAATTTTTAGCAAATTATATCATTCTATAATTTTCTGAATTATGAATTATGTTAAATAAAAATAATATATTTAATTTATTCACTTTTAATATCAACAATTTCACAGGTAACACATATGTTACCACATGTGTTAACCTATGTTACTTCATTATTTTCAATACAATTGCTATTTTATAATTTATCTTCTTATAAATGTTTTTCAAAAATACATTAATTTTGTCTAAAATCAAATATTTCTAATTTTAATCTTTTTTAAAAATAATTTTACGCGGGTAACATATATGTTACCGTATTTGTTAACATATGTTACTTACTCAATTTCATTAAAATCAATTTTTATCAAATTATATCCTTCTACAATTTTCTGAATTACGAATTATATTAAATAAAAATAATATATTTAATTTTTTCACTTTTAAAAACAACTACTTGACATGAGTAACACATATGTTACCACATGTGTTACCCTATGTTACTTCCTCATTTACAATACAATTGCTATTTTATAATTTATCTTCTTGTAAATATTTTTAAAAAATACATTAATTTTGTCTACAATCAAATATTTCTAATTTTTATTTTTAAAAACAATACTTTTACGTGGGTAACATATATGTTACTGTATTTGTTAACCTATGTTACTTACTCAATTTCATTAAAATCAATTTTTTTACAAATTATATCCTTCTACAATTTTCTGAATTATGAATTATATTAAATAAAAATAATAAATTTAACTTTTTCACTTTTAATATCAATAATTTGACACGGGTAACACATGTGTTACCCTATGTTACTACTCAATTTCTATACAATTACTATTTTATAATTTATATTCTTGTAAATGTTTTTAAAAAATACATTAATTTCGTCTAAAATCAAATATTTCTAATTTTTATTTTTGGAAACAATACTTTTTCGCGGATAACATATATGTTACCATATTTGTTAACTTATGTTACTTCCTCAATTTCATAAAAATCAATTTTTAGCTAATTATATCCTTCTATAATTTTCTAAATTATGAATTATTATAAATAAAAATAATTTATTTAATTTATTTACTTTTAATATCAATAATTTGATACGGATAACACAAATATCACCACATGTGTTACCCTATGTTACTTCTTCATTTTCTATACAATTACTATTTTATAATTTATATTATTGTAAATGTATTTAAAAAATACATTAATTTCGCCTACAATCAAATATTTCAAATTTTTATTTTTGAAAACAATACTTTTACACGGGTAACATATATGTTACCATATTTGTTAACCTATGTCTTACTCAATTTCATTAAAATCAATTTTTAGCAAATTATATCTTTCTATAATTTTTTGAATTACGAATTATGTTAAATAAAAATAATATATTTTATTTTTTTATTTTTAATATCAACAATTTGACACGGGTAACACATATGTTACCACATGTGTTATCCTACGTTACTTCCTCATTTTCAATACAATTGCTATTTTATAATTTATCTCCTTGTAAATATTTTTTAAAATATATATTAGTTTGGTCTAAAATCAAAGTATATTCTATGTAACTTCCTCAATTTTATTAAAATTAATTTGACACGGGTAACACATATGTTATCACATGTTTTTACCCTATGTTACTTCCTTGTTTTCAATACAATTGCTATTTTATGATTTATCTCCTTGTAAATATTTTTTAAAAAATACATTAGTTTGGTCTAAAATAAATTATTTTTATTTTTAAAAATAATATTTTTACGCGGGTAACATATATGTTACCGTATTTGTTACCATATGTTATTTTCTCAATTTCATTAAAATCAATTTGAGACGGGTAACACATATGTTACCACACATAAGATGTAATTTTTGGAGTACTTAACTGAAAGATAATTAAAATTTTGGAGATCAAAGTGTAAAGATGTAAAAAGTTGAAGGACCTAAGATGCAATTTTTAGAGGACTTAAACGAAAGATAATTAAAAATTTGGGGACCAAAGTGTAAAGATGTAAAAAGTTGAAGGACCTAATATGCAATTTTTAAAGGACTTAATTGATATATAGGGACTAAAGTGAATATTATATAAAGTACATGGACTACTATGCAATAAATAAATATTTTTATAAGCGTTTATATAATAGAGAAGAAATGTATTTTTTATATGTATTATTTAGATGTAGGGTAAAAATAAAAAATTTAAAAAAGAAGGTATATTTCAACTTTTTATAAAAAAAAAAAAGGTGTATGAGCTAATTATCCCTTAATTAATAGGTATGTTTGTTGTTGGAGAACAAAGCTATAGTAGGAGTAGATCTAGGGTTAGGGTTAGGGTTAGGGTTAGCGTCGCCTATAAATATAAAGGCCACAACAGATTAAGAGAGTTGGTCTTCATTACTTGCTAGCACAAGAAAAAAATAGTACCCAATACAATTACTCCCAAAGTTTTGTTTTCATCTGTTCTTGATCGTGGAAGTCCAGATCTATTCTTGTTGTGGTGGATTACCATTGGAGGTTAGACAATTGGACAACTATGGTCTTGAATATCGTACCACCAACTAATTAGATTCCATGGTATTCATCAAGGTAAACTTCTATAACGATAACTATCTAAGTACAAGGTTGATCCGACTTATAAGAACTGCAGATTTAATTTTTGATGTGCATGTGTACGTCAATTCCCTACATTTATGGTATAAGTGTCAATTGTGATGCTCAGATCCAAAAATATGAGGCCCACAATGACATATCACGAACGTAATAAGAGATAATATTTAATAAAATTTATAATTCATGGTTAAAAGATAACCAAATAATATCTTATTTGAAACGAGCTTGATTCGTAAAATATATACTTAATATTCTTTATTAAATAAAGACTCTTAATTTAATTATTCCACCACGAGTGTAGTCAACGCTTCGAATCTCCACAAATCCTAGTTACCTGGAAGGGGAAATGAAAAGGTGAGAAAAATCTCAATAAGTATATACGTGTTCATATATTAACAATATTATAGAATCTTGAACTTGAAACATGAAACATGAAACATGAAACATAAAACTTGTACTTGAACTTTCATTTGAATTTTCACTTGAACTTGCATAGTGGAGACACAAAAACTATACCGAACTTAGATGTTAATAGTTATTCATGCGTAGCGCTACTAAAATTTCGGTTCGATCTTATAACATACATGTGGACCCATCATATATATTCCAAAATTAATATATAAAACACATTTATACTTACCTTGCTTGAATAATTGAAGAACACTTATTTGCTAAACTTTCACCTCACTAATCCTTGAATCGTGTGCTTATTATATATAAAACTGAGAGAGAATGAAGGGGAAATATATGTTGTGGTGTGAAATAAATGATGAACTCGGGTTCTATTTATAGGTTTTCAAGACACTTAGTTGAATTCAACTGAGAGTCTTTAAAAGATAAACATTATCTTGAACTCTTATCTTTAAGATAAGTGATAGGATTTATTGAAGATAACTCAATCTCATCTCAAGTGATAGGAATTATTGAGGATAATTCAATCTCATTTATCTTAAGAATCTATTCAAATTTTAAACTATAATTATCACAATTAAATTAATTTATTAAATGACATAGGATTATATCTAATTATCTAATTAAATATAAAAAAATATGTAATATGTGGAAAAAAAAATAAAAAATTGCACTCTGGTCCAAACTATTGGTTTATATTCAAAATAGTCCCTAATCTTTCAAATAAATAAATCTTACCCATAGATTCAAATTTAACGGCTATATATGTTGGTTATGGATATTATAATCTACCCACCTAAAACAAATTTTCGTCATCGAAAATTACCTCAGCTGTCGTCGGCAAATAGTTGGGGATACTTAGATTGTATTTCATCCTCGCGTTCCTAAGCTGCCTCCTCGACCAAATGGTATTGCCATAATACTTTAAACAGTTGTATCTCCTTGTTGCGAAGCTTTGCAATTTCTAAGCTATGACACACAATGGTGCTTTTTCATAACTAAGATCCCGTTGAATTTCCAATGGTTGAAGTTTCACTACATGAGCGTCAGTAAAATACTTTCTGAGCATTGATACATGAAAGACATCATGTACTGCTGAAAGTTCTTGTGGCAAAGCTAACTGGTAAGCGACATTCCCAACTTGATTTAAAATTTCAAAAGGGCTGATATATATACCTTGGTCTAAGTATACCCTTCTTACCGAACCGTAGTACTCCTTTTATTGGCGTAACTTTTAAGAGTACCTTATCTCCGACTACAAATTTCAAGTCTTTTCTTCTTTTATCTACAAAATTTCTTGTCTATCTTGAGCCTTCTTCATACTAACTCTAATCTTCTCAATTGCCTGTACAGTTTGTTCAACAATTTCTGGGCCCAAGATTTTACGCTCGCCAACTTTATCCCAATGAACGAGTGATATGTATTTTTGCCAGTACAATGCCTCATAGGGTGCCACGCCAATGGAGGCATGGTAGCTGTTATTATATGCAAACTCAATTAAAGGTATATATTTCTCTCAATGACCTCAAAACTCTAGAACATACAATCAAAGCATATCTTCTAATGTTTGTATCGTCCGTTCAAATTGTCCATCTGTTTGAAGATGGAAAGATGTACTAAGTTCAATTTAGTTCCCATAGTCCGATGAAACTCTTCCAAAAGTTTGATGTAAACATTAGGTCTCTATTCGATACAATTGAAATTGGGACACCGTGTAACCTCACTACCTCTTTAACATACAACTGTGCAAATTGGTCCATAGAAAAATTCATGCGAACAGGCAAGAAATGGGCTGACTTGGTTAATCGATCAACAATTACCCAAAAGGCCTCATGAACTTTTACTGACTTCGGAAAACCTACCACAAAATTCATTGTCACATGTTCCCATTTCCATTCTGGAACCTTCAACAGTTGCAGTAATCCCGACGTTCACTGATGTTCAGCTTTCACTTGTGGACATATTAGGCACTTCTTCACGTATTTAGCTACATCTTCCTTCATATGTTTCTACCAAAATATATTGTTTAAGTCACGATACATCTTCGTACTTCCAGGATGAATAGAATAAATAGTAGAGTGAGCTTCTTCCAAAATCTTATTTCTCAATTCCTCAAAATTCAGTACACAAAGACATCCTTGATAACATAATGCTTTATCTTCAGCTACATCGAAATCCTTCCGCTTCTCAGTGTCAATCTCAGCTTTGATAAACTTGAAGAACTGATCACCCATTTGATGGCTCTTGATTCAATCACAAAGAGTTGGTCAAATCGAAAGTGCTACAATTCGAGCAACAGAATCAGAGGGTGTGGCAATCACCTCGAGACTTAATCTTTCAAATTTCCTCCATATGGGTCTCTGTATTGTCAACATTTGTCCTGATGTCTTCCTACTTAAGGCATCGGCCACTATGTTCGTCTTGCCTGGATGGTAATGAATTTCATAATCGTAATCATTTTACCAGTTCAAGCTATCTCCCCTGCCTCATGTTCAACTCTTTTTGAGTGAAAATATACATGAGGCTCTTATGATCTATATAGATGTCATACTTTTCTCGGTACAGATGATGCCTCCAAATTTTCAGAGCGTGGACCACCGCAGCCAGTTCTAGATCATGTGTGGGATAGTTCTGCTCATGAGGCTTCAATTGTCTTGATGCATACCAAACTTGTTGCATCAATACACATCAAATGCCCTATTTGGATGCATCACTATTGACTACGAAACCCTTTGATCCTTCAAGTATAGTCAATACTAGCACATTAGCTAACTTTTCTTCAATTCATCGAAACTGCTTTCACACTTTTCTGTCAAGTCAAACTTTATACCCTTGTGGGTCATATGTGTTAAGGTCCCGATATTTTAGAAAATCTCTCAATAAAAATCATGTAGTATCCTGCTAAACCCAAAAAGCTACAAACTTCTTCTACATTGGTTGGCCTTGACCAGTTCAGTATTGCATCTACTTTACTAGAGTCCAACTCTATTCCTTGTGATGTGACCACATGTCCAAGAAATACTACCCGTTCCAACCAAAATTCACACTTTTTGAATTTTGCAAAGAGTTTTTCCTTCCTTAGGATCTCTAAAACAATCCTCAAATATTCCTCGTGCTTTTCTTCACTTTGAGAGTAGACTAAGATGTCGTCAATGAATATGATAACAAACTGGTCCAAGTATTCATAGAAAATGCGATTCATCAAGTCCATGAAAACTCCAGGAGCATTAGTTAAGCCAAATGGCATAACTAAGAACTCATAGTGATGATAACGAGTTCTAAAGGCCATCTTTGAGATGTCACTAGGTTTGATTCTCGACTGGTGATATCCTGAGCTCAAATCGATCTTTGAAAATACTTTGGCCCCTTGTAGTTGGTCAAATAAATATTCAATTCTAGGAAGGGGGTACTTATTCTTAATAGTGATTCCGTTCAACTCCCGATAGTTGATGCACATCCTTATTGAACCATCTTTTTTCTTGACAAATAGCATAGGTGCTCTCCATGGTGATACACTGGGTCAGATGAATCCTTTTCCAATAACTCCTCTATTCAGGCCTTCAATTCATGTAACTCTTTTGGCTCCATTATATAAGGAGCTTTAGAAATGGGTGTGGATCAAGGAATCAGATCAATCATGAACTCCACTTCTTGTTCTAGTGGCATTTAATTCAAATAATAGGGAAAGACGTCTGAAAAATCCCATACTACCTTAACATCACCCACTGTTAACTCTTTATCTTCCTTAGCTACTACTGTTATTAAGAATCTCGTACATCCTTCTAACCTTAAGATTTTTCTTGTCTTCGATGTTGAAATGATACGGGGTAGGGGTTTTATCTCGATCACTGAAAGGTGAAGTTCTACCTCTCGAGGTTGCTTAAACACCACTTCTCTTTCAAAGCATAGAATAGTTGCGTGGTTCTTGGAAAGCTAGTCCATTCCTAAAATCACGTCAAACTCTAGCATGTTCAAGACATATAAGTTCGTCTCCAAAGATTTACCATCAATCTCTATCTTAGCTATCTTTACTATATGGTATGTACTTAATACTTCTCCGGAAGGGTAGCAATATCTAAGGGAAGTACTTGCATGTTCACTAGGAATATTGAGTTTGCTCATAAACTTAGGGGCTATAAAAGAGTGAGTAGAGCCATAATCAATCAAAGCATAAGCAGGTACATGGGAAATGAGGATGTTACCTACTAACACGTTGCGGTCTTGATCCTTTTCCTATGTGAGTGCAAATACCCTGGCTTGGCCCTTAGGGAGATTTCCAGGCTTTTGTTGCTGCTGCTACTTCTTTTGTTGTCCCTTGGGACAGAATTTGGCTACATGGATTGCCTCTGCACAGAAATGACATAAATTGGTTCCCATAAGACACACTCCAGGATGGCGCTTCTGGAACTTGCTGCAAATTGGATGTTGGTGATTGTTTGTAGTTGGATGCTACTGATACTTGTTTGTAATGGGGTCCTATTTACTCATCTTCTTACTCCTCTTCGTAAAGTTCTGCTTCTATTTATCCTTAGTGTCATCCCCACTTACGCTTCTCGAATGACCCAGACTCTGGTTACTTGTTATTACTATTGGAGTTCTTCTTGAAATTAGCTAGCTGAGCCTTAGCTAGCACTTCATGGTACGTGCACAATTCCAAGGTAACCACTGCTTGCCTAAGGTCATCTCTCAAGCCCTTGATCGAAGCGCCTTCCCCGCTTAAGCTCAGTGTCAACCAACTCTGGTGCATAGCGTGATAATTCATCAAACTTCATTTCACACCCTGTCATGGTCATTGTACCCTGCTTCAATGTTAGGAATCCTGCCTTCTTCTGACTTCGAAAGCTTACTAGATAGTACTTTTGTAGGAAAAATTCCTTGAATTGATTCCAAGTCCACACATGGTCACTAGCCCTGGACCTGGCTGTTGAGTCCCACCAATGTCTAGCTCCTTGTTGTAGCATTCATGCTGCACAAGTCACCTTTATGGGATCTGGGAATTCACTGATATTAAAGATCCACTCAATTCCAGCTACCCAATCTTCG
Organism: Forsythia suspensa; assembly: GCA_023638005.1. Classification (NCBI taxonomy): domain Eukaryota; kingdom Viridiplantae; phylum Streptophyta; class Magnoliopsida; order Lamiales; family Oleaceae; genus Forsythia; species Forsythia suspensa. The sequence continues at coordinate 40,152,455 of CM042674.1, forward strand.
ACTACCAAAGGATCAAACCCACTCTCAAATGATGGGGGTTGGAGCTTCCTGAATTGTTCAACAATGGCAGCTACATTGTTCATTTGAATTGGGGTTTGTCCAGCTGGTGGTGGCACTAAGCTGCGTATCACGTCAAAGAACTGCATAAAATTGATTGTTTGGTTCGTTTGCCTCATTCTGTGGCCGACTGTTCCTATTGTTAGCATTTTTATCACGAGTTTCCATTTCTTTAGTTAACATGTAAACGTGAAACAATCAATCATCGAAAGCACTAAACTTGGCAAAAGATTAACATACTTTATTTCATAAATCTTGATAATTTGGCATAAAAGAAAATGATTACTTGGGATACAAGTCCAAAACTTGAATATAAAAATTATAAATAACATAGCTTTCTAGTCATCTGAAAATTCTCTCCATCGCTCTCATTTAGTCTTGCTTCTTGATTATCCACGTGGTCTGGCTCACGTGTTTCATCAGGGTATGGTGTGTGGTTGTTTTCAAGGCTTTCCTCAGGGTCTTCTTCAATAATGTTACCATTATTGTCAATTGAGGGCACCACTGTGAAGTCGGACTCATAACTCAAATGTCTTTCAATTTCTCTATTGTCGCTAATTAACCATTTTTTCCTCAAACAAGTTATCAACAAGGCGGGGGGTGTCTGATAATTAAATCTCTGTTCAATCTCATCCCTAAACTGTTTCCAGCAAGGGTTAAGTGTCCTCTGAATGTGATAAACAACTTCATCTCTATAAAAGTTATACCCATTTTTCTCTGCTCCTCTTATAATTTTGTCCATTGTGTTCAAGTGCTCTAGCAAATTATAGTTCGGGTTCTTTGCATATGTCTTATGTAATTTCAAAAACATCTCACATCTCTTGGCTTGGGCTCTAATTACTTGTGGGACGTCTATCAACCATCTAAAAAGAAAGAAACATATAATAAGTAATTGTTTTTGCTTCATTGATTTGAATATCGAGCAACTAAAAGGCTTCTAGGTGAGGAAGAGGGGTCATTAGACCACTTAAATTTCAAGCTCTCCTTAGACAGTTTAGGTCATTTTGACAAAGCCTTTCAATTTTGTGAATATCAAATTAAGAAAACTCAAACAATGGATAGAAATCGAATGGTTTAAAAATATAACATTTCTATTTGAGTAATTTCTAATGGGCAAGGTTTTCTATATATATATAAGTTCCTTATTATAAATAACGTATACTTAATTAACTTTAAATATAAAACATGATTTTCACATAATTCTTAATTCCAAGATAGATTTCATAAATGTTCAAATACTTAACAATTCATATTCACATGATAACTTAAGAAAAATAAATACATTATGTATAACTACTTGTACCTGGCTTGGAGGTGAACTTTAAATCAGCTTATCATAGAAGAATCTTTATTACTAAAATAATAACTAAATTTTTTTCTACTGTTCACGTCCATGAACAGCACCGTCATTGTTCACGTAAACAATATCTTTTTTTATTTTAGAAAAGTCTACATGAATGTAAACCTTCGCTCTGATACCACTTTGTGACGCCCGGATCCTAAAATCCGAGGGCCATGATAACATATCATGAACGTAATAAAAGATAATATATAAAATTTATAATTCATGGTTAAAAGATAACCAAAAATATCTTATTTGAATCGAGCTTGATTCGTAAAACATATACTTAATAATTTTTAATAAATAAAGACTCCTAATTTAATTATTTCACCATGGGTGTAGTCCACGCTTCGAATCTCCACAAGTCCTAGTTACGCGGAAGGGGGAAAATGAAAAGGGTGAGCAAAATCTCAATAAGTATATACGTGTTCATATATTAACAATGTTATACAATCTTGAACTTGAAACAAGAAACTTGTACTTGAACTTGAACTTAAACTTGAATGGTGGAGACACAAAAATTATACCGAACTTAGATGATAATAGTTATTCGTGCGTAGCGCTAATAAAACTCCGGTCCGATCTTATAACATACATGTGGACCCATCATATATATTTCGATATTGTAATAAATAAAACACGTGTATACTTACCATGCTTGAATAATTGAAGAACACTGATTTGCTAAACTTTCAACTCACTAATCCTTGAATCGTGTGCTTATTATATATAAACTGAGAGAGAAGGAAGAGATAAATTTATGTTGTGGTATGAAATAAATGATGGACCTCAAGTTCTATTTATTGATTTACCAAGACACCTAGTTAAATTCAACTAAGAGTCTTTAAAAAATAAACCTTCTCTTGAATTCTTATTTTTAAGAAAACAACTACATCTTAAGTTATAGAATTTATTGAGAATAACTCGGTCTCATTTATCTTAAGAATCCATTCAAATTTTAAACTATAATTATTTCAATTAAATTAATTAATTAAATAACGTATGATTAAATATAATTATCTAATTAAATATAAAAAAATATGTAATATATGGAAAAGAAAATAAAAAATTACACTCTGGTCCCAAACTATTAGTTTATATCAAAAATAGTCCCTAATCTTTCAAATAAATAAATCTTACCCATAGATTCAAATTTAACGACTATCTATGTTGGTTCTGGATATTATATCAATTATTCATTAGCAGGTAGAAATGATTCCATGTTTCTGTTATTAATTTCATCCATGTAAAGTGTGTATATATACTGATTATGAATGAAAGCAGTACGCAATTCTGCCAAACCATTTTTATATATTTCCTCAAAGATTCATTTGTTATCAGAGTCACAATGGCCAATAACGATTCCACCAACAATACACCAACCTCTCAGTCAGATTCAAGCTCCTTGATGCCTCCACTGCTGGGAGGTAATCAACTTTCATCATTTGGAATGAATCTAACCCAAACACCTTCAATAAAGCTTGACAAGAACAACTTCCTACAATGGCAAAACATGATTCTGCCCATTATTAGAGGGCATAATCTTGAAGGGTTTATAATGGGAACAAAAGTGTGTCCACCAGAATTTCTTGGTACTCAAACCGTCACCAGAGAAGGAACAAAAGTTAAAATAACTCCAAACATACCTGAGTACAACAAATGGATGTCAATAATGGGCAGGAGCTATGAGAGTCATGCGATGTTCGAGCTCTTACATACTTTGGAACGCTGTGAGGGAAAGCTATTGGATCCTTAACAGTCTAGAGTGACTTTCCTCACTAAGGACCAGGAAATGATCAAAGGCAGCGGACACCAACGTGAGAACTGCAGTCGCCGCCGCTGGTTTTCGCAGCAGCAACCACTGATATAGTAGCGGCAAATTTAATTTTTTTTCCTCTTCGCGTCAATTCGACGCTCCACAGCCGTAGTGGCTGCTAGTGTTGGACATCGGCAGTGCCACTGCCACAGTTGACTATGGCGCTGGATTGTGTCGGCCTTGCTATGTCATAATGGGTCGAAACCCTATGTTGTGATATGGAGAAGAGGGCTTCCCATGAAATTTTCAAAATTGTATGGGAAGCCCCTAATTTCAAAAGACTTAGTTGGCCTTCTTGTAATTTTGGAAATTGCAAATGAATGACTCATTGTTTTTAAAATTTAAAAGGGCTAATTGTGCAATTTCAAAAATTGCATATTAAGTCCTCAAACTTTAAAAAGAAAAATAGGGTCTCAAATGTAATTTTAAATTTTTTAGAAAAATTATAATTATTGAATTTTTAATGCTGGTCAAATATTCTATATTGAATAAAATTTCTTTTAAACCATATTTTGAATTTTTGACCGGATTAAATTTTGACTTTACTTTGTAAAATTATAATTTTTGACCATATACAAATTTTGTCTTCAATTTAGGGTATGACTTTAAATTGGGAGATAAAATAAATTTTGAAAATCTCCTTTATGAATAAAATTACTTGATTAATTTGATTAATTACTTAATTTTATTGTTGAAAAATTAATTATTTAATTAGATTAATTATTTAATTTCGTCTAGTCCGTTCTGAAATGTCTAAAAGGTTTAGACTTATACTGTCAAACCTGCAAATTTTGAAATTAATATTTTTGAATATTAGATATTAAAATGAAGATTTAGTGGATGATTGTGGACTCGACCCATGTGATTGGTTGTATGGTTAATTATTACTGTTGATTGTTAGTTGGGCATGCGATCCTATTATTTATTTAATTGAGTTTTCAAGCTATTTATTTATTATGGGCAAGCATGTCCATTTATCTGGGTCTACGTGTCAACTAGTATAGGATACATATTGCAATTGGGCCAAAATGAAGTATTTAGTATAGGATACAAGTTACAGCAAGAGATGGAGATGATTACATTTAGCATTCGATGAACGAATGCAACATTCCTTAGGAATTGATCGACTAATCTTCCTTTTGGCTCGAGAAAATTTAGATAGATAAAGTCCATAATCATCCACAGTTATTATTATGTATGATTGATTGCAAATTGGATGTTAGTTAATATACATAAATGTGATGAGATAGACCCCTCTTTATCAAAATATTAAATTCGTATTAAATAGTTAATACAACGTTTCTTCCATTGTTGTATTAAAAAATCAGAGTCTATTATCGATTCATTATGAACTTCAACATGAATAAGATTCAGTGTACCCTACCTGAGCTACTTAATATGCTGAAAACTGTTGAACCCAAAATTAAACAAATGAAATGGGCAAATTTTGACCATTGACACCTTTAAAAGCACTAAGAGAAAATCTAAAAGGACATTTCAGAAAGGATCTAAGAAGGCCAAATCTGTTGGAAAACAGTTAAAGCAAACAAAGACAAATTCAAGTATGATGATCCGTGTTTTCAATGTGAAAACAAATGGCATTAGAAGAAGAACTACAAGGCATAAAAGAAATAAACTAAAAACTCATATCTTTGGTATTGCATACTTGGTCATATAAATGAAAATGCATCACCAAGTTACATAAAGATAGATACTTGGATTCAAATGATTATGAATCATTTGATAAGTGTGAATCATGCCCATTGGGCAAAAAATAACCTAGACCCTCTTTTCTGGAAAGAGAGTCAGAGTTGCAGATATTTTGAGTCTTGTACATACTGATGTATATGGACAAATGTCTACAGATGCTAAAGGTGGTTTTTCTTATTTCATCACATTTACAGATGACCATTCTAGATATGGTTCCATCCACTTGATTAAATTCAAGTGTGAAGCCCTTGAAAAGTTCAAGGAATTCAAGCAAGAAGTAGAAATGCAAGAAAATATTCTGACACTTAGATCTGATCAAAGTGACGAATATTTAAGGAGTGAGTTTTTAGACTATCTAAGAGAGAATGAGATTCTCTCGCAGTGGACTCCACCGTATAGACCACAACAAATGGTGTGTCTGAAAGGAGAAATCGTACCTTACTTAATATGGTGCGATTAATGATGAGCCACACAGTTCTTTCAAAATCATTTTGGAGATATGCACATAACACTGCATGTTATACACTAAACTATGTCATATCTAAATCGATCAATAAAACTCCATACGAGTTATGAAAAGTGAACAAGACCTGATATTTCATACATGAACGTTTAGGACTGCGACGCTTATGTGAAGCGCGTTGAATCAGACAAGTTAGGAGCTAAATCTGATAAATGTTTATTTATGGAGTATCCAGAGAAAACTGCAGGATACTATTTCTACAATCCCATCAAGATGAAGGTCATCGTATCGAAAGATGATGTATTCTTAGATAAGACAAGTAGGAGCAAAGTAGATCTTGAAGAGGTTCAAGAAGCCACAAATAAAATTGACCAATTAGATGATCTAATGGCTAAGCTTGAATCTGATGAGGCACAGATTGAGAAATTGAAACCACTAGTTCCCAAGGACATGCCAGCTCTGCGTGTAAGTCGAGCATAGTAATTCATTCTCCTTAGAGATGCGATCACCTGATTACCAGTAATTTATTACTAATCGAAGAAGATAAACCTACTACTTATGCAGAATTGAAGTCAAGTGTTGACTCAAAGAGATGGTAGGAAGCCATGGAATCTAAGATAAACTTCATGTACGAAAACAAGATTTATGTAAATTGGTTTATAAGAAAAAGGTCGACATGGATGATAATGTTCATACTTACAAGGCAAGATTGGTTGCGAAGGGTTGCAAGCAAAGACAATGAATTGACATTGATGAAACTTTCTCACCAATGGCCATGTCTAAATCAATTCGAATTCTACTTGCGATAGCAGTATACCATAACTATGAGATCTGGCATATTAATGTCAAAACTGCATTCCTTAACGAAAATCTTAGTGAGGATGTGTACATGACACAACTCGAAGGTTTTGAATCTATAGAACCAAACAAGGTATGCAAACTACAGAGATCTATATATAGATTAAAGCAAGCCTCTCGGAGCTGGAATCTTCATTTTGATGAGACAATCAAAATATTTTATTTTATCAAAAATAAAGATGAACCATGTATAAAAGGTTAGTGGAAGTAAAGTCATGTTTCTAATTTTGTATGTGGATGACATACTATTATTAGAAAATGATGTCCCGTTGCTAAAATCAGTAAAATTGTGGTTAACCAAAAATTTCTCCATGATGGATATGGGAGAGGCGGTGTACATTCTCAGTATAAAGATCTATAGAGATAGATCTAATAGAATGCTTGGTCTATCTCAATCTATGCACATACATAAAATCTTAAGAAGATTTAGCATGGAAGAGTCTAAAAGAAAACTTTGTCCCATCTGGCATGGGATCTATCTCTCAAAAGAGATGTGTCAAAAGACACAAATTAAACCATGGATAGAATTTCTTATGCATCAACAATAGGATCTATCATGTATGCCATGCTACGTACTCGATCGGATGTTTCATATTCTTTGAGTGTCACAAGCAAGTTCCAAGCGAACCCTGACAAGAAACACTAGATCGCAGTCAAGAACATCCTTAAGTACTTAAGAAGGACTAAAGACGTGTTCTTGGTGTATGGAAGAAATGAACTTAGAGTTCAAGATTATGCCGATTCCAGCTTTCAGTCTTATAAAGACGATAGCAAATCCCAATCCGGATATGTATTTACTCTAAATGGTGGTGCAATTAGTTAGAAAAGTTCCAAACAAGAAATGATCGCTGATTCAACTACAAAAGTCGAATATATAGTTGTTTAGAAGTAGCAAATGAAGCGGTCTGGATCAAGAAATTCATTACTAAACTTGGAGTAATTCTTAGCATTGTTAATTCAATATCTTATATTGTGATAACAATGGAGCCATCGCACAAGCGAAGGAACCCAAGTCTCAATAATGATCTAGATATATAAATTGAGGCAATATCATCTCATCAAAGAGATAATATTAAGAAATGACATAAAGATAGAACAGGTTTTAACATACAATAATGTAGTAGATCATTTGACAAAGTTGTTGTCCCTAGCACAAGCATGATGGTCATGTTAAATCTGATGGTATTAAGATACCTGAGTGATTAGATCTAGTTTGTATGGAACATTTTGTGATATATTATTTGTTAGACATTGATGTGTATGAGCAAATTGATTAATTAAATACTTGTCTGGCAGATTTTTAATTTTTAATTTTATCATTAAAATAATAGAGTTCGAAGGAAAGTTTATAGTAACTTGTTAATCACAAGGTGTTGTGATTATGAGATGTATAAATAACTTATTCTTGAAATATCCCTAGTCATAATAATAATGAGATACATATATCATTATTGTGAATAGACTAGCATGTGTTGCATTTCTTTTGAAGAAAGTAGTTGATCTCATGAGCTAAGATGTAGAGGGCATCTGAATGAACACATGAATGCATTATTATGAGAACATGACATTGGATGACCCGCCTAGAGATTTCACATGGATAACTATCCAAGCATCAATGGTAAATCTCTAATGCGCGATAGTAGATTTGGTCTTTTGACTTGATGACATCATAGAATCTTAGATGAGAACCGCTATACTTTGGCGAGCGTTTATTGGGACTCGAAGATTATGAATCACCGAGAAGACGTCGTTCGGGTATAGTGAGAATCATATGAAGGTTGTGAATGTCCAATATGAGGATTCGTCACTTTCGAAAGTAGGAGATTATAACCTGATTTTTGCCAACTTAAGTTGATATAAATTTCCTCGGACGAGGTGGAGTTATGAGTTGAAAATATTTCAATCATAACTAGATTAGATGGAAGAGTTGAGGTGAATAATATAATTAGTTGAAATGAAATTGACGTTGATCCATATCTTTTAGCTAATTGAGTTATATTAATGAAGAGATTATATTTCTACGATAACTGCACATATATTAGTTATGTCATACCACATGACATTTCTCTTCATATGAATTGTCTTGACACTTTGCTAGATGTCAATCTTGGACGGCGATGTGAATTGATCGATCTAGATAAATCGATGAGAATATCACTGTCTTTGCCATCGTGAATAGGAACCTAATGGATCACACATATAAGGCGATAATTGAGCATCTGGAGTTGGACCTTGTCCAAGTAGGAGATTGTAAGAATTAATGTTCAAGGTCCAATTAATTAGGTCAGACTTAATTACTTATTGGAACAAATTAATTAGATTAATTAATTGAGCCCATTTGTTGTTGGCTAACGAAGCTCTAGTAGGACTAGGACTAGGACTAGGACTAGGGTTAGGGTTAGGGTTAGGGTTAGGGTTAGGATTAGCGTCGCCTATAAATACAAAGACCACAACAGATAAATAGAGTTGGTCTTCATTATTTGCTAGCAAAATCAAACGACGGAATCCAATACAATTACTATCAAAGTTTTGCTTTCATCTGTTTTTGATCGTTAAAGTTCAGATCTATTCTTGTTGTGTGAATTACCATTGAAGACTGGACAATTGGACAACTGTGGTCTTGAAGATTGTACATCCAGCTAATTAGATAATCAGATTCCACATTACTCATCAAGGTAAACTTCTATTACGAATTCTATTTAAGTACAAGGTTAATCCAACATATAGAAATTGCAGATTTAATTTCCGTTGTGCATGTAAACGTCATTTCTTTACATTTATGGTATAGGTGTCAATGATTCATTAGCGAGATAGAAATGATTCCATGTTGTGTTATTAATTTCAACCTTGTAAAGTGTGTGTATATATATATATATATATATATATATATATATATATATATATATATATATATATATATATACTATAATATAAGTGTCTATCACCTATTTACTATTCACCCTTCAACCAACATAACGTCGTTTTGATGTTGTATTAGTCTTAATTTTGTCCAAATCTCACCATTTTGTCCTAATCTTTTGACACTTTTGTATATTAAATTAATATCTTTGGCGCAATTTTTGACTTCTTCATCTTTTCTTTTCTTTTATTTGTTTTAATATACATATATTAGTGTCTTTTAGCTGCAATTATTGACTTCTTATATATTATAGTCAATATATATTCATTTTCCTTAATAAGTAATCAAATTTGGTGCTTTTTTATATCCCAGTTCTTTGTGGAAGAACAAAGGACTAATACAATCAATTCCTAAAGGTTTTGGTAAATTTCATTTTCTCTAAAATGTATTTTTGTTGTCCAACTTAAATATTTACTGCAGCTTATACATTACGTATTTTTACATAATTCTAGTTGGAGACGATATCCCTATGGGTTACCTAACCATTGGTTTTGGTTTCACATAATTTCATGTTATATAACTCAAGTTATGGACAATTTTGTAAATTGCGACATCATGAATCCGAGAAACTGCCTTGGATGTTTCGGTGAGCATTTTAGTGTGTCAAAACATGCCGTCGGATTATCAAATTTTTATATGTGGTAGCTACATGGGTATTCTACGTTCCTTGAAAATTTCATATTGTTCGGTGATCGTTTTCTATGTCAAATAAATTTGTTTTGCTCCATGATTGGGTGAATTGTTTCTCAAACTGCACTTCTGTTGACCAACTCAAAAATATGCTGCACCTTATATATTAAGTATTTTTACATAATTCCAATTGGAAACGATAGCTCTATGGGTTACCTAACCATTGGCTTTGGTTTCACATAAATTTATGGTATATATCTCAAGTTATGGACAATTTTGTAAACTATGACAGTATGAATCCGAGAAACTGCCTAGGGTGTTACGGTGAGCATTTTAGTCAGCGAAACATGCCGTCGGACTATCAATTTTGATATGTGTTAGCTAAATGAGTATTCTATGTTCCTTGAAAATTTCATATTTTTCGGTTATCGTTTTCTATGTCAAACAAATTTTGTTACTCCATGACCGGGTGAAGAAATTTTAGTAACACTGCCCTTATTTTGAAAATTTTATTCACCGGTCATGGAGTAACAAAAATTCTTTGACATAGAAGACGATCAACGAACAATACGAAATTTTCGGGGACATAGAATACTCAGGTAGCTACCACATATCAAAAATTGGTAGTCCGACGGCATGTTTCGACATACTAAAATACTCATCGCGAAACCTCCTAGGCTGTTTTTCGATTTATGCCGCCGGCGTGCGGAATCGATATTATAAACCAATCAAAAACTTTAAGTAGTGTAAATATCTTCATAAACTTTTGTGGACCTTGGTTTTGTGGTAGTTTTAGTGGATTCTCATGTTTTGGTTACACGTTAATGATGTGAACTTGAAAGGTTTTGCTAAACTTCATGTTTTTCTAAGATGCGGTTTCGTTGTCCAACTCAAAATTTTATTGCACCTTATATATTAAGTATTTTACATAATTCCAGTTGGAGACGATAGCCCTATGGGTTGCCTAACCATTGGCTTTGGTTTTACATAATTTCATGTTATATAACTCAATTTATGGACAATTTTGTAAACTGTCGACGGCATGAATTCAAAAAACTGCCTAGGAGGTTTCGGTGAGCATTTTAGTATGCCTAAACATGCCGTCGGACTACCAATTTTTAATATGTAGTAGCTACCTGAGTATTATATGTCCCTTGAAAATTTCGTATTGTTCGGTGATCGTTTTCTATGTCAAATAATTTTTTATCACAAAAAAAATTGAGCTAAAAGCCCATACAAAATAATTAAAAAAAAAAATTTATTTCAAAGACTTTGTCGAGGAAGTCAAAAAAAAAAAAAAATTCAAACTCTTTCCCACTTTGTCGAGTAAGCAAAAAAAAAATATATATTTCAAACTGTTTCTCACTTTGTCGAGTAAGCCAAAATAAAACAATAAAAAAAAAAAAATTCCAACTTTACCACTTTGTCGAGGAACTCGACAAAGTGGCCAAAAATAATAAATAAATAAAATTCACAATTTACCACTTTGTCGAGGAACTCGACAAAGTAAAAATTATATTTTTTTGAACACTTTGTCGAGTAACTCGACAAAGTTCAAAATTTTTTTTTTTTTAAATTGTTCTTTTGGTCCCAACTTTTTAAATTTTTAACTAATTTACCCATAATTTTTATTTTTATGTCATTGACCATCCCCAATATTTAAATTTTGTTGAAAGTTCAATTTGACTATTTTTTTGGATTTTTTTCAAGTTGCTCGACAAATATTTTTTTTTTAATAATAAAATTAATGTCTTTGGTTTGTCAAGTTATTCAACAATAATTTATTAAAAAATAAATTGGTCGAGTTACTCAACATCAATTTTTGACACTATTTTTTTAAATTAGATTAATCCTTACACTCTCTCGAGTTACTCGAGATAGCGAAAAAAAAAAAATTATTTTGTGACTTTCTTGAGAAAGTCGAAAAAAAAAAAAAAAAAAAAAAATTAAAGCTTCCTCGAGTCCACAAAATTAAAAAAAAAAAAAAATTAATTATGGCTTTCTCGAGGTTACCGAGAAAGCCACACCTAAAAAAAAAAATATATTTAATTAAGGGGCTTTCTCGGGGTTCCTCGAACCCGAGAAAGCCCCTTAATTAAATATTTTTTTGTGGCTTCTCGAGTAACTCGAGAAAGCCATAATATTTTTTTTTGTGGCTTTCGAGTAACTCGAGAAAGCCATAATAATTTTTTTTTTTTTTTTTTTTTTTTGGAGTTACTCGAGAAAGTCAAAAAATGTTTTTTTTTTTTTTTTTTTTTTCTAGTAACTCGAGAAAGTCATTTAGGAATTTTTTTTTTTTTTGTTTTAAATACTAACTTTGCCGAGTTATAAGGCAAATTGGGGAAAAAGATAAAAAAAAAAAATTTCAACATTTCACTTAGTCATGGATTAAAAAAAATTCATTTGACATAGAAAACGATCACTTTGAAAAATACGAAATTTTCAGAGAACATAAAATACTTATGTAGCTACCACATATCAAAATTTGATACTCCGACGACATATTTCGACTTACTAAAATGCTTATCAAACATCCCATGAATAGGAAGGAAAAAAAAATTGAAAAAAGTCGACGAAAAAAAAATTAAATAAAATTAATTTTTTTTCCCTTAGTTGAGTTATTCGACCAAAAAAAATTAAATTTTTTCCCCTTTATCGAGTAACTCGACACAAAAAAAAGTTAAAAAATTGTCAAATTGGATTTAAGACTTAAAATTAAAAAAATTATATAAAAGTCATGTTATATAACTCAATTTATGGACAATTTGGTTTTACATAATTTCATGTTATAACTCAATTTATGGACAATTTTGTAAACTGTGACAACATGAATCCGAAAAACTAACTAGGATGTTTCGATTAGCATTTTAGTAAGTCAAAAACATGCCGTCGGACTATCATATTTTGATATGTGGTAGCTACATGAGTATTCTATGTCCTCCGAAAATTTCATATTTTTTGTAATCGCTTTCTATGTCAAATGAATTTTTGTTAATCCATGACTAAGTGAAGTTTTGAAAAAAAAAAAATTTTCCTTTTTTTTCCCACTTTGTCTCATAACTCGGCAAAGTTAGTATTAAAATAAAAAAATAAAAAAAAAAATTGACTTTCTCGACTAACTCGAGAAAGTAAAAAAAAAAAAAAAAAAAAAAACTTTCTCGAGTTATTCGAGAAAAAAGAAATTTTTTTTGCAAACTTTCTCGAGTTACTCGAGAAAAAAGAAATTTTTTTTTTTTTTTTTTTACTTTGTCGAGTTACTCGACATAGTTTTTGAATTTTTTTTTCTTTTTTTTTTAACTTTGTCGAGTTACTGGAAAAAGTTTTTGAAATTAATTTTTTTTTTCCACTTTGTCGAGTAACTCGACAAAGCGTTAAATATTTTTTTTTTTTTTTTTTTAACTTTGTCGAGTTAGTCGACAAAGTTTTTGAAATTTTTTTATTTTTAATTTTTTTTTTTGCCACTTTATCGAGGAACTCGACAAAGTGGTAAAATGTTGATTTTTTTTCGCCCACTTTGTCGAGTTCCTCGACAAAGTGGTAAAAGGTTATTTTTTTTTTTTTTTTTTTGCCCACTTTGTCGAGAAACTCGACAAAGTGATAAAATGAAATTATTTTTTTTTTTATTTATTTTGGCCACTTTGTCCTCGACAAAGTGGTAAATGAATTTTTTTTTTTTTTTTCTTTTTCCACTTTGCCTGTTTGAATATGTCTTTTTTTTTTTTTTTTTAGTAATTTGCACTTTTAGCCCACAACCTTTTTATTTATAACAAATTTACCCCTAATATTTTTTTTTAACATTAGTCATCCCCGACCTTTGAATTTTGTTGTAAATTTTATTTTGTCCTCCTTTTTAAATAATAATAAAAAAAAACTAATAACAACAAAATAAAATAAAAATGTAAATGAAGTCCTACAACTTCTAAAAAGTAGTCCATTTTGATTTTGACATTTTTTCATTTTTTTAATTTGTACTTTTGGTCCAAACCTTTCAAATTTGTAACTAATCTACCCCAACTTTTTTTTTGGACATTGGCCATCCAACTATCACCCTTTTGTCCTACATATTTGCATTAAATTTTTATAAAATCAGCTTTTGTTGACTTTGCTATTTTTTTTTTTGTGTTGGTTTTGTCGAGTAACTCTAAAAAAAATACAATAAAGAAAAAAATACAAAAATTTGTCAGATAACTCGACTAACTATCACCCTTTTGTCCTACATATTTGCATTAAATTTTTATAAAATCAGCTTTTGTAGACTTTGCTATTTTTTTTTTTTTTTTAAGATTTGGCTTTGGTTTTGTCGAATAACTCTAAACAAAATATAATAAAGAAAAAAAATACAAAAATTTGTCAGATAACTCAACTTTTTTTTTTTATTTCGATTTTAATTCAGTTTACCTTCTGAATTGTAAGGTAAATTTTTTATATTTTTCAATTTTCTTTTTTACATATTATTCTAAATAATTGCAGTATATGTTTAAGAATCAATATATTTTTATTTTTTTTATAAGTTACAATTAAACTAGGCATTTACCTTTATTCTTGGATTAACTCCTCTTACAAAATGTGTAACATTGTCACATTGTGTGCCTTTTTATAGGATGTTCAATGAATATGTTTATTCCAATATATACATCTATCAATTACTACATTCATCTCCTTAAATAATTCATGTAGCGAGTTCATTAATTCACTTAATTTTATGTGAACGTTACATGGCTTATTATAGAATATTCAATGAACACATTTATCTCGATACATGTATCTTAGTATCTATCAATTACAACATTTATCTCTTTAAATAATTCATGTATATAGCTTAGTACAAGAAATTTTAATTTCATGTGTCTAATTATTAAAATATATAAATGGTCACTAATTATTCAAAATGAAAAAGTCCACATACATTAAAAAAAAAAAAAAAAAAAAAAAAATTAGTGAACACTAACTTTTTCGCGTTACTATTTAACTCGAAAAAGTTTGTCGAGTTACTATTCAACTCGACAGACTTTTTCGAGTTGAATTGTAACTCGAAAAAATTACTGTTGACGCATAAAAAAAAAAAAAATTTTTTTTTTTTTTTTTTTTTTTTGAAGGTGAGCTTTTACATTTTGAATTTTTTTTTTAATGAAAAAAATCAACAACATATTTTATTTTTTCTAACTTTTAATTATAACATTCTTACTAATAATGTTATAAATTAAAATTTGATTAGAGTAGGTGTAAACAAAAATTAATTATATTATGAACTTCTTTCCCAAAGATATATTTTTCACTTTTTATTTAATATTCGATAATTTAGGAAGAATGTCAATTTATAGAAAATTGAGATTTACTTTAAAATGGCAAAAACAATTCAAGATAAACTTTATTCTTGGATTGACTCCTCTTACAAAATGTGTAGCATTGTCGGATTGTGTGCCTTTTTTATACGATGTTCAATGAATATGTTTATTCCAATATATGCATCTATCAATTAGTACATTCATCTACTTAAATAATTCATGTAGCAAGTTCATTAAATCACTTAATTTTATGTGAGCGTTACATGGCTTATTATAGAATTTTCAATGAACACATTTATCTCGATACATGTATCTTAGTATCTATCAATTACAACATTTATCTCTTTAAATAATTCATGTATGTAGTAGTACACGAAATTTTAATTTCATGTGTCTAATTATTAAAATATATAAATGGTCACTAATTATTCAAAATGAAAAGTCCACATACAAAAAAAAAATTAGAATTGTGAGCGATAACTTTTCGAAGTTACTATTTAACTCGAAAAAGTTTGTCGAGTTACTATTCAACTCAACAAACTTTTTCGAGATGAATAGTAACTCGAAAAAGATACTTATTCATGCAAATTTTTGTTTTTTATGGTGAGCTTTTACATTTCTAATTTTTTTTTCAATGAAAAAAATCAACAACATATTTTATTTTTTATAACTTTTAATTATAACATTCTTACTAATAATGTTATAAATTAAAATTTGATTAGAGTAGGTGTAAACAAAAATTAATTATATTATGACCCTCTTTCCCTGTATATTTTTTCACTTTTTATTTAATATTCGATAATTTTGGAAGAATGTCAATCTACAGAAAATTTGAGATTTACTTTAAAATGGCAAAAACAATTCAAGGCTAACTTTATTCTTGGATTGACTCCTCTTACAAAATGTGTAGCATTGTCAGATTGTGTGCCTTTTTATAGGATATTCAATGAATATGTTTATTCCAATATATGCATCTATCAATTACTACATTCATCTACTTAAATAATTCATGTAGCGAGTTCATTAAATCACTTAATTTTATGTGAGCGTTACATGGCTTATTATAAATTTTCAATGAACACATTTATCTCGATACATGTATCTTAGTATCTATCAATTACAACATTTATCTCTTTAAATAATTCATATATGTAGCTTAGTATACGAAATTTTAATTTCATGTGTCTAATTATTAAAATATATAAATGGTCACTAATTATTCAAAATGAAAAGTCCATATAAAAAAAAAAAAATTGTGAGCAGTAACTTTTTCGAGTTACTATTTAACTCAAAAGTTTGTTGAGTTACTATTCAACTCGACAAACTTTTTCGAGGTGAATAGTAACTCGAAAAAGTTCTATTCATCATTTTTTTTTTTTTTTTTATGGTGAGCTTTTACATTTCTAATTTTTTTTTTCAATGAAAATAATCAACAACATATTTTATTTTTATAACTTTTAATTATAATATTCTTACTAATAATGTTATAAATTAAAATTTGATTAGAGTAGGTGTAAACAAAAATTAATTATATTATGACCCTCTTCCCTATATATTTTTCACTTTTTATTTAATATTCGATAATTTAGGAAGAATGTCAATTTATAGAAACTTTGAAATTTACTTTAAAATGGCAAAAACAATTTAAGGCAAACTTTATTCTTGGATTGACTCCTCTTATAAAATGTGTAGCATTGTCAGATTGTGTGCCTTTTCATAGGATGTTCAATGAATATGTTTATTCCAATATATGCATCTATCAATTACTACATTCATCTACTTCAATAATTCATGTAGCGAGTTCATTAAATCACTTAATTTTATGTGAGCGTTACATGGCTTATTATAAATTTTCAATGAACACATTTATCTCAATACATGTATCTTAGTATCTATCAATTACAACATTTATCTCTTTAAATAATTCATGTATGTAGCGAGTACACGAAATTTTAATTTCATGTGTCTAATTATTAAAATATATAAATGGTCACTAATTATTCAAAATGAAAAAGTCCACATACAAAAAAAAATAAAAAACATAAAATAAAATTTGTGAACAGTAAATTTTTCGAGTTACTATTTAACTCAAAAAAGTTTGTCGAGTTACTATTCTACTCGACAAACTTTTTTGAGATGAATAGTAACTCGAAAAAGTTACTATTCATGCAAAAAAAAAATTATGGTGAGCTTTTACATTTCTAATTTTTTTTTTCAATGAAAAAAATCAACAACATATTTTATTTTTTATAACTTTTAATTATAACATTCTTACTAATAATGTTATAAATTAAAATTTGATTAGAGTAGGTGTAAACAAAAATTAGAATTTTATGCAACTTTAAATTCATGTATATGATCATATTTTAAAAATGCTAGGGTATTTTATCTTTTTGTAGACGAGGAGTAAGAAGATTTATATGGGTTCCAGTTCTTGTTCAGTTGCCATTTATGTAAGATTTATTGTTTTTATCATTTGTTTTTTATGTTAGATATGCATATCCTAGGGCCTTTAATGATGGTTATCTTACCTTGTGAAATTTGAAACTAGATCCATTAGGAGGTTTTGCATTCTAATCTCTTTTCAAGTCGGCCGTGATTGAATTTTTCTAGCTAGAAATTTTGATCGACTCCCATGATTTTGACAACCACACGTGCAACATCATTTTGGTTGAAACTATGAACAATTATAATGAAAGGCATTTGTAAGTGAGAAGTCTTCTCCCTTTTCTCATGGATAACAGGAAGCTCTATATAGCATCTCTCTTAGATTCATTTTCTAATGTTATGTAGATAAATATCTTATTATGTGATTTCCAGGTTTGGGCAGCCTATCAAAGTGAACTGGGTATATGACAGTGGTCAGAAAGAGGGCACATCAAGTAGGTCCATGATAATGTCTTCTTTGTGTACCTAATATGCAGTTCTTTCCTACTTGATTATCATACTTGATACTTCACTTTTTGTGTTCGTTCTTTGAAAAGGTATTTCAAGATGTGATTCTTTGTTTAATAATCTAATCGACTTAATAATCGTGAGATACTCTCGATAAGTACTTATGATTGAACTTTCCAATATTTTGATATGGTTGTCATTAATGCAAAGGTAATCTGTAATCGAAGTCGGAAGCAAGAGAAATATTTGTCGTACATACTAATATTTTGTGCTAATTTGATCTTTGAAGCATGTTAACTCACTTTCTTTATTTTCTATTTATGTAATGTATCCATTAGTATCCTCGGATTTCAAGTATTAGCTTTTATGTTTTCTTCTTGGATTTTGCTTGTTCTATATAACCAACTGCTTTTATGTGATATGGTATGCAGAAAAGTTTTCATGAACAATTCTCTTATGTAAACCTTTCCGTATGCACCATTTTTGTTACAGAATCTCCTCAAATTTCTCATTGTTACGATTTTCTTGTCAACTATTAAACACGTTAATGTTATTTGGTTTCGTCTTTTGAGCATATTGGTTAGGGTACATACAATACTGTGTTCCAAGCGCGTGACTTAGAAAGTGGAAAAATAATTGATTTGAAGAAGGTACGATTTGACAATTTTGAGCAGAGAGTGTTTGTTTCATGGCTCAAGAAATAATGATTCTTCACGGCTTGACCATCCAAATATTAATAAAGTTGGATGGATTAATTACTTCCCGATTATCATGCGAAAGATATATCGGTGTTTTGAGAACATGATATCTCAGAGCTATTATCTTGCCCAGACATAAAGTTCAGTGAAGCACAGGTTTGGATATTTATGTGGAAGGATATATTTTTCTCACTGTGAGCACATTGGATTAGAACAATCCAATTTTGATTACAATGGTGATTTGCACCTTAGATGACACTAGATCAGAAAATTGAATATCTTGTAATATTTGGAAGCATGTTAGATTTTAATATTTAAAATTATTCACAAGGAAAAATGGAGGATTTTTGTGCAGCTTTGAGAGTTCATGCGTGCATATCTAAGATGATTCACTGAAAATGCTAAGAGTTGTATTATTTTTTGTCGCTGCTTCTGGAGAACTGATTATTAAGCTTATTAGATTATTAAACAAAGAGTTAGAATTTTTTAACTTAGCAAAGGCATGGGACAATTAGAAATAAAATCCCACCATTGGAACAACATAACTTTACAAAAATTAATGAGTTCATTATTTGAAAAGTACAAAAAAATATTTAAATTCTATCAAAATTATATTAACACAATTGCTTTTAATTAGTAGATTATCACGGACAACTTACGTGCATAGCACGTACATATAATATAACTAGTATATATATATATATATATATATATATATATATATATATATTGATGATGAATGAAAGCAGAACGCAATTTTGCTGAACCATTATTATACATTTCCTCAAAGTTTCACTTGATATCAGAGTCACAATGGCCAATAACGATTCCACGAACAATACACCAACCTCTCAGTAAGATTCAAGCTCTTTGATGCCTCCACTGCTGGGAGGTAATCAACTGTCACCATTTGGGATGAATCTAACCCAAACACCTTCAGTAAAGCTTGACAAGAACAAATTTCTACTATGGCAAAACATGATTCTGCCCATTATTAGAGGGCATAATCTTGAAGGGTTCATATTGGGAAAAAAGGTGCGTCCGCTAGAATTTCTTGGTACACAAACCATTACCAGAGAATGAAAAAATGTTAAAATGACTCCAAACGTCTCTGAGTACAACAAATAGATGTCAATAATGGGCAGGAGCTATGAGAGCTATGAGAGTCATGCGATGTTCGAGCTCTCACAGACTTTGGAATGCTATGAAGGAAAGCTATTAGATCCTTAACAAGTCTAGAGTGACTTTCCTTAGTAAGGAACAGGAAATGATCAATGAGCATTGATCAATATTTAAACACGGTTAAATAGCTGGTTAACAACTTGGAGATAGCAGACAAAACAATAACTCAATTTGATCTTGTGACTAAAGTTCTTGCTGGACTAGATGATAAATATACTCATATAGTTGTAGAGATCAACATCAGAGATTTTTTATCATGATATGAGCTACAATCTCTGCTTATGGCTTTTGAAAGTAGACTTGACCGCCTAAATGTTATTAGGAACAACTTGAGCAATGTAAATTTTACATATACCTCTCCAAATTACATTCAAAGACCAAGTTCAAGTAACCACAAACTTGTTAGAGGAAATTTTGGTAGATCCACCTATTGTGGCAGATCATCTAGTTACAGAAGATGTGGTAAAATTAGAGGTAGATGTGGTAGATTCAATGAAGGAAAAGGACCTTGCCAAATATGTGGTCTAAGTAACCATTCTGCCAATTGTGCTTCAACATGTATGACGAAAGATATATGAGAAGCAGGCCAAATCTGCAGAACAACAACATTACAACTCCAATCATGTTACCACTGATAGAGAGAACATTAATGCTGCAAATGAGTAGAGAGGTAAAGAAAAATTAATTGTTCCAAATGGAAATCCTTTGCATATTGCTCATATTGGTAATACTTTCCTTCCTGCCTTAAATGATGAGTCTCTTGTGCTTAAAGATGTATTAAATGCACCTAAAATAAAAAAGAATTTGATTAATGTATCTCAACTGATATTAAACAATAATGTATTCATGGAATTTCATACTAATTTTTGTCTTGTTAAGGACAAACAAACGAGGAAAGTCTAGCTAGAAGGGAAGCTTAAGGAAGGACTGTATCAATTAGAATTCCCAAATCAAGTCATCAAGTCCTCATATAAAAAATCAGTCTATCCAAATAACATCAGCAACTGTGTACTTACTGTTAATTCAAATTGTGATGAGTCCTCAAGTTATGTTAAGTCCTTAGAGTCTAGTTTAGATGTTTGGCACATAAGACTTGGACCCCTTTCAAATCTTGAAATGTCTCAAGTATTAAAGTTGTGTAATGAAAATCAGAGGTTAAATGAAAAGCAACTTTTCTTTGAAGCATGTCAATAATGGAAATCACATTCTCTTCATTTTAAATCTTCAACTTCACATGCCTTTGAACCTCTTGATCTGATTCACACTGATGTTTGGGGACCAGCACCTATTAATTCCAACTCTGGTTTTAGGTACTATATTCTGTTTGTTGATGACTACATTAGGTTTACATGGATCTATCCAATGATGAACAAATCTAAAGCCATAAGTTTCTTTACTCGATTAAAAAATCTGGTAGAAAATAAGTTTGAGAGAAAAATGAAAGTGTTACAATCAGATTGGGGTGAATTTAGAACTTTTGTTAGCTTGGCTAGACAATCTGGCATTGAACGTACCTCAGCATGAAATAAGAGAGTTGAAAGAAAGCATAGGCATGTAACAGAAGTGGGCTTAACTCTGCCGGCTCAAATGCTATTAAATTTCTGGTGGAAATCTTTTCAAATTGTAACCTATCTTACTAATGTTATGCCTACTCCTACACTATATTTAAACTCACCTTTCCAGACCTTATATAAAAGGGATGTGGACTATAAATCCATCAAATCCTTTAGGTGTGCATGCTATCCTTGTATCAGACCTTATTAGAAGCATAAGTTCAGTTTTCACTCCTTGAAATGTATCTTTCTAGGAATTGGTGACTCACATAAAGGGTTCAAATGTCTTAGTCCTTGTGGAAAAATATATATCTCCAGACATGTTGTCTTCAATGAACTAGAACTTCCTTTTCAGTCTGAATTTCTAAACAAACAATCAACCACTCAAAATTCAAAAACAATTATATGTCAACTACCTTACTTCTCTCAGCAAAATCAACAAAATTTGAGTTCAAATCTAATTGATATAGTCTGCCCTGATGTAACTCAGATATTAGAAGACTAATCTCAAAACTCAGATCACTTAGGCTTGAATAATTTTGGAGATGAGGATTTAGCACCAACTGATCATCATATGAACATGGGAGATGAACCACAGAACATTGAAGCACATCAAAGCACAGAGATTAAAATTGATTTACTACCCAGTGATCAAACTGAGCTGTAAATGGTAGGTTGTGTTGTGGAACATCCTATGATATCCCGAGGCAAAGCTGGTGTGTTCAAGCCTAAAGTTTATACAAGTCAAACTACAAACTATTCCCTCAGTAAAAATCAGGCTGAAACTGAACCACAAAGTGTATCAGAAATATTGACAAATAAGAATTGAAGAGGAACAATAAGAGATGAGTTTGAAGCTTTAATCAGAAATAAAAATTGGAAGTTGATTCTACCATCTTCTACCTACAAATTAATTGGAAACAAATGGATTTACAAAGTCAAGCATAATTCATAAGGAAAGGTACAGAGGTTTAAAGCAAGATTGGTGGCAAATGGATTTCTTCAAACTCCTGGAGTTGACTTCTATGAAACATTCAATCATGTTATCAAGGCCTCAACTATGAGAGTGATACTTACTCTTGCAGTGTCTAAGAAATGGCAGATCAGGTAGGTTGATATCAATAACGTGTTCTTAAATGGAAAACTTGAAGAAGCTGCGTATATGAGTCAACCTGAAGGTTTTGTTCATCAAACAAAACCAAATCACATATGCAAACTGGAAAAGACCTTGTATGGCCTAAAACAAGCTCCAAGAGCCTCGTATGAAAAGTTGAGAACTACATTACTTGACTAGAAGATCAAGCAATCAAAAGCAGATAATTCCTCGTTCTACTTCAGGAGTGATCAACATATTATCTTCACTTTGATATATGTAGATGGCATATTAATCACAGGAAATGATAATACCTTGGTACAATGTTCTATTGATAATTCAAAACAAGTTTTGCTTAAAAGGATATGTGATTTCTACATAAATTTGTAGGCATTGAAGTTCACAAACATAGCACTGGTCTTCATCTTACTCAAACCAAGTATACCACATATATACTAAGAAGATTTGAATATCATCATTTAAAGCCTTGTGCTACTCTTATGGAGTTGGGAAGATGTTATCAAAGAATGAAGGTGAACAACTTAGAATTCCTCCTTATATAGAAGTGCAGTAGGTGGACTTCAATACCTATCGCACACAAGACCTGACATCACATTTGCTGTCAACAAAATGAGTCAATTTTTGCAAACACCTACAAATGATCATTGGAAAGCCTTGAAAAGAATCTTCAGATATTTAAAGAGAACAATTGATCAAGAACTATGGATTCAAAGAAGTAACATATTAAACATCAATGGCTATGCTGATGCAAATTGGGATTCATGTCTAGATGATAGAAGATCAATTGCACGATATTGCATTTATGTAGGGGATAGCTTGGTAGCTTGGTCTTCTAAAAAATTAATATGTAGTGGCCAGATCAAGCACAGAATATGAATACATGGCTTTAACTCAAGCCACTACAGAAATCTCTTGGATTCAGTCACTGCTTAAAGAGCTGGATGTTCATCAAGAATTACACCAATTCTATGGTGTGATAATCTAAGTACAAATGCACTTGCAGAAAATCCAATTTATCATGCTCGTACAAAGCACATTGAGCTAGATATCCACTTTGTCAGAGACAAAAGTTCTGAAGAAAAAGCTGAAAATATGCTATGTGCCTTCTTCAGACCAAATAGCTCATTTACTAACGAAACAATTATCTCACTCCAGATTCTTGTTCCTAAAAGACAAGATGGGAGAAACTAAAGTTTCATCCAGCTTGAGGGGGTGTTAAGAGTTGAGCTGAAATCAGCTGGTACTCAGCTTCACCATTGTAGTATAGATAGCAATCAGCTTCCTGGTGGTATCAGCAAAATAACAGATTCACTTAGCAGTAGACATTTTCCTTATATTTAGGGTGTAGCTAAATTTATGGTATAGGTGTCAATTATTCATTAGCAGGTAGAAATGATTCCATGTTGTTGTTGTTAATTTTATCCCTGTAAAGTGTATATATATACC
Organism: Forsythia suspensa; assembly: GCA_023638005.1. NCBI lineage: Eukaryota > Viridiplantae > Streptophyta > Magnoliopsida > Lamiales > Oleaceae > Forsythia > Forsythia suspensa. Next base: position 40,176,424 of record CM042674.1, read on the forward strand.
GATGATGAATGAAAGCAATATGCAATTCTGCTGAACCATTTTTATATATTTCCTCAAAGTTTCACTATCCATGAGCGTGGGACCCTGTCCATCTAGGCAAAATGGACCGAAAAAGGTCAAAGTTAGGGGTTGAAGAAGTTAAAATCGTGATGAAATACTTGCAAGCCAAGTCAGCAACCTCTTACTGGTGTTAACGCCTGGGCCAGCCCTGGCCCTAGGCGGCTAGACAACCGCCTAGGGCCCCCCAACCATTTAGGAGTCAAATTTTTTTTTTAAATCAGTCTACTTACATGTGAAGCTTAAATAGAAAAATATTCCAAATCTAACCTACATTATCTATCTTAATCTAGTTTTTAAACATTTTGATTCAAAATGATTTTTCAAATTGTTAAGATTTAAGCATTAAATAAAAGCTGAAAAATAAAGAACACAAGAGATTAATCATATATATAACAACTCAATGAAAGTTCTCTAATTATAATGAAATATTAGGACAACCTAATTACGTAAAATCTCGAAAAATATCCTTACTTAAACAAATACAAATATCGTATACCTTTTTGGGGTGTTGCCCCGAGAGAGAGGTACAGAATAACAACAAATTAAGCCCACAAATTAACACAAATTTCAACTATTTTTCATTCAATGAAGAAGAAAAAGGTACCCTTTTTTAGCTTTCAAGTCTGTCAAAAAATTACATTTAAAACATCTCAATTTATTAAGGACCCCATTTTAATTTTCGCCAAAGGCCCTCTAAGTCTCAGGACCGGCCTTGGTTAACGCCAAGCCCCTTCATCATCTAGAAGCCTAGTAATTTCATTTTTACGTTGTCTCTCCATAAAAAAAAAAAAAAAAGGTGTATTATATCTCCAAGAGTGCGCCAACTCTTGCCTGTTGCGCCCAAAATAGTTTTTCCTTTTTCATATAAGGAGCTAAGTTCCCTTTCCATTTCTCTAACCATCTCCCAATCATGGATACTCGAACTGTCCTTATAAGCGACCTCTAACCTTCCCCTGCAACTCATTAATACATTGATGGAATGACCCACTTTTGCGCCAATGTCAACGCTTAAGATCAGCCCCGTATCGGTTAAGGCATTACTTTGTAGGAATAATACAAGCACTATTCCATGTCTCAGCAATGGTCTTCATGCAGCTAGTGTCCCGAAGCCATAGAGGTTCAACTTTAAAACAGCGATGTCAGAGATGGCCATGCACAATTGACCTATGCGGATCCATTTCTAATAGCAAGACCATCCTGTTCGAACCAGAGTGCGTGAGCAAATCCATATATGTTGGTTAATACTTTTATATTTAACCAGTGTGGAATTTATTTTTTAATAATAAGTAGTGATGAAATAATGCTTTCTAGGTATAGAGAATTTAGATGTTTAACATTTAACAATTTAAGTAATTTGAAATTTTATTTTGTTATACGAAAATACAAAAGTTTAAATTAGTTATAATTTAAATTATGTTCATGTATTTAGAATGAATACTGTTATTTATCATTATTGGTGATAATCGCCAATTTATATGTCAATGTAGTCCACTATAATTGATTGGTACTACATAAATATGTTGTCTCTTTAAATCAATCAATTGTAGTGGGCCTCGCTAACACATAGACAGATGATCATCATTAGTGGTGATAAATAATATTACTCATTTAAAATTTTGAAAAGTAAATTACACTCACAGTTCCCACTTTTTTAGGTTTGTAGCAATTTCATCCACATTCAATTTTATTCGTACATATCACCCTCAACCTTTTATTAATTTGCATATATAATCCACATATAGTCCGTTTTCGATTTTGCCTTTAGCTTAAATTAATTATTGGGATTCTTAACTTTATCAAAAGTGTAAAATAGCCTATTTACATTCAATTATTTCAAATAATTAAAAAAATAAAAAATAAAAAGAAGAAAAACATCTTCTTCTTCTTCTCTTTTTTATCCCCAACCCCAACCAAATGGGAGGAATTTCTCTCCCTCGATTTCGAACACAAACTCGTCAGAGTTTTGGTCCGAAACTAGAGGGGTGAAATCTCCCGGTTAAAGGAAAATCAGGGAGAAGATCTCCCTAGTTTCACAGAAACCCAGGATGGAGTAGAGTGTGGTGGGGTGGGTTGAGGAAGAAGATGACCTTTTTCATTCTTCTGTTTTGTATTTGTTTCTTTTTTTTTTAATTATTTTAAATAATAAACTGTGAAGAGACTATTTTACCATTGTTAAATTAGTTAAATTTAGGTCATGAGTTTGACTTTTTGTTAACTATCAAACATTCGGACAAAATTCATTCGAACTTTATATTTTTTTTGAGCGCACATATACTGAAAGACGCATGTGCCAATTAGAAGGTTTGATACTTGGTGACACATTTTTTATTATTTTAAGTGAAAATTTGTAAAAAATAATAATAAAAATTTTTAGATTTATTGCACTTTTAAAAGGTTGGGGACTCAGCTACAATTTTTCCATCATATATTTTCAATTTTTTGCTATTTCATTTTATTTAAGTTAAGAGATAAAATTGTCAAAATGGGCCATCTCCTACCATATGTGCGAATTAATGAAAGGTTGGAATGATATATGTGAATAAAATTGAATAAAGATGAAATTACAAACATGAAAGAATTGAGACTGTAAGTGTAATTTATCAAATTTTAAATTGTTAACATCATGTCATATTGCAATCAATGTGTGTGAAGTTCTAATTAATTGCAAAATTGATATTTTTATATTAATATATAAAATTCAAATATCATTTTTATTCACACATTTTTTAAGACTCATAGTTTTTATTTATTTTTTATCACTCGTAGTTTTTATTTATTTTTTATCTACATATTTTGTAGGTCCCACTATTTATAATTTATAAAAAAACTTTACCAAACAAGCACTTATATTACTTGAACAATAAATTTCAAAATATTTTTTGAATATCTTAATATTCAAAATTGTTTTGTGTGAAATGATGTTTATATCAAGCACTCGTTTGACAGAGATTATGAACTAACTTATAAATTAATATTGGTTTATTTGAGTTAAAATTGTTGACTTTTCAAATCACTTTAATGTAAATTGACAAAATTATCCTTTTTACCTTGAAATAGCATCTTGTTGTTTGAGGGTAATATAAACATTTCATGTTAAAATTAGTTTAAAAAGTCAAAAAATACGACTAAAATAAACTACTTTTGATTTATAATCTCTATCAAACAGGACCTCAACGCAAGAAACTTATAAAAATAGATCCTAAAATTTGAATTTTATCTTTTATTCTTACTTAGTTTATTATTACATTATTTTATTTTATTCCATTAAATATTTCATTTCTAAAAAAACTAAAAGTAAATTATTAAATACAGATTCAAACGCCATTTCCCCACCCCGATTCCGTTCATTGACACCGCTACAATGCCAACAGCCGCCTCCCAAACGCCACCATTCCGCATATATATACACATATACAAACACGAAATTATGTCTTCACCGGCCAGTTCAAAATTTCGAAATAATGGAGTCCAATGGCCCCTCCCTTTTCCCCTTGGAAACCTGCCCTCCAGTCACTGATGAACAATTCAACATTTTTCACTCCGGCGACCGGAGATTGTATGCCCTGTTGATCATCGATCTAGGTCGGGAGCCTGCTGAGTCCATGCAAGTTATGGCGTTTTGGATGTGGCTGGAGAAAGAGGGAAATGACAAGAATTTGGTTGATAGAATTTTGTCTTTGCCTCTTGTTATGGTGAATGAATTGGCTGATGAAACAGTTATGTGTCTGAAATGCGTCGAAAATGACAGGTATCCATTTCGAGATGGGAATGAGTTCATTAGTTTGCTTCCTGACATCGTGAGTAGCAGGATTAGCCTCCGGCATTTCCATGAAAACCGGATTGGAGTGTTGCGTGGTGTTACGCAGATGATGAATTCCGTATGTGGCCGTGCTTTTATTGACATTCTACAGAGTGCTATGCGACTTAATGTCACTGTTTATGCACCACAAGAGGCTGCCGCTGGTGGTGGTGGTGGTGGTGGTGGTGGTGGTGGGAGAATGCCGTTCATGGGCAGCGGTGGAACTATTCATGAAGTTGGAGAATCAAGCAGGACTGCGGAGATCAGAAATGAGGGAGTAGGACCTATAGTGCCAATGTTGTACAATCCTTTCATGGATGTCCCTTTTTTCCCTCTTCCTCCACAAGGTGTTGGAATACCCTTGCCGCCACCGCCAGTTCCGTCACCCGGCCGCAACCACCCTCTGCCTCCTACTGGTGTCCCCATTCACATGGCAGGGGAGTTTCCCTTGCCCTCCTATGCTTTCGCAGGGCAGCAAGAAATTTTAAGCCATGAACTTGAGGAAATGTTGAGCCATAGCCTTACCATCAGAGAGGAAAATCAAGAAGATGAAATCCCACCAGATGATAGAACAATTTTCTTGACATTTTCCAAAGGCTACCCTATATCAGAAGATGAAGTTAGAGAATTCTTCACCAGGTAGAAGAAAAACACACAAAATTATTTTCATTTTGATCCCTTTTTCTGAATTAATTATAAAATTTGTGTAGGAGATTTGGAGATTTCATTGAAGACATTTTCATGCAAGAAGTGGCTGCTGGAGAGCAACCACTTTTTGCACGGCTCGTGGTCCGGTCCAGTTCGATAATTAACATTATTGTTGGTGGAAGCAAAGCAAAGTATACCATAAATGGGAAGCATGTTTGGGCTAGAAAATATGTGAAGAAATAGCATCAGCATCAGCAGCTGCAGCTGCTACAGCCACCAAGGGTTGCTTCTCAGGCACAAGCCAGTTCCAGTTCATCATCAATGGCTGCCAATCATGCTAGGCAACCCTAAATTTAATGTCACTCTTTTTGGCATAAATAAGAGAGACAGGGTGCTTCTATTATCCTTTTTTTTTATATATATATAAATAAGTACTTGTATTATTTGGTGAGTGTTTCTATTTTATTTTTTATTAATATTATGATTGATGATATATGTTATAATTTCTTTTGGGGGCATTTTTATAGTAATATCCAGGTTTCATTTAAATTCTTTATTTAATTAAACTTTCTTACTTATAGTTGATTGGCATTCATGTGCTGTCATAGTTAATTTACACACTGTTAAGCACTAAATACATTGCAAGAGTAAAATTATTGTATAGAACAATGGTAATTAATAGAGTTATATTAATGCATTATTTTCGAGGAAATTAATGTGCTTACAATACAACATTTTCTACTATGAAAACATTATTGAGAATGAGCGACTACGAAACCAAATTGTAGATCAATAAATGAATTACAATTTGGTCGTGTATATTAAAAATGATATATTTGATTATCTTAGCAACGTTTTCAAAGTCACAATCATAATTAATGTATTGGAAACAAATTAATTATAGCATTTTTAGTATATTTTTGAGTTGTTTCAAAAAGGAAAAAATTATTTAATCACAATTAATTAAGATGTATACTTTTATTTAAGATCCAATTATTAAATGTCATTTCAAAGCATTTTTATCGAGGAATATATTTATTTTCTATGACAAAAAATTAAAATTTTAACGTATTAATTGTAAACGATATTTTATCAACTTTCCCATGACCAGAAAGCTACCATTTTTTCCTAGTTGAAGTCCCGAAACTATTGTATTTAAATTAAATTTTCAGTATTTATTTAACAACCAATTAAGGGTCCTAAGATAAACATAAAATATTGTTTTATTGCTTTTTAAGGACGACAGTGTTATGAAATCCAAGAATAATTGTGGTTAATAGATAAAAAGATTAAGAAACTGGATAATTTGATATATTGCTTAATATTAAATGGAAATCCAAGAATAATTGTGGTTAATAGATAAAAAGATTAAGAAACTGGATAATTTGATATATTGCTTAATATTAAATGTATTGTAAACATTCCGATTCACCCATAAATTAACACGGTAGGTCCCACTCATTTCATAAATTGAAATTCATCATTGTGCTGTCTTTGATTCCTTTGGTTTGCATTCTTTAATTAATCAGTGTGAAAAAAAAAAAAAAAAAAAGTCTTTTAATTTAAAAGAAAAAAGATTATGTCTTTTAATTGAAAGACATATAGGAATGGTTAAGTCTTTTTTTATTCAAATATATATTGTCAATAGCTATTTCCATGAAAGGTTGCAATCTTAGTGAAAAGTCATTACATTTGGATGAATGCTCACATCCATAGGCTATATAAATGTCATTTCATAAAGTATTTCCTGTTATCTACCGATCCTACCGGCGACCCACGAGGGAAGATAGTCCCACCCATGCGCCACGCAAGCATATGTCGAAACAAATACGCTTTGACTTAACCCTTCTTTGAGGCGGTGCGGACCAGGGGACAAAGTTACCGAGGCTCATAGGGCGGAACAACTTAATTGGCCGACCACGGTTTGCGCCCAGGAAGCCTCCCCGTGATTCAACCTTGAAAAGATTGATGGGATCGCCGCCATCACGCTTGTCACGATCATAGCCCCTTGGTTTGCGGTGAAAGTGACTTTCCCATTAATGCTAATGACGCGACACCAAAGATGTGACCTAAGAACCCCTCGGATGGAACCACAGGTCGCACATCGAAGGGGATTATTCTTGTAAGAATTTGCCTATAAATACTAAGCTCATTTCCACAATAAAGGACGTTGAAAATATTACTCTCACCATACATATATCAAGTCCTCCATTCCAACTATTCCGGAGTGCCATAACCGCCTGGGAATTTGTTAGTGAGAGGCCCTTAGGCTATCACCTTTGATTTAAGAGTGTCCTTGACCTTTTATTTTCCTTCCATCCGGACGAAGGATTATCTACGTGGTTGAATAAACCACGTGGCAGTCCTAGTAAGAGGAAAGTACACGTGAGCAGAGGTAGCGTGAGGATCCTGTTGGCAGCCATTTTTGGAGGTCAACATTTCCTACTAATAATCTTTTTTGTGTAAATTTCCATTTAATGTTCATGTCAAATTAAGTTCGACGATAAGACAGAAGTTTGCCTTCCTATCCTTGAAGACAATTGTTCGTAGCCTTAAACACTAGAGTGAACAAAATTTTGCTCACGATTTCATTTTTATCCCTCTAATCATCTTTCCACATAATAAGCTTGGAGGCAAAAAAATCTACCAACATATAGCAACTTAATTAAGATACTAATATTAGCATTCATATTAAAAAAATAATTCAGCTTAAATATGTTGAAAATAAATTTTAAATAAGATAATTGAACGCAATGTATCGAATATGACCTACACATAGTACCTCATGTTATTATCTTGTGAGTAATGCAATAACGTAGAACACATTATAATGGGGATTAGTAAATCAAGATTACTATAATAATATAATCAAAATATTTAGTTTTGTTGACCTTTTTCACACAATGAAACTTGTGTGTTTTTAAACTCATATCTATGTATATGTTTTATTTTTCTTTGATTTTGAATTCATTCTGATTATATAGGCATACACCAGTTAATTGCTACATCGTTGGCCACAAATACGCAAAAGGTATATTTAGCATAATTTTGACTATTTTTATATCAGTTTTGAATAAACTAGTTTATGATTATTCCAAGTTTTCAAAGCATTGTCTAATCAAATAGTTCTGATGAGTGATGTCTGACATTAGAATTAAAAATTGTGTCATTAATTTGTATTCATTTTTCGTAAAATTCAGTTGCAATGAAAACAAAAGTTACAAAACGTAAGAGGTTTCGAATCTTATAGTGAAACGACAATAAGATGAAAAAAAATAATTGACAAATTTAAAGTCGTCGTGAAATGCTTTGAACAATTTTTTGGTTAAATTTGACGACATGTAAGTTCTGATTTTTGTTTTTAGTTGTTTTAGAGTTTGAATTTCAGAAGATTTGTAATTTTACTATTTATTAGATTATTAAATTTGCAATTTTTTTAAATTATATCAGAAAGTTTAACTTTTATTGTTCTTTACTTTTATAATATTGTTTGTTTTGGATTTTTGTCGTGTTTTTTACTTGCAATTATTTTTTCTTACAAAATTGAAAGACATATGAGTTATTATTTTATTTTTTATTTAGGAGTTTGAATTTTGAAAGAATTATACTTATATAGTCTATTAGACTGTTAAATTTGCAATTTGATTATTTTGGAAAATATTTCAAATTTTGTGCACAATTAAACAATTAAAATTTGATTTCATAGGCTATATAAATGTCATTTCATAAAGTATTTTATCACAATTAAAATTTGATTTCACTCTCGAATTTTCCTACTAATAATCTTTTTTGTGTAAAATTTCCGTTCAATGTTCATGTCAAATTAAGTTCGGAGATAAGACAGAGGTTTTCCATCCTATCCTTGAAGACAATTGTTCATAACCTTAAACACTAGAGTGAGCAAAATTCCGCTCATGTTAGTTTGCGTGATCTTTTTTGCTAGATTATGTATATTGCAGTAAAAGTTTTTAATATTGAATGAACTACATCAACAACTATCATTATTTATTTGTCTTTCGTCAAGACGAAATTGAATGAAATTGAACATATTTCGAATTAATCAATCAAATCATTTTTATCCCTCTAATCATCTTTCCACATAATAAGCTTGGAGGCAAAAAATCTACCAAGATATGGCAACTTAATTAAGATACGTGGCGATCCCACATAGCGATCCGGGCGGGGTAATCCCCTCGAGCTCCATGTAAGCACGGTCAAAGTCAATACGCTTGGGACTCGGCCATCTCCGAGGCAATTTGCGCCGAGGAAGTTACATCCGAGGCTATTTATGCCGAGGAGCTTGAATAACCGAGGCTATTAAAGTCCAACCCTGCTTGCGTGCTAAGGAAGCCTTCCCTGCCAAGCATGTGATTCAACCTTGAAAAGATTGATGGGACTGCCTACCAATGCGGCTTGTCTCAGTAATAGCTCCTTAGTTTGCGGCTGAAAGTGACTTCCTCATTAATGCTAGTGACGTGACACCAAAGATGTGACTCTAAAAACCCTTCAGATGAGTCCACGTGTCGCACATCGAAGGAGATCATTCTTGTAAAATTTGCCTATAAATACTAAGTTTATTTCCACAAGAAGATGATGTTGAAAATACTACTCTTACTATAAAAATATGAAGTCCTCTATACTAATCTTTCTTAAGTGTTATAACCACCTAGGAAATTATTAGTGAGAGGCCCTCAAGCTATCACCTCTACCGTAAGTGTACCCCTCTCGGTCTTTTGTTACAGCTCCACCCGGTCCGAGACTCATCTACGTGGTTTAATAAGCCACGTGGCAGTCTAGTAAGAAAAGAAGTACACGCAGAGATAGCGTGGGGTTCCTGTTGGCAGCCATTTTTAGAGGTCAACAGATACTAATATTAGCATTCATAGTAAAAATAATAATTCAGCTTAAATATGTTGAAAATAAATTTTAAATAAGATAGTTCAAAGCAATGCATCGAATATGACCGACACATAGTACCTCATTTTATTATGTATGTGGCAGGCTATAACTGAATCATATTTGGTTGCTTAATTTTCAATGTTGTGTCACGCTCACTACCAAAATGTATAGGAAAATACTTGATGAACAATAACTTAGATATAAAATTAGACCACCACGTGTAAAATATCAAATCTGTCTTTTAAAAAAACATAAATAGGAATTTGAATTATATTTTTTTAAAGGACAAATTTGACATTTTACACATGGTGGTCTAACTTTACGTCCAACTTGATGTTCATCTAGCATTACTCGTATGTATATATGTTATAAGACATGATAAAATTTTAGACTGTAACCTTCTTCTTTTACGTGAGTTTGAGATCGACTGCAAAGGTACAAAAGTCAAAGCTAATATAATCATATCCTACTTATATTAAAAGTGTGAATATTTGATATACTATTCAAAATGATCAACCAAAATTGTTTTCTACCTATTTGGTTTAAAGAATTTGCAAAATAATTATAAAAATCCAAAGATGAATTTATCCTAATTAAATATGATATTTGTTCACGTTTCTGAAATAATTGTATGTAAATTGTAATTTGAAAAATTAGGTTTATATGAATAAATTCAGTATTTTAATGTTTATTTTTATTTTTATAGAGACTTAATGGAATGTGAAATACAAATGTAATTTTTGAAAATATGGCATGTGAAGTGTAATTTATACTCTTTATACGAAAAACTAGAGAGTGTTTCATAAATTTTCACGTGTAATATTCTCCAGAGTAACGTCAATAAATAGAATTTAAAATTCATTTTAAAATCCAAACCAATCTTTGTAAAATGAAATCCAAGAGGAACTTCATATGTATCGTTACATCGAGTACAAGTTGTAGGACTTGATCAAAAAGTGTTTCAACTTCGAATGTAAATTTCAAGATAATTGTGGCTTATTTTGCATAGACTGAAAAAAAGTATTTTGTGAGTAATGCAATAAGGTAGAACACATTATAATGGAGATTAGTAAAACAAGATTACTATAGTAATATAATCAAAATATTTAGTTTTGTTGTCCTTTTTCACACAGTGAAACTTGTGTGTTTTTAAACTCATATCTATGTATTTGTTTTATTTTTCTTTTATTTTGAATTCATTCTGATTATATAAACTTACACCAGTTAATTGCTACATCGCTGACCACAAATAGGCAAAAGGTATATTTAGCGTAAATTTGGCTACTTTTATATCAGTTTTGAATAAACTAATTTATGATTATTTCAAGTTTTCAAAGCATTGTCTAATCAAATAGTGTTGATGAATGATGTCTGACATTAGAATTAGAAATGGTGTCATTAATTTGTATTCATTTTTTGTAAAATTCAGTTTCACGGAAAACAAAAGTTACAAAACGTAAAAAGTTTTCAAATCTTATAGTGAAACGACAATAAGATGAAGGAAGATAATTGACAAATTCAAGGTCGTCGTGAAATGCTTTGAACAATTTTTTGGTTAAATTTGACGACATGTAAGTTCTGATTTTTGTTTTTAGTTGTTTTGGAGTTTGAATTTCAGAAGAATTATAATTTTACTATTTATTAAATTATTAAATTTACAATTTGTTTTAAATTATTTCAGAAAGTTTAACTTTCATTGTTTTTTACTTGTATAATATTGTTTGTTTTGGATTTTTGTCGTGTTTTTTACTTGCAATTATCATTTCTTACTCAAATTGAAAGACATATGAGTTGTTATTTTATTTTTTGTTTAGGAGTTTGAATTTTGGAAGAATTGTACTTTTATAGTCCATTAGACTGTTAAATTTACAATTTGATTATTTTAGAAAACATTTCAAATTTTGATTTATTAGTTTATTTTTCCGTAAAGTTTGACATTTGTGTTCAGTGAAGACACTTTATAGTTTTATTCAATAATTTTAAATTTAGTAATTTTAGTATAGTTTTATTTTAAATTGATAATACTGTCACTTTGAGATATTGTTTAACTTAGGCATGGCAATGGAACGAGCCGAGCCCGACCCCAAAAGAGCTGCTCAATTCGGCCCACGAGCTCGGCTTGGCCTTAAAAAAAATTTTTAAAAAAATTGAAAATGAAATTGAAAGAAAATATCGAGAATTTTTTTTTAAAAAATTAAAGGTTAAAAACCCTCCTTTTTTTTCTGGATTTGGGATCGGCTACTTTGAAAGTAGAGGCGGAGTTAAAATTGTACACGAACAAGATGTTACATATACAATTTTTTATTAAAATAAGACAAAAATATCAAATACTAATGTAAAATAATACTTACTACAAATCTGAATAATCCATATTCAAATCTTCAAGTTCTTCAAACATTATTCTGTCCACTTCGTCTTAGATTCGAAGTTCGGCGTCATCTCAATCCTTTAGATATAGTAAGCTTTTTAAAATATCAGCTTTGAGTCTTGACCTGAAATCAGATAGAACCCTGCAACTTGTACTAAATGTAGCCTCCGATGCTACAGTTGAGATCGGGTGTGTTAGTAGATCACGTGCTGTTTTTGAAAGAATTGGGTAACTACGTTGATGTTGTTTCCACCATTGTAGTATATCAAAAAAAATTCTCTCTTCATCATCTAAAATACTAAGCATGTCATGCGCGAAATACCTAACTAACTCTACAGATGTATCACTAAAACGAGGAAGAGAAGAAGTAGAAGAATAACCAACTGATTGTTGACATTGACCACTCCTATGTGTACTCACATAATTTCATAAGTTAATGTCATCAGTTGATGACCAAGTACATGTTGGAATAGGAGATTGTACAACGTTCGTACCGGACTTTTCAGCATAGACCTCAAACATTTTACATAAAAAAATTTCTAAATTACCACACATTACTGGATTTTCGTAAGTTAATTTTTTGTGAAATTACCATTATTATTCTTTCGTACCCTCTAAGTTAAATCTATGATCTATAATACATGCTAATAGAAATAACATAGGCAATTGTTTTCAATATTTTCTAAATTTAGCTTCCATGACATGTATAATATTAAAAAAAGAGCAAAATTCTTATACCTAGTAAAATTATTAGCAATATAGTATAAATGATTTAAAACAAGTGGAGTAGTTGGATAATATACACCAGAACATGCAATTGTTATGTCATAAAAAACTTTCAAAAAATTTCTAACATGAGCACATATTTTGCAGTCATATGCTTCCAAATCATATTCTGAATCGTATGAGTGTCGGCTATTATAATATACAGTAATGCAATCTTCGTAACATTCACAAGATTTAAGCATGAGATATATTGAATTCCATCTATGCCCAACATCAATACAATAACATTTTGATTGCAGCCCATTTTCCAGACATAGAGCAGCAAAAACTTGTTTTCTTGCTGGTGAAACCGTAATATAATTAATAGCATATCTAATTTTTTTCTAATTGATTTAGTATAAATTTTAGTCTATATTGCACAATTAAATTAAACACATGACACACACAACAAATGTGAAATAAAATACCATCAAATTTTAGACTACAATGTTGAATTAATTTCTTAATTACTATATTGTTGAGACATGTATTATCAAATGTAAAACTATGAGTCTTAGAATCACAATTAAATTCACGTAACACACCTAATAAAATGTGAAAAATATTATTTTTATTATGAGGTTAGTCTATTTATCTAAACGCTATTACTTTTTTATGTATTATTCAATTACTATCAATATAGTGTGCAATTACAATTATATATCATTTTTTGTTATTACATGTCTATAAGTCAGACGTAAAAGATAAAACATCATTATAATTATTAATATCATTTATAATAGCTTCTTTCTATTTATTATATCTAACAATAGTATCTTTATGAAGAGTATTTCTAGAAATATTAACATACCTTGGTTGGAGATATTTTTGAATGAAGTTCGTGAAATGAGGATTTTCCACCAAGCTCAGTGAAAACTAGACATTTGCCACCAATTCCAGCAGTCCTTCGTGGCGCATGATATCTTATGAATATATCTAATTGTTGAGATTGGGACTACTGGACCCGGCTCCCGAAAATTCAAACTGGAGTTGTGCCTGATTTGATTCCAAACTTCCATATTCGAATTGACACTTTTTGAAGTGTCTGTTTAGATGGATCGTGCATATCTCCTTTTTCCAGGCTAACGTCTCTTGACAATGTTTACACTGTACTTTGTACTCAGGGACACCGTCTACTAGTTTACCAGTCGGCATCAACTCAAAATGCTGCCAACACTTAGTCTTGTATTTGGTGAATTTTCGTTTAGTGTTAGAAATGATAGTTGTTTGTGTATCGGCATCTTCTTGAACGTCTTTTAAATCAATTGGATCGGTGCTACCACCAAACTGATCAATAATATCATCTAAAATTGAAATGTCATTAAGACCACTGAAATCATCATCACTTCGATTGTAGGCCATTTAGAATAATATAATAAAGAGAATAGAAGAAAATGAATATGTAGTAGAAATCAGAAAATAGAAATGTAGAAAATTAGTAAAAGTAGAAAATTAAAACTTAAAATTATAGAGTAATATCTAGATAATGAGATATTAAATACTAATTATAATACTAATATTGAGAAAATGAAATTTGAGAATTGTTAATAGATTGAGTATATAATAGAATGAGAGATTGAAGTGTGAAAAAATGAGTTTAGAATATGTGTATTTATAGAAAAAATAATAGAATTTAAAAAAATAATAAAAAATAAAATAAAAACTGGCCAACGGTCACAAATTGTAACCGTTGGCATCGTGACTGTTGGATGTTGATCCAACGGTCACAATAATGTGACCGTTGAATGAGCCACGAGCCGGCTCATTTTTTGGCCGAGTCTAACAGGCTCAGCCCTTGCTCGTGCTCGGCCCTAGACGAGCCCGAGCCCAATATGGGCCGAGCTTCCATGGGCCGAGACGGCGAGCCCACGAGCCAACGAGTTTATTTGTCCAGCCTTAGTATAACTCAGAATTTTCTTCTGATTACTTGTCGTTGAAAATGTACTATCATTTGAGACATTATTTACTTTGGGATTTGGTTTATGTAGTTGTAATTGAATAATAGTATCATTTTTTAAACTACATGAGCTTGAAATGAAAATTGAATGTTTATATATAGGGTTTTGAAATGTAGCATTTAGTATGGGCTTGATCTCCTACCCATGGTGGGTAGGAGATACAATGCCCACGCATGAGGAGGCAGTCCATAATAAAAAAAATAATGAGTGTGGGACCATGAACTTCCAATCATGGGCTGCCACCTCATGTGTGGGCATTGTATATCCTACCCATCATAGGTAGGAGATCAAGCCCACATTTTAGTAATGTCTCAACTTATTGTCATTTTCCTTTTGAATATTAATACAACTCTAAGGTATTATTTTTGAAAATGACTAGTTTGCACGTTATCAATGCAAACTCTACTTAATGCTTTATAAATTTGTTTTTAAGATGCTTCTTTTTACACACAGGTGGTTGTGGAACAATTTTAATTGTAATTAATATTTTTATTGACTTGTTTACTTTTTTACACTTTTGTATCCTATTTTTGCCACAATCTCTGACTTGCATCAAATACATACAACTTCACTAGCATGCTTAATTAACAATTGCAAAGTGATTTATTTACTTTTAGAAATTATATTGTTTTAAGAGTTTTTAATTCGACCATGAAACGTCTTGATCAATTAACTTATTGATTATCTCCATAGTTTCATCTAAAGTAAGAAAGAAGAGTTTAATGAACTTTTTATTCTACTACAAATATTGTGATGATCGAATTAGTACACTTATTGAAGAAGCCTAATTTGTCGTTCCTGAAAACTCAAATCTTTGATGATGTAAGCTCAATTTAACCCTTTCATTATATTTTATTTAAGTTAATTAAAAAAATGAAATTAATGTGCAGATGTTGTTGTAGATACTTATGCTCAGAGTCTTATTCTAGAGCAAATGTAAAATTTCTTAAGGTAAAGACATTCGGCTTTCTTTGCGTGATTAAAATATTATGAAGAAATTAACTCAGGTTTCGAGGAGGAATGCAAATTCGGAGAAAATGGTACTTAAAAATATTGACTTTTATTGAATTCAATTTTATCATTTGTTTGAGTCATCTACTGTAATGAATTTTAATAAACTGGGTTTTAAGTTATAAGCATATTACTTAGGTTTTGAATTGCCTGATTTTGTTAATATTTTTTTTTCCATTTAGATTACCAATATCAAACTAAGTTGTAAAAAGAAGATATAATAAACACTATTACGTTTTTAATTATTGATACATCACGTGCATCACATGTGCTCACACTAGTATTTATATAAAATTGGTAAATATACTCGAACACCCAGGGAAAAAATTGGCTATGCTCATTTAATTAGATTTTGTTAAGAAGTTTTGACAAATTTTTGAACTTATAAATGTTTGGAGTTCGTCTCAATTTATGTATTAAATTTAAGAGTTATCTACACTACGTTGTAATTACAATGAAGGTCTTTTAAACTTTTGACATTTTGACACTTATGTCTCCAACATTATTTCGTCGTATTTTTATCATTAATTTTCAATAATTTTCACATCTTGTCTCTCATAATAATTTTTGTCCAAATATTCTACTAATGTACATTGAAATGGGGGGCAAAATATTTTGTCAAACTTTTGTATTTGTTATTTTTGCTTATTTAAAATATATGAGGCAAAAAAAACTTTTTACGCCCTGTTAATTAACTTTTTGGATAGAAACCATCATCAAAGACAAAAATAAGATGTTAAAATTCATAGGTGAATGATAAAAATGTGAGAAAACAGTTGAGGACATAAATGCAAAAATAAACAATAGTTGGGGCCTTTATTGTAACTAAAATGTGGTTTGGTTAAAAAAAATTGTAATGTGAATGTATTTAATCATTACTTGGAGTTTGAAATGATCAAATTGTTCTTTCATTTAGCTTTCGATTAGTCTATAAGATTAATAGAACTTAAGAACCCTAAAACTTATTTGTTGCCTGACCTAAGAACTTATTGAGACAATTTTAAGTTTTAGAGTGATTAGCAATTTAGTGCTTGTTTGGCTCAGATTTTAATCTGCTAAAATATTATGGTCAAAAGTCAATAATTAATTTTAATCACACATTTCATGGAACTTACAATTTTTATTAACTTTTCAACTACACATTTCATCAATTTTTTATCAAAATTTTGCTAAAAATCTTTATCAAACCAGCTCTTATTTGATCTAATTCTGTTTGTGTGATATATGACAGTGTGTGACTTGATACTATATGGTTAATTGATTTCAAGATAATAATATTGCACGTGGTGCTGATCGGGTTTTCATGGTCAAGGTCAAAAATTATTACACGTCAACAGAGGGAAGTAGTGGAACCACGTCTTGCGTGAGTGGCTGGTCGATTTACTCTTACCAATCTCGAGTTTTTGAGTAAAGTACAAGTTAATAAGCACCGGTGGTGGTCGAGTGCTTTGATATTCTCCTTTTATAGGCACGATAAGAATTGGACTGCTCACTAGGGGTTGAGCACTCTCTAGGTAGAGGATCTTGAACGAACGAGTCTCACTCAAGCTTAGCGATTATGTGTTATAACAATCATCATATGGAATTTATGAGTTTTGAGAATATAGGAACAAAATGGACACAAGTTGAATCCATACCCAATCCGTACATATAGAATTAATGAAGGTCAAGTTATCAAAAAAAAAAAAAAGGGCTTATATATACACATGAAGGGATTCCATATACACATCTTACCCTTCATGAGAAGTTAGAAGATTTATCCTTACGAGTTATTTTCTTACACATTTTTTTCATATTGACTTGAGCGTCGGACTGGGAATTAATGAGAGTTCTCCAACTCTTTTTTTCAGGTTGTTCAAGCTACTATGGAGTGGAATTCCCCAAATGTTGCATGTACTCCAAAATCAGGTGGCAACACTCACCGCACTGCTGCAGAATCAAGATATAAGGGCTGGTGAACGAAAGCCTGCAATTCTACTGAAAAATCCCACAATGGTGGTTCCTTCGCAAAAACCCCACTCCCCGTGTCGCCTATAGGACCAACAGCTCTAGGGCTAGAATTAAGGGTGGAAAAACTCATAACTCAAAAAATAGATTAAGCTTTCTTGAAGCACAAGGGAAGCTGCGATCTATTCGAAAAGATCCGTTTACTCAAGAAATTATGAATGTGGCTTTTAGACATTTAAAAATTCAAAATAAATAAATAAAATAAGTTTTGGACTATATTTTTATATATATTCCAATTAAAACTAACAAATCTCAATTAATTGTAAGAAACCATCCTACTTTTCAAATTTCATTACAAATCCAAATTTTAGACTAAAAATATATTAAAGTGGGGTGGTTACAAATTTATGTATAAATAAGATATTAAGTCCAAGAAAAATGATAAGTTTGAAGTACACGAGAAAAAAATCACATGTCCAAAAAGAAGTTCAGGAAAAAATCTGAAGGCTGGAAGAAGAAGAAGTAGAAGAGAAGAAATCTCTCAAATCTAAAGTCTAGAAATATCAAAAAGATTAAAATCTTCTTTGAATTAAAGCAGCACCAAGTCAAGTCCAAGAAGACTAAAATCTTCTTCGCAAATCAATCAAAGTCAAATCCAAGAATTGAAGATTTAAGAAAATCAAGTTCCCAACAAGTCTCGAAGTGTAGGATTAAAGCCACATAGTACTTCGTCTTCAACACTTGGATCGTTAATAAGAGGATAGTGCAACTTGCAGCCATAAAAAAATTATCCACTTTGTATTTAGCAAAGTTCTAATTTGTAATAATTTTTGTATTTTTAATATACGAAATTCGTTGACACGCCTAGGACCTTTAGTTTTTGTCCACTCATCTCCCGATTCCATGAAATCTTCAACTTTCTACCATTGCATCAAAAATGACAATCAAAAAGTCAAAACAAACTGTGACTCCTTACGAGAAGACACCTGCTAAACTCTTCCATTCAACTAGAGCCCAGATGAAAAACAAGAAAACTCAGTTGGTTTCACCATTGATGATGTTATCTAACAAGGGCAATGTTAAAATCTTCAAGTTCAATAAGTTGGGTTTTTTCTCAGTAGAAAAGTCCAAGAACTTGCCAAAACGTTCTCGATCTAGTTCTCTGTCCAGTGACAGATCTATGTCTGAATCTACACGTCATTTCTCTATAGAAATGGGATGTTTACACCTCATCTGAAGAATCCCTCGAGCCGATGATGGTCACAGAAATGATGTCTAGCCGTGATGATCAAATTCAAGAAATGGTCTTTTCCATTGAAAATTTGACAAAATTGCTAGAAGAAGAAGATGCACAAATTGTTGTGCTCATGCACCTATTGGAATTGCAAAGTCCATTGATGGAAAGAAACCCATAAAATGCAATCTCTTCCAAAACTAAAGACCCAGAAGCCCAAGAATACCAGCACCAGCAGAAGAAACATATACATGATCGAATTGTAGTGCAAATGTATTAGGTGACACTAATCAACTGTCTGTGGGCTCTCTTTTTGTCCAACAACTCTAACACATAATTGCTGACACCATTTGTACCCAATATGGTGGCTCATTGTAGTCTTTACTGGTTTATGCCAAACCCTATAGCTGTCAGAATGACAAAATGGGGATACCGCTTGGCTACCAACTGATAAGGGTGTTTTATACACTTATTTAACTTATTTTGATTTAACTTTTAATATATATCTCGAATAAAATAAAGCATTTATTGCACTAATTCTATCGATATTCATATATTTAGGGACAATGCACATCATTGGTGGAAAGAAGGTGAAATGAAGCTAAATCACAGATTGTGACATTGGAAAGACTAGTGGAATTCAGCCAAGCATTTAAATAAACTACCAAGAGAGGACCAGAGGCAACCCAAGTCAATCAGAATCAAATGAAGGCAAACAAAGGGACAGAGACGGAATAAATCCTCTTCTCTGGCCGCTCAAACGATCAACCAGGCCGCTCAAGTGAGCCAAGAGAGGAAAATTTCCAATCTCTGTCCACTTGAGCAGATAGTCCGTCCACTTGAGCAAGCCAAGAGAGGAGAATTTCTCCTCTCTTTCTGCTCGAGCGGACGGCTCGTGAGCAGACATTTCATCTACCCGTAAGCTATTTTTGGCATATTTTACTAGGGCTTTGGATGATGTTTTTAAACCCTAAATGGAGGCATATAAAAGGGAGATTTTTGGACAAGAAGCGGGCAAAAAACATTAGAGAAAAAGGAGGACGAAAACACAAGTTTTAGAGACGAGATTTCTTCATCCAACGAATTGTTAGCAAGAAAGAAATGAAGGAAGAAGTTGAGCTTTGTTGGGTATCTTGTTTGAAGACTTTCAACCGGATTAAACCCATATTTTCATGCTTCTTCTTGTAATCCAATAATCCGGGTGATGAATTCTATATTTAATTCTCGTTTTTGTAATCAAAGATTGGTAAGCTAATTTCTTTATGTTTTGGATGAAGATGTAAACCTTTTAATGTTCTTTTAATCCATGAATTTCCTTACTTAATCCAAATTTATGTTATTTTGATTTATACCATGATTTGAAGGTCCGTTTGAATGATTGATCACCGTTTAAGCGTGTTTAAGACTTGTTTTCATTTCTGGGAGGTTAAAAATAGGTTAACTCAATATGGTTTTAAACACTAAGTCCTATAGAAAATAGAAATAATTTTTCATGCTTGGTGTAATCAAATTAGATAATATTGATATTGAATACATAATTATATATTTGAATTTGAAATAGGAATATTTTGGACCGTATATGAAAATATGTTTAATTCTACTCGAAAGATATTATTAGATAACTTAGGATTATCGATTATCAATTTAAGCATAAATTGGATTGGAAAGTAGGGATTCGGGAATTAAAATGAATATAAATGGTGAAGTCGGATTCCTAGCATAATTTGTCTATTTTTTTTTCTTCAAAAGCACTACGTAGCTTTCATTCATTTAGTGAAGTTAGTTTAATTTTATAAAAAATCACAACTATACTAAAAATCTATTGTGTTTATTCAATTTAAGTTGAAATTGATTTAATTTAAGTAAATAGAAATCGTAGTCCTCGTGTGGGTGATACTCTTTTACTCATTTTTACTATTAATTATCAACGAACTAGTATGCTTGCAGGATTTCACAGACCACCAACCCCCGAAGTTCTAATGTTTTTATGGAAAGCAAAACCCAAAGCAACACGTGGCTTATTTCATTGAAACATATAATAGTACTGGCACCTACAATGACACCGTGGTGAAGCATTTTGTACATTCTCTCAAATGTTCATCGTTTGAATGGTATACAAACTTATTGACTGGATTAATTGATAGTTGAGATCAACTTGAGCAGAACTTTCTAGCACGCTTCTATAGTACCAGGCGAACAGTCCGCCTTCCAGAACTTGCCCGAACAAAGCATAGCAAGGAGACCCAGTCATAGAGTATATTGAACACTAAAGAAGTTTGGTTTTTAACTTTAAAGAATGCATCAGTGATGCATCATGTCTAAGAAAAATATAGCTCACTCTTTTGAAGAGTTGGCCACACATGCCCATAATCTGGAAATTCAGATTGTGGACTGAAGTTACTTGCCGAGTGATTAACATGATCTAAGAAGGAAATCAAGAGGGGTGGTAAATCAGGAAAGCCCAAAGAGGCATGGAAATTTCCACTACTCCCACAAAGATGGTTTTCCAAAAATCAAGTTCAAATTCAAGTCCAAGCTATACTAGAGTTCAGGTCTAACAAGGCATGAGTCCAAAAGAAGGGCATTCTCGCTCTAAAATAACTTGAAGAAAAATAGTATCCATTCTCAGACGCTGAAGTGTCTGGAATTCTAGATCAACTCATTGAACAAATAATAATCGAACTTCTAGTACGAAAAGGTCGGAAGAAGCTGATCAAGTTGATCATCCTAATTATTGCAAATTTCATCGAATCATTAGTCACCCAGTGGAGACGTGTTTTGTTCTGAAGGATCTTATTGTCGCTTAGACAAAGAAAATAAGATAAAACTTGAAATTGGTGAAAATCTATTTGTCAACTGTTCAATGGTTTTGTTTGGATCATTTGATCCAATTCTCATTTCAAATGAAGGGTAGGCCTTCTCTCCTACACATGATACTGGAAAGTCCCTATCTAAGGCAACTGAATTTGGACCTCAACTTCTGAAAGGTACTATTCTGATAGAACTCAAGGTAGACGAGAAAGTCACCATTACGTATGTCTATCTATAGATAGTCAAACCAGACAACGGTAATCAACCAACCTTCTATGAAATCGCGAATGATGATCTAGATGTTTGGAACTCTGACTTCGAGTCTGAAAATAAAATTGGTTATGGATGGTCTACATTTACAAGTAAGAAGGAAAATATCAGAGGTCAAACAAAACATGTAAAACACCATCTTATGTACCTCTTGTAGGACCAACACTGGGGGCGTGGAGTACGAAAGTTCAATCCATTGAAGAAGTATCATCAGAAGAAATTCAGTAGGCATGGACTCTCGTAAAAAGACATCATCAGAAGTTCCACAACTTCTAAGTCTCGGTACCCATAATAAAAAAAAAACCAAGACCGAGAAAAATGTCAAAAAACAATAAAATGAGAAAATCCAAAGTTAAGGCAAGAGTAGCCACAAAATCAAGAGAAGCAGAAACTACATCACGTGCTTCTTCTAGACCTATAACCCTGAGAAAGTATTTGTCTAAAGATTTCTTTGACGAAAAATGTTTTGCCTCCAATGTCGTCAATGTAGATGGAAGAAGTGAGTCAACAAATGTACCGAGAGAGAGTTCGACGATGAAAAATGTTATTTCACAACTCAGTAACATTCTTTTGAGCACAAGCCTGGCAGAGGCTCTTAGTCTCCCATTTGATGATTGTATAGATCTAATTGCAGCATTGATTGATGTGAAAGCTTATCAAGGAAAAGTACTAGAGCTAATTAAATCTGCAACTTACCAAGATTGTATGGCCACTATCGCATTCAATGACGATGGTTTACAACTTGGATCTCGTTTGTATAATAGACCACTATACTTCAGTGGTTATATTCGATAATGCAAGATACATCGAATAATAATTGATTGTGGCTCTGTTGTGAATATTATGCCAATCAAAACAATGAAGAAGATTGGAATAAATACTGATGATCTATATAAGAGCAATATCATGATTTCAACCAGAAAAGCCAGCGAGCCATTGGCATGATTCGCTTGAAGCTACAAACAAAGCTATATTTCATGTGATTGATGCCAAAACATCATATGAGTTTCTCCTTGGACGTCTTTGGTTGCATAAAACAAGAGTGATGCATTCAACTTGGCATCAATGTTTCAAGTATAGCTGAGATAGAGACGCGAAATATGTGATAGCTGAGTCAAATTCATTCATCAAAGAAGAATTTTATTTTTCCGTTGTCAAGTTCTACTTAGAAGATAAAAAATTTCATTCAGTAGGATTGTCTGCAATCGAAATTAAAATTAGAAAGGATACAAACAATGATCACCAACTTATTACAGTTTTACCTGATCACTCTTGACAAGTAGATCAAAATTTACCTGTGGGAATTGTCCAAAGGCAAACAACATCAACACATGTTAAGATATATAGAAAAGAATTGATTTTTTCGATACCTAGCATTTCCTAAATTAGCTCTTCTCCAACAACTTATTACAATTTCAGAGGCCAGCAAAGCTTCTACATCCATTTCAAGTATTACAAAGATGTATATTTATAACCCATCCAAACAAAATTTTCTATATGCCAAAGGAGTCAAAAAGTAGAAACAAACTTTCAAAGGGTGTTACAATTCACAAATTAAGAAGTAGAATGTCAAATTTGGAAAAGAAAACCTCATAAATTGGATGATCTTGATTTCGTTCTCTCGGGTGGGCGTGATCCTTCATATATTGATAGATTATTTATATCACAACCAAAATATGGATTGTGATATAGTCTAGATCCACCAATCAACATTAAAGTCAAGAAGGTTTTCTCAATTTATATCATGATTCAAATCTATGAGACTGCTCAGAAAAATCCAGAAGAGTCAAGACTTTAAGCATTCGATTGAGGTCAGAGTGAGAATGTCAGAGTTTCAGTATTCTAGATGCTAAAGAAAGAGTATTCTACACCAGTTGATCCAAGAAGTAAAGCATTTGTCTTTCAAAATTTGAGTTATGATTCTTCCATGTCTACTCAAATTGATGGAAATGTATGGGCTCCTCCAAAATCACCTCGAAGACACTCTGCATTTTCTCGACTTGGAGTTTGATCTTTTAATTCAAGTTTAAAGCCTCAAAAGTCAAGAAGAAGACACAAATTGGAGAGCCGTCTCATTTCAAAAGAATGATAAGGATAGAGAAGTGGTATTAGTTAATCACATTACTTTTAAAGAAACTTCTAACTCAGATTCTGAATTTGAAAATTCAATCACGAAAAATAAACCAGCTCTCCCAACATTTGAAGAATGGAGGCAAGCTACTGTGGATGATTTAAAGCAGTTGAACTTGGGAACATAAGAGATACAAGGACAATGTTAGTAAGTGTACTTCTCAGTCAAAAGGAGGAATCTGAGTCCTTGAATCCTAAAGTTGCAGTACATCATCTTGTAGTAAGGTATGAAGTTCGCCCGATCAAACAATCCCAAAGAAGATTCCGACCAAAATTGATTCTCAAATTGAAGTAGAGGTCAACAAACTTATTAAAGTAGGGTTCATACGTGAACTCAAGTACCCAACTTGGATTGCTAATATTGTTTCAGTTAGGAAAAAAATAAATAATTACGACTCTGTGTTGACTTTCAAATATCTGAATCAAGCTTGTCCAAAATATGATTTTTTTCACTTCCAAAAATAGAGTTCATGGTGGACACAACTACTAGATACGAAGTTCTACCTTTCATAGATGGGTCTTCCAAGTACAATCAAATCCAAATGAATCTAAAAGACGAAGAGCTTACGGTATTTCGTACTCGTAAAGGTATATATTTTTACAAATTCATGCCGTTTGGATTGAAAAATATTGAAGCAAAAGATCTTCTATGATATGATGCGTAAGCAAATAGAATGCTATGTCTTTGACCTAGTTGTTAAAACAAAGAAACGAGATGATCATCTACAAGATTTGCGGGATGTTTTCAAAATACTTGGGCCTTACCAATTGAATCCACTAAAGTGTACATTAGGTGCCACTTATTGAAAATTTCTTGGTTTCATTATTTGACATCGAGGTATTGCAATAGATCGATCAAAATTTGATGCCATATTCAACATGTCAGAGCTAAGTAATTTGCATGAGTTAAAAAGTTTTCAAGAAAAGTTCGCATAGATTTGAATATTTATCTTTAATCTTGTAGGACATGGTCATCTATTCAACATGCTAGTGAAGAAAGACATGCCATTTTAGTGGAATGATACTTGTCAAAATGATTTCCAAAATATTAAACAATATTTATTTCATGTGGTACTCAACTCAACCCTGGTGAAGCCATTGACTCTCTATGTCGCGGCACAAGAATGTTCTCTATGAGCACTATTTGTCCAAATCAATTACGAAGAAAAAGAAAATGCACTCTATTACTTAAGCCGGACACTAGTAGGCACTAAAATGAAGTATTCACCCATTGAGAAAATCGACCTTGCATTGATTTTTGTAGCTAAGAAGTTGAGGCACTATATGTTAGCACACACAATCAATCTTGTCTCAATGATTGATCCTTTAAAATACATATTGTCCAAAAGGATAGGAAAATGGGCATTTCTATTGTCCAAGTTTGACATCAAATTCATTCCGCTAAAGGTCGTTAAAGGACAAACCTTAGTAGATTTCCTTATTGATCATCCTATTCTGACGGAATGGAAACTTCCAGAAGACCTTCCAGATAAAAAAAGTCATTTAGATTGAAGTCATCTTTATGGAGACTATTGTTTGATGGTGTATCTCAAAGTTATAGTGCTGGAGTATGAGTTGTATTTGTTATTCCCCTTATCAAGTTATGCCCTACTCGTTTGCCTTGATGAAAAAATATTCCAATAATATGGCAGAATGTCAAGCTCTTATTATTAATTTAGAAACAACACTGGATAAAAAAAAGTCAATTAACTAAAAGTTTTTGGAGATTCTATGTTGATAATAAACCAATTTATGTCAAAGTACAAAGTTCATAATTTAGACATGAAACCATATCATGAATATTTGTCAACACTCTTGAAACAAGTTGAATAAGTAAAAATCAAATTCATTCCCAAAAATAAAAATAAATAAATTGATGCATTGGCCAATTTGGCTATTGTTGTGGCCAGATTAGATTAAGACTTTTTCCACTAAGTTCTTCAAAGATGGGTAATTCCAGCACTGTTACCTGAAAATCTTGAAGAAAACAATAATGTTGAGGTTATCGATAATGGAAAATATGATTGGAAGGAGTCAATAATTAATTATCTTCAATCCTTCTACAGAAAGAAAATCGGAGACATGCATCTCGCTTTGTCTTCTACAGGAAGAAACTCTACCAACGCTCGTTTGATGGAGTTTTTCTTTGATGTTTAAGTAATGAGGAAGCAACACATGCTTTGGAAAAAGCTCATTCTGGAATATGTGGTGCTCATCAGTCTAGATCCAAGCTCCATTTCTAGATAAAAAGAATGGGACACTATTGGCCGACTATGGTTTAGAATTCTATGGGTTATGCAAAGAAATGTAAAGCTTTCCAAGGCCAAACAAATTACATTCATCAACCTCTGGAACCACCGTACCCGACAACATCCTAGCCATTTGATGCATGTGGTCTTGGTGTGATTGAACCGATAACTCTGAAGTCTTCAGCTTGATATGCCTACATCCTTGTTGGAATTGATTATTTCTCGAAGTGGACAGAAGCTATACCATTGAGGGAAGTACAAAAAGAAAATGTAGCAGATTTTATTCGCTACTAAATAATTTATCGGTATGGAGTTCTCGGTACATCATCACTGATGATGAAAAACTTTTTTGCAATAGCCACATTAATAATCTCTACACCAAGGTTCGGTTCAGACAATACAATTCGTACTTGTATAAGGTAACAGTAAGAGATTGGCAGAAGCGTTCAACAAGACCTTGTGAAATTTGTTGAAGAAGGTTTTATCAAAATTCAAAATGGACTAGCATGAAAGAATTGGAGAATCTTTGTGGGCTTATCGCACTACTTTTTGGACTCCAACACAAGCCAATCTATATGCCCTGATATATGGCGTGGAAGTTGTACTTTCTTTAGAGTGTCAGCTTCCATCATTGCGAATTGTCATTCAAGAAGGTTTGACGACGGAGAAATATGCCCATCTTTGACTTGAGGGCTGTAAGCTTTGGATGAGAAGAGATTAGAGCCTTAAATACACATGGAATGTTATCAAGCCCGGATGGCAGAGTCTTTTATTAAAAAGGTACGGCCGATGTCATTTTAAGTTGGAGATTTTGTACTTTTAGTGCGCAGGCCTATCATAATTACAAAAAAAAAAAAAAAAAAAAAACCATGGGGCAAGTTCCACTCTAAATGGAATAGTTCATTTGTTATTACTCATGTGTTTTTCAATGGAGCATACAAGTTGTGGACAAAGATGGACTACAGATTGGACCTATCAATGGAAAATTTCTGAAGCATTTTTACACTTAAAGTTCTATTTTACTTATTTTTTTTATTTTTCCATGTAAATAAAAAAATGTAATGCTCCTGGCCTGCAAGAGGATAAACTGTGAACGGCCCTACATAAATATAATTTCTTGTAATGAACTACATTGTACGTAAATAGCTTGTATAAAGAAAAATCCAAGTTTAGTCAAAATAAATAAAAATATTTATCTCTCTTTATTTATGTTTGCATTAAAAATTATATACAATTCAAAATAAAAAAGAAATATAGAGCTTCAAAGTAAAGACTCGTTGATGCACTCGTTGACTCGGCCTTAAAAAGTAAAGACTCACTTTTCTCGAAGCTTTCTTGAGCTATAATTAGATTTCCATAATGAAGGCAGACGAGTTTCACGTTACTAGGGTTGAATTTCCACAATTTCTTCGAATTCACCTCAAGAATTTTATGGAACCCGGCATCAAAAATTTTGCCGTCTATGCTTTTACTCGCGTCATATCTACTGTTGGAAAGTCAATGAAATCAAAAAGTGATGGTCTTAAGTTTAGAAAGGGAAAAACACAGCATTTTCCTGAAAACCTTGCACAATGCACATGGATATAGAACTAGTTTAGGGACATTGTCATTTTGTGGCGATAGAAGCTCTTCTGTCACTCGATACTTGTACATCGAGTATGCGAGCCTGAAAACCTTACACATGACACATGGATATAGATCTAATTTAAGGACATTTTTCACGGATACTCTTACATAGAGAAATGACTAGAGTAAAAATCAAATGATTTGAATGGATGATGGAAATCTAGTACAAGGTTTGTCACTTATTTCACCCAAACTCTCTTACTTTAGTTTATTACAAATGAGACCATCTCTGACTATTTATACCCTCACCTTCTTTGAATGGATGGTGGAAATCTGACCTACTCAACAATCTAGATTAGCCGTCTATAATATTCTACAATATATTTACAAGGGATTGCTCCAGCAAGGTATCTCTACAACCTTCTAGACAACTACTACAACTTTCTCACATTATCATGGATCGTTATAGATATCTCTCTAAGATGCTCCTACATGTTACCCCCATAAAACTCTCTAGAATATGATCTTCATTCATCATTCTACAACATTCAACAGAGTTCATTCAAGACTCTTCCAAAAAATACTCTAAACTTAGCATTTTCTTCAATATTCCATACGGTTCTTAAGTCTTGTGCAAACATCTTTGTATTTCTACCAAGAGTAAAGGAAGTTGGACTACATTGCCAACCAACCTAGTGTTTGGTTGTATCCATTACTTCCAACTTTAAGAAGTGTCTGCATTTGCCTTAGACTTGGACTGCATGTTATAACCCATTTTAATTTAGTCAAAGTCAAAATTTATTTAGTCAAAAATCAAAAATCAATAAATTTTTTGGTCAAGTCCAAGTCAAATAAGTCAAAGTAGGACTTAAATTAAGTAATTAAATTGTTTGGGCCTATTTTGTAAAATGTAGTTACTTAGGGAATTAAATTACTCTATATGGAAGTTGGAGACTTAAGTTGCAAATTGACATATATGTATTTGAAATTGGGACCATTTTCCATAGACATCCGCGGCGATAGAGAGGGAAAGAAAATGGAGAAAAGGAAAAAAGAAGAAAAATGAGGTCGACCGGCTCGTAAGGTGGTCGGTAAACCAACTTCTAAGGCTTGGGCTCTTCATTTCTTTTGCAATTTCAAAAAGGTAAGCAATAAATTATTTATATAAGAAAATTTTAAATAATTAGGATTTTTCTTATTGGCTTAAATGTGAACTTTATGAAAGGGGATAAGTTGATTTTAGTGATGTGAATCATATTTGCAAGCTAATTGAAGGA
The DNA here is from genome assembly GCA_023638005.1 of Forsythia suspensa. NCBI lineage: Eukaryota > Viridiplantae > Streptophyta > Magnoliopsida > Lamiales > Oleaceae > Forsythia > Forsythia suspensa. Next base: position 40,205,416 of record CM042674.1, read on the forward strand.
ATTAATTGATGAATTTTAGGGCTCTTGAATTAGTGGGTTTAATTAGAGATTTAAGATATTTTAAGCATATTAAGACTTATATTGGTTTATTTTATGTTAAAAACTTGGAATGGTGATTGTAGCAAACCCTAATAAGCTTTAAAGAAGATTAGAAATGGTTGAGAATATTACGGAGAATTATATGTTATTGGGTTATAGAAGTGAGTTTTAGTTCGGTGATTTTACTACGAAATTTAAGGAAATTATACTTGTTGGATTGTAAATGTTAAAGGTTAACATGTGAAAAAGAGAATTGGTAAATTAGAATGAAGATTATACCAAAATGAGTAAAGGAATTTTGGGAAGTTTTGCGTAAGTACGAGTAGGTTAAGCTTAGTCTTGCTTTTGATTATTAGTGTTTTTTGATATAGTTAATTATTAATTCAAGCAATTATATTTTATTTTAGGATGTGACGAGAAGGTTGGTGCCTCGTACCGGCCAACCTAGATCGTAGTCAAAAACTCTATGAGTGGAATAACTTATTTTTTAGAAATTAGCACTTAATTATATTATATTAGTTCGTAAAGTTTATATAAACTGTTTAATTATTACATTGCATATAGTAGATTACATAAATTAACTATTTCAAAATAATTATTAGACAAATATTATTGTTAGCACAAACGAGTTTTAGAAATAAGAAATTCTTTCAAGATTTAAAATAAGTTGTGTTAAATATTTTATGGATATATTATATCATTGTTAAATATTTTAGTAAATGTAAAGTTATTTTTTAAAAAAAAAATCACTAAAAAGTATCGGGTGATTTTTCCTGCTCTGCACTAGTATGAATGTGTTTCCACAGTGGTTATTTTACCCGCTCTGTACTAGTATGAATATGTTTCCACAATGTATAACCTGATATTGTGATTTTACCCGCTCTGCACTGGTGTGAATGTATTTCCACAGTGTATGACCAGATATTGTGATTTTATCCACTCTGCACTGATGTAAATGTGTTTCTACAATATATGACCAGATATTATGATTTTATCCGCTATGCACTAGTGTGAATGTGTTTCCACAATATATGATCAGATTTCTAGAAGTCTTTGGAATCCACTATCGTACACACATAGGATTTGGGCAATGTACTGGGGTGCTTAGTCCTTTGGGGGTAGCTCTGTGCACGTAGGACAAGATTTCAGATTATCAATGATTCATGGTACATTTTTTGTGTAGTATATATTTCAGAATAATCAGTATCAGATCATGCAGTTTCGAACTTTATATTTTAGCTTACAGTTTAATCAGATTACGTTTTATTTGATAACTACAGTCATACTAGCATTTCTCAGTTTCTTTATGCTTTATGCTTTATAGTTGTTTTACTTATATCAAGTATAAGGGATTTCGTAATATTTAATGCTTATAATTTTAAAGTTATTATTAGAATTCATAATTACTTAGAAGTATTATAGAAAAATTTTGAATTTCAGTAAATATTTATAAACTTGAAAAAGTATACTTATTTACAAACTCTCTACTCATTGAGTTACAAACTCATATATTTTCTCACACTTTTTCTTCTTAGGATATTGTTTGGTTTTTGGGCAATTTTTGGGAAATTCTGCATCTACAAGAGCCAAAGCCATCTGACCTAGTTGATTGTATGATTCTATTTTGTTAAACAAGTCGTTATCATGCATTTGTCACATGTCTACTAGCTTTGTATGTCATTTTGGTATTGATTATGGTATGTAGAAGTTAGATGGGATTGTCGCCTTTTTATGTAAACGATATACATTTTGGCTGTCTTGTAAAGGATAGTAAAATTGTCGGGTTGGTACACTTTATTTTTTATTGGTACATATTAGGGGGCAAGTGGAACCCAGTTGATACTATATATTGTGTTTGAAAATTTTGTTGTTTTTCAAGTTGGTTTAGTCTAATATACTGAGGAAATTCAGCTAAAATTTTTATAAATTCGTTTTGGTCAAAGTGGGGATGACAATGGAGCGCGTCGGTCTCGCCCCGCCCCGCCCCGTGAATTGATGGGACGGGGCGGGGCAAACCTTTGACCTACCAACCACCTCACAAATTTTATTTTTATTTTTTGTAAAATTGAAAAAAAATAATAAAAAAAAGGAAAAAGAAATATTTTTAAATATTTGTAGCAAACAAAACATAAAAAAATACAAAATTGGGGTTGTGGTGTAGTGGTTAAGATTTATAGTTTGTAACTTCAACCTGGGTTCAATTTTTATTTAGTCCATTTTTAACAAAATTTCAATTTGTATTCTATTTTATAATTTTACAAAAAAAAAAAAACAAACAAATTGATTGATTGGGCGGGAGGTGGCCGGTCGGATTGGGACCCACCCCACGACCTCTGCGGAATAAAAATTTACGCCTCGGACCGCTCCTATTACCCGAATAAGCAGGGCGGGGCAGCCCGGGATGGGTTTAGGGCGGCGGATTTTTTTTGGAGGAAATTACATCCATTACTATATATATACAATATATTGTTAAATTTACTTTTCTAATGTTTTTATTCTAAAAATATTGGGTATTATTTATATATTATTCTATATATTTATATAATATAATATTTACAAAAGGAAACACAATATACATCCCCATTAATTTCGCAGAGAGAGAGAGAGAGAGAAAAAAAGAGAAAAAAATTGTAGGAGAGAGAAAATACCATATTCATGTTCGCTATCCCTCTTCAGCACATCCATATCGGCGACATTGCCGCCAACAGTATAATCTTATCTCTCTAATCTCTAGGGTTCCATCACTATATGAAAGCCTAACCCCCAATTTGTAGAAATTTTAGTCGTTGGACAAAGATACCCAACATGAATACGCCTACTCACAAAATGACTCGATTGGCAGCAAAGAAAGAGTCACCTGACTATGTGAAGAAGCATGCATTACATTCCAAACATAAAGTCATTTGGATGCACATATTGAAGGAAGTCGCGGACAAAGGAACCGCACATAGATGCATATATTGAAGGAAGTCGTCGGACAAAGGAACCGCACATAGATGCATATATTGAAGGAAGTCGCCGACGAATAGGTGCTTACTAATATGTTGCAAAAGTTGTTACAAAATCAATTTGCATTGTCCCTGTTCCTAATCCGTTGCAAACATTGTTTCAAAATCAGTTTCCATTGTCTTTGTAACTAATCTGTTGTAGACGATGTTACAAAAATCTGTTTCGTTGTCTCTGTTATTAATGTGTTGCAAACGTTGTTACAAAATCAATTTGCATTGTCTCTGTTACTAATCTGTTGCAGACGATGTTACAAAAATCTGTTTCGTTGTCTCTGTTATTAATCTGTTACAAATAATGTTACAAAAATCTGTTTTGTTCTCTATGTTATTAATCTATTGCAAACGATGTTACAAAAAATTGTTTCAGATATAAATATTGGGATGTTATCATCGGACACGATTTGCATGAAGAAGACGCTTTGCAGTTGGCCAAGACGAGTTGCAGTTTATTGTAATTTTGGAGAGATGTTGAAATGATTATGATTGTAAATGATGAAAGAGAGAGAAATAGGAAAGAGATTAAATTGATGAGAGAGAATATTTTAATTAGTTATATATAAAATCTTAATCAAAATAGTAAATGAGATAATTAAGGATTCTGTTACAATATTTAATCAATTAAATAATTAATTAAAAATTAGATGAAACCCAGTATTTTTGGAATAAAAAACATGTTACAATTTTTTTATAAATAATAATATAAGATGGCTTACTTGTGAAAATTTTTCCTTTTTTTGTCATCCTTAAGTCAAAGAAAAGCACTGTTCTAAAAAGTCCGCATAAGCTTCGCCTAGGCTTGAAGCTCAACCTCCACGCTTCACACTTCGCCCTCGCCTTTTCCCTTGTATTGCTCTCGCCTAGGCCTCGCTTAAGCTCAAAAAGTTTGAAGCTCGGCATTCACGCCTAGTCACGCTTTACGCTTTTTAGAACATTAAAGAAAAGTCAATTAGTCGTAGAAAAGTATAAGTAGCCTTGGTAGTGGGTTTAGCATGTAGCTGGCTTCCATCATCGGCGCACGGCACGTCTTGGGTCCACTGGGTGATTCAAGAAGGGTCGTATCACTGCATCTCCTACAACTAGCCTACGGCCGCTTTATACCTTGCATGGTCGGCTAGACCCAGCTTCAATAAACACCTTTGGCCCCTACTTGCAGTCGTCTCATAGCCATGCCTACAACCCGTTGTTTTGTGCATTCTTTAGTGCAAGTTTCAACTAAAATTTTAGTTTTCGACTATGTCACGATTGGCGCGTGACATTCTCCCCTACCTATTATCACAACGCCCTCATCACTTGGAAGTGTTGGATCTCACATTCGAGATAAATCCTTGAACTTGTCACGTTGTCCTCGAGTGGCATGCCTCATACGTTTGTCTCCATAACACTCGTCCATTATATCCCTTCGAAAATGTGGATCATACACAGTGAATCCTTCTCAATGATACATATTTCTTTCATAGCCATTACAAGGAAAGCTTTCGTATTTCTCATGAAGTCCAACTCAAACCCCACCTTATCATTGCAATCGAAATGTCCATGTGGCCCTTTCATGTGCCTAAGTATAGCTTTACCTCTCCTCCAATACCAAGAAAGGGTTCAACGTTTCATCACCTAGAGGCCTAACCTCTGGGCCTCTTCTTCGGTCGTGAAGTTGTTGGTAGCCTAGTGTCCACCAACAATCTCTTCGCCTTAGCAACTATATTTTCACCCAATGTTGGAGCTCATCCCTGAAGTAGCCTAGTGTCCACCAACAGTTGTCTTCTTTCGTCTTACTTGGATTTGCAACTTTAAGGTAGTGAATATTGTACATAGTCGCAAGCACTAGACTTGTACTTTAACTCTCGCATTTGCGATCCTCAGATACCACATTCTCGGGATAGAATTGCTGCTTCAACGGCCTTTTAAAGTCTGCCATATGTGATGCAAACATCTATCTCACTCCATGTCAGCATGTTTGGGGCGCCACCATAGAGTTGCGAGTATTATATTGTATTTTTCAAAATAGTGTTATTTTTGAATTCTATCGTCGTTGTCACTAACGCCAATCTTTGTCGAGCCCAAAATAATATTGTTGTCGACCTTAGACAAGCCAATCGTAGACAAATGCTGATGCAAGTCAGCATGACAATGGACTGCTATGGTTCATATATGTTGGGATCCACTTGCATCCATTAGTTCAATGGCATATAAGCTACATAAAAAATAAAAAATATATAGTTTGAATGAAGTTTAGGGGTGGGAATTTTAACCGGAACTAAACCTCCCGAACAGGAACTAAAAAAATAAAATTAAGAACCGGAACCAGAACCGAGAATCGATCAAGTCCTTATCGGTTCTTGGTTCTTGAACTAGAACCGTTGGTACCCGATTAGAACCGAATTTATCATTTTTTATAAATTTTTTATTTTTTACAATTTATTTACCCTAACTCAATGACCTACAACCCAACACTACGGAGACAAGAGTCCAACTGTCCAATATCCAAATCAAAAGTATAAAATCCATTACTCTTAAATTCAAACTCAATTGGCTCAATTCCAATTACCCAAATCTCGAATTCTCAATAGTTATTTGCTCATATACTCAATACAAACATTATCGTCTCGCACTTTCGCTCATCTCTCTCTCTCTCTCTCTCTCTCTCTCTCTCAAAACACATGGTGAGACTGCGAAGGTGAAACTCTTCTGTGACGGAAACGAATCCTCAATTTGAAGAGGCAATTTTCCTTTTTCTAATTCTAAATTATGAGTGTGCAATTTGGGTGTTTATTCTTCCAGTTAATGTTTATATCTTTCACAAATTGTTTTAATATCTAATGTATTTTAATGTTAACAGGTTTGCAAATTTTAATTTTTTTCAAAACATGTTGTCAACTCACAATTTTAAAAGAAAATATTATGGGTAGAACCTAACCCAAACTGAAACGGACCAATAATTACATGGAACCGAATGGTTCCATTTACAAAATACCCGAACTATAACGGATGGTTCCGAGTATTGAAATATCCGGACCGACCCACCCGATCCCCAGGTATAACGAAATTCAAGTGCTTGATTTTGTAAAAAGTTTGGAACATAGGAAGTCACCGTGTGAAACTTGTTGATGTCAAAAATCCTCGAGGTGTTCATTCAAGTGGTACACCATTTGGAACTTGTTGGTGTCAAAAACCCTCTGGAGTTGTTCATTCAAGTGGTACGTGAAAATCATATTCAATCCACAACACAGTCCACTGTCACATTGTTGGCTACCAAGAAAGAGAGAATGTTGTGGTCAAAAGCACCTAATGGCGTGCGTGGGGAAGTTTTTCTGGTTCTTGTTTGGAATTGTTGGAAAAGCCAGAAATAAATGTGTTTGTCACGCAGTGGAGTGAACCACCGGATAGACTCATTGAGGATTCACAGACTTAATTAAGAGAATTCCAAGAATTGGTAGCCCTGAAATGTTAGAGGCAGTCGACTGGTTGAGCCTCATGTGGTGACTTAAAATGAATGTTGATGCTTCTACACAATGTGAAGGACACAGATATGGTGTTGGGGGTGTGTCTAGGAACCATGATGGGATGGTGGTTGCAGCTTTCTCCAAGAAATTTGAATGGTCAGTTTCCAAAAATCAAGAGTGCAATGATTTCACCTGTTTTGGTGTTTATTCAGTTATAAGTAGATATCGCCAGTTACTGAGCAGGGAAAGCTCTAGAAGTGCAGGGGTGAACCGGTGGTGGAAGATGGTTTGGAAGGTTCATGCTCCTCTTTTAAGGTCAGATTATTTCTATGGAAATATCTTGTATGAGGTACAAACAGGTGAAGTCGTGGGCACAAGGCCTTTTTCTACGCAAGGCAAGGCGGCAAAGGAGGTATGGCGGGCGGTGGGTTGGCAGGGGAGTGATAAAACATTATCTGGTGATCGAAGACTAACAGGACGTACTCTTGGGTTTAAGCCGGTAACATCCCTCAGATGAGCTGGGTTTCTTAGGTTGTTTGCTTTGGGTCATATGGGGGAAGCGCAATTCAATAGCTCATGAAGCCACTCTTCCGGATGCCCGTGTCTTGGTGGAGGTGGTGGACAGATTGGGATAATGGGTAGGAAGGGAGGAAGTTAGTATGGCACAGTAATGGATTCAGAAACACAAGAGAATACAGAAGTTACTTTGAAAGGATTGTTCTAAGGAATTTCATCTAAGATTCAAAACCGCATTAATAAGAAACAAAAAAGAAAAAATCTATGCACACTCATAGATAAGGATGCAAATTGACCAGTAGGGCGTGCTCAAATTTGAAGTAGAGCAAATGAAACAAAAAAGGAAGAAGATTGCAAAATGTGCTCCAACGTGCCAGCCTTTGCCAGGCATCTTTCATGTCCACATCTTGAGAGAACAAATACAGCAAAACAGCAGCCCAAAGCAAAGCATTCAAGCATACTTCTAAAATTACCAGGAAGAATGATGTTGTAACAATAATCTATTACATGATAATTCTATCGATGGAAAAGGATTCAATTTCCTTCATGTAAGAGGAAAAAATGACATGATTTATGGTATACTTAGTGATAATCAAATCACTGGAGGGTTTTCTGTCAAAATTTATAGAGGACATAAAGATTTTAATGACAATTTGAATATAGCAGGTCAATTCAATATAATATATACAGCAGATTGCATCCGCAATGAGCATGTCACATGGCTCACGCGTTACACGAAGCTGGGTCTATAAAGATGTAATTGATGACTTGTGGGCAATATCATAGACAGATATGAGGATTTCAGCACCTATTAGAATGATTATGAGCCATTCCAGAAAATCTGACTTCCTATTCTGAAGAATCTCTTGAAGAAAACGAATATTGTGCTGCAATGGAAAATAAAAGCATCAACCATAACAATCATTTACATCATAAAGAAAATTCTGCAACATAACATGCAGTATAAAAAGCCTTCCAGAAAGGAATACCTCTACAAACTTCAACTTAAAATCAAGACTTGCAAATCTCTGAGTTAATTCAAATTCATCTCTGAGATACTCCCAAATCTGAGCATATTTAGCATCCTTCCACGCTATGTCTGATCTGAATAAATTAGGAAATGTAATATTAGCAGAAAAACCTATAGAATGTAAAACAAATGACTAACAAATACTATTTAATATATGACAGTACATTGGAAGAGAAAAATATTCTCGACACAAATGCATATCAATTATATATTCATAAAATGGACACAAGTAGGACACTAACTATATTGGAAGAGAAAACTATTGTTACTGCAATGCATGTCACACACACACACACACACACACACACACACACACACACACACACACACACATACAGGCTGGGCACAAACACAAGAAGCAGCAACGATATTGCAAAGAGCAAAAGGCTTAGAAGAATATTTTAGGTTTAGCTTCTTATGCTTCAATTTCTTCTCTTCATTTATCCCGCTAAAAAATGACAAAAGGGACTACACTACTATACCGCTTCTCTGCGGTGGGATACGACCGTAAGATATATGAGAATAGGTTATTGAGTTTTGAACCCTTCCTGATGAAGTCTTGATGGGCGAGGATGACAATTTGAGTTGCGATGGTTATGGTTTTAAGATTGATGCAGTAGAGCAAGGAAAAAATCATTTGAGAGAGAGTTTCGTTTGAGAGGGAAATTGAAGCGTAGAAACACATGAACGTATATATTCTTTTTTTCTTTCCAAGAGTGGAGAAAACTCCTTACGGTCGTCATAAGAATACTTTGGACCGTCAAAGAACAGAATTTCTTGTACAGAATCTCACATGCGTGTTTTAAGATGAAAATATAACGTAGATGACCCGGAAAGTAGACAACAATTTAGTCTTCTTAAATATTAACAATGTCAAATAAGAAACAAGATTTACATAAAAAAGTATCCCCTAGAGGATATATATATATATAAAAACACAAAAACATTGTCCCTCCAGGTTCCCAAATAAACGTCATCTTTCATGCCAACGGGGTCTTGCCAATCCAGTTTAAAGATTTCTGAGAAATAAAACAGAACTTTGTAGGTGTATGCTTAGGTTAGACATAGCATCACAAGTCAAATAATAACTCCCTTCTCCAACTAAAGATGAGCTGCATAACAAGCTCGGAAGTTGCCACTTGATGTGGAAAATTTAAAACTCAACCAGTTATTTCCTATTCGGTAGCAAGTGAAGCATACTCACAAATATAATTAAACCAGTCAACCTAAGAGACATCTAACAAATCAAGTATGAGGTGGAAAATCTCCATTATAATCCGAAATTCTACACTTTTAAGGCTCTATCATTTAAGTCATCAGAATTATTATAGCAGGGCACCTATGTCTGTAATAACTTTTTTATCACACCACGCTATCACTTCAATTACATAACAATTGAGCACTCCTAATGGCTAACAAATTTAACATGGTAAGAATCCCATGTTACTATTCCTCTCCTAACTAGACAGACAGACAAAATCCAGCAATAAATCATTGAATGCAATGAAAATAGCAACAAAAAGCCCAACCCACAATTGTAAGTTTCCTTCTGAAAATTGGAAATATTCAGTATTACCAAAGAATGACGGCCAAATCTATTTCCAATCCCTTCATCCGATGTTCCCCCTTGATGGGAGCTGTACCAAGAAAAGGTGTCTACCCCAAAATAAAGGCATAAATATTACGTGACTCGGCCACAAGGCAAGAGCTTTGACCCAAACCAGATTCTGAGTTTTGGTTGACTACATGTTTAATAGCTTTCCCCCAATCATTTTTAGTGAACATAGGGCATCTTGTATCCCTTCCATGGTTGCAGTTTGATGTCTGTCCAACTCTGGCAACCAGTCCTTTGTTCCAATTCTTCAAGTTCTGTAACTTCGATGCAGCTTCTAGCATTGTGTGCCTTGGTTTTTGACTCTAATCGCACCAAAGATTGTCCTTATGTATAGCTTTCTAGTCCCCTAAATTGGAGAGAAATTTAAAGGTGGATATAGCTAAGTTTTCCAATGTAGGACCCCAGGAGTTGCCTCCCATTAGTTCTCTGCAAAGGCATCATCTAGGTTAGGGAAAGCAACTCTTCCCAACAACTATACACAAGCCTGATCATACTCAAGATTTAGCCTATTAGGAATTGAAAGTCCCTTCTTTTCTCCAACACATCCTTATGATTCTTCTACGAGTCATGGACTCCATCTCCAGATCTTGATATAAATGTAATCCCGAAATAGACCTTTAAGAGGGTTGTATTGTCTGTGACACTTAAAGAGCCTTGCTTGGTGATGACAATCTGCCTCTTTATCTCACAATTCTGAGATGTAAAACCTCCCTTATAGGTACTCGAGATTGACTCCTGGATATCCTTAGTTCTTGATTTCTTATAAGGTAAGTTTAATCATCTTTGGTTGCATAGAATGGAGCAACCAAGACATAATTAAATTTCATATTCCCAAATATCATACATGGATCTTCCATGCATGCGAGGTGACTTAGCAAACACAATGTTGTATTTGATCTTATGCTTACTCATTAGCAAGATTTACGTGACTGATCATTCCATTAAGTTATATCCATTCAATTTGGACATGGCAATCTGGAAGTTTGGATTTTAAAAAAGAATGGAAGATTGATTGTAAGTTTGGTTAGTGGCTGCCACAGTGCTACTACTGGTTATTACAGGCATTCACGAAATAAGTAAAGATCTGTTTAAAGAAAGGGAAAAACAAAAGCAGTGGAAATGAAAGCTGCAAAGAACACCAGCAATGAAGGCGGGATAGCAACAATAAAGGCTGCAAAGAGGAAAGTTTCCAGAACTCTAAGAGGCTAATACCATGAAGAATGTCAGGAGACAGATAAAACCGGTTTAAAAGAATACAGATGCATGCTTAAATATTGTACGTAAGAGTTCGTTAAAACTCTTAAATAAGGAAACAAATAAAAAGGCCAGATTTCTTGGATTGGAAATATTATACACTAGTTGTACATCCTATCTAAGGAACGTACCACAAAAACTAAAAATACAGAAATAATACCAATGAACAAGGGAAGTCAAAACTGTCAATAATTCCAATATTTCATCTTAGTACCTTCCACAGGAGCTCATGTATAATTACTTCGTTGTATTTGCCTCATAATATAGTTCGGATATATCATGAAAAAGGATTACCACAACACTTGATTATCCACAAGAAATCATTTATTTAGTCTTTGGTCATACGTAGGAGAAAATAAAGGTATATAGACAATACTTACAAAGTGCAAGAATATTTTTACTTGAACCAGGTCAAAAGGAGAACTTCCCTAGCCAGAAACTAAAAACCCTCATTGGCATTGCACGTAACAAGCTGCTATTTCTTGTCTTTTGTTTTCTGGAAAGGCGGTTAGATAACTCATCTTGTCACATCATACAAATCTTGTTTACTGCCATTTAGCTAATTATATTAATGATGTTAAACACCCTTGTCAACATAGTTAGCCAAATTTATGGTAAGAATTTACATTGGCAACTTCTGTTACTATTATACTAAAAATACTATCCTATAAGATTTCAAGTAATTATCTAGAAAATTTACTAGTTATTAATTTGAACAATATGTTCATTCTTAATATGGTTAGAACCCTCAATTTCTTCCCTATAGGCATCACTAGGTTCCTAATATCTATAATTCACATTTGGAATGACGACTACGGGGTTTCCTATAAATATAGCTTTTTAAGAGATGTTATTTATGAGGAAAACAGAACCTTCAGGCGGTTAACAGCTTAATTCAAGAACCTGCAGATAATAAAGACCCTGACCAAATCATCTCAAAATTAATTCGGTTAACATGATTTTTACTCTCAGGCCCTCCAATGCAGAGAAGTACTACAAATTAAAGGTAAAATACCAAAGTCCATGTATAAAAGTCCTGTCTCAACGGCTAAGTGCAAATAGCCGAAACCTGAAGAAAACTTATAAGGCTAAACCATCATTCCATAAGGTGTTGTAGTTATACAGCTGATTTTGGCACACAAGATTTTGAAAACTTGAGGCCAACCAAATTTAATGAGAAGAATGAAATGGCGTGATATCAAAAGAAACTTGACGACATCAAAATATACTGTAAAAACTGAGAAGTTGCTCGACTTATAGATAGCATATCAAAAGACACTTAATGATATCAAGATATACTGTATAAACATGGAGGAGTTGCCGACTTATAGATAGCTTGATATGTTAGTATGATGCACCAACTTCAAGTTTTAACCACTTGATATTATAATGGACACTTGAAGCAATCAGAATATAGTGTAAAAATCTGGGGATAGAAGTTTCCCGAGTTATAGATAACACGTGCTAGTATAACAAACCAACTTTCTCAAACATTGGCACAGTCACACCAAACCAAATCTAACAACATGAAAGCATACTATACTTTGGCACTCAATTATTAAGTAATAAGTATTGGGGAATTATTTTAAAAAATATAAGAGTATTGACTCCATAAAATTTCTTTTCTTGGTAGGTCCACTAATAACAGATATAGTTTGAAATTTTCTAAGTCAAAAGGAAGTGGGCAATCAAAAAATAGGAGAAAAAGAAAAAAAAAAATTCACCGAACATAGTTCTTCAATTGAAAGACCAGTAGATACTTCATTAAATAGAAACATTCACCAGTGCTATAGTAAAAAGATAACACTGAGGAGATTCATTTATAGTTTCTTAAAGCACTTTCGTGAAAGTATTACCTTTCGAAAAGACCCAGCTTAAGAATTACATCAGCAAGATTGGAATTTGCCTTTCCGACTAGTTGAAAGAGCTTTTTTCGTTCCATTGTAAAAGTTCCAGTTTTCTCCATCCCACGATTGATGTCAGTAAATTCCGCAACCATTCCATCAACCTAAAAGAGCACATGTAGAGCTCAACAAGATATAACCACTCAAGTAGCATTATCATATAGGTGAAACGTGGAAGTTGATAGGATACAAACCTGACGGACATAGTAATCAAGAGCAATACTTTGACCAAGAACACTACCAATGGTCCGGATCCCATCAACATTTAGGTACTGCAGCATTATGTAATCTAACCCACCTTGCATCCATGTGTTCAAAGTTGGCTTCTCTCTCACCTCATACTCTATTTTTTCCAGAAGCAATACAAAAATTCATCAGGTTGGAGAGGAGAGATACAGAAGTGGCCAACAGTTACATACAACTGTGTGTTATCATATGCTTGTATATATGAAAATATGCATCAACAATTACCAAATAATACACATTTTATTCCAGATACATAATTGAGCTACAATCCTAACCACACAGAGATAAACTGCTCAATATCTGACAGACCTCTTTTATGTGGTTGTCATCAGTCATTTATGATACTATAAATCATGAAATTGAGTGAGTTGGATCTCAGTAAAATGTGCAACATCAACTTACTAATTCTCTTGGAACAGAGAGAAAATGTCAAGTTTGTATATGAAAATAATTTTTTTTTTCTTTTGCAAGCAAGAAAAGTTGCGCATAGTCAAGGTTTGAACCAGTTATCAGTAATGATTGATATCAGTGAACACAATCACTTGACAGAGGTTCCGCACAAGTCTGACATCAGAATATGGACATACCGTCCTTTCTCATCTCAGGGAGCAATCCTGAAGCATGCCTTTCAACAATTTTTAGATAACCATCAACCTCATGATCACGGACATTGAATAAGACTATCGATCCATACTGAAAAACTACCATGTAACAGCAATCACTTCCACTTAAATTAGCACCCAAGCCCTGAAACAACACTCCACATTTAGAAAGATTTTAATGTATAATATCAATTATATTTTTATCTAAACAAATACTATGCATAATATCATTAACATAAAAAAAGGTAATGCGCTTCGGACAGATGAATACTCACTAATCTAGATAAAGAACATTCACACAGGAAACAAAATGACAAGTATGCTCTAAACTACGTATATGAGAACAGATTAAACCAGAAAGTATTTGGTAATAAGTTGATGTTTGAAAAATCAGAAACAATAACTCAATTTGAAAGAGGTGACGTATGTAGCTTCACCATATTGATCTAAGGTGCAAACATCAAGAACCTTCCCATTCAGTCATAAAAGGCCTACTCCCACCACCACTTGAACAATACATGAACACGGGGTGGATCGGTAGGTATTAGACCATAGAAAAGACAAAGCATGTAATTGCCTAGGCACATCGATGTTATGGTGCGTTCCTCTAATAAGCAGGTCCAACAGTAGGTCAAGAGCTCAGTCTACGGAGGGAAATATAGATATGGTTAACTACAATTACCCGTACTGAAGGCTCACAAGTTTTCAGCTAACTAGAGGAAGAAGAAAGAGATTGTGTCAGCAACTCCAGAAAAGCATGAAGTAATGTGTTCATTAAACGGATTTATGTTTTGTATCAAAAAACAAAAGGAGTGTCAGATAAGGAGTTTAGTTTGCTATATGCATGTGTGCTCACGTGAGAAAGAGAGATAAGGGGCACTCAGCAAACTAATAAGAACTCTAAAATCTGAGCACATTACACAGCAGTAATAGAAAAACACATATATTGTACAGTTGGCCCTCAGCAAATTGCCTAGAAAGACAGGAAAAAATGATATAGTATACGAACTCGCTGTTATATGGATCAGTCCATTAATCTTCAAAAACAAAAGCTTTGGCCACTTCCTAATTTCCAAGAACCAAGTCTAAGTAAGCAAGTTAGTCACAAGCTAAAAAGTACCAAGAATAATAATTTGAAATGTTGATTTGACACAAAGTTGTGTATCTCAAACTTCTCTGTTGGAGGAGAGGTCAGAGGGTGTGAATTTGTTGGACTGGTTATGCAAAAGTAAACTGGACTTCCGATTTTTTGCTCAGAGTAGTAGAGAAGAAACTAGTTCACAATAGTACATATCAAAAAGGAAGTTTCTACATCGCTGAAGTGAAGCTAAGAATCCTGATCTCCTCAAAAATGCAATATCAGACAGATACTTACTAGTTAGTAGTTATGTATGTCACATTCGCATTGACAGTTACAGGTTGTTTGCCTTGAATGTATTTCGCACCTTGTCAACTATATACTACATTAAACATTATTTCTTTTGTATATATAGTTGTTTCAAATCAAACACTTAATTTCATCATCACCAGTGTTAAATAAAACAAATTATACATCAATGACATGTTATTCAATAAAAAGAATGCAATGTAACACGGGCAAATCTGTCAGACAAAAAATTATAAACATAAAACACACAAAAGAAGAAACTTACATTAGGTTCGGGCTTCAAATCACCAAATCTCAGAACCACATAATTCGTCATACGAGAGGATGGAGGAATAAAATTCTGCTTATTCCGCTCCATTAAGGTCCTCAAATCCACACTGCAACACAATCACCACCACAGCAATAACAATACTCGCAAAGCATTAAAATTAGCAGTAAAATACAAAAACACAAGAAATTTACGACTTTATTTGGGGTGAAAATCAGAACTCAAACCTAGTGGAGAAAAAAAATGCCCTAACAGGAATGGGAGTCTTGGAAGTTTCATTACTTTCATCCTCCTCCTCCAAACCCTCTAACTCATCACTCAAGTTCACAACTCCCCCAATTTCCGAGTATGAGTCGGCCCAGTCCACGGTGTTGGTGGCGAACGAAGAAATGCATTTGGACACAGCAAACCCGGGATTCCGCCTCAAAAGCGACACAGTTTGGGAGTACTTGGAAACTGATTTCGGGCGGAAAATAACTGATAAGGAAAATTGGGAACTGGGATTGGGTTTTTGGCAGAGAGTGGAAGTAAAAGTTCTGGTGGAATTGAAGGAGGAAGTGGAATTGAAGGAGGAAAATTTGGTTTTGCTGCGAGATGTTAACGTTATCAGCCTCATATTTCAGCTGTGCGCATTTCTTGCAGCGGCGTTGGCTAAATGGCTGTCAAACAAACCGAATCGTAAAAGCGCATATCATTTAAGTCGAAAACTCTCGTTTTAAAAACTACTGTAAACAAAACATATTTTAACGGGTTATATACTACTACACAAGTGTTCTAAAAAGTGCGGTGGCCATCATCTCGACGCTGAGCGTGACGACCTCTACGCCTCGCCTGGCTACAGGACGTCACGCTTTTTAGTAAACTATTTTTTTAACTAAAAAACTTGCGCCTAGGCTCGCATATGCACGTTTAGTCATGCCTAGGCGTGCTTAATTACGCCTAAGCGCGCCTAATCTTATTTAGGCGCGCATTTTTTAGTTAAAAAATTTATTTTTATCTTTTTTAAAAAAAATATTTAAAATGATATTAAAAATAAAAAAACGATTTTTCACGCTTCGCTCTCGCCTAAGCTTCACCTAGACCTAAAAATTTGAAACTTGGCCTCCACGCCTAGCCACACTTTACGCTTTTTAGAACCTTGACTACACTACTTCTTTTATGGTATAATTCGACCATATGTTCTAATATGATAATAGATTGAAGCAGTGAACAGATTTTGGAGATGATCGATTGAGGAGAATGGATTGAGAAGATTGACAAATTGTGGTTGTGGAGGTGGAGGTGGAGGTGGAGGTGGAGGTGGAGGTGGAGGTGGAGGTGGTTCGTTGAAGAAGATGATTGAACAACAAATTTTTTAGAAGAGATAAAATTGAAGACGTAGTGAAACACAGACATGCTTTTTTCTTCTAGTAGCGAGAGAAAATTCCATACGATCGTGATTAACAGATGATCTATTAACATATCATAAACAGACCACAGATATGTTAACTGATGATCTCTGGTCTGTTAAAGTCAATTTTGACCTTAACAGATACCTGTTAACATGCTAGAATAATAGAACATAAGTATGTTAACGCGAATTTACACATTTTAATTAATTTTTCAATTAATTCACTTTAAATGAACTTAGATTTACAGAAATTTAAAGTAAAAATCACAATCCATACTCAGATGTATACATATTTTCATGATTTATACTATAAAATAAACAATTTCTACTATAAATTAAAAGAAGGAGATAGAGACAGACGAATTTCTACTATGAAATAAAACAATTGTAGATTTATGTGATACAATTGATAGTACCATATGTATTATGATGTGTCACAATTATGAATTTATGTGTTTCAATTGATAGTACCATATGTATCACAAATTGTAACAAATATGATCATATGTGATTTATGATTCTTTTAATATTATATCAACTGATTGTGTAGGATAATTGACATATTGCCACAAATGTTATGTATCATAACGTGATACAGCTGTTATTATCATGAGCATTTTTATTTGTAACACGAACCGTTACAAATGTGATCTTGTTGAGATTTTTAAGTTTTACCATGTTAAGTTAAGTGATTATATTGTGATAGTTTGGACAAATGGTATGTAAGATGAAGTGATACAAATGTTATGTATCATAAAGTCTTACTAATATTATTATCATGAGTTTTAATGTATGTAGTACAAATTGTTACAAATGTGATCTTGTTGAGATTTTTTTTCTTGTCACGTTATATTAATTAATTGAGTTGATGCTTATAAGTAGTTAATGGCCAAGATTTTCTTTTTCTTTTTGTGATGAGAGAAAAAAAATTTCAAACAGACATATCAAAATTATATTTGGATGATTGAAACAGTTATTCTATAATTAAATATTCTACAATCTTTGATTACAATAACTATCTATTAATTAGCTTTCAGTTATGGTATATAATGTAATTAAAAATAACATTATTAATTTTTTAAAAAACGAACTAAGTATATTTATAATTTATGATACATTTATGTTTTCATGTAATTATTTTCAAATAGTAATCTATTTATGTAAAAGTCATTCTCTTTAAACAACTTCTTTATTTTAAAGAATCGATCCTTAAAATTATGCTTCAAAAGACTCTCTAAATTAACTTTTTAAAATAAAGAGTGAGTTTAATTCTCCAAAACATGGTCTCTATAATTAAATGTAGCCAATAATTCTTATTTTCAATAAATTAATTAGTATATACAAAATAAAATAGAAAGAAGTTATATAATAATTAGAAAAAAAGGATGTCAAAATAAAATATATGATAAAATAATAATTACTTATTGGAAGAAGTAAAATAAAGTGGTTGTTGGACTGTTGGAATACTTCAAAAAAATTACTCTCTAAAATACAAATAATGCTCTTTATAAATAAAGAGTCTCTAAAAACATCTCCAAAAAGCTCTTTAAATCTAAAAGGGATGTCATCAACTTAGATTTGACTAGATTTTAAAAATCCATGTAAATTTTAGTATCTCCAACTCAAATTTTAATAGATCCAATTGAAATTTAGGTGTCATCAACTCATATTTAAATAGATTCTTTAGAAATTTAGCTATCTCCAATTACTAGTGGAATTCTAAATATTTCATTAATTAGAAGATTTAAACAGATTTGCATAAATTTCGAACTCATAAATATGAATATCAAATTTTTAGGAATTATATCCCCACTCTTCAAAATTTCAATCAAACTCTTCTTTTACGCATCTCTCCTTCTCGCCTCTCTCTTCAATTTGTGCCACAAGTTTTTGTAGTAAATTCTTGTTCTTGATTTCAATTTTATATTAGCATAGAATTTTTTTTTTTTTTTAATATTTTTTTTTTTACAATTGTCAAACATCATCTTTGAAATTTCATTCTTGATGCTCCATAACCATTCATTGAACTAAACAATCGGTTTGATTATTAATTGGATAATTAGTCTAATATCATATATAGTGATTAGATATTGAACTGTAACATCAGTATAACACTAAAGTTTCTCTTTTGAACTTGAAAAGATTTACTCATCAACCGCGACACATGTAAAATGATATTTTTAAGCCATAAAATAACTTTTTTATACAAGATGCTTAAACAACTGATTTTGGAAGAGAATGAATCTTAAATATTCATCATTAGTCTCGGGTATGAAATAGAAAATTTTATTAACCAAAATAAAAAAAATTAGAAAGAAACTGAAAATTAAACTTTATTTCAATTTTTTTTAAAGTAGCATTGCTCTTTAATCAATTTTTTTTTTTAATTCAAAACTGGGAAAATTGATACTAGTAATGTAAATACCCCCAAACAATGGATCTAATTGTGCTTCAAGCTTAGAGATAATGAATGACATATTTATTAGTTTATTTCTTAGAAGCTTGCTGACACAGTTGTCAGATTGGTATACCTCCCAATCTATCGGATCATTCATCTCTTTGACTTATATTTCAAGAATTTTTCTCTTCACAAATTCTACTCAAAATATTTATTTATGTAGGACAGTCACTTAAACTATTTAGAATAAAAACAATGTAGATATACTATTTTTAATAAAAAGACCACATATCCATGAAAATTCATAGAAATCCACAAGAATATATATAAATTTATAATATAGAATTCTATTAAAATCTTGTAAATTATGTGAAATTCTATTCAAATTCATGAAATCCATTCAAATTCATAAATATTAACAAATATTTTAAAATATGAGTTGATGACACCCTTCTAAGATGCTCTATATTTTAAAGAGTCGATTCTTAAAATTATGTTCCAAGAGATTCTCCAAATTTGGAGAGCCGAACATACTCTCTATAATTAAATGCATTTAATATATTCCAATTTTCAATGCTTCATATATTGATTGAACTAAATAGTATGTACAAAAAAAATTGAAAAAAAATTATATAATAATTAGAAAGAAAGAATGTCAAAATAAAAGATAGAAAATAATAATAAATACTTATTGGAATAAGTAAAATGAAGTGTTAAAGATGAATAGATTGTTGGAATAGTTCAAAAATTTTGCTCTCTAAAATACAAAAATTGTTCTTTATAAATAGAGAATCTTTTGGAGATAATCTTATATTATACTATTTAATTTATTGATTATTACTGATTATTATTGTATAATATTGTCTAATTTACTTTTTATTTTTTTAGAATTTTCAAATCATTCTACATTTTTATGAACTAGTATGTAATATGTGTGTTGCACGTAATTTAGTAACGGTATTGTAAGTTAATACGATGCAATATACCATTTGTTACACTATTCAAATACCAAATTAGTCACGTTCGTATATAATAATGATTAATATTTATTTTAACTACCTATCAATACATTCATTTCAATTTAGATGCATAACAAAACAAACAAAGTACTTTTTACAATTATGAAACCTAGTGAGAGCATGCAGTTCTATTGTTTAAGATTTGTAATATAGTCAAATAATGTCAATTAAATAATGCAAACAAAAGATTTGAATCTTTTACTTTATAAAATGACAAATGACTTATAACAAATCTTTGTAATTTAGTATAACTCTTCAACTATGAACAGACTTTAACCCAAAATATCACATGTAATTTGGGCTCGTAGTTACCTCAAGTTAGCAATTATATATAGGTAAATTTATTAATCAGTATATAAAATAAAATATAATAACATTTATATCAGAAAATTGACAAAATTAAACAATCTCATTTGCACAATTCATTGCCCACATGTCTTCGCGTGAACTTATCCAAATGGTAATGGAGAAGTAAAGTAATATTACCAAAACTAAATATTCTAATGATTTAAACAACTTATGCGGGGTATAAATAGTGAAGAAAAATTAGTTTAAGCAATAAATAACAATTCAATTCAAAAACATAAAAATGAATAATAGAAATGAGATCCGTATTAATTATTAAAGTTAAAAAGAAAAAGAAATAAAAAATAGAGCATTCAGAAATGATTATTCACGTGAAAGTAACAAAAACCATAATCACAACACAAAAAATTCGAATGAATTTTTTATGGACTTCACAAACTACATAATTACCTTCAAATAAAGCAACCTTAAACTTCAAATTAAGATTAAAATATTCAAATTAAACTTAAAATAAGTTGAATACATTGTTGGTGGAAGGTAAATAAATATTCATCTTGTAATTGACCAAATCCATTGTCACAATTCGATATAAATATTTCAAAATTCAGTAATTAAATGTAATAAACTGTGATTTAGCATTTTCAACTTCCATGACTAGATGTGGTTATAAATATTATTTTAAAAATTTAATTATAATATTAATTGAAGGATAATTTAGGAAATATAAAATATTAATGAAAACGTATTTGTCCAAAAATATTTCTCTATTTTCTAGACTTTTAGATGTACGAGGATAAAATAGTCCAAAATTGTTTCTCCCTTTTAGAGCATATCCTTTATATTCCGCGCTGGGAAAAAAAAAAGCGAACATAAATTGTCCAAAGGTCCCAAACAACTTATTTTATTAAATAATGGTGGGAAATGAAAAAATTTTGAATTTTTTAATTTAATGTAGATGGGTAAAATAGTTTGGGAAATGAAAGGGTTTTGGATTTTTTAATTTAATGTAGAAGGTAATTTAATGTATGAGGGTAAAATAGTTCAAAGTTGTAATATATGAGGATAAAATTGTCCAAAATTGTTTATCCATTTTAGGGCCTTTTAAAATTAGTATAGATAATAGTTATCTCCTAAAATAATTGGATAATAGTTATCTCCTAAAATAATTGGATTGTAACCTTCATCATTTTGATGTTTAAATTAAAATATAATCAAAATTACGAAATTTTCCAATCAAGTCGTGCGAGACTCTTCTATTTTATTAAAATTCTTCAAACCCTAAATTCTCCTGCCGTTCAATGTAGGTTTTACTCTAGTAGTTTTCAAATAAATTTTTTACACTGAATGTTTTTTTTTTCCAGGAGTTTCTTTACAGACGTCAACTATTTAAGTTTATTATTACCATGAAATCTCACTAATTGAAATATATAAGTTAAGTTTAATTAGTATTAGATTTGTTGTTTGCAGATGCTTTGACTACAAGTGCCACTTTATCAATCGACTTTGCTCCCACAACCACCACTCCAATCACCATTTTCATCTTTTTTATTTTTTTAATGGATTGAAGGCTCATTCTTCTTATTAACAAACTTGATGAACATCACTTGGTGTTGCTGCTTATTACTTCATTTTGTTACTAATTAATGAATGTTACTGCGTAAAGGTTACTGTTTATTGTTAATGGTTTTTGCTACTGTCGGTCTATTCATTAAGAGTTGAACATACAATACGAAGAAATAATTTATTCGAGTCAAAATGCTCGACACATGACATTGCATCGACAATAATACTTTTCAATTATCGTTATCGTATCTAAAATTAAGAACCTTGGCCACGTAATTTACCTTATTTTCGAATTTGAGTTGGATCATGTTATGCTTCCAGCCACAACTAGTCCTTCAATTCCTCTCCTCTAAATCTTGTTCCATTTAGATCATATTGTGCATAAACACAACATAGTTTCATATGTGGCGATTTTTCTAGATTGTTCATTCTCTCAGTCTTATGTCGATAAACTTACCAAATATTGGCTTCAACAGGAAGAAATCAACTAGCTGTGATTTTGTTTTTTGAATTTGAATATAAGAGGGATTCTAGAGATCAGATTGTACAGCAACAGATGGTTTCATTGTTCATTTAAAAGGAAACTTTCCGGTTAACTAAATTTATAGTATTTTTCAATTTATTTAGTTAATTACTTGTATGTTTTAACTAATATTATACCAACTAAAATTATACCATCTAGTACTTTTCAATTTTCTAATACATACCGGTGTATTTAAGTAAATTTCCCGAGTTTAAACAATTCGTTCGAACATTAACTATTTGCTACTAATGTGAATGTAAAATGAAGAAACTAGGATGGGCTCTCCTCATTTTCATATAGTGTGGTTATGAGTTTTCAACATTTATAATTGAGATTTTAAGTTCTCAATCTATTTAAATAGATGAATCTAAATCCATACGTGATTCAAACCATCAATGTGAATGTTACAATTGTACACGACTTTCATTTAAATTACATATGTTTAAGTTACGTGAAAGTTGCTTGCAACTTTAATATTCACATTGACAGTTTCAGTTATATCTAAATTTACATAATTAATTAAGTATTTTGGAGGTTGGGACCTATAGATAAGTTGAGGAGCACAATTCTACTTTTCTATATGTAAAATTCATTTTTCCAATAAAAAAATTAAATATGGGTCCCCCAACCTTTAATCAAGTGATTATTTTGGTCTTCAACCTTTAAGAATCCCTATATATTAAAAGAGTGACCATGGTGTGCACTGTTTCTATGAATGTGTGCCCACTACTTTTTTTTTTTTTTTTTTAAGTTTTTCTAATTTTCTGAAATTAACGCTATTTGTTTTGGTTTTTTATAGTATGGCATTGTTCCTTTAAATACCCACAAATCATTTTCTTTTTTTTGTTTCTTTCTTTCTTTTTTTTAAACTTTTTCCTAATCTCCTTAAGTTGACACTTTTTTTTTCTCAATCGTAAATCTTTTCCAGCATAATTTTCTTTTCGACATTTTGCTATTTCTCTTGTATTCATTCATTTGTATTTTTCGTCTTTCTTCTGATTTCAGTCATATTTTTTGAAAAATCGTCCAAAAATTTACAGATATGTTGATTATTTTGGGTACCCATCCAATTTTTTTTCCCAAACAAAAGCTATTTTTGCGGATCTACCTGCTTAACTTTTCACGTTGTTCAGAACAGTTTGAAAGTTGCTATTAACTGTCATTATTTCTAGAGTTCGTGAATTGACCATTACAAGTAGTTGTTTGGTTGTTTAAGTTTTGTTTTTGTTAATTTCTTAAACTTAATTAAACATTTTTGCTTGTTTAAGTGTTGATTTTCAATTCTTATTTTGAGTTCTTAAATAGTTCTAATATTCAGTATTTTAAATGAAAATTCGTAGTCAGTATTTATCGAAGGTGTAAGTATCATCTTGGAAAATTTTCTTAATTTGTATGTGCAACAGAATTGGCAGTGAAAGTTTTTTTTTCGGAAAACAATAGTAATATTAAATTTAACACTGGTCAAGTGATTGTTTCTAAATGTGTGTTCTTTTACACTGTTTTGTTTTTATTTTTATTTTTACCTCGGTTTTTTATTACAGTAAAAATAATTTTCTTGATTTTTTGTTGGCTGTGGCAAAAGAATATAGTGAATGACTCTTTGGATATTGAAATTTGTACTTCAGAACACACTGTTAAGAATGATAAAGGTATGTTTTCATTGCTAATCGTTGTGTTGAGAAATTATAAGCATAAAATTATTTAAATTCTAGAATGAATATTCATTTACCTTTTGAATTAATTTTGTTTGATTTAAGTTATTGAGAGTTTTTATTTTCTTTTCGTTTTTACGTAATTTAATATCGTGAAATTATGTTTAAATCATTATAATTATAAATGTACATAGTATTGATGTGATGTACACTTTATTATTGCAAAAACAAGTAGAATCTCATTAAGAGCATCTCCAACAAGCTCTTTAAACATAAGATACTAACATTTTAATTTGGAGAGTTACTCACTCCCTATTATTAAATGCATTGAAATAATTTCAATTTTCAATACTTGATATATTGACTTTAATTAAATAATACATACAAATTTGGAGAAAAACATATGGAAAAAAGAGAGAGATATATATATATATATATATATATATATATATATATATATATATATATATATATATATATTAAATACTTATTGGAAGAAAGTAAAATGAAGAGCATGGAAAAGAGGTTGTTGGAATGTTTTTAAAAAATGCTCTTTAAAATATTAAAGATGCTCTAATGCACTTATTTTTATCAATTCTTTTTGAGATTTCGGAATAATTTTGTTGATTTTCAATTTTTAAATTGAAGAAATAAATATATAACAATAAACCAACACTTTCTCCCCAAATTCTTGCTTATTAATTACTTTAAAAATCTACCTAATGAGAATCACTAATTAACAACTTATCCTAATCTATAATAAGCATTTTTTATCGCAAGTTCACATGTAATCTTGTGCATATCTCATGATACTCGTGTGATCTAAATTTTTTAAATGTTTGATTAGAACGAACAAAATTAAATTGATAAATTGAAAAAACTTACAAAGTCAGATTATAATGATAAAAAATATGGAACACGTTTAAATTTGAAAGTACCAGAATAATCTTTTCAGATAATAATTGAAATATCCAATTCTAGGAATTGCAACAATCAATTCTATCAGAAACTACATATCATTCATCGCATCATCTAAAAGTGAAAAACGTTCATGTTAAAGATCAATTGAAACTATACCGCTCACTTTTAAATAATACGTATTTTTCCCAACAAAATTTAATACATATTTTATTTAATCTTTCATAACTAATAAAATAATTAAGAAACTCACAAATAATGACCACGCTATTAAATACTTAATTAAAATATAATACGTGCTTTTGCACGTGGACTTCACTAGTAGTATAAAAAAAAAAAAGTACTTAGTCTTGTCCAATTTTTCAAAATAGCATTCAAACAGCCTCCCCCACCACATTTCGCCCTTGCTACCTTAGTAAAAGACCAGAAACCTCTTTTATTTAATACAAGATCCATGAGACATAACCCCAATATCCATTGAAAAGACAAACCAGAGAGTAGCCAAGCTGAGCAACTTAGACAACTAAGTGAGACAGTCAACCAAATGGCTAAAGAGATTTATGGGGATTAGCCATGTCAATTGTGGAGATTCTTAAGGAAATTAAGACTTTGAGGAACAGCATTGAGGAACTTAGGTTGTGTTTGATACACCAAATTTGCCATGGAAAATGCAAATTTTCCACCCATTTTCCACCTTTTGGGTTGTTTGATTCACAAAATTTTCCATGGCAAACTTTTTCCATTTTCCATGCACGTGACCCATTTTCCATGAAAATGATAAAAATATTTTCTTGCCAAATGAGTAGAATCAATTTTCCATGGCAAATGAAAATTGGCAAGAAGGAATTTCCTTAAATTAAGAAGCCTTTATTAATTTTAAGCAAATTATATAAAATGCTCTAAATCATTAAGTTGCTCTAATTTTTAAGCAAATTAATAATTTTGCTTAAAATAATAATTTTTAAGTTGGCAAAATAATGTCTTGGCAAAATTATTAATTTTTAAGCAAATTATATAAAATGCTCTAAATCATTAAGTTGCTCTAATTTTTAAGCAAATTATTAATTTTGCTTAAAATTAATAATTTTAAGCAAAATTATTAATTTTTAAGTTGGCAAAATTATTAATTTTAAGCAAATTTAAGTTGCTCTAAATCATTAAGTAAATTTAATGTAGTTAACTAAGTTAGTCCAATTGTGTTTATTCAAAATATAGGACATTTTATTTTAGTTTACGTAAGTGTAAATCGTGAGGCCTCATGAGAATGCTACTATTTAACTCACTTTTAGTTACTTTTAACAAATCCATATGCTTGTGGTAATTCAACGCACAATAGAATTTTTCAAAATTTGTATTAGATTATATAAAATGTATGGTGGAAATATGCATAAAAATGGTAAATTATAATTTAACAATTGTCAATAGTAAAGTTCAATTTTTTTCTCCAATATTTTAGTCATGGAAAATGTGATAATTTCCCTAGAAAATAGTTGCTATCAAATAACAAAAGTTGAAAAATACTACATTTTCCATGGAAAATAAAGACAATCAAACACCAAAAGCAAGAAAAAGACTACTTTTCTAGGGGCTAATTTTAATCCAATCAAACACACTACATTTCCAATTGCTGGAAAATATTTTCTTGGCAAATCTTTTCCATGGAAAATGTTTTCTTTCCACCCATTTGCCTTGCTCGCAATCAAACACAACCTTAAGGAAACCCTTAGGAACTTCCAGATTAAGACAGAAAAAGCAATGGATCAACACTCAACTATTATCATAGGAGGAGTTAAGAACCAAAGCCAACCACAGAAACCTACCAATAGAACAACCTTCGAAATTTTTGAAAGGAAGGGAGACTTACCCGACAAAAACCAAAATAGTAAAGATGGAAAATTCAACATCACACACATAGGATGACAAGTTTTAGGAAAAACCTAGAACACATTTATGAAACAAGCCAAGACTTAGGGCTCCTAAATGTCCTCTTAACTTTCGAGGACAGTGAGTTAGAAAAACTAGTTTCTATTGTTAAGAAGGTTAGCATAGGAAACAACGAAACCATTCTTACAGCCAAATCAGTAGGAGATGACCCAGATAACACCGAACCAAACAGCCTCCTCCCACCACATTTCGCCGTTGCTACTCTGGCCCACCAATTTCCTCCAACTCTAATTTGGAGAGAGGAGAGAAGAGGGAGGAGGGGTGGACTGTTGGTGGCAGCATTTGAGCAAAATCATCAAATACACCACAATGGCGAATCTTTTTATATAACCTCAGGCAATCTTTGGATCAAATATATTTTTCTCAAGTTATGTTTTCCTTTTAAATCCTAGAAAAAAGGGATACTTTCATCAGATACCATAAAAATAAAAATACAATTAAAAAACTATTTTACTTTTTTTTATTATAAAATTCTTTTTGACTTTTTGTATCACTTCTAGTTATATTTGTTATGTTTGCTACATTTGTTACAAAAAATGTGTGTTATATTTGTTACAAAAAAATGTGTTACATATAGTACATACATTTTACCGGCACTACAAACCACTATAAAACCAGTTACCACTCGCTACAAACTGCCACACACTCCGTTGCCTATTTCATCCACCACTATTGCCGCCTATTTTCACCACCACAACCACAACCATAACCACAACCACAACCACAACCACTACAAACTAACAAAAGATTTGACACCAAATCTGCACCGCTACATCAAAGCTAACATCTCCACCTCTGACCACCATATCCCCTCCTCCTTCATAAACCGCTGCCACCATCCACCCAAACCTTCTGCTAGTGATGCTACCACCAGTTGCCGACACCACCACACTCAAGTTGCCACCAAACTCATGGCAATAGACCAAAATTGAAGAACAATTTTACACCCAGCTCCACCTCGCCACTTTCTCCTTGTCTTGCTTTTTCCATTACTTCTTTTTCCATTATCTCTTCGTCTATCTGGCTTCTTTACTCGACCATCCATCAGCTTCCACCATTACCTTTCTTACTGCTCAATCCATCACACCTTCCTTGTTCCTAGATAATGTTAGCTGTGCTTTCAATTTTTATATGCTTCTAATAATTTAATGTCCACAACAACCATTAGCCACTGTCAGTTGTGTTGCTCAACCTCCACCCATCCGCCATCACCATCATCTCTTTTTAACATCAAGCACAGATCTACACAAGCAGATTCAAAATTCTTCTTTTTGTTTTTCTTTTTCCTCCGTCTTTGAGTTTTTTCTTTAAGATCTTTCAGTAGATGTGGACATGGTGACAATGGGGTCGACGGCGAGTAATGGTGATGGTGGTGATAGTGGTGTTTGACAGCGACGAGTGATGGTAATGGTGGGTATTATTTTTAGGGTTTGGAGTGAGAATCTAATTTGGGTAGGTTTTTTAGAGTTTTAAAATTTTGGACAATATATTTGAAGTTTAAAATATTGAAAAGTAATTGTGTAATTTTAATATAAAATCAAGTATGTGATAAAACTATAAATAAATAAGTAAATAATAAAAATAGCCTACTTATTTAAAATGTCAAGCACATGAGTGTTAAGCCAGCCTAAAATAAACTAACATGCCCCAATCCCATAATTAATGAAATCAGCAAGCCAACAACATAATTATAGGCTAGGCTCGTAGTAAAATTTCAAACCTGAACATTGAGTCAATAACTATTGCAAGTCTTTAAGTTTTCTTTCACTTATTTATTTTAATTGTTTTATATGTGTGCAATATAATGTGCAAATAAACATATTTGGAGCTCAAATTACCTAGTTAAATCTCACACGCAAGCAAATTTAAGAAAAGATAATGAATAGGTCCAAATTTTGAATTCCATTGAACATATGTGTTAATTATTGATATTGATACCTCTTAAAATTAATTGAAAAAAGTAAAATCACCAATCAAGAAGGAGGAATGATGCCAAGAAACGACACAACTAACAATATTTGTGGGTTAAATCGAGCATATCGACGTTGATTTGTCTATATGATCAATGTAAATAGGACAATTGCAGAGTGATTTGCTCAACAATATCAGGATAATATTCTGCCATGTGTCCATCCCTTAAGAACTTATGTACTTTAGTGGAATCACTTACAAATAAAAGTTTCATTAATGTATCAAGACTCTGTCTCTATCGTTAGATACATGAGCAATACATTACTTCACATGTATTGTCTTCATCTTTATTGTCTCCATAGACTAATTATCACGCTGGAGAGAAAACATAGAGTTCTCTACTCCCTTTTTAAGGTCATGAGCGGTGGAAGATCTCATTTCGTCGAACTTCACTTTAAATAACATCAATGGCATCGGTTGTGAGAATCGATCAAACGCACGTCAATTTTTAAGATAAAAAATATAGAAAGTGGAGTTTTGTGACTGATGTTGTGCTCAAGAATGACGAAATGAACTCTCAAGTTGAATGCAATAAGGTGCACATCGATGTCCAACACCTTTAGTCTCTCACCAAACAATAATGGTAGCAAACTGCTAGTCAGCTTAAGAGAAAGTCCATTCTAGTATTCCCATCTGTTCGGTGAAATTCCGCAAGCGCACGAGTTCGTTGACATGTAATAGTAAAAGTGAGTAAAAGAGTATTGTTCCCACTAAGACTATGATTTCTAATTACTTAAATTAAATCAATTCTAACTTAGTTTGAATAAACACAATAGATTTTTGGTAGTTGTGATTTTCTATAAAACTAGACTAACTTAGATCAATGAATGCAAGTTGCTTAGTGATTTTAGTTTAAACACAGATAGACAAATTATGCTATGAATTCGACTCCATCCTTTATATTCATGTTAATCTCCGAATCCACACTTCCCAATCTAGTTTATGCTTAAATTGACAATTAATAATCCTAAACTATCTAATAATCTTTTTCAAGTAGAATTAAACTTATTTTCATATACAGTCTAAAATATTCCTATTTCAAATTCGAATATATAAAACGCATTTAATATCAAGATTATCTAATTTAATTACACCAAGCATAGTAAATTATTCTTAATTTCTATAGGACTTGGTATTTAAAATCATAATGAGTTAATCTATTTTGAACTTTTCGAAAATAAAAATAAATCACAAACACGCAAATAGTGATCAATCATTTAAACGAACCTTCAATTCATAGAATAAATCAAAATAACATAAATTGGGATTAAGGAAGGTAATTCATGAATTAAAAGAACATTAAAGGGTTTACATCTTCATCCAAAGCATAAAGAAATTAGCCTACTATTCTTTGATTACAAAAACGAGAATTAAATATAGAATTCATCACCCGGATTATTGGATTACAAGAAGAAATATAAAAATCTAGATTTAACCCAGTTGAAAGTCTTCAAAAGAGATGCCACACAAATCTCCACTTCTTCCTTGCTTTCCTTTCTCCCAACAAATTGTCGGATGAAGAAATTCTGTCCCAAAACTTGTGTTTTCGTCCTTCTTTTTCTCTAAGGTTTTTTCATCCCCTTTTATCTCTCTCAGAATCCCCTTTTATATCTTCTATTTAGGGTTCAAAAAGATCTTCCAAGAGTCTATGAATCATCTGCCAAAAATAACCCACATGCAGACGAAAAGTCTGCCCGCATGCCGTCAGCTCGAGTAGACACAAAGGGAAAAATTCTCATATCTTTCCTCGCTCGAGCTAATAGACTGCTTGCTCGAGTGAATAGAGATGAGGATTTTCCATCTCCTGGCTCGTCCATTTACCTTCGTTTGATTTCGATCTACTCGGGTTGGCTTTGGTACTTTCTTGGTAATACATTCAATTGCTCAGCTGAATTCCATTAGTCTTTCCCATGCCTCAATCCGTGATTTTAGCTTCATTTCACCTCATTGTCACCAATGATCTGCGTTGTCCCTAAATATATGAATATTGATAGAATTAGTGCAATAAATGCTTTATTTTAATCGAGATATATAGTTAAAGGTTAAATCAAAAGAAGTTAAATACGTGTATAAAATATCCTTATCAAACCCCCAAACTTTACCTTTTGCTAGTCCCGATCAAAACAAATAATATTGAGACTTGAATGCACATGATTAGTGATTGTGTAAGTCGATGAAAAATTTTCCATTCACTTGAGGATAATATCTCCTGGTTAAATTTACGAAATGTGCCTCGACATTGCTATTTAAAAGATTTTAAAAATTTATCCAATGTTTGACTTGTGTGTGTGTGTGGATAGCTATTTCTAATCATTGATCTAACTCAAAGAAGGTTATGTGAACAAATGAGTGTTTAAGTTTCTTCCACACCGATCCCCGATGGTCATGTTATCATTTCTCCTCTCGTGAATTTTTCACCACATTCAAGAATTTATCATTCTTTCCGAGGGTTTTCAACTAAGGTTAAACTCACATTTTTAAATTCTCACTCTCAAGCTGGAAAGATTTAACTGAATAAAGTGAATTTTAGATAGGCAATAATCTTCTATAATGTCAAGCGTGCTAGTCTTCAAGAATTTACTACGCAAGTCAAACTAACTAGACATCTAAATTCTTGAATTCGCATCTAAGACAAAGCCAGGCATGCAGTACTTTCATGATGTGTCTTGCTACTACTTTTTTTAGTAGGTAGTTTTCTCTCTAATACTGAGGTAGCCCTCTTCCTTGGTAGATCGTCTCCCCACATATTGTTGGTACATAGGGCTGGATTACTCAAAGTTAGCTTTCACACATAGTACACGCAACTTTTTCCTACCAGATGAGCCTTGACTTAGTGCAATGTCTTTTATTTAGGATTGAAATATGGGATTAGAATTCTAGAAAACATTCAATGCCTAACTTCAACTTGCTGACCAGAACCACTTACAACATTTCTCAATAAGGACTGAATTATTGATTCTCTAAACGAACACCATTATCAGCTCAATCACCCACAAACTTAATCTCAGATGTGGGTTAAGTGACATTTTCAACGAGTATTTGGGAATAAACTTCCTAAAGTCTTAAACTCAGACATCCATTTAGTAACATACAATCCAAATCCAAGCTTAAGTAACAAAAGGAATAGCTATGTGCTCGTAATCATTGAGAGTCTCACAAGGAAAAAAAAAACATCTTTATAGAGTTGCAGTGAACAGACACATTTCACAAGGGTTGACTTCTAAATTTTTTTGTTTTTGTTTTAAAGAGCATTTAATAATTAGATAACAAAGTTCACTTAGTTCACTTGCACCCACCCCAATAGAAAAATCACACATTGTCCTCAATGTAAATAAACATGTAAAGAAAGAATAAAAATTGAGGATTAGAGTGTATTAAATGTCCCAATCATTGGAGAGGCGGTGGTGGGTAGAGATTGAAATAGCCAAGAGTTGCATCAGCTGAGCAGAGAGTACATCGTGCTCCTGTCTATCGGCTTCAGCCTCTTGTAATTGGGTTTCTGAATCTCCCTAATCTGTACTTCGATTTTGGCATGCGAGGTATACCATTCATAAAGCTCATGAGAAATAGAGTTTAATGTCGGATCAGTCACTGGCTGAGGTGGGTTCTCAACCATAGGATCATCATAAGAAAGCTCAGGATCATTAGCTAAAACTCCTGGACCGTCGATGGGACCCCTTCTGCTTTGCTCCAACATGTGGGCCATGTGCAGTTCAAAACTTTGTATCATTATTCGGTCTATCTGCATTGTATGCTTTACTGTGGTGATCTCATAAGAGAGGTTAATGCCGTGCAGTTCACAAAGCCCTGTAACTAGCAATGAAAATACCAAACATCTCCAGTTGTTTCGAATGTGCCATACATTGCAGAATATATAGTTACCAATATTGAGTGTCTTAGTCTGGAGCCAATATAGTAGGCGTGCCCGCTCTATAGTTACTATAGAGGTATGCGACGTAGGGAGAAGGTTGGCGCTCACCATTTTGTCTAAGGTTCGTACATGAGGAAGAAGACTTCTATAGTCTAAGGTGTTGCTCCATTCAGGCCAATGATCAATTCATTGACAAATGGAGGTGACTACTTCATGGGGATTTGTATTGGCTGCTTGAAAAATGTCGATCTCCGTGTTGTCAAGTCCGTAATAGCAGAGAATGGCCAATGACGAGAAAGGAATATATTGTCCTCGCATGTAGATTTTTCGATACTTAGGATGCTCCGGGTTGTCAAGGTTGTCGTGGATATTGGCGTAGAATTCTTTGACGATTTCGACATAGGCAACACGCAGAATGGCCACAAATGTTTCCCATAGATTTCTCGCAATAACTTCACCAAGCAATTCATTTTCAAAATCCGTAGTTAAAACCCTCTGCTCCGGAATAATACTCCATATTCTTGTATCGTTCTTATATACCAACCAAGCTTCATCCGTTTCAAATTTGGTGGTGTCATACGTGGCTGGTTGTTTGGAATTATTCTTTGATGGTGCTTTTCTTTTGCACGAGCTCGGTCCCGCATCTTGTGTTGGTTTCTTTACCCTCGGCATTGTACCTATCAAGCATGGAGGATAAAATGTTACAATCAAGAATAATTTAATAAGTAAAAGAGACGTGGCATGACAAGCATGTTCAATGTTCCTTGCGTGGAAAGTGGTATGAGCATGGTGGATGTGGAGTAGATGTCGTTTGTGTGTATATTGTGGTGTTAAGCAAGGACCGGCATTGGTGTAAAAATGCATTGAAACCAATAAATTGATATGCCCAGATGTCCTAAGGAAACAAAAAAAGTGAAAATGATGGGTGAATCATTTTATCAAACACTTGGTGGGCACTTGCTAATAGTAGTGTAGGTAAATGGCATGGAGAAAGCTCAAAACCAAAAATGTTTTTCAATCAAACAACACCTAACAACTACATAAAGATCCAAACCAAAAATCAAATTCCCAACCTCCTCAAAAAAGAAAAGATGAATGACAAATATATAAATCCATAGCAAATACACAATTTATAACTTTTAAGAAAATTTAGCCATGTTACCTTGAGTTCTTGGAGGTATGAGAAACTTGGTATAGATAGAGAAATGGAAATAAAATCACCACCTTTACTTGATTTTTAATTGACTAGGTGAAATGCAAGAAAAATGAAAGAGGTGGAGGAATTGGAAATAAAAAAGGGAAGAATGGCATATAAAACACCCACGGGGTTTTAAACCCCACGGGTTCGGTCCGCTCAGGCGGACAAAAACGCCCCCAAAGGGGTGTTGTTGCTCGCTCGAGCGGACTGAAAGTCCCCTATTTTTTTATTTTTTTTAATACCTACACTAAATGGAATGCAAGACTCAAATTTGTGCTATGAATGATGATAAACAATGAAAAAGTGCTCACTCAAATAAAAAACAAACAAACTACTTACGAACAAAATTGAACTTAAAGCTATGATATAAAAAACAAATAAATAAATAAAAAGGATCAAAAGTTGGGTTGTCTCCCAATTAGCGCTTGTTTAAAGTTGTTAGTTTGACTTTTTAACAATCATTTCACGGCACTTTAAATAGTACTTTGGAAGACTTGATTTGCTTGCATATATTGACTTTGCACTATTTTTCGTTCATCCTCCAAAATTTGAATTTACGCTCCTCGTAAAAATTTGATTTTAGATTAACACCCTATTTGAACTCAACTATGAAAACTTCAACTTCATTATCGACTTTGATCACAAAATCAATTTTAGAAAAATGACGAGAGTCAGAAAATTGCTTGATAAGTGAAACATCATTAAATGTCATTTTTTCATTTTGCCCATTTAGAATCAACTTATCTTTCTCTACATAATCTTCTTCTTTAATTGGTGCTTCATCGGGTTAGATGACATGTCTATTATCCAAAATCTTAGACATTTGCTCTACATTCCTTGTTGTAATGCTTGGCATGTGTTCTATTGGACTGGCTTAGTGTCGCTTGGAAGGTGCCTTGTGGACTCTCTGTCAGCACATTTATCATCTGCTCAAGTTGATTTTCTATATTTTTCGAAGTTGCTTCTTGTCTCTGTCCTAATTCCTTTATGGATGCATTAATTCGTTGTTGATATAGATTATTTGCCAATTGAGCGCTAGCCTCTTCCCATCCCCATTTTCTCTCTTGTGGTATTTTTGTTTAACCTTGGTTGTTGTACAAAGAATAGTCCGAGTAATTTTTTCAATCTTGATTGTAGGTATAGGAGTATGGGCAAAGACTTTGTGTGACCGATAGTACCCATATATCTTCTAAAAGCAAGTAATCTTCGTCAATTTCAGAAGTTGCATCATATTTCTATATTGGTTACTTGTTTGAGATGTAAATGGTTCTATGTTTATAGTTCTAGTCTAAAAAAGACATCTTATTGTTTTCGACATAAGCGCACCAACATAGCTAAAAATCATCATAACTAACCGACACAACTTCATATTTAACCAAAAGTAATATTTTTGTCTACAAGTCATGAATTTAAGCAAAACTCAAAAGAAACAGTTTACATCATTAGCCGGCGAGGCTATTCATGACACGTAAGCATGCAAGCAAACACAAATATTAATATATTTTTTTCGAATGCCAAAAACGAACAAGCTTACAATCATAAATCAAGTATTTTTATCCACCACCCCAAACTAGAAAGAAACATTATCCCAAATGTAAAGATAATAATAAAAAAAATTGATAAAGAGATCAGAGACTCCCCGTGGGTGGATCCGATGGTGCTGAAAGAAGAAGTGTGGTAGGATCTCCTAGTGGAGGATCTTGGCTAGGAGCAAGTCGGCAAATCGTTGCGTGAATATCATCCAGCTGGCTTGCACATCTATCTAGACGCTTCTTGAATTGGTCGCAGTCAGATCGAATCTTACTCTGCTCTAGGTCAGTTTGTCTCTGACGGATTTCATGATTCATCTATGTATGTCTGACTATATCCATACGAGATTGCAGCGTCGTCAACTCCTGTTGCACTGTACACAATTTAGTCCTCGCAGCGACAATGAGCCTTGTCTGCTTAGTCTAACTTTCTAGTAGTTGCCGCAGCATGATCACGATGTCTCCTAGATGTGTGGCAGGCTAAGGCGCAGCTGGGTACCCCTTTTGAGGCTGATCCTCTGTAGCTGGGGCTGCCCATGTAGCTTGTGTAGTGTGTTGTCGTGCATTTTCCAATGCAAAGTGATTGATCGGTCCCTTCAGTTTCACTACCAGCTCCTATGAAGAAATGTGAACTCCTGCTGCTTTACAAATACCACTGATCAAGCCTGAGAAGATAGCAATGTGCCTCTTGTCCATCTGAAAGCCCAGATTACTAATCAATGTATAGATATAGCTTTCTAAATCTATTTTTCTCCCGTGAGCTAAATGGTACAGGAATTGGGCCCTTGCATCGTTTATGGTTGTACGGTGCGTGCTCGGGTCGATGTTGTGGCTCACAAACAAATTCAGGATGAGTATGGAGTATGTCAACTTACTGTGCTCAAAGTCCTTCCCAAGTAGTGGCCATGTATCGTTTCGACCATACAAAAATCGAGTCACTTCCTCCATATCATGGACAGTGGGTAGGGAGTGACCATCATCCAATGTAATCCCATAGTAATGGTTAACGACACGCAGGGTAAACATAAACTATTTATCCCTCACCCACATCTGTCCGTAGTTCTCCGTCTCTTGTATGTCTATATCTTGGTTGAAATTGGAGTAGAACTCGTAGACAAGCTGTGAGTAAATCTTGTGCAGCGTCTCTGCGATTCGTGACCATCCGCATATGTCTATTAAATTGAACAGTTCGGAGTGAGAGAAATATTCTAATTGTAACCTCCGCTCTCTCCAAATGCTCCAATGGCTTGTGATTTTTTTAAAACGTTCATTGTGCTCATCTGATAGGTAGTGGGGAGAGTCGGTTGTTTCTGCGCGTGCTCTATTTGAAGTGCCTCTAGTTGCCTTTTCCTTTTCTTTTTCTGCGGCAATCGGGACAGGTAGTTTCGGAGCCATGACCTGCAAAGTAAATGAAAACAAGTTATTCATGTCTTACATATTAAAAATAACACCAATGGTTTCATTTGTCACCTCCAAACTTTCTTGAAATTTATGCGATTTTTCTCTAAACAAATGTGTTCGACTTGCTACTTAGGATCCCGAGAATTTGCCCAATATTGTTCAAAAGTCAACCGTCAAAGTAGGGCATGGAAATTCATGCTTTGTTCTACCACATGTTCAAATTTCATAGCATTTCGAGGTTATTTGGGCCAAACGGATGAGGGACGAAAATGCTAACGGAAGTAGGCTAAAGTTTCTTGCCATGGCATGCTGTAGTGCGCTTAAATGGTCAAGTGTTGAATTTTTGTGATAACAGTATGCTCAAACCTCGGTGAATGATCCTAGATGATAGTAATGATTAATGTGTCAAGCCCATCATACACATTCCCTATATTTTGCAAAAATTTTGATTGAGGCATTTTGTCGAACACCTTGCATGCAAAGGTTTTCTTCTTCCTATTTTAAGTAGTTTGGGCAATCCATTCAAACCCAAAATTCTACACAAACCTAAGCATCTAAAGCTAATCAATTCATCTTTATCATTTCAATTCAATCCTAATCTAACCCAACTTCTCCACAACAATCAATAAAAATCGATTTTATTGAAAAGAAATAAGAAAGAGAAAATTTTCACCTAAAAAATGGAAACATACCTTGAATTTGTGGAATGGATGTTATGTATGACGGATTGCAATGTAAAGATGATGAATATAATTTGGTGCCCGTTTAATTTTTGAATTCACGGAGTGAGGGAAAAAGGTTTGAGTGTGTTGTGTTGTGTTGTGTTGTGTTTTGAACTTATGGCTGCTTTCCCCGGTTTTATTTGTTCTGGTGGCCCTTGTGGTCGCAAGAAATTAAATTCCTACGATTACAAGATCATTTAAATCTGAGCAAAAACTTTTTTGTCCAGGCTATGCGATCGCAAATGAAAATTCCATGCGATCGCATAGTGTAACTCTGCAAAAAAAAAAAATTTAACATAACTTAAAAAGAAGTGTGTGCCTATGCTAAATGACGATGATAATTGTTTCTCGTTACCTAAAATATTAATGCCTACTTTAAGTCCTAAAAAAAATAAAACGTACAAAAATATCAGTTGTAATCCTAAACACTATATGATACGAAAATTGAAATAAAAGGGTAGAAAAAATTGGTTGCCTTCCATTAAGCGCTTATTTACAATCTTAAGTTCGACTTTGTCGTGGTGATTACTCCAGATTGCTTAAAGTGGTAAATGACTTTTCTTTCAAAAAATTACCCTCCAAGTATTGTTTTAGCCTTTGTCCATTCACCTTAAACCTCCCCTTCGTGTCATGAGCAACTTCCACCGCACCGTGTCGATAAACTTTCACTACTATGAATGGCCCGGACCATCTTAAACGTAGTTTTCCTGGAAAGAGCTTTAGGCATAAGTTGAACTATAGAACTTTTTGTTCCACCTCAAACTACTTTCGTTGAATATTCTTGTCATGCCACTTCTTTGTCCTCTCCTTATACAATTTGGCATTTTCATTGGTCTAAAACTGGAATTCATCCATTTCGTTCAATTGAACCATTATTTTCTCACCGACCTCTTTTAAATCAATATTTAGCTTCCTCAATACCCAGTAAGCTCGATGCTCCAACTCGATCGGTATGTGGCACGCTTTCCCAAAAACTATGCGGTGTGGTGATATTCTAATTGGAGTTTTGAATGTTGTGCAATATGCCCAAAGAGCATCATCAAGCTTGTTCGACCAATCTTTCTTCGAGGTCCTCACGATTAGCTTGTAAATCTTTTTCAACCTCCAGTTGGAAATTTCAACCTACTCACTAGTTTGTGGATGATAAGTAGTAGCCACTCGGTGCTTCACACCATATTTTACCAAGAGAGTTTCAAACTTTCAATAGCAAAAATATTTACCTCTGTCACTTATGATTGATTGAGGAGTCCCAAAATGCATGAAAATGTTCTTTTTGAGAAAATTCACCACCATCCGGCTATCATTAGTAGGTAAAGCTACAACTTTTACCTATTTTGAGACGTAGTCTACGGCCACTAAGATGTATAAATTTGAGAACGATGGTGGAAATGGTCCCACAAAATCGATTCTCCATACGTCGAATAATTTAATCTCTAAAATGCTTCGAAGGGGCATTTCTTGCTTTTGGGATATGTTTCCCGTCCTTTGGCACCTATCACACGTTTTCACCAAAATGTAAGCATCCTTAAACAATGTCGGCCAATAAAACCTAGATTGTAAGACTTTGGCCATGGTCTCAATAGCACCGAAGTGGCCTCCGTATGGTGAGGAATGACATCATTTCAAAGGAGGATGGGCCGAGGAACTCCCCGAGACCTTATGGTCCTATCGAACTACCTCTCGAATAGCAAGCTGGTGAAATCTCTTTTGCCATGGCATATGGGACAGGGGCAGTGATTTTCGTTGAGGTAGGGATGCCTTCTTCGAGACGCTTGCATTTCGATCAGGTAGTCAACGAAGATCAGCACAAGGCAAACCTAGACTTACAAGAAGAGAGGCATACAGATTCACAGCTTCGCCTGGCAGTTTATCAAAGAAAGATGGCTAGGTACTACAACTCTAAAGTCAAGAACATGGACTTCAAAGTCAACGATTTAATCCTAAAAAAAGGTTTTCCTCGCTAACAGAGAGGTTGGGACAAGGACCCTCAGACCCACTTGGGCAGAACCGTATAAGATCATTGAAGTGATCCGGCCCGGGACCTACAAGTTAGAAGACTCTGAGGGGAAGGAAACAAAGCACCCGTGAGAACGTCGTCCACCTTCATCCGTACTACCATTAGGCTTCTTGATTACTAGCACTGAGTCGCATTTCATTTTTTCATTCAGTTTTGTTCAGAAATAGTTATATTCAATATAAAGCTTAGTTGATTTCAAGTTAAAGCTCTATCTTCCATATTACACCATGGAAAAGAAAAAAAAAAGCAAGGCAGGGAGGGAGTTTGGTTCGCTGCCAACTCCTTAACTCGCTGGGTAAAAACTTAACGAGTGCAAATACAAGTAACAAAGCAAAGGCAGTGAGGGTGTGTGGTTCGCGGCTAACTCCATAACTTGTTGGGTAAAAATTTAACGCGTGCAAATACAAGTAACGAAACAAAAGCAGCAAGGGTGTGTGGTTCGTGGCCAACTCATTAACTCGTTGGGTAAAAATTTAACACGTGCAAATACATGTAACAAAGCAAAGGTAGTGAGGATGTGTGGTTCACGACCAACTTCTTAACTCGCTGGATAAAATCTTAACACGTGCAAATATAAGTAACAAAGCAAAGACAACGAGGGTGTGTGGTTCATGGCCAACTCCTTAACTCACTAGATAAAAACTTAACGCATGCAAATACAAGTAACAAAGGCAAGACAGCGAGGGAGTTTGGTTCGCGGTCAACTCCTTAACTCATTGAGTAAAAACTTAACGTGTGCAAATACAAGTAACAAATACAAGGCAGCGATGGAGTTCGGTTCGCGGCCAACTCCTTAACTCACTTACTGGATAAAAACTTAATGCGTGCAAATACAAGTAACAAGGCAAGGCAACGCAGTAGTTTGGTTCGTGGTTAACTCCTTAATTCGCTGGGTAAAAACTTAATGTGTGCAAATACAAGTAACAAAGGTAAGACAGCGAGGAAGTGTGGTTCGCGGCCAACTCCTTAACTCTCTAGGTAAAAACTTAACGCGTGTAAATACAATTAACAAAGGCAAGGCAGTTAGGTAGTGTGGTTTGCGACCAACTCCTTGGCTCGCTAGGTTCGAACTATTTAACGTGTACAAACAAGTGGGAATGATGTCTAAACGATCACATTTGTTGAGGAAATGAAAGGAATGAAGCAACAATACTTAAAGTAAAAGAAAACAAGTTGGAAGGAAATTCCTCTACATTTATAAATTCTTGGTAAGTACACAAATTACACAAAATCTAAGTCATATGGCCCCGCCGCCTCTTCAGGGTCGGCATAAGTACAGGCCCCTAACCTAGCCAACGATTCATTGGTCTTCGAGAGCTACGCCAGGGTCTCAGCCAACTCTTTATGCTTGACATCGGTCATATCTTTGTACACTTTAACTTTCAGCTCTGCTAGCTTCTGGGCGTCGTTACAAATATTTTGCATTGCTTCGTCTCTCAACGCCTTGTACTTAGCATGTCGCCTGCCATCTTCGACGAGGTCAAGCTTCGAACGGAGGATCTTATTCTTCGAGCATATCTCGTCAGCGTCTTCGGAACCCATGGCCTTTGACTCTTCATAGTCAGCCAATACTTTATACAACTCACAGTAAGTACATGACTTTAGGCGGTGTTTATCTCTACCATTTTCACTAAGTCTGGAAGAGTTGCTTGTTCCGCCGCCTTCTCCCAGGTGGAAGTCCAATACCTATGGATAGCCTCCACCGCCACCGCCACCGCCACCGCCACCGCCACCGCCGCCGTCGCCGTCGCCGTCGCCAAAGAGGCTTGGAGCATATTTAGAACGGCCGAATCCAACTCATCCTGGTGGGATCCAATGTTAATGTGCTCGGTCCAGCTGGAGGTGTTGGAAGGAAGAGTTCGTCCCCCACATGAGGAAGAATGGGTCCACATGTTGGTTCTTTGGAGAAAAGTCCGCTCGCCGCCTCGAGGAAAATGAGTCAACACTTCACCTCGTCTGGCCCTCTTTGCATTCTCCATAATGCCCTAATCTCCTGCATTCTCCTTCTGCCCATAAGCGCCTTCCTCATCGGCGATCATCATTTTTTTGCCCTACCGTCTGACACACTTTAACGACAGTAAGGGTTCTCTAGAATAAATAGAGATAAGACGCTCGTGGGTCGGATCTTGCGCCAAAGAGGCAGTGACTGGTCCCGTATCCAAAACTGGAGATTTTAAAGAAGGGCTCACGTTTCTGTCGTCATCTTGTTTTTGGTCAATGCTAAAAATAGGGATTTTGGAGAAAGTATACTTGGCCATTGATGGAGATCCGTTTACCAGAAAGGGTTTCTAGAACAGTATGGACAGTTGGGTTTTGGAAGATTTTTGGAAGTGAAAAATAAGAATGAAAAGTTCTTGGGATATATATAGGCTCAGCGCTTGATCCTAGCCACTAATGAGAAATTCGAAATCTGAACCGTTGGACGCAAGACACATGGCAAAGAGGCTGCAATAATAGCGTCGCCACCTTAAAGAACGTGAAAGCTACGCATGTCGTCAGTGTATACTCTGGAGAATATTAATGACATAATCGCAACCCTTCATATTCAAAACCCCTCCCTAGACATATGAATATCTAAGTTTAAGCCTTCACCCATGGTAAGGGTCATCATTCGCGAAGAACGCCCTCAACGATAAAGCCTCGACCAAGCCTACGAAGGCATCCTGACAACTGGTCCTTGACCCCCTCACCAGGTTATATCATCGACTTCGAAGAATAAACATGTTAGAACACTATTCGAATAAGCGCTTCAACTTTGAATAGGTGAGGCAGTAACACTTGGGAGTAATTACGTCAACAATGAATTAGGAGCCTGGAATAAATTCAATTGAGCTTAATAGTAAGTCGATCATACCGTCATAAAGAAACAAATGAACACCAACACAAAGACAATGACAACTAAGCCGATCTTTTATTTATCAGAGTCTAAATTACAAAGAAAATTAAAGAGTACGTACACACCATCCTACTACCCCGTCGCCTATTTCAGGTCGACACAGGAAGGGGCCCCTAGCCTAGCTAATTGTTCTTTGGTCTTCGTAAGCTCTTCCATTACCTCGGCCAACTGCTTATACTTCGCTCAGTTCATTGCCAGGCTTCGTCAGCAACATAAGTCTGACTGCACCATGATAGGGAGTCTCCCAACAAATTGTTCTACTCCAATTTTGAATCCGTCATCGTCTTCCTTTTTCGAAGGATCATAACCGGGCTCAACAATAATCTCACCGATAGAGTCAAACATTTGTTGGATTCCATGTTTAATGAAATCATTATATGAGTTGATTTGGTGACTAATTAGGCCATACTGCTCAAAAAATGTCGTTGGCACCTTTTTACAAAAACCTTTCAAGAAATCTTTACTTAACTCTTGCAAATATCTTTCAGCCTCATCATCCGAATCAGAATCATCAAAATATATATCATCAATGTCGATGTCCATTGTGGAGGTACCGTTTGAAAACTTCTTACTAAGACTACTAGGTCCAACCCCTTCCATGGCATCCAAAGCACCCATCAGATCTGGAGTATGACGGGAATATTTGTGAACGCACACTTGGCCATCAAAACCCTTTTTTTCCTCTTCCACTGGGAAAGATTGCTTCCATCGAAATGAAATGTTTGAGTTCTGAGAAGTTTTGGAAAAGTGAAACTAGAAATGAAGAATTATTGGGGTTTATATAGGGGCAAGATTTGAACCATTAGAAAGGGTTGTGTGGGAAACGCAAAGCATTAAAGGCGGCTCTTCATGAACCACCATTTAATGGGCATGGAGAATACCACAAGCCACGCCTTCCAACTTACCCAGATAATGATGACGTCAACATCTTGAGCAACGAAAAGGCTACACCATTAATGCCTTTGAAAAAAACTTTTCAGATTCAGATTCAACTCTTCAAATTCAAATCTCTTCCAAGTTGTGTAAATTTCTAAGTCTAAACCTTCGTCAAAGGTTTACTATCTATGAAGGTCATCATCGGCAAAGGAGCCTCGTCAAAGGTTAGAAACTTGATTGAATACGTGTTTTCGTTAATCAAGAAGGAGCATACGACACAATTGAACTTAAAACAAAGAGAAACCAGTGTCATTAATAAGCTTGAGGCATATAGCAAATACAAGAAACATAAAAATACAAGTCATACTGCTTCGCCACCTCTTTAGGGTCGGCATAGGTGGGCTGGTCTAGTATAGAATAGGTGGGGGCCTCACCTCCAGCATGAGTTTCAATAGAAAAAGGTGCTTCGACAGCTGCTGAAAGTCCCGGAGTAAGAGTTTTGACAGGGGCTGCAAGTAGAAATGAAATACCCTACTCTGGGTGAACAGACCGGATCTTTTCCGTCAATTGATTTCTCCCTGCCTCCATGAAAGCCTCCATGAAACGAGTTGCGATGCGCTTATACTCAAGAGTACTCTTTTTTGTATAACCTCACCACCCTTGTCTCAACCTCGGTCATTGAAGCTTTTAATGTTGCCAACTTCTCCCTGGCCTCTTAAGTTCGTCCATAGCCTCGACCAACTGTTTGTCCTTTCAAGGACCATGGCGTCAAAATCCTGATTAACCAAGGCTACAGTCTGCTCGGCTGCCATGGCCCTTTCATTGGCCTGTCTTCTAGCACCCTGGGCCTCCAGAGCCCTCCTCTCAGCCTGCCTCGCATCCTCAGTAGTAGCGTCAATCTTAATCTTTAAGACAGTCTCGTTTGAAATTAGGACTCTTGCTCGGGACCACAATGCTTCGTTTTTAGAACCCAACTTAGTATTAGTTGAGCCCATTACCTGAAGGTCGTCAGATAGCTTCTTGGATTTTGCCTCAGCCTAATCTAAATTGCCCATAAAGCCCCTAAGCATGTTGTTTAACTCGACATTTAGAACAAGGCTCTACGCCGTATTTATGGTCCCAACGAGGCTTCCTTAGCTGCCTTCTCCCAAAGAGGAAACCAAAACTTATGCACCGTAGCCGCAGCCATCATCGAGACCGAAGGCAACATCTCCAACACAGTGGAGTCCATGTAATGCCCCGAAATTTCTTAGGTTCCGGAGTGTTAAAAAAATTCATGAATATTAAATTATTGCGGAAAAGTGACTTTAATAATAAAGAAAAAAAATCCCAATTGCTAAACAATTGGTTAATTCGTAAACATTAAAGGAAAATAGATTGTCGAATGTAAATAAACTTGAAACTATGACGCTAATCGTCTTATTAAATAAA
Organism: Forsythia suspensa; assembly: GCA_023638005.1. NCBI lineage: Eukaryota > Viridiplantae > Streptophyta > Magnoliopsida > Lamiales > Oleaceae > Forsythia > Forsythia suspensa. The sequence continues at coordinate 40,250,347 of CM042674.1, forward strand.
GTATTATAAATAAACAAATTTTATTTGACGACCATTGGCTTGATAGCTTTATCGACCCGCCACGCATCCATCATGTTAATTATTACCTGAAATTTGTTAAAATGAGGGATGAGGATAAACAATTATACTCAATGAGATACTTGCTAGTTTTACAAACAGTCCAAATATTATAATTATGCATAAAAGCATCTTACTAAACTGAACTGAGGAATTATCACACCATGACAATGATAATTCATGTAAGCGCTACAAATAAAATGAAACTCAAAGGTTTAACTGACTCTGAAAGTTTAACTGAAACCCGAAAGTTTAACTGAACTGATCCATGATTTCTCCCGAAGGAGCATTGAAATAAAGTAATTAAATTATATGCATAAATATAATACATAGAAATAAGTGGAAAACAACTAATAGCATGTAGAATCTCACCTTATTTCTTGTGAATGATTGTACTAAAAAATGAACGTAAAGCTTGCCAAAAAGGTGCCACAAGAAACTGAAGAAAGTAAATATTTTCTACGCAAACTGCCGGTTGTTTTCTTCATAAGACGTGAGGGCTAATCACTTTTTATAGGTTAGGCTTTATCAATTGATTTAAAATACAAACTCCAGTAGTATACAATAACTAGGTTGTTGGAGTTCTAAAGTAAATAGGAGAGAGAGATATATATAGAGATAGACTAAAAAAATTGAAATTCAAAAGCAAACATATTCTTGCCGAAAAGCTATCCAAGGAAAGGTCCATTTTAATATTATTTAAATATAAGAACTTTAATCGTCTCTATCTTGAGTTTAGCTTATCCAAAAAATACTTTTTCTCGGGCCATTAATCATAAATAAATACGAGCTACCCAACGAGCCCAATATCAATATACTAAAACTCATTCTTTCACTAATTAATTATTTAGCCCAAATAAATTAATCGATTCTAAAATTTGGGGTTCTGCAGTCCATCTCGTCTCAATGGAAGCCAATGTGTATGGAAGTAGTACCCTCAATGTCTGGGCGATTATAGCACTGGGCTCTCCTCGAGTGCATCGCGAGGCCATCGTCCTTAGACGAGGATGACCCATTTTCTTTTCCCGAAAGGTGCCCTCATTCGCAACCTCACTCCCTTTGGCCTGTGTACAATCGGTAGGAGGTGGGAAGACCGGGCTCCTGGCTAGATGATAATAGAAGTACACCCCCAGTTGGTGTGGCAACGGGAGGAGGCATGGACTGAAGTGGAGCGGCCACCAATACCTTCAAAGGCGGAAGAGGTGGTGCGTCATCTTCCTCATCCACGGAGTAAACAGAGATGTCACGGAAAGCATACTCGGCTGGACAAACACAAAAAGAATTAGTACGAAATCAAAGCAAAGCAAAGCAATGGATAAAGAGCTATTACTAAACTTATCCATCAAACCATATCGAACTAAGTATATGTTATCTTGTAGAAGGCTGGCCAGACTTCTGAACTCGCTTGGTAAGCCTCTGATGGTGGACCACTTTGCCCTAATTTTGCCCTATTCTATCCTCGAAATTGGAGACTTCCCACAAACTGCAAACAAAAACAAGAAGGGGATAATTTAGGTTCCTCGATGAAACATCAAATACAAAGGAACTAAACATACCCAAGGCGCCAAAATGGTGGGGGATAGAGACATTGTGAAGAGGATCCTTTGGCCTGAATTCCCAACTCCCACCAACGAAGAATAAAACTTCCTTCCAACTCGGGACCTTATTGGGACTGTCTGTGGCCATCCCCCAATCTTGACCTGGCCTAGGAGACATGTTGTACCATAACCCGGATTTATAGAGAATAATAAATGGTCTCAAAGACCTTCGCTATGAGATCTCCACAGCATTTGTTATCCTCCACAACAAGAACGTAGCCACCATTTGTGCGGCGACCTCGAAATTCTATCTGATTTTTTTTTTGTATTCTATCCAGTAGGGTAATATGAACCAGATTTGAGGGTACTAGTACCCTTTTACGCAGAAAATAGTTCAGCTCTTTGGTTTGATTAAAAACTGGATTGAAACATATTTGTAATGATTTTCTTCATTTTCTTTTGGGAAAAATAGTTAGAAATTAATCAGAGACAGCATCTGGAGGTCACCATTTCTCTTTTGATACGGATTCGCCTTATTTTTGTTATGTGAAAGTATGTATATTTAATAAAATGAAAAGCCATAAAATAAAGCATGATAACTTAAACATAGCGGAAGAGTAAAACATGTTAATCTAATCTTTTGATCTATTCTTCCTCCAACATCGTAAGTTACTTCAAAATATGTGCTTAATGAGGGAAAGAAAGTACCTCACTTACAATTTCGTTCCAAAATGGCTCATGACAAATCATTACGTCTCATGAATGATCCATATGTCTTGAGCCCATTTAAAGAGTGCTACCAGATACTTTATCAAAAAGGAAAGTGTATGTATGTCAAAGACGAGTTACTCAAGTTATTACATTTCATAAAAGTGAGTCGTAAGATATTCCATAGTCCAATAATCAAATACGTCCACAACAAGATAAGTGACTTCATATGAAAACCATACATCTATCTTGGTGATCAAATGGTATTCTTAGCGATCCGAAGCTACTTCCCACTTTTATCCCATGACTTCATAGATATCTCGATCCATTTCTTACAAGAGTCATAAATCGACTATGAATGATGATATTCAATAAGTAAAATACGGTACATGTGTGATGTTGCATATAAATGTATCTTTTATCTTTCTTAGGACCATTTCCTTAAGTAATATTTGTACATCTAGCGCTCAAATAAACATTCTTTGTGCATAAGCATGATGGCCAAACTTCTTAGGACCCTTCCCATCCTTCTATGGGCTACTTTTGCCATTGGTCATAGTTGATCAACTCTTGGAACTCTTACCGTCCCAATATAGGCTACTGTTGCCCTTGGTCGTTCTTTAATTGGACATCATGTCCTCATATAGGTCGCTCTTACCCTTGGCCAAAGTTGAATCAACTCTTTTCTTGGGACCCTTATCGTCCTCTATGGGCTACTATTGCCCATGTGGTGTACAAATAAGCTTGGAGAATTTATTGTGTTATAACATAACTTGTTTTTGTTTACATATAAACTTTGTTTTCTCATCTCAAGTTGAGCATGTATAACACCAAATAACTTTCTCATTCTCATTATTCTTCTTGTTGCCTCAATAACAAATAAGCTCAAGATGCTCATAATATATCATAAATCTCATCAACATAAATAATTTGGAGTATATAAGAGCACATGTAATTTATACACACATATAGATGTATGTATATTTATCATACTGCACATAAGGCAAATAACATAATTTACTCACAACATCTCATATCTTTACTTGAATCAATCTCATTGACATAACTCATTTTGGAGCACACAAAATTTATGAGATATATATACTTATTGTATTGCACATAAGGCAAATAACATAGTTTACTCACAACATCTCATATCTTTACTTGAATCAATCTCATTGACATAACTCATTTTGGAGCACATAAAATTTATGAGATATATATACTTATTGTATTGCACATAAGACAAATAACGTAATTTACTCACAACATCCCATATCTTTACTTGAATCAATCTCATCAAATGAAGTATTTTGGAGCAGTAAAATTTATGAAATATGTACTCAACGTATTGCACATAAGGCATATAACGTAATTCACTCACAACATCCCATATATTTACTTGAATCAATCTCATCAAATGAAGTATTTTGAAGCACATTAAATTTATGAAAAATGTACTAATTAAAATATGTACTTATCGTATTGCACATAAGGTATATAATGTAATTTACTCACAACATCCCATATCTTTGCTTGAATAAATCTCATTGACATAACTCATTTTGGAACACATAAAATTTATGAGATATATATACTTATCGTATTGCACATAAGACAAATAACGTAGTTTACTCACAACATCTCATATCTTTACTTGAATCAATCTCATCAAATGAAGTATTTTGGAGCACGCTAAATTTATGAAATATATACTTATGGAATTGCACATAAGGCATATAACGTAATATACTCACAACATTCCATATCTTCACTTGAATCAATCTCATCAAATGAAGTATTTTGGAGCACATCAAATTTATGAAATATGTACTTAACGTATTGCACATAAGGCATATAACGTAATTTACTCACAACATCCCATATCTTTACTTGAATAAATCTCATTGACATAACTCATTTTGGAGCACATAAAATTTATGAGATATATATACTTATCGTATTGCACACAAGGTAAATAACATAGTTTACTCACTACTTGATGTGGTTTAGGCTTGATCAACCTGAAATAAAATGTTCTATATATCACAATCTTATAAGAGGTGAATGATGCTTAAATCTGTAAACGAGTGTATCAGGACCGTCTCAGGTATTCATGGTTGGAGGGGTATTTATAGGGAGAAGTAAATCTTCTCCTCATGATTGTATATCTCTATTGTGATATAAGAAAATTTGGAGAGATTTGCTTAAGATTTCCTAGCTGGTCTTCATTTAATGAGTTCCCAACTACCCATAGTTTTGAAGGGTATAATTAAGACACTAGGTATAGCTTCTAGGATAATTAATGTAGAAACCCCAATTGTTAGCAGATTTCTGGACCTATTTTTGGGTCGAGTTTTGAAGGTCGAAGCATGCTCATTTTTTGACGTCTCTTATACCATTTCGAAGGTCTCACGGAAATCTTCGCAACGCACTTTGAATCGTAGAAAATGGATCAACACAGCGATTACAACATTGTCCTAAAAATAGCTGCTTGAAAATAGATTGCTGAGAATTCTTCATTGTTTTCCAGATTTCAGCTTTCTGGGACGTTTTTGACATAAATATTTGGGACTGATTCCTTAGTCAAACATAGGCGTATTTGGTACCATTTCGAAGGTCTCGTTGTGTACTTCGCAACACCGTAAGAGTCATAGAATTTCGACCCATACATAATTCGTACGATCGCACCAAAGATGGTTGCTTGTCTTATCCAAAAAGACTTAAAACTTTAGGTGATGTTCTCTTTGCTATTTTCAACCCGTTTTCTGTTTTGGGTTTTTGAAAATAGTCAAAACGTGTTCTCTTTACCATTTTCAAAAATGTATTTTTGAAAACACAAAAAAATTGCAAAGAAAATAGAAAACGGGTGTTTCATCATTTTGGGCGTTTTGTGTATAAAATGGCCAAAACGGCCAAAACGTGCCTTTTGGCCGTGGAGGTCAAGGTTTCGATTCTTGGTCACGACATTTTTTTTTTTCATTTTACGCGGGCGACAAAGTGATGATTTAATAATTTTCCGCATTCTTTTAAAAGTTGTGGTTCCTAGTCTAAGTGGCCAGTCACACCATTTCCGTAGCAAATGTTAGGGGTTCAATTCCCCTTTCCTTTCCAATCTTTTTAATGGTTTTTAAATGTTTTTAATTCTATAATTAAATATTTTTAATTTCAAATAATTAATTGTTTGTAAATGTTTTTAATTGTTTTTAATAGTTTTTAAATATTTTTAATTCCACAATTAAATGGTTTAATTGTTTTTAAATGTTTTAAATTTTGTTTAAATGCTTTTAATTCTAGGTTTAAATTGTTTTAAATTGTTTTTAAATGTTTTTAATTTCATAATTACATGTTTTTAATTATTTTTAAATGTTTTTAATTCTATAATTAAATATTTTTAATTGTTTTTAATTCTATAATTAAATGTTTTTAATTGTTTTTAATTATTTTTAATTCCATAATTAAATATGTTTAATTCTTTTTAAATATTTTTAATTTCAATTTTAAATTGTTTTTAGTTGTGTTTAAATGTTTTAAATTCCAAGTTTAAATTGTTTTTAATTCAAAATCCAAATTTCTAAAAAAATTCAAAGAAACGCGTTTTCGAGTTTTCTGTTATCAGTAACAATTTTCAAAAATTCTAAAAAACGCATTTTCAAAAATCTCAAAACAAATACTCAAAACACAAAACATAAAATAAATTCAAAACACAAAACACAAAATACAAACGCAAAGAGTACACCACCTTACTTTCTCAACTTTTTGGGTTCCCACCCAACTTTTCACTTTTAACCAATCAAACCCTATTAAAAGCTATTAACTCTCAAATTAATTCATATTAGTCTCTTCATAAACCATTAAATCCGATCTTCTCCTTTTTATTATTCGGATTTAAAAATAAATTCTAAATATTACGACTTTTGAAGTAATTTTTGGAACAACTCATTTAAATTCCTCGTTTTATTTTATTTTTTATATTTAAATTAGAAAAACGAATTTGGGCGTTACAATTTGACCCCAGCCATTGGAAGTAATCTGGCACGGGGCGAGGTTGAAATCTCGAAGGACCTCGTGGAAGAAATGGTGAAGGAGAAATCAAAGTCCCTGTTGCATCGCCAGCTCATAAATGGCGACATAGCCTTCTGGAGGATCATCAACCCGTTCATGGGAATGAGGCGCTCAGAGGCTGACCGATGTTGGAATGACATAGGCCAACCACAGAGCCTCTAGGTCCATCTCCTTTATTTTGCTTTGGATCTTCGTGGCAGCATTCACAGACAAAGTAAGTTCGTCATCCAACAGGCGAGCTGCAGGGGCGTCCTTCTGGCCTAGAGAACCTCTCATCTCCGAGATCGTCCCTTGTTTCTTCTTAGCCTTCACTTTTGGTTGAGGCCACGTCTCTCCCGACGATGAATAGTTAACAACACTTGTAGGCGCCGGAGGAGAAAAAGCAACGGTGGGCCCCTGGATGACCTCCTCGTCGTGATCTGACAAGGACGACGCCTCGTCCATTATCTCAGGATTCGTTGCAGGATCTGACATGTTATGTGAATCCAAATTCTCATAGCTCATCTTCGTGTAGGGAAGTTGGGAAAATGTTAGGTTTTTTTTCAGCCGAAATGAGACAAACAGAGGTAGATAACAACGGAAAAGGAATAATAAAATGGAGCTTAATGGTTACAACTCATCTATACCTTTGAGAAATAACATTTTTCTATAAAAGAGTCACGAATGATAGCTCTAAGTAATCGTCGGAGTTGCCTAAAGAAAACCCAAGGCCAAAGAAGATGAACAGAAGACACTCAAAACTTTACCTAGTCAACAAAGCTCTACTGAAAAACTCGGCGGAAGGCGAACTAGGACTCTGTTCTTGCTGAAATTTTCTAAAAATCTATGGTTCTCGCCGGAATTCTTTAGAAGTTTGAAGGTAATGGACGAAGGAAAAAGAAGGCCAAAGGAAGGAACCATAGCTTAAATAAGACGAGGTTTCTTACATCCCTATCGTTGAATTCAAATCACACAATCTGAACCAGTGAAATAAAGGGTGCGTCGCAAGAACGAGGCAAAAGGCATAAACCAAAAACCTAGGCAATTAATGCGGAAGAGTACGCGCGCCACGCTTGCCCTCCAAATGCCCCTTATGCGCCTGCATCAATGAAGGCGCTGTCGTTTCTAATTTCAGTAAGACTGCGCCATCATTGTTTTTCCTCATTGACTGCACTGGTTGACGACTCTCTCGTGATTATACCTGCCACGAGTCAAATGAGGACACGTCAACCGCAACAAACCCAATCAAAGCCCTCGCCCGCCATAAATAACAGGCTCGGACTTGAGGAATTGTGAACATGTACGAAAGATTACGGCGAACATGTGCGAAGGACTTCTGTAAACATAAACAAAGGTTCGATGTTCGCCTCTCGTAAAAATAAAAATAAAAATAATTAAATAACAACTTTTCTTAAAGTCCCATGCCTACCATAAATAATAAACTTGGACTTGGAGAACTATTGTTATCGCCTAATTTTGGCAAGGCCTCATAGGCCCAAGTAAGACACCCTAGGCCTAGTAAAGGCCCAAGCAAGATCTCCTACGCCCAGTAAAGGTCCCGTAAGACCCAGTGAAGGCCTCGCACTATTGAACCGGTTACAACAAAGCCCACGAAGGGCCTCGACCCTCGTAACCAACCTCGGTACTTTGTCGATCTTCATATTCCATATAATCCACAGACAATCTGATATGTTGGGACAATTAAAGAGATATCTCAGAAAATATTGTATTGGCTCGTGTTTGATTGTGATTCAAACTTAGAAGGAAACTAAATATCAATCTCTTGATAATTAGTAACAAGATATAAGGAATTAATGGAAATAAGGATGGAAAATCTAAAAAGATCGCATTCACATCCAATTACCCTTATCTTATAAGGAATGAAGATCCGATCAAATCTCCAATTGATTGCTTGCCCAAATCAATTGAACTCTGGACCTATAAATATAATGTCCTTGGTCGTTTTAAGGTACGCATTATTCTCACTCTTAAACACTGTTCAATTTCCTGCTTGCTTGTTTCTCCCACACTAAAACACCATTTCCTGTATATTTTTTATATATCCGGTAGTTGACCGATCGTCAGAGTAACAACGATCGCCGGCCCTTTTTTCTCTGGTAATTTTGGTGCCTAACGATTGTCCTAGTGTACATGTAACATAGATGCTGGCAGATGATTGAGTTGAGATCTGTTGACACGTGGATAGTGCAGATTTCGAGGTCAACATTATAAAAATAAGAGAACAACAATAAGAAAAGAGAAGTGATTTCTTAGAAATATTTAGAAATCAAGCGTTTAAATCTATTATAATAATGACCTCTATGTATAAGGTCTCAATATGAGTTACAATTTGAATATAATACACTTTTTCAATTATAAATCAAATATCTAAAATATGATCATTCAAAAACTTATATGTATAATTTCAATACTCGTACAAAATGTGTAGGAACAAATTATTTCTAACCATGTTAGTAAATCAAAAAATAAAAAATCAAGGGTTTAACCTATAGGTGTCGATTTTCGTTGGGGTCGAGTGTTACTTTTGCTAATACTCAACATAATCTTGATATGCCTAGGTTTAAGAATGTTTGAAAAGACCCACTGCAATATAGTATTTTAACATGACTCTCGTATTTAGATTAGTAAGTATATATTTGATAATATTAAAATTATTTTTAAGTACTTATAAATTGTGATTCTATTGAATGTATGAATAATAAGTAGATATTAAATTATATGTCTTATAAAATATTTGGATAAAAAATATGTTTAACTATTTTAATCAATTTAAATTATAATTTAAGTTTTAATAAACATGGACAACTTTGAAAATGTTTGAGATAAAGACAAATTCACTATTAGCCTCTCCCTTTCCCAATCATGGACTATGATTCCTCTTCAAGTGGGTTATGCCCATCTCAATAGGATCAGTAGAATTATTTATGCACACAAGTTTCACTGTACTTGTAGAATTAAGAAAGCCAATTAAACTTAATCACATAAAATACACTATAAGAAAAATAAACTCGGAAGCCTAATTTTTCTTACAATTATTTTTGCTCCGCACTACAAATAGTATGTGCACTTACGATGTGTAAAGATAAACTGTATCGCAATCAATAAATAGATTAGTCTATAATTGTGATTAGTGCAGATCAACTTACCAGTATCTTAACTAAAAAAATAACTAAAAATAATTTTTTTTTTGAATTGAGTATTCTTCTGACATAATAAAAGTCATACTTGCGAGACGTATAAAGTCTAACAAAAAATTTCTAAAGAGAATGAATAACATTGCTTTCTCTCATGTAGGTATATTTTCAAAGTCTCCATCCTTAATGGGACTACTAATCTTAAACTCACGCGGTATGTTTGATGCTTAAAGCTGAAAGCGACTATGTATATAAATGTATTAATAAATACTTTTTCTTAATCTTTTTTATTAATGAGATGAGACTCAGCAAATGTACATATGACGAATAATTATTTAATTATAGAATATTTATTGAGCCCACTGGTCAATTTCTCATGGTCCATCACCTAGTCATTTTTACCCTTTCTCCTTAGGGGAAAATTGCAGTAGAGATACTCAATCTATGCATTTTATACAAAAAGGTTCTTAACCTTTAATCCTTAACAATTTGTATTCGTACATTGAAGTAATTAAGAATTCGACAAAGGAGAAGACAAATAAATGGGGGTGGTGGCGGGTGGCATGGGGTGGAGTGCTAAGTTGAAACACTTTTTTTTTTCCCCAGTTTTTCTTTCCTTAATTATTATAATTAAAAAATTAAATATTTATTAATTTGTACTTCCAAAGTTAATATTCCTAAAGACGAAACTAAAAATATAGTTCAGTGGAGAAAATTCATTAAAAGTTCTAAATAATGAAGAAAAATATTCAAGAAACTTTCTAAATTTCAAGTCATTGAAAACTATATACTTTGAATCTTCCAATTGAATTTCTCCATAATATAGCCAGTGCATATATATATATATATATATATATATATATATATATATATATATATATATTACATATTTTCACGTTTAACCTAAAAAAATCCATTCAAGCTTGGATTTTGTGTTGGACGGAAACGATTAGGAGTAGGTAAGGCACTAGTAGAAAAACAATCCCGACCGTTAGAATAAAGAATAAATCTATAAGAGAAGAAATGTGCGAGTTCTTTAAAAGGTTCACAAAAGAAGAATGATTTTTGGATAGTGCTCAGAATCATAGACAAACCATGAAAGGTCATAATTTTGAGATTGTATGATGATCTGAGGCTAGAACAAGATTATCATTATTATGCAAACTTTTCCAGACCTTGGACTTTCATCATCTTTTTAATACAGTTAGAGTGATATTAGTGAAGAACCTTTAAAAGTGACACTACAACCATAAGGAGAGACTAACCTAACACTAATATTATTTGTTAGTATCCAAACTAGAAATAAAAATAACCAGTAATAAGAATAAAGACTTGCAAGTGTACATGGGCTTTCTATAAAATCAACTTAACCAGAAGTAATATTCTAAAAGGCCTGCCTAGACTTCACCCAAGCGCACCTAAGCTCGATGCGTTTGTAAAACGCATTGCATTGAGGGTATGCGCGTAAAAATGCTGTCAACTCTTTTTGTTGACCACTAGGCCCAAATAGATGAGAATATGCGAGAATAAACGCGATTATGTGAGAATAGGCGCAAATAATCGCACATAACACGCATTAGAGCAAGCAAGCCTCTTTTTAAATTTATTTTCAGATTGACCAAAATAAACCTTTTTTAAATCTACAAGTGGTGCTATAAATGCTCAAGATGAAATAAGGAGCCTGATGAAAATGATTTTGTATCGGATGGCATAGAAGATGAGTTAGATGAAGAAAAAGAACTTGACTTAGAATTCGATAAAGAGTTAGACAAAAGTTAAGCTATGTTGGTATGTAATCAAATTGTAGAAAATTATTAAGTAATTTGTGTTTATGTTTGTTGTAGTTGTAATTTACTATCTTTTGAAAAGTATTATGCTGGATTGTTAATTTGTAATCTAATTGTAAGCTATAATATTAAAATTAGTCATGCAATTTTGATTTTGAACCACGTTGAATGTGATATGTTCAACCATGATATGTGCTTTAATATATCAAATTTTTCTTCATTGTACAACGTGCATCTAATTTTGAAAATTCGTGTATTTTTTATTTGTTTTTGAAAACTAGGCCTGTAATTTGTAATCTAAATCAGTATATTCTAGGCTATGTTGTTAAAATTTAAAAATTGAGCATTAAAAAAAATTAAAATTCAAAAATGCATTTTGACGCCTAGTCTTTGCATATGCGCCGCTTAGGTTTATAATTCTTGATGTTTTACCTCGCTGCGTCGTCTCACGCATTACGCATTTTAGAACCTTGACTAGAAGAGGTTATGTGCACACACAAAAAAATTTCCCTCCTAAATCCAGTGGCGTCAATTACCCCCACTGGTCCCTTAAAAGCTTCGCCCCTGCTCAAGGGCATATTCTAATGGTTACTTTGGATGGATTCCATTTATAAGGACCACATAAAAAATTAAGGATTTGACGGCAAAGAATAAAAGTTGGGGATGTGTTAGTACAAAATGCATAGATTGGGGATCTGCTACAATTTTCTCTGTCCTGAGCGGGTCTTTTACATTTTCTCACACAGACACACACCCACATGTGTGTGTTCGGTCGCATACTCGCATATATACAAAAAATTGTAAATGCCATCCATAAAAGGCGTCTCAATCCTGTGGCTTTCAATCATTTCTTGGTGCCGTACAGACTCCCTGAGTTGGTTCATCGCGTCTCTCTCTCTCTCTACATTCTCTTTCTCTCTCTCTAGCTGCCTTTTTCTTGATCAAAATCTTTGTAAGTTTTTATCTTGTTTGTTTAATTATAATGTCAAAACCTAGGCCCGAATGTTCAATTCATCACTGTATGTACATTCGCTCATTTAAACAATGCGGCGTGCAAATGTACGTGTTTACATGTATAAAGTATCATTTTTAATGTGGATTTTGTTATGCGCATTTTGTTTTGATTTCTTGATTTATATGCAGAATGTGGCGATTTTTCTTGCATTTCTGATCTGAAAAATTGAACGGGCTTTATTTTTTATTTATTGAAATGGCATTGGATTTTCACTTTAGGGTTTCTGTGCCTTTCCCCCCCTTTCGTTTGTTATGTGTGTGTTTTTGTATATATGGGCGTGTTTGGGGGGAGGAAAATGTTTTTGCATGCGTGAATGTGGTTTTAATTCATTGAGCACATTGAAAAATAATTGAGTAAATGAATTTTTTGGGTTCGTTTTAGATTTTTGTAGGGTTAAAAAGGCAATGACGAGCAACGAAGAAGAGAAAAGGTGTCCACTTTGCGCAGAGGAGATGGATTGGACGGATCAGCAATTTAAGCCTTGCAAATGTGGTTATCAGGTTTGATTATCTTTACATTACCTGTATATTTAATGGATTCTTGTTGATGTTTTCCCATGACATTGAATGATGTAAGAAAGAAAGCAACGTTCAATGCATGAGAAGGATTTATCTCTTTCCTTCTTGATTCCCCCCCCCTCCATCTTGTATTATTTGACTGCACGGCATGTTTGGGTATCCCATGTGAATGGGGTTTTAGAATTAGTTTTCTCTAAAGATGGATATTAGGGGCCGCTGATTCAAGATTTACCCTTCTTTAATTTTCATTTGGGTGAAGGGGATTGACAATGTAATTTGTTAATGTGGGTTGGGGGGAAGGACACAGAAATATAATTATAAAAATATACTTTCCATGGCACAATTTTTTAGGAGGGGGAGGGGTGGAAATTGTGAAAAAAACAAGTGGTAGTGGTGGCTTCCTTTGCTTATCGCAATATGTTATCCAAAGACACACTCAATTATCGAATGTAACTGATGTTCTATAGTGGCTTTATCCTAAAATATATTGTCTGGGTATAGTCTTCTCAGAGTTTTAATGTGCTCCTATCATGTCATGTCTGAACTGCTCATTAGTTTAATTCCAAAGGTTAATACTAGAAATTTTTACGGTGGGGGGAATTGTGAAATAAACAAGTGGTAGTGGTGGCTTCCTTTGCTTATCGTAATATTTTATCCAAAGACACACTCAATTATCGAATGTAACTGATGTTCTATAGTGGCTTTATCCTAAAATATATTGTCTGGGTATGGTCTTCTCTCAGAGTTTTAATGTGCTCCTATCATGTCATGTCTGAACTGCTCATTGGTTTAATTCCAAAGGTTAATACTAGAAAAATTGTTGGCTGTATTTGTTGACGTGCGTAGATAATGGGATTGTTTATTGCTACAGCTTCTTTTTCACACATATCAATGGTCTTGTTTTTCAGAGAGAATAATTTCTTGGCCACCATGGTGAGGGGTTTTGTGGGGTGGTTGAGGGTGGCTCGAGTTATTTAAATGTCCACTAAGTACAGTCAAATTTGTGAATATTGTGCTGCTGTATCCGCCTTTATGTAGATAGATGCAAGTAGTCTTTTCTTCTTGGTTCTTTGGTACTTCTATCACGCCTATATAAATGGATGCACGTAGTCTTTTCTTCTTGATTTTTGTACTTCTATCACATATGAAGAATTAGAAATCCTCGCTTACTATAATTTTACAACAATTGTGTATAATTTTGTTCAATCATGCAACTTATATTATTAGCTATGTTAATGATGGAAAACACTATTTGAAGTTTGGATTTGTAAATTGTTGATAAAATTTTATGGAATGAAGAGCTTAGCCAGAAACTCTTCAACTGGACAAACTGCAAAAGAGATGAGCCAGCAAGCTCTGTGGATCAATTAGAATCACCTTACATTGTTGTTGTATTCTAAAAAATGCAGCCTGAATTGATTATAATGGGCATGATAGATCTTGAATTTTGTCTGCCATGTGATGTTTTAGATGAGGTAACTTTTAACAGTAAATGGCAAATAAAATATGTTTATGTTCTTCACAAAACCCTAGATTGTTTCTAAAAGGGTGGGCTAACTAATGAAAGAAAGATGGTACTATTTGAGTTATAGCTCCAGGGTAGTGGTATATTTCCTAATTATAAATTATATCATAACAAGTATAAATCTTGCTCGCTCATGCATTTTTCTGATCTAAATCTTCAAGCATAACAGGTTGATAACCCAATCAGGTGTCAATTTTAGTTAAGCCTTCGAGGTTTAATGACCCAATCCTGATCAACACCGAGTTTACTCTGTGTTTCTACTTTATCTTTAGCCCAATCCTGATCAACAACGAATTTACCTGTGTTCCTACTTTATCTTTAGCTTTTGATGTTTCTTCTATTGATATTTGTCTGCCGATGTTTAGAGCTACGTGCAGGTTGAAAATTAGTCATATTTTTAATCACATATTTATCATTGCTCTCCCTCCCCCGCGTGTTATGCCTGAGGACATGTTTATCGTTGAACTTTACTCATCTGAATAACAACATTACAACACATCTCTTCTGGATAACCTCTAAAGTGCAATCTCATTTTAGTGGCTGTTAATTATGCTGCTGTAATCACTACAGGTGTGTGTTTGGTGTTGGCATCACATCATAGACATGGCAGAAAAAGATGAGACAGAGGGGAGATGTCCTGCATGCCGGACAATCTATGAGAAGGAAAAATTGTGGCAATGCAAGCAAGTTGTGAAATGTTTGTATTCTTTTGTTATTTATTTATTATTTTCTGATGTCTGATGCAGAGAGCTAGACATTTGAGCATTTTATTTTGTTTTAATGGATTTTTCCTGATGTAAGATGCAGAGGGCTAAACATGTATATATGGGCGTGTTTGGGGGTGGAAAATGTTTTTGCATGCGTGAATGTGGTTTTAATTCATTGAGCACATTGAAAATAATTGAGTAAATGAATATTTTTGGGTTCATTTTAGATTTTGTAGGGTTAAAAAGGCAATGACGAGCAACGAAGAAGAGAAAAGGTGTCCACTTTGCGCAGAGGAGATGGATTGGACGGATCAGCAATTTAAGCCAAATGTGGTTATCAGGTTTGATTATCTTTACATTACCTGTATATTTAATGGATTCTTGTTGATGTTTTTCAATGACATTGAATGATGTAAGAAAGAAAGCAACGTTCAATGCATGAGAAGGATTTATCTCTTTCCTTCTTGATTTTCCCCCCCATCTTGTATTATTTGACTGCACGGCATGTTTGGGTATCCCATGTGAATGGGGTTTTAGAATTAGTTTTCTCTAGAGATGGATATTAGGGGCCGCTGATTCAAGATTTACCCTTCTTTAATTTTCATTTGGGTGGAGGGGATTGACAATGTAATTTGTTAATGTGGGTTGGGGGAAAGGACACAGAAATATAATTATAAAAATATACTTTCCATGGCACAATTTTTTAGGAGGGGGAGGGGTGGAAATTGTGAAAAAAACAAGTGGTAGTGGTGGCTTCCTTTGCTTATCGCAATATGTTGTTAAAAAGACACACTCAATTATCGAATGTAACTGATGTTCTATAGTGGCTTTATCCTAAAATATATTGTCTGGGTATAGTCTTCTCAGAGTTTTAATGTGCTCCTATCATGTCATGTCTGAACTGCTCATTAGTTTAATTCCAAAGGTTAATACTAGAAATTTTTTACGGGTGGGGGGGAATTGTGAAATAAACAAGTGGTAGTGGTGGCTTCCTTTGCTTATCGCAATATTTTATCCAAAGACACACTCAATTATCGAATGTAACTGATGTTCTATAGTGGCTTTATCCTAAAATATATTGTCTGGGTATGGTCTTCTCTCAGAGTTTTAATGTGCTCCTATCATGTCATGTCTGAACTGCTCATTGGTTTAATTCCAAAGGTTAATACTAGAAAAATTGTTGGCTGTAATTGTTGACGTGCGTAGATAATGGGATTGTTTATTGCTACAGCTTCTTTTTCACACATATCAATGGTCTTGTTTTTCAGAGAGAATAATTTCTTGGCCACCATGGTGAGGGGGTTTTGTGGGGGTGGTTGAGGGTGGCTCGAGTTATTTAAATGTCCACGAAGTACAGTCAAATTTGTGATTATTGTGCTGCTGTATCCGCCTTATGTAGATAGATGCAAGTAGTCTTTTCTTCTTGGTTCTTTGGTACTTCTATCACGCTCTATATAAATGGATGCACGTAGTCTTTTCTTCTTGATTTTTGTACTTCTATCACATATGAAGAATTAGAAATCCTCGTTTACTATAATTTTACAACAATTGTGTATAATTTTTGTTCAATCATGCAACTTATATTATTAGCTATGTTAATGATGGAAAACACTATTTGAAGTTTGGATTTGTAAATTGTTGATAAAATTTTATGGAATGAAGAGCTTACCCAGAAACTCTTCAACTGGACAAACTGCAAAAGAGATGAGCCAGCAAGCTCTGTGGATCAATTAGAATCACCTTACATTGTTGTTGTATTCTAAAAATGCAGCCTGAATTGATTATAATGGGCATGATAGATCTTGAATTTTGTCTGCCATGTGATGTTTTAGATAAGGTAACTTTTAACAGTAAATGGCAAATAAAATATGTTTATGTTCTTCACAAAACCCTAGATTGTTTCTAAAAGGGTGGGCTAACTAATGAAAGAAAGATGGTACTATTTGAGTTATAGCTCCAGGGTAGTGGTATATTTCCTAATTATAAATTATATCATAACAAGTATAAATCTTGCTCGTTCATGCATTTTTCTGATCTAAATCTTCAAGCATAACAGGTTGATAACCCAATCAGGTGTCAATTTTTAGTTAAGCCTTCGAGGTTTAATGACCCAATCCTGATCAACACCGAGTTTACTCTGTGTTTCTACTTTATCTTTAGCCCAATCCTGATCAACAACGAATTTACCTGTGTTCCTACTTTATCTTTAGCTTTCTGATGTTTCTTCTATTGATATTTGTCTGCCGATGTTTAGAGCTACGTGCAGGTTGAAAATTAGTCATATTTTTAATCACATATTTATCATTGCTCTCCCCTTCCCCTGCGTGTTATGCCTGAGGACATGTTTATCGTTGAACTTTTACTCATCTGAATAACAACATTACAACACATCTCTTCTGGATAACCTCTAAAGTGCAATCTCATTTTAGTGGCATTTGTTAATTATGCTGCTGTAATCACTACAGGTCTGTGTTTGGTGTTGGCATCACATCATAGACATGGCAGAAAAAGATGAGACAGAGGGGAGATGTCCTGCATGCCGGACAATCTATGAGAAGGAAAAAATTGTGGCAATGCAAGCAAGTTGTGAAATGTTTGTATTCTTTTGTTATTTATTTATTATTTTCTGATGTATGATGCAGAGAGCTAGACATTTGAGCATTTTATTTTGTTTTAATGGATTTTTCCTGATGTAAGATGCAGAGGGCTAAACATTTGATATTTTGTTTTGTTTTTATTTTATATAGGACAGGGAATAAAAATGCAAGTCGGAAAAACAAGCCACCAAAGGCCAAGCCAAAGATTAATGAAGTAAAGAAGGATCTTGCAAATGTTAGAGTGATTCAGCGGAAAATGGCTTATGTGATCGGGCTACCTCTTAGTCTTGCCGATGAAGATGTAGAGAGCTCCTTACTTTCTTCTCTATTTCTAGAACCTCTGTCTACCTCCTTTCAAAAGGAGTAGTTTGTATGTCTTGTTGATTGTTCTAACTAATTAACCAAATATTTGCTTACTTTCTACAGTCTCTAAAGAAAATTGTTTCTTGTTTAACAGCTATTATTGCGGAAGGAATATTTTGGTCAGTATGGAAAAATTACTAAAGTCTCTCTCTCCCGGAATGCTAGTGGTGCCATTCAGCAATTTATTAATGACACTTGTAGCGTGTGAGTTTAAAGCTGTCAATTATAAGTATCTGTTTATTGTGTCAAATTAATGATAATTTTTGTAATCAAAATCAAGTTACTCTTCAACTTCAAGGTGGTTGCTACTAATTTATTGTGCCTCTTTTACTCTTCTACTTTGATTCAACTTGACCTAAATACTTATTCTCCGGTAACTATATTTATACATTAAAAGAATACAAGACTCTCAAGGAACGCCAAACAGACTAGACATTTTGAAAAATACTTGAATAGTGAACTGTAGTACATTTGATGGATTATGGGGATAAGTAGTTTGCTCATGCAATATCTGCTTGAGTCAGTTTGATGTCTTTTAGATTTCTTTAGATTGTTTGAGTGCTCAGATGTAATTGAATCTTACTGCTTTCCTGGTCCTAGAGATTGGGAACATCATCCTGTGCTGCAGCGTCGCGATCAATAATTTGGCTGTTTTCTTTGCATAATTATTACCCAGTTAACATGGAATTGCTATTGTGTTGAAGATTCTTCATATGACTAAGAAATACATGAACCTCTAAGATTAGCAATCAGTGTGAATTGGAACTTAATTGGAACCGAGAATATACTTAGAGAATGAATGGAAAGGACCTAATTGTGTTTCAATTTCTTTTTATGTTTTCAAATTGATGAATTCTATATAAGAAGATATTTTAGTGGGACTGCAAAATTGATTGAATTGTTTCTGGGGAGAATGATACCATGTTGTGTTGGCCATGTAATGCCAGTTGTCTTGACCCCAATTTATAATTAGGACACAGTGGTTTGTTGCCATGCATCCATTTGCTTCTCTCTCTCTCTCTCTCACACACATTCACATTCACACTCACACGCAAGAGTGGGACTGCATCTAGTGTGTTGTGACATGGATATGGGTGAGTGTTCACTTGTAAAAGATCAAGGCAGACGCAGGAGGTGTACCAATTGTAGATCCCGATATTCATGGTAGTTTTTGTTAGAAGGCTAATAGGTGAAACATCTTTCTTGAGGTTGTTGTATCAAGTCAACCTATATGGCAGAGGTGATGGACAAATACGGGTTATGATAGTGAACGAGTTGCTTTGGTCACGTGTTTGTTATTTTCTTTTTCACTGTAAATTTCCAGATTAGGATTTTGGTACATATTGGGTGATGTTTCATACTGCTGAACAATGATTCATTAATTTATTTTTAAGTTGAAATTGTTATTCAGCCCATGTGATGTTTTCTTTGCTTTCATTTATTTTTATATTACATCTCCTTCCAGATACATAACATATTCAAAAGAGGAGGAGGCCTTGCGATGTATTCAATCAGTACATGGTTTTGTCCTCGAAGGTAGGGATTTGAGGTAAGCACATACCCCTTTCCTTTATCCTTGGTCAGATGACATGCTATTGTGAATTATTTAAAAAAAGTAAAAATTTGACCATTACTTGTGCAGAGCATCATTTGGAACTGCAAAATATTGTCATGCTTGGCTGAGAAACACGGTATAGATAAATATATTATGCTTTGTGATTGCTTCCTTTACACAACATATTTATTTGGGAAATCATGTAAGAAGTATTTTCCTTCAGAGTACAAGTTGACAAATTGCTGACAGTTGTTTCCTTGTTCCAGCCTTGCAATAATTCTGCTTGTCTATATTTGCATAGTATTGGGGATGATAAAGATAGCTTTGGAAAAGATGAGGTTGCTGCAGTTCATACAAGGTATCACTTGCACAACCTTGTTTTCATTCTTTTGTCTTGAGATTTCATGCTTGTGATGTTTTCTGTTTTCAAAATTTAATGCTTAATTGGCCATCTTCACAATGATTTTATGTGCGTATAATATTTCAAGCTAGCAATTTCAGTTGAGTAGCCTGTGATTAAATCAGAAAGAGAAAGAAATGGTGATAAATAGATAACAAATAGGAGTACACTAGCTTGGAAAGAAATCATTGTCCTGTGAACTAAACTGACATCCAACAACTGGTTAATCATGTAACTAAACTGACCCAAGGAATTTTTGTGAGCTTGGCAGCCACTCCTAGATTTTCCATGTATATTCATGTGTTTCAGATTGGATGATGACAATGCTTATTTTGATAGTGGAGGTACTTATGGCTGCACTTTGGCAGTTCTGTCTTCTTTCCTCTGCAGCAACCCATCTAGGAAAGAATAAGAACATTATCTTCTTTCCTCTGCAGATACTACATTAACTTCTTTTATGTTACACACACGAAAGTGCTAATAATTATTGGAAAAATGGACATTAAAATCCTGTACTAGCTCGAGGGACTGCATTTTCCTGCCTGTGAGGAAGGCATGAAAACTAATGGTATAAAGAATTAGGGGAACCCTAATCCTGGTCCTTTCTTTCCGTTATTTGTTTCTTTGTGAGCTTATTTAATGTAGGAGTTCTTGATCATTATTTATGAAGTATATGGTTTTTGTCATTTGTTCTTAGCATATTCTCATGGGAAATTAAATTGTTGCGTCCTGGCGGGTCATATGATTGTCTTAATATGATATGATATTGAAGTAATGTTCGTATTTAAATTTGTTTATTCTTATGCAGTCATATATTATGACAAGATCTTGTGTCCTAGTGCTAGATTTTTTTTATTTTTCTTTCCAGTCCATTGCAACATATTCCACTAATCATAGAGTTCTATGGATTCAATTCTTGACACACTCACATAGAGGTGTCAATCCCGGCCCGCCTCCGATGAAGTCCGGTGACGGCCCGCATTAGAAAAAGCCCGCACCACGGCGGGTTATGGGGCCGGGTCAACCCAGTCCACAAAAATTGAACTCAAGCCCGGCCCATCCGGGTCAAGCCCATGTGGGCCGCGGTTCGACCCGGTTCGGCCCGTATGAATAAAAAATTAATTTTTTTTGAAATTACTAAATAAATTTAGTTACTTATTGTAATTCAAAAAAAGAATGTTTATATATATATAACAAAAAATGTGTTAAATTACTAAATAAAAAATAAATAACAATGAGAAATTCACATTTGTTAATTTTTTAATCCAATTTCTATTTTTTTATATATATTTAAAGATTAAAACATCACGCATCTGTTACATCTTTCACTTTAAACGGTTCTCTGCTATTTGTTTTTTGCCGAACTACCTGGGCTGTGAACAGCCTGCCCGGTTCACGGGTTGGTCCGCGGTTCGGTCTCTTTGGCCCGTGAACAGCCCGCCCGGTTCACGGGCCGGCCCGCAGTTCCGGGTCGAGGCGGGTGGACCGATGCGGGTTCGGCCGGCCCGTCGTCTTGACACTGCTCACACATAGTGGGTGGGGCATCTATCCTTTCTTCTTTGGTAATTTGCAGCATAGGAAACTTCAGATTCTTGCAAATGGCTGCTCTTCCCCCTTTCTCAGTGTTACTGTTTACAGTGTCATATCTACTTTTGTTGGTTTTGACTTCTTTTCTTGGTCTTTAAAGGAGTAGAGTTCAACAAATTGTTGGTGCTACAAGTAATCAGCTGAGGCGCTCTGGCTGTGTGTTGCCATATCCGATGGACTGCAATAGTAGCAGTGCTTTTACAGACGCACCTACTGGAAGTGCCATGATTGTAAGTAACTTTGTTCAAGGTTTCGCTTGATTTGAAGATTGGTGTTAGACTGTTTACAGCATGATCATATTTTCATATGCATCAGAAATAGTGCTGTTCTTTCTCAATGGACCTTTTATTATTAAGTTTTCTCTGAGTAGTTTTCCATATAAGGTAATAGGGTAAATCACTCGAATGGTCACTGAACTTTGCCCTAAATTTCATGTTGGCTAACTTCAATTTGTTCCAAACTCGTCACTGACTTTGTAAAATGTTTCACCCCATTAGTCTGCCATCCAATATTTAACAGACAAATCTATGTGGCTGGACAGAAGTTGGAAATGGATTAAAAGTTCTGTTTCCTTTAAATGTGAGCAGCCACATGGAAGTCAGCAAGAGCTGCCCTATGGAAACATACTTGATTTAGACAGTGAAGAAGGGGTTGCAATTTAGTTTGAAGAGCTGCCGTCTGAGATTTTAACAAATGGGGTTTTAAAACCCTAATTTACACAGTTAAAACATACTTATGGCGAGATGCGAGAGGCGGAAGCGAAACATCACAACAATATAAGGAACTACTTGGCAGGCTTGGAGCAGTGCTTGGAGCAGTGCTTGAAGAAATAGATTTTGATGAAGTGTTAGGTGCAGTTTCAGAGGGAAGTAGCCATAATACCACCAATCAATTTCAAGAGAATACATTGAACCACCATACCATTAATCTAACTGCAGTTCTTTTTTTGGGAAATTTAGACTAATCAGTTAATTTTCTGTGCTGTGAAAAATTGAATGTTGCCTAGTTATTTTGGGTATTTTATCTCAATTTATGCCTTCAGCTTGTGTCGTTGCGGGCTGTAAACATAAGAATGTTTTCTGAATTTAGCTCTTTGAATGTTTACAAACTTATGGCGAGGAATTTCAACCTTGATCCTAGAACACCAGGGGCGATAGAACCCCTCCTTCGATTTAGGGCCTGTCTGTAGTCGCTAAAAAGGAAAAATTGACTTTTTGACCAAATGACGTGGGTCCCAATGGACAATATAAAAATCCACCACAATTCTAACATATATCAATGAACGTGCACATGGGAAGGAGCCAAATCACCTTTATATCCCTTGGTTGGGCTATGTATTAGTTGGGGCAATATGGTCATTTAAGGGCGAAAGTGGAATTTGATTTGTTTTGCAGAATATGGATGTTGTGTTGTGGGCAGATCTGAATTATGGTGGGGCCCACAGTTTGTATGCTTTATTGTTATTTTGAAATTGGTTTCTATCAAATTCTTTCCAAAATCTGCTTTTAAGCAGAAGTCATGATTGGGAGTGCTTATAAGTTGGTCAAACATAATTTTTATCTACAAATTCTTAAGGACCCATGACTTTTATCCACACATTCAGTAGGGACTCGCTCCTTATAATCTACAAAAAATTTTTACCAAACAAGCACTCAGGCGCTTAGGAATATCTGAATTTTGCAAAGGATCGTTCAAAGTCAATAATTAAATTAGGTTGGAGATAAAACATGTTTCCATTGTGCGGCTCTTCCGAGGTGGACACAATTTTCCTAGGTGGCTGCTGACATTTACAACAAACAGCATTGTTACACAAGCCTGACTTCTTCCATCCGGCCGTATAGATTTGTCTGTTAAATAATGGATATCAAACTAATAGAGTTACTCAACTGAAACATTTTAAAAAGTTTAGTGACAAGTTTGAGACAAATTGTAGTTTGGGGACCAACATGAAATTTAGGACAGTTTAGTGACTATTTGCATTTTTTACCCTAAGATAATGTTTATTTTCTTTATGATTACTTCAGATTGAAAATTGGTGTTGATTTCCAGGATGCAGCACATGGTTCTGTAAATAGCAGTGGTGACATGACATGCACAGTTCCTTTTAAGCACAATGAAGGTGTTCCAGCACCCAACAAAATGACAACTTTTGTAGATATTGTTGGACAGTCTAATTGTTCTTGTCCAGTAAAAGATGAAACTATTCCTGAAGATGGGAACTTGTGCTCGAAATTCTCTTCGGTAAAAATAAATGGAGATGTACATGCAGGGGTTCCATATTCTGTTGCTAAGACATACAAAGTTTCTTCATCTAATCACCTTGGCATTGGATTGTGCTGGGAGGAACAGTTTAAAGATATTCCAGATGAACCATTTACAGAAGGTTCACTGTCGTATGATAATCAAGGATCAAAGGATTCCTGTGATTCAAGTCAGGCGGATTGTTTTCTCCAACAACCTTATCCTGCAAGCATTTCGGAGGATTTGGGTGTTCCTACTTTGTTGCATAAGAAGTCTCATATTTTGAGTGATCTCAGTGCAGATCATAATGCAGTAAATAATTACGAGGATGAAGCTCTTTTACCGGTCAGATGTGTAAATTCGGTATTAAATTATGGATGTCATGAGATGAAGTTCCAAAATTTTGCCAAATCAGATAGAATTTATAGAAATTCCAGCTCATTTTCCAATGAAGAAATAGTAGAGCACTTGCGAAGAATTGATGATGATAACTTAATCAATAATGAGAAAAGTTCTGCTTTAGATGCTGTGGAGAGCAGTATAATTTCAAATATTATGGCACTGGATTTTGATTCTGATGATTCATTGACATTGCCTAATGGTTCATCTGAGTTGCTTGATGAAACTGATGGTCTGCGTGGTTCTTCCTGGAATTCCCTTAATGGTAATCAATTAGGGTTCTCATTTCTGGAACAAGCAAATCAAGTGGCTGGACCTGTACTTCCTGATTTTAGGGATAAAAAGGAGCAGTACTTGTGCAAGCCTCAGTATCGAGGTAAATTGAAACCTATTTTAAATTTTGTTTTTATTGTTGCTTGGCATTCGGCCAAATAAGATGTCCTAATTCCAATCATTGATAATTTGTCATCTTTCTATGGGTCCTAACTTGCAAATTTTATACTTTTCTTTTAGGTCTTGGTAAAATTGGTTTCCCCTCTATGGTTGTTACGTATTTCTTTCCTGACTGTTAAGTTTTCACTTGGATAACTTGTTTCTACCTGGCTTTCTTCAACTTATTCACCAAATGAGATATAATTGTGCACTTATAAACATTCCTGTACTTCTTCTCTTTTACTGTTGCAAGACATATCTTGATTTTTTAAATCTTGCTATCCTTTTGGGTCAACTTTTCTTTTTAATACCAGCTGCTTTCTACTTTTTTACCTGATATCTTCGAATTTGAAACTTGATCATTGGGAAAGAATCTTCCAAGCTTAGTGATATTTCTCTCACGCACATAATACATACATGCATACATGTGTCGTGATACATATGTTTGTGTATTTTCACATGCATGGTTGTTTTACGGAAGTCTGTTCTTGATTTGGTAGCCTGTGTCGAGCCTTTATATATTTCTTTTTTATTGATAAGGAATAGAATTTTATTAATCATGTCACATAAGATACTTCCAAGAAGAGGATAAGGAGTCCTCTTTTAACATTAGAAAAACAAGTTCAATTACAAAATCAAGTATTCATCTCAATCTTCCAACCAAGAACAACTAAAGATATAGGAAAATTCTTAAACTCCTTAGATGTAGAAACATGTAAAGAAGCCAAAAACTTAGCTGTCTACAATAAAGCACCAACAACTTGTTCTTTTCTTTCAAAAAATCTGGAGTTCCTATTTGTCCAAATTGCCTACAACATAGCCTAAACCACTTCTTTCCACATAATATCATTGAACTTCCGTGAAGCAAAACCAATAGGTTTTCCATTAAATAGAGATTGAGGAAAATTCCTTTGAACTAAATCACAGGTATTAATGGTCCTAGGAGAATCCAGCCCAGCAAACACCATAATGCGGTCAGTAATACAAGATTTCCAAATGAATGTAAAAGGTTCGAATAACAGGAAATCTGGCTAAGCCTGATAAGCTTTCAAGACCTTGGGTTGATTATTATACTTCTGCTGTTATTGAAAGTGCGTATTGATGTATTTTACTTTCAGCGCAAACTGTTTACGTTAGAAAATTAAAATTGTGCACATGTCTATTGCAAGGAGCACTATGAAAATAAAAACCGTGAATGTTTTGGTCATTAAATTGATCTTGCCCTAAGAAGTGTTCAGATTTGGTTTACAGGAGGAGGCTGGTTATTTCTTTTACCTATTGATGGACTCATTTTTTCAGTCAATTCTTTTCGTATTGACAAATTTTGCAAATTTGAATCCTCATTATCTCTTTTGACAGCAACTAGGCCTCAAAGTTTGGCTCCACCTGGGTTTTCAGTGCCCTCCAGAGATCCACCTCCTGGGTTTTCTTCATGTGAGAGAATAGGCTCCTTGCCCCGTGCCTCATCTGGTGTGTCTTTATGCCACTGCCTTTCCTCCTCCACATTTCCACCTTCATCTCTCTTCTCATGATCATTGTTGATCCTAGCTAATGTACACTCTTTCCTTGTGATGTTTGCAGGAAGTTGTTTGGTTAATGCGTCCAGCACTTTGCTTCAAATGCCTTCAACAGGATTTAGCAGTGGTACTGGCGATGTTGATTTCATTGATCCAGCCTTATTAAGCCGTAGTAAAGGTAAACCCGCAAATGAGCTGAGAAACTCAGGCTTGGATATTGGTCTCGCTCGTACTCCACAGCTGAGTGCATTCAAGGACGAAGCAGGACTTTGGCTTCTGATGCAACAATCAGCATCTGCAAATCAGGCCTCAAATATTTCTCAAATGTTTGCACCCCAAACTCCATATCCCCAGCAAGAAATAAGTTATACTGATTGTACTGAGAATGGACTGTATACTCTAGATGATATATACGGCTTTTCTTCAAGGATAGTGGATCAACATCAAAGCCGCAATCCGTCTACCTTCAGCCGATTGTCACAGCAGAAATATGCAAATGGACACATTTTAAATACCAATGGCTACAGACAGAGTTTGGATGACGTCCGACATAGGAATGAAGTGGATATGATAGAACTACAGAGAAATGAGAGATTAGGAGTCGGCAAGTACTTTCCCGGGTACGAGGATTTAAGTTTCAGTTCAGGCGATGTATACACCAGAGTATTTGGGATGTAATTCTCGTTACTTGATGAAATGAACCTATCTTTTGTCAAACTCAGTTGTTTATGCTTGAGTAGAAGATGAAAATTTCACTTTCTCAATCAATGACTTGTTACTTCCTATATCAGATGCCCTGATGATTAGGCATGTTTGATTGTGCTTATGAGCAACTAAAATTTTGAATTACTAATAAGCACATCCAAGATTCATAGTTTTCATTTCTAATCAAATTTCCACGATTAACTTTATAGTAGTTAGTTAGTGAATGTCTCGGTAAAGATTTTTGTATATTACAATCGGTGGATTCTAGAAAATGTGTGAATGAAAAGTAAATAAAAATTGTTGGTCTTACGAAATATGTGGATATAAATAATATTTGAATAACTTATAAGTATGGGAAATTGGCGCAAATGGTCCCTAACGTATCATGTTAGTGCGCCAAATGGTCCCTAACCTTTCATTTTGGCGCAATGGTCCCTAACCTATCCATTTAGGTGCGGAAATGGTCCTTTTTAGACGATTCCGTTAAAAGTCTCATTAAGAAACCTTTCATTTTGGTGCGTAAATGGTCGCTATCAATGTTTTTGTCTTTATTAGTGGGGTAAAATTGTCTTACATCTTTCTTTCAATTGGCGCAGATGGTCCTAACCTTTACCTTCCGCACGCGCAAATAATTCCTAACCTATAATTATATTTTGGTGCTTTAATTAATTCTTATTTGATGAAAAAGACAAAAATATATTTACTTTTAATTAAAAAAATTTGCAATTGGATTCCTAACCTTAAAAAAAGTAAAAATGGTCGATACTTTAATTTTTTTATTAAAAAAATTAAAGAAAAACTAACAAATTGACAATATACTAAATTATTTTGTATATTTTATAAACTATTATAAAATAACTAAAATTGAAATCATAATTATTAACGAATGTGCTAATTAAAATTATTTTATTGTTATTAAGTAATCATATTATTTAAAATTCAAACTTTAATTTTATCATCACAAAATAAAAAAAAAAAATAAATTTGTCACAAATAAAATTTTTAATTATGCTCAACCCAAATTCAATTTTATACGATCTCATATTTCTTTGGGTTAATCCAACCCACTTTTGAGCCCACAAAAGAAATTGGGACAGTCTTATTTTAAAATTTAATTTATTTTTGAATTAAAAAAAAAAACCCCACCCCACCACCACACCCACCCCACCCCACCCCCACCCCCACAAACCGAATAGGAAGGAGGTTTCTCCCTCCCGGTCGCCGTCGACGGGCGACGGCGGCCGGGAGGAGAAACCCTCCCTTCCGGTCGCGAAACCTGGGGAGACCCCCCGGTTTAAGAAATGATTGTGGGGAGAAATCCCCCCTAATCGCTGGTTTCATGACCCAAGAGGGGAAATCCTCCTCCTCCGGTGCGGTTTTAAGTGGGGTGAAGAATGGGTGGGTGGGTGTGGGTGAACCTTTATTTTTTTTTTTTAAATTCAAAAATAAATTAAATTTTAAAATAAGAATGGTCCAGTTTCTTTGTGGCTCAAAAGTGGGTTGGATTGACCCAATAAATATGAGATCGTATAAAATCGAGTTGGGTTGAGCATAATTAAAAATTTATTTGTGACAAATTTATTTTTCTTTTTATTATGTGATGATAAAATTAAAGTTTGATTTTAAATAATATGATTACTTAATAACAATAAAATAATTTTAATTAGTACACACTGTTAATAATTATGATTTCAATTTTATTTATTTTATAATAGTTCATAAAATATACAAAATAATTTAGTATATTGTCAATTTGTTAGTTTTTTCTTTAATTTTTTTAATAAAAAATTAAAGTATCGGACTCATTTTACTTTTTTAAAGGTTAGGAATCCAATTGCCAATTTTTTAATTAAAAGTAAATATATTTTTGTCTTTTTCATCAAATAAGAATTAATGTGCACCAAAATATAATTATAGGTTATGTACCATTTTGCGGGCTGTAAAAATAAAAGGTTAGGGACCATTCTTGCGCCTAATCGAAAGAAAGATGTAACTCTTGACAATTTTACCCCACTAATAAAGACAAAAACATTGATAGGGACCATTTCGCACCAAACGAAAGGTTTCTTAACGATTTTTAACTAATCCGTCAAGGACCATTTCCGCACCTAAATGGATGAGTGTTAGGGACCATTGCGCACTAAAAATAAAAGGTTAGAGACCATTTCGCACTAACATGACACGTTGTAGACCATTTGCGCCTAATTTTCCTACAAGTATTTATAAACATTAATAAGCATACACTTAGACTTTGTAGTATTATAGTGGTATATGAATGGACAAAAGTAATTCTATTTTTATTAAAATTAAAAGATTAAAGTAACTCGATAAAATTCGATTCGTTTAAGAAAAAGCAAAAAATCCCAAATTCGATCCAAACTGATCGTGAGCAACATTAGATGGAATTTTTTAGTTGTTGATATCTTAAATTGTTAAATAAGTCAAAACACTATTGCAAATGTGGAGCAAATTGTATGCAATTTCAGAAAATGCTACTTCAAATTTCAAGATTCCCATGGCAACTAGAATGGTTGCTATTTTCCATTTTATTTTTGAAGTCTTGGTGGCATAGAATTTACTGTCGTGCGACTAATTTATGATTACTAGCTATTTTAGTATCATATAGATGAGTTAGAGCATCTCCAATGGACTCTTTAAATATAAAATTCTCTCTATTTTAAAGAGCAAAACTTTAAAATTACATTTCAACGGACTGTCTAAATTAACTTTTTAAAATAGAGAGTGGGTTTGGCTCTCAAATTTGGAGAGACAAACCCACTCTATAATTAAATGCATTCAAACAATTTCAATTTTCAATACTCCATATAATGATTGAATTAAATAGTGTATACAAAATAAAATAGAATAAAATGGAATAAAATCATATAATAATTAGGAGAGAGGCATATTAAAAGAAAATAAATAAATAAATAATAAATACTTATTGGAAGAAGTAAAATAAAGTGTTAAAGATAAAGAGATTGTTGGAGCATTTAAAAAATTTTACTCTAAATTTATAGACGCTTTCTCTAAAATATCAAATATCTTTATAAATAATAGAAATTATTGAAGATCTTTATCACCTGTAATTTGATCACTCTCTTAAAATAATTTGTCAATTCCATTTACGAGGACAAGTTTTATCCCTTTTTACCGCAGTTGAATAAATCTAAAAACCTTAAATAGATCAAAACATTGGAATTTGGGTCAAGTATGTATTATAATTTTTTTTCACAAAACATGTCGCGAACACAGCGAAATAGAAAACAAAAAGGATATGTTTACTT
This sequence comes from Forsythia suspensa, assembly GCA_023638005.1. Classification (NCBI taxonomy): domain Eukaryota; kingdom Viridiplantae; phylum Streptophyta; class Magnoliopsida; order Lamiales; family Oleaceae; genus Forsythia; species Forsythia suspensa. Next base: position 40,280,484 of record CM042674.1, read on the forward strand.
TGCGTTTCAGTTTTCAATTTTGAGTTTTGAATTTATTTTTAATTTTCTATTTTGATAGTCTATTTTAAGATTGCTGAAAATACGTTTGATTTGTCATTTTGAAAATCTATTTCTGAAAATAAAAAATTGAAAAATACGTTGTGTTTGAAATTTTGAGAAATTGTTTTGTCATTTTATTCTATAAATTTGATTATTCAGTAAAATAATACATATATTTTAAAGTCAATAGTTCTTACAATATTTTTTTACAAAAATAAAATACAAAAAAAATAAAAAATTAACAAAATAAAAAAAAAAAAATAAAAATTAATGACGTAGATTGAGAACTTTAAACTATTTTTATTTAAAATAATTTTTAATTTTTTTTTATTTAAATAATCAATAAGGGATGAATTATTTTTTTAGTATTTAGAATTTTCTTTTTTTTTTTTAGAATTTTTAGTTTTTAGAATTTTTATTTTTTAAGAATTTAGAATTTTATTTTTTAGAATCTTTATTTTATTTTTTAATTTTGTTTTCATTATCTTGAGTGTTTTTAGGTGTTTTATATGTTTTCACCAAAAATGCTTAAAACGTCAAAAATATGTTTTGAGTTTTTTGTTATAAATTTAATTTTATTTTCGAAAATAAATTTTCAAAAAATAGTATGAATATTTTACAAAATTGAAAACCAAAAAAAGCTTGAAAACTACAAAGAGAACGAATCTAACAAAAAGATAACATTATAAATTAAACATAATTCGACAAAAGTTCAAGAAGCATTAGGAAAAAAGAATCAATTATTTTCAATAAAACTTTACAATACAAACCCCATATTTATTTCCTTGTTGTCTCCACTCTCCACAATTTGGCTATGACTTTAAAAACTTACTACTTTAGTCCCTCCTCATTATATTTATTACGTGGCCCTTCAACTATTTTAAATGACAAGTTTAAGTGAACAACCTCAAGAACAAACCAATTTAACGAATCAGGCAGTCCAAATCACCACAAAAAAAAAAAAAAAAAGAAACATGATATCATTGAATGTAAGCTATGCCTATCATCATATTATCCATTGCTCTCACAACAATAATCCTTCAACTTCAAAACCAACTAAATCCCTCTCTTCTTCCCGCACTTTCTGTCCAAAACCCATCTTGTGTTTCCCCAGAAAGCTTCATAGTTACCATTCTGAAATGCATACAAGTGTACCATCAGTATCAGCAATTGCCTCTGGGTAATAAGTAGTTTCTTCTTTTTATTCTCGTTATCATGATATGCTCTTTTCAGTTTCAATCAATTTTGAAGCAAAAACAAGTATGAACACATTTAATTTGTTGTATTTTTTTTATTAATTTCTGTATATTTTTGTTTGTTTGTTTGAATAGAATGTCTATTCTTGTCTTAGAAATTGGGTTAGTTTCTTGCTTTAACGTGCTAAATCTGTTGTCTCAGAAGCGTAAAAGAGGTACTTCCACCTGCTCTTGATTCCTCTTCAGACCCACCTGCAATTTTTGATGGAACCCCCAAGTTAGTATATTATTTAATTTAATTTACTTTATGTCTACGTTTGGCGCATCCGATTAGGAATTTAGTATAAAATTATAATGGACAGTAGTTGATCTGGGGATTAAGGTGGATAGTATTGTTTACTTTATCATTCAATATAGTCATTTGCACTATTTACCGTATAACAGTGCGGAGGTTGGAGTATAGTAAAGGACATTCTTTTAAAATCAAAAAATACTATACACCCTAGTCTACCGTAATACAATCTATCCCATACTTATTATAATTTTATACTAAATTCCTTATCCGGTCTAATTCAATGCTCCAAACGCGACCTATATGGTTTTTATGGTTTTAGTTGATTTCATTCCATAAGTTTCTTTTTCCCCACAATGTTTTTGAATTCCTTGTGTACATTTGCTTACAAATTCTGATGCAATCCCTTCATTTCAGGCTCTATATATCTTACACATGTCCTTATGCGCAACGTGCATGGATTACTCGGAATTATAAGGTTGTTTGGAGAATTCTTCTTAATCTAGGCTCTGCTTAAAATTTGTTTTTCTTTCCAGTGTAGTTTAACAATCAGCTGTTTTTTATTAGAGTGTTCATTTCCCAAGAACATTTATGTTGGAATTTTTTTTTGGAAACAGGGATTGCAAGACAAAATTAAATTGGTTCCTATTGATCTAAAGAACAGGCCTGCTTGGTACAAGGAGAAAGTATACCCTGCAAATAAGGTGCAAATCATGTGAATGAAAAGATACTGTGTACACAATTTTTTGAAGAGCAGTAGTAGTCTCTAGAGACTTATGGATTCGGAGTAATTCTAGTGTTTATGTGAACATAATGGGATATCTTTTTTGCTTGAAAAGGTTAATTGCTTGCTTATTGATTTTCAGGACCCTTAAAATCTCGAAGAATTTCTAACCATGCTTCAAACTGTGCGGACTAAATTTAAATAAATAAATGTGTTTCTCTTTAATGGCTTAAGCTTCAAGATGAGATAGTTCAACTTGGTAAACTTGGTACAAGATTAGACAAAGGTCCTAGGTTCATGTTTAATTGCCGCTTGCTTATAAAAATTGTGTATATGATGGCCTCTGGTGAAAAAATGAATTCATCTTGCACATAAGGGGAAATGTCCCATTTGTAATAGCAATAGCTTTTAAATGAGATTGTTCAATTCAAATCTGCTTATGAAACTGAATATATTGTTTTGTAATGGAAATAGAAATGAGACCAACAATCCACAATAAGTTTTTTCTTGATGTAATGCTTTCATGCAGGTGCCATCTATAGAACACAATAACCAAGTTAAGGGAGAAAGTCTTGATTTGATTCGATACATCGATAGTAACTTTGAAGGACCACCTCTTTTTCCAGATGTAAAATCTCTTTAACTTCTAATTCATGCATTCGTTACCTAGCTTTACATAACTGTGGATCTGGAGCTGTCAATATAGGATCCTGCGAGGAGAGAATTTGCTGAAGAGTTGTTGTCATACACCGACTCCTTCTACAAAGCTGTAACTTCATTTTTCAAGGGTGATGAAACGAGTGTAGCTGGTAAGTTTGGACTTTTAATGGTGGAGAGGTGAATTCTTAAGAAATATGTAACACAAGTGATAGCCTGCTACAGGGGCAGCTTTTGATAACATTGAGACTGCTCTTTCCAAATTTGATGATGGACCTTTTTTCCTTGGCCAGTTCAGTTTGGTACGTGAAGCATTGAGTGGCATCGATTCTTGTTGTGTTATTAGCATCATGACTAATGTTGAGTCTTGAGTCCAGCATATGGAAGTGGTTTTTCTAGAAAAATTATTAGACATGATTTGGTGTATACAATAACTGTATTTTTCTGTGATTATCAACTTCAGGTGGATATAGCTTATGCTCCATTTATCGAAAGATTTCAACCCTTCTCAATGGAAGTGAAGAATTACGATATTACAGTTGGAAGGCCAAAACTTGCATTGTGGATTGAGGTACTGCATTTATCATTTTTCTGTGTCTACGCATAAAAATTGATTTCATGGTTATAGATAACAAAGGTGATCCAAAAGTTGGGACTTCAAATTCTACACGCATAAAAAATCAAGAAGTAATATTCCTCAAAGAGTCAATATTCTGGCCTAGTTTTTCATGCACAGTTGAAATCTGTATATGGAACATTATGCTCAAATGAAACTGTGAAATATGGTTGCCTCTGCTTTTGCAGGAGATGAACAAAATCGAAGCATATAAAGAAACTAAGCGTGACCCGAAGGAACTTGTTGAAAGCTACAAAAACCGTTTCTTGGTATTCCCGATTTTCTACACTTATATAAGTTTGTTTTCGTTTTTCTCTTTGAAGAAGTTAACAGCATAATGACACAGAAAGATGAGTCTGATTTTCCATTTCACGCTTTCCGCTTTTGTCCAGTCTGCGCTATGAACTCTTGGAGGGTCACATGACATGAAGTTTTAACAGCCGGAAACTCCCATCTCTTAGGCAATTACAAGTGAAGTACTACTGTTACTGCACACATATCATTTCAACATCTCCACTTTTATTGTGTTTTAGATATAGTTGAATATCATATGTAATCTGTATTTTTTTAGTTAAACATAAATAGAAAAATATTGTCTTTTCTTAGTTTTATGAAACGAGATAATTTTTCTTAAAGCTTCAACAAGATTTTGAATTTGTCGATTTCAAAATCTTTCTAGACCTCTCAATAGAGTTAGAGCCAAAATACCGTCCATGAGACTGCTGGACCACTTGTAGATGTGAGTTTTGTTGGCGGAAATTATGTGAAAATGACTCCAAAGCAAGAAAAATGAAAATGGATGAAATGAGAATCGAGGCAAGTGTTGAACAATTTGTCCTTAAGTCGAATTTGCCCTGCAACGGTGCTTACGGTTATGATAATCAACTTCCAAGATACAACGACTTTTTACTTGTGTTTGAAGCACTTCAAAACACTAGCACAATGAACAAAAATTGATTTTGTACTCCAAAAAAATGAAATGAAATGAAACGATAATTTTTTATGCAACTAATGCAATAAAATTTGGTAGAGGATATGAATATATGAGTTTGAAGGTTTTGCATATCAGTTCTCTATTAAAAAGGACGTCTAGAGGTTCTAAATATAGCAGATGATCGGTTGAAAATGAAATGGTGTGGAGCCAATTCGTACAACACTTCAAAAGAACACGTTTCTGTTCGCATAAACTTATGCGATCGCATGGTTTTACTATGTTGAGATTGCATAGAGCATTTTTGAAAATAGAACTTAATCCAGTTTCACCATGCGATCGCAGGAGATGCGATCGCTTTGTCTCCTGCGATAGCATGGAAGGACCCAAAAACGTTTTGCTTAAAAATTTAGTCAGTTGCGATCGCAGGGTCAAAACTTGACCCAAATTTGTCATTTTCGTAATTTCTCATTCATTCGATATTGGTTTCGAGATGCCAAAAATACCCTTAAACACATGCAGAAAAATTTAAATTCTCTTTCCGGGGGCGTTTTCTCAAAGCGGCGAAGTGGTAAACTATTTTGCCTAAACGGATTGGGTCGAGATTGTATATTTTGGCTAAGTTGACACGAAGTCATTTAATCAATTTCTCGAATTCTTTAAACCAATTTCCAACAAGTTTTGTGGTCGAAACCATTATGATACTTGAGTGAGAATGTGTTACTATTTAGGAGAAACAATTTGGACAAAGAAATTCAAGTGGGCGTTTGGTTGGAGGCTTGAGCTCGATAAGGGGCCAAGGAATTATCAACATTCATCTCTTTATACTTTATTTCATTGGGAAATTAGTTTCAGAGTTATTAATAGGGAAAATTGTCAATAAGTCATCTCCACATGACTTGTTTCAAATTAGGTCAAAACTTTTTTTAAAATTGTAATTAAGTCATACTTCACAGCAATATTTTATATTAATTCCAAAATCACTCATTTTAACCATATTTTTCATTGGCACAATCTTCAAACTCCACAAATCTCCTCCACCTCCGGCGACCTCCGGCGACAACCTCCTTCACCTCTGGTGACCTCCGGCGAGTGCTTCTACGGCGCAATATCACTTTTTAATTCTATATAGTAAAATCTGGGCTATGTGCTATTGAAACTGTGAAGATATCTAAGCATTCATGGAAGGAATGAAGGATTTGTGAAAGATTTTGGTGTAGCTAAACTAGTTTTGAGATTGGTTTTAAGCAGTTTTTTGGTGAAGATTTTGGATCAATTTCGAGTTGGGGACTGAATATTGTTAGCTGTGAAACTATAAAAGTAAATGACAAGTTACTTCATATAATCCAGATTGAGGTAACAAATTAATGTAAGAATATTGTTATTAATTTCTTTGTTTTAATCTTAATTCTTGTATTTGATCATTTTTCAAGCTAGTGATCTAACGACTAGCATTGATCTATTCGTCTTTGCAAGAGAGGTCGACCAATATGATTAACACGGGTTGAGTTGAGTATTTTAGAGTTATTTAAACAATGGGCATTTATTATGTAAACAAGGAGGTAACATCTGTTGTTGATATTGTATTATAGAATAGAAACTTGATATTGTATGAAATTGGCCATTAGATTATTTCTTTGTGTTGTTAATTAGTTATGAAAGTTGTTTGATATTGTATTATACAAAACGATGTCAATGGAAATGTGCATAGAATGTTGTAAATATGAGCTTGAATGCTGTAAATATGAGCTTGAATGCTCCACTATTTTATATAAATAGGAGCTTGAATACTCCACCATTTAATTGCTGTAAATAGAAGCTTGAATGTTCCATCATCTAATGTTTAGTCATGGTATGTTGTTTGATACTGTATTATACAAAACAGTATCACAGAAAATAGTATCACAATATAAATGGACATAGAATTTGCATACGTGCTCAGAATTTTTATTATAATATATTTTCGGAATGGTCTCGACGAGACGGTCAAGACCAGTGACTTTGCCACAGCGTACGATGAATTTTACCTGTTTGAAGTCGTTTCTTTAGTTTAAAATGACAATCTTTAATTTTTCTTTTCAAAACAATATCACAAATTCTCTAAAACAGTATCACAGATAACTGGTGAAGTTGGAGCATCATAATCGTTGTTCAAAGAAATGAATTGAATTAGAAATGAATTCACACAATCATGATGGTTAAATCAGATCAAATACACATAAATAAACTGCTTTTAAGTTAAGCTTAACCAAACATACTCAGAAATGAATTGAATAAACAAAATACAGAAATTATAAGAAATTATAAATGTCACTTACAGTACACTTAAGTGTAAAAATTTACAAAGACCCAATAAAAATTCTATGAATCCAGCCAGATATAAAGTTTGATATATTAGTATTATAGTTGAAACATTATCTTAAACAAACAGTATCATATGTTGATGGATTAAAGTTCACCAATGTACATTATCTAAATAAAAACAGTATCATGGATTAAACAATATCAAAATATACTAATGCACATTACTTAAATAAAATAGTATCATGGATTAAAACATGTTTTAAAACATGTTTTAATCCATGATCTTTGTTTAATTATGGCAAGGTTTGAACATGTGATCTTGTTTGAATATCTTAGTTTTAAACATCTTGTTTTAATGTCTTAGTTTTAATCCATGAATCTTGTTTTAATATTTTAGTTTTAATCTATCTTGTTTTAATGTCTTAGTTTTAATTAAATGATTTTGTTTAATTATGGCAAGGTTTGAAACTCGTGATCTTGCTTGAAGTTTTAATCCATCTTTGTTTTAATATTTTAGTTTTAATCCATTCTTTGTTTAATTATGGCAATGTTTAATACGTTGAAACTTTGTTATAATATTTCACTATTATTTGAAACATGTTTTAATCCATATCTTGTTTTAATCCTATGGTATTGTTTTAATCCATGATCTTTGTTTAATTATGGCAAGGTTTGAACATGTGATCTTTGTTTGAATATCTTAGTTTTAATCCATGATCTTGTTTTAATATCTTAGTTTTAATCCATGATCATTGTTTTTATCATGTGATCTTGTTTGAATATATGTGATCTTTGATACTATTTAATTATGGCAAAGTTTAAACATGTGATACTAATTGAATATCTTAGTTTTAATCTATGATATTATTTTTTTAGGTAATTAGTATATTTTGATCGTTTTAATCCATGATAATCTTTTTTTTATCCTGTGATACTGTTTGAATCTATGTGATCTTTGATATTGTTTAATTATGACAAGGTTTGAACTTGTGATACTAGTTGAATGTCTTAATTTTAATCAATGATAATGTTTTGTTTAGGTAATGTGCATTAATATAATTTGATACTGTTTTAATCCATATTTTAATCTATGATACTGTTTTGTATAATACTGATATCAAACAAAATATATGACTAATTAAACAAGATCAAAGATAAAAGTATGATATCATAGTCATGTGTGTTGTTTGATATTGTATTATGCAAAAATGATATCACAATAGAAATGATCATAGAATTACACACACGTGCTTTAGAATTTTTATTATAATATGTTTTCGGAATGATCTCGACGAGACGGTCAAGACCCGATAGTTTTGCCAGCTGCGTATGATGGATTTTACCCGTTTGAAGTCGTCTCTTTAGCTTAAAATGACAATCTTTAATTTTTTTCTCAAAACGGTATCACAATTCCTCTAAAACAAGATATCACGGATTAATGTACATCATTTTGTTTGCAAATTAAAGCTCTTCTAAGGTATACGAGTCCTTTAAAAGCAAACACATACTTCGTAGCAAGCAATGTCAAGATGAAGAAGAAGAAGCATCAATCATTCTCAAGTTAATGGGAAGTCATGCAAAGGGTTCTCATCTAAAACTATGAACAATGTTTCTAATTCTTCCCTTGAATTAGAACATGTTTGAGATTTAATTAGGACATAGATTATCATTGGATAGATAAGTATAAATATATAAGGTGTTTAATAGTAGGTAGACGAATTAATCAGTAGAGAATAAACAAGAGAATAATATTGTTCTTAAAATATTTCATTAGTAGTACAAAATCATAGGTTTAACAGTATAAAAAAAAGTATCACAACAAAACAGTATCACAAAAAACAATATCACAACAAAATAGTATCACAAAAAATAGTATATCAACAAAACGGTATCACCACAAAACAGTATCACAATTAGCATTTTTTTACAATTAAAGGTATGTTGGTCTTTTAGCTCTAAAATGTGACTTTAATTTAATTAAGTTTTGAGCATATGATTTTAGAGCCCATAAGTACCCAAACAGTGACCGGCCCTGAATTTACCCTTATTAATAAGGGTCCACATCTAGTTTCTAAAACTTCAAATTATTTTCTACCCAATAAGAGGTTTTATAATCATGGTTTAAAAAAGCGCTACTGAAGTGCGCCTTGAGGCTTGCCTCGATATTAGGTGCAGTCATAGTGTCTTGATGCGTTAATTGTGGTTTTTTTAGGTTCAGGTGCCTCACACGTCACCGATTTTTTATTTTTTATTTTTAAATGAATTTTTAATTGGGCTTTTAATTGGGCCCTTTTATGAACTTAAAACAAAAGTAAGGTTTGGACCTAAAAATATAAAGGGGGAGTTGCTTATAAGTCACTTGTAAGTGACTTGTTCCACATGAAGTCAAAATATTTTTCAAAATTGTGATTAAGTCATACTATTCAACAATATTTCAAATTAATCCTAAAATTACCCTCCACAAACCTTTGCGTCTTCTTCCACATCCACAAACCTCCATCGGCACATCCACAAACCTCCATCGGCACCTTCTTCCACCTCCACAATCCTTTTTCACCGCGACTGAGCAACATACGGAGAGTACTTCTTCTACATCGATGATAGTGGTGGAGATTCTGGTGTTGCTTATGGGATTGAGATTTTGGTGTTGCTTTATGGGGTTTCATGGGTTTACCGGCGGAAATTTTCACATACTGGGGTATCTTGGCTTGTCTCCAACAAACATCTATTGTTATTAATTAATCTGATTTAAAACTCCCAGACAAGAAGGGTGAGGAGAGTGGATTTGGCTCCAAAGAGCGGCATAGGCGATGGAGAAGTTGGTGGTTGTGGTGTATAAGTGTATTGTTTGTGATGGGATGAGCATAGAAGCAAATGTTTAGGAAATATATTGGTTGTTGCCATGATTTCTTGCTGTAAATAGGAGCTTGAATTTTTGAGGACTTGAATGCTCCACCATCTGATGTAAATAGGAGCTTGAATGCTCCACCATCTAATTGTTGTAAACAGGAGCTTGAATGTTCCACCATCTGATTGCCATGATTTCTTGCTATTGGATGTGGGCATGCTTTGACGAAAGTTGGTCATTAGATTATTTTTTGTGTTGTTTGATACTATATTATAGAAAATAGTATCATACAAAACAATATCATAATAGAAAAGGGCATAGAATTCGCATACGTGCTCAGAATTTCTATTATAATATATTTTCGGAATCGTCTCAACGAGTTGGTCAAGACCAGTAGCTTTGCTACTCCTAATGATGGATTTTAGCTGTTTAAAGTCGTCTTTTTAGTTTAAAACGACAATATTTAGTTTGTCATGTCTTAACAGTATCATACTAAAACAGTATCTTAATAAAATAGTATAATAGATGAATGTATATTAATATATCAGTATCATAAATGAAAGTATTTTAATAAAACTGTATCACATGAAACAGTATTTACGATGATATTTTGAATGAAAATAGTATCATAAATAAAAGTTGAAATAATGATATTGAAAACAATATCATAGATAAAACTAAAGGTATCATGAAAACAGTATCATAAATAAAAATAAAAGTTATAATATTGAAAACAATATCATGATATTGAAGTAATGATATTAAAGTAATAAAGGTTGAAAACAGTATCATAGATAAAACTAAGTAGATATGTTTTACTGGTTGAAGTAATGATATTGTTCTTAAATTGCTCAATTAGTAGTATAAGACTATTGATACTGTCTGCATTTAATATTATAGATTGAAACAGTATTATTGGTTGAAACATTATCATAATAAAACAGTATTAAATATAAAAATATAGTATAAGTATAAGATAAAACAGTATCATATATAAACTAAGTACAAGATATTTTAATGGTTGAAGTAATGATATTGTTATTAAAATGCTCCATTAGAAGTACAAGATTATTGATTGTGTTTGCATTCAATGACAATATCATATGTTCAAATATTATCATAATAAAACAGTATCAAATACAAAAGCATGGTATAAATATACCAATGTACATTATCTACATAAAAAATATCATAGATATAATTAAGTAGAGATGTTTTACTGGTGGAAGTAATTATATTATTCTTAAAATACTCCATTAGTAGTATAAGACCATTGATACTGTTTGAATTCAATAACAATATCATAGATTGTAACACTATCATATATTGAAATATTATCATAAGAAAACATCATCAAAGATAAAAGTATAGATAAAAAAGTATCATATATAAAATTAAGTTCAAGATATTTTTAATGGTTGAAGTAATGATGCTGTTCTTAAAATACTTTATTAATAGTACAAGATCATTAATACTGTTTGCATTCAATAACAGTATCATATGTTCAAACATTATCATAATAAACAGTATCAAAGATAAAAGCATGGTATACATATATCAATGCACATTATCTAAATGGAACAGTATCATAGATAAAACAGTATCATACAAAATAGTATCATAGTAAAACAATATCATTGAATTAGCAATTTTTTGCAATTGCAGGGGTATGTTGGTCTTTTAGTCCTAAAATGTGATTTTAATTGAATCAAGTTTTGGCCATATGACTTTAGAACCCATAAGTGCAACAACAGTGACCGACTCTGAATTTACCCAAGTATAAAATACAAAAGCAAACATAAAAAACACAAAAAATATCTACCATCACCCACATCAACTAATCACTCTCTTTGCAATTAGTGGATGAAAATGAAGATTAGATAGAAATTGCCAATGAAAATGATAAGAAAATTAGACTATGGAAGATGCTACTAATACTGAAGATGATAATCAAAGCAAAGCTTTCTAAACTTTGTTAGTTTAAGCTTTTTTTCATTGCAAAAAGAGTAAAAATTGTCGACAAACTGATTATATTTTTGATAGTCTACTTAAGTAAGAAATTTCAATTGAGGTTCTGCTCTTTGTTAGTGAAATAAACTACTTTTATATTAATTTACAGTTTTCTGACTAATTTTTTAGTTTGTAGTGAGGCTTATGTCTCGCTTCACAAACGAAAACCGTTTTAGTATCTATTTCCGCCTTTATAAACATTGCTTATAATTTAATGAGAGTTAATAATTACCAGAAATCAACGATGATATAGTTCGAACAAAAATATTGTTGGAAAAGTGTGAACAAAGTTTCAGATTAGACATGGAGTAAATGATGGATTTTTATAAGGGATTTGATTACTCCACTTAATAAATTAAGATTCAGAGCTAGGCTCTTGACTTATCCATGTGAACGCACAAGATAAATCTCAATTTGCAGTCCAATGAAAGTGGTAAGTCCTAAGTTGGATGGCGATGGTCGGGAAAAATCTATGGTTGACTCTTAAAGCAATTGTGCACACGTAAGGCAATGGTCCTTCACGTGGTGGAAGAATTGGAGAATTGGACGTGGTGGAAGAATTGGACTTTGATTCAACATGTAATTCTTTTTGGTTTGAGGAAGAAAGGTGGATAAACTATTGTTTGAATAGAGTCTAAGATGATATGGTATTTCGTACGAAGAAGAATTGTTGGTAACACAATCCCACATCTGGATAAATAATCAACTTATAAGAGATTGAACTACTCTACTTAATAATTTAACCTTTTTAGATGAAATCTTAACTCTTAGAAATAATTATGCCTAAGCACATTTGGTCAGTGATGGATTCGACCATTGGTAATAGGGGTATGGAAAAATTTATAAAAATATAAAAATATTCTACAATAATTAAAAATATCATAAAAGAATATAAAGGAGAGAAAGCAAGGTGGTTAGAGAGAGATGGTATGTGTATATCAATAGAAATAAATTTTTTAGTTATTTAAGTTGGTATTATCATTTTATATAATTGTAAAATTGTTTATTGTTAGTAATTTAATTTAAACTTTAAAGCAGAATTTTAAAAGGTAAAGAAAGGTGGGATCAAAGTAGGTCAATGCGTGAGGTGTGATGAAGGCACACAAATATGGAGAAGATATGGAAAAACTCGGTTAATCTTAATTTGACCTGTCTAATGCAGACCTATGTATTAAAAGGAGCACATCTTTTCAATTTTTTTCCATTATTTAAAAGTTAAATAAATAAATAATGGTGTTAGAATAATTAAGGCAATGGAGAATGAAAAATGGATCTGAAATCTTGTTCAACTAGTTTTTCTCAATATGGATTGGTTAACCTCAAATCGACTTGTTCTTCCAAATTTTGTTTCTATAATATATTTATTTAAATTTTTTTGCCACCTTGACCAATTTTTGAAACAATGTTATTATTAAAGTTTGGAATATTTAAAGTTTGGAATATTTTATCCACGCTCACACAAATCAGTATATACGTCTATCTTCCAAAATAAAATTACCATCTCCGTCTCAATTTTTCTTTTCAACATTTTTCAAATTTTTTTCACAATCTTCTTCTACCTTAGTATTCTTTAACGAACAAGCCTGAACCGTTGAATTCCACTGCAATGAAGCGGTATAGTAGTTTAAATAAAAGATTAAAAAAAAAAAAAAAAAAAAAGACCAAAATTCGAAAATTGAATCGTTTCTTTCCCAAAATGCCCTTCTCCCCTCGCCAAAATTGATCATCAAACAGATAAGGCGAATCCATTATCCCCATTGACCCTTCTTTTCTCCATCCTATTAACAATGGAAGCCAATCTTTTCACCCTCCCCTCATCCAGACCGCCACCGCCGTACACACCCTCCACCACCGCCACCACCCTTTCTTTCAAGTCACATTTCAACAATCTTTACATCACCGACACAACCCAGCGCCGCAAATTCCCATCCATGACTCAAAATTTACCCAAAATCCAAGCAGCCATAACCAGGAACAAGAAAGAGGAAACAGTAGAAAAGGTTAAGCAAGAACTCGAAAATTGTCATCTTTTGGCAGGCATTAGTTACAAGGGCCTCACTGTTAAACAATTCCAAGAACTTAGAACCCAACTCCCTGAAAATACTAAGCTTTTGGTTGCCAAGAATACTCTTGTTTTCAAGGCCATTGAGGGGACCAAATGGGAGGCGTTGAAACCGTGCATGCAGGGCATGAATGCGTGGCTCTTTGTGCACAGTGAGGAAATCCCAGCTGCGTTGAAGCCTTACAGGACTTTCCAGAAGGAGAAAAAGCTGGAGAGTAGTAATGACTTTACAGGAGCTGTTTTTGAAGGGAAGTTTTATGGGCCGGAGGAGTTTAAGGCATTGGAGAATTTACCCACAAGGGATGAGATTTATGCCAACCTCTTGGGGAGTTTGAAGGGCCCTGCTTCTGCTGTTGTTGGCACTATTCAAGCCCCTGCTCGAGACTTGGTCATGGTGCTTAAGGCCTATTGCAAGAAGCTTGAGGAGGAGAGTGGTGCAGGGCAATAGCTGTTTGTTTGATTGGTGGGCATTAATGGTGTGTAAGCTTTTTGTCAATTTTAGTATTTCTAAGTGTAAGGAAATCTGTATAATTTGTTGTACAATGGATAATGCACCGATGATTAATTTTAACTGAATTTTTTCTTAATTTAGCGCCTTAACATCTTTAGATAGTCTCAAATTCAACTGCTCTTCTTTTTTTAACTAATGACATTTGGAGCACTGAAGCTGTGTGTTCTGAAATTGGGTTGAACAGGATTAAAACTAGTAATTGGTTACTGGGGAACTAGAAGTCGTAAATTGCAGAAAATTTTCTATTCTTGTTGTTTAAATTTGTTCAATCAGTTTTTCGGGTTATCAGATAATGACTTCCTCTGCATCTGCACTGTTTAAGTTCGAACAGTTTCCAGTTATGTGATGTGCTGATAGAGCTTTAGTGGTACTTTTTCATGCTAATATAAGTTTTGGTGTCGACTCGAAAGGCTTCTAATGCTATTGTTAATTATGTGGCATGTAGTTGACTGTCAGTTGAATCAAGTATGTAAACTTTCTCAAAGCTTTGGTTACTGATTCCAGTACAAGATTATTTTCGTTTTGGTATTCTTGGTCACTGAAATGTAAAAGATTGAGTGGTAATTTTGGGCTATACAACATGTGGATATTGATCGGTGTTGAAAGCAATGATTATGACATTCTCAAGTCACTGAGTAATGTTGGATTCTTGGCTTGTAAAAGTTTTTCCTAGACATGAAATTAGTCTTCAAGTTTTCTTGATGGTTTTTTACTAAAAGCAGTATGTTATATCTCTACTGAAGCAACTCTCATGAGCATGACCAAGATTAAGAATTCACATATTGCATGGTGGATTTTAAGATGCCATTACTATCGGGGCTTTAAGCATCTGCGAATCCCAGCTGCCATGAGTTTGAGAATTTATTTTTTGTAGATAATCAAAATGCAAACCCACTCGCATAACCACTAAAGAAATCACTTTGATGGACCTTTTTCTATCTTGTTCTGTAGCATGTCACACTTTGATCCTCAACGTCTTTAAAGTTAGTTTTCTACCGATGATTAATCCCATGGGGTGTCCCATTTGATATATTCAATTTATGTTTTTCATAATGTCGTAAGGGTTGGTTTTTGTTTATGATCTTCCTGCAATCTCTGGTCATCTTTTGATGGTTGGAGTTTTTGTCTTGATTTTTGTTGAATATTTTTGTTTTCTTGCTTCAAACAATTGCTTGTTCAATTTATCTTCCCTGCGTCCCAGCAAACTTCTTCATCCTTCTTACCCTTCTCAGTAACCACACCCTCACCCATCTGGAAGCCCAACACAATATCACTCCTCCCATTCCAGAAAGGTAGTTCACTTTGAAGTTGCCTACATAGTGATAGAGATTAATTGATACAGTGGCCCCCATTGTATATTCTCCATTGAATATAATGATGCTTGCAATTGAACATCAAGAACCTGAATTTGTAAAATTGCAAGAACTTGTGATATTCTTGGTTTTTGGATTTGTTTGATACTTTTGTTTTGTAGTTTTACTGCACAAATAGTTACTATATATTTAACGTAATAGTTGAAGCAAACTTTCATTGTGCACTAAATGTTCTTAGAAACTTTGGTAATGACTTGGGCTGGTGAATGATCTATCTCTATAAATTATCTCTACGGTGGTATGATGCACCTGTGGCCTTAGCTGTTTCTTCAAGTATGGAGCTGGGTGCATTACCTGTGTAGTCACTTTTTTGTGCAATCATGTTTCCAGATAACGATTTTCAGTTGTGCAGCAAATGATTACAAGGTCTCAAACAACTGTTTCGGAGCAAGCTCTCGTACATGTTGTAGAAATAAGCTGATTGAATGGTTTTTACTCATTCTACGATGAACACCATGATAAGACAGAGAATGCAAGTGTTGTCTGGAATGATTAGGTGTAAAGCGTCTTAGGTGGCTTTTTATGTCTATCGTCAAATCCATGGAAAGGTGGTGGAGACTACTAAAGCATGTGGAAAGAACACTTGGTTAATATCTAATATATGTGAGTTCTCATGGCACTGCTATTATTTTGGTCTAATTGATTGTTAATATTCAGAGAAGACATGCGATTTAGTGCTGCCACCCCACCAGGTTAAAAAGTCTTTACCTTTTCAAGGAACTCTTGCTACTTGGTGATCTTCACAACTAAACTAGGTTCTCCTCCTTTCTTTCCAATACTCTTGGCATCCCATTTCTCTAGCAGAATTAAATTGGCTTACGTTCTTAATTCTTTTAGCTCCATTCTTCGCAAGACAGTTATATATTAGTTGGGACTAGCCAGTTCTTGCGGTGAATGCATCGTTCAAAAATAAATTATGTTCAAACATAATAACTTCGTGTTTGATTTCTTGAAATTGAAGTTTTATTTAC
Organism: Forsythia suspensa; assembly: GCA_023638005.1. NCBI lineage: Eukaryota > Viridiplantae > Streptophyta > Magnoliopsida > Lamiales > Oleaceae > Forsythia > Forsythia suspensa. Next base: position 40,297,018 of record CM042674.1, read on the forward strand.
AATTCATGACTAGTTTAGATTGAAGTACTGCTAGTTTCATGTCCCTGCCCTTGTATGATGGATGTAATTCATCGTGACAACGTTAATTAATGGAAAAACAGTTTTATAGAAACATCAATTACACAATCAGAAATACATTTACCAAATACTGAAATCACATTGGAATTATCGTAACAAAGAAATTAACCATCTATGGAGTGAGATAAATGGTGAAATGTGTGATTGTTTCAAGACCATCTGTTGTGTGTTGATCCTCGTGGGGAAGAGTCTCAATGGTGGCATACCCTTTTGCATTCTCATACTTGCCAGTTCCACCAATAATAGCAATGTGAGAGATTGGAGTAGCTGTTCTGTGAACTCCAAAGAAACTAATGTTGTCATCAACTTCATGCTCTTGACCATGAAACAATGCTGTCAGGGCGAGCGTATGGCTGCTGCCATCTGAAGAGCTCGTCAAATAAAATCCTTGAGCTTTTCCCAGTACTGCTGATCCCAATTCATGCCCTTCGGTTATCTCATTGTCAACCACTGTGACAGAACCAAACATGAGCTGTTGAAGGGTAAGACCAGCCGGAAGCTGCCCTGCAGTGACAAAGGCTTGGTTGTTTCCACCATTTACTATGTTGTTGTTGCCACTGTTTTGGAAGGCAGTGTTGGTTGGAGAACCGTTGAGGCCAACGAGGAAGGGGAAATTGTTGTTGTTGATGACGCCGTTGATCGTGTTGAGTGGAACTCCACCATTGATTGGGAATATTTGGTTGTTGGGCTTGGAGAAAGGGAGGTTATTAGCATCAGAGTTGGCCACGATACCAGTGACCACCCGCCCTGAAGGGTGTGAGCCACCAAGGATATCGTGCATGAAGAAGGACAACAACGGTGGTGGTTCTGGAATAGCATTTGCTGGTGTGGCACTGGTTGTCGTGGAGGAGCCAGTAGTGACTGCTCCGCTCGGTAACGTGGTGGTGGCTACTGGTGCCAGGTTCGTGGCTGGAGCTGGCTCGATGTCGGGTGTATCAGCTGCAGGCGCAACAACTGGAGCAGCCGGTTCTGTCGGAGTAACAGGGCCAGCTGTGGTGGCTGGAAATTGACCGCTTGGTAATGTAGAGGCAGGAGCCACCACAGGTGCCACATTGGGGTTGTCCGTCTCTGTGGGATCAGATGAATCCGGGATGTTGGCCGGAAAAGGGATTTGCGGGGTGACGTCGTCAAGGATTCTAACTGAACTAGCACACAAGAAGGTGGTGGCTAGCAAGAACAAGCAGATGATTGACTTCATTGGTTTAGAGGAGAGCATAAGAAGCTTAGCCATTTGGTTGTGAGAAGGGGTAAAATGAGCAGAGAACTAAAGTTATGAATGTTGAGTCTAATTACTTGATACATATATAGTTTGAGTTGGCACTAATGAAAAGTGGAGCTGGAAACATGGAGTTAGTGCATGCCCTTATTTTATTAAGGAACCTGACCTCTTTCTCTGAAAATGTTGGTTTTGTTGAGTTCTAATGGGTTAGTTCTACTGTTTGCAGAACAAAAAGGCTAATAACCTCTAGACACCCCCCTCAAAGTCAAGAAATTCGCTATACACCTCGATGTACCATACTTGTGTATGAAAATTGTGTATTTGTCGTATCATTGATTAAAAATTTTGGCTTTAATTTATCGTGTATGAAATTTTTGTGCCATATTTGAGCGAATCAAAAATTAAGCTTGTATTGACTTTAATTATCATGAAAATAGATCATTTATAATCCACTTAAGGAGATATAAGTATTTAGTTTGACTTTTGTGTTTGGCCTTCATGAAGCACTCAAATGTGTTGATAAGGCGGACCTATGCAAATTATGAGTAATTTTATTTATTCATTAGTAGATTATCATATATCTATGTGGTAATGAGTTTCTTGATTAATTGTTCAATAAAGTTGTGATACATTTTAATGCATTTGAAAATAAATTAGGGGTCCCACTACAGTCTAAATTGATGATGATAGCAAATTATAATGCGGAATAAGATTTTCTATAACTGTTAAAAGATTGTCACAGAATGTCACCAATCAATGTTAAGTAGCTTTTATGTTACAAGTGTTATAAAATAGATTTTTAGTTCTTTAAACATATCTTAGAAGCGGAAAAGGAAGTATGAGCGTTTAAATTCTTATAAGAAAGTTTTTGGCATTTTCCTTCTTATTCTCTCTCTTCTTCTTTTTTTTTTTTTTTAATTGATTATTATTATTATTGACGGTCAGCAATTACCGTCATAAAACTTTATTTGTTTGGAATATTTTACAATCTATGTTAGATATTTTATTATTTATATTTTTCCTTCCGCAAAAAAAGGTTCTTATGAAATTATTAAGAATTCTTCCAAGTGGAGAATTTGTTGTGGAAGTTGTTAGAATTTGTAGCACGCAAGAAAAAAATTACGATTCAAGAATTGCTTAAGTTACAATATAAATTTCTAATATCGTCATGGTTAATTCGCTTGCATTCACCTAACCAAAATTTGCATGTTAACACTCTATTTCCAAGAATTCAATCGCAATAAAAAAAATTTATTATTCACAACCAAACATGAGCTTCAACTCATATAATGATTTTTCAAGAAAGTCAAATTTATGTGATAAAAGTGTTTTTTTTTTTTTTTAATTATAAGCAGTGTATCTTATTGAATGTATAAATAAAAAGTCGATAAATATTGTGAGTGCTATAAAATATATAGATAAAAATTATATTTAACCAACTTATAAACACTCCCAAACATTTTGATAATTAAAAATGTTGGATTATTAGAAGCTGATACTTGTACCGTAAAAACTAACTCCTTAAGATTGTGTAAATAAGACCGCTCTTGACATCAAGTTGGCTTGTTTTCAATATGAGCTGAATAACTAAAATGATCGTAAGATGGATGCTTGTTGGTTTTGTTAGTATTATGCCCAAGATTTATAATTATTTTATCAATGTATTTGTTTATTATTATTTATTGACATCTCTAATATTTATTTATTACTCTAATTGATTAAATAATGATGACCAAAGCATAAGTACTAGTAACATATTAATTACAAAGAATTAAAATAGTGAAATATATGCACGAGCGGTTTTATTTAGGGCCAGAGAGAGCCTGGTTCCTCTCAATTTTATAAATAAAAAATTGCCTCTTGTTAGTGTTTAAAATAAAAATTAACAAAAATTAAATTAAAATCAATCTACAACTTTCAACATTTTCTCAATATTATCACCAAAGTTAATGTGATGTCCCATAAATTAGTCTCACATATAATCAGAAAATTTGCACACTCTTCACTTTGACACTATAGTGTGCAATGGTGATTTCAAGCTATAATTCGTTTTGATATTTTTTTACTTATTGTTTACATAATGTCCTCTTCGAATAAAATTATATGTCCACTACTGAATATATGTTATGGTGTTTTATTCTTGAACTGTCCATAGTCGTATGCATTAATAAGACGATGATAGGCTAGCATACTGCACTCATTTCTTTTGAAGAAATTAGTTGATCTCGTAAACTATTGAATATGTGGATGTTTGTTATCTAAGCAAGTTCATCAGATGACCTGCGTAGATATTCTACATTGATAATTGTCTTAGTGTCAGTGGACTATTTATCAATAGCGTTTGTGTAACTAATACTCGAGATCAATGTATATATTATCACACTTTGATAGTGTTAGATGCGACTATATTCAAAAGTTATTTGTATGACACTAATTGGGTGTGCCTTCAATTACATGAAGATTGATAGATGATCAATAACAAATTTATCACTCTTGAATAATAAGAGATTATATTATGCTATTTGTGAACTTAAATATCAATACAATAATTCCTCGGTTGAGGTAGAATTATGATTTGAAAAAGAAGTTTTCTAATATGATTTGACACATTCAATATCTCGTAACCGATTGGGGATATAGCTGATAAATAGATTTTATTTCATGCTAATCGAGATGAAAGGTCTTGTCATACCCCAGACATTTTTCGTCACACGGGTTGTCTTGACACATTGCTAGATGTCATTTAATATGTATTAATTAATTGGTGAATTAATGAATAAATTAAAATGATTTTAATTTATTCTTATATTGATTGGATTAAGATAATAAATATATTATTTACCATCGTAGATAGGAACTTAATGTGTCACATACAAAAGGGTGACAGTTGATAGATAGAAATAGAAATTAATTAAATTATAAATGTGCAACATTTGTAGATTTAATTAATTGTATATTAGAGTTGAGAATCGGAAGTTAATTTGACACTACAAAAATTAAGACTTCCAACTCTATTACACCATAACACCATAATCTCCTCTCTCTCTCTCTCTCTCTCTCTCTCTATGTGTGTGTGTGTGTGTGTGTGTGTGAGAATATATAATTTTATCTTCAACTTCAGCTATGTAGATAACTATTAGAGATTAGACGCTTGAACAATTGTGGTCATTTACATAAATTCAAAACAAAAAATTGACATAAAGTCTAACAAAAACATAAGTCCAAAGAACATTCACAATTGTCAAAAGGACTTAAGCTCTTCTTCCTCATGACTCTACTGCTCGAATCAATCTCACTGCCATCCCCACAACTTGTTTAACCTTTAGAATGAAAAATGAGAGAATGAGTACATAAATACTTAATAGGTACATTTTATTAGTGCCAACCAAATCGATCAAATATCAAATCTCATAATAATTCAACATAACTCATACCGTCAAAACATAACACGTAGATGGATTACCAGAAGCTTTATGAATCATTTATATTACAAGAAATCAATATCAAACCAAATGGGTAACTTTACCACATCACATGTTCCTATTTGAACTTTTGATGAAGATAAAGAATTATTTGCTTTGAAAAGCTAGGGTGGATGTTATCTTTGCGTTTGAGTTTTGAATTCATTTTATATTTTATGTTTTGAGTGTTTGTTTTGATATTTTTGAAAGTGCTTTCTTTTTAAATTTTTAGAATTGTTTCTGAAAACAGAAAACTCGAAAACGTGTTTACTTGAATTTTTTTTAGAAATTTGGACTTACTTGGAATTAAAAATAATTATTAATTAAAAACAATTAAAAATAATTTAAACTTGGAATTAAAAACATTTAAAGAAAATTAAAAACAAATATAAACAATGAAAAACATTTAAAAACAATTAAACACATTTAATTATGGAATGAAAAATATTTAAAAACAATTAAAAACATTTAATTATGAAATTAAAAATATTTAAAAACTATTAAAAACATTTAAAAACTATTAAAAAGAATGAAAAATATTTAATTATGAAATTAAAAATATTTAAAAACCATTAAAAACATTTAAATAAGAATTAAAAATATTTAATTATGGAATTAAAAATATTTAAAAACCATTAAAAACAATGAAAAACATTTAAAAACAATGAAAAACATTTAAAAATAATTAAAAACATTTAAAAACTTAAAAATAATTAAAAACATTTAAAAAGAATTAAAAACATTTAATTATCGAATTAGAAACATTTAAAAACCATTAAAAAGAATGAAAAATATTTAAAAACAATTAAAATAATTTAATTATAGAATTAAAAATATTTAAAAACCATTAAAAAGAATTAAAAATATTTAATTATGGAATTAAAAACATTTAAAAACCATTAAAAAAAATTAAAAACATTTAAAAAGCTTGAAAATGAGAGGGGAATCGAACCCATGACATGTTGCTTGGAAAATCGCACTCTAACCACTTTGGAAAGGAACCGCGTATTTTTAAAAAAAAGCGGAAAATGGTTAAATCATGATTATTTTGACCAACAGAAATGAAAATAAAAAAAAATAAAATAAAAGGTGCAACCAAGATTGAATGGGGACCTCCATGGCTAAAACGCAAAAGCGTTTTGGCCATTTTGGAAAACTCCTAAGTTTTGTTAAGAAAATGCAAAAACGGCTAAAATGTCATTTTGTGTTTCTTTTGCAATTTTTTAAGTGTTTTCAAAAATGCATTTTCGAAAATGACAAAAAGAACATATTTTGATTATTTTCAAAAACACAAAACGAAAAACAGGTTGAAAATACCAAAGAGAACAGAGCCTAAAATCCAGTTTTGAGATCCAAGAAATTGTAGAAAAACTTCTTTCTATCTACTTGAAAATAAGTAAGATTGAGTGATAGTATAAGAGAGAGAAAAGAGAGGGAGATGGCGTGTGAGTGAGGACAAAAGAGATAGAAAATAGTTTTTCTCTTGTCAATTGATACTTTTCAATCTAGGAATTAATAGTCGGTTATTTCATGAATTTATCTAAGCTTAGTGAGATTTTTAATTGGAAGTTGAAGAGATTTGTAACTCTCATATAACCTTAAATCCTTTTAAGAAAAGTATTTGCACATTGATTTAAACCTGGGTTGTTTACTTGTCAAAGTATGCAGATTACCATTATGCTAAACAAACCATCTACTTGTTGGAAGATGAAAATAAAATCCTTATAGAGCTTTAAATGATTTTATTTTGGACTAAAATTGAATATTGTATTTTGGGCAATTACTTCCTACGTGGACCGAACCTCATAGACTCGTCTCTTGGGTAGGCCAGACATACAAATGCTAAGAATTCTTTTTGGGATATTACATCACTTATACCTTAAAAATAAGTTTGTCCTTGAAATTTATGTTTTGATTAGGTGAAAATTGCTAGAACTTGGCTTTGACTTTTCTTCTCTTTCTCAAGTAGCCTCTTCCACTCCGTGATTATATTATTGAACCTTAATCAATGATTTTTTTTTTTTTTTTTTTGGGGTCCAACACAGAGATCGGAGCTTCTTCATAGAATAAATCTTTATGCACATCTAAAAACTGATGATTTACCATGTGATTGGGATAAAGCACATACTTCCAAATCATAGTTACATGAAATACGTTGTGCAAAATTGTAAGTTCAGGTGATAACGCCAAACGATATGTCAAATTATCAACCTTATCGAGAATTTTGAAAGGTCTAATAAAACATGGTCTCAATTTTCCCTTCTTGCCAAATCTGAATATGCTCTTCATCGGTGCCACTTTTAAGAATACTTTTTCATCCATCTGAAATTCCAAATAATTTATTCTGCTATCAACATAACTTTTCTATCTGTCTTGTGTTGTCTTTATTTTGGTTCTAATCTTGTCAATGCCTTGAACTGTCTATTCAACCATTTGTAGACCTAAAACTCTCTTTTCTCCCATTTTATCTCAATGAACTGGGAATGTGCACTTTCTTCCATAGAGAGCATTGTACGGTCCCATTTTATTTCGGTGTGTCGCTAGGCTTGATCTTCAATTGATGGTAGTTAGACCTCAAGTTGATTTTGGAAAACATCTTCGACCCTATCAATTGGTCAAACAAATCATTTATCCTCAGAAGTGGGTACTTGTTCTTTATGGTCAATTGATTAAGTTTGTGGTAATCGATGCCTATATTTGTTGATATATCCTTCTTCATGAAGAGGACATGTGCACCCTATAGAGATGTACTTGATCTGATGAAGCCGTTATCTAACATCTCCTAAAACTGAGTTCAGTTCTTGAAGTTCTTTTGGTGCTATTCTGTAAGGTTCTTTGGATGACAATGCCGCTCTAGGAATCAACTCAATCTTGAATTCTACTTCTATATCCAACGGAGTACCAGGTAGGTTTTCTAAAAACACATCTACATAGCTACATCTCCAGCAGTTAACATTGATTGTAGAGTGCCGCTCTAGGAATCAACTTAAGGGTGGTGGCACGAGCAATCCAAACTCATTTTTAATCACATATTTTATGAGATCCACAAATTTTGTCAACTTTTCAACTATATATCTCAACAACTTTTTTTTTTTTTTTTTTATATCTCCTATAAACCTACTTTTAAACTCCACCATACAAATACTTATTTTATGGATTCAGCGCAGCAGAGAATTGGAGGTAGATGCACCGCATGTGGGTTAATTGTTCCAAAAACCACTATACTTTTTAGCGTGTCACGTACACATTAGTGAACTTTAAAATATTTCTAGCTCCTCACTGTACAATATGAAAATGTTTTCCATCCATCACTATTGATGATTCTGTCAATTGGATTTAACGGTTCTGCCAACGTGGTAGACGAATGTCTTTAAAAAAATCACTGTACTTTTTAGCGTGTCACTTATATATATATCACTGAATTTTAAAATGTTTATATGTCCTCACTGTACATTATGAAAATGCTCTACATCCATCGCTATTGATGATTTCGTCACTTGGGTTTAACGATTTTGTCAATGTGGCACACGGATGTCCAATGTGTCTTCAAATCGCCCAATCAATAAACACGTGGATGCCAGATATTGAAGTCCCATCCTATATGATAATATGAGATTAATTCCAATTCTCAAATCAATTTCTTCCTCAAAATTAGAAAAAACCCTAGCCCCACATCGATTACACATTTTCCCTTCATCTTGGACATTGTTACCTCACCAGTAAAACAACAAAGGATAAAGAAGTTCAAAATGTCGCATTAAACCCAAATGACGGAATCAAGTATAGTATTTTCATATTGTACTGTGAGGAGGTAGAAATATTTTAAAATTTAATAATGTTTATGTGACATGCTATAGTGATTTTTGAAATAATTAATCTGATATCTAGCTGCCATGTTAGCACAATCTTTAATACAAAGTGACAAGAATAGTAAATATTGATGGATGATAGAAAGAATTTTCATATTATACTGTGATAAGTTCACTTATATATAAATCTAGAAAGTAATTTTTGAAAGAGAATCTTGCAAGCTCAATTAAAAAATAAGCTTTCAATCAAGCTCCACATCTTCTACCATTTACATCTTGGAAGAGATTATGCACATTATGCAATTTACATGTTCCAAGAGAGGTTGGTTCAACCATTTTAAAAAGTAATTTTTGGAATAATTAACCCTATACAGGTGCACCAAAAGGCACTCTTTCCTTCACTCACTCTAATATTTGATATTCCACCAATTGACTTCCCTCAAATCGAACTGCACAAAGTCATTCATTTTTGAGCTGAGAAGGAATTATGGACGATTATACAAGAGAAATGATGGATTTGAAAACCCTGGTTACTCGTACACTCGAGAAGAAAGGCGTTCTCGCTAAGATCCGTGTTAGTATTTCCCTTTCTTTAATTTCATTTTAGTTATTTATTTATTTATTTTTTTTTTGTTTTGAAATCTGGTTATTATTACTTTGTTTCATTGTGGGTTTGTATTTGTTGAAAGAAATATGTCATGGATCGAGCCGCTCGTTTGGAATGTAGGGGATTAGGGTTTTTCTAGTTTTTGTTTTCCCGTGAAATTGAGAGGGTTTTTGAGTTCTGTGATGGTTTTGCATCTTCAGAGTGTCCTACATTTCGCATTTGTCTATCTTAATTTTGTTTCAATTTGTTATGTTAACTCCTGTCAATATTTAAATTTGGTATGATTGAGAATTAAGAATTGATGAAATTAAAGGCATGTAATGGTAGAATGTGTCTCAGTTAGATTGTTTAGTCCCATTTTTTTGACAGATGTGAAACAGTAATATATTGACATGAATCTGTCTTGTCGTTCGGCTAATGACTTGGTTTGAATTGGGGGACTCGGACCTTCCACTAATTAGAAGATAAAAAATATTGTTTCAACTTTTTCTAATAATGTCTAAGTCTAACTCAAATGAGGAATAAAAAGTGATTGATTATAAGTAATATTTTACGACGAATTGTGGAATACACATCGATTTTGAAACTTCACTCTGTGTGTGTGTGTACTATGTGTTCAAGTAAATATTTGAGGCTAGTTAATTTTGGTTTTAGCTATAATTGATGCACTGGAAACAATGTAAGGTATTGAAGAATTTAGTCGATCAACTTTATCATATTTATAATATATAAAAAGACAAATAGCTTTAGTTACAGTATTGACTGCAGGATTGGAGTGAAGAAGAGTTTGTATTTATGATTGAAGATATCTGGTGTCATTGCATAAATATTACTTAGATTAAATCATATCATGTAGGTTTCAATTTTTTATTGATTGCAAGATTTGTATTTGATTACAGTATTATTGTAAGATGTTACTATGATACTTTTGACTTCTACTGAATGTTAGAAGGCTAATATGATCTTATTTTTTATGGTATATTTTCTTAATGCATTCTTATGTTGTTATATTTTTCTGTAATTTTTAAAACTATTTTGAACTTTGTATCAAAATATCTGTATTGTCAAAACTATACCATAATGTGGTGTATATGGATAGTAGTAATCGCGCCTTAGAACTTGATTGCTGCACATAAGATAAAATTTTGTAACATTGGGTATGGTATTGGGAGGGTGTATTGTATTTTGTGGTGGTTGTATCTTGGCAGTGTTGCTTGCACATGACTGATTCTAGTATGTAAATTTCATTTTCTTAAAAGTGTTATTCATTATTGTTGCGGTTTGTGCTGATTACAATCATGTGCATGTAATGCTAGTGAGTAGTCATTGTAACACTGACAAAATTTTCAAATTGGGATTGCTTATAGATTTGCTTGATTTTAGTACAGTATATTCTAGGTTTTGGTAAAGCACATTAGTTAAATGTTATTTTGAATTTACTAAAAAATTAACCAGAATCTTAATCCAGGCAACTAAAGAATTTATGATACATCTGTAGATATATAAATCTATACTCACACCCAAGACTTAATGTAGCCTGCCAATATGGTTGGTTTCAGAGACTCGGATGTTCTTGCAATATTGATCGACCTTTCTGTTATTCTTGCTTACTAGGCTGAGCTAAGAGCTAGTGTGTTTGAAGCAATCGAAGAGGAGGATAGGGTGATTGAGAATGAAGAAGGCTTACCTCCAGCGCTATTGGGTAGCTGCAATGATCGCGCAAAACGACTTCATAACTCCCCTTCAGGTTTGATTTAATTTTCAATTTTTCCTATTCTCTCTCTTTCGTGACTCACTTTCAATTTTGTGTAATCTGCCATACTAGCCCAATAAAAATATTCTTAGTGATGTCAAAATTTACAAATTTACTAGGTTATAATTTTTCCACTCTAGCCCAATAGAAAACCCCGTACTTTGAATGTCAAAATCTATACATACCAATATTGTATCTTCGATTGACCATGATGTGAATGTGTTTATCCAATTAGAAGATTTAGGTATATGCGTTTCGAACATTTGTATGTATTAACACTTTAATGGGTGCATGTTGAGTTTGTAGGAGTTGTTGATTTATGTGGTTACTCGTGCTAATTTACCTTTCTTTCTTTTTTTTAACATTTCATTTGCTAATGCAGGAAGGCTTCTAACTGCATTGATATGTGAATATTTGGATTGGGCTCAATTGAACCACACATTGAAAGTCTTCATGCCAGAGTGTAATTTGGTATTTTCTGCACATATTATTGCTACTTTGGAATATTTGTAGTCATTTTTATTTAGGATATGTTAGGTGGAGTTTAAAAATAGTTTTTAGGAGATTTTGATAAAAGTTGATGAAATGTGTGGTTGAAAAGTTGATAAAAATTGTGGATCCCATGAAATATGTGGTTGAAAATGAGTTTGGAAAAAAAAGAGTCTATTTTAAGCTCTACCAAACATGCACTTATTTTATATTCTTTAGTTGAATTTCTGTTTGAAATTGCAGCAAAAGGATTCCTGGAAATCTGAGTTGCAAGAATTTAGCATCAAGAATGGATATGATCTTAATAGAAATGGAGACGGCGCTCCATTGCTTTTGGGTGTGCTTGAAGGCTTTTTGAAGTATGAGGTTGGATAAACTCAGCTGTTTTGTATGATAAACTTAGGAAAGTGTATGACTTGTCACTTTAATGCATTAGTAATACTTATGTCATTTTGTTTGTGTTTGCTAATGTATTTAGATTAATTGAGCCAGTCATGGAAATTGCTCTACATTTAATTTTTAAGTCAATCAGTGGATTGTTTTAGACAATTAATGAGTCTTTTGGAGAGGCCTGGGATAAAAATGTTTAGTCTTGATTTCACCATGTAATCCCATCCATACTATTGCAGCATTTCTTTTCGTTAAGTATATATTCTTAGCTTAAGTCAGTTTATTAGTAAGAGATGGATAAATTTTGAATATGTATGCTGGATTATTTAACCTGCATTTTAGTATTATGAATTTTGTTTGATTAGGTCGAGTTCCTTAAAAACTTGTGTACTCTTTAAAATATTCTGAACACTTCTTGTACCATTGTACGTTCAACAAATTTAGTATTTACAACGAATTACTTACTGTTTGGGATTTGTGTTGACATTGACAATTGACCTACACAAGAAGTGGAAAATTTAATAAATAGGGACCTACTGTAAGCCTCTTTAATTAAATTTACAATTGTAGCTAACCTTATAGCCACAAACTTGCCTAACAATATTAAATCTATTAGCATAAATTCACTCTAGTTTGGAAGAGAGGTTTGAAGGGTTGTTGGGAAGTAGACGAGGAGTTGTTTGTGTTGAGCATATTTTTATCCCACATCTGATGCATTTTAAGATGTGGGATTGGGATATGACTCTTTACGAAGGTGGGTAACCTTGTTCACTTCACTGTATAAAGGCTCGAAGGACCTGGATCTTCAGTGTACTTTTGCATATATTTGGTGGTGCTTAAATTATAATTTCAATTAGTCAAACATACTTTTTATTCACACATTTCATAAGACCCACAATTTATAACCTACTTTTTATCCACGCGTTCACCTACAACTTATAATATAAGCACTTAAAAAATAATTTTAGCACTACCAAACATACATAGAGTGATGAAAGGATAGTGCCACATATGTAAGCCTTATGCTTGCACAGTAGCATAATATCCATTATGAAGCAAAAATTCAAGTATATTGCAAGATGCTTTGTTATGTGACTCATAATATTCCTTGCGTGTTCTGAGATTGCATGACAGTATTGCTATGTGGATTACAGTTTTGAGTTTTCAGAAATGGTCTGAATTCTGCCCCTTAGATCGTTAACACCAATTGTTGGATAATATCTGTTTCATATCCAATTTTCGCATAGTGTTTCTTATTTTATTTATTTTTAATCTGTTCTAGGTATATCTTAATTCAAGTAATACTTAGCTTTTTAACCATGGTTCTAATCCGTATTCTTGTAGAATTTATCTCAAGGACGGGGTACTGATAGGAGATTAACCAATCCGGATGCTGAATCTCTATCCAACTTGGAAGCTCGAAATATTCGGAGACCGTCTTCATCAACAGTTGCTGGGGGTTTACCTCCACTGGGAAGGTTCTTTATTAATAGAGTACATTTTCTTTTCTTCTTTTAAATTTCCGTTTTCAGTTAATAACTTTTAGTTCATGGATGCTCATCTCAGGCCCGTCCCAGCTTCTCAGTCATCTGGTGAGTAGTAAAACTAACATTGGTTATTTTGCTACCTGCTAAATTGATTTTGTGACGTCTTATTTGTCTATCTTAGATAGAAGAGCTGGATCATCAATGTCTGGCTATAGGAAAGACGAATATAGTTGGAGATACAACAACGATGAGCTCCCAGATGATGTAGTCCGTGCTTCCTCTGCCTTAGAAAACCTTCAGCTGGATAGGAAAGCTCGAAACCTAACCACTTCTTGGCGGTTTGTTTTCGAACCCTTTGAAAGGAATAGTGCTGCATATCCATTTATACAGTTTGAACTTCTAAATTGTGATCAATAGGGTTGAACTTGTGGTTAGTTTGATTATGCATTATTATGCCAGAATTATGGGACTAAATTCAATATGCTTTACTACGTGAACAGTGACAGAAACTAAATTGTTTAGGAAATCAGTTTTGGTCGTTTATATTGTTGGAAAGGTGTGGACCTACAGTGCATTATTTTATAATATGAAGAAAGAATTTAGATTCCTGCAACTGTAGTAAAAGAAAGAACCACTGCAGCAGAGAAAAAAAAGAGAATTGAGAAAAAGAAAGAGAACAGAGTATTTTATTCCTTCGCAAGGGTTCAGAAAGATTTACTCATCACTATTTCATTTTCACGAGATCAACTCTATTGGATGACAGAATTACATAGCATCTACATCTATATAGGTAAAAGAACTTCTACAACAAGAAGAAGAACTAGTAGCCTAACTGGGAAGCTTAAAGATGTGGAATCTTTGACCAATAAAGATTATTCTCTGGACCAACTAGTATTCTTCCTAAGCAAGTAAATACTTATCAAAATCAAAATGAGATCAATGGACTATGGATACCCATGTTTAACAATTAAGTTACTAAACTACCCGTGACTCTAGAAGCATAGTACATCTTAAGTAAAATAATTCCAACAGCTTTCCAATTCAGAATAAGACCTATCACACCTAAAACTACTAAAACTTGTTCCAATCCAACTGATGTAGTATTTGAGATTTGGAACCATCAAGTGATTGTAAATTACACCCGTAAATACCACCGGGTGTAATTTACCAGCTAGTTCAACAGAAAAGTATCATCATTGAGAGGGAGTGGGAGAGGGAGACTGAACTTTCAAACAAATAATTACAAAAGAAAGTTGAGGGAGTCTGCACTCTGCAGTTGTAAGTGCATGGTTAGAAGATCAGTGATATGCTCGTATTATACATGAAAAATTCAAAAATGAAGTTTATAAGGAAAGAGTTATGTGCTGTTAAAAAATTATGAACATAAAATGCTTAAGAATATAATATTTGTAGCAAAAACATGTTGAAAAACATTTTCTTGCATTTAATTGTATTTAAGTACTTAGGTAGATTGATTGCAAAAGCCAAAATGTATAAATTTTTTATTACAACCCTATTAAACTAAAATCTCTTGTGAGAAGACTCTAAGGTACCCACTGATTGAACGTCTTCACTATAGGACATGGCTGTGCTCGTGTTGATCTTTTAAACTATATAATTCATTAAGACACGTGGAACATTGTTGTTACCCACTGCATACAATATATATGGTGACCGACATATTACATGCAATGTTATACTGAGGAATGGGAATTCCAGTGTAAATTCAAGTTTAGAAATTCACGAACTTTGCAAAAATAATTCACAAGTTAAAGGTGCATTCTCATCCAATTGATTCTAGATGCATGGATAATGTGTGAACTTTTTGTGATCCCACACTTGTAGGATATATTAGAGAACCTACAGGTTGTGAACAATCTTTGGTATGTGGCCTATATTTCTTCCCTCATATTTGGTCGCACTGAAGACATAATTACATATTTGGTACTGGAGTTTCAATTTGAAATTAAATAATGGTTTCAGGGCACTGGCATGTATGAAAAGCTTTAGGGACTTGAGAGGAAAATGTTCTCGTAGTGTGAAAAAGGAGAAATAACTAGTGAGCTTATTACCAATAAACTTGGAGTTTGCTGCATGAAACTTTTCCACCACTTTGTGCGATCCATAGTCACATCTACTAAAACATCCAATTAAACCATATTGTATTGCAGTTGTCTAGATAGGGTATCAATTTCCATATGCTACAGTGGATGCATCTCAAACATGTTTGAAAAATTTAATTGCAGGTATGCTGGGGACGGAATTTCCGAGGAAGATAGCAGGGTAGACCAGACTTAGCTGAATGACATTCACTTAATTCGTATGGATTATTTGTCCAACAACATATTCTGCCATCGGATGAGCAGTGATGTTATGTAAGACTAACATATATGCTTGTGTATTTGTGTTTTAGTGATTCTATGAGTTTTCTTTCTTCTCTTTGATTGCACTCTCACCTTTATCCCCATTTCAATTTTCTTTCTTGGTGTTTTAATAAATTTTAATCTAGGATATGTTTCCGTGGGGTGTGATAATTGAAAATTGGACATTGTGGTGATTATTTGAAGTAATGTCATAACTTTCTTACACCGATGTGGCAATTGTTATGTATTTTACGAGATGATTGTTATGCATATACAAACACCAAGAAAAGTGGGAAAAGCCAGTATATCTATTGGATGATAGATTAATCATTGTGAACTGTTTCAGTTAATTTGGCCATAGTTCCTTTGCGTGTGTATTAATATCTTAATGTTTTCTTTTGTTGTTTGTGAAAGTCATGTATAGGGAGTTGAGATATGTTGTCCTGGTGTCACGGCCGATTCTTTGAGTCTCGCAACGCTATTATTTTTGGCCCATGTGGTAGTAGTCTCACTCCATTCGGCTCCGTCTTCTCCGTCACAGTCTAAACATGACTTATTGCTTATTTTGTTCACAAAGCTTACAAGCGTGTAAATACTCAAATGCATTCGTGCACTGCACTTGGTTCCAAGGCGCTCACCTACTTGGAAGGTGCATCATCCTCAATGTTTCCAACTCTGTTGGATCCAATTTAACTAGCTTGTCTGCATGTACAATATAAAGTCCTCCATATTCGATGGATGAGAGTTTTCCTAGCTCGTTTTGAAGCATTGAGATTCATTCGCATGTCTCACAACACAATTCTTGTCCTCATCCTTTCTTATGGGCATATTAGCTCATTGCGTGTTACAATGCCATTTGTCAAGGGCCTAGCCCAAGCAGGGTCATCTAATATTCTTTGGCTAACTTGAAATGCCTTTACAACATACTCATTTCAACAACGTCGGCGTCTTCCAATATTTGTCTAACTATGAGGTGTTGACCTACGATTACATTTCTAGCATATGGACCCGTGGCAAGGCTAGAACGCATAGCTAATGTACATGAGTTAGCATGCGAGGTTTTTAAAGTGCTTTCTTCAACCGTTGATTTGATCTAGAGGTGTTATTGTATCCTTGTCGTAGCCCTTGGAGTATAACACTGCTTTATCGATAACCTTAGATTTTTTCTGCGTGTCCAACGAAGGCCAATCGCCGCTCGATGAAGTCACGACCTCGTATTACTTGAGGTGTCTAAAGTAGGCATTTAGTTGTCCATGCGGCCTTTGAGGATTGCGTATTTTGTGCACAAAGATATATCATAGGTTGTCCCTCTGTGGAGATGGAAGCACATAAGAGGCTGGCTAACTACTCACCTAGCGTGTCCCCTTCCTTTTATAATAGTTGTGGATAAATAATGCAAGTGATACCAATAGACTTTTTTTTTTTATGATGAATCATAATTTTCATAAATAATGCTCTCTACCTCCAAATGACGTTCTGTTTGATCTGTAGTGAAGTTAACATCTTCAGTATTAAGTTCACAATGTGTTTGCCCCAACGGATACTCGAATGTTGAGTTATTGCCCTCAATATATTATGAAATTGGGACAATTCTACTGACACTGCCGCCTTCGGCTCCTAGGTTTCATAACCATATAGACTTTGATTGTCGTTTATTTTGGTAGGAAGCTTCTTAACTCCTTAAGCAAGCTCTCCGTAAAAAGCAATTTCTCAAAACTCAACTACTAAGGTTCTCTGCTCATCGCATTAAGTTGTTGTCATTATGACCAACTATAATCTTATATCAAGCTAACTTCTTCCATAATTTTCAACGGTCACGGATATAGATATTAGCGTTAAGTTAAGTTGTGGTCCATGACACCCGGACTTGCTCTTTTGTTGGCTCTCCCCTCATTATATTTTTGATTTATCGTTACATTATCTTTTCTTAGATTTGCGCTCGTGTTTAAATTGTTTGAGTTTCTTTTGGAGATTTGTTTTTTAAAAATATCTGGAGTTGAAAGTTTGAATTGTAGTTGGAGTTTAATGATTGTTGATGAACAAAACTATCAATCATTTTCCGACTCATGGAGATTTTTTGCTTCTAGTATAGAAAATTTGGAACGTGGTTCATGTTCATATTGACTGACTTCAATTGAACGTCTTGAATAATATCGAGGCTCTTCATGCTTGTCACGATTCTCATTATGGGTTGTGAATATCAAAGACACGTGGAAACCTTCAATTTTTAGTTTTCCATTTTGAAGTTGGACTTGCTTTTCATTTTCAATTTTGATTTTATAATTCACCTTTAATTTTTGGTTTTTTTTTTTTTGAGATAGTTTCACCATATACTAAAAAATATAAAATAATTTAGAAAATATTATCTAATTTTTTATATTTTAAAAATATTGTTTTTACTTTTATAACACTTATTACATTTGTTACGTTCATTATCTTTCTTATAAAAAATACGTATTACATTTGTTACATTTATTATTTTTAGAATTTAAAATATTGAGAAGTAATTGTGGGATTTTAATATAAAATCAAGTATGTAGTAAAATTATCACTTTTTTTTAGTTGGCTTTTAGTTCTCGACTTCAATATAAGAGCAAATCGATATGAGCCAAATGAATATCTGAAAGAAACATTAGTATGTAAAATTTAATCAAAACATGGTATGTAATATACAGTGTATTGTGTAAATGATAAATATTTAATAATTATAACATTTTAAAGATATTATGTAATGAAAAATATTTAATTGTTGTAATAACAATTTATAATTTTATTCAAAATTTAAATTTATTAAAAATAAGCTAAAAAAATCAAATACATGGTTTTATAGTTTATAGTTTATACCTAAATTTTACAGTAAATTGGATTATTTTTCCCAAACTTATTATCATTAAAAAGTTAATTCCTAACTTTTAAAAATGCAATTTGGTATTCAATCTTTTATTATATTTGAAGAGACTTGGGTATATAAAGACAAATCGTTCAAATCTTTGTTAATTGAGTTAATTTCGTAAATGGTCACTGAAGTTTAACTGAAGTTTTAAATTGGTTCTTAAGTATTTTTTTTTGGCTCATTTGATCACTTTTTCTTACATAGTTGGTTACTCTATTAGCAATATTCAGTCATTCGATATGGATTCGTTAAGTCTTGACATCGTCGAATGGTTGTTGTATTCATATCGTGAAATTACAGATCTTGAAAATAAAATACATTTCATAGAGAAAAACAAGCTACGATGAACAAAAAAAACTAAAAAGTAAAAAATAATCCTGAATTGCTATTTTAATCCTAGCCCTATTTTCACTATTAATAAAACAACAAAAAAGGTCATGACAAAGTTGAAACAAGAGGCTAATTGGAAGGACATCAATGTTTAACGGCTCCTGCGTCGAATATGACGTTAATCAGGCCAACAGAATAATCAATTAGGTAATATTATTTAACTTTAGTAATTAAATGGGTCAAACACTTTAAGGACTAATTTGAAATTTCACTTGAACTTTATTGACTTTGTGAAATTAACTATTTGTTAATTTGTTACGTGGAATTTATAATAATATGCAATTTCTAGATATATGTATGTGTTAGGAAGAAAAATCTAACTTTATGAAGTTTAATGTGAAACAACCATATTGTTTTGCGGGGAAATCAACTATCGCTAACAATTAAAAAGATTCAGACGATGTGTAAAGGACAACAACTTTTGAAACAAAATCTCAACAAATGGTGTTTTATTTATGAAGATTACAATTATAAGAAAATAAGAAAAACAAAACAAAATGTCTTCAAGGGGCACAAACACACATGAATACAATGTAGATAAATCTTATAATTAAAAGGAAATGAAATTACATAATTCTCTGTTTTTTTGAGAATGATTGATTAGGTCTGTTTCTTCAATCTCTTTTCATTTTTATATTTTCTTAAACGGTTTCTTTCAATCCTGTGTCAAAAATTGATCGTCGCCCAATAACCAACCACTTCTCCCATAATGGCTAATTTATCGAAAATCACTGTCTTAACTGCTGCCATTACTTCATGGTTCAACCGTTTATAACTTATTGGATTGTGAAATGTGGAGGTGTGATAAAATGATTAGTAACTGTTTAATAACGGTTACTTTATACGATGATGGGACATTTCACTCGCCCAAATCTTGGGCGTTTACTAAGCTTGGGCGATGTCTTGGGCCTATAAATTCACCTGGGCCCCTTCTTTGGGCTTCTTACCTGGGCTTTATTTCTGCACGTCAACAATTACCCCACAATAAGGCTGAATTAATATTGATTATTAATTTTGGCCATATTTAGTAGCGTTTCATCTTTTGCATCCCAAAAGGCACAATACCACGTAACCTTTTATAAACCAAGAGCACGCCACTACATCACACCACTACAGCCACGTTCTGCCCCCATCACGTTGCCGCATCTTCTTTCTCCTATAAAAGAAATACTGTTCATCTCCCCAATTCTTGTTCAAGCACTCATATCTCTACCATCTTTGAAAATTTGCAATCTGCGATAAATGGCGACTTCAAAGAATCCTTCAGACAATCTTACTAGCTTCGAAGACTTCCAAGAACATCTGACCAGACCTTCGTAAACCCATCGTGTCTTTTACCATCCAAACCTGAATTGAATTAGTTTTATCTGGGTCCATCGTTCAATGATGCGGACTCTATTGGGTGAGCGGTGTGGGGTTGTGTGACTTTTCCCTTGTACTCAAGAACCTCCTTTTTTGGACCATTTTCCATTAAATCCAATTTGTGATAGAAGTATTCGTACTGGCCCAAAGATGATAATACTTTCCGCCTTTGGCATGCACGTATGATGAAACACAGCACCACTAAAGCCATTTTTGATCGTGCTAGGATTTCTGACCTTTTAGAAATTGCTACACGCCCCCACTTTACGATCCTGTACTCTTTTCCATCGCCCTAAGTTTCTGGTTTTCTGAATATAATACCTTCATTTTTCCTCTTGGCCCAATGTCTATCACTCTGAGGGATGTTGGTGCCTTAGTCAACCTCCCACCATTGGGCGACACCATTTATCCTACATTCTGGTCTCTTCTGCTGTCCCAAAGTTTGATAAGAAATTCACTGACGACTCCTATTCAAGAATACAAGAGCTTTACAACAATTCTGATGGTGACCCCACTCATGCAGAGCGTGTGACTTTTCTTTAGGTCTGGTTGTGTAAATATGTTCTCTGTGTGCCTAGTCTCAAACCTTCTATGGCCTATTTGCCCATTGCACATGAACTGGCACATAGTAGGTCTTTAAACCTTTGTTTTTTATTTTTGGCCGCTTTTTATAGAGGTATGGCTTATCTTCAATATCAACTGAGAACTAATGCATCCCCTACTGATAGTGGACCTCTCTGGCTTGCTCAGATGTGGTTGAGAGCATACTTTCCACAGTTTGGTCCTCAGTCAGTTAGTTGCTACGGGCTGATTATCAACCAATTAGCCCCTATTGATATGTCCAATAGGGACGTTTTTACTTTCTTTTACAATTTAAATTCAATTCCCTCATTCTTTCCTTTCTTAGTCCATCAAACTCCAATTTATGTACAACCTCCTCTTACTTTAAATGAAGTAAGTGTTGTCCTGCCCGTTTGGGCTCAATACCTAGTCGGACGAGAGTTATTTCATGACATCTTGACTGGCACAAACGCTAAGGTTGGGGTTGAAATTTATGCTCTCAAATTCTTTGCTCGTCAACTTGGTTTTGGCCAAACTTGGCCCATTCTCCATTGTTATTCAAAGAGTTTCCAAGAGCGTTTTCATACCATCACCAAGGTGGAAGCACAGACTATTGATGTTCACAATACGTCTTTGATGATTGGGTTTTCTTTAGCCCCTTTTAATCCTACTACCGTTGTTCACCCTCTTTTTGAGCAATTTTGGCCTTCTGTAAAACGTGGATTATTTGCCACTAACGTCAATCATGCTTTTCACTTACTTGAGGGGTCAGGCCTTCTAGGGCTTCCATTTCTTCTATTCCCATTCCCATTCCTGCTGTGCCTATATCTACTAGATATCTTGTGCCCTCTTTTTCTCCTTCAAGATTCCCACCGATTCGTACTAGACGCTCTGCAGCAGCTTTCCTCCAATCCGACTCCCCACCTACTCAGACCGGGGTTATCAGAGGTGCATCTAGCCGTAAACGGCCAGCCTTAGGCCCATCAGAGCAGCCTGATGATGATGATGATGATGATGATGATGTTCTCCTCATCTGAAGAAATGTATTTTGAGAATATGACTTTCGCTTACTTTTATATGAAGAAATCCATATATTGATATTTTACTTGTGTTTAATCAGAGGGGTTTTGAAGGGTTTTACTTCTCCTTTGAAAGATTCTATTCCGCCTATTTCTTCGAGTCCTTCCCCATCTATACCATCCAATGAGGAAATTTTACCTCAAGAGGAACTTGAACGCCCAGAACCTTCAATCGCGCAGCTAGTTGGAGAGCCTTCACCTTTTAAGGCGTTGATTCTCCAAGTGTGGAACCAGAAGGTAACATATGCACATATTCATGGTTTTCTACTTTAATAATATCATTGGTCTTGCATTTACCATTGTTTATTCTTTGTAGAGACACCAATCGATTTGTCCGTTGTGAAAGAACCAACACGTCTAGATAAAAGAGAATCTTCATAAGCGGTCGGATCACCCAGAGACACAATTTCTCCTTCATCCTCTAAAAGTTACTAATGAGTCAGCCAATGAGGTAGTCTTTATCTTATCCTCTTTGTTCACTTTGTTTACTATAATGAAAATGCTAAGTAATTGCATTTTTTTCTTTACAGGATGCTGATGCCATTTTGCGCTCCATTCAGGATTTATTCACATCTTGGGAACAAGTTAAGGCAGGTCATACCGCTCATTCTTCTTCGACCAGTCGCCCTTCTGCTGCATTTGCTGCGTTCTTCATAGAAAATATGAACATTCTTAAGCAAGTTGTACTTGAGTATACCTCTTTCATGGATATGGATATAGTCAATGCTAGCGCTACCAGCCAACGGGATAAATTTGAGCGTCTAAGCAATCAAATAGCCCAAGTACTTGAGCTTCCTTCACTCAAACTTCTAGCTGACATTAAATTATCTTTGAAGATTACATTAGGAAATAAGATTTCTACTGGCCAAAAATGTGGAGCTGAAGGCCAAGAAGACTCAATATGTTAAAGATGTGAATGAAAAAGAGTCTTTACATCATGAAATTGAGAAAGCTAAGAGCAGCTTAAATGAAATTTCTTCTGATGTCATGGTTGAAGACTCATTGATGATGAGTTTGGCTGCTCAGATGAAAGAGATCTAGGCAAAAATGAACGACTGCAAAACTAGATTGGCTGCTAAGAAACGTACGCCTCCCAAGAAGTTGAACGAACCAAATCTTTGCTTGAACGTTATTCAAATCTAGAAGTTGATGAAGAAATTATGGCTAAATTATCCATTGCTTTTATTGACCAGCGCGACAAATGAGAAAAGCTTAGAGAGTAGATGCGCTCTATTTAGGGAAAGCTATAATTAAAACGTTAACGTTTTAATCTTTTGTAGGACAATCTCTTCATTCATTTTGCTTTATTCAATCTTTGTGATGGCAGCCAATTTCCATGTATGGTATGGTAGCCAATTTTATTAATGAAATGGATATTTTGTTCACTTGCATAATAGCTGTGTACATTAAATTTCCAATCGTTCAAAATCCCAAACCGAAGGAACATACTTCTTTAAGTATTTACCATTAATAAACCTCATGTGCCTTGTACTATCCAAATCTTCTAAGTGGTATGCTCCATTTGGTAACACATTCTTCACTCTGTATGGTCCCTCCCAATTAGGCGACCATTTTCCATACTTTGGATCATTGCTGTCCAAAGGTAGAATGGTCTTCCAAACTAAATCGCCCACACTGAAAAACTTGGCTATAACATTTTTGTTGTAATACGTAGCCATTTTCCTTTTTTGAACTTGCAATCTATCTACGACGTCTAACTTTAGTTCGTCTAATGCTAATAAATTTTGGGCAAGTAATTCTGTATGTTCGTATCACATAAACTATTCTGCAAGCATACTCTAATCGATTGTACGTTAATCTCCATAGGCAACACTGCCTCTTGCCCATAAGTAAGTTGGAAAGGAGTCACTTTAGTGCTTGAACGTGGAGACGTTCTATAAGCCCATAACGCTCTATTTAAACATTCATGCCAATTTCTGGCATTTTTGTTTATCATTTTCTTTATGATATTTTTTAAAATCTTATTAGAAGATTCTGCTTGACCATTAGATTGGGCATAATAAGGTGTAGAGTTCACCAATTTAATGCTAAATTCGCTCAAAAATCCCTTCACTTGATCTCCATTTAAAGAAGTTCCATGATCCATCATTAAAGTTTGGGGTATCCTAAATCTATAGATGATATGATCATGAATGAATGCTATGATATTCTTGTGAGAGATCTCCTTTAAAGGTATTGCTTATACCCATTTGGTGAAAAAATATGTGGCAACTATTACAAACGTGTGTTGTTTGGATGATGGGGGATAAATTTTTCTTATCAGATCTATTGCCCAACCTTTAAACGGACAATGTTTAATAATAAGTGCCATTTCTCTTGCTGGCATTCTTTGAATCGGGCCATGTTTTTGACATTTTAAACAACTTTTAGCATATTGAACACACAATTCACCCATCTTAGGCAAAAAAAATATCCACTCCTAACAATTAACCACCTCATTCTTTGGCCAGCTTGATGAGCCTCACATATTCCTTCATGCACTTCGACCATAATTACTTTAGCCTCTTGTAAATTTACGCATTTTAAAAGCACACCATCTAAGCGTTTTTTATATAATTCCTCATCTATCAGCACGTAATTCAATTAGAGTAATTTCATTTTCCTATCATTCTTCTTATCAGGTTCCTTCAAGAACCTTCTTATTTCTTCTCTCCAATCTATTGCATCTCCACCATGTACGTATTGGATATCAATCTTTTTCGACCTTCGTTGTACTACGGGCAATATCACTCCATATTCACAAGTGGAGTCCAAATTTAGCATCTTTGAATAGCCCAAAGCCATTTGGGCCAGCTTATTTGCCAAGTCGTTATACATTCTGTTAACGTATTGAAGCTCCACTTGATCAAATTCTTCCAATAATTCATGAGCGATGTCATATTGGCTTATGACATAATTACTTTAGCACTTAAAGTCCCCAATCAATGGACAAATCACTAATTGGGAGTCGCCCCTGATGACCACATTTTTCGTTCCCAATTCCAACAATAATTCTAATCCTACAATCAACACTTCATATTCATCTTGATTGTTGGTACATATTTCATTCAGAGTAAAGGCAAATTTGTGATAAACCCCAATGTATTTATTAGCACCACTCATACTCCTACACCCCCAGCAGTTTTCGAACTGTCAAAGTATAAGACCCAATGTTTTAATTCGAATGAGTCAACTTCTAACTCAATTTCTTTAAGTACATCTAAACATGGATGATTGGCAAAAAAAATTAGCCAATGCTTGATTTTTGACAGCTTTTTGGGGGTATATACTGTATTTCAAACTCTGACAGTGCTAAAGTCCAAAGACCAATCCTTTGATGCAAAATAAAACGAGAGAACATGTACTTAACTAAATTCACTTTGGAAACTAAATAAGCGATTCTAAGCATAAATAAGCCCTCGAGTTTAGTACATGTAAAATATAGAGCAAGACATAATTTTTCAACAGCAGAATAATTACATTTACATTTTGTTAGTTGTCTACTAAGATAATATATCGCCCTCTCTTCTCCAAATTGGTCTTCTTGAGCGTCTAGTCCAGCTATTGACTCTTGTTTAGCCGATATGTATACCTTCATTGGCCATCCTTGGATAGGTGAAACTAACACTGGTGGATTTGATAAGTATGTCTTCAGGCTAGCAAAAGCCTTTTGATGCTCTTCACTCCAGACGAATTCGTCCTGGTTTTTAAACTTCAAAAGAGGCGAAAAAGTTTTTGTTCGCCCTTCACAATTAGAAATAAAACATCGTAAAAAGTTCACTTGACCTAGAAATCTTTGCAATTCCTTTTTATTACTAGGTGGTTTAGCCTCTAGGATGGCTTTTGTTTTATTTTTATCAAGTTCAATTCCTCTTTTGTGTACCAAAAAACCAAGGAAATTTCCTGATTAACACCAAATGCACACTTCAAAGGGTTTAATTTTAATTTATATTGTCTCATTCGCTCAAATGAACGTTTCAATTGTTGAAAATGATCTTCTTCTTTAAGTGATTTGATCACTATATCATCAACATAAACTTCAACAAATTCGCCTATCATATCATGAAAAATCAAATTTATTGCCTTTTGATAAGTGGCTCATGCATTCTTTAAACCAAAAAGCATAACTTCCCATTCAAAACATCCTAAAGCACCCCAACACCTAAAGGCAGTTTTGTGTATGTCTTCTTCAGCTGTATAAATCTAATTATATCCTAAATATCCGTCCATGAAAGAATACATCACATGTCCGGCAGTTGAATCAACTAAGGAATCCACCGTTGGCATTGGATATTCATCTTTAGGCATTGCTAAATTCAAGTTTCTAAAATCTATACAAACTCTAATACTACCATTTTTCTTCAACACAGGCACGATGTTTGATAACCACTCAACATATCTGGTTGTCCTAATAAAACCTACCTTTAACAATTGTTCTATTTCTTTCTTTACTTCAGGCAATACATTAGGGGCAAAATGCCTAGGAGGTTGTTTATGAAGTTTAAAATTCAATTTAGTTGGTAATCTATGCTCTACCAAACTTTTATCTAAACCAGCATGTGTTCATATTCCCAGGCAAAACAATCTTTGTATTCTTTCAACAAAGCAATTAATTGGTCACTTACCTCTTTGCTAAGCATTTGGCTGATAAACGTTGGGCGATCTTCTCGTTCATCTCCAATATTCACATTCACCAAAGGATCTTGTGCTTGAGCGTGCCCGGGTTTTGTGATCTCCATCACTTCATCGTCCAGGTTCTTTGTAGTCATCACTTCTTCTTCCAAACGATCCACCTTATTAATTTCTCGGCTAATACTTTGCTCTAACTTGAACACTGCTAATTTGTTCTTGAGCGTCCTTAATGTTGCTTCTTCTTTCATTTTTTCTTTACATTCTTTATTGAAAGCCACTAATCTGGCTTTGAAGGCCTGAAAACTGGCCATATGCTTTATCATTTTTTGATCGTCTTTTTGCCAATTACTGGCTCCTCAAGGGCCACTATGTTTGGCCTCATTTGATCAAACATTTCAGTAAGTGCATCTACTTAAAATGATTCTTCGCTCTGTGTGACGATCTGAGTTTCTTCCCATTTTGAACTACTCTAATAGGTCCATAATTTCCTTCATACATGAACCTTTCTAATGAGTTTGCTTCTGCGACAAAGGGCCTATGATCTGCCTATACCACTTTTGCTTTCACCTTTATCATTCCAGAAAACCACTGATGGAGCAACGAAGGTATACAACGACTTCCATGAATCCAATCTCTCCATAATAATATATTGTAGCTAGTAGGACCATCTATTACAAAGAAAACCGTAGTTCTAGTAGTAGTTCTCACCGCTATATCTAATGGCATTACGCCTTTGGCTGAAGTTGCTCCTCCATTGAAGCTCGTGAGGATGACTTCTGTTGGGATCATATCGCTCTCTGACTTTACAAATTTTCTCATTATCCTGGATGGAATAGTATTTATGGCTGCTCCATTGTCAATGAGAACTTTGGCTACTTGAATGCCATTGGTATTTAGTTAATTTTACAGTCGGCCTCCTAAAAATGACCTTTTCGGCTGCATCTATCTCCACTTCTTGCTTGTCTTCTATGGAATCAACTTCTTGCACTAGGTTTACATCTAATATTTCGTATTGATCTTCTGTCTTTTGAACTTCTCTATCACTTTTCTCTTGCACTTCCTCTTCGGTCACCCAACCTGTAGGGGGGTGGCAATATCCTTGGAGGTGATTCGTATTTTTCAGAGCGTGGTACTCGCACTTTCCTCTTAGTTGTTCTATACAATACGTAGTAATCAAAGGATCGCCCAGATGGTTCGCCCAAAAAATCCACCTCTCGGACACTTTCTTGATATAGATGTTTTAATAGATTATTATATGAGGCTCCCCTTCTTCTTCTTTCCGTCTCCAGGTCAATTTCTTCTTCAATATTAGTCATACCATCATCTTCTTCTTCCTCTTACTCGTCTCGAGATGTTTGACTAATTCCTTCTCCATATTCCAACATGCATGTTTCTTCCACATCATTTTCCCTTTCTACCTCTTCATTTTCTTTACTTTTGAACTCGTTGGCTAGTAAATAATTATTAGCCAAAGCTGGAGGCAAAATACCAAATTGAATAGTAATGGATTGCCCTAGATCGTCCTCATTTTCATTTTTATTACTTCGTTCAAATTTTGACCTCCTAGAAGAACTTTCTGGTAATTGCTCAATTGAATCAACTATACTGTCTTCCTTCTTATCTTTGAGACCATCTTTATTAGTTGCCTTGAGTAAATTAGGTATTTTAGGACGTGCTATCCCTTGTTGTTGCCTCATCATTCATCCATAATTCTTCTTATAACGCCTTTGTTGTATCCTGGTCATTTTATTAAATGGTACTACCCTTCCTGCACTATATTGGAAATGAATGCCATACATTTGATTGACGAGGTTGTGGTCTGAACGTTCTAATATCGTGCATTGGTCTGAATTGCCTCTCGAAAGGTGGTTTTCTATAAAATGGTATATTTCTTCCTTCAATAGGCTGGAAGTTTGGAACCACACTAGGATGATGATGATGTCCCCGTGCTCCTGTTTTTTCTACATTCTCATTCACTTCTCTTCTACATCTAGCACACAAGATTCTTTCGTCTCTTTTAACTTCCTTTCTTTTGAGACGTTCAAAAATACTAGGATGAGGCTCAGGGTCTTCCTATCCATCATCTACTACCAACTTGAACTTAGGTAATCATTTTTGAAACCAGTTGTTATCATATTTACCCCAAGTGGCCGTGGGAAAGGGTTTTCATCCACTGCCATCTTCTTCTTAGCTTCAAAAGTGATTCGCCCTGATTCGATAGCATCCTGTAATACATGACGAAAAACCAAATAATTATTAGTCGTATGAGACCATGCATTATGCCACTTACAATATCTTCTATCCTTAATTTGTTCAAGATTTGGCAATTTATGCTTATCGATCAATTTTATTTGTCTGTCTTTATACAATTTATCAAATATAATATCAGCTTTGGCTACGTCAAATGAGAACATTCTAGCCTTTTTGTTTTCATCCCTCATATGCTTGTTTTTTACTGATATTCCTGATTTGATCCCCAAAGGACAAGTATATGCACCCCTTTAACCAATTCGGCCAAACATACTTCGGTCTGATCATAATATTCATCAACGATATGAACATCAAAGTTTGGGTCTCTATAATAAGTCCCTTTGCTAGAATTTTTCATTTGTTCTTCTTCTCTTATTAGACGTTCATACCTAATCACATTGGCCGTCAACTGAAAAAGGTCAAAAATTCCCTGTCCTGAAACTTCTTTTTTAAGTCAAAGCTTAAACAACTTTGAGCGATTTTAATAAATTCATTTTCTGGTAAAGGTACAAAACATTTGCTCCTGACGCTTTTAAACCTTTGAAGAAAAACTTCCGCCCATTCAGTCGGCATTTGGCGTAAATTCGCCAAATCGGCCAAGGTAACTTCAGACTCAGTTTTATAAAACTGAGCGTAGAACAATCGTTCCAATTGTTGCCATGTTTGAACAGAATTTTCTAGCAAGTTAATGAACCATGATAAAGCTACTCGTTAATGAACTAGGAAACAATCTTATTTTGTGATAATCAGTTACTTCACCACATTGTAATGTGAATCGGCCTATATGTTCCAGCGTAGAGACTTCACCCAAGCCAGTGAATAATGAAAATTCGGGCACTTTATATCCTCTATGCCATGGGTATGCCTGATCTACCCAATCAGGATATAGCTTCCTATAGATCGGCCTAATAAAAGGACGCATCCCGAAAGCCATCTGATCTTGCATTATTTCTGTGATTTGGTTTCTCGAACAACACGTTGGGATCATATGGGACACCTATAGGTTAGTTTACCGGTGGTATCATTTGAGGCCTATTATTTGGTCCTAGATTTGTGGAAAATTACCATTATTTAAGACATTATTACCATTAACTTGGGCATTTCTTCCATCGTTAGCACGTGTGATATTTTGTCCAATATTTTAGATATTTTCTCTTGCATTCGGGCTACTCCCAAGTTAGATGCCCCATTACTATTACCTAAATTTGCCATTCTAATTCCCCCGAGTTTGACGTTGATGGTATAAAAGGTGGTTCTATTCCCTGATTTGGATTCAAGACTGGGGAGTTATGCCCCACTATCGTTCTGGCTTGGAAGTGATTTCCTATACTTGGCAAATTTGGTTGACATATCTGGCCCACTAACTTATTCTTAAGTTCATTTAAAGTGCATAATTGTTTAGCCATGTTATCATATTGTAAATTTTCATTTTGGGTAAACTTTTCCATATTATGAACATTTTGCAGACTTACCTGTCCAACAACATCCTGTGTGAGTTCACCAAGTAGTGCGCGCATGGTTCGAGAACTCAATTCAGTCATTGGTTCATAACGACTTTGATTATGTCCCTATGTTCCCGGAGTACTTTGCTACTCCTCATACCGCTCAATCATAGTCTGGACTACTCGTTGGTTTGCTAGCTCCTTATCTGAATTTTTATGAGGCATATTGTTTCACTTCTTGTATCCTCTAACCCCAAAAGTATCCCACTGGACGTGCCAAATTGTTTCGCATAGAAATGAACTTTCGCTAACAATTAAAAAGATTTAGACGATGTGTAGGGACAACAACTTTTGAGACAGTCCCAACAAGGGGTGTTTTATTTATGAAGATTACAATTATAAGAAAAGAAGAAAAACAAAACAAAATGCCTCCAAGGGGCACAAGCACACATGAATACAATGTAGATAAAGCTTATAATTGAAAAGAAATGAAATTACACAGTTCTCTGTTTTTTTTAGAATGAATGATTATGCATGTTTCTTCAATCTCTTTTCCTTTTTATACTTCCTTAAATGGTTTCTTTCAATCCTGTATCAAAAACTGATCGTCGCCCAATAACCAACCACTTCCTCCATAATGGCTAATTTATCGGAAACCACTGTCTTAACTGCTGCCATTACTTCATGGTTCAATCGTTTATAATTTCTTAGATTGTGAAACGTGGAGGTGTGATAAGATGATTAGTAACTGCTTAATAACCGTTATTTTATGCCATGGGATGAGCTGACTTTGAAAATGGGGGGTCCCAAATAGGGTGGGTGGGGAAGGGTTTCTCGGGGTTGGGGTAGCACCCTTTAAATTTTTTTTCTTCTTCAAACCACAATTACTAAACTTATTCTTATGAGAATTTAATATTTTTTTATAAGTCATAGTATTTAAAAAATTTACAAGAAGTCATTGCACAAAAATAGAATATATATCTATTTTATTTAAAATTAAGCTATGTAGTTGATGGACACAAATTTAAACCCTTTTAATAGTATTATATATAATTATTATTTGAACACGATATTTATTAACAAGCAAATGCCTTTATTAATTTTGTATTATCATTTGAGGAATGTGCCAATCATTTGTAATTTTGTATTATTAATTTTATTTAGCCAATATGTCCAATTATCTTACATTAAGAGTCAGTTTGGTCTAATTTATAAACTAGTTTATTTGACCAAAGTGACTTATTTGATAAAAAAATAGTTTATATTACCAAAAAATTTGCCTTAATAGCCTAATATTTTTTACTATTCTTTGTCAAATAAATCATTTTAGTCAAATAAACTAATTTATAAACTATACCAAACAATCTCTAATTGATATTGGGTCAATGGATCCAATTGTCATCCATTAAACTTACATTAAGTAAAAGTTAAATTATATATTAAAAAATTAAAAAACTAAAAAAAAAAAAACCACCCAAAAAGTGGGGGGGTCCAGGTCTCCCCTGGGACCCCCCCAGCTCCGCCCCTGCTTTATGCGATGATGGGACATTTCACTCGCCCAAATCTTAGGCTTTTACTAAGCTTGGACGATGTCTTGGGCTTATAGATTCACCTGGGCCCCTTCTTTGGGCTTCTTACCTGGGCTTTATTTTTGCACGTCAACACATATGAATATCTAACATAGATGTAGATGGTTTCTATTGTTAACTTCCAACCTTTAAAGGTAAGGTTATGGATCCCTAGTTTACATAAATTCGTGAATATGGTTTTCTACATAACGAAAATTGTTAGTGTGAATGTTAAAATTACACGTCACTTAAAGTTCAATAGCAAAACCGTCAAACTATTTAACGTCCAACTTTAAGTCACATAAACGTTGTATAAGATTTTAACGTCTACTGTAACGATTTTTGTTACGTAGGATTCAAATTTACAAATTAAATAGATTGATGAACCACAATCTTACTTTTGAAAGTGAGGAACCAAAAACACGCAATGAGAAAGTTTGGGGAACACAGCTTAATTTTCCCTAATAAAAGATTAATAATTGACTTCGGAGACTAACTTGCTAATGTAACATTAGATTGAGAACCCATAGTGTAATTTTAACCACACTTTTGATGCCAAGTCAAAAAAGCAAACCCCTCCAAACCCACGTGTTTCATCCCTCTAATTTTGCTTTCTGTACTGAATGCACAACCGGCAAAAAGCCACTGACTCTGTCGTCGCTCGTGTCTTAATCCATTCGCTTCGTCAACCTTCTCGAACTGAATCCAACTCTGCTTATTCAATCAATCAGTCAAATTCCAAAACCCATAATTCTACTCTTTTTCCTTTGTTGATCGATGGCGGTGTTGAGCCGCCTAATACAGAGGTACAGAACAGCCCCATCAATTCGTAGTTTCTGCACTAAATCTTCTGAAATTGACCTTACCAGAGCAGCATCTGCAGCAGCTCTTTCTTCTGCTCTTCCTGTTGAAGATTCTAAGGGGAAAGGCAGGAATGTCCAGTGGGTTTTTCTGGGCTGCCCGGGCGTTGGCAAAGGCACCTATGCTGCCCGGTTGTCGAACCTCCTCGGCGTTCCCCATATTGCCACTGGTGATCTTGTGCGCCAAGAACTCTCCTCTCATGGGCCCCTTTCTTCTAAGGTATCTTTGCTTTTATCAATCCCTTGAATTTATGCATATTGTTGGAGACACAATTTAAGAGCCTGCTTAGGAGTTTTGGGATACTAATTATGATGGTTTTGAGGGTTTTTTAAATGTACTGGTTTTGGGCGTTTATGAGATATTGGCTTTTGGTGGTTTTAGTAGCGAATTTTAAAACAGTATACTTGGAGTTGTTTTAAAAAATAATTCAATGTACATGCAAAAATTATTGTTTCGAGATAAGAGGCAAAATGTGCGTTTGAAGTGAAGAGGAAGAAGAAATACATATTTTAGGATTATGGTAGATTTGAAAATAATTATTTGAGAGATGGTAAAATTGGAAGATAATTTAAAAAACATCCAAAGATCACCAATTTGAGGGTTGGGAAATACACGTCAAATTATATTATACCGATTTTGTGTCCTAAAAACTAACAAGCACTGCTTTTTCAGTAAACGGTACAACCAAAACCAGTCATAATTGGTGGAAAAAAAACTCTCAAGTAGGCCCTAAATGAATTCATGTGCAACTCTCTGAGATAGTGAATAAGGTATCAGAGCCAGACCAACATTGAGTCTTGCTGCAACCCATATATTAAATTGTGCACTTACTTTGCTTTTGGTGGAAAAAATTGAGCCCGATCGTGTATAGATGATATCTGAATGTTGCTTTATATG
The DNA here is from genome assembly GCA_023638005.1 of Forsythia suspensa. Classification (NCBI taxonomy): domain Eukaryota; kingdom Viridiplantae; phylum Streptophyta; class Magnoliopsida; order Lamiales; family Oleaceae; genus Forsythia; species Forsythia suspensa. The sequence goes on from CM042674.1 coordinate 40,330,609, forward strand.
TATGATTATATACATATTTCTGTGATTTATTTCAGCCCATGTGAATTCGCTCCTGCATATGAGTATATATATTTGTTCTTTGTCTTTATTTAGGAATTAATTTGATAATAGAGTGATTATGGTTATATGTTTGTGTTCCCCGTGTCGCACATCATGTATGTGAGTATTTGAGTACAGGCTATAGATTTGTTACTAGCGTATTGAGGTTTGAATGTGTATATATGAATTTTATTTGAGTAGTGGGATAAGTGCTTGCTTTGCTGCTTGAATTAGTGAACAAAGCAAGAGTTTGATCTATAAAGTATGGTGTATAATTTTCGAGGACCAAAATCTACCTTTGTTCTTATTGGTAGACCACGTTTTCTTTTTCCTTATTCTTTTGCACTTTTAGTGGGTTGGGAGGGTTAGGATTATTATTAATTTTAATCTCGGTCATCAATATAGAGATTATTCTCTACTTGGGATTGAGAAGAAACTACATTATACATCACACCTTTGGTAGCATGATTGTTGAACGCTCGATCCGCATCTTATGTTCCTATGGTTCTATGTGTCAGCGATTTTATGTATTTAATATTCTGCAAGTGTACGGATCGCACAAGTAATAAAGTAGATTATAAGTCCAAGTATCGTACCTATAGGGATTTAGATAGTTCAATTCAATTAAATTAACCTTAATCGAATTGAATAAACTTTAGATGTTTCTATGATTAAGAATTAATTAAAATATAAACTAAAATTAATTAACTAATTATAATTCAAGTTAGCAAAAGATTAAATTAGAGAAGAATTACTTTAAAATTAGAAAAGAAAAAATGTACTAGGATCTCGAATCCATTTATACTAATTTTTTTTAACCCAAACTATTGAATTTGATAACATGATTTAATTATAAAGATCAATATTCTTAAGTTGTTTAATAATCTCTCTCGAATAGAACTAAACTTATCCTTATATGTGATCCAACTATATCCCTATAACGGATGGGAACATACAAGAATGTATTAAAATTTGTGAATACTTAAATATCACGTAAAGTATAGCGGTATATCTCTATTCTCTATTAGACTCTACGACAATTGATATTATGTATAATCTATTTTCAATTTCTCGATGGTAAAATAAGCTACAAGAATCATACAATCATTGCGCATATAATTGTAGATGAAGAAAAATCAATATCAATTATTCAAAATTTAAAACATGCTTAAATATAAAAAACTAGGTTCAAAGAATTAAAGAATCATGATACAAGTTTTATCATGATCCGAGCACTAAAATAATCTAGCCTATCATACTAAGATGAAGAAAATAAAAAGAAAAATAAAACATAGAAGCCATCACCCGGATAGGAAAAAACTTGAAAGAGAAGAAATCTTGATCTTGATCTTCGTTGAATTTTTGAAAGAGTAATTGTTGATCTTCGTTTTTTGTTTCTTTTCTTGTTTTTCTCCCAAATATTGGCTCCAAATCGACTTTAATTCGGCTTTTTAATTATGAGTTAAGAACTCATATATATAGTATCTTCATTGTGTTCCAAAAGATCCCAAAAAATTATTAAAATTGCGTCCAAAAGGTTTCTTAGTTGGATTAGAACTGAAAAAGAAAACAAAAATTCGCGTCTACCAAAAATATACTGGGCGATCTCCTAGGCCAACCAAAAAGTGTTCTGCTGATGAAAAAAGGTGCTGGGCGATCGCCTAGCTTTAGCCTTTTTTTCTGTGCGGATGTGTTTCAAATGGCTTGAACTTTTTGTAGAAAACTCTAAATTGAGATCCGTAAAAAGTGTTGGACTCGTAATTCAATTATCTTTTCAATAGTATATCATTTGCCTTGTGGAGATTTTAATATCAAAAGTTTTGCTCGACTTTTCCCACATGATTTGGTAGGTAGTTTTTCAATTCGGTTCTTTGGCTTTCCGTTGTTTGATCTATTGATTCAACTCTTCATTGTCATTCCAAAACACCTTAATTTTATTGATTTTATCTTTTTCCTCATTCTCTAATATTTGGCTCTTGATATTCACTTTAAAACTCAACTTACTCGTCGATTTTACTAAGTTGTTGCTCTTTTGTCCATTCTTCTCCAATTGCTTATAAAAGGGTCCAAAAATGAAATAGAAGCAATAATACACTAAATTAAGTATAAATTCAACAAAATAAAAGGATAAAAGTTTAGTTTAAAGGCCCGAATACGTGCACAAAATGCACTTATCACTATGAATCGAAAATCATAAAACGACCTAATCCTATTGTGGGATTTTAAATTTTTAGAATCTTACGATCCCATTGCTGGAATCTGATGATCCTAGCATTCATATTTATTGAAGCTCTGATATTATGTGAATCTTGTAATGGTTGAGCAAAAAGGAAAACAAGAGAGCAAAATGGGCTAGGGTTTCAAAGAGCTAATAACACTTATCTTGCAAGACAAGAGAGATAATACAAGAGTTTAAAGAATCTAATAAGCAAAAAATCTAAACTATCCTAACCAAACAAGTAAAATGACAATTCTATCCTTCTAGCAATATAAACATAAAACAAGTACAAATACTATAACTAAATACGCTAACAGTTTTATCCATCCTCATTTCATAGTTGAAACCAAGTGCCCTAGTTCCCAGAGCCATACATGCATGCATGTCTTGTATTAAACTTGCAAAGGATCTGATCAATGCCCTTCCTCTCCTCCAGTTTAGCTCCCTGCTATCTCTTCTCCTGCTGTTTTGCTCTAATGCTCTATTTCAAAATATTTAACTAAAGTGTCGGATAAGCGACCCTTCACTGATAAAAGGGTTATAAAATGGAAGGATCTAATATTAACACGAAAATATAACAGTTAAATTATACTCTCCAAAATTCTTTTTGGAAGTGTCACGCACACACTCTCAGTCCTGTCGCTCTGCTAATTGGCTACCTGAAGTTGAACTTCAGCTTTAAACATTGTTTCTGTAATCTTATCAAGTCTGCTTTCTATTTTGTTCTCAATTCTATTGTTGGCTAAATGGGATTTGACCTCAATGGTTGCTCAGGTTGCCTTGAACATGTTCTGAGCTTGCCCCTAATTTGACGTGAGGTGTGCTCTTGAATACCAGTTGTCATATGAGAGAATAACTTTTGAAGATGTACAGGACATGGGTGTTCGCTAGTGAGTACGCCAATGTTTGTCCCTGATATGTGTTGGATTCTGATTTGGAAGTCATAGGTTGTCTATGTCGGAGAGGGGAGAGGATATGGCGGCAATTCCCATAGATTTTGGTGAAGGGGTTGCTCTTATCGTGTTATTGCTGACAGGGACAGACCAGTTCCCTGTTATTGTACTTTTTGAAAATTAAGGAGGCATTATTTTAAATTTTAGAGACAGACTTAGGATGTGTTTGGTTTTGATTAAAATCAGTTTTTTTTTTTTTTTTTTTTTTTTTTGTGTAAAAGCTGTGGGTCCCATGAATTGTGGGGTTAAAATTAATTGTTAACTTTGACTACAACTTTTTAGTAAAATTTTAATTAAAATCAAACAAACCCTTATTTTCTTATCACGGATAATATCCAATTTAGTTACTTATCCAATTATTTTCAGTCCTCAAGAAATTATTAATTCAGGAGTGAATTGTTTTTTTTTTGGTGGGAGAAAAGCAAAATTTTCTTACTATCTTGATAAGTGCATTTGGTTACTCTTGGCAACCTTTGATGGCTTACTGTTGCTGTATAGCCTGCAGTGAGTCAGTTGGTGTCAACTTAACTGAAGTTGGACAAGGGCATCAGGTGTGGATATTTGTCCCGCTGATTGATTCATCAACTATCTAATAGATGGATACCATCAAAATATCAATATTTGTAGTTTTTCTTTTACTTTTATGGTAACCTGTCAATGTCCTATGAACTGTTCAAAATGAGTATTCAACTTTATTATCAAACAACTTTGGTCCACTTTCTAAGTGTAAACTAATTGAATAGCATCACACGGAAATTCCATGCTCTTGTCCAAGGGCCAGGAAGCTGACACAGGTATTTAAATGTATATGGAAGAGTCAAAGTGACATTTTGTGTATATCCCACCAACTTCTCCATACACTATGAATTGGGTATTGTTCTGCTGAATGATGCCCTTTTTCTTTTTCCTTTAGGTTTGTTTTCTTATTAATTTTGATTTATAGTATTGCATAAAAGATGCAATTTAATCACACAGAATAAATCATATGCAGAATTTTGAGTTTTTGCACTCTGATTTTGTGTATTTCATTAACCATTTTGTTGTTGTGATCTTTGTTTTGTTCAGGGATCTGTATTTTAAAATTTCCTTAAGAGTGTTCCATATGTATTTGAGAAATTCAGCATCAACTCGGTGACGGAGCAATGTTCTATCATCTATGCCCTGTAGAAATCAAAAGATATTATCAGGAAATCATGATCCTGATCAATGCACTATCTTATAACATACTTGTAGCTGGTAGGGTTATCTTCATGGATCTGTGCTTTCTTGGGCATAAATTTCAGTTACCCTAATTTTTATGGAACTTACAAGTATGCAACGGTTTAAAGCCTACTAAATGTGTAAAATCTTTGAGTTTCATTTAGGCTTGGATCGAGCTTGTAATTGACCTGTGCCTCCCGTACACCTTGTCTCCAGCTGTCTCTTGCTATCGGTGGGTCAGTGGGATTATGCTGCTTCACTAGATCATAGCTTTTCACTTTATCCTATGATGCACGGTCACTGATACGCTGACATGTGATTTTCATTAAGTAGGACAAGTTGATTGAAATACTATGAAAGTAAAGTATTTTTATTTTTTAATGCTTTGTTTTTCAATAAAAATAATGGCAGAAATGGGTTTTGTATTATGTGGGCAACTGAACAAAAATTAGATTATTGGGCAAACTTTTGGCAGCAAAAATGTTGCCCAATACAAACCCACATCAATCAAGTTTTTGTCCAGAACCTATTTTCATCTCCATACCTATTTCGTCTCTCCTTAACCTTCTTATCATTTCCCCCATCTCCACAACTGAATTCAACTCATTTCCCCCCCATTTCCAGAACCAGAACCTTCCTTTCCATTTCCCTTCTCCACCTTGCTCTAGAATATTCAGGTTAGCTTCCTCTATTAATTTTGGGTTTTGAATATTGTGAGATGGGCTTGCATTGTCAGCCCTGTTTTGCCACCTTGTCCTGATTAGGAAAAAAGAAAGAAGACGAATCGATATATGTTGAACACTTGGCAATGGTAGAGTTTCTATGCTTAATTGAATTTATATTTATCCTTGTTTTCTTATTATTTTAAAACTGTGTCACATAATTTTATGCAGCTGAAGCATATGTTGATAATGCTTGTGTTAAATAGGTAATCAACACTTTGGAGAAGGAAATGTGTCTGTCAGATGCAGACACTGTAGAGACAACAAGTTTTTCGGTTTTGTTTGTCCCAGATATCAAAATAAATTTTTTGATGCTTTTGGATCAAAATTTTCCCTATATGTTGACATTTCCCTTATTAAATATGTGATTTAACTGAACAGTTGGTGTATGTGATTCTCACACTGAATATGGGAAACAGTACATACATGTGAAAAATATTGCATTTTCTAACCAAAAATAATACTTGATAAAGAGTTCTTTAGAATGGTACTGTGGGACTAGCTAGTAGATTTATCTCATATCTTTGAACTTTATATTCTAGTTGAAGTATACTTGATTCCCGAGTAACTACATGCCTATATGCTTTTTGGTTAAAAGTGATTTAATATGGACGACTTTAGGGTCTCTTCATTTTGTTGAACCACTTCATTTGACAACTTAAGCTATTAGAGACATGACTCTCTTTATTTGTTTAAATTTTTTCTTCAGCAGCCCCCTAACATGCGGGTCAAATTAATTTTATTTTATTTCTAAGTTTGACATGTGCACGTTCTTTTATAGATGGATGGTGGCGGGACTTGAATTCAAATCTTTTGCATACTTTGATATCACGTTAAACCACCTCATTAAAAAGCTGAGGCTGTTTGAGTGGGAAGACATGTATTTATTTCAATTGTCTTCAACATGCCCCCCTTATTTGCAGGCTAGATTCACTCTTTATCAAGGAATTGTCATATGTACAATTTTATAAACAGGTGGCAAGGAGATTTGAAACCATGCCTTTTGCGTGTTTAACATTATGTTGAACTACTTAATCTAAAAAGATATGACACATTTATTTATTTGTTATTTGTTATGTATATTATTTAAATCTTGTGACACATTTATTTATTTGTTATATATATTATTTAAATTTTGTCTTCACATGCCTCTTCACGTGTAAGAGGGAATCATTTTTTTCTATCTAAGTCTTACACGTGCACAATTTTGTTAAACGGGTGGCGGCGAGACTTGAAACCAGGACCTTTGCTTGCTTTGATACCATGTTAAACTACTTGATCTAAAAGCTTAAACTGTTACAGAGTGCCACATTTATATTATATAAATCTTGTCTTCACAGTTTCCATGTGCCTGTGTAACAACTTCATCTAAACATGTATATAAATTCATTATGTTTCTACAAACTTTGTGTGCTCATTTAATGCTACTTCATATCCTAATATTTTGTGGAAATTCTAGGCAGAAAATTCTGTTTCTCGAGTCATGCCCTTGATTTTGGAGCAACTAAGGACTCATGCAAGTTATTACTGTAGATTATTAACTAATATAGCATCCTTGGCTCCCTTGTCATTTGCTGTTCTAGTTTGCCGTATCTTATATTTACCATCTCTACTCTTCAACAGCTTGCAGAGATTGTTAACCAAGGGAAATTAATTTCAGATGAAATTATAATAAATCTTCTTTCCAAGCGTCTTGAAGAATCTCAAGCAAAGGGTGAAACGGGCTTTATTCTAGATGGCTTTCCTCGGACTGTAAGACAGGCGGTGAGCATTAACTTTTCGCTGTTTGTGGAAATACGAAAGCATTAGATGGGATTTACGTAGTTACCGATTGACAGTATATGAATTTAACTTATACTATTACAGAACTGGATCTGCAAGGTTCCTTTTGTACAATTTTCACTAGAACATTTTATTTTTGTTTTTTGAAACTAAGCTAGCTTTAGCTCAAGTTCACCCTGCCTTGGAACATTTGGTTGTTGGAATGATCTTTGCTCTTCCCCACTTATTTTTCACGAGAAAAATGCCAGAAATGCATAATTCAAGTTTAGTAAATATGAAGATCCTTGGAACAGATAATACTAGTAAACTTGCTTAAGTTAATACCCTATCTGCCTAGCTTGGTCTATTATATAATTTCTTCAGGGTAGTGTCCGCTGAAGGCAATTTTTTGGAAGTCAACTTGAGAATATCTATAAATTAGTTTCACAAGATTTACCAATTAATTATTTTTAATAATATTGTACTACGGTTCTTGTTATTAATGATGGAAGCTTGTAAGTGACCGCATGTTCATGTAGTCCGTGTAAGACGTTTGAGTTTAGTATAATTAAGGTTGTTGAAAGACATTATCTTGTTAATGATTTGGCTCTTGTAGGTGATTGCATGTAGAAACATAGATACCTGGAGAAACTACATATGTGAAAACTTTGTGGAATACATGCTCATTGAAGACATTAAAACATTTATGCTTGTTATAGATTCTATTTTACACTTCTGAATCTCTTTAAACTATTTCTGAGTTCACAACGATAGCCAGAATATATTGATGAACATGAAGGTTTTGTTTAAAGTAGTTAATTTAGTTTTATAACAAAATATGTATTGTAAGATAGAGGTTTCAGTAAGTTACATATTTTACATTGATTCAAGACTCTACATTTTGTACAGTAAATGTTTTCCTCTTCACATTGATGCTATGTTACTGTATACTAACTTCTAAGAAATACCATTGTGTCGGCCAAGGTGGTGGGTTGTTTTTTCGGATGAGCTCTTTCAGATCTCTCACGTAGAGGCAAGGATACATGTCATTAAAGTGGTCAGCACTGTGACAATTCTTTCAGTAATAAATTTACAAATTCCCATGACAATTTTTGCAGTAACAAATTTGCAAATTCCCGTTCCTAGGATGGCATCTCCCCTCTGTCCCATGTCAGCCTTTGTCAATGAAACTGGGTTAATTTTGTGATTCTCATGTCCACCAATCATGTGACTTTAGAACATAAGTGCTTTTAACTCCTTAAGGTAGATTATCACTCGACAAGTGCTTAACATTTCACGAACCTAAGCTTGTAGATCACTATCTATCATTGGTACTTTTGAAATTTATACACATTTGGATTTTTCTTTGAAATATATGCAAACCTCCATTCTGAAAACCCTTGTACAGGCTATTTTGGTGATTTGTTTCCAGTAATGATGAAATAAATTGAGATCTTGCTGCCTGTCATGCCCATTGTGTACCCTGATCTGAGACAGATACTATCAAAATAATACAAGTTGTTTCACTGTTATTTATCAGTCTTCATATTTGCCCCCCATTTTGAATTGTTCTTTGCTTCTAAATGTTTTGTCATGGAGTCCCATTTCATTTTTGTATGATTCAATTGACTAACCAAAAGAACAGTCATCTTATCTCCAGCATTCTGATTTTCCTGTGTTTTGATGTTATAGGAAATCTTGGAGGGGGTAACAGACATTGATTTGGTAATTAATCTGAAGCTTCGAGAAGACGCGCTGATTGCCAAATGCCTTGGAAGAAGAATTTGCAGCGAGTGTGGAGGGAATTACAATGTTGCTTGCATTGACATAAAGGGTGAAGATGGAAGCCCAAGGATGTACATGCCTCCCCTTCTTCCTCCTCCAAATTGTGAATCCAAATTAATCACACGATCTGATGACACAGAAGAAGTTGTTAAACAACGTCTCCAAGTCTACAATGAGATGGTAAAACTTCATATTTTTAAAGTCCCATTAGTTGCATCTTTCTTTGGCCGAGATTTCCCACGTTTCTTCTGCAGTTGGAATGAAATTCTGAAGCAACAGTTAATAAATCATCATACATAAGGAGATTATACTTCCAAAGTAATTGAAAAGCATTTGAGTAAATAACTACCTGTAAACTATGACGATGTGCCAAAAAGAAGAACGGAAGATTACCTTTATATAATTTAGTGGCACCAGATAAAATACAAAATGATGTATCTTTGGATGCTAGTATTTGTATAGCATGATGTTTAATTCTTCATACTATATTTTTATGAGATGATGATTGCCTCTATAATACAATTTCAACAGTATTATGCTGGTTTCTGAATAAAATACCACGAGTAAGAAATATTTCTAGGTCCTTCAACTTGAGTGGACAAGTATATGCATAAATTTCTCATTTTTTTCCCTCGAGGTGGTCAAACCTCTGAATGACTTTTGTTGCTACTTGACATAAATAAGTGAAGTACTCATTCTAAACCAGGAAACTAGAAGACCAAACTATAATAACCAGTTACTTTAATAGTAAATTCTATTTGGTAATGCGTGACATTTTGTATTTTGAAATACAAAACCTGCAGACCCGACCAGTTGAGGAGTTTTACCGTACGCGTGGAAAATTGTTGGAGTTTGATCTTCCCGGAGGAATTCCTGAATCCTGGACAAAATTGCTTCAAGCTTTGAATCTTGATGATCATGAAGACAAAAAATCAGCTGCAGCTTGAGTTCGGATATCATTCGGGTAGATTATCTAGGTAAGTTAAATCATTCTTTGCCCGTGAAATTTCACGTGCATATTATGCGGACAATAAAATTATTTTGGTTTGTGCAACGTTATATTACTGTGGTGAGTCATTGAGTTGAGCTGGTCTTACTAATGTAGGTTGAGCATGGTCTGGCTGTGTGTGTTACAATAAATAAATGTAATGTAATGGTTCATTGAAGTTTTAGCTGCCATTTGTGTATGTTTTATGCAACATGGTGGTGGATATACTTTATCAACATTTTCATGTCACAACTTAAATATATAAGATATCGATATAGAATTGTGCTTTTGTTCTCTCTCTCTCTCTCTCTCTCTCAATTCGTTATTGCAATCTTAACAGTAAAAGGGCAAATATGGTGCATTGTTTGCAAAACAATAGACTCTTCGTTAGATTTGCATATTGCTTTGAAATTTTTAAATGGTAAAAGATGCACAGGCACTACAAGGAAACATATATATTGGTGATATATACTTGCACAATATTAATAAAATATTAAAAAAATGAAGGACTGATGCAATTTTCCGTGGTTGTAGAGATAAATTTGGAGTATGTATATAAACACTGTAAACGCATAAAATAATACAATTTATTATTAGTAGAGATCATCACTTTTTGACGTTAGGTTCATGATTTATTGTTTAATGAATTAAAATACGTAATAATTTTATTGAATAATGAATCAAATGATTTATTGTTATCTAAATTAGTAATGATAGATAGTATTATTGATGAGCAATAGATATATTTTGTAATGTAATTAAGGTGTTTATTATCGAAAATGAATCTAGATGCTTTATCCTAGGGGCAATACTGTCATCAATTTTACAATTAAGTAAATGATTTATCTTCATCAAACAAATGGTGACGTTTAGATAGAGAGTTTTTGATGCATTAGAAATTATGCTGTGAAATATGTATAAGAACTTACTACCATGTAATGCACTGTTTAAGATTTAGTGTAAAAACAAATTAAAAGAGGGGTTAAATAGGTTGGAGTTAAATGTTTGAATAACCACTAAATTTTTAGTTTTATTTACTTATTAAACTTTAAAATAGTGCTGAATGATCATTGAATTTTACAACGTTATTTGCCGTTATTCACTTTTAACGACCCATTAACAACTAGTAGACGGATTAACACACGTGACATACGTTTCTACCAACCAATGTTGAGCTGTTTACCATGTCGACAATTTGTATTTTGAATAATTACTAAATTTTTAGTCATGTCTTCGTTCACTCACTGAACTTTCATTCCAATTGATCTCAAATTGATTTCTTTTAAACGTTCCACCAAAAACCTTAGCCCTAACTCATCTTCTCTAGCGAACCAATCTGAGATGAAAATCTCTAATTCTTCACTGATTATGAACAAAAAGTTGTGTTATTGTGGTAATATTCCAGAAGACATCTTGGACAGAAGATATCCCTAGACGTCGATTTTGGAGTTACAGATTCTACGGGGAAGATAGATGTGTGTGATTTTTTTGATTGCAGATTGTGCACTCCATGCTAGATACAAGTTGGTAATCAATTGGTGGAACGTTTGTGAGCAATTGATTTGAGATCAATTGGAATGAAATCGTTTATTTAATTGGGTCAAGTTTCACCGTTTTTGGCATATTAAAAAAATACATTTTGAAGATGCATTTGATGACATGGCACACGACTATTCTGGTTAACAGATTTAATGGCACAAAATGAAGGACACTTGGTCATTCTGCTAGCCTCGTGGGCACTTTGTCTTATGGAATTATTACGAGTGAGTAAGGAAGTGTAACTTTCAAAAATTGAGTGAGCATTTAGTAACATTTTAAAGTTCAATGAGTGAATGAAGACATGACTAAATGGGGTGTATTTAATTTAGACTTTTAAAGACATTGATTGACATTTTTCAAGTGACTGACTTTGATGGATTTCATTAACTTTTATTAACTTTTATAAATTTTAATAGACTTCTACAAACTTTTATAAATTTGTATAGATTTCATTTTGAAAGATTTTCTAGACTTTCACAAACTTTTATGAACTTTTGAAAATTTTGAATATAAAAATTTAATATCCCACAATTAAAAAAAATGTTGCAGAGAAAAGTCTAGTAATAATTTATTTACTTGTATTAATATTATTAAATTCATAAAAAATGTTCTATTTAATTGTTGCAAGTAACTACGTCAAAAGTTAATGATATAAATTATTAACTCATTCTATTTTTTATTTTGGGTAAAACTATAAACTTTCAAATGGCTTGTAGATAAATTCAAAAAATAATGGCATGCAATTCTTTTTAAAAATATTTTCCAACAAAAAAATTATCCTGTTTATAATTTTCCTTTTTATATTGAATAATCTATAGGTAATATATCGTTATTGATCACGGCAATTGCATAATAAATAACCAAAATACCAATTTACGAAGAAAAACAATGCAACCATTATATAGAAAAAACAAGAATGAAAATGAAAAAAAATACATTAATGAAAAACTAATTTTTAATCCGATGAAATTCATTAATAAACTATAATCAACAATTATATAAAAATTTAATTATAAATTTATCTTGTTTTTAATGAAAAATAAAAAAAAACAATAAAAAAAAGAGAAAAAAATAGTTATAAAAATATTGAAGAAAAAATCAAATTGTCTCTAAAAGTACATAGAAGGAAAAAATAAGAAAATGAAAAAATGGTTAGGAGATTATTGAAGAAAAAAAAATCAAATCAACTAGAGATAAAAATATTAATATTCGTTTTCATAAAAAATATTGGTAATTAATCATGATTATAGGATTTGTAGAAGGAAAAAGAAAGAAGAAAAAAAAAAGTTAGAAGAATATATTGAAGAAGGGAAAAAATCACATTGAAGAAAGAGAAAAATATTAATCTTGATTCCACAATTGTTGAAGGAAAAATGAAAAGAGAAATGTTGAATACAAGAAAAAAAAATAAGGGAATGGATTTTTTTTTTTTTTTTTTTCCAAAGTGTTTCAAAATCTTAGAGGTGAATGAGAGAGAAATTGTGATATTGTTTATTTATACATTGTGCTTTAAAGTTTGTACATATAAAATGATCTATAAAGTCATTAAAAGTCATCGATATTTTGAATATCCCCGAATTTCGTAGGATTTTAAAATGTCTGAATCGAATATCGCATGATTTTATAAGACTTTTTAAAAGTCTTTACAAATCTACATTGAATACCCAAGACTTTTATAGAATTTAAAAAGTCTAAATTGAATATAACTATACTTTTAAACTCTATAAAAGTCTTTAAAAGTCTTATCAATTCTTAATTGAATACACCGTCCTAAATGTTCAGTGATTATTCAAAATACAAATTATTGATAAACATTGGATAATACATAAAAAAAAGTGACTATGAGTTAATATTTTTCATGTTTTACTAGGTGTTTTATATGAATTTAATTGTGAAACGAAGATTTGTAGTTTTACATTTGACAATGCAGGTCCTAACAATATAGTAATTGAAAAATTAATCTAACATTTCAATCCATAATTTGATGGTATTTTATTTTACATTTGTTGTGTATGTCGTGTTTTTAATTTAATTGTGAAAGATAGATTAAAATTCATAGAAGTACAATTACAAAAAATTAGATTCGCTATTAATTATATTACGGTCCCACCAACAAGAAGACAATTTTTTGCTACTCTATGTGTTGAACTTCAAGAAAAATATTTTTGCACTAATGTAGGCCATAGATGAAATTCAATATATCTCATGCTTGAATCTTATTAAGGATACGAAGATTGCATTATTGCATATTATAATTGCCGAAACTCACACGGTTTAGAATATGATTAACAAACATATGACTGAGAAATATGTGCTCATGTTAGAAAATTTTTGAGAGTTTTTTTCGACGCAACATATGCATGTTTAAGTGTATATTATCCGACTACTCCACCACTTCTCAATCATTTCTATTATATTGCTAACAATTTTAATATGTATAAGGATTTTGCTATTTTTTTCTAATATTATATATGTGATGGATGCTAAATTTAGAAAATATTTAGAAGAATTTCCTATGTTATTTTCATTCGCATATATTATGGATCTCATACTTAACTTAAAGGGTACGAAAGTAACAATAATGACAATTTTACAAAAATTAACGTACGAAAATCCACTAACGTATGATGATTTAGAACAAACTTTATATCAAATGTATAAGGTATACGCTGAAAAGGCCAGTAAGAACGTCATACAACCCCCTATTCCAATACATGCTTTGTCATCATTAGACGATAATGACTTATGCAGTTACCTTAGTTCAGTTAGGAGTAATCAACATGATAGTGGTTCTTCTTCTGCTTTTTCCATTTCTCGTCTAGTGATACATCTTTAGAATTAGATAGATATTTCGCGCACTACGATGGTGGATACAAAATGAATGTCAGTACCCAATTTTTTCAAATATAGCACGCGATCTACTAATGCCTTCGGTATCAACTGTAGCATCGGAGTATGCTTTTAGTACATGTGGCAGGGTTTTGTCTGATTTCAGGTTAAGACTTAAAGCTGATATATTAGAAATTTTACTGTGTCTGAAGGACTGAGATGATGCCGAACTTCGGATCCAAGATAAAGTGAACAAAATGATGTAGGGAGAACTTGAAGATTTGAATACGGAATACTTGAATTTGTAGTAAGTATTATTTGCGTAAATATTTGATATTTTCTTTGTCTTATTTTAAAAAAAAAAAATGTATTCATAACAACTTGTTTGTGTACAATTTTAACTTCGCCTACGTTCAAACTAGCTAGTCTCAAGCCCAGAAAAAGGAGTTCAACTTTTAAGTTTTAATTGAAATTTTTATCACACTTTATATTCTTTTATTTTAAAATTCTCCGAAACAATATATATAAAAAAAAATCGAGCCGAGCTCATGGGCCGCTCAGCTCGACTCGTTCGGCCCACAAGCTTGTGGGCCAAACCATGCTTCATTCTTGGGGATGAACCAAGCTCAGCTCGCCCCTTTGGGTGGTGAGCTCGATGAATCTGTGTCGAGCCGACCATTGCCACCTCTAGGTATTTGAATCTTACACAACCAATCTCAGGCCTTGGATTCCAGAGGTACTAATATCCTATTTTTACACAGAGAATCTAATGTACCAATATCCTTTGGAATAGGAAAATTTGAAGTGTGTTCCTGTTTTGAAAAACTAAGTTCAATCCCTGATACCCAATCCTCTTCTTCACCATGAAACCCGATATTTTGGGTCCATTTTTTACTACTACCCATTAATGTCTTTGATGTTCGAGTGTGGAGAATTATCTATTAACTTAAAAGACCTCCATATCAAATTCTTTCATTAGAATTTTAGATTTTGACTCACCTTCCTTTCCTTCGATAGATTTGTTATCTCCTTTTTTAAGTTTTAGTATAGGAGTGTATGAATATGTATATGATTGTAAGAGTTGTAGAGAATGAGAGGGTAAAATGGGAAGCCTTTGTTTGAGAGTATTTATAGAAAATTCTATCCCTATATACATACACACATACACGGCTGTACATGTATATACACAATTATATTATGTGTATTTCCTCTTTATGATTTCAATCAATTTCATTAGGCAACTTGTAAAACTTTTCTTCATTTGTTTAAAGATTTTCTCTTGGCCTCTAAGCAACCTCTTCAAATTTTCTTAGGTCTCTTGGCCTCCAAGCAACCTCTTCCAATTTTCTTAGGTACTACACTGGAGTAGGGTGTAATAGGGACAATAGGGGGTAAATCTCTGTATAAAATCCATTTGGCCTGCTTCACTTTTGTTTAATACAAAATAGGCAAATTTCTTGTTTCTTGGTCCCATTTTTAGATATTCTCGATTATTTTTTGAGGTCTCTTATACCGACTCAAAGATATTACGGAGAGCTTAGCAACTCACTTTGAATTGTAGAAAACGGACAACCACAGTGGTTGTACAACTGATCCAAAAATGGGTGCTCGAAAATGGGTTTCTGGAATTAGTTGTGTTCAGATTTTTCAGTTTCTAGAACACTTTTGGTACTCAATTTTGGGACTCATTTCTCAGTCGAATATGTATATATTTGGTACCATTTTTTAGGTCTCATCATGTACTTCGCAACTCCATAAGAGTTGTAAAAATTTGACGAACACAGAAGTCGCATGATTGCCTGAAGGATAGTTGCTTGATTTGATTAAAAAGGCTTAAAACTTTCATTTTTCAACTTTGGGTCCTCAACCCAACATTTTCACTTTTATTCAGTCAATTCTTAATATAAATTATTAACTTCCAATTTAATTAACATTAGTCCTCAAATAATTTAATTAAAATCAATTTTTAATTTTTAATTTTTGGATATAACTTGAATGATAAAAGTTACGACTTTTAATGTATTTTTTGAGACAACTTAAATTATTTATTTATTTTAGTTTATTTTTTTGGCTTTAAAAATAAATAAGTAAAGCTACGAATTTCCGGGGCCTTACAATTATATTGATGCATCTCTATGCACGTGCATACATTTGCATGAACACGAGAGATGTAACCATGCATACATTTAAATAAAAGATACACGTATAGAGGGGCCTAACAATATATTGATGCATTCGTGCAAATTAGGGTTGAAGTTCAACTATATCTTTCCGGGGCGGTCAAATATTAATTGATGCATCTGTTAGAAATATAAGTATCACCACACATTTGATTCGCTTCCAACACTAGCATAAGAAAAAATTTAAAATAAAGTCAAATTTATGGCCAAAAAAAAAAAAAAGAGAGCAAAAGTTCAGTGGGGGCGATAAAGATTTACTTAAAAAAAAATTTAAAATAAGACAATAACGATAATTCAAAATGTAGTAAATTTTTTATAGTTGTTCTTTACGATTTTTCATATGTTGAAAAGTTTAAAATAAAACTAAATCTATGGCAAATTAAAAAAAAAAAGAGAAAAACTCGATAAATACTTTTTATATTCTTCAATTTTGACCCACTTTTCAAATTATGCAATTATCATATTTAGAGGGAAATAATAAATTCTTACTTGAAGATTTATTCATGCAATTACTTTATTTTTTAATTTCTCTAAATTGAGGACCATAAATGTAATTTTCAATTTAAAATACTCCATTCTCTCTCTCTCTCTCTCTCTCTTTCTCACACACACACGCACCCCCACGTGACTCACCTGCCACCTTCATTGCTTCCTTCTTTCAATCCAACAACCTTTATATACATATATACATACAGCAGCAGCAAACCATTGCCACATGAAAAAAAAATTGATGAAATTCAGCTGGTCCGCCCCTAAACCAACTCCATTTTTCGAAAATTCCAAAGACGCAGACGACGTGATCTCGCCCTGCAGATCGCACTGTCTCTATGCACGTCATACATTTGCATGAACACGAGAGATGTAACCATGCATAGTTCGTAAATAAAAGATAACTGGTATATCACCCGTGCGATGTACGGTACTTGTTTTTCATTATAGTGATTTTAAAATATTCTAAGAGTATATTGTTTATTTATTAAATTCAAAAAAAAAAAAATATCATACAAATAACATTTGATTACTCATTGATATTGAAAAAAAAAAAAACAATATAGCTAATCCAGATTTTGAAACACTTTGAAAACTATGTTTGTGGTCTAACTGAGGCAGTCTTTAAATCGTATGAATTTAATTTTAAAATTATCATATCTAGTTTATTAGTTTAATCAACTTATTATTTTTAATCAATAAATCAGATCATTTGATAATATAATACAATTATATGTTTTCCGTGTATTGATTTTTTTTTTTAAACTGCAACCTATTTAAGTCCACTATGGGAAGCATAAAAAATTTGTAGGAAAAATAAATCTATTTTTGGAAAACTATTGCATTATTGCCTATAGTTCTCGTGCATTGATGTTTCATATTTTTAAAAACATAACTTATTTAAATTCCTTAACCGGTATAAATTAAAAAATATGAAAAATTGTTGCATTTATCATATATAATATTAAATGTTACAATTCGTTTTTTGTAAGGAAAGAGAAAAAATAAATAAATAAACAATCAATGTGTGAAACCAATTAAAGAACCTGAAAAGTTTTTGCATTTATCGTATATAACATTAAATGTTACACTTCGTTTTTTTCGCAAGAAAAAGAATTAAATAAACAATTAATGTGTAAAAGCAATTAAAGAAAACAAACTCCGCATTTATAGCGGAACTTACCAAATCAATGTGTGAAGCCAATTAAAGAAAACAAACTCTTATGCAGCATTTATGGCAGGACTTACAAAATCAATGTGTGAAACCAATTAAAAAAAAAAACTCCTATGCTGTATTTATGGCAGAACTTACCAAATTTGGAAAGAAAAAATGGCGGAAAAATATGTGCGTGAAATTTTCGACGATTATCCTACTATAATATATACCAGTATTGTACCCGTGCGATGCACAGGAGGTGTAATCATAAAAAATAATTTCGATAGTTATCTATAAAGTTAATTAGTTACAATAAAATCAAACACTAAATCTTAATTATTATTAAACTCATGCATATGTTGACCAAAATGAAGATAAGATTAATTAATTAAATTAAATTAAATTAATTAGGTATTTAAAATATAGATAATTAAATTTAAAACGCACCGAAAAATTAATTTTTGCAATGATAAGAAAACTTTGAAAATATGAATTTTGACTTATTTTTCTTTCACTTTACATTGATTGTCTTCCATAATAATTTAAAAAATACAATATCTTAAATGTGATATCTTAAATCTTAATTAACATTGAAAAATCCATGCATATTTTGACCAAAATGAAGATAAGATTAATTAATTATATTATATGATTTAAGTATTTAAAATATGGATAATTAAATTAAAATGCATTAGAAAATTAATTTTTGCAATAATAACAAAAATTTAAAAATATAGATTTGGATTTATTTTTCTTTCAATGTGCATTGATTGTTTTCCATAATAATCTTGAAAATTATCTTGAAAATGAGATCTCTTAAATCTTAATAAGTATTGGAAAATTCATGCCTTTTTTTTTTTACCAAAACAAAGATAAGATTAATTAATTAAATTAATTAAATATTTAAAATATAGATAATTAAATTAAAACCCATTGGATAATTAATTTTTGTAAAGATAACAAAACTAAATTAGTTTTTGCAACGATAACTAAATTAGAAGGTAGATGGAGGGACTTTAGTTGGAAAAATAAAAAATCAAGTGGCTATTAAATGTAGTATTAGGAATGAACATTTAATGACTATTAAAAAAATCCATATATATAGATATAGATGAGAGTAAGAGAAAAATGAATGTGAATATACATATATGACATTTAAAACGAGATGATAATAATGATTATTGGAATTTCTTTGGGGTGGCAATAGGTCGAACAAACTGATTTTGTTTAAAGAAAAAATTGTTAAACAGCTTTAAAATTTCAGAAAAATTCCAAAATACGAGCCAACTCGTAAAAATTTTTGGGCTCGGCCAAGGATCGAACGAGTCCGATCCAACCATAGACCGAGTCGAGTAGCCCGTGAGCCCACAGGCCGCTCGGTCCGTTTGCCACCTCTACAATCGCCCTAAATGTGCATCATACAATTCTTTGTGTCCAAATATATGTCGTTGGAGGCCCCCAATGGTTATTAAGTGTTATGGTTCTGATATACAAACAATGTCTATAGATCTCTTGGTACCCTTGGGACAGGAGGTTAGCATGATAAGCATCGTATACATAAATCATGCCTAATTTATGTATTTTATATTTTTCAGTGCAGTATCTTGATCATTATGGGCAAAGGTGGATATATATATGTGATCTCTTGAGTCTTAGTAGGTGACGACGAACCAATAGGTATTGAATGACATGCTTGTTATTGTCCATATTGATATTTGAGCTCATACGATAAATTGTAGTGTGGGATTCGGGGCCCGAAGAGATAAAAGACGAATAAGTTCTAAATCTGAGAAAAAATTAACATATAGTGAAAACGCGTGGATTTCGATAACGAGAGCATAATGAAATAAAGAAGGGTAAATTACACTTAAGGTCCCCAACATTTGAAGATTGTCTTAATTTCATCCACATTCAATTTTATTCGTACATATCATCTCAAATCTTTCAGTAATTCGTTTCGTGCAAATAGTCATTTCTGACAATTTTGCCCTTCAACTTAAATAAATTAAAACAGCAAAAAAGAAAAATAGAAGGAGAATTTGTAGAGGCCAAATCTTTCAAAAATGTGCTGTAAAATTTTAAATTTTGTGATCTTAGCACTAAAGTCCTAAAAATTAAAAAAATAATAAAAAAAGATAAAGAATAAAAAAAGAAAGGAAAAGCCCGCCCGCCACAATACGACAAAGTCAACCAAAATGTAAACTACCAGCACACTTCTCCCAGCAAGCAAATAAATTGAGATGTTAAATTTGAGAGCTTATATACAATTAGAGGTGGAAAAATTGGTCCGGTATGTGGGTCGGCCGATATAACCCGGACTTTGGGTTGGACTGGCAATGGTATAAACAAAACCGGGCCTGTATGGTCCTGCCTGTCTAGTCTGCATTTTTTTTTTACTCCTTAACATTAATTACTCATTTTGTGAATAGTCGCAATACATAATTCAAATAATATCAATTTAAAATGGCCTATGCCCGTCTCCAACTTAAATTGTATTTTTTTAAAACATTAGTCCAAGAATCCCAAGCTCCAACATAAAATTGTTTAGATTCAATTAAAATTTAATTTAATTCAAATTTCAATTCAAATTATGTTTGATGTGACAAATAAATTATTTATTTTAAATTTACTTATAAGTGAACTTTTTAATTTAAGCCAAACATGCTTATATCTCAAAGCAATAAGATTAGTATGCTTTTGCTATTTATATTTTAAAAAAAATGAGTCAAGAAATAGTTTACAATTAACAAAAAAAAAACATTATTATTTTGAAAGAAAATTGATGTTTATCTATTAACTAATACATAAGAGTCTCAATTTTATAAATTAATCTCTTTAAAAATATCAAAATATATATTGTCTAAGTTTATCTAAAATTGTATTTGATGCAATATATTAGATTGTATAAAAAATTTATTTTAAAAATAAAATAAAATAAAATTAAGACCGAGTTGGCCTAATGGGCTGGGCAAACATATTTCTGGCCTGCACAAAACTGGAATGGACCAGCCCAGTCTAATTTCAAGTGTGGCCTTGCTCTGGTGGATCGGCCCAACCCAACCCAACCCAACCCAACCCATTTACCAGATCTATATACAGTTGCTTTGTTTATTTAGCGTATTTTTGGTAAAAAAATTTTATATTATAAGAAATGAGTACTGTAGAATATATGGATGAAAAATAAATAAAAATTATAAATCTTACGAAATATATTTATATTGTTATGAAACTAGAAAAGTAAAGAGAAAAAGAGAATAGAATGGAGAGAGTCAAAACTCAAGTCTGTTAATTTATTATAATAATGACCCTTATTTATAGGGTTCCAAAAGAGTTACAACTTGATTAGAATACACTCTTCTGAAGTAAGTAGATAACTACATAGACATGTAGATACAATAAAATAGTCATTCATCATTATCTATAATTTTACAACACTCCCCATTGAATGACTTATTACACAATAATTGGTTCGTTATTTGGCAAAAACCCAATGGGATAAAAATACCAATAGAAAGAAAAAAATTATCAAAAATTGGAATACTCAAATGTTGCCTCATTAAAACCTTGTCGGAAAACCAGTGGAACAAAACTTGAGCGAAGGAAAAAGAGTATAGCTGCTCCAACTGATTTCAATCAATGAAAAAGAACTTGTATCAAGCTATGTATATCTTGTGCGTCAATGTCTTCAATGTCGCCATCTTGTTAAAATTTGTATAAAACAATTCTGGTGAAATATGCTCCATGTTATAACCTCCAGCAATATCATCTTATACACTATCTCTAGTTGACTGTAATAAGCATGATGGTCTGATACAACTTCCAATTGCATGTCATTTACAGAAAAAATATGCCTCGTTAAAACCTTACTAGAAAAAATCCGGTGGGCAAAAATCCTAGTGAAAGAAAAATAGTACATAATTATTTTAATATGCCATTAAAGTTGTCTCATTAAAAACCTTGTCAGGAAAATCCAATGGGACAAAACCTTGGTCAAAGAAAAGAGTACAACGCGTATTTACTTCCCCTCGTCATAATATCACTTTAGGTCTGTACTTTGATCGATTAAGTTCTCGAAAAATTGAACTATATGCTTCAGGTATACTAAATCCTCTAGGGATTTATATACATTGTTTTATTAATCATATCCAGATGAGATGGTTATAACAATATTCATTATATGTAGATATGACATGCATTGATAGACTAACAATATATCAACTTATGATTTCTTTACACAAGCCTTTGCGAAATTCATAATGTTAGAAGTCGTTCATTACATGTTACGACTTAATTTTCTCATTTCCTTTTCGCATAAATATACACCTTTAGGTGCGCCAACTATAGGTCCAAAAACTTCAGGTTTCTCTAGTCAGTTCAATTTACTTGGATTGCATCCTTTTATTTGGCCAATTAATTCATTGACAAATTTCTTTCAATATCCTCACTACCTTTTATAATATGAAGCACTTCTTTATACAAAAGTGTTGTCAACAATATTTATTTTTAAATCCATTTCTTTCTCATAAGGACATAACTTAACGAGATCTTTTCGTTTTATTATTTCAGCTAGCTGAACCTCTTCTGGGGTTTTATAATTAGTTATGTTTATATACCCTCCAAGAGTATACACCTCCTCAATATGACCATCTTTATAATTGGCTCCATTTTTAATTTGAGAATTTTGGAATCAAATATCACCACGCTTCAGGCGTGTCATTAATTTACCAGATATAATGTTAATGGATTGTCCTTCAAGGACATTAATATAAATTGGAGCATTTAGAGCTGGTATATGAGATTTGATTTAATCTCTTTGGTCAGTAAATGCATTTGTCAAATGTATAATTTACAAATGAGTTATTTGTCGAACTTCTGGTTCATATTGTCTTGTGCAAGGATCTTGAAAACATAATATGCTGCATTTTCATGTATTCTTTCCAGCTACTCAATTTCTCTCCCCAAATATTGAGAAAACTGTCTTATCAAAATAACATTCGAAATACCATATTATAAAATATCACCCGTTAGGACTTAAGATATTTTATAATGTTCCATACTAAACATGTATTCTCAACATTTTTTAAAGCCTATCTCAGTGTACTATGGTGGACCGATTGTACATATATTGTACTATAAAAAATCATTAGATGGATAATATTAGGCTCTGACCATAAGCCAACAATAGCGGAGGTAACTTTGATGTTGGCATGATGCGTATAAGTGTTTCTGCATATAAAATAGCATTCCCTAGACAAAAATGGGAAGCGCTTTGTTCTCAATAGTAATGGTTTAGAATTAATTGGAGGCGTCGAAAAATAATATTGCCAAACCATTTAACATCATCTCAACTAATATTTATTAAAAGTTTGAAATTTAGACTCATTAGTATTGACAAGACACATCACCATCTTGATTGCATAATTTGAAAATTATGCTCATAATTTAAAATTTGAGCAAGTAATCTCTCAAACTTCAAGTTGCGAATAATAACACCATACAATCATCTAGTAGATGTATATATTAGATACAAATAATATATAGATGGTCAACATGGAAGGTGATGGGGCCCCATAAATCACCTTAAATAATTTTCAGAAATGTAGGAAATTCAGTTCCGATTTTACCTAGTGAAGGTCTACTTGTTTATATACCATGAGAACAAGCATCACGTGAGAATTCATTATATTGAAAAATCTTCTGGTTTTCAATAGATATTCTCATTAATAATTCACATCATGTTGATTCGGAATGGTCTAATCGGTAATGCCAATCAATTAAATTGTTAGGACATTGAACTTATAGTTCAATATAGTACTTCTTTAAGAGTATCAACACTCTAATATTACACAACATTAATATTCTAAATTTGTAAAGTTGTGCTTCTTCAAGTGCAACAAAATGATTTTTTTTAGAATATTTTCTATACTTTGTGTTTATTCAGAAACAATAATATCATTTTCTTTTAAAATATTGATATTCATAACGTTATACTTCTTCAGGAGTATTAATACAATCGGGACTTATAAAATTACGCTATTTGATAACAAGTAATATTCGACTGAAATATTAATATAATATTGTACTACTTCAGGAACAACAACAAATTATTTTAAAATGTTAACTTTATTCTTAAATAAAGATTTATTCTTCATGAGCAATATTATAACATTTTATAAGAATATTATATCTTATAAAATTAGATTATTCATGAGCAATTAATATTCTACTGGATTATTAATATAATATAAAATTTTGCTTATTCTGAAGCAACAATAAAATATTCTTCTAGAATATTTATAAGTTAGGTTGTGACATACAATACAATATTCTTCTGGAATATTGATTGAGTTGTAAAATTGTGTTTCTTTAGGAAAAGCACAATTAAAACAAATAAACAAATTTTATTGGCTTCCTACAATAATTTTATGCTAGTTTTTATTCATAACTACATATGAAAAATATATAAAAAAATAACATAGTAGTTAATTGAACACTAAAAAATATTGCTACTTCAAGAGTAATAGTTCAATATTCTTCTAGAATATTTAAATTGTAATGCCATGCTTTTCAGGAGCAATTAATATTTTGTCAGAATATTATAAAGTTATGCTTATTCAGGAGCTACAACAAATCATTATTTTGATGTAAATATTTACTCTCCAGGAGTAATATTATAATATTCTTATAGAATATTAGATCTTATAAAATTAAGTTCTTTGAGAACAAGTAATATTCATCTGGAATATTAATATAATGTAAAGTTGTACTTCTTCTGGAAGATTATCGAAATATTATTTGGAATATTAATTTGTATAAATTGTTAAATACAATATTATTTTAAATATTGATATGTAATAATTAACAATATTCAAGAAATATTTATCTATCATTTATCAATACAAAAAAATGTATAATCAATTACGATAGTAAAGAGAATACTAACCTTTTGTCCAGATGAACCATGTGATCTTGATTCTAACCGTTGGATTTGAATATCAATAAGTTTTGAATTTTTTGTCCAAATTTCAAAACAATCGAACAATGGATTGCAAGATATCAACGTTTGATCAAAACTGTGCAGGCTGCCCAAATTCTTCCACGAATTCAAAATTCGTACTGTTCACACATAGATTTCTCACTAATGAACCGTTTGATCTAGATCTTCACCGTTGGATTTTATGAACAATGAGTTTTGAAGTTACTATCCAAATTTCACAATGATCGGACCACGGAATATTGAGATAACAATATTTTATCACAGCTGCGCAGGTTGTACAGATTCTTCGAATTTTCTAAACTATTGCTCTCAGATTCTCTCTATTTTGGGTGAGCTTGTTCATGCTGATAACGTGTTATGAAACTAGAAAAATAGAGAGAAAAAATGAATAGAATAGAGAGAGTCAAAATTCAAGTCTGTTAATTTATTATAATAATGAGCCTTATTTATAGGGTTCCAAAGGGAGCTACAACTTGATTAGAATACACTTTTCTAAAGTAAGTAAATAACTACATAGACATGTAAGTATAAATAAATAGTCATTCATTATTATTTATAATTTTACAACATCTATCAGTTTATAAAAACTTAAAACCACTTGTGTTGACATATGAAATAACAAGGGCCTAAAAAGAGACTTAAGAAAATTGTACATATAGGCCCATAATAAATGCCCAAGTATATAGGTTTAGAAAATATGTCGGCCAGGCCCAACGGATGCCCAAATAAATTCGTATATAGGCCCAATAGAAATTGTCCAAGCCAGGAAGGGCCCCAAAATGGACATCGCCCAGATCAAAAACGCTCAGGGCGTTGGACGATTAGAATGGTCAATTGCGGCATAAGAGTAACTGTTCATAAGTAGTTTTTCTCATTTTCTTATCATTGTTCCCACGTTGTCAGGAGTTACAAACTTGAATTATCATAAAGGAGTTACAAGAGGTTGGATCATCATGGGGAAGTTACAAACAGTTGGGATCATCATGGGAGAAATGGGGCGATTATTAGGCGACGAGGTGATTGCTTCATGAAGGAGTTACAAGAAGTTAAATCATCATGGGAAGTTACAAACAGTTGAAATCATTATGGAAGAAATGGGCAGTTATTGGGCGACGAGGTGGTTGCTGGGCGATAAGGAAGAAACTGGGCGATGAGAAGTTTTTATGCAAGACTGAAGGAAAACGTGTGATAAAACCGTTTGACAAGGTATAAAAGAAAGGAGATTGATTGAAGTGAAGAAAAAGAAGGAACTCTCAAAAAACAGAGAAATGTAATTTCATTCCATTTAGTCTTAAATATTTCTTTACAGTGAATTCTAGTGTGGTTGTGCCTTGGAGGCATTTTCGTTTGCTTTTTTCATCCTTGGTCATTATTGTAGTCTTCATAAATCAAACACCCCTTGTTGGGACTTTGTCTCAAAAGGTTTGGCGTCCCTTACACATCGTCTGAATCCTTTAATTGTTAGCGAAAATACACATTCCGCGCGAAACAATTTGGCACGCCCGGTGGGACCCTTTTGGTGTTAGAAGATACAAGAGGGTGGAACAATATGCCTCACAAGAACTCAGATAAGGAACCAAAGCAAGCCAGCGAATTCAATCCGTGATCGAGCGATATGAAGAACAAACAAAATACACCAAAGAACGGAGGGACAAAATCAAAGCCGTTATGAACCAATGACGGAATTGAGTCCACGAACCATGCGCGCATTACTTGGCGAACTCACGCAAGATGTCGTGGGACAGGTAAGCTTGCAAAATGTTCATGATATGGAAAAATTTGTTCAAACTGGAAATGTGCATTACGACAACATGGCCAAACAATTAAGTACTTTGAATGAACTTATAACTAGGTTAGTAGGCCAGACATGTCAACCAAATTTGCCAAATATAGGGAATCATTTCCAAGCTAGGACGGTTGTGGGGCACAATTCATCGACAATGAACCCTATAAATCCTAGTCAAGGAATAGAAATGCCTTTTATACCATCGACGTCAAATGTGGGTGGAGGCAACATGGCCAATTTGAGTGGTCATAATGTGGGATCATCCAACTTGGGGGGTAGCCCGAATGCAAGAGAAAATATGCCAAATATAGGACAAAACGCAACACGTGTTAACGAAGGGGCAAATGTCCAAGTAAATGGCAATAATACCATGAGTAATGGTAATTTGGCCACAAACCCGAGTTTAAACAATAGACCTCAAATGATTCCACCGTGAATCAACCTATAGGAGTCCCGTACGATCCAAACATGGCCTTAAGAAACCAAATCACCGAGATAATGCAAGATCAGATGGCTTTTGGAATGCGTCCTTTCATTAGGCCAACCTATCGAAAGCCATATCCCGATTGGATAGACCAAGCCTATCCGTGGCCTAGGGGATATAAAGTGCCGGAATTTTCACTATTCACGGTGTTTAGGAGAGGTCTCAACATTGGAACATGTAGGACGATTTACACCGCAATGCGGTGAAGTAAATGATTATCATAAAATAAGGTTGTTTCCTAGTTCGCTATTGAGAGTAGCTTTTTCATGGTTCATTAATTTACGACAAAAACTCTGTTTCGGACATGGCAACAATTAGAACAGTTGTTCCACGCCCAATTCTATAAACTCGAAATGAAGTCACCTTGGCCGATTTGGCGAATTTACGTCAAATGCTAACCGAATGGGCGTAAGTTTTCCTTCAAAGGTTTAAAGACCGCTAGGAGTAAATGCTTTGTGCCCCTTACCGAAAAAGAGTTTGTTAAGATCGCTCAAAGTTGTTTAAGTTTCAACTTGAAAAAGAAATTTCAGGATAGGGAGTTTCCTGATCTCTTCCAATTAACGGCCAATGTAATTAGGTATGAGCGTTTGATAAGGGAAGAAGAACAAATGAAAAATTCCAACAAAGGGACTTACTATAGAGACCCAAACTTCGACGTTCACGTTGTAGATGAGTATTATGATCAAACTGAAATATGTTTGGCCGAATTGATTAAAGGAGATGCTTATGAATGTCCGTTAATAATTAATTCAGAGATGACGGCGAAAAACGAGCCTCTAAGAGATACAAGCAAGAAAGCTAGAACGTTTTAGATTCGATATAACCTAAGCAGATACTATATTTGATAGATTGTATAAAGACAAGCAAATAAAAGCGAGCGATAAACACAAATTGCCAAATCTCGAGCAAGTTAAGGATAAAAATATTGTAAGTGGCATAATGCATGGTCTCATACAACTAATAATTGTTTGGTTTTTCGTCATGTATTACAGGATGCCATCGAATCAGGCGAATTACTTTTGAAGCTAAAAAGAAGATGGCGGTGGATGAGAATCCTTTTCCATGCCACTAGGAGTCAATATGTTGTCGTGAGGTTTCAAAAGTGGTTTACCTAAATTCAAATTGGTAGTCGATAATGGAGCGAAGATCTTGAACAGCATCCCAGCGTGTTCGAACGTCTCAAAGGTAAAGAAGTTGAAAGGAACAAAAAAGTGTTGTGTGCTAGATGTAGCAGAGAAATAGATGAAGATGAGGAGAAAATGGAAGTATGGGGGCGTCACAATCATCCAAATGCAACCCAAAATTTCCAACCTATTCAAGGACGAAAGGTATCACGGCCTCCTTTTGAAAGACAGGTCAGGCCAATGTATGATGGCAGGCCAATGTACAACGGCAGGCCCATGCTCAACAATAGAACGTTCAGGCCACAGCCCCATCGATCGAATGTATGGCACTCATTCCAATACAGTGCGGGAAGGGTGATACCCTTTGATCAAATGACTAGGACACAGCAGAGACGTCATCAGAGAAATTATGGACGAATGATGAGGCAGCAACAAGAAGTGATACGTCCCAAATTGCCCAATTTCTCCAACACTGTTGCTAAAGAAAATCTCGAAGATGAGAAGGAACATAATGTGAACGATTCAACGGAAGAATTGCGGAAGATTCTTACGGTAGGTCAAGTTGAAAGACACAAAGAAAGAGCGAAGATGAAGATGATCTGGACAATCCATCACCATTCGGTTTGGTTCTTTACCCCTAATATTGGCTAATAATTATACGCTTGCCAATGAATTTAAAAGCAAAAGGGATGAGGGGCCACAAGGCGATGAGAGGGAGGAAGCATGCACATTGGAATGTGAGGGAGAAATCGGGCAAACCTCCGGAGATATCTATGGAGGAGAAGAAGAAGATGATGGCTTGCGGATGTGGAAGAAGAGATTGACTTAGAATCGAGAAAGAAGAAAAGAGGAGTTTCATATAACAATTTGCTAAAGCAATTTGTATCAAGAAGGTGTCCGAGAAGTAGATTTGTTGGGCGAACCATCGGGCGATCTTTTGATTATTATGTGTTATCTGGGACGCCCAAGAGGAAAATGAGAGTACCACGCTCGAAAAGTATGGATCACCTCCAACGATATTGCCACCCCTACGAGTTGGGAGGAAGTGGGCGACATAGAAGCTCAAGAGCCCCAAGACAGAAGATCGGTGCGAAATGTTGCACGTAAACGACGATGACATTTCGATCCAAAGGATGATGGGGACAAGAAGTGGAGATAGAGGGCGATGAAAAGGTCATCTTTAAAAAGCCAACGGCCAATCTAACCAAACATTTGATGCCATTATATGTAAAGGCCCTAGTCAATGGCATCCCAGTAGCCAAAGTTCTCATAGATAATGGGGCGCTATTAATACCATTCCATCCGAATGATAAAGAAATTTGCAAAGACAGAGAGCGACTTGATCCCCACCGAAGTTATTCTTACGAGCTTCAATGGCGGGGTGACTTGCCAAAGAAGTAATGCCTTTGGACGCGACGGTAGGAACTATCACCAAAACCACAGTATTCTTTGTAATAGGCGGGCCGACTAGCTATAATGTGTTGTTAGGAAGAGATTGGATTCATGGAAATCGTTGTATACCTTCGTCACTCCATCGGTGTCTAGTTTTTGGAATGATAAAGGTGAGGCCGAAGTGGTGCAAGCGGATCATAGACCTTTTGTTTCTGTAAGCAAACTCGATCGAAATTCATGTATGAAGGAAATTATGGGCCTGTAAGAGTAGTCCAAGATGGTGAAGAAACTCGGATCATCGCGCAGAGCGAGGAGCCATTATCAGCAGATGCATTTACTGAAATGTTCGATCAAATGAGGCCAAACATAGTGGCCCTTGAAGAGCCAATGATTGGCAAAAAGATATTCGATAAATGTTGAAGAAGGTATCTAGCCTTCGAGGATGTCGAAGCCAAGTCAATGGCTTTTCGAGAAAAGGTGCGAAGAAGAAATAAGAAAGAAAAGCGGCTTTAAAAATTTTAAGGGATAAATTAGCGGTGTTCGAGTTAGAGCAGAATATTGGCCGAGAAGTGAATAAGGTGGATTGTTTGGATGCGTAAGACATCACTACAAGGAGCTTGGACGACGATGTGATAGGAGTCATGAAGGCGGGCACGCCCAAGCACAAGACCCTATGGTGAAAGTAAATATTGGAGATGAACAAGAAGATCGCCCAACGTTTGTCGGTCGGATGCTTAGCAAAGAGGTAAGTGAGCAGTTAATTGCTTTGTTAAAAGAGTATAGAGATTGTTTTGCTTGGGAATATGAACACATGCACGGTTTAGATAAAATTTGGTAGAACATAGGCTACCAACTAAGCCACACTTTAAACCACATAAGCAACCCCAGACGTTTTGCTCCTAATGTATTGCCGAAGTAAAGAAAGAAATAGAACGATTGTTGAAGGCGGGTTTTATAAGGACGGCCGACATCGTTGAATGGTTGTCTAATATTGTGCCTGTATCAAAGAAAATGGTAGTATTAGGGTTTGCATAGATTTTGAAATTTGAACTTAGCAGCGCCAAAGATGAATATCCAATGCCAACGGTAGATTCCTTAGTAGATTCAGCTTCTTTGGACATGTGATGTACTCTTTTATGGATGGATATTAGGATACAACCAAATTTATATAGTGAAGAAGATATACATAAAAGCGCATTCGGATGCCCGGTGCTCTAGGATGTTTTGAATGGGTGGTCATGCCTTTTGGTTTAAAAATGCGAGGAGCCACTTATCAAAGGGCAATGAATCTAATTTTTCATGACATGATAGGAGAATTCGTTGAAGTTTATGTTGATGATATAGTGGTTAAATCATTGAAAGAAGAAAACCATCTCCAACAATTGAAACGTTCATTCGAGCGGATGAGACGATATAAATTAAAATTGAATCCGTTGAAGTGTGCATTTTGGTGTTAATGCAGGAAATTTCCTAGGATTCCTAGTGCATGAAAGATGAATTGAACTTGATAAAAATAAAGCAAAAGCAATTTTAGAGGCTAAACCACCTAAGAACAAAAAGGAATTACAAAGATTCCTTGGGCAAGTGAACTTCTTCGACGTTTCATCTCTAATTATACAGGTGAACGAAAGCTTTCGCCTCTTCTAAAGTTGAAAAATCGGGCGACTTAAATGCGGAAGGAGGAGCATCAAGAGGCTTTCCATAGCACGAAGACATATCTGTCAAATCCACCAAGATTGGTTTCACCTATCCAAGGTCGGCCAATGAAAGTTTATATATCGGCGAGCAGAGTCAATAATGGACTAGTCGCCCGGGGCGACCGGTTTGGAGAAGAAAGGCGATATATTATCTTAGTAGGCGACTTATCGTGTGTGAATGTAATTATTACGCTATTGAAAAATTATGTCTTGCTTTGTATTTTACATGTACTAAATTAAGGGCTTACTTACGGCCTGTAACTATTTACTTAATTTCTAAAGTAAATTTGGTTAAGTACATGTTCTCTCGTCTTGTTTTGCATCAAAGGATTGGTCTTTGGACTTTAGCACTATCGAATTTGAAATACAGTTCATACCACAAAAGGCGGTAAAAATCAAGCATTGGCTAACTTTTGGCCGATCATCCATGCTTGGGCGTACCTAAGGAAATTGAATTAGAAGTCAATTTGCTCGAAATAAAACCCTGGATTTTATACTTTTTGTGGTTCAAAAACCGCTAGAGGTGCGAGGAGTAGGGGTAGTGCTAATAAACCCACTAGGGGTTTGTTACAAGTTTGCTTTCATCGACCGAAATGTGTACAAATAATCAAGCCGAATCTGAGCGTTGATTGTCGGTTTAGAATTATTATTGGATTTGGGGACCAGAAAGCGTGCTTATCCGAGGTGATTCTCAACTAATAATTTATCAATTGAATGGCGATTTTAAATGCCAAAGTGACTCTGTCATAAGTCAATATGGCATCGCTCAAGAGCTCCTGGACGAGTTCGACCAAGTAGAGCTTCAATACGTTAATAGAATGTATAACGATTTGGCAAATGAGTTGGCCCAAATGACATCGAGTTATTCAAAAATGTTAAATAACGATTCCTGCGTGCGAGTACGGAACGATATTGCCTGTACTTCAACGAAGGGCGAAGGGGTTTAATGTGCATTGTATACAAAATGGAGACGCATTGGATTGGAGAGAAGAAATACAAAAATTCCTGGAAGAGCCCAATAAGAAGAGCGACAGGAAGTTAAAATTACGTTCACTGAACTATTTGCTGGTTGAAGGAGAATTATATAAGAAACGCTCAGATGGTGTACTTTTGAAGTGCATAAATTTGTAAGAAGCTAAAGTGGTTATGGCCGAAGCACATGAAGGAGTGTGCGAAGCACATCAAGCTGGTCAAAAGATGAGGTGGTTGATCATCAGGAATGGGTATTATTGGCCTAAAATGGGTGAGGTATGCGTTCAAGATGCCAAAAGTTGCTTTGAGTGTCAAAAACATGGCCCAATCCAAAGAGTGCCGGCCAGGAAATGGTACCTATTATTAAACCATGGCCTTTCAAGTGTTGGGCGATAGACACGATAGGAAAGATTTACCCACCATCGTCCAAGCAACACACCTTTATAATAGTCGCTACCGATTTTTTCACTAAATGGGTAGAAGCGATACCTTAAAAGAAATTTCCCAAGGAAATGTCATAGAGTTCATTCGTGATCATATCGTATATAGATTTGGGATACCTCAAACTGTAGTGATGGACCATGGAACTTCTTTGAGCGGGAATCAAGTGAAAGAATTTACGGCGAGTTTGGAATCAAGTTGGCAAACTCACGCCTTATTACGCCCAATCCAACGCCAAGCAGAATCGTCAAATAAGGTTTTAAAGAGTATCATAAGGAAAATGATAGGCGAAAATGCTAGAAATTGGCATGAATGCTTGAATAGGGCGTTATGGGCCTCTGAGAACTTCGCCCGCGATCTAGTACTAAAGTGACTCCTTTCCGGTTGACATATGGGCAAGAAGCAATGTCGCTTATGGAAATTAATGTGCAATCGATCGAGTAGTTTGCAAAATAATATAGATGAAAATGAGCATCTTGAACTACTTGTTCGTAATTTATTAGAATTGGACGAACTAAAGTTGAGCGTTTTAGATAGATTGCAAATTCGAGAAAAGACAAGTGGCTTCATATTATAATAAAAGGGTTATAGCCAAATGTTTTAGCGAAAGATTTGGTATGGAAAACAATACTCCCATTGGATAGTAGTAATCCAAAGTTTGGGAAATGGTCACCAAATTGGGAAGGACCATCTGTAATTAAAGAGGTGTTGCCAAATGGGGCATATCATTTAGAAAATTTGGATGGTATGAGGCACATGAGATCTATTAATGGCAAATATTTAAAGAAGTACGTTCCGTCAGTTTGGGATTTTGAACGATTAGAGGTTTAAACATTAAGGGATGCAATTCTATAAACGAATAGAGCCTTTCATTTCATCAGATAATTTGGTTGCCATAAGTGGCTGCCATTACAAAAGGGAAACTGGATAAAACAAAAGTTGTCCTTAAAACTTTAAAATCCTAACTACATCCTTCCCCAAATAGAGCGCATTTGCTCTCTAAGTTTTTCCCACTCATCGCGCTGCTGAACAGAAGCGACGGATAGTTCATCCATAAACCCATCGTCCACTTCTAAACTTGAATAACGCTCAAGTAAAGATTTAGCCCGTTCAACTTTCTGTGAAGCATTGCGCTTCTTGGCTGCCAGCCTGGCCTTACAGTCGTCCATCTTTTCTTTGATTTCTTTCATCCGAGCGTACCAAACTCATCATCAAGGAGTCTTCAACCATGACTTCGGAAGAAATCTCGTTCAAATTGTTTTGGCTTGATCGATTTCCTGGTGAAGGGATTCCTTTTCGGTCATGGCTGCGACATATTGAGTCTTCTTGACTTTGAGCTCCACATTCTTGGCCAGCAATGCACTTATCTCTTGATGAATGACTTTCAACGATAACTTGAGATCAGTGGGGAGTTTGAGCGAAGGAAGCTCAAGTGCTTGAGCCATTTGGTGGCTTAAATGCTCAAATTTGTCCCGATGGTTGGCAGCACTAGCATGTGAGATATCCATGTCCATGAAGGAAGTATATTCAAGTACTGCCTGCTTTAGGATGTTCATGTTTTCCATGGAGAAAGCACCAGAGGCAGAAGAAGGACGACTGGCCGAAGACGAACGAGCGGCCTGACTAGCCTTCACTTGTTCCCATGATGTAAACAAGTCCTGAATAGAGCGCAAGATGGTATCAGCATCCTGTAAAGGTAAAACAATTACTTAGTGTTTCTTTGGAAATAAGCAAGGTAAGGGAAATCGAAGAAAAATTACCTCATCGGTGGTCTTAGAGGAAGAAGGGAAGTGTGCCATCGGGCGATTTTACCGCTTTGTGAAGAGTCACCTATCCGAACGTGATGGCTCGAGTGCAACCGGACGTATTGGTTCGGTACAACCGACAAGTCAATTGGTCTTTACGCAAAGACGAATGATGATAAGTGCTTCAAGAGTAAAGCCATGTCAAATGGTAGAATTCGAAAAATGATTACAACTATAAGCACATATTACCATCCGGTTCTACACCATGAGGGAAGCATACGAAATGATGAAGATTCTTCAACCGCTCAGGCGATTGAAGCGGTACGGGTCTCCAAATCCCTTTTCGAGGCAAATCCACGTCTATGGTCGGCTCGGACGATTGAAGAATTGAAGGGTCGGGCGATGTGGATTTTTCAAAGGAGAAGTAACTCCCTACGGTTTAGAATACAAAGAGAATGTCAATATTCATGCTAAAGAGTTCTTTAATTGAGGAAAATCAGGTTACCTTTCTTACGCTCGGAGGAGGAGTACCACCATCATCATCACTTTCATCGTCGACTTGATCCGACGGGTCCGGCGCTGAGCCGTTACTACTGGATGTACCTCTTGCAACTCCGGTATGAGCGAGGAGGCTGGATTGAATGGTAAGTGCGATGAGAACGTCTAGTACGCACCGTCGAAGGCTTTGTAGGAGAAGGCGAAGGAGCGGGTTGTTTAACGGATATGGGCACGGTGGGATAGGAATCGGAGTAGAAGAAATGGAAGTTCTCAAGACCACGACCCTCAAGTATGTGGAATGCTTGGTTGACATTAGTAGTGAAGAGCCTACGCTTCACCGAAGGCTAAAGCTGTTCAAAAGAGGGTGAACGGCCAAAGTGGGATTGAAAGGAGCCAAAGAAAACCCGTTCATTAAGGAAGCATTACGCTCATCTATAGCTTGGGCCTCCACTTTGGTGATGGTATGAAAACGTTCTTGAAAACTCTTTGAGTAACAAGGAGGAAGGGGCCAAGTTTGGCCAAAACCAAGCTGTCGGGCAAAGAACTGGGGAGCATAGACCTCGACCCCAGCCTTGGCATTGGTGCCCGTGAGAATGTCATGAAACAATTCTCGCCCAGTCAAGTATTGGACCCAAACGGGCAAGACATTACTCACCTCGTTCAAACTAAGAGGAGGTTGGACGTAGGCTGGGACTTGATGAATGGAGAAAGGAAAGAACGAGGGAATTGAATTTAAATTATAAAAGAATGTAAAGACGTCCCGGTTAGACATATCAACGGGAGCTAATTGGTTAATAATTAGCCCGTAACAACTCACGGACCTGGGGGGAATTGAAGGAACACCAAGTTGTGGAAAGTATGCTCTCAACCACAATTGAGCGAGCCAAAGAGGCCCACTTCCGATGGGAGAAGCATTGGTCCTAAGTCGATGTTGAAGGTAAGCTATGCCCTATAGAAGGCGGCGTAAACAGAGAACAGAGGTTTAAAGACCTACCAAGAGCTAACTCATGGGCGATAGGCAAATAGGCCATGGAAGGTTTAAGACTAGGAACACAAAGAATGTACCTACACAGCCAAACTTGGAGGAAAGCTACACGCTCTGCATGTGTGGGATCTTTGCCGTGTTTTCATAAAGCTCTTGCATGCACGAATAGGAGTCCGTAAACTTATCAAACTTTGGAGCGAGGAGGATATCAATATAGTAGGAGAGATGGTATCGCCCGGAGGAGGAAGATTAACCAAAGCACCAACATCCCTTAGAGTAATCGACATTGGGCGAGGGGGGAAACGAAGGTATTGTACTCGTAAGACCGAAGCTTAGGGCGATGGGGAAAAGAAGCTGGGTCATATAGCGGGGCGTGTGGCAATTTCAAAAGATCGAAATCCTAGCACGATCAAAAAGCGCTTCAGGAGCATGCTTCATCATATGCGCATGCCGGAGGCGGAAGGTGGTATCGATTTAGGCCATGTGCGAATGCTTTTCGCGGATTGGCTTCAATGAGAATGGGTCCAAGAAAGGAGGTCCTTGGGTACAAGGAAAAAAAATTGGGGCCGCCTGGCGAGTCATGATAGATCATCCGACGACAGACGGGCCCAAATAGAACTCGTTCATATCCGCCCTAGAGGGTAGAAGATTTGATGGGTTTACGTAGGGTTTGGTCGGGAGGTCTTGGAAATCTTGAAAGTAATCTTTGTTGTTAGAGGAAGCTACGGGACGTCGACATGGTTTCGGAAAATGGACAAGAAGATTGCAAGTGAGACGATCGGTTTGAAAGGATGAGTGAGAGGTAAAGAAAAGATGAATGAATAGTGTCCTTTTATAGAGGGAGAAAAGGGACAATGATGAATTTGGACGTGGTTATTGGTAATGGCGCCTTTTGGGGTTTATATAAATCGTGCCCTTAGGATTTAGGACTTAAGGCGCCAAAAACTTTCCCGGAAGATGAAACGCCACCAAGTGAATATGGCTAATTAAATAAGCAATTATGTTAATTAAGCCATATTGGGGTAAATCATTGACATATGAAATAACAAGGGCCTAAAAAGAGACTTAAGAAAATTGTACATATAGGCCCATAATAAATGCCCAAGTATATAGGTTTAGAAAATATGTCGCCCAGCCCAACGGATGCCCAAATAAATTCGTATATAGGCCCAATAGAAATTGTCCAAGCCAGGAAGGGCCCCAAAATGGACATCGCCCAGATCAAAAACGCTCAGGGCGTTGGGCGATTAGAATGGTCAATCGCGGCATAAGAGTAACTGTTCATAAGTAGTTTTTCTCATTTTCTTATCATTGTTCCCACGTTGTCAGGAGTTACAAACTTGAATTATCATAAAGGAGTTACAAGAGATTGGATCATCATGGGGAAGTTACAAACAGTTGGGATCATCATGGGAGAAATGGGCAGTTATTGGGCGACGAGGTGATTGCTTCATGAAGGAGTTACAAGAAGTTAAATCATCATGGGGAAGTTACAAACAGTTGAAATCATTATGGAAGAAATGGGCAGTTATTGGGCGACGAGGTGGTTGCTGGGCGATAAGGAAGAAACTGGGCGATGAGAAGTTTTTATGCAAGACTGAAGGAAAACGTGTGATAAAACCGTTTGACAAGGTATAAAAGAAAGGAGATTGATTGAAGTGAAGAAAAAGAAGAAACTCTCAAAAAATGTAGAAATGTAATTTCATTCCATTTAGTCTTAAATATTTCTTTCTGAGTTGAATTCTAGTGTGGTTGTGCCCTTTGAGGCATTTCGTTTGCTTTTTCATCCTTGGTCATTATTGTAGTCTTCATAAATCAAACACCCCTTGTTGGGACTTTGTCTCAAAAGGTTTGGCGTCCCTTACACATCGTCTCGAATCCTTTAATTGTTAACGAAAATACACATTCCGCGAAACCACTTGCAAACATAAAGTCAGTCTCTAGAGGCATGTAATTCTGACCACATATCAACCACACACTTTTGTCATACAGAATCTAAACAAAAGTTACCATCATGATTTCCTTGCAATCAATATATTTTTTACCTCTTGACAAAAGTTAAGTCATGGACCCTGGGGCCTTTTTGACAGCGAGGTTTTAAACCCATTGTTTTCTCTTTTATTCACCTTGGCGGTGACAACTGATGACATCTGCAAGTTCTTTAACTCCAAGGCTGCCCTATTAAATCGGGTAATATATATAATCTTTGTTATGTATTACTTGAATCAAACTGTTTGCAGTCTTTTTAGCCTTGCATTGCCAACAAAAAAGACAGCGAACTCGGTCGCAAAGTCTGCAAACGAAGTAACTGATTGTGTTCGAAGAGTGTCATATACCTTTTATTCCTCATTTAAATAGGCGAGGAAACAACCAGTTTAGACACTTCAATTAAACAAAATTTGTATAGTCTGCTCAAAAATAAATCTTCATCCACAAGTAGGCAAAAATAACTATTCAAGTCTAACTCTGACATATGCTATTTTAACCTTCACCATTTTAGGAACTCGTGTTCGACGAAGGATACGAACTCAAGTCCTCGAGCCACTTACTGATTCTAAACAAAAGGAATATCTCTAGGACCACTAAACGAATCTTCACGTGGCCAAATCAGTTACAAATAAAGCACATGTGAGAATAACAACCAAATATAGTGAAAATGACAGCTAAGCCAATGATCTTTCTGCTATGTGTCGTAGAATCCTCTAGAATTAAGAGTCTTCCAATAATAGGGCTACACGTGGCAGAAAAGGAAAAAGACAAAAGAGTAATAAGCCTTGCAACACTTATAAATAACTTGAATTAAATCAAAGGATGGGGAGAATAATTGAAAACCTTAGCTAAATTCTTATTCTTTTGATTCCTAATCTTCAGACGACATTTCATAAGAGGATTAATTTATTCATTTTAGCAAGAAAGTGGTCGAAGATTTGTTGGCTTCGATTTTAATAGTGAACAATACCAACCGCATGTCTCCCTCTTTAATGTGGATAGAATATTCGACATGCAATTG
Organism: Forsythia suspensa; assembly: GCA_023638005.1. Classification (NCBI taxonomy): domain Eukaryota; kingdom Viridiplantae; phylum Streptophyta; class Magnoliopsida; order Lamiales; family Oleaceae; genus Forsythia; species Forsythia suspensa. Next base: position 40,369,599 of record CM042674.1, read on the forward strand.
CATCGGGCATGCTATAGAGTCACATTAAATCCTAGAAAGTTCTCAAGTGATCGATTGGATCTGTGGTCCCATATTATTTTTCTATCTAGGGTTTTTAAACTTCTCTAGGAGCAGAATAACCATTATTTCCAGAGAGAAATGGTCCTCACTAATCAGTACAGCTGGACGTTCTGTATTACGCCTCATTACAGCTTGTTCTACTTTTCTATTTACCATCTCCTCCAAACGGTGATCGACTGCTGGATCATTAGGTACAACAACAATACGATGCAAAACTGGAGCTGCAGGAGGATGCTTTGCTTGTGGCAGGACACCAGGCACTTTTTCAGCTGCTAGCTCGACTCTATTTTGGAGCAGCGTTTCACTTTCTAATCAGTGGAGCGTGATTTTATCCATCAGTCGCCTAGACATGGATTCTTTGTTCAAAGTGAGAATTTTCCACATACCGCGCCAGTGATGTGTTGTGAAAATAATGTAATTGCAAGTGTATAATATCGCAAACAAGTAATAAAGTGGACTTATTAAATCCAGATTATCCTTCTCACAAATACTATCTTATTTATATGCGAATTAAATTAATCTTAATTCTAATTTATTTAAAACAATTTGAATTGAGTTGATTTGAATATTTAAACTAGAATTATGAATTTAAGGAAATAATATAATAACGTATGTGAAAGCAAATATCAATATTTATTCAAGAATGATGGTTGAAAAAATTGGACTAACGAATTCATCATATCCCTAATTTTTATTCTTAATGTTGTATTCGGTCGAATTCACGAATTTAACGTAATTTACCTATCTCGAGTTCAAATTAGTCATATCTAATTAAGTCAACTTATAAAGTCAGAATGATCATTAATTAGATGCATTAAATCGCCTAACTATTCAATTCAAGACTGTGACAATAATAAAAACGTATATCTACCTTTTATCCAATTATCGGATTTTACTATGTTGTCTAGATTAATAATTTACCTCTCGGTTCATTACAATCCACAAATCAATGACAAATAATGACCAATTATTTCAAGCATTAAGAGAAGAAGTAAAATCAAAATATAATTAATTTATAAGCAAAACTTAAGAGTAAAAAATAAAGAATTAAACTAGGCTACATCGTTCATCCAAACTTTAAATTTAAATGCTCATAATCTTAGAGAAAAAAAAGATGAAGAGATTTGAATACATAACAAGATCTTGAATAATAGATGAGAAGGAGTTGAATATCTTGCATCAAGCATTATTCGTCTTCACGTTCAAGCTGTAACGCCCCAGATTTTCTCATCCCGGAGAGTCACTAAAAATCTCTAAAATATATTTGACAACTCCCAAAAATTATTTCCCGTGCCCTTGAATGATTTTTAAAAAATATTTTTTGCGAAAAAGTAATAAGTAAGCAAGGAAAGAGGAATTTATTTTAAAATTTCATAGTTTTTCCTATATCACGATAGGTGACGCCACAATTTATTTGACTAATCAAACGAATTCCAAAAAATTACGAAAGTTTAATTGTAGATACTTTAAACTACATACTACAACATATTCAAATTTCAAACATTAACTACGTCATTTGATAGGTGAAAAATATGGCCAAAGTTGTTTGAAAACTATCCTGGGTGCCTTAAAGCAGCCCGTTCAAACGTACATAATAAATTTATACGATAGAATTTTTGAGTGATTAAGATCTTAGTCGTTCTTCGTATTCTTCGCCGTTCTTTCCTCCATTTTCTCTTCCGTTCTCCAATATTCAACCCCCTTCTTTTGAACTAGGTTAGGTCTTTATAATGTTATACTAATTTTGAAACTCATGTACGTAAAAAGACAAAGAATGTTTTGACTAAAGTTGAAAATAAGCAAAAAAAAAACGTCCAGACACGTAAATAACGCATTGTCGTGGTCAAGCCGTGGTTGATTGCGACAATAGTGAGAAAATCACCAAAATTGGTTCCAATCCCCAAATTGCAGACTTAGTCTTCCGAGTTTTGATATGTATTTTATTTGGTTCCCACTTCATGTTTTTGTCCTTTTTGTCCTCTTTACTCCTCTTATTTGCCACCTGGATCCTTCAACTTTTGAATATTATGCACTTTAGTCCTTCAATTTCTTCTTTTATTTCAATTTAGTCCTCTGTTATTTACAGCTCAAGTCCTTAAACTTTTGACTATTTCTAAGTTGGTCTCCATTTCCAAGTCTTCGTGCATTTTCAATCCTTATTTGCTCATTTTACTTTGTTTTTCTCCAATTCCATTCGAGCTCGGGTTTTGACAAAAAACAATTAAATCAACACAAAATTAAGTAAAAAAAATCACTTAAGAGTACTTACAATCGTCCACTTTTGATAGTCCAGATAAGTGTAAAATCACACTTATCAACTACCCCCAAAAGTTGAACATTGGTTCGTCTTCGAACAAGAATATTTATTTAAACAATCAAACAAATAATACTAAAATATACTATAATAGATAGCTTGTTGTATTTGCCTTATGTTTTTGAAACAACTCAGTCAATTCATAAAAAACTTCTAAATTAAGCTACCAAAAACAATTTTTTACTTATTCGATGCTCGATTGATATATGTGTGTGCGCATAGTCAATCAAATCAACATAAACCTTTAGGTTGGTAATATTTCGCCCCCAATGGTCAAATATTTCATTTCTCTCTCGTAAGAATATGTATTCCCATATTGATATTCATTATCTCACCCTGGTGTTAACTTTAATGTTGCATTCAAAATATTTATTCTTTTATCGCTCAAACTTGTGTTAGGTCTAGCCAATACAGTTGCTATTTAGATCTGTGATGATTCTCCCTATACTAAATGCTTCGACTATCAAACTTCCACTACGTAAGTCAAACCCACTAGTCATCTACATCCCCAAGTTATGCGCACAATGGCTCAAACTTGCCTTTGCTTTTGCGTTTTTTTTTTTTTTTAATATATCTTATGTGCAAGATCTCACTCCCTTAAACTTTCTAGATGACCCTTGTAGCGAGCTTTAGGCCGATAGTTCCTAGGTCTGATAGATCTTAGGACATCGAGTTTTGAGAACCCCTACGGGCTTTTATCACTCGAGTCAACTAGGCTACAAAGAGAGGTATAAGATAATGCAAATGCAATGTCTTTCATTTTATTTTTTGTAAGATAAATAAGCGATGATTAGATTCCTAGCATTCGGTCAATACCTAGATTCTACTTGGTAACCAAATACACTCCACACAAATATTACTCATGCATGAAATCAACACCTATCTAAATAGTTTCTGCAATGGTTCAACCAACTCCAAACTATCCTTTCAACTTGTTAGGTAATTGAGTTGTCAATTGATGGTATTGGTTTCATAACTTAAGTTCATTATTCTTTTGTTGTATTCTATTTAATATACTAATAGAAGGTAGTGATATTCATGACTATTGTGCTCACACTTAATCATATTTCATATGGATAAGTATAGTCTATAAAAACAGTTTAAGTAGCATCACCGAGTCATAATTCATGAATTGATAACTGTTTCAAATAAATATCATCATAAGCCTGCAAGACTATCCAACATACAAGCACACAAATAAATTTTTTTTTTTATATATCACAGCACACACAACGACAACCAAAATAATTAAAGTCACCCCAAGCTTAAAGTTCACATTGTCCTCAATGTGACAAAATAGAGCAAAATAAATAAAAAATAAAAGAGTTAACACGAATCAAAAGGCGTGGAGACAACAGACTTTCAGCTGATCAATACGCATTGAGATTGGAATGACGATGTGTAGCTTGAAGAAAAAAAAAATAAATGTACTCATTTACTAAAAATCGAAAAAGTGCTCTACTTCCTAATGCAGTCCTAAAATTATACATGCAATAAAATAAATATATAAGGGATAGAAAAGTGGGTTGCCTCCCATTAAGCGCTCAATTTATAGTCTAGAGCTTGACTTATTGTCTGGTTGCTTTTCGGCACTTTAAATAGTACTTTGGAGGACTTGCTTAGCTTGTATCTATTGACTTTGCACCATTTTTCATTTATCCTAAAAAAATTTAACTTGCGCATCTCATATAAATATAATTGTAGTTTAGCACCTTGCTCGAACACCACTACAAAAACTTCAACTTCCTCATAAGCTTTGATCACAAAATCAATTTTAGAATAAATACGGGAGTCGGATAATTGCTTGATAAGTGCAATATCATTGAATGTCAATTTTTTATTTTGTTCATTTAGGATCAACTTATATTTTTCCACATACTCTTCTTCTTTTGATTTTGCATCTTGCTTCCCAGCTTCTTCTTCTTCTTCTTCTTCTTCTTCAATTGCTAATCGTTTGTCCTTTTTTTTTCGGCATTTTCACGTGAATTTCTAGCAGTTGTACCCCACTCCTAGTATTGATTGCACTTACCTGTTCTTTTAGATTTGTCATTGTATTGTTAAGCAAAGTACCTGGTTTTTAATATGATAATTGAAGGGCTAACTAACCAATCTGAGTCTCTGTTTTTCTGATAGACGTCTGTTGATTTTGACAGTTTGTGTCCAGTCGCTCCAATATTTTATCAGTTTTCTACATGTATTGTTGAAACATCTCTCCTAGACTTGGTCATCTTTCTTGTTGAGCATTATAGATATTGCCACTTTGTTGATTCTCAGACCACTTAAAATTTGGGTGTTGCTTCCAATCCGTATTGTATGTTTGTGAATATGGATTATACTGCTAATGTATATTATTTCGCAAAAAATTGACATGTTCTGAAGAGGCCAATAACATACAATCTGATGTCGAATGGTTATCCCCACAGTTTTCGCACATGATAGTTGCTTGGATGAAATTTATTCCTTGCGTCTGTGTTCTGACCAAGAGCTCCACTTTCTTTGTCAATGCAACAAGTTGTGCATTAGTAGCATCTGCCATTTGAAAGAAATAAACAAAGAAAAAAGAAAATAGTAATAATAACAATAATAAAATAAATTAATAATAATAATAATAAAATTAAAAAAAACTAACAATAACGACTAATCTAAACTAATATTAAATAAGAATAGTCCCCAACAACGGCGCCAAAAATTTGTTGTGAAAATAATGTAATTGCAAGTGTACAATATCGCAAACAAGTAATAAAGTGGACCTATTGAGTCTGGAATTATCCTTCCCACGAAGACTATTTTATTTATACACTAGTTAAATTAATCTTAATGCTAATTTATTTAAAATAATTTGAATTGAGTTGATTTGAATATTTAAACTAGAATTATGAATTTAAAGAAATAATATAATAACGTATGTGAAAGCAAATATCAAGAATTATTCAAGAATGATGGTTGAAGAAATTTGACTAACGAATTCACCATAGTTGTCATCCTTAATTTCTCCTCTCAAGATTTATTTCTAATGTTGTATTCGGACGAATTCACGAATTTAACCTAATTTACCTATCTCGAGTTCAAATTAGTCATATCTAATTAAGTCAACTTATAAAGTTAGAATGATCCTTAATTAGATGCATTAAATCGCCTAAGAATTCAATTCAAGACTACGACAATAATAAAAGTGTATCTATACCTTTTATCCAGTTGCCGGATTTTACTACGTGGTCTAGATTAATAATTTACTTCTCGGTTCATTACAATCCACAAATCAATGACAAATAATGGCCAATTATTTCAAGCATTAAGAGAAGAATTAAAATCAAAACATAATTAATTTATAAGCAAAACTTGAGAGTCAAAAATAAAGAATTAAACTAGGTTATATCGTTCATCCAAACTTTAAATTTAGCTACTCATAATCCTAGAGAAAGAAAAGATGAAGAGATTTGAATACATAACTGGATCTTGAATAATAGATGAGAAGGAGGTGAATATCTTGCACCAAGCATTCTTCGTCTTCACGTTCTAATCTTCAAGATCTTGGTCTTTTTTGTGTTTTTCGCCGTTCTTTCCTCCATTTTCTCTTCCGTTTTCCAAGATTTAACCTCCTTCTTTTGACCTAAGTTAGGTCTTTATATAGTGTTTTTTACTAATTTTGAAACTCATGTATGTGAAAAGACCAAAAAGTTCCTGACTAGAGTTGAAAATAAGCCAAAAAACATCCAGACGTGGTCAAACCGCGGTTGATCACGACAAACAGTGAGAAAATTGCCAAAATTGGTTCCAATCCCCAAATTGCAGACGTAGTCCTCCAAGTTTTGATGTGTATTTTATTTGGTCCCCACTTCATGTTTTTGTCCTTGTCTTCTTTACTCCTCTTATTTGTCGCCCAGGTCTTTTAACTTTTGAATATTCTGTACTTTAGTCTTTTAAGTTCTTCTTTCATTTCGATTTAGTCCTCTTTTATTTGCAGTCCAAATCCTCAAACTTTTGAACGTTTGCAAGTTGGTCCCCATTTCCAAGTCGTCGTACATTTTCAGTCCTGATTTGCTCATTTTGCTTTATTTTTCTCCAATTCCATTCAAACTCGGGTTTTGACCTATAACAATTAAATGAACACAAAATTAAGTAAAAAATCACGTAAGGGTACATACAATCGTCCATTTTTTATAGTTCAGATAAGTGTAAAATCACACTTATCATGATGCTTTGTAGCTTCCAAGTTGACCTAAATAAGTTCCTTAAGCTGTTAGTCAACTTGAAAAGAAAATGAAAACTTCATCCCGAGTCTGCCTCTAAAGGGAGAGTAAGTATGTCTCTAAACTTTTCCTTTAAGAAATGAGGCTATTTATAGATCTCTTTCATGATGACGGCGTATCCTAAAAACGGTTATGTACGAAAAAAGACGCGTGTCTACAGTTTCCTGGTTTTAATGCTAAAAATTAGGAAACTCAGGAAGAGTAATGCTACTTGTACATTCCCACTTACACTTACACCTACACTTACATTTGCTTATGTGGCAGTATAATTTAGGGGTGAAACATTTGACCAAAATATTATTTTGAATTTTTTTTACATTATTTTGTTCTACCACATAAGCAAATGTAAGTGTGGGTGTAAGGTAATGTACAAGTAGCATTACTCATTTAGAAAATTTGAGAAATAATAGCACGGTCGAAGGCAATGAGATGTCTGATGTGGCGAAGAGTGGCCTGAATAGACCAATGTCCTCCACCTCTAGTGATGCAGTGAATGGCTAAAGTAGAGTCGGACTCAATCCATAAATCTGTTAGCACAATTCTCTGAGCAAGAATGATACTATCAAGAATAGTCCCGAGCTTGGCCTCCAGAATAGGGCACTCGCCATATGAAGAGAAGAAGACGCGAACACACTGACCTGATGAATTCCTAATAATTCTCTATCCACTCGCAAATCCATCTTTGACGCATCAATCAATGTTGACCTTGTAAGATCCCACTGGTAGAGTACGCCAATAAACCAAAATAGGGGAAAAAAGAGATGGAGTAGTAAGAGAGATACCATAAAGAGGAGCAATATCCATATCTCCTCGCCAATGAATAACCTGAAATAAATGGCCTGTATGTAATAGAGAGATAGTATGGTATACTCTTCAGATGATCCGTTTTAGCTCCATAGAGATATCCTGATACTTCGCATCATTCATCGTAGCCCAAATAAACCAGAGAATCAAAAGAGGAATGATCGTGCGAATATGACCCTATCTGACAAACTGACCTGAGAAACGCCAAGCCTGAAAGCGATACTGAAAACCTTCCATCGGTCGAAGGGTTATACTGAAAAATGTTAGAAAAATGGCTGAAGAGTTAATCAAAACTCTGTCTAGACGCTTCCAAACCCTCTTATTTGTCCACGTGTACTGACTTCCAGAATACCTTACATCTATCAAATCACAATCCATCATCATATCTGCAAAGTCCAAAGTGCCCCTATCACGAGTATTCCTACCAGTACGCTCACCATTGTGAGCGATCACATTAAATTCTCTCCCAACTAGCCAAGGCCCCATTCACAAAAAGGTTTATCTGGTGAAGACCCACCCATAAATCCATACGTCCAACCGGCGAGCAAGAATCATAGACCGGAGTAATAAACAACGGTCTAGCTAATCTAGGATCCTCAACTTTAATATGAAGGAATTGGAGATGATCATTAATTGAAGTAACAGTAGTCCCTAAATTTCAAAAACACCAAATCTTACTTGACTCATTTTGTAAGCCCATATCAAAAGAGAGAAATCGTCGGATAAAGTCAAAGCTCTTCCTAAAAACAAATGGCTCCAACACTACAAAAAAATACACCTATTGAAGCTGAACCAATTTTTTAAGTTGTCTACAAGTGGCAATACTGCGCACACCTTCTCACATTCCAGATGATAACACTAATCAATAAGACTGGCTACGTGACGAAGCACTTCAATGACTACGAGTCACCCGTTTGATTAGGCGCGGGATATCAGTAAATTTCAGATTTTTCTTCCTCTGAATTGCAGTAAAACCATCGGCCTCCTGCCACTCATCTAAACCAACAAGTCATCAGAATAATTCCTGCAAAAATGTCCCTGTTGATGAACCTCTAGCTAAATAGAATTAGCAGTATCGGAAGGAATCAAAGCCTATATATTCTCATTACTGCTCAGGCGTGGAGTGACATGTGGATCAATATCAAAAATTGGCTGCACTAGCTCTAACAAAATAGGAAACTTACGAGGGACGGACATCATGTGATCTAATAGTGGATCGGAAGAAACAACAACATGAAAGGGCTTTGAAGCCACAATAGTGGGAATAGTAGGAGTAAGCTGAAGGGTGGGTACCACATGAACCACTGAAGGTGGTATAGCAACAACTGAAGAAGAACTAGCAACTGGGACCCACTGTCTAGAAACCTCAACAACAACCTTCTTCTCCTTACCCTTTCTAGCCCTATCAACAATAGGCACTGGAGTATCAACAAGCTTATTAGCCGGAACAACAAAAGGCTTAGAAGTTGGAGCAACAGCAGTCTTAGGAGCTAGAGTAACAAAAGGCTTAGAAGCCTGGGTAACAACAATATCCACTGGTGGAGCCCCAACCCTACAATGATCAATAATATAGCTCATATGACGGCACTTGGCACAAAAATGTGGCAACCTCTCATAAACAATAGGCTGCCAAAAACTACGGGATGTACCCCTATCAATCCAAATCCTATCTGGGAGCTTATGATCCAGATTCACCTCAACACATACCTGGCTTCACTAGGCCTCAACAAATCAGTAGTCGCCTCATCAATCCTCAACAGCACCCCAACAAATTTAGATAAAGCAAATAAAAATTTCTTTGCACGTAAATGAACAGGCAATAGAGGAAAAGATATCTAGACAGCGGCATTGGAGGTCTCAGCTTCGGGATGAAAATCACATGTCCATTTAAGTACACGCATAGGGCAACCATCAATAACCCATAGTAGTTTTAAAAATAAATTATTGTAATCATCCTCATGTGTCAAGTGAATAAGTATGTGCTTGTAATCTATAAGCCCAAGTTTAAAATCACTGCAAAATCCAAACTTCTAAAAACTCGAGCGTACCTCTACCATTTTGGGCTGCGATGAGAAAACTTGCCAACAAGTGTAAATTTGAATGGCTCGGCAAGAGAAGTCTCTTCATTAGAAGAAATAACTAAGGTGGGCTCACCACGATGTAAGTAAGGCTCCTTAACCACAAACTGGTGACAAGTAGAATTAGGAGAATACTGAAGGACATAAGCAAATAACTTCTTTATACTACGCTCGACTGAAGAAATAATCGTCGATCAGTAACAACTGGGGCATAAGTCAATTTCCCAGAATTCAGTGCAGATTGAGCTTCTTGTGGCAGAACAGGTGGTCAGAGGTGACCGAGAGTAGTAGGAGAGACATATGGCAGATTGAGAGCAGGCACGTGGCCCACACGTACGTGTGTGTTACACGCTTTACGCAAGGGCTGAGGTAGGCGCGCGTGGCGGGTTGGGTCAGGTCAACATGCCCGACCATGGTGGGTCGAGTTGGCCAAAGAAACGGATCCATGATGTACATAAGGGGCTTGCTGCCGGCTGGATTTGAAGCAAGTGGTGGTTCACCGTCGTGTTGGTGGCCGAAATTGGTAGGTGTGCTAATGGTCTCAATTAGGGCAGCCGCAGTTGAAGAGTTTTGGGGATCAATTGGGTCCCACTTTGGAGGCGTGAGGCTGGCGGGAGTATGGTGAACGGACGGCCGTTGATAGCCGCCGCCGATGATTACCGGGTCGGGTGGTTTGGGTGGCAATCCGACGGCATTGGGGGTAGGATCGCCCATTTACGTGAAGATGGAATGTACCCTTATTTCAATTTCTGATCTGTTATGTGCTAGATTAAGATGGAGAATCACATTGAGAATTAAATTAAGGTTTTCACGAGTCGAGCTTGATAAGCGTAGGTTCTAGTACCCTAAGTCTCTAAGCTCAATTGATATCATCTATTCAATTGTCTTCTCAGCAGATAAGTGAGCCCTAATCCGATTGTAATTTTCACTCCATTTTTTAAAGTGAAAGTTATAATAAACCAAAATCAGTCCTAAATCCATTAACCCAACTAGCCAGCTCGCAGAGGACTAGGAGATGAGGGCATAGTGTTGTGAAAATTATGTAATTGCAAGTGAACAATATTGCACACAAGTAATAAAGTAGACCTATTGAGTCCGGATTATCGTTCCCACAAAGACTATCTTATTTGGATACTAACTCAATTAATCTAATTTATTGGAAACAATTTGAAATAATTTGATTTGAAAGTTTAAACTATAACTATTAATTTTCAGAAAATAGTATGAATGCAAATATCAAGAATTTAGAAAATATGGTTATTAAAGTGTTTGGATTAACGAATTTACCGTAGTTGTCATATCTAATTTCTCATTTCAAAATTTATTCCTAATGTTGTATTCAGTCGAATTCACGAATTTAACCTAATTTACCTTTCCCGAGTTTTAATTAGTCATATCTAATTAAGTCAATTTATAAAGTTAGGATGATCCTTAATTAGATGCATCAAATCGCCCAAGAATTCAATTCAAGACTGTGACAATAATAAAAGCGTATATCTACCTTTTATCTAATTGTCATATTTTACTACGTGATATAAATTAATAACTTATCTCTCAATTTTTTACAATCCACAAATCAATGACAAATAATGGCCAATTATTTCAAGCATTAAGAAAAGAAGTAAAATCAAAACATAATTAATTTATAAGCAAAACTTGAGAATCAAAAATAAAGAATTAAACTAGGTTACATCGTTCATTCAAACTTTAAATTTAGCTACTCATGATTCGGGAGAAAGAAAAGATGAAGAGATTTGAATACATAACTGGATGTTGAATAAAAGATGAGAAGACGTTGAAAAACTCTTGCACCAAGAATTATTTGTCTTCAAGCTCCAATCTTCAATCTGCCCGTTGTTCCTCCTCTCATTTCTATCCTCTTCTCCAAGATTCAACCACCTAATTTGACCTATATTAGGTCTTTATATAGTCTTAAGCCTATCCGACTTGTTTTAATTCAAGAAGGACACAAATACTCATAATTTTTAACTTAAAAAAGTCAAAAAATAACTTACTGGAGCCGTGGTTGAAATTTTTCAGTTTGCCGCAGTCTGGCCGGTTTGCAAACCGCTACCAGATCGTGGCAAACGAAAAATTTATAGTTTGGTCTCTAAACTTTTAAAGTTGTACATTTTGGTCCCTTTTTTCCAAGTCTTTCAAGATTTATCTCAAACTTCCAAGAGCTTCTAAATTGGTCCTAAAACCTCTTTAGTCATTTGAATGTGGTCTTTCACAAGTTTCATAAGTGTGCAATTCAGTCTTCAAAATTTTTGTAAGTTAAAATCCACTTCCGAAACTTGTGATATTCTTCCAATGGGCCTTTTAATGGTTCTTATCACTCTCATGCCATCATGTCAATCTTAAAACTCTCCCGATCAACTCCTATGTAGCTTCATATTCTTTATTTTTGCTCCATTTACCTCCATTATTGGGTTTTACCTCTAATGACAACATTTATACTAAATTAAGTAGAAATTCACTTAAATTACAATTATATATCAAGTTTATATGATAGGATAAGCGTGTAAAACACACTTATCACATAACTTACTCTCTTTGTGGTCATTCTTTTAAGGGTAGTGGCGTCTAGTTGAAAAAAGAGACTGACCCAGATCTATGTAGTTTCCTCTTCCCCGTCTATTAGATTTAGGCTAACTGACTAAGAAAAAGTCGAATAGCGCTTGAGGAGGGAAGAGACGATCGATATGAAGTTACAGGGATGACAAGATTTTATTGTAAATCTAAAATAAATTTTGAGTGACATAAAATATGAATATCTAGATAAAAGAATATTGACGTGAATGAAGTGATAACCAACAACACTAATTGCTCATCATTTTAAATTTTAATAAAATTAAAGTTCTTATTTTTTTACCAAAATTAATATTTGAATATTGATGTGAAATTACATGATAACCACGTTGGAAGTGCGTCATTTTCACAAAATTATTAATGATATAATTACACAATATATTCAAAGTATGAAAATGCGTAGGAAACAATTGTTGTAAAATATCAAAATATTTTCATTAGTGTCATAAAATTCTAAAACTTTTTTCTACTTAATTTTTGCCCACCCAAAAGAAAATTTCTAACTCCGCCACTGGGGCATGATCTTGTCTTTTTTTATATTTGACTAGAGTTGCATGTTACGTTGGAGATGAGCGCTTCAGATGAACTTATCGATGTCATACATAATATAAGCATCTATAAATTTAAAAAGTCAAAGTTTAGACACACTAATAAACTCTTTATTTTTAACCCTTTGGTTATATTTTTCAATAACAATTTATTGATTTTTCTTCATTTTTTAATCAATATTTTTTTTAAGATATGAGTGGCTAAAATATTCCAATACGATTTGAATAATCTTTGCATAATTTAAGTAGAACATTAAAATTTACAACTTATTAAATGCAATCATTATAAAATAAAAATAGAGTGAGTTTTGTAATACTTCAAATCTTTATGAGTGGGTGAAATGAAAATTTGAGAACTTGAGGACCAAATTGGAATAATTTCAATTCTCGAGGGACCAAAGTAAAAATTATGGGATAATAAGATTTAGTCGAGGTTGAACTTAAGATCTATTGGTGACAATATGAGTAATTGAAAAGCAATTTGGAACTTAATTGCAATATCTAAAAAGTTCAAGGGCCAAACATGTTTATGAATTTTAGACTTGAGGTATTGTTCGAAAGTTGATAATAAGATAATGTTTAGTCGTTTTGTGGGACAGTGTTATGGAATTGTTTGATCACCTAATTCAGTTATCCCCTGCAGAAAATAAAAAGTTTTATATGATAATAATATATTAATTTCCATGTTACATTTTGCAATAAGTAAATGGGGAGAGTTTCAAAACCTTTCTTTAGCCATTCATTATGAAAAATATTAAATTACTCTCTCTATACAAGACTATCATGGCCGGCCACCCTCATTTTCATTTGGCAATTCATTTTGTCATTTTTATATATTCTAAAAATTAAAAAATTCTCTCTCAAAATTGTAGTTCAAGAATTTTACTAAAATAAACAAAATAGAAGTTGAACATTATTTTGCAAGTCAAGGGTTCAACTTTTCAACATCAAGTATTTTTTTTTAAGTTTCCAACATTTATATAAGAAATCAACAAAAAATATGGTAATGGTAAGACATGTTTACTAATTTTTGAAGTTGATTTTATATTTTAAAACTTATTATGATGTGACAGAAAATCCTAAATTTTAGATTGAGATCGATGAACACGGATCATTGTAGTATTGCATTGGACAATGATCTATATTATTTAAATTTTAAAGTATGAAATTTATTTTGTCTTATGTACTAAATATTTTTATACCCACTCAAGGTTAATCTAATTTTTCAGGTACGTGATTGTTGGGGATGATGTTGGTCGAAATGTTTGAGGATAGTGAACATGTTTCGTAAGACCAACAAGCTATATTATAATTTAAACAATTAAGTTTATGTTACTATGTTGTAAGGTGTATACAACGTACAATTTAATGAATATTATATTAAATTATAGAATAAAAAATGGTTTTGTTTTATTGTGTTGCAACTTGTTTTCTATTGTTTTACAACACGATATTTTAATAAACAAATAATGTTTTAAAGACATATTTAGTTTCTACATTCCAACGTAAATTTGACATGTTACAACATCATATCTTATCAATCATATCGTATTTTATACTATGTTCAATTATTGATATGAACTAACTATGTGTAAAATTAAGTTTGATTCTAGGTTACATATTTCTTACATTATGAAACAAGCTATGATTTATAACAATGGTTAGTAGGCGTTGCAAAATAACTTTTTGAACAGAATTTTATGTATGCCGATGTTTTTTTAAAGAGTAAATAGTACTAGAGGTTTCCAACTTTTAAACTTTGTGATGATGAGGTCCCAAATTATTGATGTCTAGCAATCAGAATCCTAAAAGAATCATAAAAAAAACAAAAGCAAAAGAAAAATAATAATACAGAAATAACCATCTTCTTCAATTCCAAACTACCCACTCCAACTCCAATGGAAGCGGTATGTCATGATAATTAATTTGTATTTCTAAATTGTTGATGAAATTATTGGTTTGAATGGGTGAGAATGATGATTTCATATTTTTCTTTTCTTTTTAACAGTCAAATTGATATTTTACATCACAAAAAGACCTCAGGGGCAGTCGTTTGAATGATTTGGGATCCTAGGTGCTAAAAATCAAAAATTTGAGATCTCATTGTCACAAAGTTTAAAGGTTAAGAACTTTTAGCGCTATTTTTTTTTTTATTAAATAAAGGTAGAGCCGTCATTTCAATTTAAATTAATAATTTAATGTCCGATTGACGTTTTTCATCACAAAAGGACCTCATGTGCAAATATTTAAAAGGGTTGGAATCCCGGATGCTAGAAATCTAATATTCGGGATCCCATCGTCACAAGGTTCAAAAGTTCAGACCTCTAGTACTATTTACCATTTTATAAATGTGTTTAGAATATTATGATTTAATAAAATCTATGAATTCCAAATTATGTTTTGATATGATATAATAATACAATTTTATATTTCAAAAACTCTTTTTAAACTTAATGTATCTTTATATGTCACAATTACAAGATTTACGTTCCGCAAAAAGTAGAGGTGTTCTTACTAATTTTGAATATAGTTTTAAGTGACAACACTTTTAGTGTGTTGCAATGTTGCAACATCCAGATTAAGTACATACATAAAGAATTTAAGTTCAAACTTTTGAAACTCATTTATGTTTAAAGGTTTCAAATAAAATTGTTACAAGTTTATTAAAGTTAAAGGTCAATATTCAATTTTGAGATAATTGCATATTTGTTTATCAACTTTTCAAAAAGGTAAGAGATATATTCTTAACCTTTAAAAATAGCACCAGATATCCCTCAACATTTGAAAAAAATAAGTATGATAGGTTTTTTATGATGAAATTACATTTCTCTTTTAATAAACAAAAAACAAGAGAAAAGAAAAAAAAATGATTAAAAAATAACCAAATGTATTTCAAAAAAATAAAAAGTAACAAGTAGGTCATCTTCTTTACCAAACCTCAAAATCCAAAATCCAAAATCCAAAATCTACTACCCCAATATCCCAAAAACCCGAAACCCACCATCCCAAAAAACCTCAAATTGATTATAATTGGTCATAATTCATGTTTCATATTAATGAGGAGAACATCTACATCGCTTGCCTTTGTCCTCTCAGAGTTCCACTTGTTAAAAAATAATTTGCTCAATTAGTTTCCTACTGCAAAAGATTATATTTGTTTTGAGCCATTTAGCCCAAATCTAAATTAACCTTGTTTAGTGCTTCTTTATCTATCACTTCAGATTTCTATCTAAGACGTTCTTTTTTTTTTTTTTTAAATTCAGGTTGCCTTGTGGAAAATTTCAACAACTAGTTCATCAATAGGTATTTGAAACTTGAAATCGTTTTTTCTCTAACATGTATTTGCTGGTATATGAAGTCTGTTGTTTTCTTTATTAATGGGTTACATGGCAGTGTGTTATGGAAGTTGAGACATGTTTTTAGTCTAAACCTCTTCAATTTTCTTGATCTGTAGACACCAGGCCGTTGCATTACTTCAATGTAGATAGAGTTCTCCTATTAGGACACTTGCTTGGGCTCTAGTTCAAATGTTAGTAATTCTTGATGAACATATCTTTCCCTCCACACTATGTTGACTGATGTTGGCTTCACACATTATCGCGTATATCATCTCTGATTTATGTTTTCTTTAGTTACATTAAATTTACTATGAGCGTCAATAGATTCACTCAAGTATCTTCTTGCACAAGGCTATATTTTTCAATTTTTCTATTCTTCTTGGATGAGTTTCTCTCCATCTAGATTAGGATTATTAAGTGAAAAAATACAGTCATATGCTTGTTTTGTATGTTCAATGCTCTGCAATGTAGTCTAGGAGAACTTGTCTAGAGTAGGCTCCCGATTTGGTTGGGGTGGTGTGGGGTGGATTGGGTGGAAGAAGATGACAACTTTGTTAATTTTTATTTTTAAGGGTACATTTGATTATTTTTCTATTTTTTTTGTTAATTTAAAAGGAGGACAATTTTGTCATAAAGGACCTACCATGCCTATTTCTTCAAACATTGGGGATGTCCGGTGCTATTTTTAAAGGTTATGGGGTATATCCCAAACCTTTTTAAAAGGTTGAGAACCAAATATGCAATTTTATCTTCAATTTTCTATTTAAGAATTTGTAACATATATTGAACATTGTGTTTAAGTGTGTGTGTCTATATATATAGGTGTTGAGGCTAAAGAACCATGAAACCGGCTGGTTCTTCGAAAACTGGATGAAGGCGTGTTGGTTTTTACAATTTTCCCGTCAATTTTTCAAAAAAATAAATTTTCATTTGATTTTTCTATGAACTAATTTGTCTATTTTTTCCTCTTATTTGTTAGGAAGATTCCAGTCAACTATAATTATGTAGATCTTCATCTGTGTTTACCTCCATCAATTTATTTTCCCATTTCTTCTAATTTATTAATGCAAATTCCTCTGTTTATTGATTCATATTCCAAATTTTATAAAATAATACTCGGTCTAGGTTTTAAAACATTGGGACCAAATAATTTAAGAATTTAGCAACTAAAAAATGATCAAGAACATTTTATTTATTTTCAAAACATGTATATTTATTGTATGAGATGGAACTGAAAAGGCACGCACATTAAAGTGGTACCTTTCAAATAAAACTAATTAATTAGTTACTTTTTTATGCTTTTGACATTTTCAAATAAATTTATTGAATAACCTCTCTAAAATGCTAATGTATTTTAATTTGCAAATTGAAGTTGTCTTTCATGTTCCGCACATGACACAGTCAAAGACCTAAAAGAGCAGCCGAAGATCATGCCCAAGAATGTGAAAGACAGGGCCGAAGGTTGGGTGACGAAGTAGCTGATAGTAGTGAACTGAAGGTAAGGTGTGAATAAAATGGTGCAAGCTGTAGAGGAAACTTAGGTCGTACGTAAACTAAGTCTAAAGTAGACGAAGGCACATACGCATGAAATGCAACCAATCACATGGCAGTAGCAGGCACAACTGAAGATTGGATGTAGACAGACACAACAACTAGTCAAAAGTGTAGGGTGGCAACCTACACACTTGGATAGATTTGGAAGAAGAATTGTGGAAGACTCTAGAAGCTTGTGGAACATTGTGGCTATGGGAGAAGCTGTGTAGAGCATTCTAGAGATAAGTCTCCATGATAGTGTAGAAAACATGTGGAATAATGCTAGAATGTTCCAATGACATAAGATATTTTTAGAGGATAAATCCTAGTTATTGACCAGGATAAAACTCCATTGTCCATTCCAATGAGGTGGTAGTATAAATAAGTGTTAGGAAAATTTACAAATCTAACCAAGTAGAGAGCGTCAAAGCTAGGGTGAGCTTAGTGAGAGAGTACTTGTATGAAAACAAGTGAGGACTTGAAAAAACTTGTATTTCTTGGTGAGTTATAATACAAGTGCAAGACGGTTTTTCTATTCTTCAAGAAACTAGCTGGCAAGACATGTACAACACAAAATTCACTATTATATAATTTTCTTTAGAGATGCTTTGATACACATGATTGAACTATACTATAACGAGTAAGATTTTAACACAAGATTTTCCTCGTTCACCTCATTAAAGGTGCTAAAGGGCTTACGTTTTGAGATGCCCCCATCGCTTTGAATCTCAATTTGCTTGGCATCAGCTTTCTACAAAATAAATGCTAGAGGAGTTGTTCACTAAATTCATTTAGAGAACTTCAAAAGCGTACATAGGATACTTATAAGCATAATCTTATGTATTTCTATCCCAATTTAGCTCCACACTTGATGCAATATGTAGCGCCCCAATTTTTTTTTTCCTTCTTAGAATTCTAAAGTCATGATTATTATTTTGGGAAACATATGAGACTTTTTCCATCCTAAGTCCAAACAGTTTTGAAAATTACCATTAAGTCAGTAATTAAAGCAAATTCTAATTATATACTATATCTACCTTTATAACACAAATCAATAGGAAGTAAACACAATAAAATCTTCTTCACTAACAACACACAACATTCGTCTTATCGCATATCTGCCAACATCTTACACCTCGTCATCGACATCTCGCGACTCACTACTAGTGACCGAAGCTTTCCCATGGTTTTTGGGGTAAACAATCTCTGATTTGCATTTTTCACGCATATTTATTTATCTTCTACTACTGTTCTTATTATCAATCACGAAAAATGGCGTGATTTTACTGTATTAATACATTTCAGACACACTACCGATTGAGGTTATTGCTGGCGTTGTTTTAATGGAGTTTTGCATATATTTGAAATAATTGGAGTTACTTGAAAGTTGACAATATTTTTTTGATGTATTTCATCTCTGGGCATGATAGGCATTTTCTGAGAAATGACAAAGAATTCAGGACTTTGATTTCATTAATTTCTACGTTTGTTTTGAAAGTGGTTGATGTTAGTGTTTCAGATTGTAATATACTGTTACATATATTTATGAAAATAAGGAAAATGTGATAACCACATACTGCTCTTTAACAAATGTGATAAGCCTTGCGTGGAATTATTTTTTGTCTAAAACATCTGAAATGAAATTTGAGGGATAAATTAAGCAGTGGTAGCTTCTCAATTGTTATGTAATTCATGGAGATATTATATGTAAACGAACTGAGTGTTACTATTTTGAATTTGATGGAGATATTATTCCTAATATATGGATTACAATTGCTTGTAATTGTTAAAGTTGTTGTTTCAGTTTTATAATCATTTTTTTATTGAGATAATTTTATGAATGCCTGTTTCAACATTATTGTTTTGCTGTCACATATTCATGTGTATCTGTTTGATATTATATACTGTATATTATAAGTTAAATGATGTATTGTATTTCGGTGTTTTTTTTCCATGTTGAGCTTTATAGTTCATGATGACTTTTAATTTTGATATAGATGATTTATATACATTGTAATATTTCCAAAGAATTGTTAATGATTTTTTTCCGTGCTAAAAGATATCATGTTTATAGTATTATTGATATGTGCATATGATGTATATTTTATAGTAATGTTAATACTGTAACATAAAACAGAATTATAATAATATTGTAGGGTTAATTTCATTGGTTGTCACTGAAGTTTGAGTAAAATTATAAAATGGTCACTCAAGTTACAAAGTTTAAATGCCGATCACTGTAGTATACTAACACGTTCATCGATAGTCACTCTGTTAAATTTCTAATGTGAATTGATGACGTGTCACTGTTAAGTGTCCACATAGCACACAATCGGTCAACATTTGATAAAAATTGATGCTACGTGGATTTAAGGTACTAATAACAATAAATTCAGACCACAAAAGATGCATCTAAAACATGAGGACCTAGCTACAATTTTTAGACAATATCTAAATCAGATCCTCTAACTATTTACACAACCCTATTTTTCCAAAAAACGATCCCAAATCCTAATTTTCTTCCCAATTGGTTAAATACTCGATTAATCCAACCAAAATTCTGATTCATATATAATTTCTCCCCTCTTGGACCTACTGTGGACCCCACCATGTTGTCAATTTTTTTGTCTTGAATGCATACACTGAATGCGTTGATTGGTTCTTAAATTACACTGTTAGACTAACCAAAATGAAAAAGAATTTTTTGTTACCCGATAATTGAAACATCCCAAGAATCTTCGCCCTGAAATTTCATTGTCCATGTCCTCTTCAATACACAACGAAACCTGAAATGACATCTACAATCCACATCAAAATCATTTTCCAATTCAAAATGCTACCCAAAACACCGTATGATGGACGAGAAATCTCAACCGAGCATGAAAATCAAGACACTGTCTATTAAAATTTCAATTGTTGAGAGTATTTGAGGCTAGGGATCTTGCATAAGAGGGAGAAAATCATAGATAAATCATATTTAGGATGGATTAATTGGGTATTGTAACTCATAGGGAGAGAAAATTAGGATTTTGGGAAGGATTTGGAGGTGAGAATCGAGTTTGAAGGGATGAGGAATTATGGATCCTAAATTCATACCCATAAATTGTAGCTAGGTTCTCATGTTTTAGGTGCATCTTTTGTAGTCCGAATTTATTGTTATTAGTACATTGAGTCTACGTGATGTCATTTTTTTTATCAAATGTCGATCGATTGTGTGCTACGTGAACACTTCAAGTAATATGTCATCAATTCACTATGGGAATTTAACAGAGTGACCATCTATGAACGCATTATTATACTTCAGTGACTGGCACTAAAACTTTTTAATTTCAATGAACGTTTTGTAATTTTGCTAAAACTTCAGTGACCGCCAGTGAAATTAACCATACAGTATTATTATAATTCTATTTTATGTTGCAGTATTAACATTACTATAAGAGTGATCTCCTACCTCTAATGGACAAGTGTTATCTTGTCCACATACAATATGGCACTTACCCATTAGATGAATTGTACACATAACTAAACAATTCATCAAATGGACAAGTGCCACATTAGACGTGAACAAGACAACACTTGCCCACTATGGGTAGGAAATCACCCCTCAACATTACTATACAATATATATCATATGCACATATCAATGATACTAGATACAAGGTATCTTTATACGATATTATACAATAAAAAATATATAACTCATTAACACGGAAAAAATCATTAACAATTTTATGGAAATATTACAATGTATCTACAATACATCGTTAAACATGAAAAAAAAAACATACCAAAAGACAATACATCGTTACAACTCAAGCTCTAAATAGATCTCAAGTTTACTTACTACCTTCATTCATTAAATTCAAATAGTGAAGATAAATCATAGTTTTACGTCCAAAAGTCCTGGCACATTTAGTACTCCAAACCACATCATACAATCATGAATTTGGTCCATTTACACCATCAAATTAACACATAAGGCATGCAACACATATATTCTCGATTGAACTATCCATCATCACCAAAACGTGCATAACTTGCTCTATAGTCACCCGAATGAAGTGATTCTAAATTTCAGGAGAAGAAAACTAGTTAGGCTTTGAAACCTAACTGGTTTTATCCCTAAATTCCAAACACACAACTCTGGACATCCATTCAAATCTAGACTTACTAGGTGGAATTTCTGGACAAAACTATTTAAACATCCAAAATAACTTTAAATCAATTCTTGGCAACATATAACTCATTTCAAAGCTCATCAAGGGGTGTTCAATACACAAATATGGGTAGACAAATTTAAACATTAATAATTCTCTAAAAAAAATAATTGCAACATTCAAAGTAGTATAAAACTTATCAAAAATCATTTATTGTTTTTAAACTCTCTTTTATTATTCCCAAGCATCCCCTTTCATTTTCAAGTTTCATCCATGACACCAACTATCAACCTATAAGAGAAGGGTGAGGAATAAGTTTGGGAAAAATTCAATAGGAATACATTGATGTTCAATCCCAAACATGAACATGTTTAAAGCAACTTCTTAAGATCCAGAGAGCTCTTGAGTTTTTACACCGAATTTCTTTTTTGACTTAATCAAAAGGATTTAAGTCACAATTTCTATTTCTTGGACACCCCAAATATGTGATGAACGTGTTCTTGTTTATTCCAAAGAAATAAACTTCTTTTTCTTTTTCGGATAGCCATATGTTTCTCATTAACATATTAAGCACAATACAATTTGACTCATTGGTCAAAATAAAAATTATTTCCATTTAATTATATTGGATTTTTCTCTTTAGTGGGCTTTAGATGGACTTTTCTCAGGTCTTAATTGGATTTTGACTTCTCTCTTTAATGAATTTTACATGGACTTTTCTCAAAATGGGCCTTAATTAGATTTGGATTGGACCTTCTAGAGAAGGTAAATTTTTTTTCACCTAAGTAGAAAATGAAATTCTCAACTTAATCGAAGACTTGGGGTGTTACGTTAATAGTAATGCATATATATGAAACCCGAATTGTATCTCAATTTTTCATGGGACAAATTTGAAATTGTTTATTAATTATACATTTTTGTTGTAAACTAATTCTTTTATCATAATGTTTACATTTTTTTTTTTTTTTTTGTAATTTTGTATTAGGAAGTTAAATTTATTTTAGATAAGATTCATTCTTGTTTACATATTAACAACTTCAAATAGCTAAAATCCTAGTAAAGTATCTCCTTCAAATTTTTGCAAATTATTATTAAATTAATAATATGTGTTGGATAATCCGATTTTTGTTGGCATTCTTAATTACAATTTATTTTAATTAAATTCGTAAGAAGTGAGCCAACTAGGAGTCAACCATCGTCTCGTAGTTGAATGAAAATTTGCATGTTATTCTTATCTCCTTCAAACTATCAGCATGGAGAATTAATTGCTCTAAAACTCTTCTCCTTTATGAGATAAATAAGTGATTGAGTTAATTGCATATTAAGCAATATGTATGAGCTGTGTTTATAAGTAGATAACATATTGAAATATTATCTTTCTTTTCATATACTTAAATAAAAATATTTAACTAAAATTATTTTCATATTTAAATCATCCTATCTTTTATAATACTTGTATTTAAACTTAAAAACTTAATCTACCTTATCACCGAATAAGATAGATACTAAGTCATTGAGTTTAAGCAAATTATTTTTGCATATAAATAAGATAGGTGATGAACCAAGAATTTCACTAACTTTGTAACCAAAGATACTCAAGCACCTATGAGAAAATAATATGTGAGTTGTACATTCCAAAGAAACATTCAAAAGTCCTAGTTCGATCAAAAACTCTATTTTTGTGAAAGACTATGCAAAACTGAGCATTGTAAAAATCCATTGTGAGAGATAACGATATTTCAGTGGCAATATAAGGATATGGTCTTTATTTCGATTTTTGGAGTCAATCCGGTACACTCGTAGAATGGACCAAGATCAAGACTAAAGAACTTGACTACATTCCTGAACTAGTTAAGAAGATCTAAAATAGGAAAAGTTTTATTGTTCTTGTTTAACTATGTTTTGCTCTTTGTAAATTGCTGATAAAGTTTTAGATTATGTCTAAAATTATAATTTCAAAAAGGCTGAGACATGTGTAACCTGTTATAAAATAGTGAATTAATTTATCCGTGGCATAGGGTGCCCATGGATGTTTTCATTATGAGTTTACCACGCTATATCTATTGTTAATTACTGCTTAATCTCTATTTGCATTATTTGTCTCGAACTGTACGAAACGTTTATTGTAATATTCTAACGTTCAACAAATTTCCACCAATATTAGAATATTAAAGTGAACTTTCATGTTGACAATTTCTATTTAAAAAAAAAATATTGTCAGCTTCCGCTTAATTTCAATAACAACATATTCAACTTCCTTCTAAATTGTTTGTTACCTAGGTTTAAAACTAACAATATAATGTGATTTTTCTAAACGTGCGATTTTTCTAAACGTGCAGATCAAAATATATATAGATGATAAATTGGTAACAAGAAGTCATTTGGCGCTATGGTTTGTATGCGATTCTACCAGGGAAGGTGGCAAGACCAAAGCTTGATCCTAACATCTAAAATAATTTTTATAACTTGTCAATAACCGGCGATACGAAAATTCACGCTTGAGCGTTGCCCGCTTCCATTGGGATCGCCACGCTACGAATCATCGCAAACAGATAAAGAGAACACCATGAGGTAATAACGCCTTTCGCGAAATAGCCCAGAGCGATAGCAATTAAGACGATTCTTGACGGGTTCTTGACCATTTTTGTTCACAGCATTATCGAGAAACACAAATGCTGAACTGGCGTTACGATCGGAGATTGCAGTGGCCCCACAGCCTTCGCAGATCGGCTGGTGCCAAGAATCAGTGGTCGGCTGACTGCTGTTCACCCTTCTCGATTTTCCTCGGCCACCTTACAAGAGCAATAGCCTTGCTGTTCACCACCGGCAATAGTTTCTGTCACCACCACCCCAGGCTCTTCTATGACCAACCCTGCATAAACAACGAGGCTATTCGCGCCGATGTACACAACCCGGCACCATTTACAACGGAGGCATCAAACGGTGCCATTTATGCCGAGGCCAGACAACCAGCTATTTATGCCGAAAGCAAGGACAAACGAAAGCTATTTATGCCTATGGTGCCAGTCAACCGAGGCTATTTGCCGAGGAGGTTAGTCAACCGAGGTTATTTGTGCCTGAGAAAAAGGACAACCCGAGGCTGTCAAAGTCCCACTCGTCATACAAGAAAGCCTTCCCCACAAACATGTGATTCAATCGAGATTGATGGACCGTCATGGTTTGTCACAAACATAGCCCTTGTTTAAGGGTCAAAGTGACTTATTAATGCTAAACGACGGACACCAAAGATGGATTCCAAGAACCCTTCTGATGGGAAACCACGGCCTAATATCGTGCGGGGATCATTCTCAGAGAATCCCGCTTATAAATACTTGTGTTTTATTTCCACAACAGAGAACGCTTGAAATATTGAAGAAATGACGCCATTCAAGTACTAATTGGGGCTAGCATAGGTCATTTGAAGAAGAGGCTTAAGCCTCATTGGACAAAGGATCTTTCTTGAAGAAATGACGCTATTCAAGTACTAATTGGGGCTAGCATAGGTCATTTGAAGAAGAGGCTTAAACCTCCTTGGACAAAGGAGCTTTCTTGAAGAAATGACGATATTCAAGTACTAATTGGGCTAGCATATGGGTCCTCCCGAGAAGAGGCACTAGCATTTGATTAATTATAAATCAAGTTTCGATTGTTTGCTTGTTTGAGGCTCCTAAGAAGAGGCACTTTCGAAAACTATATATACAAGCTTATTCAACGTGATTAATGGTTTAAATTTCCTAAGGCATTGCTTGTATGTCGTTGGAGCTCAGTGACACCCTCCGAGAAGAGGCACCGACATTTGATTAATTATAAATCAAGTTTCGATTGTTTGCTTGTTTGAGGCTCTTAAGAAGAGGCACTCGAAAACTATAGCGTTTATTCAACTTGATTTAATGAGTTTGAATTTCAAGGCATTGCTTGTAAGTCGTTGGAGCCTATGTGACACCTCCGAGAAGAGGCACCTACATTTTGAATATTTATAAATCAAGTTTTACCACCAGATAAGTTTATATTTCTAAGAAGAGGCACTGGGCCATATAGAAGCGCCTACTATCGCTCCGTCATTTGATTTGGAAATGCAGCCCATAAAAGAGGCACCAGTACTAATCAAAGTTTCAAAATCTTCTCGTGATGCCTCCCAAAGAGGTACCTTGCAAGCCAAGGGCCCTTAACAAGCTCCCCTTACTGGGACTTAGTTTTTGTAGAAGCCATACCCACAAGGGCCTAGCCTTCATTAAGGCAGGCACCACCGGAAAGGCTCATCATCATGCCTCATCCTATATTGAAAGGGCCTCACAACAAGCTCTTTACTGGGGACTTAGTTTTTAGAAGTTGGCCAATAAGGGCCTAGCCTCTTCATTAAGCGGGGCACCACCGGGAAAGGCCTAATATCATGCCTCATCCGATATTGAAAGGGCCTCTACAAACAAGCTCCTTTATTTGGGACTTAGTTTTGTAGAAGCGCCATACCCACACAAGGGCCTAGCCTCTTCATTAAGGCATCTTATGCTACCTAGCCTCTCCACTTGGGACTAGGCTCTTCCGCGATGAAGCCTCTCCAACATTGGAGACTCGCCCACTATCAAGCCTCTCCCACTTGGGAATAGGCTCTTCCGCATCAAGCTTCTCCAACTTTGGAGACTCGCTTATGCAACCTAGCCTCTCCCACTTGGAACTAGGCTCTTCCGCATGAAGCCTCTCCAACATTGGAGACTCGCTTCTACTATCAAGCTTCTTCCACTTGGGAATAGGCTCTTCCGCATCAAGCTTCTCCAACTTTGGAGACTCGCTTATGCTACCTAGCCTCTCCCACTTGGGAAGAGGCTCTTCCGCATCAAGCTTCTCCAACTTTAGAGACTAAGCTTATGCAACCTAACTCTCCCACTTGGGACTAGGCTCTTCCGTGATGAAGCCTCTCCAACATTGGAGACTCGCTTCTACTATCAAGCCTCTCCCACTTGGAAATAGGCTCTTCCGCATCAAGCTTCTCCAACTTTGGAGACTCGCTTATGCAACCTAGCCTCTCCCACTTCAGGAAGAGGCTCTTCGCATCAAGCTTCTCCAACTTTGGAGACTCGCTTTATGCAACCTAGACTCTCCCACTTGACCAGACTAGGCTCTGCATGAAACCTCTTCAACATTGGAGACTCGCTTCTACTATCAAGCCTCTCCCACTTGGGACTAGGCTATTCCAGGAAGCCTCCAATCTTAGAGACTAGCCTACGCACCAAGCTTCTCCCACTTGGGAATAGGCTCTTCCGCATCAAGTTTCTCCAACTTTGGAGACTCGCTTATGCAACCTAGCCTCTCCCACTGGGACTAGGCTCTTCAAGTATGAAGCCTCTCCAACATTGAGACTCGCTTCACTATCAAACTCTTCCACTTGGGAATAGCTCAGATCGTTTTCTCCAACTTCGAGACCGCTATAAACCCACCCTCCCACTGGAACCAGTTCTTCCGCATGTGAAGCCTCCAACATTGAGACCGCCTACCAATGCTCTTCCCACTTGCAACAGGCTCAAGATCAAGCTTCTCCAACTTGGAGACTCGGGCTACCTAGCCTCCCACTGGGAGTTAAGCCTTCCAAGATCAAGCTTCTCCAACTTTAGAGACTCGGGCTATGCAACCTAGCCTCCACTGGGATCAGTTCAAGATGGTGCCCTCCAACATTGGAGACTCGCCTACTATCAAGCTTCCCACTTGGAACAGTTTCCGTGATCAAACTTCTCCCAACTGGGAGACCATGCAACCTAGCCTCTCCACTTCAGAAGAAAGTTCGCGATCAAGCTTCTCCAACTTGGAGACTCATGAGCATCCCAGCCTCCCACTCAGACCAGCTCTTCCCATGAAACTCCTTCGATTGGAGACTCGCTTACTCACTGCCTCCCACTGGGACCAGCTCTTCCTAGGAAGCCTCCAATCTTAGAGACTCCGCCGCGAACCTAGCCTCCCACTTGGGAACAAATGCCCGCATCAAGTTTCTCCAACTTTGGAGACTCATGCAACCAGCCTCCCACTTGGGACCAGTTCTTCCAGACGAAGCTTGTCCAATATTGGAGACTCGCTCAATTTGCAATTCGACCAATTGGGAATGCCTTCCGCATCGCTTCTCCAACTTTGAGACTCATGCTACCTAGCTCACCTGGGAAGAGGCTCTTCCAAGATCAAGCTTCTCCAATTTTGAGACTCGCTGGCGCAACCCAGCTCACTGACCAGTTTGATGAGTTTCTCCAACATCGGAGACCCGCTCTACCATCGCCTTCTTCCACTGGGAATAAAGCCTTCTTCCGCATCAAGCTTCTATAACTTTAGAGACCTCGCTTACAGCTTTCCTCCCACTTGGGAAGAGTGCTCTCTTCCAAGATCAAGCTTCTCCAACTTTAGAGACCGCTTATGCAACCTAGCCCTCCCACTGGGACTAGGTTCTCCGTACGGGGTTCTCTCCAACATTGGAGACTGCCTACTCATCGCCCTCCACTTGAACAGTTCGCGATGAAGCCTCCAACATTGGAGACTCGCCTACTATCAAGCTTCTTCCACTTGGGAATAGGCTCTTCCGCATCAAGCTTCTCCAACTTTGGAGACTCGCTTATGCTACCTAGCCTCTCTCACTTGGGAAGAGGCTCTTCCGTATCAAGCTTCTCCAACTTTGAGACTCGCTTATGCAACCTAGACTCTCCCACTTGAGACCTAGGCTCTCCACATGAAGCCTCTCCAACATTGGAGACTCGCTTCTACTATCAAGCTTCTTCCACTTGGGAATAGGCTCTTCCGCATCAAACTTCTCCAACTTTAGAGACTCGCTTATGCTACCTAGCCTCTCCCGCCCGAAGAGGCTCTTCGCATCAAGCTTCTCCAACTTTAGAGACTCGCTTATGCAACCTAGCCTCTCCCACTTGGGACTAGGCTCCGCATGAAGCCTCTCCAACATTGAGACTCGCTTCTACTATCAAGCCTCTCCCGCTGAAAATGTCACCAAGCTTTTCCAACTTTGGGACTCGCTTATGCAACCTAGCCTCTCCACTTGAAGAAAGCCTCGCGATCGTTTCCTCTCCAACTGAGACTCGCTTTTATGCAACTCAGCCTCCCACTTGGGACCAGTTTCTCTCGCATGAAACCCTCCAACATTGAGACCTTCTACCATCAAGCCTCCCAATCGGGACTAGCCTCCGTAGAAAGCCCTCCAATCTTAGAGACCAGCTTCTAACCCAGCTTCTCCCACTAGGCTCAAGATCAAGCTTTCTCCAACTGAGACTCGCTTGATGCAACCTAGCCTCCCACTTGGGACTGTGCTCTTCCGCATGAAGCCTCTCCAATATCGAGACTCGCCTCTACAATCAAGCTTTCTCCCACTTGGGAATAGCTCAGATCAAGCTTCTCCAACTTTGAGACTCCGCTTATGCTATCTGGGCCTCCCAATTTGGGAATGTGCTCTTCCCAGACTGCTTCTCCACTTTGAGACCATGAGGCAACCCACCCTCCCACTGGGAAGAGGCTCAAAAGATCAAGCTTCTACAACTTTGGAGACCATGGCTGATAATCCTAGCCTCTCCCACTTGGGACCAGTTTCTCCAAGACGAAGCCTCCCTATATTCGAGACTCCGCTTACCTTCTATCAAGCCTCTCCCACTGGGAATAAAGCCTCAAGATCAAGCTTTCTCCAACTTCGAGACTCACATGCTACCCACCCCTCCCACTTGGGAAGAGACTCTTCAAGAGCTCAAGCTTCTCCAACTTCGGAGACTGGGCTTTACGCAACCCAGCTTCTCCCACTTGGGACCAGTGCTCTTCAAGCATGAAGCCTCCAACATTGAGACTCCGCTCTACTATCAAGCTTTCTCCCACCCCTGAACAGCTCTTCCCGCATCAAGCTTCTCCAACTTCGAGACTCGCTGACGCTACTCAAATTTCTCCCACTCTGGGAACAGTTCTTCCGCATCAAACTTCTCCAACTTCTTGACACTCGCTATTTAACCCAGCTCTCCCACTTGGGACCAGGGCTCTTCCGCATGAAGCCTCGACATCGGAGACTCGGGCTCTACCATCAAGCTTCTTCCACTGAATAGGCCTTCCGCATCAAGCCTCCAACTCTTGGAGACTCGCTATGCTACCTAGCCGAGATGGGAAGAGGCCTGCATCGCTTCTCCAACTTTAGAGACCTTATGCAACCCAGCCTCCCACTGGGACTGTGCTCTTCCGCATGAAGCCTCCTCCAACATCGAGACTCGCTTCTACTAATGCCTCCCACTGACCAGTTCTCCGCACGGCCTCTCTAATCTTAGACTCGCCTCAGGAACCTAGCTTCTCCCACTTGAGAATAAAGCCTCAAGACTGCTTCCTCCAACCCCTCGAGACTCGCTTTATTTAACCTAGCCTCCCACATTGGAGACTCGCTTCCAACGCATGCCAAAGCCTCTCCAACATTGGAGAGACTTCTCCAAGCCTCTCCCACTTGGGAATAGCTCTTCCGCATCAAGCTTCTCCAACTTTGGAGACACATGATGCTACCTAGCCCTCCCACTTGGGAAGAGGCTCTTCCGCATCAAGCTTCTCCAACTTTGGAGACTCGCTTTCAACACGCTTTCTTCCACTTGGGAAGCTCTTCCGCATCGCCTTCCAACTTTCGAGACTCGCTTACGCGCCTTACCAATTCAGTATGGGAAGGTGCTCTTCCCATCAAGCTTCTCCAACTTAGAGACTCGCTTATGCAACCTAGCCTCCCACTTGGGGACTAGGTTCTCCGCATTAAGCCTCCAACATTGAGACTCGCCTACCACGCCCTCTCCCACTGGGACTGAAGCCTCCGCATCAAGCCTCTCTCAATCTTAGAGACTCGTCAGAACCTATTTCTCCCATTTGAGAATAGGTTTTCCATCAAGCTTCTCCAATCCTTTGGAGATCATGAGTGCAACCTAGCCTCCCATCTGGGAATTGCTCACATGATAGCCTCCAACATTGAGACCCGCCTCACCATCGTTTTCTCCCACATGGGAACAGCCTTCCGCATCAAGCTTCTCCAACTTTTGAGACCCGCCATGCTACCTAGCTCCTCCCACTTGGGAACAGCTCTTCCGCACCAAGCTTCTCCAACCTTGGAGACTGAAGATGTAACTCAGCCTCCCACTGGGAAGAGTGCCTTCCAAGATCAAGTTTCCTCCAATCTGAGACTCCGCTTATGCAACCTAGCCTCCCACTTGGGACCAGTTCTTCCACATTTAGCCTCCTCCAACATTGAGACTCGCCTACTCATCATGCCCTCTCCCACCTTGGGAATAGGCTCTTCAAGCATCGTTTCTCCAATCCTTTGGAGACTCGCTGATGGCTACCTAGCCTCCCACCTGGGAAGAGGCTCAGATCAGACGCTCTCTCCAACTTTGGAGACTCGCTGATGCAACCCTAATTTTCCCACTTGGGACCTGTGCTCTTCCGCATGAAGCCTATCCGGACATTGGAGACCGCTTACCATCAAGCCTCCCACTGACCAGTTTCTTCCAGTAGGGAAGCCTCCAACCTTGGAGACTCGCTCAGAACTCCAACCAATTAAGGATCGGACCAGCTAGTTCAGTTTGAATTTAATAACTATTGTTAAAATCTTCAAACAATTCTCCCAACCCAATATCGGTTCTTCATCGTTTGCAAATCATCCTATTTGTACTCTAATTTGGAAATTGAGACAAATTACTTGATTCACTTAGATGATTCTTGTTCGGACATTTATGTTAAAAACTCCAAAAATTGGAAAAACAAAAAAGCACAAATGGTCAAAAACAAAAATATTCTACTATATCAAAAATGGTTATAATCATGTTGGAAATTGATACTAGTTCCTTGATCCACTCACATGATTCTAGTTGAGAGAAAAATTAAGAAGACGGAAAAGTAAAATAGATGGAGAAAAATGACGCAAGAATTTACGTATAAAACTAAACTTCAAAATGGAAGAAAAATTATGGACTCTCAATTGCAAAAATGATACAATATATGAAAAAATTATTATAATCACATAATTTCTCACCCAATGGGGGTCAAGTAGTCTCCTTTTTCATGTGCTTAGATGGGACTAAGTGTTAACACGCTTGACCAGGTTCCATATTTCACTCCTAAGTTTATTGAATACATATGTTTTATATAAAAATTTCAACTTGAATTTAGACAAACGGTTTAACATATAATATCAGAGTTGTTTCAAATTGTCTATTTAAATGTCCATCCAATTGACATAGTACTCGCCAACTCTTCTTAACAAATGAGAAGACGTCAACATATTATACATTGACATCTTCCTATTTACTAAGAATAAATAATATGTCGAAGTATGAAAAACTTATTGGAGGACAACAAATTTTGTGCAGTACATCCAGGCTCATAATATCAAAACAAACAAAAGTCTCCTCTCACCATTTATTTATTAATTTATACAAGCATTAGTCAGGTTGTCGAAGTAAATTTTTTCATATTTATTTAAATGGACCCCTTGTGCCTTACGGTTCATTTTGCAGCATATTGGTCGATTCAAATCAAATACGTATACAATTTGCAGGGTCTGTTGTCGCGTTGCAATGGACTGGGGCTCAATTTTCATGGTTAATTGCCACTTTTTAAAAGAAAATTGAGATATACTGCCATTTGAAATAGTAATGATAAATACTACTCATTATTTAAAAATTAATAATTTCTATTTTCTGATAACATATCATCTATTTTAGATATTTTATCATTTTTCATATCGATTCTACAAATTAAGAGAACACAATTCATCGCGCCGCTTTGTTCTCTAACAAAATATTCACCATTAGCAAAAACATATTATCAAACTAAATTCTTACCAAAAATTGTCACAATCGTCAATCGACTGAAACCCTAGTTTCTTAAAGTGAAGTCCATCTACATTATTTCTTCTCAATTAATTTTTCTTTCTTTTTATTCAACTGTTGATTTTCCTCCTACTTAAATTCTGTGTTACAGCATAGTGCTTTTTTTACAAGTTATCAATGCAGTTCTATGTGTTTTTACATGTAGATTGGTACTACACATTGTGACTGATATCAAGCATAATATTTACAAGACCGAGGATTAGTGCTCAACAGGGTTCTGATCACTTTTAGAAGTCAGCCGGTCTTTAATGATTTACAAACTTGGTCGACCGGTCTCACACAATTTTACCACTCAGATGGTACGGCGCTTTGGTCTATATATAGAAGACCTCCTTTACAAATGAGGATTCATTGAACAAGACCTAAAAAAGATCAATTCTTTAGAAGTCATAATTTCTCTCCCAAAGGGAAATTACTCATTGTAACCCAATAAATTGATAATACTCATTGTAACCCAATAAATTGATTATTATCAATTGGCGCTGTTTGTGGAATCCTTTTCAAAAAAGATTCCGATGTTCTCCTTCATCAAGATAGCATGATAACAAGAGGACATTCCATTCAATCTTTTAGTTGGAAGAACCAAAAGACAGGTAAGGTAGCAACAGAGGTAGATTGAGGATAAATTAGCCGACTGCTCATCCACAGGAAGCGGCGAAACAAGAGCAATCTCTAGAGAAATTCGCGACACTGCAAGACCAAATGTCTACTATTTTGACTATGCTGCAGAGAGTAACCGATCGTCCACCACCGGTTGTTGAGATTCTATTGGTAGAAATCACATAGCCACCGAAAATGACTTTTCCTAATCATCACACTGCGCCAACGAATTTGGAGAGCCTGTTGAACTAAAAGATAGATGAAGTAATTGTCGGGAAAAAGAATAGAGGGCGACCAATCTCCATCAAGGATGATCCGTTCACTGAAGAATTGATGAATTTCTCATTGCCGCCTAAAATCAAGGGGTCGATCGACGAGTTTGAAGGAACAACTGATCCTAGGATCAAGTAAGATTGCATGGTTGACTAGATGCTATAGCCTGCTGAGCGTTCCCATGACATTGCATAAATATGCCTGAGAGAATGGTTCAATAAGTTTCTTCTTCAATCGATATCCTCGTTCTTCGATTTCGCAATCAAGTTTGCAATTTGTTTTTCTAGTAGTGTTTGAAAAAAGAAGACGGCCATGGGGCTTATGCAGGCAATTCAGGATGAAGGAGAGTCGTTACGCGAATACATATCACGATTCAACAAGGCGACTCTGGATGTTGTTTGCCGTGGTTAGCAAACTGCGGTTGGACTGCGGTTAACAACCATTGGATTTTTCACTTGAGCTCCTTCTACTTTTGAATGTTCTTCACTTTAGTCCTTTGATTTTTTCTTTCTTTTCAATTTAGTCCTCTTTTATTTGTAGCCCAAGTCCTTCATCTTTTGAATATTTGCAAGTTGGTCCCTATTTTCAAGTCTTCATGCATTTTCAGTCTTTCTTTGCCTATTTTGCTTTGTTTTTCTCCAATTTCATTCGTACAACCTAAAATAATCAAATCAACACACAATTAAATAAAGATTCACTTAAGAATACATACAATTATCCACTTTTAATACAACAGATAAGCGTAAATCGACACTTGTCAGATATCAAAGGTCCGCAAATGTTGTTAGTTGCTCAGCAGATTAAGAAATCACACCTTTAAGGCCAGTCTTTCTAAAAAACTACTAGAGTCTATGACAGAACTTCTTAGGCGAGGCGAGAAATATATAGATCAAGATGAAGTAATAAGAGCGATGCATAACAATCAAGAAGGGCATGATAGAAGTACTCAAAAGAGGAGATATGAAGAATCTACTAGGAGTAGGCCCACCAACAATCGACCTCCTGTCGACTACCGATATCGATCAAGAGTCGAGGCTGTGAACACAATATCTCATATCAAATTGACATCTCCGTTATCTATTATATTATAGGCAATTAGTATCTCAAGAGATATACAGTGGCCAAAAAAATTGAGGTCTGGTCCTTCCATTTGTGACCATAATCACATCTGTGATTTTCATAAGGACCGCGGTCACGCTACCAACCAGTGTCGAACCTTGTGAAGTGATATCTAAAGACTCATATCCAACGAGCTGTTAAATTTAAGGAATGCTAAAAAGGGTACTCACGGTCGTTACAGGTAAATTCAATTGGGGTTTAAGTAGGTTCTGCCAACCAATCACCTTTGACGAAAAATACCTAGCAAGAGTGTCATTCTCTCATGATGGTATAGTAATCACGGGCGATATAGCAGACTTTGACGTTAAGTGCGTGCTAGTTGACATTGAGAGCACTGCTAACATGCTAAGTTGGGAGACATTTAAAGCATTGAAGATACTTTCCGATTGATTGAAAGCCGTTAATACTCTATTGCAAGGGTTTGGGAGAGTAACGGTGATACCCAAAGGAATAATAGACTTCCAAATTGTATTGGGAAAACACCCGACCTACGTAACACTTGTGACTCATTTTCTAGTGGTACAAACGCCTATGGTTTACAATTCTATTTATGGTCTACCGATCATAAATGCAGTAGGGGCTATCATATCTACCCAGCACCAAGCAATGAAGTTTTTGACAAGTCGGGGTATTGGAGTCATTCGAGGAGATCAATTAAGTTCTAGAAGATGTTTATGTTGATAGTGTTTGAACTAGTTCGAGTTTGGAGGTCCCGACGGTTGAAGAATTGACAGCCAACAGCTCTACCGTTTTGAGACAGTAGATAAAGTTGAGATAGTTAGATTAGTAGAAAAGATGACAGTACAAATTGGGCGATGATTGAATAAAGAAGAAAGGAAAAATCTCATAGA
Source organism: Forsythia suspensa (assembly GCA_023638005.1). Taxonomy (NCBI): domain Eukaryota; kingdom Viridiplantae; phylum Streptophyta; class Magnoliopsida; order Lamiales; family Oleaceae; genus Forsythia; species Forsythia suspensa. Next base: position 40,404,987 of record CM042674.1, read on the forward strand.
TATGCTTTGGGAGAACATTGATGTATTTGCATAGAAGACGACCATCCTGGAAGGCATTGGGTATAAGCCTGTTGAACAACGGAAGAGACAATTCGCACCTGAGAAATAGTAGGCGATAAAAGAGATAAGGAAGGTTGAATATTCCGAATGGTTAGCAAATGTGGTATTGGTGAAAAAGGCAAATGAGAAGTCAAGGATGTGTATCAACTTCACCGATCTAAATAAAGCATGGCCTAAAGATTGTTTTCCTTTTCCTAGAATCGATGCATTGATAGACTCCACCGTCGGGAAGAAAAAGTTTAACTTCTTAGATGCATTCTTGGGATATCATTAGATCTGTATAGTGCCCGAGGATACAGAGAAGACCACCATTATAACTGATTTCAGGACATATTGTTACATGGCTATGACCTTTGGATTGCAGCCTTAAATCGCTTCATGTCTCGAGCGGCCTACATGTGCCACCTTTTCTTTCGAGCTATAAAGAAAAGTATTCATTTCGAGTGAAGTCTCGAATGTGAAAAGTCATTGACAAAATTGAAGCCATTGCTCCAATACCTGCCAATTATGGGCCGGCCGACTACTAGAGAAACTTTGCGACTGTATCTTACTTTATCTCAACACGCGGTACTGTGATATATACATGGAGAGCGAGAGAGGAGGGCATTAGCTACATGACAAAATGAAATAGAGTAGCACCACAGGTAAATGAGCTAGCAACACTCCTACAAAAGGTATTGGCTTTTCTATTGCATTGCCATTTCTCCTCCATTGTACTTCTTCACTATTGTTTCTTCACTGCTTTTTTTACTCACTGGTTTTTTTTTTGTGATAATTCTCTTTAAGTATAGATTAAAGTTTTTAATATGCTGTACTATTTATTCTATTCAACATTGAAGAAGAAGAAGAAGAGGGCAGCAGGTATACCACCATAATGAAACTGCATTTTAATTTTTTTATTTTTTTCAGATCCTGTTTTAGTTGCTTTACTTCAAATTTCTATTAGTCATTTTTACATTTTACAATAGAGAGCTATGGAATAGGAAAGACAAAACGAATCTATATGTAGCTATAGTCGAATATCAAGTTTATGCATAGTTTTTCTGTTGTTCTTTACCTATATGTATTTAATTATATTTTATCATCTATTTTGGTTTAGTTTAGTAGAAAAAGATAGCAGTGAAGTCACATTTCATTGAAGAATAAGCTTACTTATAGTTACTAATTAGTATTTATACACACATATGTACCTATAGAATATAGCATTTAGCTTTGAAGGATTTTTACCGTAATATTGAAACACACACAATTATGGTTCCCCATCTTCAATCTGAATATATTGCTGATGCTTCACCTTAGAATCTTCACAATAAGAGAGAGATCATGTACAACGTTGTCCAAATAAATGCATTCAATACATTCATATATCTAATATGATGCATTCGATTTCACTTTCTGTTGTATAGTTCAATAAACATTCAATGTTGACTTCCTATTGCATAGTTCAATTTAACATCATGTTGTGTAGTTCAATGCACATTAAGATAACAAATCTGATGCATTTAATACACATTCTATGTTGTCCATCGCATTACCAGATCTCTTCTAATACATTCAATTTAACTTCGTGTTGAAAGCACATATCTTAAATCAGGAATTGAAGCATGGAATTGGAAATGAACTTTGATGTAGCTGCTACAAATGCGGGACAGAAGATGATGTAAATGTTCAAGTGGAATCTGCAGATGGGGGTTTAAATGATGGGGCTACAAATGATGGGTTTGCCAATGAAGTTGAAACAGCACTAAAGGATTGTAAATATTATGTTTGACGAGGGCTTTTTTTTGCTGGCCACCTGACGTTTTATTTTCTGCTATTGTGGAATGCTACCCAAATAAAATGGTTTATATTTCACAATTGGGTAGCAATAACAATGGTTTTGTTTTGCTACTTCTTTCTTCTCATACCAATAGTTAATCTTGCAATTGGTGCCTATTCTATGGCAGTGAAATTTTTAGTGTGTTGTGAGAAGTATAAGGCTGTACCAATTATATTTGTTGCCAGATTACACCATCTCATGATTTTACAGCTTCTGGAGAACACCCAAATGCAGTTGTTGTATGCGGCCCACATTATGTCAATTGTGTGCTATGTTAGATCGATTGCAAAAAGAGACCCTTCAGTTTTAATTCAGGTTTTCTAAACAATATGTTAAACATATACGTGCATATACATTATACAGACAAACACTATGATATATACATGGAGAAAGAGAAAGAGAAAGATGGAGGTCGTTAGCTACATGACAAAATAAAATGGAGCAGCACTACAAGTAAATGAGCCAGCAACATTCCTACAAAAGGTATTGGCTTTTCCACTACATTACCATTTCTCCTCTATTACATTTTTTCCCTATTGTTTCTTCAATGATGTTTCTTTACTCACTGGTATTTTTTTCATTTTTTGTGATAATTCTTTTTAAGTATAGATTAAAGTTTTTAATACGTTGTTCTTACTCATATTTTACTATTTATTTTATTTAGCATTGAAAAAGAAGAAGAAAAAGGGCAGCAGGTATACCACCATAATGAAACTACATTTTATTTTTATTTTTTTTCGGATCCTTTTCAGTTGCTTTACTTCAGATTTCTCTTACAGTCATATTTATATTTTACAGTAGAGAGCTATGGAATAGGAAAACTAAAACAGATATATATGTAGCTATAGTTGAATATCAAGTTTATGTATAGCTTTTAATTTGTTGTTCTTTACCTATATGCATTTAATTATATTTTAGCATTTATTTTGTTTAAGTTAAGTAGAAAAAGATAGCATTGAGGTCACCTTTTATTGAAGAAGAAGCATACATATAGTTACTAATTAGTATTTATACATACATATCTAACTATAGAATATAGCAGTTAGCTTTGAAGGAATTTTACCGTAATATTGAAGCACACAATTATGGTCCCCCCATCTTCGATCTGAATATGTTGCATATGACTCTCCTTAGAACCTTTACAATATGAGAGAGATCACGTTATAACGTTGTCCAAATAAATGCAATTAATACATTTAGATATCTAATCTGATGCATTCGATTTCACTTTTTGTTGCATAGTTCAATAAACATTCAATGTTGACTTCATATTGCATAGTTTAATTTAACATCATGTTGCATAGTTTAATACACATTAAGCTTTCTAATCTGATGCATTCAATCCACATTCGCATGACTAGATCTCTTCCAATACATTCAATTTAACTTCGTGTTGAAAGCTCATATCTTAAATCATCAATTGATGCATGGAATTGGAAATGAACTTTAGTATGGCTGCTACAAATGCGGGACAGAAGATGATATAAATGTTCAGGTAGAAGCTACAGAGGAGGCCTTAAATGATGCGGCTACAAATGATGGGGCTGCCAATGAAGTTGAGACAGCACCAAAGGATTGGAAAAATTATTTTTGGCGATGGCTCTTTTTTGCTGTTCACCTAAGGTTTTATTTTCTGCAATTGTGGAATGTTACCCAAATAAAATAGTTTCCATTTCAAAATTGGGTAGCAATAACAATGGTTTTGTTTTGCTACTTCTTCCTGCTGATACCAATAGTCAATCTTGCAATTGGCACCTATTCTATGACAGTGAAATTTTTGGTGTGTTGTGAGAAGTATGAGGCTGTACCAACTATATTTGTTGCCGGATTACATCATCTCATGATTTTACATCTTCAAGAGAACACCCTAATGCAATTGTTGTTTGCGGCCCACATTATGTCAATTGTGTGCTATGTTAGATCGATTGCAAAATGAGACCCGTCAAGTTACATTCAAATTTTCTAAACACTATGTTAATCATATACATGCATATACATTATAAAGATAGACACTATGATACATACATGGAGAGAGAAATAAAGAAAGAGAAAGAAATGCCGTTAGCTACATGACAAAATAAAATGGAGCAGCACCACATGTAAAAGAGCCAGCAACACTCTTACAAAAGGTATTGACTTTTCCACTGCATTTCTATTTCTCCTCCATTACATTTCTTCACTATTGTTTCTTCACTAATGTTTCTTTACTCACTGGTTTTTTTTTTTTTTTGATAATTCTCTTTAAGTATTGATAAAAGTTTTTAATAAGTTGTTCTTACTCATATTCTACTATTAATTTAATTTAGCATTGAAGAAGAAGAAGAAGAAGAAGAAAAAGAAGAAGAAGAAAAAGAATAAGAATAAGAATAAGAAAAGGGAGCAGGTATACCACCCTAATGAAACTGAATTTTATTTTTATTTTTTTTCGGATCCTATTTCAGTTGTTTTACTTCAAATTTCTCTTACAGTCATAATTACATTTTACAGTAGAGAGCTATGGAATAGGAAAGCCAAAACGGATCTATATGTAGTTATAGTCGAATATCAAGTTTATGAATAGTTTTTAATATGTTGTTCTTTACCTATATGTATTTAATTATATTTTATCATTTATTTTGTTTCAGTTTAATAAAAAAAAAAAGCAGTGAGGTCACTTTTCATTGAAGAAGAAGCATACATATAGTTTCTAGTTAGTATTTATACATACATATCTAACTATAGAATATAGCAGTTTGCTTTGAAGGATTTTTTTCGTAATATTGAAGCACACAATTATGGTCCCACATCTTTAGTCTGAAAATGCTGCATGTGCCTTTGCTTAGAACCTTCACAATATGAGAGAGAGATCATGTACAAAGATGTCCAAATAAACGTAATCAATACATTTAGATATCTAATCTGATGCATTCGATTTCACTTCTTGTTGCATAGTTCAATAAACATTCAATGTTGACTTCCTATTGCATAGTTCAATTTAACATCATGTTGCATAATTCCATTTAACATCATGTTGCATAGTTCAACACACATTAAGATAACTACTCTGATGCATTCAATACACATTCAATGTTGTCCATCGCATTACCAGATCTCCTCCAATACATTCAGTTTAACTTCGTGTTGAAAGCTCATGTCTTAAATCAGGAATTGAAGTATCGAATTGGAAATGAACTTTGATGTGGCTATTACAAATGCGGGGATAGAAGATGATGTAAATGTTCAGGTAGAAGTTGTAGAGTGGATTTTAAATGATGGGGCAGCCAATGAAGTTGATACAGCACCAAAGGATTGGAAATATTATGTTTGGCGAGGGCTCTTTTTTGCTGGCCACCTGACATTATATTTTCTACTATTGTGGAACACTACTCAAATAATAGTTTCTATTTCACAATTGGGTAGCAACAACAATGGTTTTGTTTTGCTGCTTCTTCCTGCTCATACCAATAGTCAATTTTGCAATTGGCACATATTCTATGGCAGTGAAATTTTTTGTATGTTGTGAGAAGTATAAGGCTGTACCAACTACATTTGTTGTCGGATTACACCATCTCATGATTTTACAGCTTCTAGAGAACACACTAATGCAGTTGTTGTTTGCAGCCCAAATTATGTCAATTGTGTGCTATATTAGATCGATTGCAAAAGGAGACCTATCAGGTTTGGTTCAGGTTTACTAAACACTGTGTTAAACATATACATGCGTATACAATATATAGACAGACATTGTGATGTATACATGGAGAGAGAGAGAGAGAGAGATGGAGGCCGTTAGCAACATGACAAAATAAAATGGAGAAGCACCACAGGAAAATGAGCCAGCAACACTCCTACAAAAGGTATTGACTTTTCTAGTGCATTATCATTTCTTCTCCATTGCATATCTTCAATACTGTTTCTTTACTCTATGGTTTTTTTTTTTTTTTTGGTGATAATTCTCTTTATGTATAGATTAAAGTTTTTAATATGTTGTTCTTACTCATACTCTGCTATTTATTTCACTTAGCATTGAAGAAGAAGAAGAAGAAAAGGGCAACAGGTATACCACCGTAATGAAACTGCATTTTAATTTTATTTTTCTTCAAATCTGTTTCAGTTGCTTTACTTCAGATTTCTCTTAGAGTCATATTTACATTTATAGTAGAGAGCTATCGAATATGAAAGCCAAAACAGATCTATACGTACCTATAGTAGAATATCAAGTTTATTTTGTTTCAGTTTAATAGAAAAAGATAGCTGTGAGGTCACCTTTCATTGAATAAGAAGCATACATATAGTTACTAGTTAGTATTTATACATACATATCTAACCATAGAATATAGCAGTTAGCTTTGAAGGATTTTTACCGTAATATTGAAGCGCACAAGTCCCCCCCATCTTCAGTCTGAATATGTTGCATATGCCTCTGCTTATAACCTTTACAATATGAGAGAGATTGTGTACAACGTTGTCCAAATGAACGCAATCAATACATTCAGATATCTAATACGATGCATTCGATTTCACTTCTTGTTGTATAGTTCAATTTAACATCATGTTGCATAGTTCAATACACATTAAGATATCTAATCTGTTGCATTCAATGCACATTCAATGTTATCCATCGCATTACCAGATCTCCTCAAATATATTCAATTTAACTTCGTGTTGAAAGCTCATATCTTAAATCAAGAATTGAAGCATGGAATTTGAAATGAACTTTGATGTGGCTATTACAAATGCGGGGGCAGAAGATGATGTAAATGTTCAGGTAGAAACTGCAGATGGGTTTTTAAATGATGGGGCTACAAATGATGGGGGCTGCCAATGCAGTTGAGACAGCACCAAAGGATTGGAAATATTATGTTTGGCGAGGGCTCTTTTTTGATGGCCACCTGACGTTTCATTTTCTGCTATTGTGGAATGCTACGCAAATAAAATAGTTTTCATTTCACAATTGGGTAGCAACAACGATGGTTTTGTTTTGCTACTTCTTCCTGCTCATACTAATAGTCAATCTTGCAATTGGCACCTATTCTATGGCAGTGAATTTTTTGGTGTGTTGTGAGAAGTATAAGGCTGTACCAACTATATTTGTTGCCAAATTACAACATCTCATGATTTTACAGCTTCTAGAGAACACCCTAATGCAGTTGTTGTTTGCGGCCCAAATTATGTCAATTGTGTGCTATGTTAGATAGATTGCAAAAGGATACCCATCAGATTTGATTCGGGTGTCCTAAACACTGTGTTAAACATAAACATGCATATGCATTATACAGACAGACACTGTGATATATACATGAAGAGAGAAAGAGAGAGGTGAAGGCTTTTAGCTACATGATAAAATGAAATGGAGCAACACCACAAGCAAATGAGCCAGCAACTCATACAAAAGGTATTGACTTTTCCATTGCATTACCATTTCTTCTCCATTGCATATCTTCACTACTGTTTCTTTACTCCATGGTATTTTTTTTCTTTTTTTTTTTGTGATAATTCTTTTTATGTATAGATTAAAGTTTTTAATATGTTGTTCTTACTCATGCTCTACTATTTATTTTACATAGCATTAAAGAAGACGAAGAAGAAAAGGGCAGCAGGTATACCACCATAATGAAACTGTATTTTATTTTTATTTTTCTTCAAATCCAATTTCAGTTGCTTTTACTTCAGATTTCTCTTACATTCATAATTACATTTTATAGTAGAGAGCTATCGAATAGGAAAGCCAAAACAGATCTATACGTACCTATAGTAGATTATCAAGTTCATATATAGTTTTTAATCTGTTGTTCTTTATCTATATGTATTTAATTATATTTTATCATTTATTTTGTTTCAGTTTAGTAGAAAAGGATAGCTGTGAGGTCACCTTTCATTGAATAAGAAGCATACATATAGTTAATAGTTAGTATTTATACATACATATCTAACTATAGAATATAGCAGTTAGCTTTGAAGGATTTTTACCTTAATATTGAAGCACACAATTATGGTCCTTCCATCTTCAGTCTGAATATGTTGCATATGCACCTTTACAATATGAGAGAGATCGTGTACAATGATGTCCAAATGAACGCAATCAATACATTCAGATATCTAATATGACGCATTCGATTTCACTTCTTGTTGTATAGTTCAATTTAACATGTTGCATAGTTCAATTTACATTAAGATATCTAATCTGATGCATTCAATACACATTCAATGTTATCCATCACATTACCAGATCTCCTCCAATACATTCAATTTAACTCCGTGTCGAAAGCTCATATCTTAAATCAAGAATTGAAGCGTGGAATTTGAAATTAACTTTGATGTGACTATTACAAATGCGAGGGCAGAAGATGATGTAAATGTTCAGGTAGAAGCGGTAGGTGGGGTTTTAAATGATGGGGGGCCAATGCAATGCGGTTGAAGACCACCAAATTGGAAATATTATGTTTGGCGAGGGCTCTTTTTTGATGGCCACATGACGTTTTATTTTCTGCTATTGTAGAATGCTATCCAAATAAAATGGTTTTCATTTCACAATTGGGTAGCAACAACAATAGTTTTTTTTTTTTTTTGGCTACTTCTTCCTGCTCATACCAATAGTCAATCTTGCAATTGGCACATATTCTATGGTAGTGAATTTTTTGGTGTGTTGTGAGAAGTATAAGGACTGTACCAACTATATTTGTTGCCAAATTACAACATCTCATGATTTTACAGCTTCTAGAGAACACCCTAACGCAGTTGTTGTTTACAGCCCAAATTATGTCAATTGTGTGCTATGTTAGATCGATTGCAAAAGGATGCCCATCCGATTTGATTCAGGTGTTCTAAATACTGTGTTAAACATAAACATGCATATACATTATACAGACAGACACTGTGATATATACATGGAGAGAGAAAGAGAGATGAAAGCTTTTAGCTACATGAAAAAATGAAATGGAGTAGCACCACGGGCAAATGAGCCAGCAACACTCCTACAAAATGTATTAATTTTTCCACTGCATTACCATTTCTCCTCCATTGTATTTCTTCACTATTGTTTCTTCACTGCTGTTTCTTTACTTGCTGGTATTTATTTTTTTTTTTTGTGATAATTCTCTTTAGGTATATATTAAAGTTTTTAATATGTTGTTCTTACTCATATTCTACGATTTATTTCATTTAGCATTGAAAAAGAAGAAAAAGAATAGGACAGTAGATATACCACCATAATGAAACTGCATATTATTTTTATTTTTCTCCAGTTCCTGTTTCAGTTGCTTTACTTCATATTTTTTTTACAGTCATATTTACATTTTACAGGAGAGAGCTATGGAATAGAAAAGTCAAAACAGATCTATATGTGGCTATAGTCGAATATCTAGTTTATGTATAGTTTTTAATAGGGTTAATTACACTAATGGTCCCCATTCTTTTAGGTTTGTAACGATTTCATCCCCATTCTTTTTTTTTAGCAGATATCATCCTCATTCTTCCATTTATTCTCACAGAGGGTCCCCAAATCACTATTTTTCACTATTCTGACAATTTTATGATAATTTTACCCCTTGACTTAAATAAATTAAAATAATAAAAAAATATACAATGAAAATATTGCAATTAATCCCTTAATCTTTTCAAGAGTACAAATAAAAGCTCTCTTTATACACTTCAATTCCAGTAATTACTCAGTCATTCTTAAATCTCTCTTAAATCCTGCCAACTACTCAGCCATTCACCCGTAGCCGTCGCCGCCGCCGCCGCCAATGGCGGGAACCCAACTCCTTTCGCTACTCAGCTTTCTCATTTTTCAAAAAATACCACACTAACCCCCCCAAATCCGACGATGTAGTGGAGTTGTCGCTGTTTCCCGCCACTTGTTCTTTTTCCGGGGCTATACTCCATTTCTGATTTTTGAGTTCATTCTTGCATGATGATGCACACTCTCCTCCATACTGACCTCCGGTTCGGAGTAATCTACACTAACTCTGCTAGTGGCACGGCGGAAGTGGGCTGCGTGAGTGGAGAACCTATTATATGACTTGGCAAAATGAAGCCCAATTTCTCTATAATACATATCATTTTAGAATTCAACCCCAAAAAATTCTCAACTGTTCTTTCTATCTTGTCCTTTCCATCAAATGCTTTAATTTTTACTTTGAAAGTCATTGAAATGGCTTCTTCTCGTCAATTTCAAGAATGTTTTGATTCCTTTGATTGTAAAATCCGGCGAGGATCTAAAGCTCAAATGTGTCTCCACAAGATTTTACGCATAATTTCCACCGTACCACCTCGTATTGCCACCGTCAATCCGCCCTCTTCTGTCTCAGAAACAGAAAAGAAAGGGTCGGAAGTTGAATTTTTTGAATTGAAGGAGATGGTAGAGGAATCTCATGTGTACACAACTGGTGGCGTGGAAATTTGAGTTTGAGTAGTACAAGCTGTAGGAGGCCGGCGGTCCATTGGACTTTACCGATGATGAATGCGATCAACTAGTTGTATTTTTATTTATTTGTACTTTTAAAAGATTAAGGGCTCAATTGCAATACTTTTATTGTATTTTTTATTCCTATCATTTTAATTTATTTAAGTTAAAGGGTAAAATTGTCATAGAATTGTTAGAATAGTGAAAAATAGTGATTTGGGGACCCTCTGTGAGAATAAATGGAAGAATGGGGATGATATACGCTAAAAAAAAAGAATGGAGACCATTAGTGTAATTAACCCTTTTTAATATGTTGTTCTTTACCTATATGCATTTAATTATATTTTATCATTTATTTTATTTCAGTTTACTAAAAAAAGATAGCAGTGAGGTCACCTTTCATTGAAGAATAAGCATACATATAGTTACTAGATAATATTTATACATACATATCTAACTATAGAATGTAGCAGTTAGCTTTGAATAATTTTTACCGTAATATTGAAGCACACACTTATGGTCCCACATCTTTAGTCTCAATATGTTGCCTATGCCTCTCCTTAGAACCTTCACAATAAGAGAGAGATCTTTAACAACGTTGTCCAAATAAATGCAATCAAACCAAATTGCGAAAATCAAATTGCAACTGTCGATTTTTTATCCAGTCGGTTTTTATCTTTAATTTTTATTTTTTCTGAATTACTTTTTCTAAGGTGGTGATGCATTCGCCGACATGATTGCATTTGTTGAGGGTGGTGTTTGTTCGTGGGTGGGCGAGCTTGGGTGAGAAAGATGAAACATTTATTTTTTCTAATTTTTTTTTGTGTTCGGGCTTGGGTGAGAAAGATGAAACATTTACTTTTTCTAATTTTTTTTTTTTTTTGTGTTCATATGTTTTAAATAAAATTTATCTGTACCTATTGAAAAATTATGAGATTTTTTTAACAATCCTTCTTTGTTTTTTGTTGTTTTATTACTTTATTTTATTTTTGTTTATTTAAAAATATGGGCAAATTCGTCATTTAATGGCCAATGACGATTTTTGCTACATAATTGAAATGTTGAGGACGGATTATGCTCAAAAAAGGTTGAGAGAAGATTTATTACATTTAACAAATATTGAGGATGAAAAGTGCAAATTTCCCATTTTCTAATGGTGAAGAGATTGCAGTGTTGGACGTGAAGAACCAAATTTCGAAACATAGTTTTAAGATGTACCTAAAAGTTGAAGATGTAAATGATTGGTTGAAACATCACGTTGTAATTAATTATGATGTCAATGTTGAAGTAAGACACTTCAATGAGTAATGATATTCATAATCACTTTCTAACGAGTAGTCAGTCTACGTTCCATTACTCAATTATAGTAATTATTCATAGTGGCTAACTATGAATAACGTTACTCAATTAGAGTAAATAATTACTCCAATTGAGTAATGCTACGGAAGCTCACTACTGGTGATGAGCGACCATGAATATCATTACTCCACTTTAATTGATCGAGACAAAATAAAAAAAGGTGGATTGTTACATGGTTAACAAGAGACTATAACTTGTGGTATTTTTGGATGCACAAGATGTTATTTTTCATATTTTAGATTAAATAAAGCCAAAAAAAACATAGTTCCATCCTTGATCAAAATTTAAACCCAATATAGGGCAATACTATTATTTGAAGTGCGTACTCCAAATAAGGAAAGGATTGTGGAGTCTGACTCAGGGTCGGCCCTAGCCCTAGGCGGTTGCTTAGCCGCCTAGGCTCCCCCCAACCATTTAGGACCCAAAACTTTTGGCCCATTTTTTTTTTTTTAAAAAAAAAAAAATCAACCTACTTATATGTCAAATGAGCCTAAATTGAATACAAGTCCAAATCTAACATATATTATCTATCTTAATCTAGTCTTTAAATTGTAGACCATGCAAATTTTCATTTAAACCTCATTTTAGAAATCTTTTATCTTGAATCAAAAACCATTTTTCAAATTGTTAGAATTGGAGCAATAAATAAAAGGAAAAAAATAAAGAAAGAAGAATTTATACAAGTTTGCCTCAATGTGAGACTAGGTCTGTCTTCGAGCCGCACTTCTGATATTTTCATTATAATGAATTATGGTCTTTGTTTATAAGAGATTAGTCATATATATAACAACCCAATGAAAGTTCCATAATTATAATAAAACTTTAAAGAAATCAATATAATCAATGTCGATTTAGTAACTGTGTACATGCAAAATAATAAAGCACCTTCTTTTTTTCCTAAATGCTCAAATGTTGATTTTTAAAAATACGGCAATTCTAAAACAAAAATTTATCAAACACTTAACTGATTTTTTCTATAGCTAATTATTCATCGTCACAGCTAAAACTGATTCTCTTAAAATCTCCAAATCAAACTCTAATATTGTCCCCATAATTGGTATCTCAATTTCACAATGCAATGAACTCGAAATCTCGTCTATATTATAATGTCTAAAATTACATCTCAATAGACCAATCATTAGGGATGGCAATTTAAACCCCCCCCTCCCCCGTCCCAGTCCCCCTTGTTTAACATTTCCCGCCCGGATAATCGGGTATTGAATTGGTGCTGGGCGGGAAAAATCTCAAATGGCGGGGTGAGAGGCGGGTTCGAGGTGAAGTTTTTTTTTTTTTAAATATTTTAATATTGAAAATAAAAAAAAAAAAAAAAAAATATAAGCAGGGGCAGAAAGCGGGCGGTAAGCCGCCCGCTTGACCGACCCGACCCGACCCGACCCGCCCGATTTAAGCGGGGCAGGCGGGTATGGGGTTAATTCCCGACAGGCGGGACGGGGGCCGACCCGCCCCGAACCCGCCCGTTGCCATCCCTACCAATCATATCCGACACACAAATCTCACTACTAGCGTTTGTGTCGGTCACACTTGCTAGGACGATTTATGCAACTACGCTCGGAGAACTAAATCATAATAACGTATCCAAGCCAAATTATAGTATCTAGGGCTCGTCAAGTCGATCTACAGTTCTTAAGCGACCAAGAAATCTCCCGACACCACCATACATACAAGTGCAAGACCCCAACACACAGTGAAGTAACATCAACATGTGTGTATATCTAACACATTTTGAAGGGGCACTATACACATAGAATGATCCCCCCAGATTGTCAACCCAGGCCCTCTTAATGACCATCAAGTAGTCTCCTCGACCTCGAGTATATATAATGACTCAATTTTTTAAAGAATATTTTATTAAATAAGTCCGATACAATTAAAAAGCCCTTATGTTTTTTGCTCAAAATTACAAATGGTTCCAACATATATTTCAGAGTAAACATAATTCACTTTATATATATAAATACATTTTCCCTTTTTCATATTATAAATCGAGAGTCCCAACAACCGCAACAGAAGGTTAGTGTACTTTAGACACATCTTCCAACAGTTCTGGTGACCTCTACTATCTACTCTAATAAAATATATAAACTTGAACTTAATATTTAATTCGAGCAATGCTTGTTGTACATATCAAACATTATATAACCAGGGATTTGATCTCCTCTCCATGGTAGAGATGAGTTATAAAAACCACTGGACACTTGTCCAATGACCACTAGACAAGTGTCAACCACTTTTCACTTGTCCAATAATTACTGGACAAGTATCTAGTGACATTCATAACTCTTCTCCATTGTAGGAACGATATCAATTCCCAACATAACCATTTACAGAAGACAACATGGCAGTGGCAATAAGTCATGATTTGATTTGGATAACATGTGGGCTCCATAAGGTTCATTTGTACTATTTTCCTCAAAATTGTTTAGCTCAATTTTGGTTAAATTTTTTAAAAAAAATTGTTTTCAACTATATTTTATGACACCTATAATTTTTATCAACTTTTAACTAAATATTTTATCAACTTTTATCAAAAACACCTAAAAAAACTATTTTTAATTAATCAGCCATTCATTTGATTCCAGTTATTATGATTTTAATGATTTACAAAGAAAAAATTGATGACTATATAGTTGAAGTTTTGATATATACTAATATGATTTTAACTTATAAGTTAAATATGTTTTTATATAAGGTTATTAGTTTTATAATTTTTATTTATTTATTTATTTATTTTCAAGTGGATGAAGCATTTTTTTTTTGCAAGTTGTCGCGGTATATGCTCAAATTTATTAGAGTGATTTTGTCGATCTAATTAAGACAATGATTGTGCCGTAATATTGAGTGAAAAAATTATAGAATTTTATGTGAATTATTCCAATATGAAAAATGTATTTTATTAATAGAATGAAAAGTTTATTTTTATCTTTTTTTCCTCTAATAAGTGATGATAATTTATTAGAATTAGATTTTTAGCACGATCAAACATTTCTCCACCCATTTAAATAATTCTATTAATTTCCACAAACTCTCACTATACAAACGGCCTCTAATATTTTGATTATAAAGATTGGTACTCTCATTTTTTACTTGGTTCAAGACTTGGAGGGCATGTGGGAAAATATTGAAAGCAGTGTATAATAGTTTGGCAATAATGAAGTTATTTTGTATTAAGTAAAAAAATTACAGAATCCTTGTGAATTACTTCAATATCATATGTTTTTCATATTGGAATAATTATAATAAATTATCATCATTTATTAGAGGGAAAAAAAAAGATAAAAAGAAACATACTACATACGTTATTTCATTGCCTTAATTAGATAGACAAAATCACTCTAACAATCTTGAGCATATACAACAGCAACTTGAAAAAAGAAAAACATGCTCCATCCACTTGAAGAAAATAAACAAATAAATAAATAAAAATTATAAAAATATATTTAACTTAGTTAAAATCATATCAGTATAATATCATAACTTCAACTATATAATCATCAATTTTTCTTTGTAAATCATTAAAATCATAATAACGTAAATGAAATCAAATAAATGGCAAAGTAATTAACATTTTTTTGAAGTTTTTTATAAAAGTTGATAAAAATTGTAGGACCCATAAAATATGTAGTTGAAAATGAGTTTTAAACAAAATTTAAAAATATATTTCCCAAAATTAAATCATGAATTGTAACCACTATCATATCATCTTCTACAAACGGTTATGTAATGCTTGATGTACAAAGGTTTGGCCAAGAACCAATCCCGTTGTGACTTCTAGTGCATATTAGGCAATCCTATTACCATTGTGACTCCCATTATAAATGCCCTAACCGATAAGTATGCAACACCTTATGTGCCTAGGGATGGCAAAATGGTCGGGCTGCTCGTGAGCCCTTCGCCCAATCTGTGATAGTCCGATCCGGTTTGTTAAAGGCCTGAAAAAAAAAGGGAATCCAGGGCCAACCAGTGGATTTGTACGTGGACCAGGCCCGCCCACGAGCTTCAACGAGCCCAGGCCCGAAAATAAAAAGGGAGAATCCATGGGCAGTCTCGTGGATTGGTCCGTAGACCAGACCCACCCACAAGCCAGTACGACTTGTGGCTAATTTGGTCTCAGCTTCCTATAAATATCCTCCTAAATTTTTCATACTTTTCACAAATTCACAATTCTCTCAACCTACACAATTCGAAAAAATTATATTGTCAATATAAACTCTTTTATTGTGCAATTTATAATTGAATTTCTATATTTCTAACTTTTTAACATTTCTACATTTTTAGTTATCTACATTCTACATTTCTAATTATCTATATTCTACATTTTTACTTCTACATATCTATTATCTACATGGATTAATAAAATTTTCAAGGAAGTGCCAAGTCTACCGATAACCAAATTAATGATGGATTTAGTGGGTTAAATGATATTCCAATTCTTGAATTTGGTAATGATTTTGAGGTTGGGAACACTGGTCCAAATATTGATTTAGATGATATCGACGAAGAATTAGAAACGACCAACACTTCTGCGTCGACTACTAAACGAAGAGCCGCAAAATAAAAGGCTCGGTGTTGCGATCATTTCAAGTTAGTGCAGACCGATGCAACTACAGACGAACAACCAATTTTCAAGGCAGTGTATAATTATTGTAAACAACCTTTTGCATGACAAAAAGGTGGTGGCATGAGCCATCTAAACTGACATTTTCCTAAACATATGCAAAAGCATGGAAGAGTTGATACAAATCAAGCTCAACTGCATTTCGGATCTCTCGGATCTACTAGTTCTTTTCCGAATCTTCAAAACTGGGTTTATTCACAAGACTCTATGCCCTGGGAAGGCATGACTCAGTTGGTAGCCAGTGGTGAATTCTCGCTTAGCATAGTGGAGAAAGCCCTCACTTCACATGATTTGTACAAATGTATCTTCAACCAATGTATGTGCCCTTTGCTAGAAAACTCTATTCGTGCTGATATTATTGCTTCATATAATAAAAGTAACAAAATATAATAAATGAATTAACTAAATATTCTAGTGTTGTAATTCACTTCGGACTTATGTTACAGTAATTCAATAACTTATGATAATTTAGAAAAAAAACATTATGTAAAACGTATGATTTTTATGCAGAAAAAACCGGTAGGAACATTAGAAGACCTCCTGCACCAATCCCATCTTCGTCATCAAATAACCCTGATGATTATTGGAGTTTCCTTCTTTAGGAAATCGACAATCTAGTTCTTTTTCTTCGCTTTCACATGTGTCAAATGTAGAAACAAATATTAGAGACAAACATTTAGAGTTAACTAAATATTTTGATCATGACATGCTTAATCTATTAGATAAATATGAGAAAAATAATTTTGATATACTTAGGTGGTAGAGACAAAACAAGCATCAATACTTAATTGTTTTTATTATAGCACGCGATCTACTAACACATTCGGTATCAACTGTAGCATCGGATGTTGCTTTTAGTACATGTGGTAGGATTCTGATTGATATAAGATCAAGACTAAAATCAAACATATTAGAGAGTTTAATATGTTTAAAAAATTGAAAATATGCAGAACTTCAAATCCAAGATAAAAGTAAACCTGATATTGGTCAAAGAGCTGCAAGAACTAGATACATAAAATATAACTATAGTTTGTATAATTTAATTTAATTTTTATTCATATTAACTTTTAGGTGTTGATATTTAAGTTTACAAAAAATTGTGATCGTGTACAATTTTAACTCCACCTATCCTAATAATAGCCGGTCCCAAAGCCCGGAAAAATGAAAAGAGTTTGAAATTTCAATTTTATCATAACTTATTTCTAACTTTTTAAACATATATATATATATATATATATATATATTCACGTGTGGCCCGCAGCTTGACCCGTGGGGCCCATAGGCCACAAGCCAGTCTGAGCTCAACTTTTGTGGACGGCTCGGCCCATCTCTTCATGGGCCGAGCTCGGCCGGTCCAAGCCGGCCTGACTCTGCCCATTGTCATGGCTAGATGTGCCAATCTTGATTTTTGGGTCATCGTGGAGCCTCCCTACATGATCGTCAAGTGACTCGTGGTTGTTTACCTATTTCGACACCCTTCTGCGACAATGTTCCATAAAATGCATGACGCATCATATACATGTATCCATGATGCATGTCACGATATATATTATGGTGCAATACTGCACTTAAACTCATGTCACATAAAAAGTAAATAAAAATTGTGAATTCAAAACATTAAAAATGGAGAAATTATCTCCTATCTGAACTAGATAAAAATCGTGGAAACAAAGAGGATGAAAATGAAAGATACGAGATTTTTCACTATGCAAGAAATTATTGCAATACTAGACGTGAAATTCTCACAGATTGAGCTCAATTTGGTACAACTTACGCAAATTCATTAAAATGCTCCGATCGGTGAAGAGGCCGCCATGCTAAAAATCGGGTTATAACAAGATATGACTAGTCCTTTAAACACTATTCCAACACTGGTATTCATTCAACCAAAATTGGCTCGCTACGAGGATAATTGAGTCTTCATGTTATGGCACGAAAGACACAATAATGTCTATTATGTTACTATTGCAGGATGCAGAATGACTTACCCTAAAAAAGCAGCAATCTTGGGGGGATGGAATTGTATACATCATGTTATGTTATGCGTCAATATCCCTATGAATGTTGAGAGAGAGTACATATTTCCCCTGGACTACTGGGAGAGGGAATGGACAAGGGGTGGAACTGGCTTGGACAGTTCAATTCAGTACAACTCTTTTTTTTAATATTTTCAGAATGATAATTTCTATTCAACAACAATTATTATACATTATAAAGAAGATGTAGCAAAGTTTATACACTAGGCTAACCTAAAACACATGTTTCTTCCTCTTGCACTTGTTTTCTTCCCAAACTATTATTGTCAATGAATGAACGACACAAACAATAAACAATAAACGGACAAAGTTTTACATTGACTCTGTGAGAGAACGAAAAGAAAATAGAGAGATATATGACAATAAAAGGGGAAAAGAATAATTCTATATTGCTCCCAGAAGGAATTTCAGTCGTGAAAGGCATTACCTAGCAAAAAGAGGAAAACCACCAATGCCCTCAACATTATGAATCATTTGCCTTTTCATACTTCTGCTCTACCTGATGATCGTTGCTCTCTTCCTGCTGAGTGCTTGAACTCTTTCCCTCGCTTGAAGATTTTTCATCCGGTTGGGTGCTTAACATCTGTCCCTCGTTCAATGACTTGCTGCTGTTTGCTTCTTCGACAGTGTTGGGCTTCCCCTGTTGAGTTCGATTTTGTCCCCTCAACAATGTTAGTAATGCACACAAGTCAATGTTTTTTTTTTTTTTGGGAAGGTCAAGTCAAAGTGATTTGCTCAAGTACTTTATATATTATAAAAACATAAAGAAATTACTGAAAAACAAGTGTCTTCCACAGTATATCGCATTACATCAGCGATAATTACCCCAGAATATTTCGTCCACAAAAAATGTTATGTTCAACCCAAAGCAAAGTAAACAATTTGAAGCACGTAAAACATTTGAGCTCAAGAAATGAAGAGAAGAATGCAAAATACGTGCACGAGGTAGAAAACATGATAATCATATGAAAATGCAGGAAGCATAATTACAAATCACCAAGAAAATAAGAAAGCACAAACATTAGTACCACCGAAAACTTGATGCTAGTGCACCAGACAAGAAGGGAACTGCATGTCATATAAGATTGCTATGAAAATATGTAGACTGCAGACTAATATCAGCAACAAATGGTAAATTCACAGAAGAAATAATAAAATAGAATTGAGTCACTCCATACCCACAGGAATACTAAAAGTGGGGAATACAATCGGTCTTAACATGAAAATGGGAGTTTCTTAACTGACCTTGTTCCTGTCACGCCATCCTAGTCCAAATGGTCGAGATAGCAAACTAATCTTCCTTGTTGACGTGTCCTGTGAATCTTGATTACTTCGAACTGGAGAAGAATCTTGCTGTGTCGATCTGCCATGTGCAATCATACTGAGTATTATAACAACCATGGAGGCGTAGAATGCCTTTTTTCAAAATAAGTGCAATGCCTTTATCAATAAAGGCACCAAAAAAATGGAACGGTGTCCAAAATCCAGAGACACAGAATACATAAAGAATAAGCTTAAGCATTCATGCTATTCATTCATGCACTGTATTGTATATATATTGAAGTGACGACAACAGCTCTGATACGTTAAATTGAAAAATCAAGAAGAAAAGCAAAGAAATTAGAAATAAAATGGTATTGAAGCAGTTTTCTTATAACCAATGTCCACATCTAAATGAGATATCAAGGCAAGAGCAAATCTAAAAAATTACAGTTTACCGTGGGGATGGTTGTCCTTTGTTTTGTCCAGACTGGTACTGCAAGGTAGCCTCCAACATAGACTCTGCCATGACCACCCTCTTTTCCATGTCAGCCAGGGAACTAGTAGCTTCTTCATATTTCTCCTGCACGTGGTCATTGCAGCAACATACAGAAACTCGATTATCAGTACATCAAATGTGAAATTTTTGAAGCTTGCAGCACAAGACAAAATACCAAATAATAAAAAATAAAGCTTGTCTAACCAAGAAAACTGGACATGGTTATCAAACCCAACCCAGCTGATTGACCCCCACAGCATTAAGTCACTAGATTATCGGTTCAATCGGTGGGCCACTAGTCAAATCATGGATATAAATAAAAACATACTACTTAAAAAAAATGGTGCATAAATATAACCGCGAGTAATGCATTGCATAAAATACCTCAGTAATAAAAGGATGAATAATGCTCTAACTATTCTCATTTTTCACAAATCAAATCATAGATATATTTCGAGTTTTTTCTTCATTCATGTTTCCTTAAAAAGTTTTCATGGACATCTACATTACTATTTCTTTCATCATTGGTGTATCAAGAAAGGCCGTGATTGATATACTGGGTATCATAAACTATCTCTCTCTCTCTCTCTCTCTCCTTTCTTAATAGATTTTTTATTGGGAAATACAAACAACAAACCATCCATAGTAGCTTTAGGAAAAAGCAGTGGACATAATCCATAGGTCCCAGGATCGAAACTTGCAGAAGCATGGGAAGAATATTAACAAGCCAGACCCGTTTGATTATTTTGCGTTGCTGGTTCTTTAGAAACTAGAAGGGTTTGACGGGTTTTGAGTGGTGCTAGCAAAACCAGTCGAAAAGACCAACTCAGACTGGTTTGATAATCTTAAGTTTCTGGTCAAACCTGCAAGTCTGGTCATATTTTAATAACCATGCTACTGATCAAACAGCCGTCTTAGACAAGAAGAGCTACAATCAGAGGTGAGCAAAATCCCCAGAAACTAGACAAACCGCGCCGGTCACAAACCAGACAAGCCAGTTGGTCTGGTTGTAGGGAAATAAATATTGAATCGGGTCAAGTATCACTGAGAACTAGATGGTTCAGTCTATTTCTCAGTTTCTTTTGTAAAAAACCAGAACCAGCAAGCCTTATTCTTTAAACTTTATGCATTTGTTTGAATTCTGATTGGTTGGTACATTTTCACCAAACCACACCTGATCTATGATATAAAACGACAGGTTTCTTTGCTCGTGTACTCCCTAATCTCCATTCCTTTCATCTCTATTTGCTCCATACTCACAAATACCCCATCTGCAATCTGACCCAATCCCAACCTCTTTCACCTGCTCCAATCACACACATTTACATGTATATAAAACCACTAACACGAAAACACACGTATACATTGCACACTCACAGCTCAAGACCAATGCATCTACACGTACAAATTCACAAATCGACACCACTTAACGTGATGAAGAAAAAAGAAAAAACTACCCATCCAAGAAAAATAGGAATAGAGAGAGACCAACCAGGCAACCACATTGAAGAGAGCCCAGATCCTACTTTTCTGTCATTATTAGTCATGGCATGTAAACAGGTTGAATCTCGGCCATACTTTTTTTTGCTTCAGTTTTATTTTTTATTTCTTGTGAAATCTCATCGTTTTGTTTTTGGCCAACGGATTTGTAAGGACCGGATCCCGCTTCTCAGGATTCTGCCCCAACCTCTAATTGGTACGAACATTCAACTTAAATGTCTTATAAGGTAAAAGTTTTGGATTCGAATTGCTGGAAACGCAAAAGAAATCTATGAGAGATAAGATGGGTATAGACTCTCTTGCCCAATTAGTACTAGCATTCAACTTAACTACCTTCGAATCGCTGGGGACACGAAAGAAATGTGTGAGGGATAAGATGGACACAGGCTCTCCCAAAGTGGACAGTATCGACAGCTGGGCTGGGGCAAGATCCCGGAAAGAGGGATTGCAGTCATTACAGGCTCCACAAGAAAATCTTGGTATCATCTGCAAAAAATAATCTGTTCCTGCAACTGCATGACATGGGTATATTGAAAATTGCATTTACACCATCCAATTTTAATAAAGAGGTTGAAGTTCTAAATGAGATATGGAGTAACTCAGGTTCTCCTGCAAGGTTGGCAGAGGAGGATGAATTGTGGTAGAAGTTGGCGGTAAGTTTACAGTGCACCAAACTAGACAGGACTAGTGTAACCAGTTCAGTTCTCCAATCTCCCAGATAACCGACCAATTCTGTATGAAAGCAACTAAAACTTTTCCTTACGGTTCAATTAGGTTCTTTCCAAAACCGTAACGAACTTGATAGTTCCCACCCCTAACTACAACAGATAAAGCTAGATAAAATTAATGTGGATAGATAGTTCTAAGCGAATTGCAGTATTATTTAATCACAGAGACAATGGAGGCTCTAGAAACAAATCTGAAGACAATATCCAGGAGGTTTTATTTTATTTTATTTTATGTTAGTGTTTGGCATGGAAGGAGACCTGGAATGTATTCTGACTCCGTATAATCAAAGAGAGAGATAAAATCTATGTAAACCATCTTGGGTTCACAAGAAGATGAACAACCACCAATCAGCTATTGCTTTCATTGTGCAGCTGACGTTATTACTATATGCCATCATTATGGCCATCAGGAACTGAGTCATCAGAACCATGCACAGAAAATGTACAGGAGTTTGGAAATGACCATTAAGCATTCTTACAGTGATCTGGAGAGAAAGAAATGGATGACTTTCTGAAAATATTTATTTTTTATTGGATTCTCTCATTTCTTCATTTTCTTGTCATGGCATATATAAGAGTATTAGAAGATTATTTTGTTAATAACCTATTTTTCCTTGCCAGAACTATACCCAATCCTTCCTTTCTTTGTCCTTTCCTAGAAGAAAATTTTCTGGATATTAAGATTGCTTTTAACTGCATCGCTGCATCCCCTTGATGCTAAAGTCATGTTTATTTTTCATAAAAAATGGTATATAACATAATATGTTTACATCTCTGTCTCTCTTTCCCCATGTGTGCCTCCACCATATTAATCCCGAGGCCTAGATTTCTATGTACAGGAGAATGAAGACAACAGCCTCAACAACATGTATGTTCCTTCCTACTAAACTAAAAAATAAAAGAAATGAAAACTGAATAAGAAAAACAAAGGTAATAGGATGATCTGCAAATTAAGAGTAAACCTAAGAATGTCGGTTGCAAAAACACTTATAACAATTTAATAGCAAGGGAATTAAAAATCACACAACAGCACACACACAACTAGTAGTCTAGTATGATGTAGCATGCAAAAAATCTCACAGGAGAAAGAAACCTGAAGCACTTGAGCAGCATATCTTTGAGCAGCAGCATCTTGTTCAGCAAATCTGCGAGCATCCTCTGTCACCCTCTGCTCTTGTTCGACCCTCATCAAAATCTGTGACAGAAATCAAAGGCACGTGCCGTGATTAACTAAAGAATAACAGGAGACAACCATCAGTGGCATCATTGAATATATAGCAGCAATGCTACCTGAAGCATGGCATTTTCTTGTTCCTGCTTATCAGCAAGGGTCCGTCGTAACTCAGTGACCTCCCGCTCTAATTGCTCAACCTAAAGTTAAGAGCAAAATCAGCCAAAGGGTCGGATGAATAAAAGAAAATTTGTTATCAATACAATTATCAAAGCCAAACCACAAAGCAAATCTTAGAAGCACAAACTATTATGGGCTGAAATGCAAAAATGAAACTTTTCTCCTTATTACCCATGCTAAAAGAATCACAAATTAATAAAGACCAAATTCTGCTAAATATCTATGCTAAACACTGGGTCAGAATCCTACAAAGTTAAATAAAAACAGATGCAACATCAGAAAGATTGAATTTGCAGCATGCTGTTTAGCCAATAGTTAAGGCAGAGAACAGGATGAATTCAGGAAGGGTTAAGTTGCAAGATTTGTGAAGGAAAGCTGTCAATTTCAGCAAGGTTTTTCAGTGAACGATGAAGTATAGGGGGATGAAAGACAAGTTAAATGATTATAATAGAAAATAGGAAGAAATTTCAACCGAAAATGAAAAGATTCAGGTTGGTCGCAAAGATAGATGAGAAAACAGGATGACAAAGGAACATAAGTGGAGGAGAAACTCATATCAAATTGACATAAAATAATTACACAGTATTTCCTTCCCTTTTTTTCTCTCTTCGTATGCTCCTAGATTGCAAATATTACAATTCAGCAAGAACCAAGTTTACCTAAAGACCAAGCAAAATGAAACTAATAGCAGATGATCATCATATTATACACTGCCATGACATGATAAATAACCTCAAGGGAAACTACCATTTAAAACCAAAATGTTAATTTAACCGAGGTTGACCATATAATTCCAGGGTTCCAAGTGATTTTAACAACTCTGGCTACGTAATAGCTACTGTATCAAAAATATAGAAGGTATATACAGTAGCTATACAACTTATCCGATCAAAGATACTGTAGTTAATGTTGTTGCGAACCCCCAATTATCTGCTTGGGACTGCATATTAAAATTGAAGACGCTTCATAGAAAATTTCATGTCAATAACACAATTATGTCAACTAAACACCACGTCCTTTATAAATATTGTGATAGATGTTTTACAAAAACAAGCATTTAGCTAAATATACCAAAACCCATATGCAAGCTCATAGCTTCTTACTTACCCTCGCACTCAACTGCCGCCGGTTATCCTGCTTAACCATCTCCATTAATGCTGTTTCAAGTTCTTCAGCTCTGTAAAAAGAAAGTAAGAAAATATACGGAACATCAGTACTCCAAGAATTAAGCCTCATCATGTTCTCCAGAAGAAAAAAATGAAACCAAAAAAAAAAAAAAAAACATAGAAGTTTCTACAGAAAATGAATCCTGGACATTCTAAAAATATCTCTATCCTATGAACATGAAAGACTTTCAAACAACCAAGAGAGAACTATCACTGACAATCTGCTTGGAATTTTTCTAGCTGGCAGATTTCAGTCTCCACTTTTTGCAATCAAAGAGGGTCTCTTTCTACACAAGATAACCATAAAATGATGAAAGATGATTCAGTAAAAGCTATTTAGTATTTTTCTTCAACAAAAGAGATCACAATCAACTGATGTCAACTTAGCAGTTTATCTAATTTGGTACAAGAGTATGATTAATCATTAAGAATTCATTTTGTTCATAGTTATTACTATGTGAAGAACAGAAAATCAAAGTTACACAATAACTTAGAAACCCTTGTATATTGGCTTCTATAAATGCTAGAAGATTGCTTTAAGATATTCAAAGGAACATCATATGCAAAACCATTTCCTTGATAATATTTTTTATTGTTCTTTACACCAGAAAATTCATATGCGTCAAGAGAAGTAATCCAAAGTACAGATATTCTCAACAATGAGGGAAAAGAGAATTTTAATCCCAAGCATTGGAACAAAATGTTAGGAAGAGTTTAAAACAAGTGACGATTTTCATGCTCCATTCTTTGATATGGTACTTGAAGCTACACACAGAGAATCATATTTAGCAGTGGCACAACTAAAGAATTTTGTTTCAAATAAGGTAATAACACAATATAACTGCTACAGTTTTCAATAACACAGTATTATTCAATAACAAATCAAGAAGCAGCTTCAATATCAGAATCACATCAATACTAGTTGCAAAAATCATTATAACTGGTAGGCAGAATGATATGTCTCTTGAATCTCCGCTATAACATATCAATTTTTCTTAAAAACTCTATATTTCATGTTAAAAAAACTTTCATTTCGCCTCTTAAACTAATAATCACAAACCATTAATAAGAATCTAAGAACATAACAGATCAAACTCTTCCTCGACAAACAACATCGAGTGCACTAGATTTGTCATCCATTGTTGCCATTAACAAAATTGGTTCACAAAACACTCATGTCAACAATTATACAAGTAAAATTAAAAAAAAAAATTACCAAAAATAAATTTAAGATCCATTTCCGGTGGTAGAAATCAAAGAATTAAGTGCAACAACCAATCAAAAATTGCAAATTATCAGCCTTCCACATTTATAGAAAACTTAACTTTTGGGCACTCCCATTGATCCTATTTCAAAAACCAAAAAACCCACTAATTAGGGAATTAGGGAAAGGAGGGTGGGTTTGAATAAGAGGGGGTGTGGGTGGGTCCCATGGGGCCTCTTGCCATTGTGGAATTAGGAATGAAATATTGCAGCGCTTCTTGAGAAAGAAAAAAAGTCGTAAAATTTGATTTAAAAATAAAGTAGAATATCCCAACCCCCACTTTCTCCCTCCGCCCCTGCATGGAGACATAATTGGTTATTTCGATAGGAAAGAAAATATGGCATAGGGATCGAATTCGATGTTTTTAAGAATTATAAACATAAGCAAGTTTTGTGTTATCATCAACACAAAAGAAATGTCAAGTTTGAAAAATTGGACAGCATGGTTAATCATCCAGAATGGAGAAACAATAATCAATAGCAGAAACGATAAACTAAGTGTCTCGTGGAGTTTAAAAGTAGTTTTTTAGGAGATTTTGATAAACGTTGATGAAATGTGTAGTTGAAATATTGATAAAAGTTGTGGATCCCATGAAATATGTTGTTGAAAATGAGTTTGAGAAAAGATGAGTTTATTTTAAACTCTATCAAACATGCTCTAAACTTTATTCCTAATAAATCTGGGATAGCTATTCCTTTTTCGCCACTCTGTTTGACCAAAGTGAAAACAAAAAGAAAAGAAAAGATGGATTCATTTTGCGACAAATTAGTTTCTCTCCCAAGAAGACTTAATTATGAAAGAAATCAGCTATTTTCACATAATAGTTTCAACCATTATTGGAAGTCAACACTACTGCAAAAGTTGTACTCACCTGAGCTCAGATGATCGTTTTTCATCCAGTAACTTGCACAACTCAACCTTCAGCCACACCACCTGAACAAAATTGATAAATGCATCAGTTAGAAAAGGTTTTGTTTAGTCCAAGAAGAACAATCATGTTGACATGCCTTGACCAGTTCAAAATCAATACAGAACCATGTACGTGAGACATGATCATGTATACTACGTAAAACTCCAATACTACAGAACCAAATTAGATCAAATTTGGTCACATGAAACTTGCTTTTGCAATCTATGGACCACCTACAATTTTTACTTAACTTCTTTTTGTCAATGAGAGGAAGGGGGGACGAGAGAGAGTAGCGGGAAAGAATCAACAACAAAGTGACACAAAACACCAAGAATTTGAGTGTCAAACCATGATGGCACATGAAAAGAGAGAGTTAATCAGTAGATGGAGATTATGAGTTGTGCAAGAAAAGATCATACAATAAGCTACCTGTTCTTGAAGGTCTTTAACGGAATCTATCTCCATATCCCCATTCAAGCTCATATCTGGGTAGGCTGTGTCGCCATTTGTCTGTGCAGCCATTTCTTCTGTTTTATCAGCTCCCGCCATCATGGAATCAGGATCGTGTTTGAAACTATATAGCTTTGAAGCCAGACCCTTGGTATCCCTCCAAACTTTAACTCCCTTCAATCTTTCTTCTAGTACAGCTCTGACAGTTGGTCGATGTTTATTTCTCAGTTCTTGTAATCTTGTTTCATGAACATTTTGGTAACCCATGCAAGCAGTCAAGACAAGTTGACTGCTATCAAATGTCGAGCCAGCTAGTGATTGCAGCAGTGTGACTGCATCTCCAGCATCCTTGGTTGTAACCAATGCAGGTCCTGCACAAGACCTAATATAATTAAGCTTTCACGTATAACATAATCACAGATGTACTATGTATGTATATCACATGCAGATGACAGACTTCTTGAAGTTTACAAAATCACAAACTTAAGATATTCCCAACCCAGTACCGTATAACTCCATTAAAGCGAGTGCTGTCCGAAATAGCATAACACGATTCCCTTCAAAGAGAAGCACGTCCCAGACTCTAAGAACTGGAGGCAGATAAACTCATCAGGTTTCAGAGTTATATAAAAAGATGATGACGTCAACACTGATAAGGAGAATCAGAATATGGAGACTCCTAAGATAACCATTTACAGCAAGCATTAGCAGATAATAAATTTTTTTGGTCAAAATCTTGCACGATTGAGATAAGAACCTGACCACTTTCCCATGGAAGCATATTCATAAATATTGAAAGGAACCAGGGCCCAGTCACCCATGCCACCTGTACTCCAAGGTAATCCAGATGGTTTACTGCAGCAAACACATTTAATGAGGGAAAAAAATATGTAATTGGCATAAATCATTGTTGGGAAAGGCTAATGGTAACCGAAAGAAACAAGAGAGAGAGACACACAAACCCAATTTTGGAAATTTTTCACGCACCAACTCCTCAAGAACAAGCTGGTCAACCTAACAAAAATAATTTGACAGAACAAATTTTTCCCATTTAGAATGTGCTGTTTTGACAAGATATTTAGTTCAAAAGGAAACTCATATTCAAATGAATCCAGTGAAAGAGCTGACAAGCAAAAGACAATGTGTAACAATTACCTGAGATTCTAACATTTCTTCCGAATAGTAGCCATCAAAATAGTCATCTAGAATACCCATTAAAGTCCTGGGGAAAAAAAAAAAAAGAGAGATTTTGGATTCAGTCAAGCCCAACACGTTAACATAATGCATAAGCCCAAGGATGTCGCAGACGGAAAGAAAGAAAGCATGTTCATTTCTTATAAATTTACAAAATTGTATATAAGTACTCGGTATATGTAGGAATATTCCTCCACAGATAGAAAGTAACACACAAAAGATTATTTTTAACCAAGATAAAAAATAAAATAAAAAATACCAAAATGCATTTTCCTCTGGCATCAGAAGCAGTAATAAGCCAGCAAAGAAATTCATAGCCTGCATAAAAATCAGAAATTAGCATCAGTAATGCACTAGACACCAGGATAATAGATTATATTCTAAGCATGATAAGATAAAGTTGGAAACAGGCAAACACAGAGGTGCAGATTGAAAGTTAGTGCTGCAATATAAAAATGAATAGCTTCCCATTAGATATTTCCAATCTAATAGTAGCACAAAGTAACAAAATAAATCATGGAGCTCCTGCCTTCATCACCAGGACCCTTGATATAGGTGACAGATAGTTACACTAGTACCGCATGGTATGACAAGAATAAAAGAGAGAGATGTTGGTAGAGTACTGGAGTTGATCCAGTGAATTTCAATCTGAAATGCAATATATCTACTAACGGTACTCAAAATACCTATGTTCCGAAGAAACAATTTATTTGGTAAAAGCAGCACTGGATAGAGCGAAGATAATTGCGTGCACAATTTTTACATTATAAGAAAATTCGAAAACGATCAGGCTAAAGAGTTTGAATATCATCTAACCCTTTTCACTCGATGATCAAACCGTGGGGCATCAAGAGAGAACAATTATCTTAATTTTGGGAGGGGCTTTAGTAAATTAATACAAAAATATGACAACCTCAGTATTGAAGGGATTTCCATTATTTTTTTAAATGCAATAACCTATTAATATAGAAATACCTGGCAGTAGCCAACAGAGGGATTATGCCTAGCATAAGCTGTAAGTAAACGCCTCAAAGCATTTCTTCCATCCTCGTCCAGAGCAGGATGTCCTGGAAATGTTCGAGGCAAATCCTGCATATAAGGAAATAAAGTTGCGCTTCTGGTGGCATTGAATTAAAATAAGCAAAAGAACTATAGGAGGTGAAGTGACAACACAAATTCAAAAATGGAAATCCAGAAACCTTCTCGATCTGTCCTTTCCATTTCTCAGTTACATCTGCATTTGACCCGTAATTGTTGTCATCCAATTCTGTCGATTTACTTTCCAAATTGTTACCAGAAATAGCATCTCGAGCAAGCAATTCTTGGTAATATTTTTCCACCCGGCGTGTTCTCACACCCACAAAGGCTTGCCAAAGCTGTAAATCCAAGCTAAAAAGAGTAAACAAAGATTATCCAAGGAAAAACGAACAAAAGATAATACAAGAATGTTGAATCTACCTCTCCCCTTAGAGCCATTGGGACTCCCCCTTGTACAAGACATTCCAATTCTTCCTTCCAAGGAGGCCGAAATTCTGGAACAGCTGAATCACCAGTAGCACCCATAGCTGGGGCACTGATACTGTCAGTTGAAGGGATGTCTAGATTGGGATCTGATTCTGACCTCTCCAAGTCATAAAATTCTTCATCGGAGTCCTCTTCAGATGCTCCTTTGCCAGGCCTAGTTTCTTCAATGGTAGGAAGATGTTTTCCCGTTCCAGAGTCCACCTCATTTTTAATCGAGTTGACTTTCTTTTTTACACGAGCACTCATCATCTCCTCTATAACATGAAGAGATAGTCTGATCTCCGTCCATAATTGGACTCGATGAACTTTTAGCTCTGGTGCAGATTGCAATTCTCTCTTTTCTTCAGATGTACTGTCAGAATTAGGCTTCTCACAAGTAGAATCATTAGCTTCATCATTCTCAACACTAGAATCAGCTTTGAACTTGGGTGATTCAATATTCAATTTTATATCATTTTCAGATAACTTGTCCACGGGCAACTGAGCAGACTCAGATTGCCTTTCCAAAAAGTCTTTCCACCTATCTGATCTCTCCTCCTCTTCCTCCTAAAGCATCATAAAAGTGCAATATTTGGTTCTGGTTAATGAGTTTACCCAAGAGGGGGAAGGGGAAGGGGAAATAAGCAGTGTCTGCTAATTTTCTTTTATTTTAGCAGCCAAAGAGAGGGTTCAAAGAGAAAAGTAACCTTGTAGATATTTGCATATTCACGGTATCTTTGCAAGTGCTGAGGTCTCACTGCAAACCCATATGCATCCCTGTTGAAGAAAATTCTGAGATATTACAAATTCTATGAATTATTTTGTGTGTGGGGGTGGGGGTATGTCTCAAGATGTTCGTTGAGACAAAAACCAAGAGGTGAAAAGAAAATAACATGGCAGCAATACTATGCATATATTCATGTACATCTGGGCATGCAACGAAAAGTTCAAATAATTTGAAATGTTTTATACACCTGTCATCAGCCTCTAAAGATTCCCAACTCGGATTACTCGATGACATATTTCACAGTGAATGGAAATTCTGCTATCCCGATTAGTATTACACCCAGCATTGTCCCACCACGGTCTAATTTACAGCACCTCATTTCACATTTCACAGTTAAACCTCAAAACTTTAATTCATAAAAGTTGAAGGAGTGAAAATAATCGAAAAGAATCCAATGTACAAAACATTACTATTAAACATCATATCCAAAAGAATCAATAAAATTTGGACAAACCAAATCTTTGTTTTTTTAAAGATCCAATTAAACAAAAACAATGGATTATAAGTTCAATCATTATTATACTATGATTGAGTTATTTTTAAAAATTGAAGAAAAAAAAATAAAGCATTAAAACACACTCTCACTCTCATAATATCATCCTTATAAATAATCAGAAAAGGCAAAATCTCAGAATTGGATTTGTATCTGTCGGTCAAATAAATTGGGAAAAATGTAGAAAAAGAATAAAAAAGAAGAAAAGAAAAAACGTGTGAAATGCTGAATTGGCAATTGAGTGACAGATCAAATCAAAAGGAAAGAAATGCAAGAAATAAATTGAATCAAAAAATGAAATGAGGGACATGTAGTTTAAAGACATTGGCGGTACCTCTTATGGTCGAAAGAAATGACTGGTGATGGATTCAAAGCTACATCCGTTGCAGTTGCTGCCGCCTTCATTTTCGGAAAAAAATTCAAAGATCTTCAAAACCCAAATTCTTGATGGGTTTTTCGTCCTTTTCTCAAATGATTTTCTGGATATTGGATTCTTGACGGACTTGATCTATTATCCTCCTCAAATTTCTGCAACTGCTACAAACTGCGTCAAGAAAAATAGGGCAGCTCATGTACGGACCCTGAAGGAAGAGCAACTGAAAAATGACTAGCCTTGACAGTAGAGTGTGTATTTTGTGCTGGGTTGTTGGGGTGGGGATGGGGATGGGGTGGGGACGGGGGCCATAATCACATGGGAAGTGCGAGTTTATCGTCACTGTGTTACATGTGAAGGATCGATTTCTTAGCACGGAGTACGATACGAGTGTGCACTGATACCCTCATACACGGTAGATTCGAGGGAACAAAAGGGTTATCGGAGATCTATAACGATTAGGGAATTGTTGGGTTAAAAACTGTAAAGGATTGCACAATATCGGGAGATGGGACCGATGGGGTTTTCAATTTTAAAACGAAATTTGTCCAATTAAGTCAACTATTGAGATGTAAATTTTACTTTAATTTTGCTTTTTAGCCGAATGTCTTTTTACATAATGAACATAACTTTATAGATAGATAGAATATAATGGGTTAATTTTATTGATGGTAAATAAAGTTTTATTAAAATTACAAAACAATTATTGAAGTAACAAAATTTTAGTTGTGGTCAATAAAGTTTACTAAAGCGTGCACTAAAAATCACTATGTGAAATTCCCAACATAAGTTGATGATATGTCACTAGTAAATGTCCACGTGGCACACAATTAGACGACATGTGTCAAAAATTATTGTCATGTAGATTTTGTCCACTAGTTATAATAAATTTGGACATCAATAAATACTTCTAAAATATGGCTGAAAATATTTCACAATAAATCAATCAAATTTCCATTTCCATCCCGTAAATACGAAATATGATTTAACGATGAGTAATCTTCTCCACCTTTTTATTTTATTGATACGATTAGTAGTATGATGCAATAAGAACTAGAAGTAAGGTTGTGTTTGACGAGGAAAATGGGTGGAAAGAAAATATTTTTCCATGGAAAAGAGTTGCCAAGAAAATACGATGGGTGGAAAATGTTTTTATACAAATTTTATTGATCATTTTTTTATTATTTTATGATTAGTAGGAATTATATTGATTAGAAGTTTACTTGGTTTTGATTTAAATGACCGATCTGGATTTTCTCAAAAGCATATGAGTTTTCCATTAAGAGCTACTAGCATTCCCACAAGATCGACTATCAAAACTTATATAAAATCATCTCTTTCGCGTTACTTATATACATTTCTAAATTCCACGAGGATGAGAGTCTCACAAAGGTAAACAAACACATTATTGACTATTTCCAAACGGCATATATAAAAAAACAAAGCTGGCTCTGAGCAATCATAAATCATCTTGAGTTGGCAAATTGTAGACTTTCTTACACAAAGGATGATTTGAAAATTTGTTTTTATTTTTGTTAACATCAAGCATTGAGGCGATTACAATTTAAACATCACTACCCAAATTTGAAAGCCTAATTGATCTATCGAATATCCACCCACTTTAACACACAAAATGAATAAGTCCCAATCATTGGGGAGGCGGTGGGTAGAGACTGAAATAGCCGATGAGGCTGCGTCAATTTGTGTGGATAACGATCGTGCTCTCGTCGTGAGAATCGGCCTCTTGGACTTGGGCTTCCCGAATCTCCGAATCGTGCCGAGTTCCGCTGCTGAAGTACGCCATTGAAGAATCTCATGAGAAATAGATGCAATGTTGGTTCGAGTGACCGTTTCATGGAGGTCCTCGGCCATTGGATCATCATGAGCGAGCTCGGTTTCAAGAGGTACATTACCACGGCGCCAATGGGACCTGTGTGCTTCGCTCCGGGTTGCGAGTCATGTGTAGTTGAACTCGTATCCCAATTCTATCTATCTCTGCATGGTACGCTTCACTGGGTGATTTCATGGGAGAGGTCGATGCCGTACATTTCACAAAGTCCCGTAATTAGCGATGGGAGCGCCAAACATCTCCAGTTGTTTTGAATATGCAAGACATTGCAAAATATATAGAGTCTTGATATTGAGGGTCTTATTCGGAGCCGAGACAAGTGGCGTGCTCGCTCCATAGTGACCGTAGAAGTATGTCGTCGTAGGGAGAAGATTGGCGCTCACCATTTTGTCTAATGTGCGTACTTGAGGACTAAGACATTTATAGTTTAATGTCTTTGCTTCCATCGGGCCAATGATCAATTGACTCGAGAAATGGAGCGACTACTTCATGAAGATTACTAGTGGCGGCTTGATAAATGTCGGTCTCCGTGTTGTCGAGTTCGTACTAGCGGAGAATGGCTAAAGGGAGAATGGAATATATTGCCTCGCATATATACTTGCCGATACTTAGGATGATCGGGGTTGTCGATGTTATCATGGATATTGGTGTAGAATTCTTTGACGATTTCTACATAGGCAACCCAGCGGAGTGGCTACAAATTTTCCCAATGATTCCTCGTAATAACTTGACCGAGCAATTCATTTTCAAAATCCGATATTAACACCCTTCGCTCCGATATAATATTGCGTTCGCTTGTGTCGTTCTTGTAGATCATCCAAGCTGACTCAAATTTCATATCATCATAAGTTATCGGTTGTTTGGAAGTCTTCTTTGATGAAGCATTTCTCTTTCCCTAGCTAGGTCCCGCAACTTGCGTTGGTTTCTTTGATCTAGGCATTGTATCTATACATTTTAGAAGAGAAATAAAATTATGGTTACAATGTAGCCGAATGCACTCATAAAATTATGCGTGCTAAGTGGTTCATCAATGTGGACTTGGGTGGATGCTGTGTGTGTATCATGCGGTGCTTTGTTAAGAGTGGCATTGGTGTGAATAATCATGTGTACCAAGTAAGCATTTGAGTTATTGTAGTAAGGACACAAGCAAAGATCAACACACTAGGTGAATCATTTTATCAAACACTTGGTGGGCATATGCTAGTACAAGTGAAGGAAAATACATTGGATAATGCATTAAACCCAAAAAAAAATTTGTGCTAATCAACAAACCACCAACACGTCATCTATTTAAACCAAGAAATATTACTTGCCCAACCTCCTCAATCAAAGAAAAAACCAATGATAGGTTTCAATTGGAGAAATTTGAAAAAAAAGTGATCCATGTTACCTTGATTTTTATAGCGGGAGGAGGATTGTCACGTATAACAACTTATTTGGGAATGGCGAGGATTCCTTCAATTGATTACGTATTGAATACAAAATAAGTTGTTTTTGATGTGTGAGGACAATTTAAGAAATTGAGGAAAAGAGAATTGGGAAACAAAATCTTCTTGTTATGTTGAAAATGAGTTCACGCCTGGGTTTTAAACCCAGGCGTGAACCCCTTCAAGCGGGCGAAGTGCCCGCCCAATGGGTGCCGTCCGCTTCAGTGACAACCCATTTGGGGCTTCTAGCTGTCCTTCAGCGGGACGAAGCCCCATTGGGGCGTTAGCTTGAGCGGACAGCAGGCCCAACATGGGGCTCCTGCTTTCTGGTCACGAGACAAAGCAATGCATGGTCAATCAATTTTAGTTTAATCTCACAAATACTTAGCACATGCACCTTCAGTATTCACAAATAATTCATCCCTTTGATTGTACTTTTGAAACCAAATCCATATCAAACACATCCAACATAGTGCAGTTATCAGTTTTCATAAAACCACAAAAATTACAAAAAAATGATAATGCTGCGGATTGATTACACTTTTTCCACATAAGATCTTGTTTAATTCTAACATATTAAAAAGAAACTAATCTAATTATTCATTTTATAGATTGTTACCCAATAAATACAAACAAAGTCTCACAATTTAAAACCTAAAAACTCCAACACTAGTTAGAACTAAACAAGGAAGCCAAATTGTAACCACGATCGCAACTTAAACCTACAATTAGTAGTTCGTTCGAAGAAAGATACATCCTTTACATACTATATTCAACAAACTTGATAGACTCTAGTTCACAAGAAGTCTCTTCCCTATTAGTAAGGCCACAATCTAACAATAAAATATATTGTTTCAAAGATCCATTATTTTTACGTAAAAGAAATATAGATTCAGTGTCTCTTCCTTACTTACCCGGTGTGACAGGTCTAACACTTCAAATATCTGGGTTCCAATGTTCCATAGGCGAGATATCAATCATTTTAACATCCTTGTAGAACACAATTCTTTTTGTAGTCGGGTTGGTGCACACGATATGCAGCTGGAAAGTTCATCTATGCAAGTAAATTCACCTAAATCTTAGTTACTTCTTAGTGACGAAAGTACTAAATCATAACGTTCACATAACGTTCACATAGCGTACATCGACCGAAAGTACCAAATCATAACGTTCACATAGCGAGACATCTTCCCTACATTCATCGTTGCAAACATACAACACAACTTCAAATAGCGTATATGACAAAAATTATACATCATTTGTTAAAAAACGCCCTGACCTCATTTACAAAAGACAAGTCTCCCACAAGTTGGAGGACACCTACAACATACAAGTGATTACATATACGACATACAAAGCGAGTGTAATCTACGGCAATGGAGGCGGATCACGACCAAAGTCGCTCATACACCAAAGCACGCATGATTGTGGTATTTGTCTAGCTCATAAACACCTCGCCAAATCACCATCCGATCGAAATGCTTTCATCACTTTCATGATGTCAACCAAGTCTAAGTCCATTACTTCAAGCTTTTGGTAATCAAGCTGCCAATTCATGTGATTCGGTGTATCAAGTGTTGCTTGCATGTGTATAGCGTCGGCAATTTTTCTTGATGACTCGCTATTAATGCTAAGGCCCGATGACTTTCATCATCATGGGGTTTTGTGCGTTTCGCCGACTGTGCTTGTTCCTTCTTCGGAACCTCTTTTACGCGAGGGAGTTGGGCTTGGATTAGTGTCCTCAGTTGGAGTGTCAAGCTCATTCACACTGTCATCAACTGAAATAGGAAAAATACAAAATAATCAGAATCAACTAAACTACATTACGAATATAACATATATGTATGTGATACAAAATCAAACTACCCGATCTCCGAGAGTACATATCGTTTCCAAAGATAAACTCCATATCATCATATCGACGACACAATTTGCTCCTCCATTTTCCAAAATCAAGTTTTCCTACCAAAATATATTAAATGATCATAGTTTTGACCACGGCAGTTTCGGAAGACAATGGGAGTAATTGATACAATACAATGAGGAGAAATAATACCTTTACAAGTTCCTCCCACGCAAGTGAATCGGCGATTATTCGTCTGTTTTGACATCCCACCCAAAGCCGCTAATACTTAATAGTGGCTTACTTGAAATATATTTTCTCTTTAGAGTCTTCAAACGCGACCTAACATTCTTCTCTGTCACTACCATCCCGCACCCTTGTTTCACGCTTTCCATTACTTTAGATATTTGAAAAGATGTGAAGTCATTGTCACTTCTTTTGTGACCTACCAACACTTGATTAACTAGGCGATAATCATGAACCCATCCATGTCGTCATTCCAACGTGCACTGACGAATCTTTGTACTAGGATCACTTGAAGTCTTGTTTGTATCATTCTCATCCATGGTTGTTGAGGTTGTTGGTTTTGGAACTTGGAATGGAGATGCGATGTTATGTGTTGATGCGGCATGAAATCTAGCTACTGAAATAGCAATACCGAAATGTATATCAAACACAGGTTGACATATACAACGTATATCAAAGTGCAAGCGCACCAATATGAGAAAATATACAATTCGACATATGTACAAGTTTCATTCAATTTTCCAAATGGCGTTAATGATTTTCGATCGGTTACACAATGGAATAATAGCATAAAATAAAAGAAACAATAGTTGCATAGTACGAGAGATGGAGCGTATTCTTCATTGGCGTCCTAGCTACGAATGTTTGTTCCATTACATAAGATGAAAGTGTAGAAAATGTAATACAACGGCTTAATCAAATTCTATTTCAAATGTCGGCATTGGGAGTATGATGAACCCACATTGCTTGAGCCATTTTATCCCTATTATTAGACCACGACGCGTCGTGAGAAAAGATATATGAGCATTTATTGTCGCTTCTTCCGTCACTTCAGCATGAGTAGGATTAACCTCATCATCGCTGCTATCGATGTCCTCCTCACACACATCATCTGCATCATCAATCCGTAGGAAGTTGTGAATAGCACAACAAGCGAGGACTATCTTCGCTTGTGTGCTAATGTCATGAAATGGTTGATACCTCAAATATGCAAATCTTTTCTTAAGCAGACCTATTGTCCTCTCGACCGCATTGCGTAGAGATAAATGTCGGAAATTGAGCGACTCCTTACTATTTTGAGGGGCGACCTCGATATCTATCTCTACGATGATGGACGAGTTCGACGATAAGGTGAAAGAAAACTTCGGAACCAATGGGAATCCATACGTCGGAAGGTAGTACTTACCTATGAAGCGTTTATATTTAGCACTTGTGCTAAAAATTAAATTCCATATTGAAAATCTATGAAACTACTAACCCACGGGAATTGTTAGCTTATGTCCTTGGCGTAGTATTGCACTTCTTAACAACCTACCATCATGTGCCGATCCCTCCCAACCGGTGAGCACATATGTAAATTTCATATCAAATGTGCAAGCCGCTCAAGACATTTTGAGAAATGACTTGTTTCCTATTGCGGTATCTAGCTTGATCCTCTCACAGGACATTTGCGACTATGTGTGTACAAAATCTATAGCCCCTACTGACATCCTACAATAAAAAAGGAAAGTATGTGAAAGTTTTTACATTATGTGATTTGTAATTTATAAAATGAAGTAGCTATGAAGAACTCACCGGAAAAGCAGTACCTTTGCTTGACATTATCCTTGTCATATGGTGAGTTATTGATAGTGGCATTGGTCACAACTTCTCTCTACTCTGACACAGACAAGCGTGCAAAATCCTATGGAAATAATAGCTCTTTGTTTGTCCGGATCTATAAAAGTAAAACTTCCATTTCGAGTCGTTGGTCGTGCCCGACGGTGTTGAGGAAAATAGCAACATGCACATGCATGATTTAAGGAACATGCACATGCATGATTTGATTCACAATAATGCAAATGGAATATTACAATAATTAAGCAATTATATTAATGAATCCTTCATAAGTAATGTAGCTTTTTAATTAAGGCGTGATAGTCGGTTAATGAAAGTGCATATATATATATATATAAGGTTTATTATTTTTTTCCAAAGTTTGGAAAATAAGATGGTTCTAAGGTTTATTATTTTCTAAGATGGTTCATGATTAAAATTTGATATTTTTTCAATTCTTTCATATATTATTTTTATGAGTCAACAAATTTGTGATAATTTTGCTACATATTTGATTTCTTTATTACAATTACACAATTACTTTTTAATATTTTAAATTCCAAAATAACAAATATAACACACATTTTTTATAAGATATATAAGAAACGTAACAAATGTAACAATAAGTGTTACAAGAAGAAAAATAGTATTTTTAGAATAAAAAATTTAGATAGTATTTTTTAAATTATTTTATATTTTGTAATGTATGGTGAAACTATTCTAACATATTTAATGTCTAAACTCTCGATATTCAATATAATCAACTAGTTTGGGCTTTGTTTATGTTTGGCCTAGATATGAGAATGGGGATAAATCAACATGAGAAAAATGCATAAATACATTAAATATTTACTTCATTTTACAATAGATCGGGAAATTTACTTTCATTCAAATTTTCATAAACTTAAAAATATGTTATTCATAGCTGTTGTAAAATTATATAAAACAATATTGATGATCATATTTAGATATTTCTTATCTAATCTACAAATTTTTGAAACTCTATATATATGGATCCATCATTATAATTAAATGCACAGATTTTTTTTATTCTCTCTAGTTTTATAACACGTTATCAGCACAAAACTTTTAGTCAATTGAATTATCAAAAAAATTAATATTTTATATTGAAAAGAAAAGAAAAACAAAAAATTCACTCAATTCAATTATCAAAGTGGTTCTTCCTTTCTATCTAAAAGAAAGAGTTAATATTGTATTAATTTTAATTTACAAACGACAAATCAATATATAATGTTTGTGTTTTCATTATTACAAAAACAATAATCATTACAATCGGATGCCAGCCACCTAAAATCTGCCGCCAAAGCTGAGGACCTTTAACAAAGACCAAATTTGAAGGCCCATACTCAAAATCACAATAAAATTACAAATATATTTGTTTCACTGCTAGTTAAAACTGTTTAATATAAGTTGCCTAAATAATATAATATAATCGTATTTACCTTTTATAATACGCATATTTTTTTGTTAAATATTTAATAATAATGAGTTATCAATTCTTGAACAAAAATTATTTTTATTTATGTTTTTCCTGAAAAAATATAATTTTAAAAATTCTATTAATGTTCTCTATTTTTTATTTTTAAAAAAAATTACAATCTAAAAATATTTTGTTGCTCCAGAAGAAGTAGATCATTACATTATATTAATATTCTAACAGAATATTACATGCTCTCGAATAACGTAATTTATAAAATGCTCAAGAGCGTAATTATGTCTTGGATTGAAAATTTAACATTTCCAAAAATGATTATTTGTTCATAGAAAAAGTATTAAAGTATTTTTATATAGATAAAACACATCTATTGACATCACCCATAGTCGTTCGATCACTTGACGTGAAAAAAATCCATTTCGCAACTTGAAGATGGGAAAAATACTATTGGACTTGAAATACCATACTTAAGTACAATTGATGTATTAACATATTTTGCAAATTGCACTTGACTGAACATATTGTTTTCTGCAAATCTCTTTGCAAGATATAGCTCTGCACCCACTGAAAGACATTGGAATAGTGTTAAGCACAATCTTCTTTACCTAAAAAGTGCTATTGACATGTAATTATTTTATTCACAAAAATGAGGATATTATTTAGTAAGATATGCATATACAAGTTATCTATCTCATCTACATAAAGTTAAATCATAAACAGGATATGTGTTTACACGTGGAGCAACAACTATATCATAGAGATCTATGAAGCAAGATTTCACAGCAACATATTCAAGTCATTCTCAAAATAAATAATCCATGAAGCAAGTCGAGAATGTGTATGGTTAAGAAACATGACTCATCATATCCAAGCATCACGCAGACTAACTTTAACAAAGAATAGTCCAACATTATTGTATGACAACAATGCAACTCGTATTGTACAACTCAAAAGATGTTACATCAAAGAGAACATCACAAAATATATTCCTCTAAAATTCTTCTATACACATGAGCTTCTATAAAAATGGTGACATCGATGTTCAACAAATTTGCTCAAGAGACAATTTGACTGACTTATTCACAAAAGCATTATCAATATCCACATTCAAGAAATTGATACATGAGACTGAGATACGTCGACTTAAAGATCTTCAGTAATTAACATTAGGGAGAGTAGTTGTACTCTTTTTCCTTTATCTAGGTTTTGTCTCACTAGATTTTTCTGACAATTTATTAATAAGGCATCATTTTCTTAATACTCTAAATTTTAACAATTAAATGTATTCTTTTTTTTCTTTCGTTTCGATATTTTGTCCTACAAAATTTTTAACGATGTAGTTATTGTACTAATGGTCATCAAATGTAGAGTGTTGTAAAAATTATAAAAAAAAAATATTGATGACCATATTTAGATATTTCTTACCTAGTCTACAAGTCTTTAAAATCATATATATATGAGTCCATCATTATAATTAAATATAGAGTTTTTATCTATTTTCTTGTACTATTCTCTCTAGTTTTATGAAAACAAAAAAATTATTCTTCAAAAATTATTCTACCAAAATACTTTCCCTATTGTTCCGCAATTTGAATGGAAAACATTATACATTAATTTTCAAAATTGGAAGAATCTAATTTCAGTTGAAAATGCCTACCGATAATTACTTTTATGTTAAAAATTCTCAACATACATTCAATAATTTTTGGTCCAAACAAATCTCAACATAAGCTTGATTTTTTCAATTTGTTCTACAAATCCAAACATTAGGTGCATATTGAGGAACAAAATCAGAGGTCATTTCAGCTTTATTTAGTTAAATACTTTTCAAATTTAATTGTTGTCTGATGTTTGATAATTTTTGTAACTTATAACATTGAAACTCTTCAAAAGATGATGTGAACTTAGTGACAAACAAACACTAGGATATCTTCTCAAAACTTTGGCACCGCGGGAGAAACGCATAGGCAAAATTATCCAAGATAAAATGTTAGCAAAATTCCAACAAGAGAACTAAATGATATTGAATTTGTAGTTTTTGCGATGCTCTTATTGAGCATTGGGAAGTTTATTTTGAAGTTGTGATTTCACATTCGGATGATGAAGTTACTCAACATATGAAGATTAATGAAAATGATGAAGAAGAAGACCAGATGAGTATATAGATGGAGATGAGTAGAGCTTATAAATAGGCTAATTAGATATTGCTAATCTTAATTGTACCTTTTCTTTTCTTTCAAAATCCAAATGACATGTCACTGTTTTGTCCAATAGGTATTTTAGGCTGGGGTTTATAAACAAGATTGCACTTTTCTCTTACTAACATTTCTAATAGATGAAAATGACGGCACCAACTCTGAACGATTTGATAAGGGATTTGCTCCAATCGGTACAAAAGGTTGGAAGACAAAAATAGGCACGCCCCCACAGCCAGCTCCTCCAACAACCTGCTCTAAGATGGACTTAATTTAAAGAAGAAATAACCGAGAAGCATATTTCTCAAGCATTAAGAGACTTCAAGGAGACTAAAATTTTGCAACTCAAATAGGGAAGTGTGTCTTAGAGTTTATGTGGAAGTTTGAACAACTTTTAAAGTATGCCCCACATCTAGTAGACACTGAGGCCAAGTTATCCATATAAGTATGATTCTCATGTCCCATTATTTCACTTCATACCATGAAATGTTGGAATGAGCCCATGTTATCTCGCATCAGAAGACCAGTTTTGAGTAGTATGGACATCATAACAAAAGACCACTTGGTAAAATGATGTGGAACAATCAAGATAATAAAAATAAAAAAATGGCATTTTTGTTTGTCTCAAAGTTTGCAGCTTGTGGAAGCGGTGAAAATAGCACCAATGGCATAGAGTTGAAGCCTAGGTTGCCCATGTGACTGACCCTACTTAGCATTCACCACCAATAATGAAGTAGCTGCCAACGCCCAGAAAAATTGGACAAATAGACGTTGATTGATAAGGGCAGATACTCTCATTTTATTCTGCCTCGATTGAACATTTTTCTCTTCAATCGAACATGAACTTTCTTCCTTACAAATGAGTAAATGCAGGGACACTCTAAGCACAACTATCTTTTCTTGTTCGGAGAAGTAGATTAATATGCAGAACATAAAGGAAAATACTGGGTTAGACACCAATAAAGTCAGTGATATTAAATTTCTCCGTGTCCCAAATGCAACAAATCCTTTTCGGGTGGAGTACTTAATAAATTTTTTTTGTGTGGAAAACGATATATTGCCATAAATTGCACTAAGCCACCTAAGAAGAAATATGATAAACATGATAAGAATAAGAAAGGGAAGGCTCATGTTTTTGCTCTGACCCAACAAGAGGCAAAGCATAATCCAAATGTGATAGCATATATTCTATTAATATATAACACACCTAAATATGTTTTGGGTTGTAATCATGTCACAATCTGATGCTGTGAGAATGAAGTGTCTTTTCAAAAATTGGAAAAAGAATTTTTTTTTCTTTAGAGCAACTAGTGTCAACATTACAAGCCGAGAAGATGTTGAAAATTGAAACATGTCAAAGTTTCATAGTTAGTATCTTAGGTTCACAGAAGAATGTCACTAAGATCAGTGAAGTATTAATAGTACAAGAATTTGTGGATGTTTTTCAAGAAAATCTACCTAGTGCCTTGCTAGGTAGACAAGTCGAGTTCACGATGGACTTGGTCCCAGAGCGACACTAGTATCCAAAGCTCCATACAAGACACAAGAACTTTTGGAGAATGGTTTTAGTCGACAAAGTGTATCACCTTAGGGAGGTCGGATACTATTTGTTAAGAAGAAAGATGGTACTATAAGAATATGCTTAGATTATCGAGAATCGAACAAACTTACCATTAAAAACAAGTACCCACTCCATAGGATAGAAGACTTGTTTGATTAGTTGAAGGGGAGGAAGTGTTTTCCAAGATCAATCTGCTATGTGGAGAGAACCGCTTAAAATTAGGCGAGTGATATACTAAAGTTAGCTTTCAGGACTCACTATGGAAGGTACGAGTACATTATTATGCCTTTTGGTTTGACTAATGCCTTTGTAGTATTTAAAGATTTGATGAATTGGGTATTTCATCAATATTCGGATCATTTTGTTATAGTTTTCATTGATGACATTTTCATATATTCCTAAGACAAGGACCAACATGAAGAACGCCGAAGAATTGTGTTGGATTTCTTGCGTACGGAGAAGTTGTATGCAACATTCAAAAACTGTTAATTTTGGCTAGAGTCAGTTGGATTTCTTGGTCATGTAGTTAATTAAGCATTAATTGAAGTG
The DNA here is from genome assembly GCA_023638005.1 of Forsythia suspensa. Taxonomy (NCBI): domain Eukaryota; kingdom Viridiplantae; phylum Streptophyta; class Magnoliopsida; order Lamiales; family Oleaceae; genus Forsythia; species Forsythia suspensa. Next base: position 40,449,480 of record CM042674.1, read on the forward strand.
GATCAATCTAAAGTTGAGGTAAAAACTAATTCTAATGCTAGTGAAGTACACAACTTCTTTAGTTTGACTGGGTATTATCATAGATTTATTGAAGAATTTTCAAAGATAGTAGGGCCGATGACACAATTGACCAAAAAGGAATATAGTTTCAGTGGACAAAAAAATGTGAACAGAGTTTCCAAGAACTAAAGTAGCATTTAGTCACAGCCCTAGTATTGACAATACCCGAACGTTTGGACGAGTTTGTTATTTATAGATATGCGTTCAAACAAGGTCTAAGATGTTTAATGGTACAACATGGGAAGGTTAGTTCTTATGCTTCAAGAAAGTTGGAACAGTACAAGCATAATTACCCGAAACATGATTTAGAACTTGTAGCAGTAGTTCACGCATTGAAGATATGATGTCACAATCTATATGGAAATAAGTGTGATATTTTTGCAGACCATAGTAGTCTCAAATATTTCTTTACCCAAAATAAGTTAATTTGAGACAAAGAAGATGGATAGAATTAGTAAAGGACAATACCATCCGAGTAAGGCTAATGTAGTCGCAAATGCTTTAAATAGAAAGATAGTAGAACAATTGGTATCGTTCACCACAATGCAAGATCAGTTAATTAGAGATTGTGAGAAATTGAGAATAGAGGTTGTCGTGTCGCTAACACAAACCTCAGCTCAGATAGCAACCTTAAAGATTATATCCACCCTCAATGATCGAATGATAGAGGCACAAGACAAAGATTTGTTTTTACAAAAGATCAAGAACGTGGTTGGTACGAGTAAAAGAAAATACTTTGGTATATATGCAAACAATGTATTGATGTTTAAAGGGAGATTTTGTATACCCACAAACGAGGAACTGAGAAAAAGAAATATTGGAAAAAGCTCACTCCACTCCGTACGTTACTTATCCTGATGGTACAAAAATGTATTGAGATCTCATAGACATATTTTGGTGGAAGAATATGAAAAGAGTTAGGTCTTTTTTTAAGAAATGCATGGTATGTCAACAAGTTAAAATCGAACATCAAAGATCAACATGTTTGCTAAATCTTTTGCATATACCAAAATGAAATAAAACACATAATTAAGGATTTTGTAGTACAAAGCTATATGAATAGTTGATTGTTTTACCAAGTCAACTCATTTTTAGTTAGTAAAAATGAACTATAACTTGGATCAGCTAGCACAGTTGTACATCCGAGTGATTGTTCAACTACATGGAAATCTTATTTCCCATTGTGTTATATAGAGGTTTATATCTAAATTCTGGAAAATTTTACACGAAGTTACGGGAATGAAACTTAAATGTAGAACGGCCTAACATCCTCATTCTGATGGACAATCTAAATTATGGACAATCTAAAATGATCATTCAGATTTTAGAAGATATGCTTTGAGCTTGTGTTTTGGACCTAGGAGGAAACTGGGAATTTTATCTACTATTGGTAAGATTACTTATAACAACAATTTTCAACTATCACTAGTATGGCACCATCGAAGCTCTCTACAATAGAAGGTGTAGATCACCAATTCATTAGGACGAAGTTAGAGAAAAATGAGTTCTAGGTCCACAGATTTTTGAACACATAGTTCAAGACATTGACAAGATCAGAACAAGAAAAAGACAGCGCAAACACAAGGAAGAGTTTGGAATTTCAAGTGGAAGATAAGATTTTCTTGAAAGTAGCACCAATGAAAAGTGTACTCAGATTCGACAAGATATGCAAACTGAGACCACGGATTATCGGGTCTTTCAAAATTTTCGATAAGTAATGTGACATACCATTTGACTTTACTACCCAACATTCAACCGTACACAATGTTTTTCACGTATCTATGATTAGGAAATAAGTGCATGATCCCAGTCATATGGTTAATTACTAGTCTTTAGATGTGTATAAAAACTTGTCCTATGAAGAAGCACCGATTATTAAATTGGATGGAAAGTCATTTGATCAAAGTGCAAAGATGTAACCATGAAATGGAAGAGGCTTATTGGGAAAGAGAAGAAGAAATTAAAGTCAAGTATCGAGCACTTTTCACAAAACTACAAGATAAATTTCAAGGATGAAATTATTTTTAAGGTGTAAAGGATGTAATATTCCTAAATTTTTTATAGCATTTATACGTCTGTCTAGCCCAGCCAAGAGACGAGCCACTTGGGTTCAACCCACATATGAAATAATTGCCCAAACGTAATATCCATGTTGGCCAAAAGTAAATTTTTTATGTTTTATAGTGGATTTATTTCCATTTTCCAACAAGTAACTATGTTTTTAAGTATAATGATAATTTGCATGGTTTGAAACATAAACAACCCAAGTTTAAATCACCATCCAAATATTTTTTGCAAAAGGGATTTTTCAAATAGTTTTGACTCATTCAAATTAAACAATTAAGTTGTTTTTGAGAGTCCCAAATATATTCAAATTTCAATTAAAACCCATTTAACCCCATTTAACAAAATATTGAATTCTTGGTCAATAACTGACCCATTGATTCTCAATTGACAGTTCAAGTTCAAGTTAACAAAAAAAAAATTAATTTTCTCTCAAACTCTCCATCTCTCATTCCACCTCTCTCATTTTTCCATTCTTTATCTGAACACTCAAATTTCTCTTACTTTCAAGAAGTAGAAAGAAGATATTACTTGCAATTTTTGGCTAGCAATAAGTTCTTTTTCCTCAAAAGAAAGACTATTTTTGTTATCAAGTTCTAAGGTACGAATGAGGCACAAGTGGTAATCCCTTATATAATTTTTAATTTTCATATGGTTATGATTCTACTCACGAAAGTTATGAATTTATGTTGGATTTTGCCTTAAATCCATGCAAAATGTTGACGGTATAGTCATTAATTATATGATGTTGGAATTCTATTAGGGATGTGCTGGTGACTTCTTTATTGAGTATTTTTACACTCATGGGTTTATCCCATCTACATATTAATTATTCGGTCGTGGATGGAGGCGGTTCGGTGGTGGTGCGTGCTATTCAGAGTGCCGAACTTGAAATAATAAAGTGGTGTAATGTTTGATTTTATTTTAAAGTTATATGTTATATTCTGATGATTGGGTTAAATTTCATGTTTATGTTAAGTTTGGGAATACTTATGATGATTTGGAGCATTTTTTTAAGAATTTTAAATTATATGGAATGTGGTTTTAAAACATATTTAAGAATTTGTATATCATGGGAATTTATTCTAATGCGTGAAATTAAATTTCTAGCTTTATGTATGTGTTTCAAAATTGTACAATGAGATGTAATCTTCAAATTTTTGTATAAGGCCAGTTAAGTTTGACAGGCCATTGACTTCTATGTCCATAGAACTTGGAATCACATCGAACAGAGACTCGTAGAATTTATTATGATTTTTTCCGTAGATTGCAAAGGGTTTACCCGATAAAAGTTTTTGTGCATGTATGAAATATATTTTGACAATCTAATGAACAAATTAAGTTGTGATATTTGACTACGTTTGTCATATATAAGTTATGGAGTTAGTGTACAAATTTTGTGATTCTCATAGATGGGTCAAATGGTTTTTGACGCAAACTGCATGGCTTGGGAAAATGAAAGTTGTATGCTTTTGACTTAAAGATTTAAACTCTAGATTCATTGCTCAGGCTTTCTTGCTGGTTCGTTTATGATAGCGTAGAAGATCTAGTTTTGGCTTATTTGAACGCGATTGTTCGTAATTGTCATTCTTCAAAGAAACGGACATCGCATACGGACTCAAAATTTCTATTATAATATATTTTCGGAATCGTTCGATGAGCAGTCAAGACCAGTAGATTTTCCACTGGTGATAATGGATTTTAGCCGTTCTTGTTAGTTTAAAACGGTAATATTTAGTTTGTTATATCTATTTTCGTCTTTTTGCATTTACTTATCGATTATGGTTTATTTCAACTAGGTTTCGAGTATTTAAGAGCCCATTTTTTCGTTCATTAAAGTGGTAGTTGTTGAATAAGAATGATAATCAATTTAATTCGATATTCATAGGAATCAACGAGTTGAGTTTGAGTGTTGTTTCATTCATTCACGTTTCTGCCTGCGTCAGTGTAGTTATTTGAATTCCACAATTTATAGGTCTTTTGGCAACCGATTCTAAGGCATTAATTGATATGTTTAAAATTTAAAGAAGAAAAATAGCTATGAATTTCTATATACTTTGCTCATTAAACATATGATAAAATAGGAACAATATGTAACTAAGTAACGGTTCGAGTTGATAGAACTTGAGGCATTAAAATAAAACTTGGAGCTCAAGAGCGGATATATATATTGTTGAGAGGAGAGCCTGGGGAATCTTATCAAACACTTCCAACATACATGCACATGCTATAAGTAGTAAATCTTATACCAATTACAAAGATTGAGACAGATTCGAACAACAAATCCAAATATTTGTTTGTGGCATCGAGAGCGTCGGTGCAAGGATGTGAATTTTGTAAACTTGTGATAGTAGTTGATGGTACATTCCTAAATGGATCTTATGGTGGTATACTATTCATATCATGCACGCAAGACGCCAAGAACAATAACTTGTACTTGGTTTTGGGGTAGGTGACTTGGAGAATAGTGATTTATATGAATGGTTCGTGAATAGAATTAAGAAAATATATGAGAGTGGGACACTTTATGTATTGTCTCAGGTAGAAATCCAAGCATCAGAACAACAATAGAGAAAGTTTATCCGAATGTGGTATGTAGTTCGTTTGTACCATTTATTGAAGAATTTAAAGTCAACTTTGGCAAGAATGCAAATAATGTGACACATCCATTTAATGCAATTGCAAAGGCTTGCACAAAAGTAAATTTGAGTATCAAATGGCCCCAATAAACAAAATATATGAAGGCATTCGAGGATACTTGGTAAGTTCCATATATTTAGTTGTTAGATTTATTTTACCTAATCCATATACAGACGATTACATATCTGTGACTTAAAAATCATCATGTTGTAATTATCAAGATTAAAACTGAAGCGGAAGCGTACCTGAATCCATGATTCTGGTTGATCGAACTGGGTTATGGTCTTCCAATTGATCCGTGGTTTTCTCCTTAGTGTCTCTTGTTGATGGGATACAGAGAGGTTATGAAAAGCCACGCTCAATTGGGGACCATGACCTGTATATATAACTGCATGGTAGTTATTATGTTTCAATGTTGTTAAATTGGCCCCTCATCAATTTAAAACATTGTATCCGTCTCTACACTTTAATCTCACGACATTTAATACCCATTAGTCCAAAATAGTCTTTAGTGGATCATTTTATTGACTAAAACTTTAAGATAGCACCACACATTTTAATATATACATGTTTGGCCCCACATGTTGAATTTTATCCAACAATCTCCCACTGGGCCATACATGTATCCTTACAAATGTGCACAACCTTATGAGCTCAAAATTTTGCTATCACTATTAAGGGTATTTCTAAACAATCTCGTCCATCGGTCATATCAATGTAGGATCAAAGCGACTTTCGTTACATTAATCATAACTAAATCCATCAATAGTCACGTACACCAATACAACCAAATGACATAGATCAATCATGAGAATGTAGTATGAAAATTACATGTTATGTGATCCATACATGTCTATTTTCAATTGGTCCTACTTTATTCCTTAAGTGAGATCAATACCAAACATAATGTAACAGAATGGAATGAATCGAATACTTTATTTTCATACGAGAAAATTATCCAAATACACAAATGTGTCCAAAACTAAACATAAAGTAACCAAAATACAAACTCCCACTAAAACATAATATCCTCAAGAAATACAATACCCATACGAGCAGTATGCTCATGAAAGACCTTGGGTGGTAATCCTTAGTAAGCGGATCCACAATCATGAAGTTTGTCCCAATATGCTCTATAGAAATCTGGCCTATTCATACCATTTCTTTCACAACCAGGGAACTTAATGTCAATATGTTTTGACTTAGTTGAACTCTGTTGTTATTAGAATATAAGACCGCAGAGTTATTGTCATAATATAACTTTAATGGTCTTTCAATACCATTCGAATCATGTGAGCCCAATGACAAAATTTCACGACCATATCCCATTATTAGATGTCTCATAACATGCTATAAACTCCGCTGCCATAGTGGAAGAAGCTACGAGTGTCTGCTTAGCACTCTTCCAGGAAATAGCTCATCCAGCTAGCAGATATATACAACCTGATGTGGATTTTCTACTGTCTTGGCATCCCGCAAAATCAGAATCGGAGTACCCTATGATCTCTAACTCATCCAATCTGCTGTATGTAAGCATACAATCTCTTGTTTTCTTCAAGTACCTCATAACCCTTTTTGCTGCTTTCCAATGATTTATCCTGGGTTACTTAAATATCTCGCCAAAGATCCCAACAATGAATGCTATATGCGGGCGTGTACAAAAACTGAGCATACATCGACTCCCAACAGTGATGCATAGAGAATCTTACGCATTTCTTAACTTCAAGATTATTTTTCGTGCAATCGATTGAGACTAAATTTGTCTCCCTTAGCAAATGGGTGTCCCACGGTTTACTATCTTGCATGCTAAACCTTTTAAGAACTTTATCGATATAGTTCTTTTGTGACAATCCAAGAATACCCCGAGAGCGATCCGGTGTATCTCGAATCCCTAATACAAAATAGGCGTCCCCCAAGATCTTTCATCTCAAAATTCTTTAACGAAAAACTCTTGCTTTCTTACAACATGCCTATATCATTAGTGGCAAGCAAGTATGTCGTCAACATACAAAACTAGGAAAATATGCTTACTCCCACTTCGAACTTGTGATATACACAATCATCAACAATATTTATCTCAAAACCAAACGAGATAATCACTTGATGAAATTTTGTAGTACCACCGACGGGAAGCTTGCTTAAGTCCATAGATAGATTTCTTTAATTTGCAAACTATATTCTTGAGTCTCGACACGAAGTTTTCTCGTTGCACCATATAAATCGTCTCATCAATGTCTCTATTGAGAAACGCTGTCTTAACATCCATCCGATGTAACTCAAGATCAAAATGTGCAACAAGTGCCATGATCGTCTGAAAAGATCTTTCGTTGAAACCGAGAGAAAGTTTCTTTGAAGTCAATGCCTTCCTTTTGTGTAAAGCCTTTAGCTACAAGACGAGGCTTATATCTTTTCACATTACCTTTCGAATCCCTTTTGGTTTTAAAAATCCATTTACAACCAATGGGCTTCGCACCTTCTAGTAATGGGACAAGATTCCAAACTTTATTGTCTTGCATAGACTTATACTCCTTATTCATGGCATCAATCCACTTTTGAAAATCAGAACCCTTCATGGCCTGATGGAAATTGATTGGATCATCTTCCATCATTCTATTATTTTCTTCATGTTCTTGGAGAAATACTATAAAATCATCCGAAATAGCATTTTTCCTTTCTCGAGTGGATCTTCTTAATAGTATTGGTTCTTGAGGTTGTTGAGTTTGTACTTTTGGAATGGTGGGAGGTTCTTCAACATTATCTTGCTGAGGTTCCAGATATACTTCTTGATCAATGACAGGTATAGAAACTTGCACATTGTCAAAAGTAATAGTAGGAATCGAAATCGATCCTTCCTCAATTTCTTCCTCAAAGATAATGTCTCTAACACTATTTCTCCCCCCAAACTCAACATCCTCAAAAAATGTTGCAGTTCCTGTTTCAAAAATTGACTTAAGTGTGGGATTATAAAATTTGTAGCTCCTTCATCGCTCAGAATAACCAATAAAATAGCTGCTTATAGTTTTAGAGTCCAATTTATTTTCATGAGGCTTATAAGGCCTAGCCTCAGCTGGACATCCCCAAATGTAGAAATGCTTTAGAACAGGTTTTCTGCCTGTCCAAAGCTCATAAGGTGTTTTAGCAGCAGATTTAGTTGGTACTCTATTTAGAATATAAGTCGCAGCTTTTAATGCTTCTTCCAGAGTGATTTTGGTAAAGTAGAATGACTAATCATACTCCTTACCATGTCCTTAAGAGTCTGTTTGTCTTTCGGCCACACCATTCATGCTAGGTGATCCGGCATAGTGTGTTGTCGGGACGATTCTACATTCCTCTAGGAATTTAGCAAATGGTCATGGACGTTGTTCACCTGAACCGTCATATCTTCCGTAGTACTCACCACCACGATTAGACCTGACGCTTTTAATCTTTTTGTTGAGTTGATTCTCAACTTCAGCTTTGAAAGCCTTGAACATGTCCAGTGACTTAGATTTTTTATGAATAAGATATAGATGCCCATAACGTGAGTAATCGTCTATGAATGATATAAAATATTGTTGACCATTCCAAGAAGCCGTAGGGAATGGTCTACAAATATCTGTGTGTATCAATTCTAAGACGTCCGAAGTTCTATTGGCACCTAACCTTTTGTTTTGGTCTATTTTCTCTTGATACAATTAATAAAAATATCAAAGTCCCGTAAAGTCCAGTGGAATCTAAAATGCCATCCCGACACAAGTTGTTCAACTCTTGTTTTTGAGATGTGACCTAAGCGCTTGTGTAATAATTTTGCCGAATTTTTTTATTTAATTTTTGCTTAGTACCACGTGATTCCACATGCAAGGTTTCATTAAATGCCTTAATAGTATCAAGAAAATATAAGTTATCGTATGAACGTAATGAACTAGTACCAACAATATTTGAATTTAAAGAAAGATTAAACTGACAATTTCCAAAAGAACAATAATATCCAAATTTGTCCAATAAGGAAATAGAAACCAAATTCCATCTAAACGACGGTACAACAAAAGTGTCTTTCAAATCCAAATAAAAACCAGTTCTTAACAATAACCTAAAAGTGCCTATTGCTTCAACTTCCACCGATTTTCCGTCGCCCACAAAGATGAATCTTTTAGCAACATTTGATTTTCGGCTGAACAGACAACCCTGCATAGAAACACTTATGTGAGTAGTAGCACGAATCTAACCACCAAGTGTTTCTAGTAATCTGAAGCTAAATTAACCTCGAAATCGGACCAAATTAAGAAATGTACCTTTCTTTGCACGCCAGGCGTTATATTTGATACAATCCTTCTTTAAATGTCTAGGCTTCTGGAAAAAAAAACAACCCTCTTTGTCTTTATGTGGTTTCTTTTGTTCTGGACCCTTAGCAACTTCATATTCTGTTTTTCTTTTCTTGCCCTTATCTTTGGAGGTACTTGCCAAGTTAACAATTTCAGTTCTATCCTACTTCAACCTTTCTTCCTCTTGCACACAATAAGAAATGAGCTCGTTTAGAGTCCATTTCTCCTTTTGACAGTTGTAATTGACCTTAAATTGATTGAAATATGCAGGAAGCGATATTAATACTAAATGCACGAGCAAGTCATCAGACAAGTCGAGTTTAGTGCCTTAAGTTTTGAAGCAGTATGAGACATTTGCATGATGTACTCCCACATGTTCTCCTTGCTTTTATACTTCATTGAAATCAAGCTATGCGAAGCGTGCTTGTTTCAAAGATTATCGCTTTTTCATAAAACGCTTTTCAATTTCAAAGAAAGAATTCTTTTGCATCGATTACCTTCTTAGACATCTGCGCCCAAAAAGGCTTCCGGAATGCCACGCTTAATGATCATAAGACTCATACGATTTGAGTGTTCCCACTTCTCAAAGTTCCTCCCGTCATCGGTGAACTTGCATCCGTAAGAGAAGCGGGTTTCTCAATCTCGAGAGCAAAGTCGAGATCCATGCAATGAGAACAATTAGAGCGTTTTCTTTTCAATCCTTGAAGTTTGACCCATTAAGCATGGGGATTAAATTGATATTTGTAGATATTGTGGAAGTGGATGAATGAGCTGTATAGAGAAGAGATAGAAATAGCTTACATTAGTGCTTTATTATGGAAATAATAATTTCAAATATATTGGTAAGGCCCATCACAAGATACCTAGCACAACATCAATATTTAGTCTTTGGACAGAAATATTGACTCGTAAGTAGTACCTCGATGTAGCAATCAAACACTGACAATAAGACATGTCAATCAATAAACATTTCTTTGGACCGATTTATTGATCACACGTTAAACTAAATAATCGTCACGCGTTTATCACCACATGTGCATTTGAAATTCCAGCCAAATATTGACCTTCCTTTGGGCCGATCAATATCCGCATGAACAGCACACACACACACACACACACACACACAAAACCTTCTAATATTTAAAGTTAATTAATTTCCACAAGAGAGGTTACTTTGGCAACATGTTTCTTCAATTAATTCACTTTGGAATATTATATTTCTCAAAAGAGTCCATCATACCAAAATTTGAACATGAATTGATTGTTTTGCATAATTTTAAAACTTTAGGATTTGAATTTTTGAAGTTCAAAGCTTTAGGATTAAGTAATCATTAAGTAGGAAGGTTAAATTGCAATTTAATTAAACTTGATTGGCCAATTATGAAAGATTTTAAGCTTGAAGGACTAAATTGCAATTTACCAAAACTTTAGTGGCCAATTAATTAAAATCTTAAACTTTAGGGACTGAATCATAAAATTCAGAACTTTAAAGGCCCAACTTAAGTGATTACTAAAACTGTAGGGACTTATTTTATAAATTCAGAAGTCTAAAGGGCCAACTTAAATGAATTTAAAAATTTAGGATTTAATTAAATGAGGAATAACTATGAGGACCATAGGTTAAATAAACTAAAAGTTTTACAAATTACAAAGCAGCCCTTTAGAAGTTCTAATTTCCGAAGGAGGTCTCTTGGCCCAAAAACAAAAATGCAACAGCTAGCTAGGGTTTGAAACCCTAGCTGCGCCACCACCACGAGACCCGGAGATGGCCGGTGCCACATGCCGGAGATTTCGCTGCTGGCGCCATCTTCGATGTTGTTGCAGCGATTATCGCTCGACGCCGATTTGCCGCCACCGACGCTGACGTAGCCATCTTTGGCTGCCGTGCCCCTCCTCCGACTACGACAACTTCAATCCATCTCATCAACAAACCACAAGATCCAACCACAAAATTCGAAAATTCGAGAAACCCATATTCAAAACCGACCACAATCATAAAATCCCAATTCGAATATCCATATTTCTTGAAGAAAAAATATATACATACATCATAAATACTTGAACGAACACAGTAATGATTTCATAAATGGCTGAATTCAGAATTTCAATTATTTATTTGGGTTGTTGTACGTGAAATTCCCCATGAACACAGTTATTCAGATTCTTGTGGGCAATTCTTCTTGAAGAAAAAATACATATACACAGAATCCGAAAGAAAATAAAAATTGGCTGAATCCATAATTTCAATTAAAACCTTATTGCCAAACAAGATGCATATTATAATAAGCAAATAATTGGCGTTGATTTGATAATACAACATGAAGGTGGCTCTGATACCACTTGTTATATTTATTTTACCTAATCCATATACTCTGAGATTTATTACATATCTGTGACTTAAAAACCATCATGCTGTAATTATCAAGATTAAAACTGAAGCGGAAGTGTACCTAAATCTATGATTCTGGTTGATCGAATTGGGTTATGGTCTTCCAATTGATCCGTGATTTTCTCCTTAGTATCTCTTGCTGATGGGGATACAGAGAGTTATGAAAAGCCACGCTCAATTGGGGACCATGACTTGTATATATAGTTGCATGGCAGTTATTATGTTTCAATGTTGTTAAATTGGCCCCTCATCAATTTAAAACATTGTATCCATCTCTACACTTTAATCTCACGACATTTAATACCCATTAGTCCAAAATAGTCTTTAGTGGATCACTTTATTGACTAAAACTTTAAGATAGCACCACACATTTTAATATATACATGTTTGGCCCCACATGTTGAATTTTATCCAACATTAGTATCATAACATGATACATTCTACGAAAAGATAATGAAGATTAATATATATTTCATCTTTTTGTAGGAGACAATTGATAAGTGGTCAAAGGTGTATATGACGAATAATAGATATTCAATCATGATATCGAACATTGTCAAGTCGGTGAATGCAGTAACTAAGGTATCAAAGAAGCATCCCATAGAAGCTTTGTTGGAATGCTTAAGACACGTTGCAAACATGGTTTCTTAAGAACCAATACAATGAAATGGCAACATTCATAACATTGAGAACTAGACACGAAAATTTATTGAGGAAAAGTTTATTTAGTAGATGAAAATGAAGGTAAATAGTTAGAATTCAAAATCAATTTTGGTATAATGCATATAAAATGTTATTGTTGCCATAGAGTTATCGGTTGATTTTGGGACTATCTACGTTGATCGAATAATAACATTTTAGATATACGTGATAGAAAATTTCATATATCATAATATAGAAAATTTCATATAAAATACTCTATCCTTCAAATATATCATAATATAGAAAATTTCATATAAAATACTTGTCCTAGATAAAAATGTGATTTATATAAAATTTCGACATGATGATTTGATGTATCTTTACAGTTTTGTTCTATTTTTGTGTGGAACATTGTTTGTCATAAAAAATGTGGATTATAAAGAAAACTACATATTTTGAAATTAAATTGATTACTTGCATTTATCAAACATGTAATTACTTCAACTCATGGGCTATATCAAGTTAAGAGCAACAATACATCGATTTAGGTGAACATCCAAAAATGGACATGCAATTGAAATAGATTTCAAATTGATAAAATGCCATGTGCACATGTGTTGGTAGTTATTGCAAAGAAAAATTTCAGCTCCTATGATTATTGCTCGAGATACCACACAAAGTTGTCATATGTACATACGAAGGTACAATGTTGTCGGTTGGGAATCTTACTAATTGTACTGTACCTGGTGATATCATGTTGAGAATGATGTTACCTCCTATTCTAAGTAGACTATACATGAGGCTTAAAGAGAAACAATTCAAATCAAAAGGAGTACGAGATGAAGTCAAAAGATGTGGGAGGTGAAACGTAACATACAACAACACAATGTCCTTGAAGCCAGAGTGGAACAAAAAGAGAAAGAAACAAGATTGATAAATTAGAGATAATAAATAATTGATTAAGTAAAAAGATTCATACTCATTATACTTGGAAAAAAATCATGTTACAATCTTAATACGTTATACTTTAAAAATTAGATATTGTGTTTACATTTACTTTTTCATAAAAAGTTGTGTTACTATAATTACATATGATGAAAATTTGATTTATAACATTTTGACATAGTGATAATGAATGTTCGAAATTCTATTTTTCATGATTAATAAAGCATTACTTGTTGCTTACATATAAGCAGAGTTAATTTATTTGTACAATTATCTTCATTTAGCTAATAGTTCAAAATACTCTCATCGTCTTTATTTCAATGTTTCGTTCTTTCATTTTGTTTTCCTCTCTTTGTTATCTCTAATTCTCCGACACTACTCCCCCATCTCGATAAATTTTATAGCTTGAAGCTCAAGCCTAATTATACTTAAAAGATTAGCATATTGCATTTGTTGAACCCATTTACTTGGTGTTGGATTTGTGTTTTTCTTTTGGCGCTTGTTTATGGCTTAAGTTCATAAATAAGCCATAATCATTATATTGGAAAAAAAGTAGTCTATGATATTTTATGACGTATATTCATTTGGAAACGTTGTTGAAAAGACAATTGTTTTGTGCAACATCTCGTCGTCTAACGGACTTCATATTCATATTCATATTCATTTTAAGCATGTCTCAAGAACAAAGCTTTTTGTTGCTATAAGTCAAAGTTATTATTTATTGAACTCGAGCCCTTGTCATGTTGAGCAAGTTGAAGGCCGGCAACAATTGTTTTGTGCAACATCTCGTCGTCTAACGGACTTCATTTTCATATTCATTTTCCACTTATTACATTACTTTGAAAAATTGAATTCAAAATGGTCTATTCAATTGTAAATGATAGAAAGAAGAAAGGAAATAGGGGGGGGGGTGTGTTGGGACAATATATGTTATTGATTTCTTTTTGTCCAAGTACTAAACCAATAAATTATTTTCATATAACAACGATATTAGTCACCATGATATTTCAAGTTACGAACTAGAGACAACAAATAAGCTGCACTTAGAACAATAAGTCATATATCAATGTAGATATCAACTAGTGAAGTTGAGTTATATCATAAAATTCCCTAAGAATAATAATAAATAACAATTTAAGTTGGGATGGTAGAACAAGAGATAAGAAGGCCAATTTGGCAAAACCAAGAAATTGGTGAAGAAAAGAGATTTTGAGAGAATCATTACTCCTCAATCCTCAATTATCATTCATGATCATTAAGAAAACATTGGAAACATAGGCAATATCTCTCCCATGCACGAGTGTGCCCCGACATAATCACACATTCGTACAAAATTCAAGGCATCTTGTCAAACGAAGAACTTTGAAGCTATGCCTGCTAGTTATTGAAACATTTTAACATCATCTTATATGTGTTCTGACAATATATTTTTTAACAATCGACTGTAAACACAAGTAAATCCAAGAGAACATAAAAAATACAAATTAAGCTTCATGATTTCTAATCACAAGAAACATTACCTTGATTGTTTCACTGCTATGAAGGCCTCAAATATAATGCAAGAAACTACATAGATGGACAATAAACTACGTAAAACAAGGAATAAAGAAAAACATCTCCAAATCAATCAAAAAAAAAAAATAAAATATAATCCACTATTAGTGTTTACAATTCTTCACACACACGAATGAATCACCTATCTCTGCCTACTTTGTCGTTCATTCATCTATAACACACTCTTCATATTCTTTCCACTTCAAATATATGCGTACCTAATGTGACACGAAACTGAGTTGTATCAAATTAATCAATTATCTCATTTTGGTGAATAATATGATGTGCATATGATGTCACAATTACACCACAATCGACACTTCTATAAGAAATGTGAAACAACAAGAAATATACCTCAAGACGTTACATTATTGATACTCGTAGAACTAAATAAACTTAAACAAGTTTCAAGCAAGAAAAAAAATGGAAATACTAAGAAGAAAATTAACTAAACAAATTACTAACCCACTACTTTGCTTTGGGATATTATGTACGAGATTAATTGCTAAAGGGTCGCAAATATCACCAACAACAGGTAAACTTGGATCAAGACAATCATTTGGTTTTGCCAACCCAATAACCGATATTTTTAGCAGAAAAAAGGATAATCTTATAAAAAAGTTGCATTGCTTCAACCACTTTTCCATCTCTTATAAATTTTGTGGTAAGAGTTATGTACATCTATGCATCGTCTCTTGATATCAAAATGGACAAGGATCCAATGTGATTTAGACTTCTTCATGAAAGGTGTGGTGGTCGAGTTGATGTGTGACATCGGATCTCTTACCACTGCCGAGCTTAACATAAGACACCACCATAACTACATAGTGAGATCGGCCTCGGTCCTGGAAGCCATCCAAAAAGAGACATAATTATTACATGATAGGAGAATATGAAATCTTAATAGAGCCACCTCCACTATCATCCAATTATAAACTTGACAAGATGGTCTAGGCAGCAGGCTTATGCCCTAATACTAACATTAACTACCTTGGCCAACTCTCACCAACCAATCAAAAATCAAAGCATAAATTGGTGGCATGGCTACCAAGAAAGAGAAACAGTGTTTTTGGCATAGCTAAGGTAGCCATCATCTCTAACCTTCTCTATAAAAAAGGAATGTTGGTTATATTAAAGGACATGGGCCAAAAAATAAAAAATAAAAAGAAAAGAAAATGATAGAATAGAAAGCAATCGAAAAACCAATTTCCAATTATTCTTCCATTTCGTTAAGTTGATTGTTAAATAAAGGTTGTCATTACTTGACATCAACATATAGATGTTGTTTGTGGGAAAAGTTTCGTACAGAGCTGAACCCTCAAACCTTGTGGTTAACAACCACATCTTTTTTCCTATAACCACTAAAAACGTCATAGTAAGTCATATTTTAGAATCAAAAAGTCACTTGAGAAAGAATCCCCATGATAAAAGTACAGCGTGGCACCGTCAATAATACCGGGAGCACCTATCTGTTGAGAAACGAATAGAGTAGGAGCATATTCGACTGCATAGGCTCATAATGCATACCTCAGGAAACGGGAGAAAGAACACATGTGCAACAGAAACTTCTCCCCAAGCAAAGTAAACAGAAAGATTGGACCATCAGAAGAAGATTATAGCTAACTTAGAAGCCAAACAGAAAGGCACGATGGACACTTCCAGGCATTCCAATTTGGTGAGGATATCTTATCAAAGCCATTGCCCGATAAGTTGAAAATGTCCCCAGCTCACCAAATATGAGGGGGAAGGTGATCCTATAAGTCAGCACGACAAATGCACATCTTATATGAAACTACAAGGTGTTAGCGACGTTATAATATGCAGAGTCTTCCTACTCACTTTAGGCTATAAAGCTTAAAGGTGGTTCCGAAAACTATCCCCAAAGGTCGATAAAAAATTGGAATGACTTGCTGCCTTCCTTGTCCAGTTCATAAGGTCTCGAGCCCGAACCAAATCGAAGGAACGACTTGTCAGTATTAAACAAGGTCAGAGCGAATCCTTAAAAAGCTATCTAGGTCAGTTTAACAAGCAGGTGGAAGTCAAAAATATCTCCAATGACGCAGCGCTAATGGTTACCCTGTCTGGATTGAGAGGCCATACGAGGTTCTGGTGGCCCGTCTATGAGGAGAGACCAAAATCCTACCATGAATTCCTAAGCAGGGCAGAAAAACACATAAGCATGGAAAAAGCCACGTCTGACCAGGAAGACGAAAAGATTGAAAAAAGAAATATACCGCAAACTAGTGAGAGAAAAAAAAGGACACATGCCTGACAAAAGGAGATAACGCCAGAAATCAAGACGAACGCGTCCATACCAGGAGCGTTTCCAAGAGTATCACTTCTTAAATGCTTCATTGGATGGGGTCTTCATACATGTGAAAGACAAGGAAATCCTACACCGACCTTCACTTACTGCAAAAAATTTCTGGGTTCAAACCATGCGGCATCATAAGGTCAACATAAACTGAAACGGCCCAATGACGGGAAGAAGTGTCAAGTGGTTCGGGTTCTCAAAAGAAGAAGATAAGAAAATCTTACGACCTCACCGCGATGCCTTGGTCATCACTGTGTCGGTGGCAGGAATAAACATACATAAGACACTCATGGACAATGGAAGTTCTGTCAATGTCCTGTACCTGAGGACGCTGGATTAAATGAGGATTCTTGCACGACACTTACAACTATTCTCCAAACCACTTCAAGGGTTCACAGGCGACTGCGTGGAAGTAAAATGACAGATTGCTAGCGAAGGATGATTACTAACTTCATCGTAGTAGATCTACTGTCCAACTACAACACTATTTTAAAAAGACCAATATAAACGAACTCAAAGCAGCCACTTCAATTTATCACTACCCAATAAAAATTTCCACCAGTGGAAGAATGAGAGTAGTGCATGAGAATCAAGCTGAGGCTCAATCCTGCAACATCACTTCACTAAGGGCACATGTCCATATGGTTTAGTATGTCGATTTGATAAAGATAGGCATCACAGCCCAGCACATAAAGTTACTAGATGATGACGACCTCACCTTTCGAGAAGCTAAGACTGACCCTCACGCATACCCAAGCTTCTTGGTCATCACTCTTCCCATCACTGGAGGTAGTATCCAAAAGACGTTGGTAGACACAGACGATGTGATCAATGTGTTATATGTAAACACCCTCACCTGGATGGGAATCATCAAGAATTTTCTCAAACCATTTCATAAGCAACTATTTAGTCTGAGTGGTACAATAATGAAAGCTAGATAACATTGGCCATAGAAATAAGAGAATCTCCACACAAAATTCGCACCGCTATTGACTTTTTAGTAATAAGTGTTCCTTCAACCTACAATGACACCATAAGACAGCCACTACTCTACAGCCTGAAAGCAATTGTCTATATGTATCATTACTCACTAAAGTTTCCTACGCCATATGAAGTAGGAGAAGTTAAGAGAGTAAGGAGAGTCGTCTAGGAGTGTTTGATTCTTTAAGAACATAGCAGTCTGGATCCCAGGGCCACTCCTTACTGAGCGCAGGTGTCCACATGATTCATCATTACAACAACTCCCTTGACCTCCAGGCTGAACTTGTATGAAAGAAATGCTAAATTGGTAGAAGAATTAAACTTATTTCATGTGAGCTCGAAACCTACTCTGAAGATACTTTATGTGGGACGCAGACTCTAACAACTACTCCAAAGAAAACTCAAGGAATTTCTGAAGTTACACTTGGATGTGTTTGCATAGGGGCATCAAGACATGGAAGGAATAAATCCAAGGATTGCCTGTTACGAACTTAATATCAACCTTGACGCTTGGCCAATGTAATAAAAAAGGCGATGAGGCCCTGCCCAAGGAAGTTGACCAATCTTCTAAGCAATGGCTTTATAAGGGAGTCATTTTACCCCAAATGGATTACCAACCCAATCTTAGTTAAAAAACATAACAGGGATTGTAGGGTTTGCATCGATTTTACCGACCTAAACAAAGTTTGCCTAATGATAGCTTTTTCTCCCACGAATTGATCAAATGGTCAATGTAATAGTCGGGCACGAACTGCTGAGCTTCATGGAAGCTTACTCAAGATACAACCAAATTTTGATGTACGAGGTCGACTAGAAGAATGCTATATTTATTATCGATCGTGGATTATACTATTATAATGTCATGCCTTTTGGATTAAAAAATGTCGAAACCACATATCAGAGGCTAGTAAACACCATGTATGTCGAAGATATGTTGGTAAAAAGTGTTAGCGCCCAAGATTACATCTAGCATTTAGAAGAGATGTTCAAAATCCTATGAGAATATATGATGAAGCTCGATCCGCTCAAGTGCGCATTCGGGGTGAGTTCGGGAAAATTTCTAAAATATATGGTGAACCAACGAGGAATCGAGGCAACCTAGAAAGGATCAAACAATTTATGAAAATGAAGGCACCAACTAGATCCAAAGATGTGCAAAGCCTAACGGGACGCATAGCCGCCATCCTCAGCCGCTTTGCCTCGAAGGCAATCAATCATTGCAAACCCTTCTTTGACGTGCTTCGGAGAGGATAAGAAGTTCGAGTGGATGATAGAATGTCAACGGATTTCAAAAAACTAAAACAACAGCTATCCCAACCACCTAACAAAACCCAAGACTGATAATACGCTACTTATATACATAGTCATATCTAAACACGCAGTGAGGGCAGTGCTTATCAAAGACGAAAGTGGAGTTTACCATCAAGTGTACTATGTTAGCTAGGCTCTTCATACGGTTGAGCTTCGCTACTCTCCAATGGAGAAATTGGCCCTCGCATTAGTCATGTACTCCAGAAAGCTAGGCCATGCTTTATAGAGCATCTCATTGAAGTAATAACTAACCACTTTCTATGACAAATCCTACAAAACCAGATACGTCAAGTCAGTTAATGAAATGGACAATAGATCTCGGATAGTTTGAACTCTTATATAACCCAAAACTACTGTTAAAGGCTAAACTTTGGCTAATTTTATAACCGAATTTAGCCTGAAAATCGAGCTGGCATAATCGCAAGAAAATGACCCATAGAAATTGTTCGTAGATGGATTTTCAACGAACGATCGATTTGGGACAATAGTCATGCTAGTTAGTCCAGATCGCCACCACTTATACCAAGCACTCAGTTTTGACTTCAGAGCCTTCAACAATGATGCATAACACGAGGCCTTGAAGTCAGACTAAGAATGACAAAGAAAATGAAAATAGCAAAAGTCATACCACAAATAGACTCTTAGTTGTCGTTAACTAAATAAGCAATCGTCACCAAACGTAAGAAGAAAAATAGTGTCTTACCTCCAAGTAGCAGGAGATGAGTGAAGAAATTTCGAGGGCGAAGAGGTAAAAAAATCTCCCGATCCCAAAACCTGGCAACTAGTGAAAGAATAGAAGAGTTCGACAGTATCCTGCTGGGGAGAGTTGGGCAACCAGCAATCGAAGGTGGCAAAATTGTAGTGATAAGTATAATTTGGTACTGATCGGTGCCCACAAAAAGAAACAAATATGAGTACTCTTAAATTTTTTGAGTTTAATGGCGTACTTTTTCATCATTATAGGAAAAACTCAAATTTAAGTGTTGATCAAACGAAAAAAAAGCAAGCAGAAGAAAAATGGACTAAATTGAATAGATAAAGAGACTTGAGGGGCTTGTTAAAAAAATACCAAAGAGAACAATTCAAGAACTGCATCTCAAGAAACCATGCGACCGCATGGTTAATTATTTGTGCGATCACAATGAGTGATTTTTTGCTGCAAAATGTAATTGGATAGAACCATCCAATCGCAAGGTCTTGAACCCTGCGATCACATGGTTATATCGTGCATTGTTTTGTTTTTTCTTGATGGAAACATGACTCTATTTAGTTCAGGATAAAAAAAAACAACTTAAAACACGTTTCGGAGACGAAGGGGGAAGATATAAAAGATAGAGAATAGAGAAATTGCGGGAGGAGAATTTTGGAGAAAAAAAGACATCAGAAGAATTGAAGAGTAAGGAACAGATTGAAAATTCTTTGGCCGAAATCACGGGTTGTATTTATTTTTCTTTTTTTTTCTTCCAGAACATAATTAATTCAAATCTTGTAATATTTTACGAAATCATGTCCGGATAAATTACTTATTGTTAGGATGAACGATGAAACCCATGTTTTTAATTAATTAGAAGTTTTTCTGTTTTAGTAATTAATTACTTTTTGGTTGATTATTTTTTATTACTTTTTTTTAACGTTTTAATGCATGATCACTATTGGAATATTTTGTGATCTTTATTGAAGTCTAGAGATTCAATCTAGATATGCGCATATTATTGAATAACATAGGGTCCAATAATAGATAGAAAACTATTATGTCTTATGAAATCCGTTTGGAGTGTTCTTGTGATTTAAATGCATATTTTTATGTTTGAAACTTAATTAGAGATAATTAAGTTCACATATCGATATAGAATTGATTGGCCATCGAGAGAGACTTTTGATTATTATATGATCACCAATTTTCAATCTAGGATAATTATAAGCTAAAGCGATTAACGAATCATTGATTATGGAACGTGTAGGTGAATTCGCGAATCCTAATACTAGTAGAACTCAAATTTGTTCTTAAAATTACTTTTGATTGCGCGATAATCTAGATTTAATTAAACTTAAGTATAATAACTTTATGATTGAATTTATAAGAGAATATGTGTTCTTATCTTGTTAAAACTCGAAGTATACATTAATTGATTAATTGGTAGCTAGTCCTCGTAGGTTCAACACTCTTCACATCGTTATATTACTTGTTAATGATTCATCCACTTTCAGGATTAAAATCGACAACAAGTTTTTGTCACAGTTGTCGGAGACTAATTTTATTAATTACTATGTCAATTGATAATTTAGTTTTAACAAATAATTATTTTATTTTATTTTTATTCTCCTTCTCGGTTTGTTGTCGAACTGCTGAATTTCAGCAATTTTCTAAAGTTTTAGGTGTCAATTGTGTATGTGATGTGCAAAAGATAAAGATCTATTTGATTTCGACATAGAAATCGAATGGAGTTTTTCACCAACGACATGAACGAGAAATAATTTTGCACCTATGGCTCGACCAGTTGAAGTTAATAAATGGGATATTCTTATGGTGAGTATATGATGCCCCGATTGTTGATAATCGGTCCAACATAATTTACCCACATTTTGGACTCGAGAATATTCAATTAAGACCAGATGTGATTAATCTATTCTCGAACAATCTGTCGTTCTATGGGAGAACAAATGAAAATCCTCATTATCATATTTCTCGCTTCATGGAATACTATGAAAATTTTAAATATCACGATATTAATGAAGATGCACTTAGGATGAAGCTCTTCCCACACACTCTGAAGGATAAGGCTAGAGAATGGTTAGATTCTCTACCATCTGGGAGCACCACTACTTGGAAAGATTTGGTCTAGAAATTCACACTGAAATACTTCCCTCCAACTAGAATGAACAGACTGAAGCATGAAATATCTAATTTCTAAACAATCTGACTTGGAAAATTTTCACGAGACATGGGAAAGATTCAAGGAACTACTTCAAAAGTCCCCAAGTCATGGTTTTCCTTTAGTAGCTCGGAATTATTATTTCTACTATAGATTAGCTCCAAACAGTCGTTCTTTAGTAGATTCTGCAGCAGATGGCTCTATCCAAAATAGATCTGTTGGAGACCTTCATGACTTATATGAGATGATGAGTGAACAGTTCATTATGTGGCTAGATAGAGGGTCTCAAAAGAAAGCAACATGAATGTACGAGGTGGAAATCAATTCGCTCCTACTCGCAAAAATTGATTCATTAGCAAAGCAAATGGAAACACTGAAACACTCTCAGTTTTCCAATATGGTTTAGATGTCCCTACAAATATGTGCAACTTGCGAAGCAAACCATCAATCATCAGAGTACCCTTTCACTACTACTGAAGCATCATCACTTGAACAAGCTGCATATGCTCAGAATTTTGAGCTACAACAGAATAATCTATACTCTCAGACTTATAATCCCAGTATAATGGAGAAATCATCCAAATTTCTCATATGAAAAAGTTATCACAATGCATGGAATTTGAATTCAAGAATATGTAGAAAAGACAAGATGTCGCGATAAAGAATGTAGACAATCAGATTGGACATTTAGCTAAACTATTGATTGAGCGACAACCAAGCACATGACTAAGCAATATCGAGATTAATCTAAAAGAGAAAGTAAATGCAATTAGAACAATAAGCGGAGTTGAGTTTCCAGAAATTCATGTGAAAAGATCGAGTGTATAAAAAGAAACTGTGTTACGTAAAGAGATAGAGAAAACAAATCAGATGAAGCAATTGAACAAGAAGAAGAAAGCTCTCCACCGATCAAATTCTGCGCCACCAGTTAAAGCTTATGTTCCTCCAATTCCATTTTCTCAAAAGTTGCGAAAACATAAGTTAGACAAACAATTCGAGAAATTCTTCGATGTATTCAAAAAACTCCAAATCAACATACCTTTTGCCGACTTTAGCTCAAATGCCGAGGTATGCAAAATTTATGAAGAAAATTCTTTCAAACAAAAAGAATTTGGAGGAGCATGTAACAGTTATGCTTACCGAAGAATACAGTGCTTTCTAACAAAACAAGCTACTTCTGAAATTAAAAGATCTATAGAGTTTTACTATTCTTTGCAACTCGTTAGTAGTTCCTTTTTTGAAAAAGTATTATGTGATTTAGGTGCTAGCATTAATTTGATGTCCTACTCTATTTTCAGGCAATTAGGTCTCAGAAAAGCTAATCCGACCACAATATTACTACAGTTAGCTGATCGATTAGTTAAACATCAACGTGGAGTTGTTGAAGATATTTTAGTGAAAGTGGACAATTTTATATTTCCGGTTGACTTCATTATCTTGGATATGGGGAAAGACAGGTATGTGCTACTTATCTTGGGACCACCTTTCTTAGCTACTGGACGAGCACTAATTGATGTACAAAAAGGATAGGTAGTGTTGAGATTAAATGAGGAGCAAGTCACTTTCAATGTGTTCAAAGCAATTCAATATCTAAACTCTCCTGACTCGTGTTTTCATATTGATATCATAGATCACGAAGAAGCCAATACCTTCACTTTGGAAAATCTCTCAGATCTATGGGAAGCGTGTATTATGCATTCTCAAGAAAAAAAAATTTAACTCTCCAGTTCTTGATGAATGTGCCAGATATTAAAAAAAGCTGAACAATGGAAAAAAAGAAATAAATACATGGAACTAGGCACCACATCTCCTCAACCACCACATTTAATTCAATAGGCTCCGACTCTCGAGTTGAATCAATTACCTTCTCACCTTAGGTATGCCTATCTCGGTGAGACATCTACTCTTCTAGTCGTTATTGCAAATTCCATCAATCAAGATCAGGAAGACAAACTACTCCAAGTACTAAGAGAATATAAATCAGCCATCAGTTAGACTATAGCAGACATTAGAAGTATCATCCAATCCATATACATGCACAAGATCCTAACGAAAGAAACTTATATGCTGACAGTGCAACATTAATGCAGATTAAATCCTCATTTGCAAGAGATAGTCCGAGCTGAAGTTTTAAAACTACTCGATACTAGTATCATCTATCCTATTTCAAATAGCACTTAGATAAGTCCAGTTCAAGTGGTGCCTAAGAAAGGAAGAATTACAGTTGAGAAAAATGATAATAATGAGCTTCTACCAGTCAGATTGACTACTGGATGGCGAGTTTGTATTGACTATAGGAAGTTGAATGACGCCATTCGAAAAGACCATTTCATCTACCAGATGTTTGAACGATTGGCAGTTCATTCTCATTATTGCTTTCTTAATGGGTCAGGCTACAATCAAATTCATATAGCCCCGAAGATCAGGAGAAGATGGCCTTTACTTGTCCCTACGACACATTTGCATATAGGCTTATGCCATTTGGCCTATGCAACGCTTCTGCCATATTTCAGCATTGTATGATGTCATTTTCCTCGGATATGGTCAAAAAATTCATTGAAGTATTTATTGATGATTTTTTTATTTTTGGGTTATCATTCGATGAATGCCTAAAAAATTTAACCCTGGGACTTCAGCATTGCGAAAAAATGAACTTGGTGCTTAAATAGGAAAAGTGCCACTTTATGTTCCAAGAAGGGATTGTGTTAAGACACATGATTTCAGTTAAAGGCATTGAGGTTGACAAATCAAAGATTCAAGTTATAGAGAAACTTCCTCTGCCGACAATAATTAAAGGGATTCGATCTTTTCTGGGACATGTATGGTTCTATAGATGGTTTATAAAAGATTTTTTCAAAAATAACTAAATTGTTGTGCAGTTTGTTGGAAAAAGAAGTCAAATTTGACTTTTCCATATACTGTCTTGGAGCTTTTAAAACTCTTAAAGAAAGCCTAATCTCAACACCAGTGATTGGGGTCCCCGATTAGGATCTACCGTTTGAACTTATGTGCGATGCAAGTGATTTTACCGTCGGAGCAGCTTTTGGGCAGTGAAGAGAAAAAGTCATACATGTCGTATATTACGCCAAACGAACTCTCAATGACGTCAAATGTATTATGCCACTACAAAAAAGAAACTACTAGCAGTAGTATTTGTCTTCAAAAAATTTCGGTCTTACCTCATTGGATCGAAAGTGAGAGTGCACACGGACCACGCATCATTGAAATATCTCTTTGCTAAAAAGGATGTGAAACCAAGGCTGATTCGGTGGATATTACTTCTTCAAGAATTTGACTTGAAAATTCGGGATAAAAAGAGGAGCAAGAACATGGTAGTCGACCACTTATCAAGAATAGAGCAATCAGAAGAGAATGAAGAAGTTGAAATAAATAAAAAATCCTCAGATGAGCAGATTTTTGGGATAAAGCAGTTAGAAAAAGAAGATAGCGTACCGTGGTATGCTGATTATATGAATTACCTTGCAAGCAATATCGTGCCACCTGATTATGATCACCAACACCAAAAAAAGTTCTTTTTTGAACTTAAATACTACTTTTAGAAAATTCCTATTCTCTACAGAAGGGGTACAGATCAAGTAATTCGAAGGTGCATACCTGAAGAATAAATGAAGACAGTCTTGGAATAATGTAACTCCTCACCATACGGAAGCCAATTCGGTACTATTAAGACCGCAACCAAAGTCTTACAATCTAGATTTTATTGATCGACATTGTTCAAGGATGCTTACAGTTTGGTAAAAAAGTGTGTAGGTGCCAAAGAATGAGAAACATATCCTGAAAGCAAGAAATGCCCCTTCAAAGCATTTTAGAGGTTGACTTATTCGACGTATGGGGAATCAATTTTATGGGACAATTTCCATCATCATTCTCAAATTCATACATTTTAGTGGTTGTAGACCACGTCTCAAAATGGGTAGAAGCTGTAGCCTTACCAACTAATAATGGCCGGGTGGTAGTGAATTTTCTAAAAAAGAATATTTTCACGCGTTTCGGGACTCATCGAGCAATCATAAGTGACGGAGGTAACCATTTTTCCAACCGACAGCTTGAAACTCTCTTGGCAAAATATGGTGTGAAGCAATCGAGTGGCTACTCTTTATCACCCACACACTAGTGGCCATGTAGAAATTTCCAACCAGGAGTTAAAAAGGATTCTGGAGCTAACCATGAGTACCTCGAAGAAAGATTGGTCGAACAAACTTGATGATGCTCTTTGGGCTTATCGCACTGTATTCAAAACTCCAATTGGAATGTCACGATACCACCTAGTTTTTGGGAAGGATTGCCATTTACCGATCGAGTTGGAGCATCGAGCTTACTGGGAATTGAGGAAGTTAAACTTTGATTTGAAAGAAGCCGGTTTGAAACGAATACATCAATTGAATGAAATGGATGAATTCAGGTTTGAGGCCTATGAAAATGCCAAATTGTACAATGAGAGACAAAGAAGTGGCATGACAAGAACATTCAACAAAAGCAGTTTGAGGAGGGACAAAAAGTTTTATTGTTCAACTCACGCCTAAAGCTCTTTCCGGGAAAACTACATTCAAGATGGTCCGGACCATTCACGATAGTGAAAGTTTATACACATGGAGCGGTGGAAGTTGCTCATGATACAAAGGGTAGGTCTAAAGTGAATAGACAAAGGCTAAAACAATACTTGGAGGGTGATTTTTTGAAAGAAAAGTCATTCACCACTTTAAACAACCCAGAGTGATCACCGCGATAAAGTCGAGCTTAAGACTGTAAATAAGCGCTTAATAGGAGGCAACCAATTTTTCTAGTCTTTTATTTAAATTTTCGTATCATTTCAGTTTTAGGATTTCAATAAATATTTTTGCATGTTTTATTTTGTTTAGGATTTAAAGTAGGCATTATCAATTCTTAGGTAACAAGGAACAATGATCATTGTCATTCTGCATGGGCACACACTTAAAATTTGAAGTTATGTTTAGATTCAAAAAAAGAATAACTAAATTTTAATACCTATGCGCTGACATAGGTATAGCCCATGTACCCACATAGTATGGGAAAAATCAATTCGACCCATAATTTGAGTGCATTGCGATCGCATGTTAAAATTACCATGCGATCGGATAGCTCAACCGAACTTTTTAAATCAAAGAAACATCCCATTTAGTTTTGAAAAAAAAAAATTATCATCTCTCTCTCTCTCTCTCTCTCTAATTCACGAAATAATCTTCAACATCCAATTACATTCCCGTAGAAATCCATCCCACATCACTTCAACTTCATATCGATTGGAATTTCAAGGTATGTTCTTCAATTTTTTGTTGAAAATTTATCTTTTACATATTCTTCGAAGACATACAATTTTTGTGATTTGTGTGGAAAAGTGGGGATTAGTTAAGGCTTGAATTGAATGCATAAAAGAAAAGTGATAAGGTTTAGATGCTTAGGATTGTGTAAAATTTTGGTTTTGATTGGATTATCCAAATTACTTAAACTAGGAAGAACAAAACCTTGCATGCAAAGTGTTCGACAAAATGCCTTAACCGAAATTTTTGCAAAATTTGGAGATTGTGAGACCATAGGCTAGCCTCATTAACCAATACTATCATCTAGGATCGTTCACCGAGGTTTGGGCATACTTTTATCACCAAAATCCAACACTTGACCATTGCTTTTGTTAGCATTTTCGTACCTCCTCCGTTTGGCTTAAATGACCTCGGAATGCTATGAAATTTGAACATGTGGTAGAACAAAGCATGCACTTCCATACCCTACTTTACTGGTTAACTTTTAAATGATATTGGGTAATTTTCTTAGGATCCAAAGTAGCCAAGTCGAACACAATTTTTAGAGAAAAATTGCCAAATTTTGGAAAGTTTGGGGATGACAAATGAAACCATTGGTGTTATTTTTCATATCTAAGATATGACTAACTTGTTTTCATTTACTTTGTAGGTCATGGCTCCAAAATGACCCCTCATGACCACCGAGGAAAAAGGAAATAAAAAGGCAACCAGAAGCACATCAAAGAGAGCACGAGTGGAAACCATCGACTCTCCCCACTACCTATCCAAGGAGCACGAAGAACGGTTTGCAAAAATAACAAGCCCATTGGAGCATATGGGGAGAGCAGATGTTACAATTGGAAGATTTTTCTCACTTCGAGGTGTTCAACTTGATAGACGTGTGCGGATGGTCATGAATTGCAGAGACGCAACATAAGATATACTCCTAGCTTGTCTACAAGTTCTACGTAAATTTCAACCAAGAAATAGACATACAAGGTACGAAACACTATAGACAGATGTAGGTGTGGGCAGGATTACAATAGAAAATGTTCACCGGCTACTCACTATCCATGATATGGGTGAAGTGGCCCAATTTTTATAAAGTCGAGACGATGCATGGCCACTACCTAGGAAAGATTTTGAGCACAATAAGTTGACAGATTCCCTACTAATCTTGAACCAGTTTGTGAGCCACAACATCTACCCGAGCACGCACCACACAACCATAAATGAAGCAAGGGCTCGATTTCTGTACCATTTGGCTCACGAAAGAAAAATAGATTTGGGTTAGCTACATCTATGCATTGATTAGTAATCTAGGCTTCCAGAAGGACAAAAGGCACACTACTATCTTTCTGGCCTTGATCAATGGTATTTGTGAGGCAGATGGAGTTCCAATTTATTCAGCAAAACTGATAGTGAAATTGAAATGATCAATCAATCGTTTTTCCTTAGAAAATGCATGAAGGCACACTGCACAAGTTGCGAGGGCAACCCTAGCTGCAGAGGATCAACCTCAAGAGGGACATCCAACCACGCCTCATCTTGTCCACCTCCATGAAACATAGCGACCATACTACAAAAAATACTAGAAGGTTAGGCTGAGCAGACAAGGCTCATTGTAGCTACAAAGACTAAATTGTGCACGGTGCAGTACGAGTTGACGACGCTGCAATCTTGTATGGACACAGTCAGACATACTTAGATGAATCATGAGAGTCGTCAGCGACAAACTGACCTAGAGTAGTAGAGTCGAATTTGATCCCACTACGACTAGGTCAAGAGGTGCCTAGACAGATGTACAGGCCAGCTCGATGATATTCATGCCAAGATTTGCCAACCTACACTTAGCCAGGATCTTCCACCAGTGGATCATACCACACTTCTTCTTCCAGCACCGTCCGATCCACCTCCAAGAAGTCTCTATGTATAACTTTCTTTTGATTATTAACTTTACATTGGGGACAATGTTTCTTTCAAGTTTGGGAGTGGGGCTGAAAAAATGCTTGATCTTGATTTGATTGTTAGCTTGTTTGTTTTTGGCATTCGAAAAAAAATTATTATTTATGTTTGTTTGCATGCTTGCCGACTAATGATGTAAACTGTTTCTTTTAAGTTTTACTTAAATTCATGACTTGTAGACATAAATATTACTTTTGGTTAAATGTGAAGCTACTAACCTATGTTTGATATAGTGTTGTGTTTGTTAGTTAAGATGATTTAGCTATGTTGGTGCACCTTTGTTGAGAACAATATGATGTTTTTTTGAGACTAGAACTATAAACTTAGAACTATGTGCACCTCAAACAAGTAACCAATAGAGCGATTAAGTGTGGTATTATTTAAGCAGTGATGGTAGCTATCTAGGTTTGTGTTGATCTTATGTGTGTTGAAAAATTGTGTGGAGCATTTTAGGCTAGTTAAAGGAAGCTAGGTAATGACCGAATGTTAGGAATCTAATCCTCACGCGTGAACTTATTGTACGCAAGGAACTAGGCAATTATTATTATATAATTCTTTTCGTAGCCTTTTTTACTTGAGTGATAAAGCCCAACGGCCTAACGCTTGTTACATGAGTAATCTAGAAAGCTTAATGGACTGAGTTTTGTACACTATTAATATCTCATGACTCTTTTCGTAGCCTTTTCGACTTGAGTGATAAAGCCCATCGGCCTAAAGCTCGTTATATAAATCATCTAGAAAGTTTAATAGATTAAGTTTTGTACATTATTAATATTTTATGACTCTTTTTGTCGCCTTTTTTACTTAAGTGATAAAGTCCATCGGCCTAAAGCTCGTTACATGAGTCTTCTAGAAAGTTTAATGGATTGAGTTTTGCAAATAAGATATATATATTTTTAAAAAAAAATTATTTGCTAAAGCCAATGTGAAAGATCCTTTGCAAAGTTAACATGGAGATTAGATAACTAATGAGTTTGATTGCTTAGTAGAAACTTCTTTGTCGAGAGTACTCAAAAATAAGAGAATCTTCATAAACGTAGTTTGTCACAATTATTAACTTTCTCAACCAGTTTCGAGCAAGAAAATAATAAGTAAAGCATAATCTTAGACCCAAACTCTCGAGAGTTGAAAAAAAACAATAATTTGGAGAAAAGTGTACCTTACGAGAGGGAAAAGAGAATTTGACAAAATGGTTGGACTCTCACCACCATAGAAATTAAGTACATCGGATTAACTGCTCACACACACATATCAAGTATGGTTTAAGTAGAATAGCTTTTGCAATAGTAATTCTTAGACACTTGTCATGAATTATAAATTGTTGCAAAAGCTGAAGCAAGAATGACAAGTTATTTATGTTGTGAAATTTGTTATTGTTTATTTCATTATGTGCATGATTGTCATTAGTTAGGATAATTCGAGGATGAATAAAGGTTCAAGTTTTGTGGGTGTTTGATATGTACAATTTTGTACTGATCAGGGCCTACAGAATAGACAATTATGAGTACTCTTAAATATTTTTAGTATAATGGTGTACTTTTTTATCATTATAGGAAAAAACCAAATTCAAGTGTCGATCAACTGAAAAGAAAACAAATAGAAGAAAAATAGACTCAATTGAACAGATAAATAGACTTGATGAGCTTATCAAGCAAATATCGAAAAGAACAATTCAGGAACTAGATCTCAAGAAACCATGCGACCACGTGGTTAATTATTAGTGCGATCGTAAGGAGTGAATTTTTGTTGCAGAATGTAATTGGACAGAACCATGCGATCGCATGGTCTTTATATCGTGCATTGTATTGTTGTTTACTGATGGAAATAGGACTCTATTCAGTATAGGATAAAACAACAACTTAAAACACATTTCGGAGAGGGGTGGATGATATAAAAGGTAGAGAATAGAGAAATCGGGAGAGGCAAATTTTGAAGAGAAAAAGACATCAGAAGAATCAAAGATCAAGGAACGGGTAAATTACTTATTGTTAGGATGAACGATAAAACCTCACGTTTTTAATTAATTAGAAGTTTTTCCGTTTTAGTAATTAATTGCTTTTGAGTTTATTATTTTTTATTCATTTTTTTAACGTTTTAATGTTTGATCACCATTGGAATGTTTTGTGATCTTTATTGAAGTCGAGAGATTCAATCTAGATAAACACATGGTATTGATTAATATAGGGTCCAATAATAAATAGAAATTACTATTATGCCTTATGAAATTCGTTTAGGGTGTTTTTGTAATTTAAATGCATATTTTTATGTTCGAAACTTAATTAGAGATAATTAGGTTCACATATCGATATAGAATTAATTGACTATCGAGAGAGACTTTTAATTATTATAGGATCACCAATTTTCAATCTAGGGTAATTATAAGCTAAAGCGATTTACAGATAATTGATTAAGGAATGTGTAGGTGAATTTGCGAATCCTAGTGCTAGTAAGACTCAAATTTGTTCTTAAAATTGCTTTTGATTGCATGATAATTTAGATATAATTAAACTTAAGTAGAACAACTTTTAGATTGAATTTATAAACAAATCTATGTTCTTATCTTGTTAAAACTCGAAGTATACATTAATTGATTAGTTAGTAGTTAGTAGTTAGTCCTCGTAGATTCGACACTCTTCACATCATTATATTACTTGTTAACGATCCATCCATTTGCGGGATTAAAATCGACAACATGTAGCCATGAAGATAGACCCAAAGCCATCATAGATGGACGAGATCATTGACTTCTTGAAGAACAAGAAGGCGCTCGTCGATCCTAGCAAGGCTCAACGATTAAGAATACTTTGATGGATGAGATTCTTTACAAAAGAGGATATGCAGCCTTGCTCGTGAAATGTTTGAATGCTGAAGAAGCATATTATGCCCTGTGTGAAGTACACGGTAGAGTATGTAGAAATCATGCAGGATGACAGTCCTTGGCTCACAAGATACTAAGGCCTCCATCAGGGAGTGCAATAGAACATGAAATCGTAAGCTTTAGATTTGGCCTACTTTGAGGAAAGACGCCTTAGAGATCGTAAAAGAGATGTGACAAGTGTCAAATGTTCGCTACCATAATCAAGGCTCCACCACAGAGCTCA
The DNA here is from genome assembly GCA_023638005.1 of Forsythia suspensa. Lineage (NCBI taxonomy): Eukaryota > Viridiplantae > Streptophyta > Magnoliopsida > Lamiales > Oleaceae > Forsythia > Forsythia suspensa. Next base: position 40,481,899 of record CM042674.1, read on the forward strand.
TCTTACTCACCCTTGGCCCTTCGCAAAATGGGTCATCGATCTGATTGGACCCGTGCCCACGAGAAGAGGTGGAACTAAGTTTGCAATAGTTGTTATCGACTATTTTACCAAATGGGCTGAAGCCAAAGCCGAACCCTTAGCCAAGATAACCAAACCGAAGACCACGAACTTTATATAGAAATCAATTATTTGCAGATTTGGTATTCTTTATTCGATTTTCATTGAAAACAGCAAAAAGTTCGATAACCTAAGTTGAGAGCCTTCTACTAGAGTCTGAATATTAAGAAGTATTTCACCTCTCCAAACCATCCACAAGCAAATAACCAGTGGAAGCAATCAATAAGATTATCAAACATATCCTTAAAAAACCTGGCTAGATAAACTAAAAGGAACATGGGCCGATGAACTTTCCAGCGTGCTCTGGTCCTATTGTACTACCACTCGAAATAGCACTGGAGAATTTCCTTTCTCTCTGGATTTTAGGGTTGAGGCTGTGATCTTCCTAGAGATAGGGTTGCCTTCGTTCCAATCTACATACTTCAATGCTGAGCGTAACAGGGAAGGGCTTCAGATCGAATTAGTTTTACTCGAAGAAAAAAGAGACGATGTCAAACTAAGGACGATAGTATAAAAATAAAGAAGCACGAAATACTACAACCAGAAGGCAGAGAAAAGAACATTCGAAGTCGGACATCTGGTGCTACGAAGAGTGTTCCTCACTACAAAGGAACCCAATGTCGGGACTTTGAGTCCAAACTGGGAAGGGCCATAGAAAGATACTAAGGTTTTGCAGAAAGGTGCTTACGCACTAAAAGATAACATTGGAAAGCCCCTCTCACAACCATGTGGGAAGCTCCTTTCACACCTGTGAAATGTGGAACATCTCAAGAAATATTATCAGCAGTAAGTTATACCCTCGAAAGCGGCCCATAAAAAAAAAAACTCCCTCTTGGTACTAAAATCTGTCTTTTAATTTTTACGCAATCCTCATGTCATCAATGTGGATGTGAGCTAAGAAAGCATGTGCTTCAACACTTATCCATAAAACACAAAATACAGGTTGAACCTAGGCCAATACTGCATGTGCTGCAACACTTGACCATGAAACTCAAAAATTAAAATCGAAAAAATAGGTCAAATCTAGGCCAACACTGTATATGCCAGCACTTGGCCAAAATTTTGATGCTAAAAGATTTAACATAGGAAATTACAAACATTTCCTCAACGAAAGCTCTTACTAAGGCACATCCAAGAATTAACAAAGGCATCCATAAAACTAAATTAACTCAAAATGAAATTCAGTTTAAAGAAGATGTCAAAAAGAACAAAAACAAAACATCAGTACAAGTCAGAAATGTCTAAACATCAAGGAATAATAGAAAGATCACTGTCTTACTTGCCACAAGGAGTAGAAGAAGGCTGATCAATCAAGGCGTATTTCTCTTTCATGGCCTCACGGAAGAAGTCATTGTTGAGCTCTTGCCTCTTCTCTTCAATGAATGAAATGACCTCCTCCAGGCTAACGCAGTACATCTCCTGCTGCATAACCTTAAAACCTGGAAACAATTTCCACTACTCGAATGCCTCATCAACTCAGGCCTTCTCTTTGGCAAGTTCCTGGACAACCTCCTCAGTACGATACCGCTCCGATCTACCATCTTCTTCCAACCTCTACAAATTAGAAGTAGCCTCAGCTCACTCCCTCTCAGCCCAAAGCTCCATCTCCCTAAGCTTTGCAAACAATGTTTCTCTCTCCTCAAACCAGGCCTTCTCGGCCTCAGCACGCTAGTCCTCTCCTCTTTGAACACCTTGAAGGCCGTCTGTGATTCTTCCTTTATTGTGAATTACCGCAGCTTCAGTATCTACCTTGTCGATCACAGACATCATGTTTATTATGGCCCGGAGAGAGTAGATAGCCGCCATCAACCATGCCTCAGCCACGCTCATTTGCTCTAGATAACGCTGTTGGTCAGGCATCCAGCTCCGAGTCATTATTTTGGCCGAGGTCTCCAACAAAAGAAGAAAGGCCGCAATCATATCTAGATGAGAGGATGGAGCTCGCATGAAGTCAAGCATGGGCTTAGGATGCTCATCCTTCAAACTATCCATAGATGGACATGGAGGTCAAGATAAAAAATCGGTGGGGCAGTAGTCTAAACTAGGAGGGCCTCTACTGAGGTGGTCTCTGACACGACCCGTCCTCGAATCTCCTAGTGGACCCAAGACGTGCCGTGCTCCAATGATGGATGCCAGCTGGATGTCGGACCCACCATTAAGGCTACTTAGACTTTTCTATGACTAGCTGACTTTTCTTTAACTAAAAAGATTTTACAAAAATTTTGGCAGAGTTTTCCTTGTAAAATTGACTAAACTAAACCTGAAAAGCAATTGAATTTCCCAAATACATACTTAAGATAACAATTAGGGATCACCTGTCCCACAACATACATAATAACCATGAACAAGTACTGACAACTCTATCAGCTCCAATATATTTTACAAAATGACCCAAAAGCATGTGAATTTACGAAAGGAGTAGTGAGCCTATCCAACCATATACATATAGTCCCAAAATAATCATCAAGAAGACCTAGAACAAGTATCCCAAAAATAAATGATGACATTCTCAATGGAGATGAATCATACAACTAATCCTCGTGTGGCTCTGGCTCGACAATCAACAGGCTCTTCAAAAGCTGCTCAAAACTCAACTACAACCTGAGTAAGAAAGTATAGAAAATCTGTGAGCTAATAGCTCAGTGAGTGGAGAGTTGCTAATTAATCATAATTTTCAAGAAACTGATTTCTCATGTTATATATATACATACTGAGTAAATGTAAACTGTAAATTATAAAGAAACTGGATAATCTGATAATTTAGTAAATCTACAAAGAAGTGCCATCTGATAGCAATATATGCGAACACGTGAATCTGTAAACTAAATAAGCTGTCATATACTGAAAAATCACACTAGGAAATATCATGAATCACTGATAATCTGTAATCTGAAATCTGAAATCTATATACTGATTATTCTGAAATATATACTACACCAAAAAGGTACCCTAAATAACCGATAATTTGCAATCTGTAATCTAGTCATACGCGTGCAGAGCTGTCCCCAAAGCGCTAAGCACCCGCAGACACGGCCCAAAGCTATATGTGTATGAGAGTGGGTCTCAAAGACCTCTAATAATCTGGTCATACATCAGAGAAACAGATTCACATCAAGACAGAGTGGGTAAATCACCATAGCGGTCATATCTGGAAACAGTCACACGGTCTGGAAGCGTGTAAAATCACCATATCTTCATACACTTGAAACAATTCACACCAGTGTAGAGCGAATAAAAGTCACCTGGGTACTTTTTGGTGGTTTTTAAAATTAACTTTATTGAAACCTTTAATAATGATATAATATTCTAATATTAGATTTAACAAAACTGAATTTAAACTTTGAAAGAATTACTCATTTATAAGAACTAACTTATACTAAAAACCATGTTTGTCCAACACTTGAAAAATAATTCCTTTTTTTTTTTTGCAATCTATATAATTTACTAGAAGCACAGAAATAATAAAACAATTCATATACTTTACTAACTAATATAATATAATGAAATGCTCATTTCTGAAAAATAAATTTTTCCACTTACAGAGCTTTTGGCTAGGACTAAGTTGGTCGGTACGTTGCACCAACTTCTTCGTCACCTCCTGAAATAGAATATAATTGCTCAAATAAATAAGTAACCATCCCAAGTAACACTGGTTATTAAAAACAAGACTAAGCTTAACTTACCGTACTTAAGCAAAACTTATTCAAAATTCCTTTACTCACTTGGATCTAATCCTCATTCTAATTCACCACTTTCACATCTATCAATTATATGTGACCAAGAATAATTTCCTCAAATTTCGTAATAAAGTCACCAAGCTAGAAGCTTATTTCTATTCATTCAATACATATAATGCTCTTTAATATTCTCAATCAATTCTAATCTTCCATAAGAAACAAAAAATAATCTCATTTACATCACATTCACTTAAAGGACCCAAATAGAAATTTCTAGGTTTACTAAAATCATCAATCCAAGCTTATAACATAAATAAACCAACATAAGCCTTAATATGCTTAAAATAACTTAAATATCTAATTAAACCCACTAAGTCAAGAACCCTAACATTTCATCAATTAAATCCTTCATTTAATATGCAAATATAGCTCATGTCACTAAAAATAACTCACCTCCTTGCATAACAATCACATTTAAGCTCATAAGCAAAAATCCTAATATTTAACCTCATTTCTAAAATAAATGGGTTCTCGTTTACCTCTTGAAAATGGAGAAGTTGAAGAACCCAAGCCTTAATTTTTCGACTATCTAATTATTCGGCCGGCGTCTTCTTCTTCTTCCTTTTTTCCTTTTTTCTTTTTTTTCTTTTCTTTTCCTTTCCTTTCCTTTCCTTTCCTCTCCTCTCCTCTCCTCTCCTCTCTATCCGTGATTCCCCTTTCTCTTTCTCTCTGCCGAAGATTCTAGAAAATGGTCCAAATTCATTTTCAAATTAAGCTTATTTGCAAACTTAGTCCCCAACTTACATACATAGTGATATTTAAATCTTTAAGTAACCATATTTTATAAAATAGCCCCCAAACAATTTATTTACTTAACTTAAGTCCTATTTTGGCTTATTTGACTTAGACTTGACCCAAAAATTTTATTGACTTTGACTAATTTAAAGCGGGTAGTAACAATCTTACCTCCTTTAAAGAATTTCGTCCTCGATAGGCTTAAAACAATTGAAGAAATTGAGCATGCATATGATCTTCATTCTTCCATGTAGCCTTCTCTATCGAATGATTCGCCTAAAGAACCTTAACTAGTGAAACAATCTTGTTTCGCTGAACTTGCTCCTTTCTATCTAAGATCTGAACTGGCTCTTCTTCATAGGTTAAATTTTCTTTCAATTCCACTAGCTAAAATTCTAAAATGTAGGAGAAATATGGAATGTACTTCTAAAATATAGAGACATGGAATACATCATGAATCTTGGATAACTCAGCTGGCAAGGCTAACTGATAAGCAACTGGCCCAATCTACTCAATATTTTCATAAGGTCCAATATATCGTGGACTTAACTTTCTCCGCTTGCCAAATCTCAAAACACCCTTCCACGGCGATAATTTTAAGAAAACTGTATCCCCAACTTTGAAGTCAATATCTCTTCTCCTTCTATCTGCATAGTTTTTCTGCATATCTCGTGCTACCTCCAATCTTTCTTTAATCATTTTCACATTCTACGAAGTAATTTGAACCATTTTAGGACCTGCAAACTTTCTTTCATCAACTTCATTCTAAGAAACTGGTGTTGTGCAATTATAATATTTTATCGATTCTAACTATTTTCATTACCACAATTTCAACTCATTTTGACCAAAAATATACTTTAAACTCTTGTAATCTATAAATATCTGACATTTCTCATTATCCAGACAATAGCTGCAAATCTTCAACGTCAACACCTATAATTAACAACTCTACATCATGAATTGGATAAATTCAATCAAATTCCTTCAACTGTCTAGAAGCATAGACTATAACTTTGTTATTCTAAAACTGAACAACCCTAAGCTCTGACTTGAAATATTACACTAAACCACAAGCCCTTCACATGTAGCTGAAAGAGTAAATATTGTAGTAAAAACTAATAAGTTATCTAGGTCTTGGAAACTCGTTTGTCCTTCTATAGTAATCACAATGTTAATATTCTTTCTAACAAGCTAGCTGAACGAAAAGCTACTCTGGAGATACTTTCAAGTAAAGATAATAGTTATCTTCTAACCCATAGAAATTTTTGTACTTACCACATTAAAAGTGCGTTCTCATATCAATACTGGTCTATTCTTATAAATTCAAAGCACCATTGTTGAAATCACATAACTTGAAATTCTATCAAGTCTAACCAGAACTTGTATTTGCTAATCATCATAGCCTTATAATACCCAGATATGTCATTGATGAATCCCATAATATATTTATCTCAACAACCATAAATTATTCTGCTCCTAAGATCTAAACATAGATATGAAGAAATACATGTCAAAAATTTCATAAAATATTGTTAAACTCATTTCATATTTGATCATCCCCAATCAAATGTAATGTGACATAATAATTTTAACAATGGTCATTGGAAGATCAATTCACTTCATAACCCAAATACATTATCGTATATTATATTGGGATCAAACTAAACATATCTCATGTATATCATTATCTACAATGTCCGTTCTTGTAATCATATAATCTAGCTACATGAATATTATTATACCATATTATCCACATACGTATCGTAAGATCACGAATAATTGTCATCGTTTTATCTTTGTTGACCTCTAAATAACCACATATCTCTAAGACTACGTGTACCTAATTCACAACCTTAAAAGATATCAACATATCTCTCTTTACTGGTTTTCTTCCTTTCTTATTCTTTAATTCATATGGCCTAACTCCCACTTATACAGTGCATGTATACAATTATGATTAATCCCGTATCACCTTACTAAATTTTTCCTTGGAAGCATATTTGGCCTATCTATTTTTCTTGTCTTTTAATTCTTTGTTTCTAAATCTATCACACTTACCTTCACTATACACGAGGGATGAAGTCAATGAGCTATTCTCTTTTCTTGGATGCTCACTAAAGCTACCAACCAACTTCATTACCTCTTTTTTTTTGTGTAATTGTAATTTTCTCGATTTTCAAATCTTAATATACACCATATATAAAGAGATTCTTTAATCCCATATTTCATTCTATTTTCTTCAATTAAACTTTCTTACCTACCTATATTTCTTTTTCAATCTTTGGTCCATTTTACTCAATCTGAACATACACATGCCTATGCAAAATCCAACGTCATTTCTTTTCTCCTACCTTCAACTTTATACTACTATTTCTTACCTTCTTACAGCTGGAAAATGAAAGTGATGGTGAAGACTTCATACTAACAATACGATTTCCCAATCACTAAAATCAACACCACCTCTCTATCCATTATTCATTTCATCTCTCTAATTATCATTTCTTCATGGACTTTCAATTTAACCTATCAATTGGGTAACCATTTTGAATCTTATCTGCAGTTCTATAATTTCTACTTCTCTTAATTTTCCTTCTTTCAATTTTACCCTGTGGTACAACTATTTTCTCAAATCTTCAAGGCCTAACATATACAATAACACCATGGTTTTCCATATATCAACACTCTACATGCTCTTCATTTATGTCGTCGGCAAAATTTTTATCAAATAATACACCATCGGGCTTTTCAATCATAAGCATCATGCTCTAATACTACATAGTAGTCACAAATTTCTCATAACACAACCATTATTTAATTTCTCAATACAATCATAAATATATCACATAATCTTTTCCAAGTGCACATGCATCAAAACATTAGTCAACACTTATCATACGAGGCATCAAGAATCTCCTCATAATACTTATAAAAGAAGCCCATAATTTTTTATAAACAACTTACTACTTGTTCTATCCTTTATTCCTATTGATAAAATATCTCTGAGGCCACAAAACTCTTTCCCCCAATTTTGTTTTCGGTTGAATATTGAGTTCTTTTGACTTCAATAAACTACATATAGCATAGTACCAACACACTAGTTATAGTAACCATCACATCAATCTCAACTTTGTCATATACTAGTTGTTCTACAAAACAATTTCTTCTATCATCTTGAGATTCATGTCCTCTTTCCCGTTCTCGAAAAGTAATTGAGTTTCAGACAAGAAATTGGAGTCCATGAGTTCTGCCACCACGACATATGACTAACACATTTAAAATGCATGATATAATAAAACATCTAATGCATGAACCATGCAAGCCTAGAGATTTTATAAACCTGGCTCTAATACCAACTTGACACGACCCGTCTTGAATCTCCCTAGTGGACCCAAGACGTACCGTGCACCAATAACAGATGCCAGCTGGATGTCGGACCCACCATTAAGGCTACTTAGACTTTTCTATGACTAAAAAGATTTTACAAAAATTTAGGTAGAGTTTTCCTTGTAAAATTGACTAAACCAAACCTGAAAAGCAATTGAATTTTCCAAATGCATACTTAAGATAACAATTAGGGATCACTTGTCCCACAACATACATAATAACCATGAACAAGTACTGACAACTCTATTAACTCCAATATATTTTACAAAATGACCCAAAAGCATGTGAATTTACAAAAGAAATAGTGAGCCTATCCAACCATATACATATAGTCCCAAAAATAATTATCAAGAAGACCTAGAACAAGTATCTCAAAAATAAATGATGACGTGCTCAATGGAGATGAATCATACAACTAATCCTCGTGTGGCTCTGGCTCGACAATCAACAGGCTCTTCAAAAGCTGCTCAAAATTTAACTACTACCTAAGTAAGAAAGTATAGAAAATCGTGAGCTAATAGCTTAGTGAGTGGAGAGTTCATAATTAATCATAATTTTCAAGAAATTGATTTCTTATATATATATATATATATATATATATATATATATATATATATATATATATATATATATATATATATATATATATATATCTTGAGTAAATGCAAGCTGTAAATTATAAAGAAATTGGATAATTTGATAATTTAGTAAATCTGTAAAGAAGTGCCATCGATAGCAATATATGTGAACACGTGAATCTGCAAACTAAATAAGCTGTCATATACTGAAAAATCACACCAGGAAATATCATGAATCACTGATAATTTGTAATTTGAAATCTGAAATCTATATATTGATTATTTTGAAATATATACTACACCAAAAAGGTACCCTAAATAACTGATAATCTGTAATCTGATATCTGGTCATACGTGCGTAGAGCTGCCCCCAAAGGACTAAGCACCCCGGTACACAGTCCAAAGTCTATATGTGTACGAGAGTGGGTCCCAAAATTAACTTTACTGAAACTTTTAATAAAGATATAATATTCTAATATTAGATTTAACAAAATTGAATTTAAACTTTGAAAGAAATTACTCATTTATAATAAGTAACTTATACTAAAAATCATGCTTGTCCAACATTTGAAAAATAATACCTTTTTTTTTCAATTTATATAATTTACTAGAAGCACTAAAGTAATAAAACAATTCATATACTTTACTAACTAATATAATATAATGAAATGCTCATTTCTGAAAAATAAATTTTTCCACTCACAGAGTTTTTGGCTAGGACTAAGTTGGTCGGTACGCTGCACCAACTTCCACTTCACCTCCTAAAATAGAATATAATTGTTCAAATAAATAAGTAACCATCCCAAGTAACACTAGCTATTAAAAACAAGACTAAGCTTAACTTACCGTACTTAAGCAAAACTTATTCAAAATTCCTTTACTCACTTGGATCTAATCCTCATTCTAATTCACCACTTTCACATCTATCAATTATATGTGACCAAGAATAATTTCCTTAAATTTCGTAATAAAGTCACCAAGCTAGAAGCTAATTTTTATTCATTCAATACATATAATGCTCCATAATATTCTCAATCAATTCTAATCTTCCATAAGGCTAAAAAATAATCTCCTCTACATCACATTCACTTAAAGGACCCAAATAGAAATTCTAGGGTTTACTAAAATCATCAATTCAAGCTTATAACATAAATAAACCAACATAAGCCTTAATATACTTAAAATAACTTAAATATCTAATTAAACCCACTAAGTCAAGAACCTTAAAATTTTATCAATTAAATCCTTCATTTAACATGCAAATATAGCTCATGTCACTAAAAATAACTCAACTCCTTTCATAACATTCACATTTAAGCTCATAAGCAAAAACCCTAATATTTAACCTCATTTCTAAAATAAGTGGGTTCTCGTTTACCTCTTGAAAATAGAGAAGTTGAAGAACCCAAGCCTTAATGATCCGGCCGATGTCTTCTTCTTCTTCATTTTCCTTTTTCTTTTCTTTCTTTTCTTTTCCTTTCCTTTCATCTCCTCTCTGTCCGTGATTCGCCTTTCTCTTTCTCTCTGCCGAAGATTCTGGAAAATGGTCCAAATTCATTTTCAAATTAAGCCTATTTTCAAACTTAGTCCCCAACTTACATACATAGTGATATTTAAATCCTTAAGTAACCATATTTTATAAAATAGCCCCCAAACAATTTATTTACTTAACTTAAGTCCTATTTTGGCTTATTTGACTTAGACTTGACCCAAAAATTTCATTGACTTTAACTAAATAAATTTTGACTTTGACTAATTTAAAGTGGTTCGTAATAGTCTCAATCTGAAGTAGACGCCTCACCAAGGGCACAACCTTATCCTCAAAGGTAACCTCTGCTTTCTTCTTTGGGACATACGAGGACGTCCTTCTGGCCAAAGTTTCCTTAATCGATCTCATGTCGCCTGATGTGATGGATAAATGCGTTAGAAAACAATAAGTACCAAGAAGGGAGAATAAGTTATGTAAAAAGACCAACCTGAAGATGGAAGAACACCTGATGTAAGAAGCACGACAAATATGAGGTTAGGGTCATTGATGAGGGAATTGCAATATCTTTGTGATCTTTCCAAGTTCTTGGCAATTTCAGCTCACCTTCTAATTGCTGAATTTGGCTCCGCTGGTGTGAAACCTACATACGGGGCAAACAAAGAGTTCAGGTCAGACATGCATATATAAAAGGAAAATTGGCACAAATGGTCTCTAACGTATGACATTAGTACACAAATAGTCCCTAATCTTTCATTTTTGGCGGAATAGTCCCTAACCTTTCAATTTAGGTACGCAATTGGTCCTTTTTTACGGATTCTGTTATAAATCCGTTAAAACCTTTCATTTAGGTGCGCAAATGGTCCCTCTCATTTTTTTTGTCTTTATTAATATGGGTAAAATTGTCAAGTTATATTTTTTTTTCAACCTTTCAATTGGCGTAAATGGTTCATAACCTTAGTTTTAATTAAAAAAATTTGTAATTAGATTTCTAACTTTTACAAAAAGTGAAAATGGGTCCGATACTTTAATTTTTTTACTAAAAATTAAAAGAAACTAAAAATTGATAATATACTAAATTATTTTTTATATTTTATGAACTATTATAAAATAAATAAAATTTAAACTCATAATTATTAACAAATGTACTAATTAAAATTATTTTATTATTATTAAGTAATCATATTATTTAAAATTCAAACTTTAATTTTATCATTACAACATAAAAAGAAAAATAAATTTTTTACAAATAAAATTTTTAATTATGCTCAACCCAGCCCGATTTTATACGGTTTCATATTTACTGGGCCAACAGGACTACTGGACGAGTTCAATTTTAAATTTTAATTTATTTTTCTATTATAAAAAAAGGTCTTCACCATCTTCACCCTTCCACCCCACCCCGTTTGAAAATTCGACCAGAGAGGAGGGGATTTTTTCCCCCTGGTTGACGGTAGAGAAATTCCCTATTTAGTCGCAAAACCAGGGGAGAGATATCATTTATCCCCGTCATGAAACCAAGGGGGAGAAATCCCTCCTCTGGTCGCGAAACCAGGGAAATGTTTAGCCACAAATATGGGGTTTCTCCCCCCTCCGTCATGTGAATAGGTCTGAAAAATCTCCCCTTCGCTACAAATAGGAGGGGATTTCTCCCCCCTGGTTTCGCGACGGGGAGGAAGGATTTCTCCTCCCTAGTCCCCGGTATCTCCGGGTCGCCGATGGGGAGAGAGAAATTCTACCTCTCTGGTCGGATTTTCAAATTTAAAGGGGGTGGTGGTGGTGGGGTGAGGGTAGGGGAGGGGTGTAGGGGTGGGGATGGGGTGGTGAAGATGGTGAAGATCTTTTTTATATAAATAAAAAAATAAATTAAAATTTAAAATTGGACTGGTCCAGTAGTCCTATGACTCAAAAGCGGGTTGAGTTGGCTCAGTAAATATGAGACCGTATAAAATCGAGCTCGGTTGAGCATAATTAAAATTTTTATTTGTGACAAATTTATTACTCTTTTTATCTTGTGATGATAAAATTAAAGTTTGAATTTTAAATAATATGATTACTTAATAATAATAAAATAATTTTAATTAGCACAATTATTAATAATTATGAGTTTAAATTTTATTTATTTTATAATAGTTCATAAAATATACAAAATAATTTAGTATATTATCAATTTGTTAGTTTGTTTTAATTTTTAATAAAATAATTAAAGTATCAAACCCATTTTCACTTTTTGTAAAAGTTAGGAATCCAATTGCAAATTTCTTTAATTAAAACTAAGGTTAGGGCTGTTGACGTTGGAAAATGATGTTGCACTTCCCAAGCCAACTTAATGTTAAGATATTAGGTTGGACGTGGTCGAACTGAACTAAATACGAGAATTGTAATGGAAGACATGTTTGTAAGCTCTTCTCGAGTATGCTGTTTATTATTAACCATTGAATGTCCGAACTTTAGACATTTATGTTTTCTATTTATAGGAAAATATGTGATGATTACATGTATTTAATGTCAAGCTAGGCATTTAATGCTTACAAGACATCTCAATTATGAAAATTCAATGTGAAGTGACATCTCTATGATGGGTGGCTGATCTGACGTCTGACACATGAGAAAACGTGTTATATTGGTGACGTGAGCTTAACCGTAAGACCTGGATGGGAATGATCTCGACTTGGAATAAGGCCCGCATTGGGATGATGTCCGACCTCGGGTAAGACTCCGCCTGGGATGAGGTCCGACCTGAGGTAAGATCTGCTTAGGAATGAGGTCGACATGGAGTAAGACCTGCTGATGTAACACATCAAATTGGATATCAACAATTGTCCCCACAAGGCCTGCTCTTGACTTCAGGTATAGGTGGCCTTCAATTCGTACATAGCTCTAGGCTGTTTTGGTCTGTTTCGTGTGTGCATACGTAGTTAATTAGTCGAGGAAAAAAGACTCCAAGCCGAAGCCGAGGATGGTCTGGAGACTTGAGCACTGCCCTGGAGAAGACGATAGACCGCGACGAGGTAGTGGCAGAGTTCAAGTCTTCGGATGCCTATTTGGTCGAGCAGAAGAAGCTACTTCCTCACGATGGAGGAGTTGATTGAGATAGTAGTTGAGAAACGTCTGGACTGGGATGTTTAGTTCCTGAAGGACGAGTTGGATGAACTAAATAGAAATTCCAAACTCAATCTCCCATCGTCCGAGGAAGGAGATCAATTCGAGGCTCATGAATGAGCTCTTATCTTTATTGATGTATTTTTTTTTTTTTTTTTTTTTTTCAAGAGTTATCTCTTCTTGTATTGAACCTCGATATCAATGAAAATTTCCATTCTGTTAACTAATTAGAATTGACTTTTGATAGTGTGATCTCTCACATATGACTTTTGACATCTAATCTCCAACTTCAAACTTCAAATGTCTGACCTTTCACATTAGATGGTGTAAATACCACCAAGGTTGTAGCTCGATCAAATGGATGAGCTGAAACTGACATCAGACATGTGACGGACGTAATCTTCTGATGATTGTAGATGATTGCAGTACGGCTTGAGGTATATAGGTAGGGCCTCCTGGGCGAGGATGTCCCTCTTCGTAGAGGTTAGGTAGGACCTCCATCTTAGAGTTGGGTAGGATCTGAGATATCTCAGCGATTTCATGTGTTTAATAATTCCGCAAGTGCACGGATCGCTCAAGTAATTAAATGGATTGTGAGTTCAAGTATCGTTCCCACGAGGATTTAGATATTTCAGTTGCAATTAAATTAACCTTAACCGAATCTAATGAACTTTGGAAAATTGGAGATTTTGTAATTAAAAACTAATTAAAACATAAACTAAGAACAATTAAATAATTATGGCTCAAATGATTGAAAGATTAAATTGGTGAAAATTTGACTTAACTTTAAAAAGGAAAAGTGCTAGAATCTCGAATCCACTTATAATTGTTAATTCATCTATCTTGATTCTTGGTTTTAACAAAATACATCAGTTATGAAGATCAATATCTCTAGATTGTTCAACAGTTTCTCTCGAATAAAATCAAACATATTCATAAGTATGACTCGACTATATTTCTATGATGAATATGAATACAAACAAATGCATTAAATCTCTATGGATAATTAAAGATCACCTAAAGCATAGCAGTATATTTCTATCCCCTATTGGACTTTAAGATAATTAAAATAGTGTCTAGCCTACTTTCGATCTTTGATAGTAAAATAAACCACAACACTCATACAATTATTGCGCACATAATTGTAGATTCAAATAAATCAAAATAAATTATTCAAAACTATAATGAAATAAATTGTCAAAAATCAAGTCTTTGGATATAAGAATTTAAATTATAAGCTTCATCACAAATCTAGCACAAAATAAACTAGTATAACATACTAATAATAAGAAAAGAAAGAGGGGAAGAAAACATAGGGTTCATCACCCGGATATGAAGAAACTTGAAAGAGAAGAAATCTTGATCTTGATCTTCATTCAATTCTTCAAAGATTAGTTCTTGATCTTTGTTTCTTGTGTCCGTCTTGTGTTTTTCTCTCCAAAAACTCCACCAAAAAATGACCTTTGATATGAGTTAATAACTCATATTTATATTAACCTAATGGTGACCCAAAATATCTTAAAAAATCATTAAAATCGTGCCTAAAAAGTTTTCTAATTGAATTAGAACTCAAAAAGGCAACAAAATTACGTTTATGTCGTAAACACTAGGGTGATCACCCAGTGCAAACACGGGTGATCACCCAGGCCAACCAAAATGCATTCTCACCTTTGGCGAAATTGGGTTCGGGAGAGATATCTTGGGCGATCGTAGTTCAATTTTTTTTTCGCTTCATGAGATGTTTTTCAAATGGCTATAATTTTTTGTAGAAAACTCCACATTGAGATCCGTAAAAAGTGTTGAACTCATAATTCAATTATCTTTCTAATGGTATATCATTTGCCTTGTGGAGATTTTAATATCAAAAGTTATACTCAAATTTCTCCACATACATTGGTAGGTAGTTTCTCAATTCGGTTCTTTGGCTTTCCGGTGTTTGATCCATTGATTCAACTCTTCATTTTCACTCCAAAACACCTTAAACTTATTAATTTTATCATCTTCCAATGTTTGGCTCTTGATATTTACTTCAAAAAATCAATTTACTCGTTGATTTCACCAAGTTGTTACTCTTTCCGTCAATTCTTCTTCAATTGCTTATAAACGGATCCAAAACTAAAATAGAAAAGAAAATATACTAAATTAAGTAAAAGTTCAATAAAATGATGGAATAAAAGCTTAGTTTAAAGGCCCGAATAAGTACACAAAATATACTTATCAAACACCCCCAAACTGAACATTTGTTTGTCCTCGAACAAAAATAAAAATAAACTAGAACTTTAAACTAAACTAAAAGAATTAACAGGAATTTAGTTAATGTTAAGTTTCTTACCAAATGCCTCAAGTTCGAAAATAAAGCAATACTTTTAGAAAGAGGTTAAACAACAACAAAAAGTTTTTCACTTATCCGATGCTCGATCTTTTGTGATGTGTGATTAGCCAAAAATTGAACTTATACAAGTATTAGACCACAACCAATATTGTGTTGTTGATATTTTTACAATCCTGAATCCTTTGTAGTTATTTATTCCTTACACCACTCGTAAATTATCACACTTCTACTGCTTTTCTCTCCAATCATGAGGTGTTCTAGCAAATTGGTTCCTATTGATCAACACAATACTTTTTTCAAATAAAGTGGTAAAAATTAGAACTTGTAATTTTAGAACTAGGATGGTGAGTAATTTCTAAATTCTCATCTTCAGTCTCTTAGGTTCTAACCTATCAATCCTTACCGAGCACTTTAACTCTTTTTATTTATTTAACCAATATAAACGATCTTACATCATGTGCAATACTTCTCTTTCACTAGCTTTCTATGTGACCCTTGTAGCGAGCTTTGGGCTAATGATTCCCAAGTCAGATGACCATAGGGCACCAGGTTTTGAGATACTCTTACAAGCTTAGTTGCTCGAGTTCCACAGACTAGTAGAGAAGTGAAGATGTAAATAAATTATTATACCTTTTTTTTCTTTTTTTTCTTTTTTGTACTTAGACATATATATGACCCATGTAGCGAACTTTGGGCCGATGACTCCCAAGTCAGATGACCATAGGGCACCAGGTTTTAAGATACCCTAACAGGCTTAATTGTTCGAGTCAGATATTTTATTTTATTTTATCGACAGTGAGTAATGTTCAGTTTAGATTCTTTGACTATAACCTATTCAACCAAAGATGAGACTCAGAAAACCCAAACCATCAAAATTTTCAGAACACCAGTAGTAACTTTACCACCCCAAACTGTTCTCGAAACAGTTTGGTACTAGCTTAAGGATTTAGGAACAAAATTTTTCATAATGATATTAAGTCAACAATATCAACACATACACTCAAGTCATGTTTCCAATAAGTGATAAGTCAACAGTGGCTACGTACTTCAAATCTAGTCTAACATGGATAAGTATTTAAGTAAAAGTACGAGTTAAAGTGTTGTCTAATATTCTAACTATAAACGTACTTAAATTCAAACAAATATTATCATTGCCGATAAGATATTCAACAATAGCTATTTTTTTTTGAAAGACGAAGAATAAAAAATATTCTTTTTTTCATTTTTTTTCATTTTTAAAAAAAAAACAAAATTAAATTTTTTTTAGACGTGAATAATATGCAAATTCAAAATAATTAAATATTCTGATACTTAACCCACCCCTAAACTAAAACATTACATTGTCCCCAATGTAATAACAAAATAAAACAAATATAGGAGAAAAAGATCAGTTACTCCAAAAATAGATGTTGAGAAGTGGATCTAGCTGGTTGAAGGTCCGGTTGAAGTGGAATCAGATGTGGAGTTGGGACTCTTGCAAAGTAGGACATCCTACGATTGACATAGTAAAGTTTTTTAAGAGCATAGATAAATGAATAATAAATTATTTAAACTGATTAAAACTACTACATATAAAGCAAGTAAATAAAAAGATTAGAAAATTGGTTGCCTTCTATTAAGCGCTTATTTATAGTCCTTATCTTGACTTATTGTCTGATTGCTCATGGCACTTTATATAATGCATTTGAGGACTTGCTTGGCTTGCAACTATTGACTTTGCATCATTTTTCATTTATCTTCAAATTTTTGAATTTGTGCTCCCCATAAAAATATAATTTTAGTGTAGCATCTTGCTCTAACACAACCACGAAAATTTTAACTTCTTTGTCGACCTAGATCACAAAATCAATTTTAGAAGAAAGAGTAGAGTTGGAGAATTGCTTGTCTAACTTTTGCTTTTGTAATTTTTGAAGAGATGGATCAGAGGCTCATATGGTTTGATAGGAACAGTTGCCTTAATCTGTGGTGTATCTGAACTCTCTTTAATATATGTTGTCTACTCAGTCTATTCCACGTGCTCCTTATCAGTGGATGGTTTATTTTCTTTATTTGCAATTGGCATCTTTACATGTATTTCTAGTAATTGAACCTCACTTTTGGTAGTAATAGCCATTACACTTCCCTTGGGATTCACCTCTGTATTGCTTGACAACGTAGCTAGTACTCTGGTTGATATAGGAACTGCCATCTGACCCATCTGTATTTCCAAATTTTTTATTGAAGTGTATTGATTTTGAAAATTGATCTCTGCTTGTCTCATGAACTGATCAGTTTTTTCTATGAATTTACCAAGAATGTCTTCTAGTGAAGTTCTCTTGTCTAGCTGCTGAAACTGAGGACCTTGTGGTCTGCTATTATTGTAATTATTCTTCCAAGAGAAATTTGGATGATCTACAATGAATTCTCCAACAAACATGTTGTCCTCATCAATCTCAGAAGTAGCCTCATATCTCGCTATATTGGCATGTTGTATTGCAAGAAAATCTTCAAAAATCATGTTGTCCTCATCAATTTCAGAAGTAGCCTCATATCTCACTATATTGGTTTGGTGCATTGCAAAGAAATCTCCAACAAGCATGTTGTCCTCATCAATGCTAGATTGGTTCTGAATGATCTGTGGAGTCAAAAAGTCTCCAACTAGTATATTGTCTTCATCAATCTCTTGATATTCTATCTTGTGTTGTGGTCTGAAGAAAAGAGAAATTGAAACTGAAGTAAACTGAAAAAAATAATGATAATAAAAAAATAAAAAAAATTAAATAAATAAAGTTTGAATTAGTGTTAAAATAACTGAAAAAAACTAAGACTAAATCTCCGGCAACGGTGCCAAAAACTTGTCAGCGATTTCATGTGTTTAATAATTCCGCAAGTGCACGGATCGCTCAAGTAATAAAGTGGATTGTGAGTCCAAGTATCGTTCCCACGAGGATTTATATAATTCAGTTCTAATTATATTAACCTTAACCGAATCTAATGAACTTTGGAAAATTGGAGATTTTGTAATTAAAAACTAATTAAAACATAAACTAAGAACAATTAAATAATTATGGCTCAAATGATTGAAAGATTAAATTGGTGAAAATTGACTTAACTTTAAAAAGGAAAAGTGCTAGAATTTCGAATCCACTTATAATTGTTAATTCCTCTATCTTGATTCTTGATTTTGACAAAATACATCAGTTATGAAGATCAATATCCCTAGATTGTTCAACAGTTTCTCTCGAATAAAATTAAACATATTAATAAGTATGACTCGACTATATTTCTATGACGAATGCGAATACAAACAAATACATTAAATCTCTATAGATAATTAAAGATCACCTAAAGCATAGCGGTATATTTCTATCTCCTATCGGACTTTAAGATAATTAAAATAGTGTCTAGCCTACTTTCGATCTTTCGATAGTAAAACAAACCACAACACTCATACAATTATTGCGCAAATAATTGTAGATTCAAATAAATCAAAATTAATTATTCAAAACTATAATGAAATAAATTGTCAAAAACCAAGTCTTTGGATATAAGAATTTAAATTATAAGCTTCATCGTAAATCCTAGCACAAAATAAACTAGCCTAACATATTAATAATAAGAGAAGAAAGAGGGGAAGAAAACATGGAGTTCATCACCCAGATATGAAGAAACTTGAAAGAGAAGAAATCTTGATCTTGATCTTGATCTTCGTTCAATTCTTCAAAAATTAGTTATTGATCTTCGTTTCTTGTGTCCGTCTTGTGTTTTTCTCCCCAAAAACTCCACCAAAAAAAGACCTTTGATATGAGTTAATAACTCATATTTATATTACCCTAATGGTGCCCCAAAATATCTCAAAAAATAATTAAAATCGTGCCCAAAAAATTTCCTAATTGAATTAGAACTCAAAAACGCAACAAAATTACATTTCTGTCGTAAATACATTGGACGATCGCCCAGTGCAAACACGGACGATCGCTCAGGCTAACCAAAATGCATTCTCCTGATGAAATTAGGTTCTGGGCGATCGCGCAGTTCAATTTTTTTCTGCTCCGCAGATGTTTTTCAAATAGCCATAACTTCTTGTAGGAAACTTCACATTGAGATCCGTAAAATGTGTTGGACTCATAATTCAATTATCTTTATAATGGTATATCATTTGCCTTGTGGAAGATTTTAATATCAAAAGTTATACTCAAATTTCTCCATATGCTTCGGTAGGTAGTTTCTCAATTCGGTTCTTTGGCTTTCTGGTGTTTGATCAATTGATTCAACTCTTTATTTTCACTCCAAAACACTTTAAACTTATTGATTTTATCTTCTTCCTCATCTTCTAATGTTTGGCTCTTGATATTCACTTCAAAAACTCAATTTACTCGTCGATTTCATCAAGTTGTTGCTCTTTCCGTTCATTCTTCTTCAATTACTTATAAACGGGTCCAAAAATGAAATAGAAAGGAAAATACACTAAATTAAGTAAAAATTCAATAAAATGATAGAATAAAAGCTTAGTTTAAAGGCCCGAATAATTGCACAAAATGTGCTTATCAATATCGAAGTAGGACCTGATATTGAGGTGGGACCTCTTGGGCAAGGATGTCCCTCTTTGTAGAGGTTAGGTAGGACGTCCCTTCTAGAGTTGGGTATGACCTGAACGGGTAGGACCTCCTTCATGTGATTTTGTAGGACCACCCTGATGAAAGAACCTCATCTCTATAGAGGTTGTAGGTAGGACCTGATATATCGAGGTAGGACCTCCTGGGCGAGGATGTCCCTCTTCGTGGAGGTTATGTAGGACCTCCCTTTTAGAGTTGGGTAGGACTTGAGATATCGAGGTAGGACCTGATATTGAGGTAGGACCTCTTGATGAGTGAACCTCCTCTCCATAGAAGTTATAGGTAGGACCTCATTCGTGTGCTTCGGTAGGACCTAAAGGAGTAAGATCTCATGGGCGAATATTTCTTTCTTCGTAGAGGTTAGGTAGGACATCCATCTTACAGTTCGATCAGGGGTAGCCTTTAGTCATACTATTACTTTGATCCATTATAAAGATTCTTACATAGCTGATATGACATTACTTGGCAAACTTCTAGAGGATGAAGGAAGAATATCGGAAGGCTCTAGTTGACCTGGATAAGGAAATGACGCTCTGCTCTGAGGCCGTGGAGGAATTGGAGATAAAAGATGAAGAGCTCGCCACGAAGGAGTCCGAGCTCCAGGCTTTGGCACACTAAATGGAAGAAGAAAAGATGGAAAAGTCTGAGCTGGAGGCTTTATTTGAAAAGAGCCAAGCGGACCTCCAAGCTTTCGTAGAGAGGTCGTGGAGGAGCTAATTGAGACTATTGCAGAGAAGCATCCGAACTGGGATGTCGAGTTCTTGAAGGACGAGCTCAAGAAAAACTCCAAGTTCAATCCTCCTTCTTCTAGAGAGGAAGGTCAGCCTGAAACCCAGGATTGAGCTTGACCTTTTTTTTTGTTAAGATCACGTCATCAATATAGCATGTCCTCTCATATGTCAGACGTCAGATCAGTCGCCAATCACAAATTTCGACCTGGATCAAGTTGCACCAGGAGATGAGGTCCAACTTGGATCAAGTCCCACCAGGAGATGAGGTCCGACCTAGATCAGGTTCCACCAAGGATGAGATCCGACCTGGTTACGAACGTACTTGGAATGAGGTCGACCTTAAGTTGCTTAGCGAGTGAAGAATTACTTAGCTAATATGACAGATCGGATTGGATATCAACAATTGTGATGTCTAGAGTGGAGTCTGAGCTGTGTGGGACATTTGTATCTAGAGGTTTGTGACCTTGGTCACATCCTCAGTTCGGATTTTGGCTTTTTGAGCTGATGTCAGCAGCATGCAATACTTATGTTGATTGGCATGGGTCCGAGTTGTGTGGGACCTTTGTGTCCAAAGGTTCGTGACCTTGGTCACATCCTCAGCTCGGACGTTGGCTTCTTGAGCTGATGTTAGCAGTGCAGCAGTTACGTTGATTAACATGGGTCCAAGCTCTATGGGGACCTTTGTGTCTAGAGGTTGGTGACCTTGGTCACATCCTCAGTTTAGAAATTGATTTTTTGATTTGATGTTGGCAGCGCAGCATTTACACTGTCCAGTGTGGGTCCGAGCTATGTGGGACCTTTGCATCAAGAGGTTCATGACCTTGGTCACATCCTCAGTTCGGACTTTGGTTTCTTGATCTAATGTCGGCAAGTCGTAGCATTTACGCTGTCCGTTGTGGGTTCGAGCTATGTAGGACATTTGTTTCTAGAGGTTCGTGACCTTGGTCACACCTTCAGTTCAGACGTTGGTTAGATTTATTAACTTTGTAGCTATTCTAAGAATTCGAGAACATGAAGCCCTCTATGTTTTGGAGCTAGTAAGCCCTATTCTTCAATACCGTGGTAATTTTTTAAGGACCTTCCCAATTCTGGGCTCTACTCTGAAGGCTAGTGAGAAAGACGTCTCTCCTGTGCTAGAGCGGCAAGTTGTGTGATAAGACCAAAGTATATTCAGAAGTTCTTCTGCCCAGGCACCCTCGAGTTCAACCAATTACGTCTTCAGAGTGTGTTTGATGATTTTCAGTTCTTCACCAAACGACCTCAACCTTGGCCAATGGTTCTGTTTCTGCTCATTTGGTGAAGTAGTCAGCATTAACTATGGTGAATTTGGTCCCGTCTTTTCTCGTGGGCTTTGTACCAATTAGGTCAATCCTCAATTTAAAAAAAAAAAAAAAGTCATGGGCTGATGACTGATGTCAGCTCTTCTGGGAGAGATTTGGTGATGAGGAAAAACCTCTGGCACTTGTTGCATTTTTGGACAAACTCAATAAAGTCTTTATTTAGTGATGACCGTAAGTATCCCTACCTCAAAGTTTTATGTGCTAGTGTGCTAGTGATTGTCCCATATTCCTTTATGAACTTTGTTGAGGGCATATTCGCTTTATGAACATTTGAGTAGTAGAAGTGAAAAGCTTCTTTTGAATAGGATATTGTCGATGATTTCTTGGCCTCCGCACTATCTGGAGGGACCCTACCATCTTTAAAAAAATTGGATGATTCCGTCCATCCAGTTGGGATTGACTTCTGCGTGGTGAGCATGGGCTCAAGTTGAGTGATCGTTGGACTGTTGATTCTTTTGATGAGGATGCTCTCTAGTTCTTCTTTTCTTTCACTAGCAGTGAGTCGAGCTACGGTGTCAACGAGGCTATTTTGTGTCCTCAAAGTTCTCTTTTGCTTAGCCTCTAGCTCGACTAGGCGTTGTTTAGCCCGATGATCTTCAGGTCGGTTACGGGCTGGCGACTACTTATGACTTTGAGATGCATTTGGTGGTGGCTTGATTCTTTTCAAGCCATTCGATAACGTGAGTTAGGTACTCCAACGTTTGTAGGACTGCTTTCCTTATGGGTGCACGCGTTTGAGCTGAAGTTTCTCCTTGTTGTCTACGACCGAAGACCTGGAGAAGGTCAACATATTGGCTTCCAGTTCTTCCGTGGCTACGAACCCTCGAGTCATGATTGCGGCTCATGTTGAAGGCTTTTTATAGGTTGAAGTGTTTAGGTATGGTGATTAGGTGAGTTTGTGGAATATGGAGAGCTTCTCGATGGGACCCGTGCCCTCCTTCTAACACCAAACTGTTGAATGTTGCACTTCCCAAGCCAACTTAATATTAAGAATTTAGGTTGAACGTGGCCGAACTGAACTAGATACGAGAATTGTAACAGAAGACATATTTGCAAGCTCTTTTCGAGTATGCTATTTATTATCAGCCATTGAATGTATGAACTATTGGACATTTATGTCTCCTATTTATAGGAAAATATGTGATGATTACATGCATTTAATGCCAAGCTAGGCATTTAATGCTTACAAGACATCTCATTTATGGAAATCAATGTGAAGTGACATCTCTGTGATGGACGGCTGATCTGATATCTAACACGTGAGAAGACGTGCCATACTGGTGACGTGAGCTTAACCGTAAGACCTGGATGGGAATGATCTCCGACCTGGAGTATGGCCCGTCTTGGGATGAGGTCGACACTGGGGTAAGACCGCTGGGATGAGGTCCGACACGAGTAAGACTCCGCTTGGGAATGAGGTCCGACACGGAGTAAGACTGGCGATGTAACAGATCAAATTGGATATCAACGAGGGACCATTTTGCGCCAATTGAAAGGTTGAAAAAAAATATAACTTGACAATTTTACCCATACTAATAAAGACAAAAAAAAAAATGAGAGGGACCATTTTGCGCACCTGAATGGAGGGTTTTTAACGAATTTTTAACTGAATCCGTAAAAAAGGACCAATTGCGCACCTAAATGGATATGTTAGGAACCATTCCGCCAAAAATAAAAGGTTAGGGACTATTTGTTCACTAATGTCATAAGTTAGGGACCATTTGTGCCAATTTCCTATATAAAAACAGAACAAAAATAAAATTATTAAGGTTTCTAATTGTTGAATTTGGCTCCGCTGGTGTGAAACCTGCATACGGGGCAAACGAAGAGTTCTGGTTAGACATGCATATATAAAAACAAAACAAAAATAAAATTATTAAGGTTTTTTAATAACACTACTCCCTGATAACTTAGAAACTTACTTATTTTATGATAACGGGTTGGCACTACACAATCCCGTCTAGAGTCATCAGGGCCGAACTTTCAGTCACCTCGAATAAAAAAGTAGTTCTCCTTCTAATTCTTCACAGATGATGGAGTATCAAGAACAATGGACCCCTCTTTATTGACCTTTAAATTGGTGTAATACCAACCATAATCATTCTCGTCCTCCATAAACAAATACATAGAGCCGAACTCCTCCATGGCTAGCTCAGAATATCCTAGTTTGTCCCACAATAAAATCAGCCCACAGTGCATCCTCCATCCATTAGAGCATAAATGGGTAGGGGCTATTCCCACGCCATTAAAAACTTCCTAATAACTAAAGGAAAAGACAAAATCCCTAAATTGCCTAAGTTTGGAGAGAGAATTTCATGATGATTAAGTGAATGGTAGTTATATTCAAACTATAATTTTTATTATCTACGCCACATTTTAATTGCAATAAATGTCCCCCCAACCTCAACATTTTGACACTTATGTGTTCAATATTTTTCATCTCATTTTTATTATTAACTTTCAATAGTTTTCACTTCTTGTCTCTGATAATAATTTTTGTCTAAATATTCTATTAATGTGCATTAAATGAGGGACAAATATTATGTTACAATTTAGAATTGATTATTTATTTTGCTTATCTAAAAAGTACAAGAGGCAAAAAAAATTTTACGCTCTCTTAATTAACTTTTTTGATAGATACATCATCAAAGACTGATAAGATGTGAAAATTAATAGGTGGATAACAAAAATGTGATAAAAAATAATGTATGATATAAATGCAAAAATAATAATAGTTTGGAACTGTATTGCAATTAAAATGTAGTGTGATTAACAAGATGTGGTATAAATATAACGACCCTTAAGTGAAAACCCACAACTTGTAAGCCAAATTGTAACAAAATGACCCTTAAGTGAAAACCCACAACTTGTAAGCCAAATTGTAACAAAATGACTAGTATACCCTTTTGTCTTATAATTCATTGATATTTGAGATTTTGGTGCAAAAATGGTCCCTAATGTATGTCCTTAGTACGTTTTTAGTCCATAACCTTTCATATTTGGCTAAGAGGTCCCTAACCTATGACATTGCATGCAAAATAGTCCATATGGACGGATTCCTTCCAAATTCTCCGTTAGTTGTGTGTGTAATTTCAACTCTCTTTTAATTTATCTTCAGTGCAGAGGTACATTGGTCAAGTCACTTTTTTATTCTTTTGTTCATTCCTACCCATATAACGTAAACCATATCCACCAATTATATGATTTCAGAGAAAACTACCACAATTAGAAGAAGATATGTTTATAGGAATTGGGTAGAATAAATGATCTTAATCTTTTGCTTCGATGTGTGTTACTATTGGAGATGAAGAAAAACATCTACCTTAAGATCAAGTAAAAATAATTTTATTGGAATATTTGGGTTTTGGGCTTTATTTGTGGAGTTGTATAATGTGGATGAAGGATGTGGAGATGATTTTGTAACTATTAAATGTGGGGTATGATGTGGAATGTGTGGAGATGATGCATAAACCATCCATAACTATTAAATGTAGAGCACCAATAGTCCCCAAACGTTTGTAGGTTGGTGCGAATACATTTCCAAAATTTTATGTGTTGCTGCGCAGATGGTTCCTAACTTTTTCAATTAAGGTACACGAATGGTTCTAAAGTATTTAAATTGGTAAGCAATTAGTCCTTAACCTATTGAAAAAGTTTCATGAATATTACTCTCTATTCAATGATCCCTAGTATTCATCTTTAATTTTCACGATAGTAATGTACATTTATACAACAACCACGAAATGTCAATCATGCCAACAATCTCCCAACTCAAACCATCCATGCGCAAACCAAAAAACCAAAAATGCACTAAAATTAAAACAATGAGAAATACATATATAGCCACTAAAAAAGATATTTATATTACATTTCAAATATCAACAATGAAAACAATCAAATAAGTGAGAAACACCAAAAATCAAATATTTAAATTACATTTCATACACTAACCACCTACAACACACTTTCAACAACATATACAACATTTTCGGACAACATTTGCGTATAATAGGCAAGTTAAAATGCATGAAGAATTATAAATTGACCAACAAAAGAAAAGAAAAAAAATGACTTGACCAAAGAAGTGAAAAGGCATAAAGAATTAATAAACAAATATTAAAACATAGTTGAAACTATGCACAATTTGGAGGGAATCCGGAACTACTTTTACACCCAGTCATAGGTTATGAATCTTTTAATAAAAAATAAAAGGTTAAAAACTAAATACGCACTAAAAACATACATTAGGTACGATTTGTACTAAAATCTCTTAATGTTTTCTACCAATAGTAAATTTCACTAACATTATTTAATGTCGTAAAATTAGATTACTAGCGCAATTTCCACCATCAGCATTGGCCTAGCTGCAGACTTGGGCTTAGTCTTACTGGTGAAGTCTTGAACTAGAATGAAAATTATATCGAAGAAATAATTTAACTTATTTTGTGAAAAGGTGTTGACATGTGGAATACAATTTTTATCTAGGAGGCAAAACATGGCAGAATAATAATCAATTCGGGATTAGACGTAACATAATAACTTTGTCTAATAAAAGTAAGTGTTCTTTAAAGATGGCAAAAACATTTGGCCAACCCAACTTTTGCAGGTCCCGCCTTACTCGAGACGGGAATTTTTTGAGCAATTGGAGTTTCAGGGTAGGACCAAAACGAATGATTTTGCCCCAGATCAAATAGAAATCATTGTCATATCTCGAAATAGACTGTTCAAAATCTGCAAAAATCAGTCCAAACAAATTAGTATTAAGAAGAAATAGTCAATCTCTTATCTTGATAAAATGAAATTTATGCATAATATGTATCCGCATTGAATTCATTTCAATGTGATTAAGTTTATTTATTTAATATTGATGTGTTACGATTAATATAACAATATTGTAACTTATAAGCGGTCAAAAATTCTCATTCCCGACAAAATTAATTTTCATGTATATTGTTAAATAAGTAGTTATACCTTGATTTAACTATTTCTAGTGGTTTTACAATGTATCGATAATTAGTTTGACTCTTGGTTAAAACGATTTTTAAAAATTAGAGTAGTCTACTCGAATATTTCTTGATAAAATTAACTCGGCAAATTTACAAGAAATCATGTCTTTAATGGATCTTCATGTACACATTAATTAACATTTTGACGTACGGAATACTTAAGAGCTTAAAATTATAGATATTTTATTTTATACCGACACCTCCACTATATTCAAAATCTTTCGTCTATGGTTTGTGGACTGCATCTTTGATTAGTAATCTAATTCTATTATTGCGTTGACTATTTTTGTACTTTTGTAACAACTCATAATGGACTTTCAATCAGGATGTCCCATTTATGATTGGCAAGATACGAATTTTTTTCCATCTTTTAAATATCGATCTCGTATTGACTAAATAATTTAATCGTGATCAAATTAATGATTAAAAATAAAATAAAATAAAAAATTAAGACAAACCAGTCAGTATAGAGTGAACCAATCGATTCTTGTCTTCTTTTGATGGACCTAAATTCGAACCGTTTCTAGACCAATTCTCAATTTTTTTGATAGAATTCATTGGTCTTGAGTCTGATTACTTAAATGTTGGAGAAACATATATGATCTTCATATGCATTTTTATTTACTTATCTGCAAACATGTTTTTCTTTTTCACTAGGAATCAATTTGATCCAAATTAAAATTTATTAGACCCAAATAGGTGTCAATTTCGACGGGATCTAAGTGTGTTTGGTCGAGCTTTTAAGTAGGTTTTTTGCATGTCTAAGTGAAGCCAAAGCCGTACGTTAAAAAGGTAAAAGAACATTTACAAATTACAAAAAGTTGTTTCAAGAAAATTAATTTTTAAATTCTCGAAAGTATTTAAAAGTCTCAATTCAATACACCCCTTAGTTTTTAGTTTTTAGTTTTTAGTTTTTAGTTTTTAGTTTTTGCTTTCATTTAAACTTAGTCTTTGTTTGGTTCAACTTAAAAGAATATTAAAAATTAAAATCAAAGTCAACGATTAATTTTAACCACACAACACATGAGATCCACAACTTTTATTAACTTTTTAACTATACATTTCATCAATTCTTATCAAAATCTGCTAAAACTTTTATCAAAAACTTATCATACATGCTTTTAGAGTTTGTTTGATAGAGTTTTTTTAGTAAATTTTGATTTAAAAAAAATGATGAAATATATGGTTGAAAAGTTAGTGAAAGTTGTGAGTCTCATAAAATATGTAGTTAAAATTAATTATTCTACAGTTTTTTTTAAACGTTTGGACCAACACTTTTTTTTTTCTTTTGCTCATTTATTGATTCTTTTCCTTTTTTCCTCCGTTATTTAACACAAATTGTCCGACAGCATAAATAGTTTCTCTTTTATGTACCACTAATTTATGATTTTAGATCAATTAAACATGAATGAGATCAATTATCCACAAATTTATAGCATCGAATGACTTTTTTGTTTTCGTTTTATTGCTTGTAATGGTAATAAAGTGATTCATCGTTTGTTATTATTTGTCAAGAAACGGTTAGTTGGGTTAATTGTATTCTAATTTATCTTGCATGGCCTCTTAAAAAAAAAAAAGAGTAAATTTAATTACTTCTTAAAAAAGTTTTTAGAAAATAAGTCAATATATTTCTCATGAATGTGCAATTACAATTGGGTTAATTACTTCAATTGTCACTAAATTGTGTTAAAAATTTCAAAATAGTTATTAAAGTAATTTTTTTATAATACTAATAACTCAAGTTTTTAACAATTAGATTAATAATCACTGAGTAGAAAACGTAAACTTTAAATTTTAAGTGGCACCGTTAAGTGTCACATGTTACCAAACAACGTTGTTTATTACGTCACATAAGATAAAATCGTTGTTAAAAAAAACCTTGCGTTTGAAATACGATTTAAGTAAAAAATGATTTACAAAAATCTGAAACACACACTTGTTTTTTTTTTTTTAAATACGATTGGCTTTACGAGCACACTTATTTTCTTTTTTGGAAACACGGTTTTATCTATGTAGCATATTAGTTAGTGTCATTTATATCTATATTTGCTTTTAATTATGATACGTAAGATTTTAGGTTAAAGTTTTCAATTGAGTGACCATTAGTGTAAATGTTAAAAATTTAAAGGACTATTACTCTATCAAAATTAATTCAATGACCATTTGGAAATTATTTAACAATCTTGAGTGACCATTTATTCAGAACCGATGTTTTCAGGCAACGGCAACCACACTGTTAAATTCTCCTCTACAGCTCTGCTAACATAAGCCGCCCGCTAACATAAGCCCCCGTGCGCATTAACCCCACCCTCACCCTCACCCTCACCCTCACCATGCCTGGCGCCCTCAAACTCACCAATTTAACTTCTCTTTACACCCACAAAACCAAATTCCCCAACAAATCCAACAACCACCGTTGCAGATTCCTCAACACCCTCTCCTCCTCCGCCGTCTCCACCGCCCCCACCCGCACCGCGACATTTCTCCAGTCCAAAAATTCTGCCGTGTGGTGGTGGAGGATAACTCCATGCGCACCCCCCGCACATCGTAAAATCACCCCCTTCTTTCATCATAATCGTAAGCGCCACCCTCTCGTCGGAGTATTCGGTGGCCAGAAAAACTACTTTTATACCTCCGAATCTGGGAATAAAGATCAAACTAGGAATTTGACAGGAAATTACGAAAATAATAAAAATAACAATCTCGTAACTCCCATGGGTGCCACTCTTGAGCCGACGCCTGCTCAGACGTCTAAATTGCTCACCTTGCCCACAATCTTAACCATTTGCCGCGTTGCTGCCGTCCCGCTCCTCGTAAGCAGTATGTTCTTTTTCCTTCTATTGTAATAATAATAGGTGTATTGTTTGAGATTAATTGATTGATGTAAATAAAGCTAGATTGGTCTAAACTGGAAGCTTTGTTTGTATATTTGATAAGCTAATGTACAATTCAGAATTATAATTTCTAGTTGGATTGAAATTCAGGAATTCAAATAGGACATTTACCAGGTTTGTGATTTAATTTAAAGATGTAAAAAATAATTCATGTGAAAGATTTGGGGATTCTTTGGCTTTATGTATAAATGCATCTATTCTAACTGAATTGACATTCAATCAAGTCTACTGGGCTGAGCATGACTTGCTGTTGAAGTTCATTATTTCTGTTAATCGGGGAAATCAATTGGTGCTTGCAAAATACAACATTAACATATAAATTTTGTTTTTACTAGCCTTTTATGTTGATAGCTGGTGGGGACCGACTGCTACTACTGCTATATTTGTTTCTGCAGCAATTACAGATTGGCTTGATGGGTATCTTGCTAGAAAGGTGACATCTTGACATTCAAATTGCATAGAACCATCTTTTGTGGTGCTTATGTTTTCTTTATTTTCCATCTTACAATTTGTATGTGTTCCAGATGAAACTAGGAACTCCATTTGGTGCATTTTTGGATCCAGTGGCTGATAAGGTAACATTATTCTGCTTTTAAACAATATTATGCATGTAACTTGGGAGTATTAGCTGATGCTCTGGCCAATTGGAAAATTAAGAAATTGTTGTATGTGTAATTTGAATGGATGCAGCTTATGGTTGCTGCCACCCTGGTCTTGCTGTGTACCAAACCTTTGGAAGCCGGGATATTTGGACAAGCACCGTGGTTATTGACCGTGCCCGCAATTGCCATAATTGGTAGAGAGGTAAGTACCTAAGTATTATTTGTTTGTTATAGATCAAAAATAGGCTGTGCACTTGTGTGTTGAAGTAATCATTTCAAGAACACACAGGGGCGGATTTGGCACTAGGCACTGGGCTTGAGCCCAGTGCAGCCATGGCCCAGATGATCTGTTAAATTTTTTTTAGCTCGGCCCAAAAATAAAGTAGCTCACTACCTGCCCTCTTTAATATTAGCCTACTTCCAGCCTAACTTTCTAAATGGGCCCAAATTTAACCCTAAGTCCTTTATCCATTATCCATTTAACCCATCCCAACCTAGACCCAATTCCTAAACCTGCCAACCCAGACTTAATTCCCAAATCTGCCGGCATTCATTTCTTTGTCAAGCACTCAAGCAGAGTGGAAAATTAGCGATTTGCACCAGAAAAAAAATCGCCTACAGCAAGAAAGTCACATCCGCGAAGTCCGACTGACCACCAATGACTGCTTCTATGTACTAATCTAGGTTTTTCCCCCTTTTTGAATTTTTTCAGCATCTTGTTGACTTTGATAAATGATTAATTGATATAGGTTAATTGATGAATTTTTTGATGAATTTTGTTGTTGATGGGTTAATTGATAAATTTTTTCACGACAACCTCGGAATGATTAATTTTTCAGCATCTTACTGTAATGTTGTTGATTATTTTTTCTCCTTTTTAAATGATTTTGTTTAATTGATTTGATAAATGATTTCAATACACAGACAAAGGAAAACAAAGTTGCTTATTATTGAGAATTGATATGGGTTTATGCTTGAATATCTCAAAACTATTTTTTTGATGCCAAAAGAAGATGTTGTTTATGTCTATGGATTAAACGATTATGGCTAAATTTTCTAGTACAATTTGTGTTTTGTTTCTCATCCCATTTGATATGAGTCCTTGTGTATTGTGGACTTTTATCTATATGCTACTTTTTGGATTATTGAATTGTTGATTGTTAGTTGAGGTGGGTTGAATTGTTTTGTTGGATTATTGAATCGTTTTTATTCTTGTCATCATCAATCTTGTGCTAAGAAGGAAAATTTGTTGTTCTTCTTCTTTAAAAAGATAGATGAATTTACTACAAGTACAAATTCTATTGAAATTGACGAAGATACTTCAATTCTTAACGTTCAACTTCCTCCAAATTCATCTTTTGAAATCAAACGTCCTTCATCTTCACAACCTGGTTTGCAACTATCTACATGGATTGAAAAGCATCCGGAGAATAAGAAGCACATTAGTGAAACATGCACCCCGTATCCACGGTGACTACTAAGCAAGCTTTTTTAACAATGACAACAATTTGTAATAGAATTAAGGATGAGTTTCTTGTTGATTATATGACACTCTACATTGAACTAGAATTTGCTGAGAAAATAGATGTAGATTCTATTATAGATGAGTTTTACGCTGTTAGAGCAACTTTAGAACGTAATGTCATTCTTAGATTTGTTTTGTTATATATGTAAAACAAATTGTACTTGACTTATTTTAAATTTCAGCTTGGCCTAACATGATTTTCTGGATGCCCCTGAGAACACACCAACTTTTCAGTGTTAATGTTCTCACTCAGGAGAGAATTCTTTGGATGGAAATATAGCAGTTGGAGAAATTTATGTGTATATCCATATAGCACGCTAGGTCATTGGTCAGCACAATTTGAAATTTGTGGAGCTATGGTGTTCTAGATTCCTTTCAGTTTTGGTTGGTGTTTAGGCGTCATCTACTAAGATATTGCTTGCCAAATGAAAATGTAGTATATTTTGAAACTATAAGTGACCTGATCTCCTGCAATCATCATTCAGTCTTAATCTTGTTTCAAGCAACACAGACAAATTGAAGCTCATTTCTGGATCAGCAGATATTCTATGATGTACAATTGTCAAATACTTCCAATTTATCGTGATAAAGCCATGTAACGATTCATCTCTTTTCTTTCTGAGAATTCATGTCTAGATCATTAAGATACATTAATCAAATCCCTTTAACCCAGATTGGTTGGGAAGGTATAGATCTGTGTAATTGTTACAGCATTTATTCAACTTACAGAATAATGTACATCTTATCGTTTTGTAGTTTGATTTATGCAATGAAGAATTATATATGTAACTGATATCTCCCTTTAGGACAAAAAACATGATTATCCATCTATTTTTATTACTGTTATGAAAAAAACTAAGAAATATGGAATCATAGTAAGCTCGTTCTTTCTGAATTATTTGATCACTGTACAGTCTTGGTGCAACTATAATCTTCCTATTTGAATTATTTCTATGCGTGTTTGGGTGCTGATTAGTCTTAGTGGTCTTATTTGTGACTTTTCTTCTAGTTTTCCCTTTCCCCGCTTTAATTATGCTTGTGAATGGGTAGATTTGAAATACTTGGGAGGCCATTTCTGCATGTATAAATATACGTGTCTATCTATCTTTAACTTTTAGTTTGAAATACATTGTTAGAAATACTTAGAATATTTAGTGGGTTTCTCCTATTGATCTGTTAGCCTACTTTAGTAGCAATGACGTGCAATTCTGTGATCTCCTTGAAAATGATTTTCATTTTCACCGTTGCATATTTTGGTTTAATTGGTTTGACCTGCCTTTGACTAACAAAACTGTCTTTAATTGTAGATAACTATGTCTGCAGTCAGGGAATGGGCTGCTTCTCAGGACAAAAAGCTTTTAGAGGTTTATATGTCGACCCCGATGTGATAATACAATTATAGTGTTTACCAATCATTTCGTACCTTTTGTTTGCTAATCCAATAATTTTGACTTTTTTTCAGGCTGTTGCAGTAAATAATTTGGGGAAATGGAAAACAGCCACTCAGATGACTGCATTAACCATCATTCTAGCTGCTAGAGATGGCAGGTTTACTTTTCTTCTTCTCTACGAGAGTTCATTACTAATAAGTTTGAGAGAACATAAG
Source organism: Forsythia suspensa (assembly GCA_023638005.1). Lineage (NCBI taxonomy): Eukaryota > Viridiplantae > Streptophyta > Magnoliopsida > Lamiales > Oleaceae > Forsythia > Forsythia suspensa. The sequence goes on from CM042674.1 coordinate 40,515,669, forward strand.
TTTAATTTTCAAGTTTTGTTAGATTCATCCTCTGATGCATGTGACCGTTGTCTGTCCTCTCTCCTCTCTCTACGTGTCTGTGCAGTCTTGTAGGGACGGGATCTCTTGTAGCTTTTGGGGTCGTACTACTATATATTTCAGCATGGCTCGCTGTATGGTCATTGTACGTATATATGAGAAAGATATGGAAAGTATTGCTGAGATAGAAATCTCGACCTTCATCTGTAATTTTACTACTTGACATTAAGAAATTGTCCATGGAGCACTTCTTTTTGCTGGTTAAAGAGGATTTCTTCATCGAGATATTGCTGCTTTCTTGGATCTTCTGCGGTTTCTCATGTTACGTACTACTGAAAGATATCATAAACTGTCAACATATTGGGCTATTTTCTGCTGCAACTTTGTTTTACTTAATCGGCCAAACGAGATTGGTGGTTCTTAGCAGCAGTTGGTAGCACGTCGGATCTAATTTCATACTAGTTTGATTATTCAGTGTTACATTTATTTTACAATCAATGCTAGACAGACTAGTTATTGATCTTGGAAAATGTAAAAACAAAAGCTGAAGACACCCTACAATTATTTTATAAATTATCGTTGTCACGATTTCATATAGTGGCTTTTGAATTTATTCTTGAAAAAATAGAATATTTCTTGAATGGAATTTAACTCGTAAATATAGTCCAGCATTGTGTTTTATTCTGTTTGGTGCCCTGTATAAAATGATTGCGCATGAATATTTGTGTGCTTTTATTATGTCGAAATGGAAAATAGTTCATCATCCAGATAGACGTACTAGACAATACTATGAATAACATTGTTCACCTTTTTTTCTTCGATAATAGTGTCCAGTGCCATCCACCGACCTATCAACAATATGTTATTTTAATCAATAATCTATAAAGCGTTGAGTATAACTAGGCATGTAAACGAAGTTTAAGTTTTTTAAACCTAAGACCTAGGTGAGGACAAGATAAGAGCAAGGCAATGGCGAAGTGTGGGGCGTAGCCAGATGTGGAGGCCGTGTCTCACACTTAAGCGGAGCCTATACCGCAAGCTTTTTAGGTTAGTGATTCTAATTGAGGTGAACTTGATGCTGCAATTTGCTTGTATGCCTATTTTCATAAGAATTATAATGTTCAATCAAGACAAGATTTTATTTTAAATATTTTGTATGTAGTACTCGATATCAGAGTACAAAATAATAAATAATTCTTTAATTTCTTTTTCTTCTCGTGTCAGGCATCTATCATACATGCCGAAACTCGAGTAGAGCTGTATGACAGCCAGATACTCGGGAAGTTAGCATGGTGAGTTCCTCTCAGTAAATGTGCCATCTGATATGATTCTTGCAGAAGTAGAAACTTCAAACACAGTGCCATTTCACATAATTATAAATCATAAAGCCCCAACAAATTGGTGGCAACCAAAAAGAGGAAAAGAAGAATATCTGGGCTGAAGGCATACAAATTATCTGGACAATATTTGAAAAGACTGGAACTGAATATAGAGCAAAATCTTGATTATACATCTATTGAATAATAAATCCGTATCACTCTGTTCCTCACCAATTCCCCGGTTCATATGCCAATCAGCTGAAAATTTCAACAAGTTGTTTGTTCCCCATGCATCTTCCTGGCATAATCATATACATTACTGAGTAGCGGTGAGATCCCGAGAGCAACTCTATACACTTTTCTATTTCCTTTGGTTAAAATGTTAAACAAAAATAAACCAATTGAAATTAATGGCAGATGACGAGACAGCCTGCTGTACTAGGTATTGCCATCTCCAGGAATACCTCCCTTTATCGAAAGGATTGCTCCGCGGAAGGAACTGCGACTAATCAAATGAGAGTCCAGAAACAAAACTGTAACAGTGATGTCATCGTGAAAATGTCTTCTCACTCCCCGGTCAATCTTTTTCAGGTCAGAATATCTCATCTCTCTTTTCTTTGCTGCTTCCTGCAGTGCAGCTTTGACAAGTTTCCTCGCAATGCCCTGCTAAATATTTTTGAAGATTTCAGGAAAATAATAACAGATATAATGAGAGCACCGAATGAGTATAATATTAAGAGAATGATGACTGAAATAGTTGGGACATATTTTGCACAAACCTAAAGAGGCTTTTACTGATATTGGGAAAGTGATCTTAGTAGAACAGGTTAGAAGAGGGAGAGGTAGATCAAAACTAACACATCTTGTGGTTGTTATGGATCTAGTTCTTTGAATCTTTCAGTAGATTTTGCAACGGACCAAACGGAGAGGCGTAAAAGGATTCTTGTAGCTCACATCAAATTAATTGAGAACAAGATTTTGTTGTTGTGGATAAGATCCTAATAGTTTACCCCTCTATATTGATTCTATGTTTCTAGTTAATGCTCGGCTACCAGTCTATTTATGAGGAATTTTTGGATGGTGCAAGAGAAAGTACTCAATCAATTGAGTAAAACCCTAAACTTTCAGGTCTCTTAATATATCTCGTTATGCTTCAACCCATGAAAAATAACATGATCAATAACCAGGAAGCTCAAACATAATATAGGTATCTTACATTGCGTGGACACGAGTTGACAATGTTGACTGCCTCTTGATTACTAAGATGCTCCCATAGGCCATCTGAAGCAAAAATAAGAAACTGATCTTCTGGATAGAGTTTCTGCACAAGTATTGAGGGCTCAGCCAAAAGGATCGGTTTCTTGAATGGCTCCGGCAGCCTGAACTTTTGCAACAAAGGCTCTCTATTGAACTCTGATTTCTTTAGGTAAGCATCACCAATTGATCTTGACACCTGAGAGAGGACTAAACCTCCGTGAGTGATTGTCATAAAATGGAAATTACAGCACAATGTTCTCTTGGCATAGATAATAAAGAGTAAAGAGAGCTGAAATACCATATTTCCTGTTAACCAAATGCTACAATCTAAGAGAGCTGAAATACCATATTTCCTGTTAACCAAATGCTACAATCTAACAACGTGTTACAATATTCTCAACAGCTCACCAATATACAAATATGACTAATAATTGTGTTAAAACTGATCTGATGAAGAACCAGATCAGAACTCACTATGTCAACCATTTATGGAAGGTTGACAGTTTTAAAATATATCAATTTTGTAAGCACCAAGAGTTACAATGGTTTCTCAAATATCTTTTGTCAAAGCTTTCCAATGACTGGCTAAACAAACTTTTGACTTGTCCAAACATTTTTTTCAATGTGTAAAAATTATTATGGATTCCGTAAAAATGATAAACAAAGAAGAGTGCAAGCTTAAGGAAGTAAATAAAAAAAAAAAAAAAAAAAAAAAGAGGATGGTTTACTAAGTAAAAATTCCAGTAAATCCATGAGAAATCTTAAATTTTAGCATAGAGCTAATGCTAGTTAATTACAAGACTTTTTTGTTGCCTCTTCTTTCCTTTCAGTTAGTCAAGTATAATCATATGAAACCGGAGTTTCAGATTAGTCAATAAAAACAAGTCTTGGCCTTGACTCCAATAGCATCACATAACACTCAACTGCGTTCACCAACTATCAAATACTAACCAACTGGTTCAGAAGGTATACGTACAATCCAATGAGGTTATCCTTGTTTACCAAACCCATGCCTGAAGTCAGCAATCCAGTTATCGTTGAGAGTTGAAGTGTTTGGTCTGGGCAGGGTTGGATAATGGAAATCTAATATGTTTATTTTTTCCTTTTCCCTCAGAGAAATAGTTTTGAGCCATAGTGACCAGCTATCCAACTGAGAGTCATTCTAATCTGTGTCAAGGCAAATTATTGTAACTTATAGACTTGTTAAAATAATCATGAAATAGACGTTCAAAATTGTTTGTGGGAACATATTAATTTGTAACAAATGATGTTTCCTCAGTAAAAGACAAAAGGATGACCCTAATTTTTCGATTCAACTCGCACACTGCTCAAGGTGAACCCTTCCCTATTTACTATAAACCAACATCATCAAATATTTCCATAAATTTGGGGTCGGCTTCATGAATCCTTCTTCACCATTTCGCTCTGTTCTTTGCTAGATTTATTAGGAGATCTAAAGCAACTAATCCTTAACAACTACTACAAGCCATGTTAATTTCAGTCTACCACTTAAATATCCTTCCCTCAACTTATCCTAAATCAGTGCCATTTCCATTTGTTGGTGTACGGTATCATTTCTTGTCTTATCCATTTCTGTATGATTGCACATCCATCTTAATATCTTCATTTTTGCTACACTCATCTCCCTTCTACCTTTCACCAAAACCTTCAATATTGTCCTAGCCTTACAACAGATTACAGAAGTTTAACATCAATGTTGGAATACCGAACCTTCAATATTGTCCTAGCCTTACAAAAGATTACAGAAGTTTAACATCAATGTTGGAATACCAAGTGTAGGATTACCCCAAAGGCTTGTTGGTTTTTTTCTACCAATTGGGAGCCTGCCTTCACCACCCCCATGGGGATTGTCTACAAGGGCCCACTGTGGCAAAGTATGTGATGCACTCTACTCTATGATTCAATCGTGACAGCCAGCCTTTCTACAAAGATCCTAATCCCAAGAGAAAGAATATGGGCTTGGCTGAGGCTCTGACAGGATGTATTTGTTTTTCTTTAATCCCCCAGTCCACTCTTGCTTGTTGTTACTAACAGGGTCTCGGTTCAACTCATGAATGATTAACAAGTGAAGGACCAATCCCTTTGTTGCAATACTGTTGCGAGCCTGGTACTTGGTGGCTAAGGAGAAACTATAGGCTAAGGTTGCCCATCACTCCCCCGCTCTTTCTGAAGCCCCCTGAGTGCTTGTTCTTACTCTGTGTTTCTAATTGCTGTGTAGTAGGGACATGAATCCGCAACCTCATGGAGATGCTTTTCCTAATAAGCTCCGATACCTTTGAAGTGCAATCATAAAGTAAATAGCTGGAGACCGAAATACCTTATTTTCCAACTGATAAAAAACAATGGATATGTCAGCCTAACACTCAAAATAAAGCATTGCTGTCTAATAACTATCTGTAAAACTTGCCTTTTAACCCTAATAGAATCTGTGTATCACATAGATTCCTATAGCACTTCTCCGTTTCATCCAACCCGCTCTAACCCTATGCATTTATATCTTCTTCAATTCCTACTCCCTTGTAATTAGTATTTAGTCGAAACTAGATACCTGAAACAATCACTTTTTTGAAACAATATGATCTTCTATAGTAACTCCATTCTCATACAATCCTTCCTCATTTACCTTTCATTAAAAAAAAAAATGCAAACACCCCCAAAAAATATAAATAAAATACCTAGCATCAAAATTGTAGGATAGAGAATAAATTAGCACGATGAAGTAAGCCCACAATTATCAGAAGGTACCACACCACTTAATGGGACGGTAACTTAAAAATCCAAGCGGATTTACATTTGAAGTATGTAACAATTGGAGAAAGTACATCTTGAATTTGAGATAATATTGCAATTCAAGCTCAACAACAGGAAGTCCAAACACGGTAGATAATAACATGAAAATAAAACCAAGAGAAATCACCTGTATTATACCCTTCACGCGCCAAACCTTGTGCTTTAGAACAACAATCAGGGGATCATCAGGATGCAATGAATGCAATTCCTCCCGAACAGATTCCTGATTTGCATTGTGTTCAGCTGATAGCTGCATTACTTTGACCTCTTTCTCAGGTTTTTCTATTCTTCCTAAAACCACCCTAGAATCTCCGGCATTTGCAATGTATAACAGCCCACAGCATACAATGCCCACCAAACAACATGATCCAACCGAAGCAATTTGTGGTTTAATGTCCCATTGCTTTTTAACCAAGGAAAGAAATTCCTCCTCTGTCGCCAAATATGCCCTTTTTATCACATCAGCTGACATTTCTTGATTCTCTGATGTGAATTCTGCATATCAAATCGCTATCAAGTGAGTACACATGATATTAGCAAGCTTCAAAAACATACAAGGACTTGTGATAATATATTTCATCAAGAGTCTCTAATCTTACAGCTGAAAAATATATTCAGGTTAGGTTCTAACAAATTACTTTGACTTCCCAGCTGTCGAGCAAAGCTACGAAGCAAGAAATTCTTAAAATATTTCACTTAAGTATGATGGATGTATGTTCTGTATGAAAATTATGCAGTTTTCCCTCATAGACTGGTATAATTACTGCTAACACATGGTCTGATATTCTATCCCAACTTGTTCAAAACAGTATAAAAATGCAATTTGTCCCTTATGAAAGATATGTTCCAAATCGATGTTACAAAAGTTCTTACAATTATCAAAAGCAATCTTCTGGTTAAAAAGTTCTCAAATATCCATTCTTCTTTTTCTCCAAGTTTGACCACGTATCATCCCTTCTATAAATGCTCTGTTCTACCCTAGTCCCACTAAAATTAACTGCTCATGGAATAGATGCAATTGGCCTAAATTAACTGCACCATAATGTAATACTATTAAATAGAAATGACCATGGCATCCCCACAATTGAAATGGAAATAGAGAGTTAATTACATTCTATTCTGGACAAGAGAATATCATCCTGCAAACCATACACAAATCTAAAATACCAAAAGAATCATACAATTGTCATCGTTAAAATCTATACAAGTACGTTAATGAGTTGAAATTGGTACCGGAAATAAATCATCCAGCAGGAAGGAGAAGAAACATACTCTTGATATTTTGGAAAAGTCGATTCCTGATAAATATGGATGCTTCAGGACCTGCATGCCCATCATAAATTCCGACAAATGTCCCGTGAGGACCAGATTCGATGGAGCTCATCGGTCCTGATTCCAGCTGGCTGTGATCTTCACATATATTATTAGCTTGAACTACTGCCATCGAAAATTCCCCATTAACATGTTGTCCCGAATCTTTGTACCACCACAAGCCATCCACCCGTCCACTAGGGTCACCCCCTCTATTTCTGCTGTTCTCTCCATGATCCTCAACGGAAGGCTTCCAACAAGGAGAGACAATCTTTCTCAATGTAGTTGTCACCATTGTATTTATATATTATCGTTGTAATTCTATTTCTTTTTTACCCTAATGATCGAGCAATCACAACGCCCAATCGCCGTTAAATATGTTTTTTCGGATTTATAATTCAATCCTATTTTGTCCTCAATTTCAAAACCCACATCACAATTTCCAAACTTTTACAAACTTTATGAAGCCATCTCAAAAGGATGGAGACACCAACCAATCTGTATCATGCACAAAAAACAAGAAAACAAGACAATCAATGGTTCTGGAAAAAAACTGCATTATCCTAACATACATGCACAAAACAACAAAAAATAATTAATGGGCTTTCAAGAAAATATATATTCTATAAACAGAACTGCATCAGAAACAAATAAATCAAGTACCTTAAAATCAGCGCATCAGATTTACGGTGCAGCAACTTAAAAACCCATTACGATAATTAATTAAAGATGAAAGATATTATGGTAATTCAAAAAAAAAAAAAAGGTAGATCAAGAATGAGACACAATGAGAGGAGAAAAGGCGAGGGTTGTTACTGTTTTTGTTTATATTATATAAAAATAAAAATGCATAAAAATAACAAACTTTCAAGGGACATTTATAGCCGCGTTTTGGGCTTGGGTTTTCTGGAAATTTGTTTGATAATAATGTAGATGATGCATTATGCTATGTAGGAAATGGAATTTCTCTGGGGTTAGGGGGTTCTGACTTTGACCAGCAACAAACCACTCTTTTAGGCAGCTTTCCCTCATCTCTCCCTCACCTTTAATTCATACAAATTATTCCATTCATTAATTATATGCACTCCTTAATTTTCAAAAGTGTTTTCGGATACATTGAATTTGATAAAACTGAATAGATATAAAATAATATATTATATATATTTTTTTTTAAATTTTGTTAAATCTTTTATACTAAATATGTCATAATTGAATATTATATATAGTATGACACATGACTATTTTATTGAAATTGAGTCATAATGAAAGAGAAATTCTTTTTTGAAATGGAATAGACAAATACATGCTTAATTTCAAATTTGATCAGACAAATTTCATTATGAGAATCTCAATTGCTGTCATTCATCTTTAATTTATTTTAAACAAATCACTGAATTAGTTTCAATATTAATCAATATGTTACCTCTTGTTAGTAAAACTAATATTCGATTCACATATGAACATCAAAATATAACATATTACTGAGATATTATTACATAAATAAATAGTTAATTTCAATTTTGACCACTAAACTTTTTAGGAAATCTCGTTTGGATCATTCGTCTTTAATTTGTCACAATTAAATCATTGAACGCCTATTTACTTTTAATGTTAGTCAGGCTTAGTTTGGTATTGCTGTGCTTTTAAGAGAATCAGTTTTTGATGTGCAACAAAAAGATCAGTTGTGAAAAGAATCAGATAAGTGTTTGATAAACTCTTGTTTCAAAATTATTTTATGTTTCAAAAGTAGCATTTGAGTGTTTGGTAATCAAACGTGATTTATTGCTATAACGGTATTAAATTATTAAAAAAGACATTGATTGTAATAATATTATTTTGTATTATTATTATTATTATTATCACGAATGGTAAAATTCATTTTTTATTTCCTAGTCAAATATTTTTTAAGAAGATAATGCATTCATTATTATTATTTTACAATAAAAAAATAAATACCTAATAAATTTCAAATTTTATAAAAATTACAAAATAAAAGTATAGTCATATATTGTAAAAATTAATTAAATTTATATTATTTTTTATGCATCCAACTTGCATCAATTCGATTTCTGAAATGGGTATTAAAAGAATTAGTTTAATTAATTAGAGGTAAATGAGTATTTTTAATAATATATAAATGAAAAAACTAAAAGTAGAATATGAAAAACTGCCATTTTGCTGCTTCTCAAAATTTGTTGCTAGGTGAGTCAAATTATTTTATACTTTTAAAAATTTTGTCAAACGTCTAAATCAACATTTGATTGTTTGAGAATTAGAAGTTGGACTCCAAAATCGATCCCAAACGATGCCTTAGTCTGTTATCTCCCGTTAATAAAATTAAAGTCATGTTCATATGTACATTGTCACAATCATTATTATTTTTATTATGATATACGTGTATATTGTTATTTTTTTTCTTGCGTACATAGTATTTGTATGTCGTACTTCCAACTAATCAAATTCCAATAAAACAAATATATTTCTTTATGTAAGAAACTTAATTTGACTATAGAAGCATTATTAAAAGATAATATATGGTTTACTTTCACTAAGTCAAAATGCTTTTATACACTCGCTTACAACATTCATTAATAACTCAAGTTCAACCCAGTATTAGTCAAGAGACACCCTTACTGCTTAAGCCTAATAACTATACATTGAAAATTGTCTAAAAGTCATCTACAAGTGACTTGTTTCAAATTAGGTCAAAACAAATTTCAAAATTGTTAATAAGTTATACTTTCATCAAATTTTCATATTAATTCCAAAATTATCCCTATGATCTATATTTCCCACACACTGCCGCAGCCAACACTATTCTCACCCCCACCACCACCACCACCACCACCACCACCACCACCACCACCGTCGCATCATTTGAGTCAAGAGAACATTTCAAAATCTTATTTGGTGATAAAGTGAACTTGGAAGCTGCAGAAATCGTTGGAGATCTTTTTCATTGAACCCATAGCCATTTGCCGGATTTCATGAAACTCATAGCCACCTGCCGGATTTTTTCTACTTTTATGTTGTGATTTTTTTCATTGTTCTCTTTTTCTTCACAATCTCTTGAAGCAACGATACTTTTTTTCCCCATTAAGCGACTTCTCGCAAAATCTGAAAATTCATAAGCACAAATCATTTATAGCTCTTGTTTTCTGCAAAAGTATACTGAAGGAAGAGTTGCATTCCTGTTAGAATACTGGCATATTCTATAGATAATCTTCAAGATTTCAGCAACTGTTATATCGTGTTCGTTGAGATCTGGATCCACTGATTATGTTCTTTTCAATAACCTTAAGGATGGTTTTGCCCTTCAAAATTTCGTTGGAGGCTGTTGCTCACTTGAATTACGAGGCTGTCTTGGATGGAAAAATTCATTATTGGTGCGATCCTAGTTTTCTATTTGTGCATCCGTTGGTTTTTCCATATTTTTCTTTGTTTTTTCTTGGGGAAAGGTGCTGGAGGTTGAGTAAACCTCTTATTTTTCTTTGTAGTTCCTGCTTCCACATAGGAATGCTTCGTTGGTTTATGCTGTCTGCAACTAGCATGCATTTTTACTTCTTTGTTGAAGGTTTGGTTTGTAATGGGTAGTTTTGTAATCAAGAATGAGAAACATTATCATAAACACATTTGTATTATAATACTGTATTATAGAAAATATTAAAAAAGATTTGTTTGATGAATTTCTGTAGAGTTGCCATGATTTGTTATTGTAAATAGCAGCTTGAATTTCTATAGGAATGAAAAAGTTCGATGTGTAATACTATTTGAATATCTTAGTTTTGTCTATGATACTGTTTTAATCTATGATACCGTTTTGTTTAGGTAATGTGCATTAGTATATTTTGATATTGTTTTAATCCTATGATATTGTTTGAATGTCTTAGTTTTAATCCATGATAGTGTTTTGTTTAGGTAATGTGCATTAGTATATTTTGATATTTTTTTAATCCATGCTACTGTTTTAATCATATGATACTATTTGAATGTCTTAGTTTTAATCCATGATATTGTTTTGTTTTTTTTTATTATTCAAGCACCAAAGACAATCCGGTATGGTTTTAGGCCTCTACCAGAGACAGTGGTGGGGGTTTGGATGCCCCTACCATCATATTTATATAAAAATGGTAGTACAGGAGGGAATATGAACACGACCTCCAAGCATACAACGAATGAAAAAAAAATTCCTCGAACTACTGACAAATAAAGAGATACTACTTCGGTGCATAATTCGAAAAGCAAAAGCAAAAGCAAATGAAAACCAAACTAACAAAAACTAAAGACCTCTAAGCGATGGAAGGCCATATTTGTCGATCTGAAGTAGTCCATGCGACGACGTGGCAAGTCCGAAGATCCATACTCACGATAATGTCGTTGGTCCCATACTCGGAAGCTAAAGAGTCGTGACACTGGTTTTCCTCTCGAAAAATATGAGAAATTGTGTCTCGATCGAATGAAAGAAGATGTCGGATGCGTCGAGTATTGTTGAATCACCCACGGTCCCCCACCACGTGAAATGCAATGAGCAGTGAGTGTAGAGTCGGTCTCAATCCATAAGTCCACAAGACCCATCCGTCGGGCAAGCTCAATGCCCTGTAAAATGGCTCTCAACTCTGCCTCCAAAATAAGTATGTCTCCGTAGCCAGTAGAGAAGGCCCTGATACAACGCCTAGTGTGATCTCTGATAACACCTCCGCCACTCGCAAATCCATCCACGACGCATCCATCAAGATTGATCTTGGTAGATCCCGACCAATGGGCACACCAATAAACCAAAGTAGGAAATTTTGGGGTAGGAGAAGTAAGAGTAAAACCAAAATGTGGGGCAAGATCAAGGTCCCCACGCCAATGAACAAATCGAAAGAGTCTTCCCATATGTAGTAAAGAAATAGTGTGATAGACCCGCCAGATGATACGATTGGGCTCCATGCCAATCCTACGATGTCAGCATCATTCCTAGTCTGTCCAAATGTACCAAAAGACCCAGCAAAGGGATGATAGTGCGAATATGGCCACTCGACAAAGCGGCACGAGAATCTCCAAGTCTCGAAATCTATCTTGTAGCATCTCTCCAACCACGAGGAGAATGCCAAAATAGCGAGAAGTCTTTGCCATACACGGTGAGCCACGTAGCTATCAATAAAGACATCTTTGGATGGTCTCGATCTCGAACAAAGATCGACACCTTGATGCCATGTGGGCCCGAATCCTCTCGAATAATCACATCCACTAGTACCAAACCCCGCCACAATCTCCAACAAAAAAAAGAGAGATAGTCTGCGGGATGATCGGGCTCCAAATCATGCGACAAAAGGCCTGAAGAGTACTCCCAGTGCGAACAAGCTGCCATGCCGACTTGGTAGAAAACCTACCATCTGGGGTGTCTTTCCACATAGGTCTATCAAGAACATCGGGACAAAGCGGTAGACATTTTGTTTATGTAATGTTCATTAGTATATTTTGATATTGTTTTAATCCTATGATACTGTTTGAATGTCTTAGTTTTAATCTATGATACTGTTTTATTTAGGTAATGTATATTAGTATATTTTGATATTGTTTTAATCCATGATATTGTTTTAATCATATGATACTGGTTGAATGTCTTAGTTTTAATCCATGATACTGTTTTGTTTAGATAATGTTCATTGGTATATTTTGATATTGTTTTAATCCATGATACTGTTTTAATCCTATAATACTATTTGAATGTCTTACTTTTAATCCATGATACTGTTTTATTTAGGTAATGTGCATTAGTATATTTTGATACTGTTTTAATCCATGATACTGTTTTAATCCATGATACTGTTTGAATCTATGTGGAATGAATTTTATTTATGATACCGTCCTTTTATCTTTGATACTGTTTAATTATGGCAATGTTTGAACCCGTGATACTGTTTGAATGTCTTAGATTTGTCTATGATATTGTTTTAATCCTTGCTAATGTTTTGTTTAGGTAATGTACATTAATATAATTTGATACTGTTTTAATCTACGTTTTAATCTATGATACTGTTTTGCATAATCTGATTATCAAACAAAACACATGACTAATTAAGCGAAGATCAAAGATAAAAGCATGATATCATAGTCATGTGTGTTGTTTGATACTGTATTATGCAAAACAATATCACAAAAAACAGAAATGAATATAGAATTTGCACACGTGCTCAGAATTTTTATTATAATATATTTTCGAAATGGTCTCGACGAGACGGTCAAGACCAGTAGCTTTGCTACTGTATATGATGGATTTTACCCGTTTGAAGTCGTCTCTTTAGCTTAAAATGACAAGCTTTAATTTTTTTTTTCTCAAAACAGTATCACAAATCTTCTAAAACAGTATCACGGATAAATGTACTTCCTTTTGCTTCAAATTAAAGCTCTTCCAAGGTATCTGGGTCCCTTAAAAGCAAACACATACTTCAGAGCAATGCTAAGATGAAGAAAGAAGAAGTGCCAATTATTCTCAAGTTAATGGAAAATCATGCAAACGGTTCTCATATAAAACTATGAACAATGTTTCTAATTCTTCCATTGAATTAGAACATGTTTGAGATTCAATCAGGACATAGATTTCCATTGGATAGATAAGTATAAATATATAAGGTGTTTAATGGTAGGTAGACGAATTAATCAGTAGAGAATAAACAAGAGAATAATATTGTTCTTAAAATATTTTATTAGTAGTACAAAATCATAGGTTTAACAGTATCACAAAAAAACAGTATCACCACAACATAATATCACAAAAAACAGTATCAAACAAAGCAGTATCACCACAAAATAGTATCACAATTAGCATTTTTTTACAATTAAGGGTATGTTGGTCTTTTAGCTCTACAATGTGACTTTAATTGAATTAAGTTTTGAACATATGACGTTAGAGCCCATAAGTACCTAAACAGTGACCGGTCCTGAATTTACCCTTTAAAAAATGGAAGTGGGTGATTATAAATCCATCTTGCCATTTTTTGACAAAAACTTCTATCTAATTATTTATCTAATCTAATTAACCTGGGCATCTAGATACTCCATGGTCTAGCATCATAGGTTACTTTACAAGGCAAAGTCATATTATTGATATATAGGCTTGAAACTTGAGGAAAGGCCAACATACATGAAGTGTTGAAAATTGGTATAGTAATTTTGGGTTTGACCAATTATTTAACTAGGGTTTATTGGTCGAGTTGGAGAGTTGTAAGACCAAACGTGTTCTACTCTGTGAATAGATTAACACATTATATTTAGTTGTTCGAAACTAATTTCGGATGGATGAAAAATTAAGGCCTAAAGTGATTCGTTTAAATACACGAAAATGGTTGGAAATGAATTAGAATATTGTGGAATATTCTAGAATTTGTTTGGCTGAAAAGTCATGTCTTTTTTGGAATTGTCATTTCTAAACATCCACATCATTTTATCTTAGAAACATGTCATTTGGATCATGTACTTTCCAACAAGACATGTCTTTTTAAACATGACATTCTATGAAGTTGTATTTTTTGAGATACAATTTTTCATAGGGATTATGTGTTGCCCGAATTCGGGCAACACATGAATTGCCTGACTGCCACGTGTCGGGCAATCGGGCAATTCAAACAAACCCCTTCCCTTTTTAAGAATATATCAGGCCCTTTCATTCTCTTTTAAACCCCCCTCCCCTCCTCCCTCCTAAACCACTCCCTCCCCAAAATTTTCAAGAATTGCAGCTGGGTTTACCACCCCACCCCTAAATTCACTTTTTAATTCAATACCCCATATTTTATGAATTGCAGATACTTCCACCCATGTCTTTTTAAATCTCTCAACCTTTTTATTGCATATGGCTCCCCAATTGTTGTTTGAAATTAATAATATTGTATATTAATTTATTTCTCATTATTTATTCAACCATAAATATACGTGAAGTAAATTCAAGTATAGTATTCTGTGATATTTTAAACATATAAAACTTATATAAAACGATAATGCAAATAATTTTAAACTATAAATTACAAAGCAAACCTAATATAAGGGAACGATTACTGGTAGTTGAAAAACCCAGGAGCAGCTTCGAAGTTGAGACTGCCAATGCTTGTAAACCTATCGTCTAACGTATCGTATGAGTACTGTGGGTCTAGCGCATCATTTGGGTACTGTGAGTTCGACGCATCGTACGAGTACTGTGGGTCTGGCGTAGGGTGTTGTAGGTTTGGCACATCGTACTGTGGGGGATACATGTTGTCCAACTTGACAATAAAAAATTATTCAAACTAAAATGCACAACCCATTACTTAAGAAAATAATCAATCAAATAACACGTGTAATTAATTTACCTATTTTGCAACGTCGGACAAGTTCTTTTGTCGTGCCCACTGGTGCCACAGGCGCTACACTGTTTACTGGATTGGGAGAGTACTTTATCCTTTCCTGACTTCAATCGCTTCCCGCACACCCTTTTGCTCTAACGGGATTAGGATCTCGAACGACTTGGGTCTCCTCACGAGTTTTGTTTCTATTTCTACTCATCCCAACTTCCACTCCATTGTTAATATCTTTTACGTGTATACGCTAACTTTGAAATTCACCTAATAGAAAGGTGCTGCGAGCATTGTTAAAGATGCATGTTCAGCCAACTCCGAAACCGCACAAGCCAACATCCCATGCCGGGACATTAAAGATTGACTAGGACTATTATCGACAGATAAACTAGTCGTCGGATCAAACATTGGGATTGCTTTGTAATTTATGGTTTAAGATTATTTACATTATCGTTTTGTATAGGTTTAACATGTTTGGAATATCGTAGAATACTATGTTTAAATTTAGTTCACGTATAATTATGGTTGAATAAATAATGAAAAATAATTAATATACATTATTATTACTTTCAAACAACAATTGGGAGGCCATCTGCAATAAAAATATGAGGAATTTAAAAAGACGTGGGTAGAAGCAGCCGCAATTCATAAAATAGAGGGTATTTAATTAAAAAATGAATTAAAGGGTGGGGGTAGTGAACCTAGCCGCAATTCTTGAAAATTTTGGAGAGGGGGTGGTTTAGAAGGGGGAGGGGGGTTGGGCCTGACACATGAATTCGGGCAATTCATGTGTTGCTTGAATTCGGGCAACACATAATCCCTCTTTTATATATATTTATATATATAGACTTTTTATGATTGCAAATTTAATCATTTCACTTTCAACCAAATGTCCATGTAATATTTGCACAAATCATTTTAATCTATAAATAATTTCTGTATAAACTCAAAATCCAGTTTTCATTCAAAGAGAGAACAAAATGTTGTCCGATTCATTGTTTTCGTAATTTGAAGTGCTATTATTACAAGAGTGATCGTTGTATCTTGGGTGTAAGCACCTGTGCAGGATAATTTCGTCTTAAGGAGAAACAATCCAACTTTTGCTTCTACCTAATCTAATTCCTCATTATCTACATTTCTGTAAGTCTTCATTTTACTCATTTTTTCATGCATGTGTTTAAGTTTTCAGAATATAAATAATGCACCAATTTTATCAACATAAAATTTTGTTCACTAAAAGAAATATTGAGTTATCATCCGAGAGCGTCCAACATCTACGGGTTATTTCAAACTATGTCATGTCCAACATTGTCTTAAAATTAAACACATGGAATGAACATCGGTTTAGTGACTAGAATTGTGCGTGTGTGTATAGATACGTTTATGCATGACATGATTCATTCTTATTATTGGGTTCCATGAATTGCAACTATCGTACACTATGAGAGCTTTTGTAACCACAATTATAACTGTAATTATAATCATAAATGCCATATTTCGGTCATTGGATCCACACAAATGCATGTAGTTTGGCCAACATGACGTATATATTGATTTTTCTTATACTAATCATAACATCACTTGGTTACCATAGGACATTCCCAAAAGGATGTACGTATAAATGGGCAAAATCTCAATAGATCATATACTTCCCTGTGACCATAAAAAATCTCACGATCAAATATTATCCAGCCTCAACATCATAACATATTAGTGTACGAATAGTTCATTCGTGAAAAGAAGATGCTTTCATGATAATGTATGCCAAACTATAATTCATCTTTAACTTAGTGCAATTTATCAAGGTAAAGATCATACTATTCATGATTTTACTATATTATAGTTCATAACTTTAACATACTTTAACCAAATCACATAGGGTTCACCTAACAAAGATATCGTAGACTTGAAAAATTCTTATTATGTGTAGCATTCCTAGATTCTAAATTTACTTAGCTCAAATTGTGAATTGGCTCATTATTCTGGGTCATGATAGGCATAAATAAACTTCTTAAAACCATTTCAAGTGTAGTGTTCTAATTAGTTTATTTACGTGATTTCGGAGTTAGAAAGTGGAATAAACGAGTCGTCCATGTGGGTTGACTCGACCCAAGTAATATGAAAATGGTTTTGGAGAGAGTATTTAAGATTTAATTTGAATTTTAACTCTCCACGACATGTAACTTCCATACAACTCCCACACCTCTACATAATCTCTAAAATGGAAGTTAATTTGTGTAAGAGGAGATAGTGAAATATACATGAAGTGTGTGGCTTGAAAAATAACTCAAAAAATTCGGTTCATGAATTGTGGAGATTAAACTCTTTCCATAGTGATTGAGTTTCTGGACTAAAGAGCAGCATTTTGATCATATAGTAAACAAATATACAAGGCAAGTGATACAACCTCTTGATCTTAGATTTTCAAGTAAGTTCTACCATTTTTGTATTTGGTAAAAGCATGTTATGGAAGATTAAATTGGTATCAGAGCCTTATTAGGTTGTTTCCTTACATGTTAATGTACTGAAAATGTATTAGTATGCAACACATATGCAAGAAATTCGAATACATGTCATTTGTTAAAGCTTGAACACACTTTAATAGCACATTATGAAATACTCAATATTAATTCGTGAAATTTATACTATATGTTCATATCATGATGTAGAACATGTCTACAAAATGTCACATAGTTTGGATTTATATTTCAAAAGAAAATCTAAATTGTAGTTAAAATAATTGAAACTTCATAACATGATCATTTTCTGTTCGCTATTTTTCGTATTATGAAATTAGTATGGTTAGAAAGGTATTTCCATGAGCTTTCCAACGGTATAAAGAACTCTTAATTTGGACTTAAAACGAAAATGTTATGATGATTTAAATTTTCAGTTGTTTTGTTGAAAATTTTGAATTTTTTTGAAGAAGATGAACAATGTTTTTGCATTTCTTCACTCTCCGTCCGTTATGTTGTTATCCCAAACATTACATTATGTATGCTATTTGTAAAATCTGACCACACAGATGAACTCAGAACGTCGAAATTAGAGGAACGGAACCCAAAAAGTCGCCGAAAACTTCTCATAAGGTGGCGAGTGTGATGCACTGTCCCAGTGCCAAGAGTGGGAAAGATTTTTTGAATTAAATGAAAATAAAATAAAATCTGCATGTTATGAGAGCTTCTACAACAGCTTATGTATATTTAAAGAGCATCTTTAGCGTTTTAAAGAGCATCATTAAATTTAAAGAGCAGTTTTTTTAAACATTCCAACAGCCTCTTTATTTCTACTCTTTATTTTACTTTTCTCAAGAAGTATTTAATATATTACTCTCTCCTCCTTTTTTATCATATATTTTTCTCACAATTTGTATATATTATTTAATTAAAACCAACGCATCAAGTATTGAAAATTAAAATTATTTCAATGCATTTAATAATAGAGAGTGAGTTTAGCTCTTCAAATGTGGAGAGTCAAACTCACTCTCTAAATTAAAATGTTAAATTGGAGAGTCTATTGGAGTAGAATTTTAAGTTTTAACTCTTTAAATTAAAGAGTAATTTATGTTTAAAGAGCTTGTTGGAGATGCTCTGAAACACTTAACGTGCAAAGATTATTTGGAAAGTTTGAAAATTGCAGATTGCTCTCCTTAATATTATAGTATTTCCAATTTGATCCTCTTAATTTTTTTTTGGATTTAAAAAAAAAGGGAGGGGGATGTTTTTTTTTCCAGCACATGAGAGTGGGTGAGTGACCTTTCCACAATTCTGAAATTTTCAGAATGGTTCCCATAATATTTTGGATTTATTATTTGAGTTCAATATAATTTTTTCGTATGAAAATAATTTTTTATGTATTTATGTTTAAAGAAATTCATTTATAAATACATAATACATGTTTTATAAGTTAATTAAAATTTTGAAAATTTTATATTAAATCGAAAATATTTGATTGAGGGTTCTGTTTCCTAGTGGGATGTTTTTCGAGATGCTCCTATATTATTATTTTTTAAAAGTATAATTTTATTTAGAAAAATGGATTTAAGTTAGAAAATTATGATTTTGGTGTCAAATTTTGTTTTGATTTTAAATAGAATAATATTGTGCGTTCTTGAGTAGTGTGAGTCTTAATTTGGTTATGTGATCTATTTGATTCGTTCCTATCTTCCCGTGCTTAATCAGATGTGGTTATATTTTTGCACATTTTTAGCATCCTTGGAAGAAAGGCTAACGGATTACGGGCTAAAGAACATGTTGAAAAGCTACGAACTTATCAAAATCGTGAAATGGATTCAAGACATAACCTAGTACAATACATAAAGTATCTCGAAGTAATGTGCCTAGAAGTAATGCATCTGGGACAATATATTTATAAAGAGAAGAAAATGTGTCAAGTTATCTTTCAATGTATAGTAGTTATATTTAGAATAATTGGATGTAATCGCATGTGTTCATATGACATTTTTTATGTTTTAGTGCATACGATCAAAATGTCTTGTTTACATAATACATGTTTAATTGATTTATTCAGTGAAAATTCTAAGGTTGGATGAGTTTATGTAATTCTCATCTAGAATTATGATTTTTGTATTATAAAATTAATTTTTGTGATAATGAAACATTAGGATAATAGATGATAATTGAGAACTTAGTGAACTTTTGACTCTATACCTAGTGTTAAATTATCATAAAATTTAATTTGTATGAGTACAAAATGACATGTGTGCATAAATGGAAATTTATATGATTGTCTCTAAAATTTTGACAGACCATGGCATCTAAGAATATCATTGCTGACCTAAAAAAGGTTGACAAATTGAATGGCGATAACTATAACACTTAGCGCTATAAAATTTGGTATGTGTTGGAGGAATAAGATTGCCTTGAGGGCATTAACCACGTGATGGAAGACCCAGGTGTGGGTCAGACTGCTCAACAGAGAAGGGATCATGAAACTTACCAAGCATGGAAAACGAAAGATTCCACTGCACGTGGGATTTTGGTAAGTTTTGTTGTAGATAATCTCATTCACGAGTGTGAGCAATTTTCAACTGCTCATGATATCTGGGTGTATCTGAGAGAGAAATATGGTGGTACTAGCGTGACTAGGTTCAGACAGTTGACTATTAAGTTTGACACTTATAAAAAGTCTCATGATCACAATAACAAACAACATGTGAGGATTATGTCTACCATGATCAGGGAGCTGAAGTCAGCTGGTCATATTCTCTCTAATGAGCAACAAGTTCAGGCTTTGATCTGCTCTCTTCCTGATAATTGGGAACATCTGAAAGTCAATCTGACTCATAATGATAGCATCAAAACTTTTGCTGATGTTGTCCACCGTGTTGAACTAGAGGATGAGCGGCTTGGAGTAGCTAAATCTCTAGGACGTGCTTTTGTAGCTGAGTATAGTTCTGGTAAAGTTTTAGGCTTTAAGTGTAAGAAGAACTAGAACAAAGGCATGAAAGAAAAAGGAAAAGAGACTGGACAGGAACCTAAAAAGAACAAGCCCAAACGCAACAAAAAGGAGAAATGGTTTGGTAAGAAGAAAGACAAGAGCAAGCTGAAATGCTACAACTGTCAAGTGCTGGTTCACTTTACTCGAGATTGCCCTGAGCCAAAGAAGGTAGCTCTTGTTAATACTTCTTTTAGTGCTGTTTATGTTTCTAGCACTGTTTTGCTTACTGAATTTTATCCTATGTGGATTGTAGACTCAGGAGCGACAGACTATATAACCATGGATAGAGAGGCGTTTGTGGAGTTATGTCGATTTTCAGCTGATACAAAATAGATATATGTCGGCAATGATGATAGAGTGGAGGTAAAATAAACCGGTACATGCAAGTTGCATTTGCGTGGTGATCGTACTATTCTCCTTCATGATGTCCTGTTTGTAACAGGAATACGACGGAACTTAATTTTAGTTATTGTTCTTTTGAGATGAGGTTTTAGTTTGAATTTTAGTGGTACTTTTGTTTGTATTAGCAATGGTGATGTATATTATGGATCTGGATATTTGTCTGGTAGTTTTCTAGTGTTGGATTGTGAACCAAATACTTATAACTATTATGTTAATCGTTGTTTTTCTATGAATATATCTTATTCTAAAGATGTGATTGTTGATACATGTGTATGGCATGCTAGATTAGGGCATATTGGGCAAGAGAGAATGAATAGGTTGGCTAAAGAGGGCTTATTAGGTTCAATCTATAAGGTTTTATTGCCTACTTGTGAGCATTGTCTAGCAGGAAAAAAAACACGAAAACCATTCAGTAAGGCTTTAAGAGCCAAACTTCCATTGCAATTAATCCATTCAGATATATGTGGTCCTATGAATGTGAGGGCAAGACATGGATCCTCTTATTTCATTACTTTTATAGATGATTTCACGCGGTATGGTTATGTCTATTTGATTTCTCATAAGTTTGAGGCATTAGAATATTTTAGATGTTTTTTAAATGTGGTAGAAAATCAAATAGATAGAAAGGTAAAAGTCTTAAGAACTGATCGATGGCGTGAATATCTATCCGATGAGTTCAAAGAACTATGTAATGATAAAGGAATTATTATGCAGTTAACTATTTCTAATACACCACAACAAAATGGTGTTGCTGAGAGAAGGAATATGACATTGCTTGAAATGGTAAGGTCCATGACGGCGCAAGCTAACTTACCTATTTTCTTTTGGGGAGATGTTTTGTTAACTGCAACTTATATCCTTAATAGAGTTCCTTCAAAATTGGTACCTACAACATCGTATCAGCTTTAGACAGGTAGATCACCTGATTTAAGTTGTCTTAGACCCTGGGGATCAGCTGGATACATCCATGATTCCTTAAGCAAATTTGAAAAGTTGAGTCCAAGAGGCAATAAATGTATGTTTATAAGATACTCATACCAGTCCAAAGGATATGCGTTTCTAGGTGAAAATCAGGATGGGACTATAACTGAAATAGAGTCACACGATGTGACATTTCTTGAGAATGATTTTCCTAATAGAGGAGAAATTAAAAATGGAGAACCTTTATTTGAATTAGATGATAGGATTGTCTTCAATAAATCAATTGAGGTGCAAGAATATGCACTTCCACCTTATGATCCAAGTTGGAGCAAATTGTCTCCAAGTGACAAGGTCAGTACGGAGCTTCCACTTCGTAAGAATACTAGGAAAAGTATGCCTAAACGTCATTTCAAAATTGAAGGGCAAGCTTTTCTAGCATCTTCAGAAGATGATTAAGAGTCTAGATCTGTTAATGAAGCTCTATCAGGCACTGCAAATGAAAAGTGGAAGAAAGCAATAGAAGAGGAGATAGAGTCTATGAAATCTAATCAAGTGTGGGACTTGGTTGATCTTTTGTCTGGTCAGAAAGCTATTGGGAACAAATGTGTTCTCAAGATAAAACGAAGGACTGATGGGTCCATAGAGAGGTATAAAGCTCGCTTGGTGGTAAAAGGTTATACCCAACAAGAGGATATAGATTATGAAGAAACATTTTGACCAGTATTGAGATTTACTTTTGTTTGCCTGCTCTTAGCCATAGTAGGGCGTTTAGATTTAGAATTACATCAAATGGATGTAAAGACTGCTTTTCTTAATGGAGAACTGGATAAAAAAATCTACATGCAACAACAAGTAGGTTTCATCAAACAAGGCCAAGAGAATAAAGTTTGTAAACTGCAAAGATCAATATATGTCATAAAATAGTCTTCAAGACAATAGTACTTGAGATTTGACAAAGTTGAAATCTCACATAACTTCGTTATGATGGACGAAGATCATTATATTAATGTGAAAAGGTCCAATGGAAAATTTTGTAATTTTATCTCTTTACGTAGCTGATATCTTATTGGCTGGGAATGATAAGGAGTATGTTGAGACCGTTAAGAAATGGTTGTCTTCTAATTTTGAAATGAAAGACATGGGTAAAGCATATTACATACTTGGTGTTAAAATCCATAGAGATCGTTCTAAGAGATTTCTTTCTCTATCACAAGAGTCATATATAAAGAAGGTTCTTGAACGTTTTAAAATAGAGAATTGCAACCCAATTGATACTCCTATATCTAAAGGCGAAACTCTAAGTTTACGCATATGCCCTAGGACTCTTGAAGAAAAAGAAGAAATGTCCAAAGTATCGTACTCCAGTGCGGTTGGGAGTTTGATGTACGCTATGTTGTGTACTCGCTTAGATATTTGTTATGCCGTTGGTCTGGTCAGCAGGTATCAATCTAATCCTGAAAGAGGACACTGAAAAGTAATCAAGAGGATATTGAGATGTTTGAAAGGTACTACTGATTATTCCTTATGTTATCAAAGACTTAAAAGAATACACAGATGCTGACTGGAGTGGAGACCTAGTTGAGCACAAGTCAACTTTTGGATATGAATTCTTGCTTAATAATGGTGCCATCTCTTGGAGTAGCAAGAAACAAACATGCATGTCTTTGTCTGTAATGGAGGCAGAGTTAATGGCTTATGCTTCAGCAGTACAAGAAGCTGTTTGATTAAAAAGATTTTTTCAGCATCTAAGAGTCCTTAGTGGTGATATGGAACCTACGTTGGTTTATTGTGATAGTTAGGCTGTTATTGCATATACAAAGGATCCAAAGCATCACAGCAGAACCAAACATATTGATACAAAATATAATTTTGTAAGAGATATCATAGCAAAAAAAGAAGTGACTTTGTAGTACATTTTTACGCATAATATGGTAGTTGATCCATTTACCAAACTGATACCTAGAGATGTCTTTATGACTCATGTTAAATCTCCAGGATTGCGTAGAATTTAGTTACGTATATTGTAAACTCTTGAATGTCCATTAATGAACAATGTTTTGAGTTCATTTATTTTTTGTAATCTATTGTTGTGATTAATAGATGATTGCTTTTTATTCACACAAAAGTATGTCAAACAGGTTGAGATTGGCTCACTTACACGAGGAATCGCCTTAGACAATTTTAGGTTGTGCTGGAATAAGACGAAGTGACCATGTTCTGTACATTATCTGGTCACCTTGATGAGATATCGAGATGAGATTACTATAAGTATTCGAAATGGATTCCACTATCCGTTATACCTGTTTAGTAGCCAGATTGAGTTCTCGAATGAGTTTGCTTTGAAGAATGAATATAAGGAGAATTCAAGTTAGGTATCAAGGATACTTGAATTAAAATTTGTACGTTATGTTTTAATTTACAGAATATGACATACACCCTGAAAAGGGAGAAAACACCGTAGCACGTGTTTTATACCGAATGTGCTTTTACGACCAATATGGGGTAAATAAGTGAATGGATCCTTGCTTCCTCATTGTGTGAGACCCCGTGGTTTACATAACCTTAAGAATATACTTATGACTTTTGACTATTTTCTCAAGATTTTATTTTAGTGTTGCTACTTTAGCATGTTGCCAATAACTATGATTGATTCGGTTTGATGGAACATGTCTAGGAAAGCAACTGATTTAAAGTTGAAGGATTTGAGTAGAAAAAGAAAATTATTTTGACCAACATTTTTATTTGTATTCACCGGCCGGATAATTATGTTGACCATGTAGGGTTTACAACACAATTATGAATATAAGAATTAAGTATGGAGTTCAAGTATGTTCCATAAATATTTGAGAGATCGAAAATATTTGAATTAGTGTTGGAAAATGATTTGGGATATAGCGAGAAAAGTATTTCCTCTAGTAGAACTGCTATATATCCCTAACACGTGTATGTCGTTGTGTGCTCTTTTAATAAACTCGCTGGTCTCATGATCTATTTATCAGTATGAACTTTGAGATATTGAGATAAATATAATTGATATTATATTAGATTCAGGTCAACACCATCATGTACGAGTGGGAGATGTTGGAATAAACGGGTCGTCCATGTGGGTTGACCCAACCCAAGTAATATGAAAATGGTTTTAGAGGGAGGAGTTAAGATTTAATTTGAATTTTAACTCCCCACTACATGTAACTTCCATATAACTCCCACACCTCTACATAATCTCTAAAATGGAAGTTAATTCGTGTAAGAGGAGAGATTCGTGTAAGAGGAGAGAGTGAAATATACATAAAGTGTGTGACTTGAAAAATAACTCAAAAAATTCGGTTCTTGGATTGTGGAGATTAAACTCTTTCCATTGTGATTGAGTTTATAGACCAAAGAGTAGCATTTTAATCACATAGTAAATAAGTATACAAGGAAAGTGATCCAACCTCTTAATCTTGGATTTTCAAGTAAGTTCTACCATTTTTGTATTCGGTAGAAGCATGTTATAGAAGATTACAGAAAGAATTAGAGAAATAGGTTTACGGGTGGAACCACCAAGGCATTTAATTAGTTGCACCACCAAAGGCTGACTTTTGGTTCCTCCATTGAAAGGCAAGTTACATCACCTAAAGCCAACATAATGCCCTTGGTTGTACTTGTACCTCATGTTACCTTAGTAGCGACACTAAGAGTTTTTCAGAGCTTATTTTACATTTCTTCTATGTTGATTCAAGTTTAACTATTCATTAGAAATTATGCGAAGAAGGTCTAATAAATAAGATGGTACTTTGGTTTAAACTAGATGTGAATATTACCTTGCTAACCTATTTTTCTCCCTCAAACTTTCTTGCTTAGTAACTTTCATTATGTACTTTATAATGGAGAGGTAATCCTATTTACAAACAAAAGACACGATGATGACCTTTTAATTAGACCGAGGTCTGCGACTCTTTGGAATAGAAATGAGTCACTAGAGATCCATATCTTCTAGCAACTATTGTAGTAGCTCTCTCAGTAAATAGATTCTATTACAAATTTGAAATGTTTTATTTCCATAGAGTGGCGTATACATATCTTCTAGCAAATATAATAGCTCTTTCAGTAAATATATTCTATTACAAATTTGAAATGGTTTATTCTCCTAGAGTGGCGTACAATTTCTATTATAATTAAACTAATTTCATCATATTTTAGTGTTATTGTACTTTTACTAAACGTGTCTCGCAATATGTATAAAACCAGACATGCATCTAAATTTTAATACCAAAAATAAATTTAATTAATTGCATCTATAATATAAGAATTTATTATGATGCTGCTTAGTAAGCTCGGTAGTCTTTTTCTTTATAATTGACATTTTCCATCTTGTAAGTTGTTTCAATTTTAATGAAAGTTTCATTCTCAACTTCGAGCCTTAGTTTATTTATACGTTGTGTTGATTATATATCTGTCTAGTATTTTACCACAGGTCTATTTGGCAGTGGATTTTCTTTTGGAATCTTGCTTGGAAATTTTAACTAATGGTCGGAGCTCAGGCAATCTTAGCTCTAGTTGTAGTATTTTGTGCTTCTCTGCTTGTATATCATTATTCTCAATTTGGCTTTGTTTGTTCTCTCTTCGAGCAGATCTAACTTGAAGAGAAGTGCTTCTTGGTTATGCTCATTGTTGAAGTGTGAAGATCAAAACAAGGATACTCCTACTTCCAGGGAGATTATGACCTTGACTCTAAGGCTAATTAAAATGATGTTTCTCCCGTGCTAGTTCCGGAAGTGGTGCGGTAAGACTAGAGCACGCTTGGGAGCTCTTATGCCCATGCACCTTTTAGTTCATCTAGCTAGGTATTCAAAGTGTGCTTTATAATCTTGTTAATTTCTTCAACCTGTACATTCGCCTGTGATGATTTGGGGTAGAGAAGTACTTTTTGATCTTTAGGTCGTTGTAGAAAGTTTTTAGTTTCTGGTTGTCGATCTATTTACCATTATATATGATGATCGAATGGGGGATGCCGAACCGACAAATAATAGATTTTCATATGAAATCAGTAGTTTTTGCTATGTTATTTTGGCTAAGGGACTTCGGCCTATTTAGTAAAATAGTCCACTGCGATTATTGCCAACTTCATCCCGTCCTTTCCTATGGGCATGGATCCAATCATATCAATTATCTATTTGAAAAAGGGCTAGGGGCTTATTATTGAGGTAAGCTGTGTAGGCGGGGCTCGGATAATAGGGGTGAACCTTTGACACCTGTCACATTTTCTAATGAATTTCAATGCGTCTTTTTTCAAGGCTGGCCAGAAATATCACTACCTCAAGATTTTGTGAGCTAGGGACTATCCAGTGTGATTTCCACATACTTCTCTGTGCACTTATCGTAGGGCGTAGTGTGCCTCTTCTTTGTTTAGGCACCTTATGAGTGGGGTTGCATACCCTCTTTTGTAGAGGACCATGTCCACAATGGTATACTTGGTAGACATGATTCTTAGTTTGCGAGCCTCACTTGGGTCGGTAGGTGTCTTCTTGTACTTTAAAAAGTCAAATAATCGTCCATCCACGATAGCTTTGCATCTACAACCATTGCTATGCTTTCACCACCTTCGATTGTTGCTGGTCTGAGTCTCCCTAGTGGATTCTATTCTCTCACTTATTGCTAGGCGGGCTAGCGTATCTGTGTGGCTGTTCTGGGACTAATGGATTTGTTTTACCTCTACGCCCTCGAAATTACTGAACTCCTACTAGACCACTCAGAGGCAATACATCGCCATATCTTTTTTTGCTTGGTAGGATTTGTTTATTTGATTGACAACAAGCTAGGAGTTGCTATGCACGATTATCTCAGCTATTCTCATTTTCTTTACCATCCTTAGTCTGGCTATCAGGGCTTCATATCTTACCTTGTTGTTGGAAGCTTTGAAGTCGAAGTTTAGCACTTGGCAGAAGTAGTGGCAGTTAGGTTGACCAAGACGATCCCTGCTATGGATTTAGTACCCGTGGAGGACCCATCTACAAATAATTCCCAAGAAATATTCTTGCGTTGTTCTACTCTTTCAAATTCTAGGCCAAACTCTGCCTCAAATTCATCCAAGGATTGACCCTTGACCGCAATTCGTGGCTTGTAGGAGCTCAGCTTCTCTAATTCTACTGCCCACTTCATTAGTTGTCCCGATGTATCGGGTTTTTGCTAGACCTGACTCAGGGGTTAATTGGTTAAGACCTTAATGAGGTGGTCCAAGAAATACTACCTCAACTTTATTGAGGGCATGGTTAAGGCGAAGGCCTATTTCTCCGTCAGGAGATATCAAATATCCGCTTCATGAAGAGCTTGGCTGACATAGTACACAGGATGTTGAACTCTTTTTTCGTCTTTGATGAGGAACACACTTACTGTATGTTTAGAAATGGCTAGGTATAGAGAAATCAGATCATCAACTTTAGGCTTAGACAGTAATAGCGGCTGGGCTAGTTTTCATTTGAACTATTCGAATGCTTGTTGGCATTCTTATGTCTATTCAAATTTCTTTTCCCCTCGGCGCATGTAGAAGAAAGGCTTACATTGGTTGGTTGCTCTCTGGTTTTTTTACCAAGTTGATATAGACCATAAATATAATAAAATTCTTTCTAGGAATGACATTTATATGAGTACGTTTAATAAAATCTTTGAAATTTAGATGACAAGTCAGTGGTGCCACAACTCAATTGTGTCGGCCTTAGAAAAGTAACAAGACACAGGGGAATTAGTCTAAAGAAGATAGCAATCATCACATAATCTTTTACCTTTCAAAATACAATTACTATCTTTAGACAATATTTTGCAAAAATCAGTGGTGAATGACACAACATAATGTTCATCACACATTTGATTGACAAACAGATTAAATTAACTTTCAATCTTTCAACATATAACACATTATTGAGTTTGGAAAACCCACTATTACATATATGTGACATGGTATACATGATGTTGAACTCTTTTTTTGTCTTTGATGAGGACCACATTTTCTATATGTTTAGAAACGGCTAGGGATAGAGAAAGCACACTATCAACTTTAGGCTTAGACATTAATGGCGAATGGGTTAGTTTTCGTTTGAGCTCTTCAAATGCTTGTCGGTATTCTTCTGTCTATTCAAATTTCTTTTTTGATCAGAGCCCGTAGAAGGAAGGCTTATATTGGATGGTTGCTCTCTGGTTTTTTTACCAAGTTGACATGGACCATAAATATAATAAGATTCTTTCTAAGTTGAGGCATACTAGGAATGATATTTATATGAGTGCGTTTAATCAAAAATTTGAAGTTTAGATGACAAGTTAGTGGTGCCATAACTTAGTTTTGTCGACCTTAGAAAACTAACAGGACATCGTGGAATCAGTCTAAAGAAGATAGCAATCATCACACAATCTTTTGCCTTTCAAAATACAATTACCGTCTTTAGACAATATTTTGCAAAAATTAGTGATGAATGACACAACATAATGTTCATCACACATTTGATTGACAAACAGATTAAATTAACTTTCAATCCTTCAACATATAACACATTACTGAGTTTGGAAAAATCATTATTACATAGATCACCCTTAACTTTTCTTACCATCACCAAAGGCAACAAAATCTCTAGGGTAGTTTCGTAAGTGTGAGTAAAGTGAAATATTTCGTGTTATGTGTTTGAACAATCACTATCAAAGTACCATGCATCTGAAACACAAGCTTTAAGTCAAGTGTGTATGACAAGAAAATTCAAGCCAGTCTTCTTTACCCACTGAAGCAAGCTCTTAGTTGCAATGACATATTTAACAGAATTTGAAATAACTTCAAGTATGAAACTGATCTTAGTCACATTGTTTTTAATTCTTTTGTTCATTGAGACAATGTTTTTTGATATAACCATTTCTCCACAATAAAAATAGATGTCATTAGATTTGTTTATACCTCGAGACTTACTTAATTATGTCATGGTTGTAGTGACATCAGTTGCTGTGTAAATTGGTTCCAACTATGCGGACATTGGTTGTTGTGTTAAATGCAATTGACATGTACGTGACTAGTTTTGTGTTGACATTAGCTCATTTGGCAAATACAATTTTCTTTTTCGCTTTCTCATCTTTGGATTCAATGAATCCCAGTCCATGTTTGACATTGGCTATCGACCATCTATGCTGACATTGGTAATTGTGTTAAATGCAGTTGAAGTGTACATGCTTGGTTTTGTGCTGACATTAGCTCATTCGGAAAAGACAATTTTCTTCTTCGATTTCTCATCTTTGGATTCGATAAATCCCAGTTCATGTTTGACATTGGCTGTCGACCATAACTCGAGATCTGATACAGCTTGGTAGCTCCAATGGAAAGCTGCTTGATGGTCTTCTTGCAATGTTTGAGTTCTAACTCAAAACTTTCCACATGTAAATCATTTTCAGTTAAAGTTTTAAGCAAATGTCTTAGTATTTCATTTTTTCGGTCATCAATGCCCTCACCCTGGACTCATCTCATTCTTCAACAGAGAATGGACATTGTTGTACTCTATCTTGATATTGTCTTGCTCCACTTAGTCAAAGATGGAATGTCAGGGAATGTCTGTGTATATGCAGCACATGATCGAACTTTGTTTTCAGTAGTCTTATCTTTAATTTGTGTAACAACCTCATCACTCCATTCATAGATTTCTTTACAAAGTTCTCTTCTGGGTGTTAGCACATTCAAAAGCTATGTTTCCATAGCCTTCACAATCATGGCTTTGAATGTGATTCTCTGACATTTTGGAGGAAGTCTGTGACTTTTTTTTGGATAAATTACACTCAGGGTCCCCATCCTTTTCAGTTTTTCGTAATTTCACCCCCATTCAATTTTAGTTGCACGTATCATCTCCAACATTTAAGTAATACAAAAAATAAAAATAGAAAAGCAAAATAAAAAGACAAAAAAAAAGTAAAATAAAGAAGAAAAGGAAAAAAAATGTATCTTTCTTTACACATTCCATCCTCTACACTCCTCTATGCCCCAAGACCCACTCAACCCCGACTCCAAACCCAATTGAAACTTGCACCACCACACCACCACCACACCTCTGTCTACCGCAGTCGCTACCCATCACCTCATTGAATAGCATGTATTTGTTTTTCCGTATATAGCCACAATGAATTTAATATTGTTATTTGTTTATGGTTTCATTACATGGTATATATATATATATATTTGTTGGTGGTCTTATATTGATATGCAAGGACAATGCATAACTCTATTTTTTTTCTTAATTCCCACAAATGCATCTCTTAGTGCTTAAATTAAAGATTATGCAATTTACAATATAAGTGACATAGGTTGACCCATTTCTTTTGATTTGGGAGACATATTCAAGGTCATGGAGATCTAGGTCACAACCTTCTTGTGGTGCTGGATCTTGTTTTTTATATGGAAGATGAAGTGGAATTAATGACCCCAATGCCAGTGTCTTCCTTATTCACAAAAATGGGAACTCCAAACTTTTGCCTCATACTATGCCGTTTTGGTTGTTTGTGGTGGTGGCGGCGGCCAACCGATGGCATGTTAAATAAAGGCAAGCAAAGGCTGGGGTGGCAGGATACTGGAGCCATCGCAACTGCTGGCGATTACAGCAATAGAAACCTGTTTCTAATGATAAGTAGAATGTCGAACCCATAAAAATGGAATTTCTATGTATTTTATGCTAATTAATACTAGCTCTAATTTAAGAAAAACACACAATCAATTATTTGAAATTTTATGTACTTATGTATAATTATTAACTTATATATAATTATCTACTAAATTATATAATTAAAATAAGCAAACAAATTTTTGGACTTTATCAAATTATGAAAGGTTCTAGGACTCCAAATCCATCTTTGTTATTGTACTTTAATCCTCAATTTCTTGGTTACAATTAATTCTTGTTTTATGTTGACAATCGGTATTCCTTATATGTTTGTTTGTTCTCGATAAAAATTAAACCAATTCTCATCTATAACTCAACTATATCTCTATGATAGATGTAAATAGATAAAGAACACAACACAAAGTTAGACTACCACCAAAGATTAGACTAATTCAAGTATATCTCTATCTCCTATTGGACTTAACGTCGTTTGTTATTTGAGTTGGACACATGTAACACCTTCAACATCAATGTAAATCTCAAGAACTACCCTAAAATTTGTCAAAATATAGGATGGTAATTAATTAAATAACAAACAATCAACAAAGACGAAAACTTAGATGCATGGGTCAAAAATCAATAATTCAATTTTAATCAATAGCCCCTCTCGATGGTAAATCAATTCTATACTTATATGTGAATCTAATTATCTATAATTAAATTACGAACATATAAACATGTATTAATTCACAAAGATCATCACGTAACAATTTTATAGAACATAATGACATAGATTATCAATTATAGAACCATATGTTGTTTATTACCATGTGCTTCTATCGAAAGAAATATAAATCACTAATGCGTTCCAATGGTAGCTAATCATCAAAACAGGATAAGAGAATAATATACAATTCACCCAAAAGCAAGAATAAAAACTAACAATTAATTGGATTAAATAGTCCACAAGGTTTCATTAAAATCCTAACCACAAGGGTTTAGTCTATCATGTTTTGATTACAAAAATAAAAGATAAAAAATGAATAGATAACCCAGACAATTTAAAGTATAAGTTGATACAACACTTCATTTTGAATCTCATCAATGTTCTTGGATGGCACCGTCTTGTTCGTCAAAATCATCCAAAACTCCAAATATTCTTGTAGTTTTTCTCCAAGAATTTGATGTTTGTGAGGAATTCGTCGAAGAATTTTTGATGTGTTATGATATGGAACACCCATTTTAATTGACCTAGAATAGATCTTTATATAGTGCTTGAGATGCCTTGGAAATTGTGTATAAAGAAATCCTAATTCAACTCAATTTTGAAAAAACGAGCCCGATAGTCTTCATAATAGTCGGGGTCGCACCATGTATCTAATCTCCGTAACCGCACCTAGGTTATAGAATGCATGGTGTGACCTTTTTTTCTCAAAACTTACAAATTGGTTCCTAATTTAGTTTTTATATACGATTTTGGTTATTTGTTCCTTAAATCTTTTCGATTCAATCTAAAAACTTCCAACGAGATTCTAATTGGTCCTCACCATTCTAAATTCTTTCCAACGTGGTCCTCCAAAGATTTGAAAGTGTGCGAATTAGTCTCCAAACTTTCTTGAAATCTAATTTTTGCTCCTGAAACTTTCGACTTCACTCCAATTGCTTTCTAATAACCTCAACTCATATCCGTCCTGTCTAGTTAAGCTTTAATTAAACATCAAATTCTTCTTTTTTGCTCCAAACTCATCTAAATTGGGATTTGTACATACATAACCAATATTTGAATTGAATTAAGTATTAATCATCTCATATAGTGAATATATACTAAGTTTATGAGCCTAAATTAGCGTGTAAAATCCACTTATCAAACACCCTCAAGCTTAAACATTTGTTTGTCCCTAGCAAGGCTATCTACTCAAAACACACACACACACACACACACACACACACACACACAAATAGATTTGTTAGATAGCCTACCGTATTTGCCTCAGGACTTGAAACTGTTCAAATTCTTGAAACACTTCTAAACAATGCTACTAAGAATAAATTTTTACTTATCCAATGCTTGAATAGTGTGTGTGTGTGCGCGCGCGCATAGTCACTCCAATCGTCATAAAGCTTAAGTTGGTTTCATTCCAATCCTCAATGGTCAAAGTTTTCATTTCCTTCTTGTGAGATGCACAACTCTAAACTTGATATTGTTATCTCTTACACAGAGTGTTAATTCGAAGGTTGCTCTTAAATCATTCATTCATTTTCCGCTCTAGATTGGTTGGGTCTAACCAATGAAAACACTTACTTAGATCCATGATGATTCTCCTAAGTTTTAAGTGCTCCGGCCATTAAGCTTCTACTAAGAAATTCAAACCCACTAGTTGTCAAGATCCTCATATGTGTTATCCAAGGCTTAGTCAGGGTATGTGTGTCTTCTGTTTCATGCACATGTGCTTATTCATTTTTTTTCCAGTTTTTAGAGGGTAGCTTCGCAACGGGGCATCTTTTTTTCTTGCTTTCTCACTTGTAGGTATCTATTTCGCTCAAACATTGGCGATATTACACAAGGCCGCTTCTTCCTATTGTTTCTTCACTCCACTCTTTTTTTATACTATGACTAGTGCAGTACCTTTTTTGGACAAGTAGTTGAGATCAGACCCTAGCATATGGTCAATACCTAGGTTCTACTTGTTAGCCAAAAATCACACCACATAGATATTCAACATGCACGAAATCAACACATCTCTAAATATCTACTTACAATGGCTCAATTACCCCTAAACTATCTTCTCATATGGTTAGATGATATTTTTATTTATGTCATTTATGACATGTATGTAAGGATTGATAACATAGTTCTCACAATTTAAGTAACATATTACACTCTATAAGTATGACCAACTTAACTATGATTGTCATGACTATTGTGTTCAAATATCAAGATCTCACATGGATAAGTAAAGTAACAAAATAAGAACATGTAATATCACCTAGTCACAAGTCATCAATTGGTCACATATCCAAACATATATCATCAATAGCTGGCATAGCTATCCAACAACACACACACACACACACACACACACACACACACACACATATATTCTAAATTTTCAATTTTTTGTTTTGGATCTTTCACACTTTGTCAATTTTTTTGAATATTTTTTTATATAATATAAATCAATAAAACAAATACACATGTGACTTATAGAGTCGACTCCACCTCCACACTTATAGTTATATTATCTCAATGTAAGCACAAAAATAATGTATAGAAGTATAGCAATACTCTCCATGTCAAATGATGATGTATCTCCTTCATTAGCACTCGACTCTTTTATTCTCTTTTAGTCTCTTTTATTTGATATTCAAATTATCTCCATTAAACCTGAAAAGAGACATGATAAATATAATTAGGTACACAAGGGCCAATTGCCCAAAGAAGAATATGCAATCACTTGGGAGTTGAGACTAACATATTTTGATGATCTTGACTCTAGTTGCTAAAAAACAATCTAAAAATTCTAAGAATTAGAAAAATGTGCCCTAAGCTAGAAAGTGAAAATTCAAAAAGAAGAGAGAGATAGAAAATTGGGCTGCCTCCGAACAAATGCTTCTTTAAAGTCATTACCTTGACTTTTTACAACAATCGTTTTCGCGGCACTTTGAAAAGGGCTTTGGATGACTTTTTTTCCTTGCATTGATTGAATTTGCACCATTTTTCATTTATCCTCCAAAATTTAACTTTGCTCTTCTCATAAAAATATGATTTTATTTTACATCGCTACTCGAACTCAACTATGAAAACTTCAATATCTTCATCGGCCTTGATTATAAAATCAAATTTAGAGAAAAGATGGAAGTTAGAGAATTGCTTGATAGGTGCAACATCTTTAAATGTCACTTTTTCATTTTGATAAGTAAGGATTAACTTCTCCTTCTTCACATACTCTTCTTCTTTAGTTGGTGTTTCGTCGGGTTTGATGACTAGTTTATTATCCAAAATCTCGGACAATTTCTTCTCACTTTTTGTTGTAATGCTTGTCATGTGTCTCATCGGGTTGGCTTCAGCATCACTTGAAAATGTGTCTTGTAGATTCTTTGTTAGCATCTTTATCATCTACCGAAGTTGATTCTCTATATTTTTCAAAGTCACATCTTTTCTCTGGCCTACTTTCTTATGGATGCATCAGTCCATTCTTGATATTGTTGCTTATTATTTGCCAACTGAGAGAGAGCCTCTTATCATCCTCATTTCTCCTCTTGTGATCTTCTTGTTTGACTTGGTTGTTGTACGACGAGTAGTCCAAGTGATTTTTCCAATCTTGATGGTAGGTGTAAGAGTAGGGACAAAAACTATGTGTGACCGGTGGTTTCCATAAATCTCCCAAGAGTGAGTCATCTTCATCAAATTTCGTAGGTGAATCATATATTACTATATTAGTGCATTGTAATGGAATCTCCATAAAGCATGTCATGTCTATTGTCTTCATTAGTCTCGGTAGGTGCATCGTATATTGTTATATTAGCCCGATACATTGTGATGAAATCTCTATAAAACATGTCACATGTGTTGTCCACATCAATCTCAAGGTCTGACATCTTGTGTTATTGTTGATATTCTAGCTCCTCTTCATTTTCTATCCGTAATGAGACCAAGAAAAATAAGTAAATCAGGTGAAAAATCAAAAAGAAGAAAAAGAATTAAACCTAAAATTAACTGAAGCAAAAAGTAGAAAAAATTAGTGCTCGACAACAACGCTAAAAACTTGTTTGTCGATTTTAATCTTACAAGTGAAC
Source organism: Forsythia suspensa (assembly GCA_023638005.1). Taxonomy (NCBI): domain Eukaryota; kingdom Viridiplantae; phylum Streptophyta; class Magnoliopsida; order Lamiales; family Oleaceae; genus Forsythia; species Forsythia suspensa. The sequence continues at coordinate 40,551,873 of CM042674.1, forward strand.
GGATCGTTGTCGAATCCACAAGGACTGAATTTATATGTATTTTACTCTAATTTAAAAAAAAACACAAAAAATTATATGGAGTTATATACTTATATCTAATTATTAAGTCATACCTAATTATCTAATAAATTATACAATTACAATAAGCAAACAAATTCTTGGACTTAAATCAAATCATGAAGGGCACTAGGACTCCAAATCTACCGTTGTTAACCTACTTTAATCCTCAATTGCTTGGTTACAATGAATTTTCATTTTATGTTGACAATCAGTATATGACCCAATTATATCTCTATGATGGATGCAAATAGATAAATAATACAACACAAAGCTAGACTACCACCAAAGATTACACTAAGCATAGAGAGAGAGAGAGAGATGTGTGTGTGTGTGTGTGTGTGTGTGTGTGTATTAGACTTACTGTCGTTTGTTATTTGAGTTAGACACATATATCACATCTCGACATCAACACAAATACCAAGAACTATCTTAAAATTTGCCAAATTATAGTATGACAATTAATTCAATAATAAACAATCAACAAAAACAAGAACTTAGATGCCCAGGTTAAAAATCAATTATCTAATTTTAATCAATAATCTCTCTTGATGATCAATCGATTATATAGTTATATGTGAATCTAATTATCTCTAATTAAATTACAAACACATAGATATGTATTAATTCAAAATGATCGTCACGTAACAATTTTATAGAGCATAACGACATAAACCATCAATTATAGGAACCTATGTGGTTTATTAACATGTGTTAATTTATATCGAATATTTCGAAAGCAATATAAATTATTAATACGTTTCAATGATAGTTAATAATCAAAACAGAATAAGAGAGTAATAAATAATTAACCTAAAAGTAAGAATAAAAAGTAGCAATTTATTATATTAAATAGTCAACAATGTTTCATCAAAATCATAGTCACATGAGTTTAGCCTATCATGTTTTGATTACAAAAAAAGAAGATAAAAAGTGAATACATAACCCAGATAATTTAGAATAAAAGTTGATACAACTATTAATTTTAAATCTCTTCAATGTTCTTGGACCGCACCAAAGACTTCTTCAGAATTACCAAAACTCCAATGATTTCTTATAATTTTTCTCCAAGAATTGATGTTTGTAATGTGAAATTCCTCCAAGAATTTGTTATGTGTTTTGATAGGGAACTTCTATTGAAAATCGTGTACAAAAAAGTCTTAATTCAACTAAATTTTGAAAAAAAGAGCCAATAAGTCCTCTTAACAGTCGGGGTCGTACCAAGGTTGCACAATGAGCTAATCTTTGTAATGGCACCTAGGTCACCGAATGCAACCTAGGTATAACAATTTTTTCCAAAACTTACAATTTCATCCCCGATTTAGCTTTTATGTACGGTTATGGTCCTTTGTTCCTTAAATCTTGTTGATTCAATCCAAAAACTTCCAACGACATTCTAATTGGTCCTCACCTTTCTAAATTTTTTCCAAAGTGGTCCTGTAAAGTTTCAAAAGTGTGTAAATTAGTCCCCGAACTTTTCCAAAATCTGATTTTTGTTCTCAGAACTTTCGATTTCACTCTAATTACTGTTTAGTTACTTCAACTCAAGTCTGTGCCATCTAGTTAAGCTTCAATTAAGCATCGAACTCTTCTTTTTTGCTCCAAGCTCATACAAATTAAAGTTTGTACCTACATAACGATAACCAATATTTGAACTGAATAAAGTAGAAATCTGCTCATCTAGTAAATATATACTAAGTTTACAAGTGTAATAAGTGTGTAAAACTCCCTTATGAAAACCCATCACATCCCAATGCCTTTAATATGGCTTTCTTTTGCAAGAACAATGAAATAAAAAGCTGTCCGCCAGTAGGTTTAATTTTTTAAAATTTCACTTACAATTGCAATCAAACTGGTTTGAGTTCAAGAACGATGGTGATGGTTTCATTCATATATTTTCACTCTTCAAGTGCCGTGACTTTTGACGCAAATCTGGTTGGCAATGATATAAGAATCTTCTCCACAATTTTTGAGTTTGAGAATTTTCATACAGCCTTGCGTAGAAGGTTCCAAAATTTTCATCCCCCCTTATTGTGGATTTTCAAACTCCGATTTCAAGAGTTGAAACTTTGATCTTCAAATAATGCTGGTTCCTTCAATATCCCAAACTTCCTTGGTATTCTCGTAAGTAGAAAAAGACAACTTAATAGTATCAATGGATTGAAGATAAGTTTTCTTGCAAAATATTCAATTGTCATAATTAACACCATCAAGCACAACTTACTTGTTTAAATTAAGCTATTTTCTTATTTGAATTCATCTCCTAAATTATTGTAACTCAGCAACTAGTTTGCTCAACGGACTCATGGGAGGCTCAAAAAACTTTCGAAATAAAATCAACTTACTCCTTATAGCTGAAAAATTAGAGGCTTGTAGGCAAATGGCCAATTTATGATTGGTTGATAATTTTTATTATTTATCCTATTCCAAATTTTCTAATTGGTTGCTATGTTTTAATAATTAATTATCTTACCAAATGATAGTTATTTATGATTATTGTGAACTGAGATTATTCTATTGGTCCATAACTATAGTAAAGTAATTATTATTTATTTTATTAATTATCAATCTCTTTATTTTTTATCCCTAAGGTAATTTAGCAATTGCCCTTTTTCTTTTTCCAAAATTAGTGATTTTGAAGAAACTGAAAATATATCTCTTTTCCATTTCCATTCAAGAATTCTCATGTCTTTTCACGTCTTTATAAAATTTTTTAGAAATCATATAAAATTTTCGAGGTATTACAATGAGGTCACAATCTGGTAGGCTATGATAAATAGAATTGGTTTAGATTGGTGTGCTAGTAGAAGAGACATCTTACCATTGCCATGTCTATGTTTTGTAGGGTTAATAAAACATAGACTTGATCCCTTATTGATGAACAATTTTCCTTCTTCCTAGGGTAATTAATTAAGTTACTGGTCTCCTTTTATTAGCATTTATTCTCTATGCCTCTATTTCTTTGCTTTCATGGGGGTGAAAACTATTTTAGCATTGATACTTGAAAACCACTTGCCAGTCAAATTTTTAAATTCATTAATGTCTTAGTCAATTCTGACCCAAATGAGTGAAAATGGAGTGTGTAAAACCACTTGTTAGTCAAACTTTGACCCCTTTAGGCCACAGTTGACTATGACATTAAATGAAATTACAACAATTTGGGTGGCAAGTGGTTCTATATATATAAATATGTAGAACTTCTAATTTAGAGATAGCAATGGAGCGGGGTCCCGTCCTGTCCTACAAAAATTTTGCCCGACGATACGTAAATTCGTGGGGTGGGGCGGCCCTTTGACCCGCCAACCGATTCCGGTTATTTTTTTTTTTTTGTTAAATTGAAAAAATAATAAATAAAACATAAATATAATTTTTAAATATTTTTAGCAAACAAAATAAAAAAATTACATGATTGGAGTTGTGGTGGATTGATTAAGATTGATAGTTTATAAGTTTCAATCCGAGTTCGATTCTTAGTCCATTTTTAGTGAAAATTATAATTTCTATTCTATTTTATGATTTTTTAAAAAAAAAAAATTGAAGGGCAGGGGCAGGGTTGCCCCGGACCGACTCCTATTACCCGAATAAGCTGGGCGGGTCTGGGGAGACGATTTTTTTTTTTTTGTTGCCAACCCATAATTATTAAAAGTTTAAATTATGTAATTTCTAGAGTCGGCTTTGTTGTGAATTTTTAAAAAATATATTATAGGACGTAATAGTTAAAATATGTTATCTTATCACTTATCTGTAAATTGTTATATTATAAATATTGTTCAATTAGCTGTAAGTTATTTAATTACAAATAATAGATAATACTAACATTAGTTAGAGGTAAATACTAATTAGAGATAAATATTATGTTAATTGTAGTTCATTATCTTGTTGTAACCTCTATAAATAAAGAGTAATGTTATTCATAGTCGCTCACTACTGGTAGTTATCCTACGTGGTGTTACTCAATTAGATGAATTATTCATAATTAATGACTATAAATACATTACTCAATTAAAGTAAATAATTCATCCAATTAAATAATGTCACGTAGATTAACTATCGGTAGTGAACGACTATGAATAATATTATTTATAAATAAAATACTAATGTGATTAATTTTCTCCAAACACTCTTCAGTATCAATTTCCACATGGTATCAAAGCCAACATGAATAAATATTTGAGCACACCACCTAAAATCTCTTTTTTTTTTATCGGTCAAGTCCCTTACTAGAACATCTCATTTCCTTTACTTCACCAACATATTCATATATTCATTTTTTATTCCTTGAAGCACCTATACAAATTACTTTTCATTACAATACCAAGAATTAATAGCTTACCCATTGATGCTGAATAACTCTATCGATCAAGAATATTCGAGAGAGGGGCATTCACCAAGTGGACCGGTCTATGTCATCGATTGACTTAAGAACATTCGCAAGAGGGGGAGTCACCAAGTGAACTGGTCGATGCCTCACTGTCACATATCAACATTACTCACAATGTATTCGATGGTTTTAACTTACTTTGCCATGTCAGCACACTTGAAAATAGCTGAGTCAACATATTTGAACACACTCTATAAATAGGGAGAGTAATGATCTCTCCTACCCACTAATGATGTGGGCACACAACACACAACTGTGTGTGGACTCAAAAGTGTCCACACATAGTGGGTAAATGATCTTTTACCCACTGTGGGTAGGAGATCAATACTTTAAATAGGGGAGCTTTGTAATCATAAGAGAGGGAGATATTTTTTAGTAAGCTAAAATATTTGATAATAAGAACAAGAAAACACAACTTCATCAATCGGCGTCGTCTATGGGAAAACTCTTTTCTTTTCCCAACAAAAAGAACCAGGAGTCATGGTAGGTAGAGCAAGAGAAAGGCTGAGAATAGATCATCAGGACGCTTCGTCACAAGAAGCAGAAGAAGAACAACACCATCCGTTGTAGTTCACCACTATCCAACAATTCATAGCTTTGCAAGATCAGATGACCACTATCATGAATATGCTACAGAGAGTAACTGCTCTACCACCAACAACAGAGATTCTGTCAGTGGCAGAGATTCTACCAGCGGTTGAGATTCTCCTAGTGGTTGAGATTCTACCATCTGAAACTATGAAAATACTGGAGATGACGTCCACTAGTCGTTACTCAATACCAGCAAAATGGGAGAACCTTTTAAATGAGAAAGTTGATGAGCCTTCGCCCGAAGGAAGAATAGGGAAAGATCGATAGCCAACCGGTGATTTTGATGGCACTACAGATCCCATCGATCACATGCGAACCTTTCAAGACCGGGTAAGATTACATGGTTGGTCGAACGCTGTTGCCTGCAGGGCATTCTCCATGACTTTAAGGAAAAAGGCTAGGGAATGGTTCGACACATTGCCTCCACGTTCGATAGATTTATTCTCAGATTTTGTGAAAAATTTGTAATCTTTATTTCTAGTGGTGCTTGGAAGAAGAAGACAACAATAGGTCTCATGCAAGTGACACAGGAAAAAGGAGAGTCCCTGCGCGAATATATGTCACGATTAAACATGGCAATATTAGGCATAAAAAATTTACAGATGCTATTAGTGGTAACTATTTTACTCAGCGGATTAAGATACCATACCTTCAGGGCTAGTCACTCCAAGAAACCGCCTGAGTCAATGACAGAGCTCCTTAGACGAGTGGAAGAATATATCGATCAGGAAGAAGTTATGAAGGCAACCAAAAACAACTGAGATATATATGAGGGGAATAGTAGGAAGAGATGACGCGAAGAAACCTCAATGAACAAGCAAAATACTTGTGGTGTAGCTGATTACAGGTATCGACCGAGAGTAGAGGCCGTCAATGCAATATCTCAGATACAGTTAACCACTCCGTTGTCTACCATACTTTGTAAAATAATCACTTTTAAAGAGGTACAATGGCCAGAGAAATTGAGAACTGGTCCTTCCATTCGCGACCCTAATCGTGTATGTGATTTTCATAAAGATCATGGTCATAGTACCGATCAATGTCGGACTTTACAAAGTGAGATTGAGATACTAATATCTGAAGGACTGTTAAAACACTTTGTGAAGAATCGTACCGACAAATCAAAACAAGCAGTTGAAGAAGATGGAGGAAAATGAAGGATATGCGCCATCAACGCAGGAGGAGATTCAAAAAATTCTAGAAAAGGATATGCACGGTTGTTACAGGTAAAATCGATTGGGGTGTGCAGCAGGTTTGGCCAATCAATTACCTTCAACGTTGGAGATCTAGAAGGTATGTCGTTCCCACATGATGATTCCCTAGTGATCACAAGTGGTATAGCAGACTTTGAGGTGAAATGAGTGCTAATAGACACGGGAAGTGCTACTAATGTGTTAAGTTGGAAAGCTTTTAAAGAGTTGAAAATCTCGGCTCACCATCCTTACAGGGGTTTGGAGGGGGAACTGTGATACCCGATGGAATAGTAGACCTTCCGGTCGTATTGGGAAAACACCCATACTGTGTGACGCTCATTACCTCTTTCCTAGTAGTAAGGACACAAATGGCATACAATTCAATTTATGGTGGACCAATTATCAATTCAGTAGGGCCCATCATAACTACCTAACATCAAGCAATAAAATTTCCTACGAGTCGGGAGATTGTGGTCGTCAGGAGAGATCAATTAATTTCTAGAAGATGTTATGTTGACATCATGCGAATTGACCCTAACCCGATGGTATTGACAATTGAAAGAGAAGATAGTCAGTAGACCTATCGATTTGAGCTGGTCGAAGAGGTTGAAGGGATGGAGCTATAAGAGAATAAGAAAATTACCATAGGGCAATCCTTGAGTAAAGAAGTTAGAGAAAATTAATGTGTTTGCATGGGACATGACTGATCTTTGAGGTATCGACCCCACGGTTGTGCAACATTGATTTAACATCATGACTAGATACAAACCAGTAAAACAGAATAAAAGACAATTTGACCCGACCAACAAAAATCCATAAAAAAAGAGTTGGAGAAGTTGCTCAATGCAGGGTTCATTAAGGAAGTCAATTATCCAAAATGGTTGGCGAATGTGGTGTGGGTAAAAAAGGAAAACGGGAAATGGAGAATGTGCATCGATTTCACTAATTTAAACAAGGCATGTCCTAAAGATTGTTTCCCATTACCTAGAATTGATGTGTTGATTGACGTTACAGCTGGTAAGAAGAGATTCAGTTTTTTAGATGCCTTTTCAGGTTATCATCAAATATCCATAGCAGTTGAGGATACCGAGAAAACTTCATTTATAACTGACTTTGGGACATTTTGTTATACGGCTATGCCTTTTAGCCTGAAGAATGCTGGGGCCACATATCAGCGTATGGTTAACAAAGTATTCGAAAATCTAGTTGGTTGAACAATAGAAGCATATGTGGATGATATGGTTGTGACCGTGAGGAAAATCAAATTGAAGACTTAAGAGAGATATTCTAGAAAGCCAGGTAAAATCGATTATAGTTCAATCTTGAAAAATGCACCTTCGAAACAGCTAGTGAGAAGTTTTTGGGATTCATGGTCACTCAAATAGGATATAAGCCAATCCATATAAGATCCAAGCTATAATTAATATGACGAGTCCGTCGAATTAAAAAAAAGTACACAAACTCACTGGCCGGATAGCAGCTTTGAATCGCTTTATGTCTCGAGCAATCGACTGATGCCATCCTTTCTTTTTAGCTATCAAGAAAAAGAATGATTTCGAATGGAGTACCGAATGTGAGAAATCTCTGATAGAATTAAAATGATTGCTGCAACATCCTCTGATTCTGAGTCACCCAGTCGCTGGAGAAACGTTGATTTATACCTTGCTGAGTCTTAACACGCGGTAAGTGCGATGCTCGTAAGGCTCTATTAGAAAATTGAACAACGAGTGTACTATGTAAGTCATGTTTTGAAGGATGCATAAACTAGATACAATTTGGAAACATGGTTAGTTTTAGCCCTTATTATAACTGCATGAAAATTGAGACCATACTTCCAAGCACACTTGATCAAAGTTATGACAAGTCAGTCGTTGAAACAAATATTCATCCACCGGAGAGATCAGGTAGGTTGATGAAATGGGCTGTAGAACTTGGAGAATATGATCTAGAATTCAAACCACGATCAATAATAAAGGCACAGGTGCTACCAGATTTTATTGTGGAATTGTCACCCAGAGATGGTCTTGCAAGAAGCATATGGACCCTATTTTTTGATAGGTCTTCCAATAAGGAGGGATCAGGAGCTGAAATCATATTAAAAGGACCAACTGGCGAGCAAATGCAATATTCTTTAAAATTCGAGTTTAAAGCTACTAACAATGATGCGAAGTACGAGGTAGTTATAACTAGCCTCCAACTAGCTTTAAAAATAGGAGCACAATCGATTCAAGTGAACAGTGATTCCTAGCTAGTAGTTGGACAAGTATAGTCAGAATTCGAAGTAAAAGATAGTTGTATGGCTACATATTTGATGAAAATAAGAGACTTTGAAATTAAGAAAGTCGACCGCAAAGCTAACATGAAGGTCGACTTGTTATCACGTTTGGCATACTCTAGCTCTAAGAATCGACCGGGTGATGTATCAATACATACGTTAGTTCAACCGAGCTTTGTTGCTACAATCGATGTATGTGAAGTCGACTAGACATCTACTTGGATGGATTCATTGAAACTTTATTTGAAAGAAGGAGTTCAACCTAATGATGTGATCGAGGTGCGTAGGCTAAGAATGAGAGCCGTTGGGTTTACAATAATTGATAATCATCTTTTCAAGAAAGGAATCACAATGCCATACCTAAAATGTATATATGTTAGTTGGGAATATGTCATACTGATTGAAATACACGCAGGCATGTGTGTGAATCATCAAGGAGCATGCTAGCATTTAAGGCTATTAGACAGGGATATTACTGGACGAGTATGAAAACTGACGCCATAGAATTAGTTCAAAAATGCGACGCTTGCCAGCAAAATTCCAACCTTAAACATGTCCCAGCTGAAAATCAAGCGGCAATCTTTGGAATATGTCCATTTTATCAGTGGAGAATTGATTTACTTGGGCATTTTCCTACGGCCAGTCAGCAAAGAAAATTCTTAGTGGTAGCCATTGATTATTTCTAGAAATGGGTAGAAGTAGAAGCACTTCGCCACTATAACAACCAGGAAGATTCAGAGCTTTATATGGAAAAACATAATTTGCCGTTTCGGTATACCGCGAGTGATTGTGTCTGACAATGGCAAACAATTTTACAATAGAGAGTTTAAAGAATTTTGTGCTAGCTATGAGATCGACCTACGAAAGGCATCGGTCGCACATCCTAGAGCCAATGGACAAGTTGAGGTAACTAATCGAACTATTTTGTGGGATTTACGGACAAGAATAGAAGGATGCAAAGGATCATGGGCAGAAGAAATTCCAAATGTACTTTGGGCTTATCATACCACCCTACGAGAGTCATCAGGTGAAACTCCTTACAGGTTGTGCTTCGGACTCAAGGCAGTTGTTCCTTCAGAGGTTATCTAGCCTACACCTCGGTCGATGTTACAACAAGATAATTATGAGATACACTGGGTAGAACTCGTTCTACTAGAAGGAGAAAGGGAGAAGGTGTTTGTGAAAATGGTTGCATACAAAAGAAGGGCAGCCGCGTATTTTGACAGGAGGGTAAAACCAAGAAAATTTTAGAAAAGAGATCTGGTACTTCGGGATGCATTAGCTGCGGGACACCAACTAGGAAAACTGGATTCGAAATGGGAAGGTCCTTTTTATGTCGTACGAGAAGACAAATGAAGATCATATCGTTTGAAAGATCATCAAGGAAAACTACTCGGAAGACCATGGAGCATGGAACACTTAAAAGAAATATTATCAATGATCTGCATACAAAAACATCATTTCATTCCATTATATATAACGATTACTATTTCATACAATTAAATAAGTGAAATGGGGGACAAATGATGAGGATGCTAAGAAAGATAGATCCTACCAGGTGCAACTCCTAATTCTTCCCAATTCTCAAAGTTTTTTTTAACTACTTGACTACTGTAATTGAATAACTGACAAAGAAACTCGATTACAATCGAGGGATATTACTTGATTACGATCGATGGATATTTATCTCATCTCGATTACGGTAGAGGAAATAACAGATCGACTAGACTTTAGTTGATTAAATACCAATTCACCTCGAGGAATATCCATTTCATCTTGAATAATGTTGATGAAATGTCATTTCACATCGACTGCGGTCGATGAAATTCTATTTCACGACAACTACGATTGACACATACTCACATTTTCCCTAAGTTTTCAAGTAAAATTAGGTACATAATGTTTGCTTTAATCGATGATGATCGAATACAAAGCAAAAATATCAAAATTCAAAAGTAAAAGAGATGATATATATATATATATATATATAGTACATAGAGGATACAATATATCAAACATACAAATATCTAAGTATTCAGTCAAATGCAAACTATGTCGGGGGAGGATAAACTACCTCTACACCCATGTTGTTCAAAAAGAAGACATATCTGTTCAAAAAATTATTGTCATGGCAAAATCCTTATCAATTATCATCTTCATCATCATTTTTGGCATAAAATGGGCCCTTGGTCAAGTCCAAGTCGGGATATTTCTCGCCAACCACTCACGACTTTTCCTATAGGCCATCTCTTGTAGGGATGGCAACGGGCGGGTCCGGGCGGGTCGGCCCCGCCCGCCGACCAGCGCCGACCGGGCGGGTCATGGGCGGGAAGGGTCGGCCGTTGGACCCGCCAACCGCCCCGCGAACTATTTTTTTTTTTTTTTTTTTTTGTTAAACTGAAAAATAATTAAAAATATATATATACAATTTTTTTTAAATATTTATACCAAGCAAAACAAAAAAATTATAAGATTTGGGTTGTGGTATAGTGGTTAATGTTAATAGTTTATAAGTTTTAACCCGGGTTTGATTCTTCTTTAGTTTATTTTTAGTGAAAATCATAATTTCTACTATATTTTATGATTTTTCAAAAAAAAAAAAATTTTTTTTTTTTTTTAGGGCGGTCGCTGGGCGGCGGGCGGGCGGGGTCGCCGGACCCGCCCGGACCCGGCCCGGGCAGATTTTTTCTGCCCAAACCCGCCCCTATTGCTTCAGAGGGCGGGCGGGGCGGCTCTTGGCGGGCGGGCGGGGGCGGGCGGGTCTGCCCATGGTTTTTTTTGCCATCCCTAATCTCTTGGTCAGAACCCCAACCATGCCGACCATTGTGCGGTAATCATCACTATTTTTAAAATATTTAATAGCCACTTTACATTTTTTTCCTATCTCTAGGCAAAGACGATCGAGGGATTTTTCCAGTTCTTGAATCTTTTCATTACAAGTCTTCAAAGGCTCATCCTGATCCTCAACTATTTTCACCAAGTTTTAAAGACGTCCATTCATCGCGCTCTTCTGTAGGGCTTCTTCTTTCTCCTGAACGAGGCGGTTGGTTTGTTCAAATTTCTCCATCTGATCCCTCGCCCTCTAAATCATAGAATGGCGAAGCGAAAAAATCTAAGGAAGAACATATCAATAAAGAAGAAAATGTAGATGTTATTGTTACAAAAATTTCAGAAATAACAAGTATAATGTGGAGGGTATACCCTTCTCTCTTCCATCGTGAGCGACTACTCCAGACTCTCGAGAGACTTGTCCATACTTGCATCCCAGTCTAGACATTCGGCCACTACACAATAGTCTTCGTTGATCTTGTTGATCGGCTGATGAAGATTACATGAAGGGCCCACATTAGAAGAAGAAGAAATAGAGAGAGGTGGATGAGTTAGAATCGGAGGAGGTGGAACTAATGGAGGAGGAGAATCCTCTTTGTCTCTTAGAAATTGAGTAGGAGTAGAAGAAGGAGGAGGTCGAGAGGAGTCCGAGTCATCGTAGGATGAAGGGCCCCTTTTCCTTTTTCATTTGGATCGATCAGTCTTTTGAGCCAATTCTTCCAAAAATTCCTCGCTGAATTGATTAGTCGACATATCTGAAAGCTAAATGAAGAAAGGTCAGTGTCATGAGATAAAAATAGATCGTAGAAAATATAAATTTTTTAGAACATCGCTAAAACCCACCATAAGGACGACCGATTTCGATAGAAACCAATGTTTTGTCAGTCAAGACATCGTTCATCAACCGACCGAGAGTTTCAAGAGATCGTAAGATAATCAGAGAGTCAATCTCGGACTCAGAGAGGATGGGTGTTTTATTAAAATCATCTAGTGGGGAAGGGCTCCACTAGATAGAAAAATGAAACATGCCTTTGATTGGACTCACAAAAAATATATGTTTTTCCAACACTATTCGAAGAAGGGCAATTAGGTATTCTAAAATGTTCATAAGCCGGTAACCCTTGATCACGATGGGAAAAAACCACATAACAATCATACGGGTCGAGCAATTTCATCTTAAAAAGGATGCGAAGATATCTAGTGACGGTTCAAGGTTGTTCCTTAAGATGATCATGAGATAATAATTTAAAATCCTAAGGGCATTTGGAACTAGTTGTCCTGGAGCCAATTTAAAAGTACAGAAGAAGTTAACTAAAAAAGGATGTAATGGAAACCTAAGGCTAGTTTTCAAACTCTCTTGGTAGACGGCTACCTCTCTTGGACAACCAACTAGCAAATATTCGGTCGATCCAGGAGCTCTGATATGTATGGTCGATCCAGTAACATTTTCTCATTATATGTGCTAGGGTGACGATGAATAGTTCCTAAAGGACGGGCAGGCCAGTCATCTAGATGGAGATGTACGATGGTCGGGGGATAAATTTGATCGACATCTAACCATTTTTTTAGAGAGATTAGATAAAAACACCCTTTTCAGATGATGAAAATATGTATGAATGTACAAAATAAAATGGAGATGATTATAGAACAAGAGACAAAGAAAAGGAAGACTCGGGAAAATGAATAGAGAGCAGAGATCAAAACCTACCGATTAGTACAAAAGCTGGGGTCTGGGGGTTATCCAAGTGAGGATAACTATCACTTCTCCTATTTCTAGTTCGCCCAATGATTAAATAGATCCCAAAGAATCAAAAGATATATTTGCTCTCGGGATAGTCATGAAAATTTGTTCTTCTGACGAACTGTCCAATATAACCATGTTCATGCAGAATAATATCCTATTAAGATGAAAAAGAGAAGGGTTGGAAGAAAAGACAAATGAAAAAGTAAAAGAATGGAAGAAAAGGCGGGAATAAACCCTATAAAAGAGTACATAGGAAATTGAAAAGGCACCTGTCATGGTGGAAGTTGAAGAGACGTAAATTGTTATGACACGTCAAACCTTGGAAAATGTGCACTGTCTAAACCATTATTTCAACCGTCAGAACACGCAAAAAATGGATATTAATTATTAATAATCCCGCTAGTCATGACTCCAATATTACAATGACACATGGGCAGCAAAAGTCCATTCTCGAATCATGTTAATTATTAACTCGAGAGTAAGGGGACTAATGATGCTGAATAACTCGACCGACCAAGAACATCTGAGATAGGGGCATTTACCAAGTGGACCGATCTATGTCATCGACCGACTTAAGAACAGACGGGTAATCACCAAGTACCCGATCGATGCCTCACAGTCACATATCAACATTCCTCACAATGTATCGAGGGTTTTAACTTACTTTGCCATGTCAGTATACATGAAAATAGCAAAGTCAGCACATTTGAACCCACTCTATAAATAGAGAGGATGATATTTTTCAGTAAGCTAAAATATTTGATAATAAGAACACGGAAACACGACTTCATCACCCATCTTTTTACAAGCACCAACTTATCATTTTGTTTTATTTTTTCTGAAAAACCAGTTCATGGAAGAATCCACGTCACATGTTCCCACTAAAACTCCATTTTCTCACTAAAAGTTTAATTTTAACCAGTCACTACCTCTCCAGTTGAGTCAGTGCAACTCTAGGCAGCCAACATCTCGCTTTCATCCCTATTGTGGGTTTTGTCAGCTGTGCGAGTAGCAATGGCATACTGCTCGAGGCTGCTTGAATTTCAGCCATGCACTAGTTGTTCTTCAACAACACTAGATGCTTGCTCTAACCCAAAAAACCAATGTCCAGCCCCCTATTCATACAAACTACTGCCCTTGCCAAGTGCCAACTTTGTCGCCAGTCCGAATCATTCTTCTCCTGATTGGCTGCTTGATTCCGGGACCTATTGGCAAAATTGACGAAAACAATCGAGAAAAATAGAAAATAGAAATGTAGAAACAGGATGAAGTGAAGTGTGCTGTAACAAATCTCCTTAAGATAGATTTCGTCCCCTGCAAAGGTGCTAAAATGATCAAAGGACGTATGTCTCTTAAGATACAATGCTTCTTCCAAAGTTAGTACTACACTATACCAATCTTACCGGTAATGTATCTTCTCGAAAAGAAGGAACTACAATCTTTTAAATAACTTCAAAAATTATTTAAGCATAATTTTGGAGAGAAATAGAGAATTTAAAATCAATTAATTCAAAATTGATTTGGTGTGAAAAATTGAATTTAGGAGGTCCCTATTTATAGGTTTTGAAATGTCTTTTTGAATGAGTGCGTGTCTCTTCATGAATAAATGTACCATTTGGTCTAATTATTCTGAGCCCTTAGATTGCACCATTTCATATTTTTATATGATCTGATGGTTCAGATTAAATCTTAAAAGAATATGTCTATTCATCATACCTATTAATCAATTATGAATGAATGTGTCCATTCATCATACTCATTCACCAATTACGTATTTTTTTATTTGAAACTTTTTCAATTCAACCAAAATTAATTGTAATTGTACACATCATTAAATATATTTAATGATTCAACCAAATAAAATTCAATTAATTCCAACAATCTTCCGCATGAATGGAAGAAGTCGACTCAAATCAAATAAGACAAAAGAAGAGTACAATTTGAAAGATAACGCAACAAGATAAGCTAACGCTTTGAACCTTCTTTAGTAAGAATCTATCGAACTCACTTGGCTAATCAGTGAACGCAAAGTTTTGACCTGTCAGCCATTATTGTAAGCTCAGACAATAGATCAAACACATCATCTTTCATAACAAACTTGGTTTTCTATTGTGTTCATTATTTCGACCCTGAACTACTTGGGTTCTGTGAGTGCTTTAGAGAATTCGCCCTAGTAAAATTCTCAAAGAACCGGCCACGTTCGCACTAACATAGGTGATATTCTATAAAGAGTACCCTACAATACTCCACTTGTACCTTTAAAATATATAGTCATCATTAAAAGCAAAGCTTATCCTTAACAATCTTTGTAGGTAGCACTTTTGCATCATAGAAATGAGAATGAATTAAAATTTTGAAGTGCTTCTCATCAAGTCATTCATAACTACTTTTGTTATTGAACATAGTCTATGGGATCTCCAGTCACTAGGTTAGGTTTCTATTAAGTTGACTCATTAGAATTTAGGCTTTAAACCCATTTTCCTCGATGCATAGTCAATTCTCATTCTAGATATCCCTTTTATAAATAGATCTGCTAGGTAATCTTTTGACTTAACAAAATCAATTGATATTGTTCCATTTTAGAGCATTTGTCGAATAATATTATGTCTATAACGTATATGCCTTGACTTTTCGTTATATATAAAGTTTTCTGCTTTGGCTATAGTTGCTTGGTTATTGCAATGAATACATATAGCAGGCACAACGTTCTACAGTATGAATATCTTCTAAGAAGTTTCTAAGACATTCTACTTCTTCTCCAGCTTTATCTAAAGCGATAAACTCGGATTCCATAGTTGATCGAGATATACATGTTTGTTTTAAATATTTCCAAGACCACCACCAAGAATAAATACATAGTGGATTTAAATTCATTTGTATCTGATATCCGGTTGGCGTCACTATATCCTTCAACCACTAGAGGATATTTTCCTCAATGAAACGTTACTCTTTAGTACGTTTCAAGTAGCCCAATACTCTAAGTATAATTGCATCTCAATGTTCATCACTAGGATTACTTGTATATCGACCTAGCTTACTTACCGAGTAAGCTTTATCTAGCATAGTACAATTCATCAAGTACATTAGGCTTCCAATAATATAGATTGACATGAATTTTCTTATGTCATGTTTATGCACAAGAAATCTATAAGTGCTACTATTCATTGCATATCTAATAAAAATGCAATCAACAGTTTTAGGACCCAACTTAATCCTTTTAGGAGGTGGAATAACCACTTTTTGCTAAGCACTCACACACTTTCAAGTATTTGTAGGAAGGCATTTTCTCTTTTGATAGTTCATAAGGTATCAAACCAATTTTCTTGCGAGTAACTCTATTTAGAATAAAGTTAGCAGTTAGAACTACTTCCTCCACAAGTTTTGTGGTGTCATCACTTGAAGTTCGTGCAATTAAATTTCTTCAATTTATCATGTCCAATCATTCTACTAGTATGCTCAATACTAGTCATTTACTATAAAACCACAAATTAGAAAATATGATAAAAATAAATAAAATAATGTCAATAAATTACGTACCAGAAATAAAAAATATGTTTTAAGATTTTTGGCAAAATTGACAGGAATAATCGAGAAAAACATAAAACATAAATGTAGAAACGAGATGAAGCAATGTATGCCGTTGAAAATCTCCTTAAGATAGATTTTTTCCCCTGCAAAGGTGATAACAGGATCAAGAACGTTTGTCTCTCAAGATACAACACTTCTTCCAAAGTCGGTACTATACTATACCAACCTTATCAGTCAAACTAAAGAATGACAATACTCTTCTCTAAAAGAAGGAACAACGATCATTTGAAAAACTTCAGAAATTATTTGAGCAGAATTTTGGAGAGAAAGGTAGAATTTAAAATCAATTAATTGATAATTGATTTGGTTTGAAAAAATTGAATTTAGGGGGTCCCTATTTATAGGTTTTGAAATATTTTTCTGAATGGGTGCGTGTCTCTTTATGAATAGGCGACTTAGGGTAATGCTAAGGTTGTTTGATTTATGCTTTAGTATTAGAATGGCTTGCCGACTACTATCTACACAATAATCAGCCTAGAATTGAAAACACTGCTTTAATGTACTCCTAGAGTTTAGAGATACATCTCAATTCATAGTTCATTATCTGTTTATGGTAACATATTGTAGTGCTTAAACTCCCTTGAATAAAAATCTACTAATTAAGCATTTTGTTAAAACAAAACCATAACAATATAAATTAATGAGACAATTGATGGTCTCAAAATTTGTACTGAACTCAAAAGGGTTCATATTAACTCAAAATGTTAATCAGTCTCGTGTTGTGGATAGTCTTGGCCAGTGGAAAACTGATGGGGTGTGTCAGCAGTTAGGCTATTGGGAAGGGATAAATTTGAGTCGTGAGCACATAATTCTCTCTCCATGAATGTCCAAACAGACTAACAATAGAAGATATACTAAATGTGGTTTAGTGGAGGAATGTGTTATAGATGAGACCAAATTTGTATCACAAAACACATGCTAACGTGTCTTGTTTTGTCTGCAACCACTTGCACCATCAGCTTCATCCTGCCTACACATCCATTTCTTTTATATTACATCAAACTTGTATTCTAACACTTTTCTAGAGTACAGTCAGCATTATACATGTTTGAAACAAACGATTATTCCTCATCTTGTAGTTGTCTGTTGTAATTCATAACTATGTTTGATTTTGAATCATTTTTCCTTTTTCCCCTTTTGTTTAGAGTGGGTGAGAGGCATATGATTATGGGTAAAGTGTTCATTTACTCGTTACTTGTTATAAGGATTGTTTGCCAAAGTTGGGGTTTTGCATCAATAGGAGGTTTATTACTATAATTGACATCACCTAACATTTCTTTTTGGTTATCATAACATGTTCACAAAATCCGGTGAAAAAATAAATTTTGTTGGTGGTCAGAAATACGAATTGGAGGATATGCATAAATGGACATACTTCTATCAGTGCCTTTTGAACCTTCATGGTTTTTCTTGAGTTATAACTGTGATATTTACTTGTAAACAATGAACATTTCCTTGGACCTTGGTTTACGTATTTCTCTTCCACTTACTAAATTTTGTTTTGTTGTTTCATGCGTAATTTGAGTCGATATAACTATTTTCATTTGCGAGAACTTGTGCTGTATTTTTATTTCTCTGTTCATAGTTCATGCCCATACTCGGTAATCTTCACTAAACTTGTGTGGGATGATCCCCAAACACGCACACACAAATTGGTAACAAATTTATATTTTAAACTCTTTAAATGCGCAATTTCTATGGTCTTAGATATTCAAGTTTGTTTTATGGTTTCTTTGGCATATTACCAAATTTTATTATAGAACAATTTTACTAATTAGCTGACATTATTATTTTAAAATTCTCGATCAGAGTGAAGTTGCCAAAGTGGTAGAGACGCAAGGTAGTTTGGAGCCTCAGCTAGAGCTAATTGAAACTCATCAAGATGAGGTATGTTAATCAAGACCTTTGTGATATGAGTTCATCTTACTGCATGTGGGGGATTAATTGGACGCATGCTACAATTTTTTAATTTTTTAATTTTTTTACAATGTTTTGATTATTGTTTTCTGTGGAAAAATTGAGTTTTTGCTATAAATGAATATGTTGACTTTGCTATAAATAGAGATGTATAAATGACTTTTTTTCCTTTGCAGATAATGGCATCTCGGACAAGACCTAGCAAGAAAAGTAGAGTTTTTGCCACATCCTGCGAGCTGCCTACAGAATTCCTTCATCAAAGACATCATACAAGGGTATCTCAAACAACTCCTCAAGCTAATATATCTGCTTCATTATCCCAGACTACTAATCTTCAAATTCCTACTCCATTGCCTTAGTCTCTTGAGGTTCGTGCTACATTTTCTCAGTCTCAGACTCAGACTCGAGACTCAGACTCATGCTCCATCTCAACTTATTTCATTACATGCAACCACATTGGCACCTGACACCACTCTCAATTCTGCCAGTATTAATTTATCTTAATATTTATTACATAAAACTATCTTAAAATAAACTTGAAATTGATATAATTTTATTTTGTATTTATTTTATTTATAGAATCTCATAATTTAAATATTCTATTCTATAGATTCTGATCATTCTTTGAAGATAAAGGGACATGGCTCATTCATTATAAGATGATATTGTTCATTTAAAAGTTCAAAAAGTATCGTGCCCTTTTCACTTTTGAATGCAAGGACATGTTGACGAAAGAATGTACATTATTCTTGCAACACGCCCTTTCCTCAACTTAGACAAGAGTCTTTACAATGTTGAGAGATAAAGAGTTGAAGGAATCAATAAGTTACTAGATGTACAGATTGCAAGATCAATAAGAAATCTTTGTTATCCCTAATGAGTAGCTTCTATAAATGATTTACAAGGTTCTTAGTACAACCAGTATAGCATGACACCTTATGACACACAAATATGTTCATCACTATTGACCTCTTACACACACACGCACACTCTTCCAACATCTTTCAATACAAAAGGAAAATACAATAAATCAAAGTGTTACGACATCCTCGTCCACATTGGTCGAAGTGGTGGAAGGAGACTATCTGATTTATGCCTTACTATCTATTGCCATTCATATTGCCTCATGCTTTGGAATTAGTACTATCAACCATCAACCATACCAGAATATGTTTCTAGTTGAGCTCATCTTAGGTTTTAAAAAAAAAATCAGATATTAGACTTCTCCACTTCCTGCAGATTTAGGATGCCCCCGCATTTTTGCATAACTGTTAACGTAATTCCTTGACCAAAATTGAGACACAATATTATCTTTGTATGTGTTTCTTATGGTTTTCTTTAATTGTTTTTTATTACCAATCTATTTGTTGCTGAAACTTTATTATGACTTGATTTTTCTTTCCCAATTTAATTGAAACCCGTACTCTTAGTTAGTTGTGGAAATAGTTGTTCATATTCATGAAAGTTTGGCTTAACTTAGAAGAGATTGTTAATATCTACATTTGAATTTTCAGTCTTTTTAAAATTATTTCATTCAAATGTAATTGTTGGGATTGCTCTAATTTATCGTAGATTTTGAAGTGGAGATTGTTCGATTATACATCAAAAATTTTGAACCTAATTTTTAAATTGTGCATTCGTGGTCCTGGATTCTATTGCTCCAATATGTGTTTCTATATGAAGTTTGGTTTAAGATTTTGATTTGGTTTTCTTATATATCTTGATTGCTGAATATATACTTCTTGCCTTCACCTAATTTTGGGTCCTCACATATTTTTTCCTGATTATTTTTTCTTAATCTATATTCTATTCTCTTTTCCTTTTCTTTTTACACATGTTTACACTTCCTATTTGAAGTTATTTTGTAAATGATGTCAACGTCCATGAGGTTATTCATTACATCTAATGGGTCTCCTGATGAGCGATTTTCCTTGGCATAAATGCAAAGCAGTCATCTGTATCATTTTAGTCTGAAATAGGCTGCTCTAAATAATTTTGCAATGGAAGATGAAATTTGTTTTCGCTTTATCTATCTTGTAAAGAGTGACTAATTGAATTACTAATACTCTAAAAGATTGAGTTCCTATTTGATTGGAAGTTTAATACTCTAATAATTTTTGAATCTTTGGTGGAGATAAATTTTTTTACTGTTCATACATTATACACAATAAAACATTATAAAAAGTAAATTCTTATTGAAAAAAATATAATTTCATATTTGTACATACTAATTAATAATTTACTATGTATTTGTTAATTAGTTTAAAATATTTATTTATGAACAATAGTAGAATAGACTTGTGACAAATGTTGTTCATTACAAAGACTAATGGGCAACGAATGTGGATGTCACGATTTGTTTTCCACCATCTCTACAAACTAGAGTAATGACAAATATAGGTGTAGCAAAGTTTTTCTTCTATCTTAGAATTTTTAGAAACAAATATTCCTTGTCGCAAAAAGTAGACCTATTGCATCACAAAAAACTTTGTTGCAAGAAATAAAAGTTTGTCGCCATAAGTTTTCCACCAAATATATTTTGGCGTCATGCTTCTCATCATGTTTTTTACCACAATTTTTATTACTTGTCCCGCATTTCGGCATTTCACGATAATTTTTTATGCTGCCTTATTTTTTTTGGTACTTATTTTTCTACCAAAATTTTTGCGACAAACTTTAAAAATGTGTTGCGCTAAATCACTTATAGCAACATATTTATTTATGTTGCAAAATATCTTGTCATGAAATAGAGATTTTGTTGTAGTGATATATCTGGATCATTGATGAGACATGGGATCCTTCGCTTGTACGATGGCTCCATTGTTATCATAATACATATGTATTAGATCAACAATGCTAGAAACTATTCTAAGTTCAGTGATGAAATTCTTGATTCAGGCCGCTTCATTTGCTTCTTTTGAAGTAGCTATATATTCGACTTCTGTAGTTGAATCAGCAATCGTTTCTTGTTTGGAACTTTTCTAACTAACCGCATCACCATTTAGAGTAAATACATATCGAGATTATATTTTCTATCGTCTTTTTCAGACTGAATGCTGGCATCGGCATATCCTTGAACTCATAATTTATTTTTCCATACACCAAGAACACGTCTTTAGTCATTCTTAAGTACTTAGAAATGTTCTTGACCGCGATCCAATATTTTTCGCTAGGGTTCACTTGGAATCTGCTTGTGACACTCAAAGCATATGAAATATTTGGTCGAGTACATAACATGGCATACATGATAGATAGATTCTATTGCTGATGTATAAGGAATCCAATCCATATGATCTCTCACAATCTGTGTTTTCGGGCACATCTCTTTTGAGAGATAGATCCATACCTAATGGGACAGAGTCCTCCATACTAAATCTTCTCAAAATTTTGTCTATATATATAGATTGAGATAGGCCAAGCATTCTTTTAGATCTATCCTCATAGATATTTATCCCCAGAATGTATGCTGCCTCTCCCATGTCCTTCATGGTGAAATTTTTGGATAATCACAATTTTATTGATTTTAGCATTGGGACATCGTTCCTTATAATAGTATGCCATCCACATAAATAATTAGAAACATGAATTTACTCCCACTAAACTTCTTATATACACACGGTTCATCTTTATTCTTAATAAAATTAAACATTTTGATTGTCTCATCAAACGAAGATTCCAGCTCCGAGAGACTTGCTTTAATCCATTTATGGATATCTGTAGTTTGCATACTTTGTTTGGCTTTATGGATTTAAAACCTTCACGTTGTGTCATGTACAAATCCTTGCTAAGATTCCCGTTAAAGAATGCAGTTTTAACATCCATTTGCCAAATCTCATAGTCATAGTATGCTGATATCGCAAGTAGAATCCGAATTGATTTAGACTTGGCTACTGTTGAAAAAGTTTTGTCAAAGTCAATTATTTGTATTTACTTGTAATATTTCGCAACCAATCTTGCCTTGTTAGTATAAACATTACCATCCATGTCGACCTTTTTCTTGTAAATCCATTTACAGCCTATGGCCAAGGTCCAAACCTTGTTTTCATACATGAAGTTCATCTCGAATTTCATGACTTTCTGCCATCTCTTTGAGCTAATAATTGACTTCGATTTTGCGTAAGTAGTGAGTTCATATTCCTCGATTAGCAATGCATCATTGGTAATCAAGAGATTGTACATCTAAGGAGGACGAATGACCCTACTCGACAGCTGGCATATCCTCAGGGACTGGCAGTTTTCCTTTACCAATCTGTACCTCATCAGATGCTATCTCAGCCATTGGTTAATCTAATTGGTCAATTTCATTTGTGGTTTTCTTGAACCTCTTCAAGATCTTCCTTGCTCTCACTGTCTTCTCTAAGAATAAATTCTTTATTTAAGAATACAACATGTTTCGATACGATGACCTTCATCTCAATGTGATTGTAGAAATAGTATCATGTAGTTTCTTTTAGATACCCCACAAATAAACATTTATCAAATTTAGCTCATAGCTTGTCTGGTTCAACGTGCTTCACATAAGTGTCGCAGCCCCAAACTTTCATGTACGAAAGATCAAGTCTTTTTCCTTTCCATTACTCGTATGGCGTTTTATCAACCAATTTAGATGATGCACAGTTTAGTGTGCGACATGCAGTGTTAATTGCATATCTCCAAAAAAAATTTAGAGAACTGTGTGGCTCATCATTAATCGCGCCATATCAAGTAAGGCGCAGTTTCTCCTTATAGATACACTATTGTATTGTGGCGTATATGGTAGAGTCCACTGCGAGAGAATTTCATTCTCTCTTAGATAGTCTAAAAACCCACCCCTTAAATATTTGTTACCTTGATCAGATCTAAGTGTTAAAATATTTTTCTCAGTTTGCATATCTATTTCTTGCTTGAATTCCTTGAACTTTTCAAGGGCTTCACGCTTGAATATCATCAAGTAGATGAAATCATATCTACAATGGTTATATGTAAATGTGATGAAGTAAGAAAAGTCACCTCTAGTATCTGTAGATAATTGTCTATATATATCAATATCTACAAGATGCAAAATTTCTGCAAAGGGTCTAGGTTATTTTGCCCAACGAGCATGATTCACACTTATCAAGTGATTTATAATCATTTGAATCCAAATATCTATCTTTATGTAACTTTGTGATACATTTTTTATTTATTTGACCGAATATGTAATGCCAAAGATATGAGTTATTAGTTTTATCTCTTTTATGCCTTGTAGTTCCACTTCTAACGCCCTTTGTTTCTACATTGAAAACACGGATCATCAAACTTCGATTTGTCGGTCTAGTTTAACTGTTTTCCAGCAAATTTAGCCTTCTTGGATTCTTTTTGAAAGGTCATTTTAGATTTCCTCTTAGTGTCCTTAGAAGTGTCAATAGCCAAAATTTGCACATTTCATCTATTTATATTGGGCTCAACAGTTTTCAGCATATACAATAGCTCAGGCAAGGTACATTGAATCTTATTCATGTTGAAGTTCATAATGAACCGCGAAAAGCTATTGGGCAGAGACTACAGAACTAAGTCAACACTCAGCTCGTGGTCCATTGTAAAAACCAACTGTTTTAATTTTTCAATATAACTAATCATCTTCAGTATATGAGCACTAACTGAAGATCATTTTACTATCATATCCTTGTATAACATTTTTTGATGTCCCATATCGTTCAGTCCATGACTTCTCATCATTCAACTCTTTGAGTTGATTTGTAATGGTATATGCATCCATACCCTTTTGTTGCTTTTGTAACTCAGGTGACATAGCTGCAAGCACCACATATTGCAGTGTTATTGTCATCACTGTGTTTAATATAAGCCTGCACTTCTTCCGACGTAGCTTCCTTATTAGGAGCTTCCGGCCCTGACTGCTCAATGACATATCCAATCTTTTCATGATTGAGAACAATTCTCATATTGTGGTGACAATCCAAAAAATTTGGCCCGGTAAATTTGTTGGCATCCAATATGGCTCTCAAACTTATATGGCTACTCATGATTCAACAATTAAATAATAAGATAGAACAATTAATTAAATGTAGAAAATTAATCTAACACGGACTTACATTAAATTAATTATACTCCAACTAGTTAAATTGAATTAATGACCTTCAAATATTAATCAATACAACCAGTTAAATTCCCAGTCGGCTAGGATCACTTTTATTTTATTAGAACCTTGAGTGACTCAACAAGCCATAATAAAACATCCAGGTAGATACTGCTATCAACCACATCTTTATGTAACTCTTAGATCATGGAGTAGACAAATTATTGTCGTACATATCTTATCTGTTTACTTAGTTGTGCCCCTAAATTTTTATTTCCTTGGGTGACTCAACAAAAAATAAAATTTTAGTTAAATTCGACCAATTGTTCAAAAACATCAAATGTTTCATAGTGATAAACATATCCATAAGTGAGCAGCCTTGAGCAACTGAACAAACTGTCATCGATAATGGATTCTGTTTTTTCAATATAACAATAGAAGACACGTTGTATTAACTATTTAATATGAATTTAATATTTGGATAAAGAGGGGTTTTTCTCATCACATTTATGTATATATTAACTAACATTAAACATGCAATCAATCATAAATATTAATAATTGTGGACGATTATGGAATTTATCTATCTAGTCTTCCTGAGCCAAAAGAAAGACTAGTTGGTCAATTCCTAAGTAATGTTGCATTCGATCATCGAATACTAAATGCAATAATCTCCATCTCTTGCAACATACTAGTCACTTCCTTGTGGCCCAACTGCAACTTGTACCATATCCTAGTTGGCATGCAAGCCCACATTATAGAAGCTCGAAAATCTAATTAAACAATAGGCTCCCAGGTTCAACTAACAATCAACAAGAACAACTTAACTACACAACTAATCACATGGATCGAGTCCATAATCATCCACTAAATATCTATTTTAATATCTAATATTAAAAACATATTAATTTCTAAATTTGCAGCATTGATAGTGTAAGTCTAAACCTTTTAGAAATTTCTTAACGGACTAGACGAGATTAAATAATTAATCTAATCTAATTAATTAATTTTTCAACAATAAAAATAAGTAATTAATCCAATTAATCAATTATTTTATTAATAAAAGGGATTTTCAAAATTTATTTTATCTTCCAATTTAAAGTCATACCCTAAATTAATGATAAAATTAGCATAGGGTCAAAATTGTAATTTTATAAAGTAAAGACATTTTAATACGGTCAAAATTTCAAAAATATGATTTAAAAATGATTTTAGTTAATTTTGAATACATGACCAGCATTAAAAAAAATTAATAATTACAATTTGTCCAAAAAAAATAAAATATTTAAGACCCTGGTTTCCTTTCTAAAATTTGAGGACAGTAACTTGATTTTAAAATCAGCATGAGCCCGTTTCTTTTAAAATTGCATAGACGTTGGTTCTGTCGCGAAGATTCGCGACCGTTGTCCTCTTCTTTCAAAAGGTAGCGGACCCATCCTTTTTGTTGGAGTGCGAATCAAGCTACCTCCGGTGGCCTTCGTCGGTTACCTACGATCAATACCTTATTTATTTATTTATTAGTACTGACCCATTCCAAACAAATTCAAAATCAAATTTCAGATTTTAAAATTCATAATTTTACCTTGAGTGTGAAAACTCAAATCAAATTAATATACCAATAACAATTATTGTTCGATTCATCAAAGTAGTTTAACAAACTTTAACAAATAACAAGGTAGGCTCTAATGCCATTATAAGAAATTGATGTATACATGCATAACGAAAATTAAATCTGCAATTTCTATAAGTCAGATCAACCGTATACTTAGATAGAATTTGTGATAGAAGTTTACCTCGATGACATCGTGGAATCTGATTATTTGATTAGCTGGAGGTACAATCTTGAATACTACATATGTCTAATTGTCCAGCCTCAAATGGTAATCCACACAGCAAGAACATATCTGGACTTCTACGATAAAAAAATAGAACTTTGGGAATATTATTGTGTTTTGTCTTTTGTTTGTGCTAGCAAGTAATGAAGACAAATTCACTTGATTATATATCGCTTTTTTTTTTGCGGTATATAATCCTAGATATACCGCTTCTTTTGTAATGGAATCCGACCATAGACTCTATTATGATAATGGATTGAAGCGGTGAATAGATTTTGAGGATGATCGGTGAAGAGAAATGATCGATTGAGGGGGATGAATTATGGAGGAGATTTTAGAGATTGTTCGTTGAAGAAGATGATTGAATATAAAATTTTGGAGATGATGAATAGTGAAGACGTAGTGACTGTTGTGAAAATAATGTGATTGCAAGTGTACAATATCGCAAACAAGTAATAAAGTGGACCTATTGAGTCCGGATTATCGTTCCCACGAAGACTATCTTATTTAGATACTAGTTAAATTAATCGTAATGCTAATTTATTTAAAACAATTTGAAATATTTTGTTTGAATATTTAAAGTAAAACTATGAATTTAAGGAAATAGTACGGTAACTTATGTAAAAGCAAATAACAAGAATTTAGGAAAGAATAATGGTTAAAGAGTTTGGACAAACGAATTCACCTAGTTGTCATCTCTAATTCCTCATCTGAAGATTTGTTTCCTAAAGTTGTATTCGGTCGAATTCATTTAATTTAACCTAATTTACCTCTCTCGAGTTCAAATTAGTCATATCTAATTAAGTCAACTTAGGCAGTCAAAATGATTCTTAATTAAATGCATTAATTCTCCTAAGAATTCAATTCAGACCGTAGCAATAATAAAAATGTATCTTTACCTTTTATCCAATTGCTAGATTTTACTACGTGGTCTAGATTAATAATTTACTTCTCAGTTCATTACAATCCACGAGATCAATAAAATAATGACCAGTTATTCCAAGCTTTAAGAGAAGAAGTAAAATCAAATACTTAAACAATTTATAAGTCAAAACTTGAGATTCGAAATTAAAGAATTAAAACTAAGCTACATCGTTCATCCAAACAATGAATTTTAGCTACTCATGATTTGGGATAAAGACAAGATGAAGAATTTCGAATACATAACCGGATCTTGAATAAAAGAGGAGAAAAAGTTGAGTATCTTGCACCAAGAAATCTTTGTTTTTACGCTCCAATCTTCTTGATCTTGGTCATTCTTCGTCTTCTTCGTCGTTCTTTTCTCCGTCTTCTCTTGTGTTCATCCAAGAATTAACCCCCATTCTTTTGATCTAGGTCATGTCTTTATATAGTGTTTTACTAAAATTGAAACTCATGTACATGAAAAGTTGAAAAAGGCCATGACTGGAATTAAAAATAAGCTAAAAAACACCTAGACACATCTATCGCAAGATGGTCATGATCGGACGCATGATGCCACCGCTGACAACAAAGATAAATAATGATTCCAAATTTGGTTCCAATCTCCATATTGCATGCTTAGTCCTCCAAGGTTTGACTTGTAATTTATTTGGTCCTTGGTCATAATTTTGTCCTTTCTCCTCTTTAGTTATCTTATTTGCAGCCTAGGTCCTTCAACTTTGGATTTCATCATCTTTAGTCCTCCAATTTATTCTTTCATTTCAATTTAGTCCTCTTTTATTTGTAATCCAAGTCCTTAAACTTTTGGATGTCTGCAAGTTGATCCACATATCCAAGTTTTTGTACGCCTTCAGTCCCTTTTCGCTTGTTTTGCTTTTTTTTTTTCCAATTCCATCCGATCTCGGGGTTTTAACCTAAAACAATTAAATAGATAGACACATAATTAAGTAGAAAATCACTTAAGAGTACTTACAATTTTCTACTTTTGATAGTCCAAATAAGTGTAAAATCACACTTATCAGTGACACACAGAGTATTTTTTTTATCCCTGTAGCAGAAAAAACCTCCATACGGTCGGTGATAAACTGTTGTGACCCTAATATTTATAGGTTAACCTAACCCCAATTCTAGTCATACTAGAACTGGCATGACTAGAACTGGCCCTAGTTCTAGTCATGCTAGAAATGTGCAGGCCCACAATAAATGGGCTCCATTAATTAATCAAATCAATTAACTTGATCCAAAGCAACGAAGTCTGACCCAACTAATTGAACGTTTGACATTAATTTTTACACTATCTTGATCATAACCCTATTGCTTAGAGCCCTCAAAAACAAAAATATGTGGCTTGATCATCTAAAGATGCAGATGATTACCTTTCAGTTGCTAGTAAACCTCTGAAATATCATGGATCAAATCTTTTCTTAGTGAATTTTGCATTCCACTTCCTATATCGCCAATTATTTATTGTGACAACGTTAGCACCATTTACTTATGTGCACACCCAGTGTTCCATTGAAAATCAAACACATAGCTATTGAGGTTCATTTTTTCAAAAAATGTGCGCAAACTGGTGCCCTTCGTGTGTCTGATGTCTCCAGTATGGATCAACTTGAGGATGCTCTTACCAAACCATCGTCTAGAATCAAACTTCACCAACTGTGATGCAAGATTGGTGTTTCCCATGGCACCACCATCTCATGGAAACATGTTAGACATAATAATTAAAATATTTTATCTTGTCACTTATATGTATATTTTTATCTTGTAAATATTGTTCATTTTTCTGTAAGATAATACTAACATTGGTTAGAGATAAATATGGTTAAAGATAAATTTTCTGTATAGTTAGTATTGTTAGCTCACTATTATACAGGATTTTTAATGTAACCTGCATAAATAGGATGAGTGTGGTTCATTTTCTCCAGACACTCTTTACTATCAATTTTTACATATGCAACTTATGGCCTCCACGTCAGCAAAAGCCCCATCTAGGCCCGGCGAGGGCCTCGCAAATTCTAAAAAGGGCCCCGGATGCCCATCGAACGCTTTAGACTTTTGCAACCAGAATTCTGCGGGGCCCAGGGAGGACCTTTACACTCACGGCCGACCCATAGGGCCTCGCCAGGCTTCATATCAATTATAACTAGCAGGCAGCACGATATGCTGGAATGACCAGAGAAGTAATTAAAGAAAGATTGCGTTGGTTTGGCGCACGGATCCTCACAAAGAAACCGAATCATAATCTCCTAAAATAATACAACGTGATAAGCTCAGATAAGGAAGGTAATCTTAGAGATTTCCTTGACAAGGAATGATCCCTATCCCATAAGGAAGGAGGATCTGATTGGGTATCTGATTGATTTGTTACATAAATCAATCAGGACTCTTGCGCTATAAATACGATGTCTTCAGTTGTTCCAAGGTACGCTCTTTTGACACTTGAATCCTACCATAAACTCTGCTCAAACTTCTGCCTTCTTGTCTCTCCCACACCCAATTACTTACCTCCTCCGTGTATTATTTCTATATACCAGTAGTTGACCAGGTCATCAGAGTACCAACGATCGTCGGACCATTTTTTTCCACAGATCTTGGTGCCTAATGATCGTCTGAATGTACAGGTAACATACAGGTTGGTAGAAAAGTGACTGGAGATCTATTGACACGTGGACGCTGCAGGTTTCGACGTCAACAGATTGGCACCGTTTGTGGGAAACGAAAGACATTACACAGCCTAAAACTTGTGGTAAAAACGTGTTTTCTATCAAGTGGAGCATGGTAACCGAGTATTCCATGGAGGAAGAAGTAGAGTCCACACTGATATGCGGCAAGAAAGCATTCAAGACCTCTACAACGTGACTCGTCGTGAGAGGAGAAGACAGCGATAGAAACGAACGGTTGAACAGGAGAACCAAGACCTGAAGCTGGATAATGCCCGGATGAAGGCAGTGCTTGAACTGTTGGAGAATCAAAATCTCCAACATGGACCCAAGCGCAGTCGTGCCCGGAGAAGCCCTTCACTATCCAGTTCGCAAGAAAGTCGGCCATCGCAAGGAGACATGCCCGTTTCAAGCAGTTGGAACCCGCGTAACGTCGCCTCGAAGCCCTCACAAGATGACCAGAGGAGAGGACTTCTCCTGATGCAGAAAAGCTGCCCCATTCCTACTGCTAGTGTGTTTGACAGATTGGGAGTGGGATCTTCTATAGCACCACCCCTATCCGTACATAGCAGGTACAGTGAGCACAATGGGGCCCGCACGAAAAAGAGGAAGGCCCCGAAGAAAGATCACAGAAAGACTGAGGAGGAGAAAGAGAGGCTGGAATGTTACGAGGATGACGATGACGAGAACCTCCCGTTTACTTGCTACATGAAAGCTATGGAGATACCCACGAACTTCCGAATGCCTCTCATGGACAAGTACAACGGGAGGAGCGACCTCATGGACCACATAAATACATATAAGATGAAGCTCCAAGGCCAGTCCCCTACGGTGAAGTGCCGAAACTTCCATACCACGCTCGCATTCGACGCGAAAAGGTGGTACAATAAGTTGAAACTAGGGAGTATCCAGAGTTGGCCACAACTGAAAAAGGAATTCGTCAATACCTTCATTGGCAATCGGACGATGATAGTTGTCATTGCCCAGCTCCATGACATTCGGCAGAAGGAAGGAGAAACTGTCAAGAGCTATTTCAAGAGGTTCAGTCATGTTATCAACAAAATCGAGACTGTGACTGATGAAAAGGCCTTGGATGCACTCATGACCAGACTGCACATGCGCACTCCCTTCTGGAGAGATGTACAGAATAGTCAACCAAAGACCTATAGTCAGCTATTAGACTTGGTCCAGTGCGAGATTCGATCAGAAGAGACGATCGAGAATAGGGAGAAGGGCGAGAGGAGAGAGGAGATCGCTACAGAAGGGAGAGGCGACGCTCTCCCGAGCCTCGTTTCTCCCACTTTAAAAAAAGGTGCTCCTCTGGTCTGTCGAACAACCATTACAGGAGATTTGATCAGACAGAAGTAGCCCCAGTCTCCCATCCCAGAGCGCCTGTGGTGGCTCCCATGCCCACCACAACACCGTCCAAGTTCTGTTGGATACACAGGACCAGGGTGCATAATACGGAGGATTGCCCAGACGTGAGGGAATTGATAAATTGTGGAACCCACAGGTGGGCAGAGGAAAATCGGCCCGCGCGAGGACGTCGAGGGCCACCCACACAGGGGTGAAGACCTCTTTCCCGGTGCCAGAATGATGGACCCTGACGTAATGAAGTGGAAAATGATAGAAACAGAGACCCGCCGAGGTTGGAGAGACCTACGGGGGCTCTCCCTGTTCGAGAGATAAACACAATCATGGGAGGGCCCTATGTCTGAGGACACATGATGAACTCGCGGCGTAACTACGCAAAGGCGACAAGAGAAGAACCCCTGGAGAGTTGGTAGGTCTACGGGCACCGACTAAAAGCACCGCAGATCTCGTTCATTGAGGGTGACGAAGCTGGCATACACTACCTACATTGTGATGCCCTGGTAGTTCGCACCGTCGTTGCCAGAAACGGCCTAGGATAGATGCTGGTCGATGATGGAAACGCCGTGAACATCTTGTTCGGCAGTGCTTTCGACCAAATGGATGTGGATCATGAACTAACGGCCATCTCGGATCTGCTATTTGGTTTTACAAGAGATAGCCTCGTCCAGCGAGGAAGGATTACGCTTGCAGTAGACTTCGAAGAACCTCCATGCCACCTCTAGAAGTTCATGGAGTTTTTAATAGTGGACACTCGCTCTGCCTACGATGGGGTCTTTGAAAGGCCCGCGCTGAAGAATTTGCAGGTGGTCACGTCCATACACTATCTAGCAATGAAATTCCCGACGCTCGGAGGAGTGGCCAAAATCTACGGTAATCAGACGGAGGTGAAGGCATGTTACATGAACGCATTGCAGAAGGCTACTAAACGCGAGGATATCACCCCCGCGGTAATGACCATACATTCGGAGTCGATGGACGTTGACCGTGAGGAGATGGATAAAGAATTAATACTGGACGAGGGTCTGGATCCTCGGATCATAAGCTCAGATTCTCTTGCCTCCCCGGCCGAGGAGCTGGAAGCATTTTCGGTGAACTCCTCAGAACCAACTTCAGTATTGCAGGTGGGAGAGAAGCTCGAGGAAAGAATGAAGAAGGAGCTGAAACAGTTTCTCTGGGAGAACGTTGACGTCTTCGCATGGAAGCACAGTGATATGGTCGAGATCGACCCGTCGGTGGCGTGCATTACGCCCTGAAAGTGGATCTAAAAGCACGCCCCAGGATTCAGAAAAGGAGGCCTTTGAGTGTCGAGAGGTACAATGCATTGAAGGAAGAAGTTGACAAGCTACTAGCCAGCGGGTTCATTAGAGAAGCAGTTTACCCCCAATGGGTATCTAACCTAGTGCTGGTAAGAAAGAGTACCAAGAAGTGGAGGGTATGTATAGACTTTTCAGATTTGAACCAAGCATGCCCTAAAGACAGCTTCTCGTTGCCGCGCATCGACCAGCATAGGCCACAAGTTACTTAGCTTTATGGACGCATACTCGGGCTACAACCAAATCCCAATGTTTATGGGAGACGAGGATCACACCTCGTTTATCACGGACCGAGGGTTATACTGCTATAGGATGATGCCTTTCGACTTGAAGAACGTGGAAGCCACGTACCAACGGTTGGTAAACTGCATGTTCACAGGACAGATTGGGAATACAATGAATTGTATACATCGACGAAATGGTCGGTAGAACTTAGCCAGTTCGATATCAACTACAAGCCACGACCTTCAATAAAAGGACAGGCCTTAGTGGACTTTGTTACTGAATTCGCCCACATTCCTGAGGGTTCGCTCGAGGCCCGACCCCTGGAGGTACCAACATGGAAGTTATATGTTGACGGATCCTCAGGTGAGGCCGGAGCTGGAGCCGGGATCCTGCTGGTTAGTTCTGACGGCCACAATCTCAATCTGCAAGGCGCACTGGAGTTCAAAGCCTCCAACAACGCAGTTGGAATACGAGGCACTCCTAGCAGGCTTGAGGTTGGCACAAGAGATGAAGGCAAGGAAGCTCCAGATTCACAGCGATTTACAGGTGGTTGTCAGTCAGGTTAATGGGACCTTCACGGCATGCGAACAATCCATGGTGGCATACCTGACAAAGGCCAAAGACTTGTTGTCCCACTTTGAGACATACGAACTTCTACATATCCCACGAGTGGAAAATGGTTATGCGGACACTCTTTCGAAACTGGCGAGTAGTAGAGACTCTGACTTAATAAAGGCCATCCCAGTTGAGAGGCTCAACCGGCCTTCCATTGGTGAATCTCATGCACCCGCTGTCATGACAATATCTGATTTCCCAAGATGGATGAAAGAGATCATCGAATATCTAACCGACCAGATACTGCCTAATGACAAACAAGAAGCACAGAAACTCCGCAGAAGGGCTACGAAGTTCGTGCTGCAAGACAAGATCCTATATAAGAGAGGATTCAGCCACCTCCTCTTATGTTGTTTGACACATGAGGAAGCAGTATACGTAATGAAAGAGATACACGAAGGGATATGCGGCAATCATTCGGGAGGAATGGCCCTGGCACAGAAAGCCCTAAAACAGGGGTACTATTGGCCAACCATGAAGAAAGACTCCCACAATTACGTAAAGAAGTGCAACAGGTGTCAGAAGTTCACCGCTATACCGAAGCTTCCGGCTCAGAACCTTACCCCAGTCACCAGTCCTTGGCCCTTCGCCAAGTGGAGAATCGACTTAATCAGTCCCCTTCCGACGGGGAGAGGTGGGGTCAAATTCGTGATTGTAGCGGTGGATTACTTCACCAAGTGGTGTGAAGTCGAACCTTTGGCCAAGATCACGGAGGAAAATATATGGAAATTTGTATGGAAAAACATTGTCTGTCGCTTCAGCATTCCCTACTCTCTTGTTTCTGACAACGGCACACAATTCGCAAGAATGAAGTTTAACGTGAATTGTGAGAACCTTGGTATCCGAAAGGACTTTTCCACCCCTTACTACCCCCAATCCAATGGCCATGTGGAAGCCGTGAATAAGATCATTTAGCATACCTTAGCGAAAACTAGAATCTGCGAAGAAAGATGGGCTGAAGAACTACCTGAGACCTTGTGGTCCTATCGGACCACCTCTCGCACGGCCACAGGTGAAATCCCATTTTCCTTGGCATACGGAGTGGAGGCAATGATTCCGTCGAGGTAGGGATACCATCACCCATGCACATGCACTTCAACGAGGTAACTAACGAGGATTTACGAAGGGTAAGCCTCGATTTACAAGACGAGAGACACGCGGAATTGCAGCTCCACCTCGCGGTTTACCAGCGGAAGATGGTTTGATATTACAACTCCAAGGTCAGGGGCAGGAGTTTCCACATCAACGACTTCGTCCTGAAGAAGGTATTCCAAGCTAATAGAGAGGTAGGGGCCAGAACTCTAGGGCCCACTTGGGAGGGACCTTATAAAGTCATCGAAGAAATCTGTCCTGAAACTTACAGGTTGGAAGATTCTGAAGGCAGGGGGACGAGGCACCCTTGGAACATCGCCCACTTTAGGCCGTATCATTAGTAGTTTCATTTTTGAACTGTTTTGATTTTCCAACATTTTTGTCTAGCGCCCCGAGACACCGCGCCTTCTAATAAAATTCGTCGTTTATGAATCTAAAGTGTTCCTAATTCAACAAAAGCAATTGAAAGCAATTCGACAGCGAGAGAGTGTGGTTCGCGGCCAACTCTTTCAACTCGCTGGATAAACATTCAACGCGTAGTTAGACAATTGAAAGCAATTCGGCAGCGAGGAAGTGTGGTTCACGGCCAACTCTTTCAACTCGCTGGATAAACATTCAACGCGTAGTTGGACAATTGAAAGCAATTCGGTAGCGAGGGAGTGTAGTTCGCGGCCAACTCTTTCAACTTGCTAGATTAACATATAACGCGTAGTTAAACAAGTGAAAGCAATTCGGTAGCAAGGAAGTGTGGTTCGCGGCCAACTCTTTCAACTTGCTGGATTAACATTCAATGCGTAGTTAAACAAGTGAAAGCAATTCGGCAGCGAGGAAGTGTGGTTCGCGGCCAACTCTTTCAACTCGCTGGATAAACATTCAACGCGTAGTTAGACAATTGAAAGCAATTCAGTAGTCAGGGAGTGTAGTTCACGGCCAACTCTTTCAACTTGCTGGATAAACATTCAGCGCGTATTTAAATAAGTGAAATCGATTCGGTAGCAATTTGGAAACGCTATGTACACATTCAACGCTTATGTAATCAAATAAAAGATGAGGCGTATTCAATGGCCTACATTTACAAGTCGAAACAGCAACAAAAACTAGAATAGAGAGAATCCTTAAATCTCAGTCGAGAACCACTGGATTCACGTGGCCAGAGGCCTTGAGTTTGGCCAGATGACCCTGGGCCTTCGACAGCTCGGTCAGTGCTTTGTTCAATTCCTTGTCTTTGGCATAAACCATGTCCTTACAAGACATCAGTTGCGACTCTGCTGTCTTTTGGGCTTCGACACATGCCCTTTGGATCGTCCTAGCTTTCTCGATATCATACGTTGTGCGAGCCCTGGCATCTTTGGAGAATGCGAGTTTTTTTTGAAGGTCTTTGTTTTCTGCGCACAATGCCTCAACATCCTCGTCTTCTCCAGCGGGAGGGCGCAATTCGTCAATCTTCATCTTCAACATTTGTACATCTCGCAGTTAAGTACGTGACTACGGGAGGTGTATATTTCAGCAAGTCTCAGCAACTCGACAATTCTGCATTTGTGGCCGCCTTCCCAAAGGCAGAAGTCCAATACTTATGAGCATATGCCGCTGCTTTGGCCATCGGGGGTAGAAGCTTTCCTAACACCGCTGGATCCAGCTCGTCCCTACGGGACCCGATGTTGATATACTTGTACTTGCTGGGGAAAGAGAAGGAGAGGCCCGAACCACCTTCTTCCCACCATGGACGCCTGCCTTTCTCTTACTCGATTGTCTGGCACTTCCCGACGAAGGCACGGGTCTCACAGGGGATGGAGAGAGAGGCACTACCGGTGTCGTCTTCGGCGCTAGACGGGCAAAGGAAAGACCACTCACTGTTATCTCCGGCGTTTGCTTAGCGACAAATTCAGGATTAGTCGCCACAGAAGGTACTGAAAGGAGAGATGAGATGTCATCCACAACCCCCACGTATTATCTTAAAGTTTGGGACACGAAAGAAATGAAAGCTTGACATGGCCAGTAATAACCAGGATCCGAATAGGGAAGTAGAAGGGTAGAGACGAGAAGAATAAAGTGAAGTCCTGCAAACACATATATAGGCACGGTAGAATACTGACAGTCGGAGTAAGTGCACGCCAAGTAAACCCTATGGAGAAGTAAAAGGTGCGTGGGAATGTGCACTTCGCAAAATTCACCAACGTCAATGCATGGTAATGTTACGAACGTCAATACATGGTAATGGCATAAAGGGTGGTAGCCTCGTAAGGCAGGCGATGACGGCCTGGTCCATATGCCTCGCCATCGCGCGAACGCTAGAACTGTAAAAATTGATTGTTCTTCGCCAACCACCAAAACCAGGCGAGATGCGATGCCCCCCCTCCGAAATGTCGACAAATTTCGAAGCCCAAGTACCACAAGCAATCGACATAGACGAAAAAACCAGGAGAATTTTGGAATAATCGTATTTTATTCAACATGATTCGGAATACAGGGCAAAAATAAATACGCATGATAATTATCCTACTACCCCACCGTCTTTTTGGGTCAGCACATGCTGGGACATTAGAACTACTATGCCTATTCTCTGGTCTTCGTCATCCCGAGTGTCATTTGTTGTTGGAAATCTGATTCCACCATAATCGAGAGTCACCCAGAACCAACATGAGTTGATTTGGTGACTAATTAGGCCACACTGCCCAAAAAATGCCGTTGACACCTTTGGCAGAGGGCCCCCAGCCCCACCACCCAAATCAGGGCCCCCCCCCGTTCGGGGCATGGTCATGCTAAGGCTGCTAGGTCCAACCCCCCGTACGTTTGGTCCTCTGAACGTTGATTGGATGGGCGTTTGGTCATCTAAATGTTGATTCTCTAGTTGGTTGGTATTCTGAATGCTGTTTCTCTGTCCGCGATTCCATAGCACGTCCGAAACGGAAGGTCCGATCAAACAATTCGAGAAGTTTTGGAGACGCAAGGGTCTAATTTATGTAATTTTATGGATTTGCGTACGCATGAGGAGCACAATGGGAGGTGTTCAATGTATTCTTAACTTATATAAAAAGGCTACATTGGGACTTGACACAAAGCAATGAATGTGGATATCTCAGGGAGATTTGGAACGCCACACAGCCGTGCTACCTCTCCAGGACATTAAAGACGCCACACAGCCGTGCTACTTAGATTTGAGGCATTCCCCCACACGCACAATCATCCATAACATTAAATGCTAGGACAGGAATAAATTAAAGAAAATAAGTCTGGCAATTTATTCTAGAACATACGCAAAAGCAGATAACAAGATTCAAACTTCGGATGCCCCGCCGCCTCTTTAAGGGTCGGGACATTGGAGGCCATTCTCCATGATTGGAAGGGATATTTGTTCATTGACTTCACCAGGTTCGGTTTCAGGAACCAAAGCCTCGAAGAGAGCCTGCCGAAGGAAAGAGAGGTCCCACTCCGGATGGATCTCCGCGATCCGCTCTACCAACTATTCGTCTCCAATGGTCATCAGGCGGTGGGCGAGGTCCTAATACTCAGGCATCTCCATGAACGCGTCTTGGTATGCCTCCACCGCCCTGGCCTTAGCACCCGCACATTCAGCCCAGACTCTCTCCAACTCCAGTCTCGCATCCGACAGCAACTTCTCCTCTTCCGCAATGACGATCTCTAACCTGTTGTTCGAAGCGGCTAGCGGTCTCGATGGCAGCAGTGCGGTCTTGACCCGGTTTACGTGCTTCTTCAAGACGCTCGAGAAGCCTTGGCGATCCTCGATCGATCTCGGGCCTATTTCAAACTCTCTTTAGCGACCTTCAGCTCAATCTCGTATTTGTCCCTCATGTCCGCCTCCTTCGTCACAACCAAGTCCAGCTTGAACTACAGTCCCCTTTTTTCAGACTCCAGCTGCGCCTTCTCGAGGCCCATGGCCTTCAGCTCCTCGGCCAGCATCTTGGATTTGGCTTCTTCCTTGCAGTACTGGCCATCATAGCCTTCCAGGGTGCTGAACAATTTCTTGGTCAAAACCAGTCCCCGTATCATGTTCATTTATGCCATTTGCAGCCACTCCCGAACAGTGGCTTCCACGGTGGCCTTCTCCTATTTCTGGGTCCAGTATTTGTGCACATTCGCTGCAATCATTGCAGGGTGAGTAGGGAACATTTCCATGGCTGAGGTTTCTAGTTCTCCCTAGCGTTGGGAAATGCATACAGGGCTCCCCTACCTGAACGAAGAGCTGGGTTTCTTTGCAATCTCAGTCCGACTCGATTTGCGGGCATCCCTCATAAACCCTCCCACTGGGACGGGAGCCTTCCTCTTTCGCGGGGCCGCATCACCCGTGTCCTCAGCAATTCTCTTCCCTTTATCCTTGAGTAGAATGGGGCTGGATGAAGGACAGGATGACGAAGGCTGGGGCGGAAGAGGAACATCCTAGCTGGGAAGGGGATCAGAAGTCAGTGGGTGGACGGGCCCTGATGGTATAGCATCCTGGATCTCTTGCGATGGACCAGACGCCTCCTTCGCCGGCACCTGGGACGAAGAACCCTCTCTGCTGGTGGGGCGGGCAAGATGGAGCGTAGGGATATTCTTGAACTTGAAAGCTGTTAGCACAAACAACAATTTACAACATGTTTGGGTAATTATTCACATCGACGCCGAGGTGTCAAAACTTGAGGACTTACACATCAGTCCGCAGCTAGCTAATAAGCTGTCGTCCTTCAACATGTTGTTGAGAGACTGTGGTGGCCGCTTTGAGGCCCGTGCACCTTGTTCCACTTCACTCTCAGCTCTCCCTGGTCCCTCTTAGGGATGGGCGGCTTACCACAATTTGCAAAAACACGCAAGACATTAAGTCAGGAACAATTACCA
Organism: Forsythia suspensa; assembly: GCA_023638005.1. Classification (NCBI taxonomy): domain Eukaryota; kingdom Viridiplantae; phylum Streptophyta; class Magnoliopsida; order Lamiales; family Oleaceae; genus Forsythia; species Forsythia suspensa. Next base: position 40,591,374 of record CM042674.1, read on the forward strand.
GAACCTACACAACAGCAGCAATATATACCGAGTTCCCTGAATCGACGAGGGATGGACACATTGGGACGAGGGTCCTCCGGCATATATTCCCAGTCCTCGCTGACGAAGATGAACCTCTCTTTCCAATTGTAGACTTTGTTGGGGCTGTCGGTGGTCGTTCTCCATTTCTGGCCCTGCCGAGGAAAGATGTTGTACCAGCCCGCGGATCAACAAGGCCGGTTTATAGGCTCGAACTCCCTCGGGGTAAGGTTTCCTCCTGCCTTGGCAACACCCCACAGTATGTATGAGGCAACCATCTGCCCCCAGCCATTTGGTGTTATCTGACAAGGGGCTAGGTTCCAGTCTTTCAACATCTCACGGAAGAAATGATGCATGGGCAGACGAAGGCCTTGTTGCATCGCGGGTTCGTAAATTGTGATGTACCCTTCGGAGAGATCATCGGTGCATTCCTCTGGATCTGGAGCTCTGAGTTTCACGGACGCAGGAATGTCATAGGACAACCGTATGTCCTCCAACTCCGCCTCAGTGATCCTCAACTGAGCCATAGATGCTTCGGTGGCTGATCGCTTGAACTCTTCGTCGAGAGCCTTTGCAGCCGGGGCATCCCTCTTATCAAGTGATCTCCTCATTTCGGGTACCCAGCGTCAGGTCTCCCTTTCTCCGCCGTCTCCTTCGCCGGTGCGGATGGACAAGCCCTCCTCCCACTCGTAGATGGAATCGACGGACACACGGCAGGAGGCTCCAGGTTTACTCCTCCTACGACCTCCGAAGATGAAGATGATGTGGCGGCCGATGGTGACTCACTCCCAATAATACTAGGGTTTGTTGGGAGCATCCAATGGGTTCTGTGAATCACCGTTTCCGGACGACATTACGCCTACAAGGTATAATCCCCAAGCTATGGAGTTGAGCAATAACCACGACAAGAAACAACGAAAACAAATCACAGCAACTTTCAACGCACTTACCTCGAAAATGTGATTAGAACAACGCACCCACTTGGAGTTTCTCGCTTATCGGCAGAGTATTCACAATGAGCACAAACGCAAGAAGAAGTTGTAGTTTAGGGGGGATGCCTGGTTTTATATTGATGCATTCCAATCTCCATCGTCCAAATCCCAAGCGTTACATCTGAACCTGCGGACAGTGGACGCATGTTTTAAATTGAGCAACAGGTAGGAAAGCGAACCCCCAAACATTTAGTGAAACGAGAACACACACACCCCACGCGCGCCCCTGTTCTCCGTCATGCGCAACTGCATTAATTGCATACACCATCTCACTCATGATTGCCTGGCCGCAGATTGACAGCCTTGATTGAAAGAACTACACCAACCGCGGACACGTCACCAAAGGTCTGGCCCCCTAAAGCCCTCACTCGTCATGAATGTTTGGCTTCGGACTTGGAGGACTATACTGGGTAAGTTGAAGTCTTATAATTAAATGTTCGAGGACCACATTCCGCGGAACCCATGGAGATCGAATTTTCTTCGCCCAAAATTATTTTTTTTACTCTCAAATGTCCCACGCCTATTATGAATAATAGGTTTGGACTTGGGGACTATTGTTACCACACGATTCTGTTATAGCTTCCACGTCATCAAGAGCCCCATCTAGGCCCGGCGAGGGCCTCGTAAATTCTGAAAAGGGCCTCAGATGCCCATCGAACACCTTAGCCTTCTGCAGCCAGAATTCCGCTGAGCCCAGGGAGGGCCTTGACACTCACGGCCGACCCATAGGGCTCGCCAGGCTTCGTATCAATTATAAGTAGCAGGCAACACGATATGCTGCAATGACCATATAAGTAATTAAAGAAAGATTGCGTTGGTTTGGGGCACAGATCCTCACAAGGAAACCGAATTATAATCTCCTAAAATCATGCAACGTGATAAGCTCAGATAAGGAAGGTAATCTTGGAGATTGCATTGACAAGGAATGATCCCTATCCCATAAGGAATGAGGATTCGATTGGGTATCTGATTGATTTGTTACCTAAATCAATCAAGACTATTGCGCTATAAATACGACGTCTCCGGTTGTTCCAAGGTACGCTCTTTTGACACTTGAATCCTACCATAAACTCTGCTCAAACTTCTGCCTGCTTGTCTCTCCCACACCCAATTACTTACCTCCTCCCATGTATTATTTCTATATACCGGTAGTTGGTTAGATCGTCGGAGTACCAACGATCGCCAGACCCTTTTTCTCCAGAGATCTTGGTGCCTAACGATCATCTGAGTGTGCAGGTAACATACAGGTTGGCAGAAGAGTGACTGAAGATCTGTTGATATATGGACACTGCAGGTTTTGACGTCAACAACTAACATTAGTTAGAGATAAATATGGTTAAAGATAAATTTTCTGTGTAGTTAGTATTGTTAGCTCACTATTATACATGATTCTTGCTGTAACCTGTATAAATAGGATGCGTGTGGTTCATTTTCTCCAGACACTCATTACTATCAATTTCTACATATACAACTTATGGTTGTGAGTATGTACTTCTTATCTTTCAATTGGCGTATATTAGATTAAATTACAAATTTGAAATAAAATCATTTATCTTATATTTCTAAATAGTTTTTGAAATCATAATTATTTAAGTTCTCAAAATTATAGTGTTTATAACAAAAGATTGGAAGTTCCATTTTCTTCTTACGTGTTGTAAAATTTGGGTAAGGATGGCAACAGTGGGTCGGGGTCGGGGTCGTGGGTCGGGGGGGGGGGGGGGGGCGGGGGCAGGCGTTTTTATTTTTTTCTTTCTTTTTTCTTTTTTGTCAACGTGATTTTCATTGAGGACAATATATGAAATTGTGAATTATGAAATAGGGAATTAAAGTTAATTCTAAATGGTATAGTTAGAATTTTAAAAACAAATTGTGTATAATATGTTTATTAAACAAAATGAAAAAAATACAAATTAATAGGTCTTGGTGTAGTGGTTAAAAATTGTAAATCAATGTTCACAACCCGGGTTCGACTCCTTCAACACTCATTTAATTACAATATTTTTTAAAATTTAAAAAATTTAAAAAAAAATTTTAGGGCAGGTCTGGGGCGGAGCCTGAACCCTACTCAGGGAGTTAGGGACATTATCCCCCGCCCCGTACCCGCTCAGAATACCTGATTATCCAGGACGGGAAAATTCCAAACGTGGCAGAGAACTCGACAAATTGTCATCCCTAGGGCTGGAGTGTATGCATGGTGGGGAGTTGTGGTTAAATCTATAATATATTCCATGTCACATCAGTTGAAAATTAGTTTATGGACAATTCTATCCTAATTTATTTTTAGATCATTTCTATAATATTCTTCTACAAATACATATTGGAGGAAGTTGAAGAGACTTTTTAACATTTTTTGAAAGCCAATGAGACTTCCTTTAGTATTTGTTCGAATATAAACTAAATTTAATTATATGTGTATGTATTTGAGAATTTTAATGCTCACTTACGTATTTTAATAATTAGACATATAAAATTAAATAGATTCATGTTCTAGCTACATACATGATTTATTTATGGAGATGAATCTAGTAATTGAGCGAATTATACATAAAATGTTTACAACAACAATGTTTGTCAAAAATTCTCTTCACCAATTCCTTCTCTTTTCCTCTCTCTTTGAGATATACCCGAAATACCATAAAATTTATATATAATAATTCAAGATAGAAGAAAAGACGTAAAAATAGAAATATCATATAATCACAAGAAAATCAAAAGTCCCACAATGTACTATAACTTATATATAATAATTCACAATAAAAAAAAAAAAAAAAAAAAAAGATGTCAAGCGGAAACAAGGTTTAATGACTTATGCATCTATCACTAACACTTAATTTTTTTTTTTTAAAAAAATTTAACTATAAATAGTAGTATTAAATGGGGTATGGAACTTTTATGGAAATTAAGTTTAGAGTAATTTATTTAATACTTTTATGAGATTACTTATTGGGATTATTCGCACTTTTCCCCTCTAACATTTGCAACAAATTACTAATCTATCATTAACTTTTTTTTAGCACCAGATATATCAATTTTTCACTTAATTGCAAACCACGTCCCCTTTAAATAAAAAAAAAGAAAAAAAATAAAGAAGTACCATAACTTTTCAAAAAGTACAAAGTATCTTCTTCTCCCACTCCACTCCACTCCACTCCACCACGCCGCCAACACCATCACTGTCAAATGGCAGAAATAAGGAGGCCATTAACGACACCCATACCCCTGCATCCACCACCAATTCTCAGCCACCATATCATCGCCTCATCTACCACCACATAACCACCAGTCCTCATCTCCTAAAACCCTGCCACCACCCGTTAATTTCACTAACAAGCAACACATCGATTTGCTAGTTCTCCAAAGCTATGAACAAAAATTCAACGAATAAAATTTAGGGAAAGGAAAGAAAAATGAATGAAAAGAGCAACAAATTAGAAGATGTTTAGGAAGTACGAGGATACAATTGTATTCAATTGAAGTTTGAAGGACCACATTGGAGGTAATTGAAAGTTTTGAGGACTAAAGAAGTCAAAATCTAAAGTTGGAGGACTAATAGACGCAGATGAAAATTTTAAGTTGGGTGATCACCCAACCTTACTTTTGGGTAGCAAAAACTTTTTGTTTTGCCTAGACGATCGTTTGGGTTTGTACTGGGCGATTGCCCAGTGCAATTTTACACTAACGGATTTTTTTTGCCTTTTTAAGTTCTACTTCAATTAGAAAATCTTTTGGACCATGATTTTGAGGAATTTTGGGATCTTTTGGGACGTTGAGGACGACTATAAATAGGGAAGATTAACTCTAAATTAGGATTGTCAATTGTTGGGAGATTTTGAGGAAAAAAATAAGAAACAAAGATTGAAGAATCATCTAGGCAAGATTGAACGAAGAACAAAGATAACATATTAAAATTTCTTCTTATCCGACTGATGAATTTTATCTTTTCTTTTGGTTTTTTTCTTCTTAGTATGCTAAGTTAGATTTATTTTATGTTAGAATTGTAATGAAACTTGTATAATGAACCTTTAATTTTTTTTTTTAACATAGTTTTTGATATTCAAGTATGTTTTTAATTTTGAACAACTGATATTGATTTTTTTCATCTACAAGTATATGCGTAATGATTATATGATTTTTGTGGCTTGTTTTACCATCGAGAGATTGAAAATAAGTTAAACATAGTATCAATTGTCGTAGAGTCCAATAGAGGATAGAGATATACCGCTATACTTTATGTGATCTTTAAGTATTCACAAATATTTTCATGCATTCTTATATGTTCGCATCCATCATAGAGATATAGTCGGTCACATATAGGGATATGTTTAATTCTACTCAAGAGAAATTGTTAACAAATTAAAAATATATATCTTCATAGTTAAATTGTGTTATCAAATTGAACGGTTTGGGTTAAAAAGAATTAGTATAAGTGGATTCGAGATCCTAGTACGCTTTTCTTTATTAAATTAATATAATATTCACATTCATCTCAACTTTGCATTAATTTTAGTTAATTTAGGTCTTGCATTGATTAGTAAGTAGTTTGACGATTAAATCTTAGAAAACTTATTGAATTTTATAGTTTCGGTTAAGATTAAAGTAATTTGAAATTAGACTAACACAATCTCTATGGGTACGATACTTGGAATCTATCTACTTTATTACTTGTGTGATCCGTACACTTGCGAAATAAAAATATTACTAACAGGTGCTTCAACTAGTGGTTCTGCAGCTAAAAGTGGTGGACGAAGCGGTGGCGTGGCTGAGGTTGAAGGCGGTGAAGTGAAAAGTATTGAAAAAAGTGGTGCCGTTGGTTTAGCTGAAGTTAGTAAAGGATCGGCAAAAACAAGTAGCAGCATTCAAGTGGCCGAGTCAAAATTAGAGGAGAAGAAGCTGAATATTAGCTCGGGCGGTGCACCACCGCCGATGACGGATGAGAAAGGAGATAGTGAAGGTAAAAATGGCGTAGCAAGAAGCCATTAATGTAAGTGTTAAAGGCGTGGAGATGGTGGATATGGTGGGATGAGGTGGAGGAAAAAGATACTTTATAATTTTTAAAGAGTTATGAGAATTTCTTTACAATTTTTTCTTAATTTTGTTGTTTTATTGCTTTATTTTATTTTAGTTCATTTAAAGAGGAGGGCAAATTTATCATTTAATGGGAAAAAAATGGAGAGAATGATGAGTTTTACTACATAATTTAAAAGTTGAGGATAGATTATACTAAAAAAAAGTTGAAGATAGATTTGTTACATTTCATAATGATTGGGGACAAAAAATACAAATTTCCCTACTTATTATTAAGAGCATACTTCTTAGTTCTTACTTTTTCAGAAAATTATAGAGATCTATGTTTGAAGTCAATTTCATCTCAATAATAATTTTTATCAAATATATTTGAACCTTATTTAATGCCAACTTTTTCGCATTTTTAGTATAATGATATTGGAATGTAATTTTCTGAACTTAACATGGTATAAATAGCGTATTCTTGTGTTTCAAAATAAGTGTCCTTTCGTATGTCATTCAAGAAACACGTAAAACCTATTGCCAGTTAATCTTCAATTTTCTTGTCGGAACACCGGTAGACAAATACATTTTCACCATTTTCATATTAGCATTTCTGTATTTTACAACTTTTTCGTCTTCTTCCTACTATCGCTATTGTTCACAAGTTTTAAAAAAATGTCTGTGAAAATCACAGATGAACTCCCTAAGAAATAATACCTAAGTTTTATTTCTTCAATGTCAAAATTCTTTGTTTTCTTACATCATTAGATGCAATGATTTATATTTTAGGGTTCCGGTAGTTGAAGTTTTAGTTTTTTCTATGTAGATGAGGGTTCCACATTATTCACGGTAAAGTGTGTATATGGTAGTAGGTTTCTAGAGAATGTTCAGTATTGTGTTCCTCTGTAGAAAGGTAAAGTAAGTTGTTGATGTGGACCCTAATTTATTTTCAAAATTTGAGTTAGACGATTACACTGAGAGGTTGGGGCACATTTTTAGGGTATGCGTTTGGGGTTTTGGAGTACATGTTATGAGGATTTTTTAAGGTATTGATTTTGTACGTTTATGAGGAGAGCGGTTTTGGATAGTTTTTAGTATCGATTTTTGAAATGGTCAAACCCATACTTGGGAGTTTATTATCTAACGGTTCTAAAAGTTTTTTAATAGAATCAAATTATATATATGCCCATATATATAAAAAAATTAATTTAAAATTTTTTATATATCCACCTATCATTGAATATCTAAAATTAAATTTATGTTCTTGCATATGTTCATTTATTTTTACAAATATTAAGTTTATGGTAGTTTTAAAAATAATTATTTGAGAGAAGGTAAAATTGAAAGAAATTTTAAAGAATGGCAAAAAACCACCGATTTTGAGAGTTGGAAGATATACTCCAAATTACACTATACCAGTTTTGGATGGTTTAAAAACTGTCCAAAATCGGTGCTCCAAAAAATTAACAAGTAGTGATTTTTTCAACCCTTGATAAACGGTACCACAAAAAATCGGTTAAAATTGGTGGGAAAAAAAAAACTCCCAAGCAGGCCCTTAGGATACCAAAAATGAATATAATTGATGTGCTAGTAAGGTTGATGACAGGTGAAGACGTGTTTTTTTTATGATTGAGAGCATTACCAAAGATAAGATAGATAATGTTTATTTTATTACACCATCGCCGCCACACCATAGTATAGAACAAGAAAGGGACATGTAAGTTGATATGGACAACTAGGGGTGGGCGTGGGTCAGGTCAGGTCGGGTCGGGTCGGGTCGGGTAGGGTTTGGGCTGAACCTGAATCCAACCCAACATATTTGGTTTGACAAAAAATCAAACCAAACCAATCTGACCAAGAGTTACAACCCGACCCAATCCAAACCGATCAAGCTTGAGTCGCTTGGGTTGGGTTGGTCGGTTTGGGCTTAGGCTTGATCCACGCTAGAACAATTTTTTTGGGGGCCAAAAATCACTCTTGAACAATTTTTTTGGAGCCCAAATGCACTTTGGAACTTTATTGTTAATTTTGTTGAGAATTGTTTTGAAGTTTGAACCCAGTTCAAACTGGGCTAATGTCAATTAGCATTAAAATTAGAAATTTGAAAGACTTTGACCCAATTTAATTAATTTTTAATTGGGTTGGTTTTTGCCCAGCCCTATAGACAACAATGTTGAGCCAATGTATGTGGTTGAAGAGTGTAGTTATAATCTTGAAGAACAATGCAATGGTAATGTAGAAGATGCATGTAACCATGAGATTTTATTGAAGATATTGTATAAGAGCCAAAGAATGCATCCCATTTTCAACATAATAACTCTAGAAGCTATGAGAAAATTGTAAAGGAATGGGAAGATATGTTAAGCCGTAATGATTACGATAACATCTCTTGTAAAATTTTAAGAAAATATTTGTCAACAGTGATGTTGGTTTGGCAAGTGGTTGGGTGGATGTTCATAATGGGTTAACGCATATGTTGTAGGTGGAAATGTAGGCTCTAATAATGTTGTTGATGAAGATGACAATGTTGGCGTGGATATTGATGATGAATGTGACAATGTTGGTGACGTTGATGATGAAGGTGATGATTGTGGTGTTGATATTGATGATGAAAGTGATGATAGTGATAATGATGGTGACGAGGATGTTGTTGATTGTGATGGATGTGATAACATGAAGAGGTAGATGGACATTACTCGACTCAGATTATGAGCAAGAGGTTTCCAACCTCAACTCTAACAATTCTTAAGTGAATTTTGATTTCCATTTCATATGGAAATAATAAACAAACATGGAATATGAATAAAGTGATGATGCAAATTCAGAAGATTTGCATATTTTCAACAGTGATGATAAAGATGAATGAGATAATAATGATATTGTGTTTAGCAAGGCAACTGATATGACATACCCTTAGTTCTGACACGTAGTATCTTCCCATATTCTGTCTCCTACCTTCACAATTGTTACACTTAATGTCCCCAATCTTTTATATAAATATATGTCTAGTATATTGTGTACTATTTTGCAACTTTTTCCTGAAGTTTTTTTTTTTTTGCAGGTATGAGATTTGCAAGTAAATTAATTTTAAAGAAAGCCATCAAGGAAAATTCCATCAAACATGCAAGAGCCTAGATTTGTGTAAGAGCTAGATGTAAGAAGATTTATACATGCATGCTCTACACCAGAGTTCTATTCGATCATAAGACATTTAGGACCAGCACCTTAGACTAGAGCACAATTGTGCCATGCTATTTAACAATAGAATGCAAATTCAACTTATTTTAGTACAAGTATATAGACAAATTCATAGTTGACTGAGGTTGGAAGTTTTCTTCTTTTGAGATTCAAGTGAAGAAAGATTGTGTGGTGTCAATATCTAGGGCACAATACTGCAAGACAAGGGCCTAATTCTCTGTAGCAATCAGAGGAAGCAATGATGAATAATTGTGGTTTCTGACAGACTAGTGCGAATAGTTGAAGAAAAAAAATGTTGGAAGCACAATAGTATTGAAGAAAAAAATAGTTGAGAACGATACGTTATTTCAAATGGTTTATGTTTGTTTGAATTCTTATAAATAAAAAAAAAAAAAAAGATTTACATCAAAGTATATAAGGATCAATGGTCTTGATGGCTATTTTTTTATGGGAGATTTTAGAGGGCCCATATTGGTAGCAGTTGGAATTGATGGAGACAATTCTATATTAGGTGGTTATATTACCATCACATTTTTTCATAAATTTACTACGCTTTAATTGTATTAAAGGTTATTAACTTTTATCCATTGTCACATTTATGTCTTTGAATTTTTTTATCAGATTATTATCCTTGAACTTCTATTAATTACTACATCTTGTCTCTAATGACGGTTTTCATCCAACAATTCTATTAGTGTGCTCTAAAACGAGGGACAAATATTTTTTTGCAATTTTATATTTATTTAATTTTTTTACTTATTTAAAAATATGAGGGACATATAAGTCATTTTACTCCTTCTAAATGAATTTTTTGGACAAAAATCGTCATTAGAAATAAGATGTGCTAATTAATAGAAAGTTGATGATAAGAATGCGGTGAAAAAAGTTGAGAAGATAAATGTGATAATGAGTAAAATTATGGACATTTCATACAATTAAAATATAGGCACATATTAAAAAAATGTTAATATATTTAGACTTCTATATTTTATGTGGCGTATGCTGTGGTAGAGTCAGAAAATAGTAGTAGTTGTAAGTAGTTTCTAAAGTTGTTTATTGGTGATGTGAGCGTAGTGAATTCACATGGTTGGATATTCATTAGTGACAAGCATAAATGTTTGATCAAAGGATTGGAGAGTTGGTGTGAGAATTCTAAGCATTGGTTATGTGTCACGCATTATCTACAACAATTTTTAGGGAAAGTTCAAAGGGTTGACGCACTGAAAAAGATGTTGTGGGAGCTACCAAAGCAACTACTGAGGTTGATTGGAAGAAAGTAATGTAAAGATTAAAGGAAGAAGAAATTGATGCTTACAATTGGTTGAATGAGAAGCCTGTGAGTCAGTGGAGCATATCCCATTTCAGAGACAACACCAAGTGTGATGTATCATTTAATAATCCGTGTAAAACATTTAATGTTGCAATAATACAAGCTATCGATAAATCAATATTCACTTTGTTGGAGACATTAAGTGTTACCTAATGACAATAAATGCAACTAAGAGAAAAACAATAACCAAATGGAAAAAATCTTTTGGACCAAGGATTTGTAAAATACTAAAGAACACTGGCATGGAATCCAGAATGTATAGGGTCAGATGGTCTCCTGAAAATTAGTTCAAGGTTTTTAATTCATATGAAGATGAAAATTTGCAGTTAATTTGGATAAAATGACTTGTTTGTATAGGAGGCTGCAATTGAATGGGCTTCTTTGCAGTTATGCAGTCACTATCATCAACATAGAATGGGATATTGAAGGCTTCGTGAAAAAATTGTACAAGTACACTTACGTCAAGGCATATACACCAATTATTAACCCAATATAAGGGCTAGAACTTTGGACATATAAGGGTAAGGATCCTATCATTCCACCAGGTCACATCAAGATGCATGGTAGGCCAAAGAAGACAAGGAGAAGAGAACCATAAGAGTCACCAAAATCATCCAAGAAGTGAGGGAGGCATGAAATGCACATGACTTATTATTCATGTGGAAAAATTGGTCATAACAAACGTATATGCAAGGAGAAAGCATCAAGCAACAACAACACGATAGACAAGAAGGCCCGAAATCCTGCTAAGAAGAAAAAAACTTGACCTTTGGTTCTAAATTATTTTTGTTCGTCAAACAATACTCGTACAAGTTTTTTAATTGATTTTGTTAAACTACATTTGTGATAATAAATTGATGCTCAATGCAACTATTAAGGATAGTTTTTTGAGGTTTTTATTGTGTAATGATGGTGTATTGGGTAGTGAAAGTGAATGCTGTTGTATTTACCCTATGTATTTTGTCTAGTGGAACAAGTTTTAAACATATGTTATGTTTCCTTCATTTATTGTCAATATCGTTGATCAATTCTATTCTTTCTGAGCTAATAAGGCAAAATTGAGATGCCATATGCAAAAATCCATTTTACTAGATTCAGAGCTTGTTTGGTGTACATTTTAATAGGTTTATAGTTTTCTATTTTTTGACTTTTGGAGAAAAGTGATCAAAATGACCATTTACTTTCCAAAAGAGCCGCAATATTTGACTAGAAAATAGGGTCATTTTGGTCATTTTCTCCCACAAGTCAAAAAATAAAATTATAAACCCATTAAAATGTACACCAAACAAGCACTCATTATATGGGATATTATATTCAATATTTGGCTAGTCAGTAGCATGAACATAGAATGGGATATTGAAGGCTTCGTGAAAAAATTGTACAAGTACACTTACATCAAGGCATATACACCAATTATTAACCCAATATAAGGCCAGAACTTTGGACATATAAGGATAAGGATCCTATCATTCCACCAGGTGTCATCAAGATGCATGGTAGGCCAAAGAAGATGAGGAGAAGATAACCACAAGAGAGACCAAAATCATCTAAGAAAAGAGGGAAGAGAAGCATAAGAGACACAAAATCATTCAAGAAAATAGAGAGGCATGGAATGCACATGACTTGTCATTCATGTGGGAAAATTGGTTATAACAAACGTATATGCAAAGAGAAAGCATCAAGTAACAACAACACGACAGACAAGAAGGCCTGAAATCCTGCTAAGAAGAAAAAAACTTGACCTTTGGCTCTAAATTATTTTTTGTTTGTCAAACAATACTCGTACAAGTTTTTAATTGATTTTGTCAAACTACATTTGTGATGATAAATTGATGCTAAATGCAACTATTAAGGATAGTTTTTTGAGGTTTTGTTGTGTAATGTGTATTGGGTAGTGATAGTGAATGCTATTGTATTTACCATATGTATTTTGTCTAGTGGAACAAGTTTTAAGCATATGTTATGTTGCCTTCATTTAATTGTCAATATCGTTGACCAGTTCTATTCTTTGTGTGAGTTAATAAGGCTAAATTGAGACACAATATGCAAAAATCCATTTTGCTAGATTCATTATATGTGATATAACATTCAATATTTGGAGTACATAATAACAAATGACAATCAGATTACATAATAGTAGATGACACTTGAACTAGACAAAGCAGAATACATCATACTAAATAGGTTGGAGTTGATGGTGCAAACATCAACAAAGGTTGGGAATGACTGCTTTAACGAGAACAAAAAGGTTGGGACGAAATGTGTAGAATTGGACAAAACTACCTAATCAACCACTTCACAAATAGTCTTGCAACAAACCCACAAATCCAACCAAGATTAAAACAACTCATCCGTTGTTCTGGTAGTGCTTCTGTTTGTGTCGGTAGATGCTATTGGGTTTGAGATTGGATTTAGGGTTGGATTTGGTGATGTGCTCGTGCTCTTTCAAATTGTAGGGCTTTTCATTTGCTCTTTCAACTAGTAGGTCTTTTATTTCATCTTCCAATCTTTCATTTGGCCTTAGTAACTCATGTATAATCTACTTAAACCATATCTATTGGTGGATCGTACTAGATAAAACAAATTGTGGTTTTAGTCCAAATAATTAAAAAGCATAAATTTTTGAAATGTGCAATTAATCTTTCAACAATGCAGTTTATGGATAGCTTACCTTTTTCTGATAGACGAAAATGTTTTCTCGAGGTTGGCACAAGTCCATTGAACCTTGAGCTCCAAGCAATTTTCACATATGCAAAAACGTTAATCTATTTTTTTTTTTTTAATAACCTGTTGAAACTATGACATTAAGAAGATTTTTTAATAAATATAAGATGCTAGGTCAAACGTTTTACAACTTTCTAGGGATAACCCGTGTACTAAATGAAGAAGGAGGGAAGAATGTGCTATTTGACATTTTTTCTCTTCTTTAAATTACTAAGTGCACAACCCTCTAACCCATGTGCATTTTTCTCGCATCTGTTAATGATAGCAACTAACGGAATCAGCCATCGAGGATGAATTGCATTAATTAATGAAAAGTTATGGTTAATAGTCTTACAAAAATAAGGCTAGGGGCAAAAGTCTAACGATGGGTAAAGATGGGAGACAAAACTTATGATTTATCCTTATTTTTTAAAACTAAATACATGATAAAAAAATAAGAAAAATAGCATATTTGGTCCCTAATCTTTTAAAAATGTAAGGGATATCTTCATAACCTTTAAAAATAGCATTGAACATTCCCAACATTTGAAGAAATATGCATGGTAGGTCCTTTATGAAGAAATTGCACTCTTTTTAAATAAACAAAAAAATTAACAATAATAAGAAAAAAAAAAAAGAAAAAGAAGAACATAAAAATATCCAAATGCACCCCTTAAAAATTAAAAATAACAAATATGTCATCTTCTTCCACCCAACCCCCCATATATCATTCTTCTTTAACCCAATCCCCCACATATTATTCTTCTTTAGTATCCATCATCTATAAATGCACTGTCTACTAAAAAAAATCTACCATTAAATCTCTTAAACTTTCTTTATCTGACCTCTCCATGCCTTCATGCCAGTACATCCAAAAGGGTGTCTTGTTATGACAACCGACGTTTGAATCGGACATTCCCATTTCTCCCATCAAGCTTCCTCTCGCTAAAACTCTCCCACTTATTGGCCAGATCATCAACATATCCCTCCCAATTTCAAAAGAGGGTCTGATGTTTTGTGGATAAACGCATGCTTATTGACCATAAAATAGGTTTCTCTGAAAATATTAGGACTTGATATTCGTGTGGACAAATAGGCAATTTTTTGGCAAAAAAAAATGTAAGAATATATATATATATATATTATTTATTATTTATTTATTTATATTTACTTCTTCTTTAGCTTTATTCTCGGAACAATTCTCCAGCATCTTAAGAATCTTTAAATGCAAATTACCAGCCACTTACTCTGCTGCTTTAGTTCCATCGTGCCTATCATAATCTCCAAAAAATTGATTCTTTCGCAAAGATTGGATAGCTTTCTTGAAATAATTTTTATCGCGTATTCAAGTTTTGACAAGAAATGGGTTTTCATTTTCAGATTCCTTTCTCCAAAGATGACATGTTGAGGATGAAAGACATGGCATCTGTTTAAAGGAAGGTAATAGTTGGGAGGGGAAGGGGCTAGAATGGTGAGGGGTTGGTAGAGGGAGGTCGATGATGAAGTGGGGTAGGTGAAGTATATATTTTGTACTTTTTAAAAAATTGGGGGGGGGGGACTTTTTTTGTATTTTTTGTTGTTTTTATCTTTCTTTTATTTTTGTTTATTTAAAGAGGATGGTAAATTCGTCATTTTCTATCAATAGGGACGTGATTTACAATTAAATGAAAGGTTGGGGATGTTTGATGTTAGAAAAATTGGTTGGAGGTAAATTAAGAACAGATTGAAAAAATTGGGACGAAAATTACAAATTTTCCAAAAAAAAAAAAGAAACGTAAGAAAAGATTTTTGTAATCTCCAAAATGGAAAATATCTATGTGAAAATTTATATAATGTTCTCTCAATATCTAGAGAAATAAAAGATTGAGCTCACGAAACCAAAAAAAAAAAAATTGTTTTGAAAGTCTAAAAGAATTCACTTTGAATTTGAGCTAGTAACATATTGTTTACTCGATCTCATATTATACTTGGCCCTTTTGTAAGCAATGCGTTGAACTTTGTTAATCAATTGGTGTTCTTATAAAAATAGAAGCTTAAACATTATAAAGAAACAATTTTACCATCTCTTAAATAAGAAATAAAAAAAGTTCTCTTCTTGTTAATTTTTGGGATAATTGTATCAAAGGTCTCCAACGTTTCAAAATCGTTGGAGATATGCCCCTAACCTAAAAAATAGCACCACACATCCCCAACGTATGAAGAAATAGGCGTCGTAGGTCCCCCTTCACAGTTTCTGTCAATTTTATCCATTAAAACCAAAAATTGTACTGCACGCGATTCATTTCTCCCAAAAACGCGAGTCGAATTCTTTGCAAATGAATTTGGAAGAAATGGTGGTTTTGATACAAACCACTGCATTAATCGTTTAACATTGGCTAGCGTTCTGGTGGCGGGTTTTATGACTGACCTAATCGGCATACATGCCATATTTGGTGCATTTGTTTTCGGATTGACAATACCTAAATGAGGGGATTTTGCTGAGAAATTAATAGAAAGGATTGAGGATTTCGTGACTGGATTGTTGCTACCTCTGTATTTTGTTTTGAGTGGGCTAAAAACAGACGTAGCAAAAATTAAGGGTTGCAAGGCGTGGGGGTTGTTGGTGCTGGTGATATCCACGGCATGTGCCAGAAAGATTATAGGGACATTTACGGTGGCGATAATGTGCATGATTCCGGCGAGGGAGTCAATTGCACTTGGCGTGCTGATGAATACAAAAGGACTGGTAGAGCTAATTGTTCTGAATATTGGCAAGGAGAAGAAGGTAACACCGTTGGGCAAACCACCTCCTCATCTCATTGCCCCTCTATCCCCGGCGCTACCGCCGCCATTAAATCTCTATTCTCTTCCTCCTTTAAAGCTACGTCTAGCAACAACAACAACAACAACTTTCCCCTTACTTTCTCCCTTGCCTCAGCAATCTCGCTATCACTATTTTTGAGCTTCTTGATTTTCTGGCGCTGGCGGAGAGTGAAAGACTCAGGCATAAGTGCTGCGAAGTCATCATGGGTCCCATTTTCAACCATGTCAATGTCAACCATGAAGACCAGTGGTTCGGATCCTCAGCTTCAGTAATAAGCTGATTCTTCATCTCTTTTTCCTCCTTCTCTTTCTTCTCAAGATAAATGGCATTTTGACTACTAGAAAGAATTACCAGATAGAACATGAGTCGCATTTTTTGGGGAGAGATAGCGCGTGCAGTACAATTTTTGGTTTTAACGGACAAAATTGATGAAAACTGTAAAGAGGGACCTACGACGCCTATTTCTTTATACGTTGGGGATGTGTGGTGCTATTTTTTTAGGTTAGGGGCATATCCCCCAACGATTTTGAAACGTTGGGGACCTTTGATGTAATTATCCCTTAATTTTTAAACTTTGATCTATTTGGGTTATAGGCAATCTAGAAAGTAAATTTCTTTTTACCAAAAATAAAACAAAGTCTAACATAGTGTTAAAATTGAAAGTCTACAAAATCACATTACTTCTAACATAGTGTTAAAAGTAATGTGATTCTTACGTGGCGGACGAGTGATGGATGGTGGACATAAGTCAAAGATCAGTGAGTTATTGGTGACAATGAAAAGTACAGTGAGTAATCAGTCACAACTTGAAAGTTCAGTGAGCGTTTATTAAATTTATCCAAAAATTGAAGCCTGTAATTGGTGCCACGTCATGAGCCGTTAGTCACGTTAGGGTTTTTCGTCTGCACATTCAAACAAAAAGATAACGGGTGGTGGATGGTGGACATAAGCCAAAGATCAGTGAGTTATTTGTGATAATGAAAAATACAGTGAGTAAGTAGTTACAACTTAAAAGTTCAATGATCATTTATTATATTTACCCACCCAAAATATAATTATATAACCATTTGACGTTTGTCTCAATTTCCCATACTATTGGAGCCAAATTTGGGATTGGGGTTCTAATAAGGGTAAGGGTAATTATATTCACACAACACTTTTTATTATCCACACTACGTTTTAATTGAAATAAAAGTCCTCCAACTTTTGATATTTAGATACTTATGTCTCTAACATTTTTTCATCATATTTTAATCATTAACTTTTATTTAGTTTTCACATTTTGTCTCCGATAAATTTTTGTTTAAATATTCTGCTAATGTACTTTGAAATGAGGAAAAAAATATTTTGTCAAACTTTTGCATTTGTTATTTATTTTGATTATGTAAAAATATTAGAGGCAAGTTTTTTTACACCCTCTTAATTAATTTTTTTGACAAAAATCATCATCAAAGACAAAATATAAGACGTGCAAATTAATAGGTTGATGACAAAATTTTGCTAAAAAAAGTTAGAGATGCAAATGCAAAACAATAGTTAAAGACCTTCATTGTAATTAAAATGTAGTGTACTTAACAAATAATGTTGTGGTAATATAATTACTCTAAGGATAATTATATTCATAGTACAATTTTTATTATCTACACTACGTTTTAATTACAATGAAAGTCCCACAACCATTGATATTTTAGCACTTATGTCTCTAATTTTTTTCGTCATATTTTTATTATTAATTTTCACATTTTGTCTCTTATAACAATTTTTGTCCAAATATTCAACTAATGTGCATTGAAATGAAGGGAATAATTTTTTCAAACTTTTGAATTTACTGTTTAAAAATATGAGAGGCAAATTTTTTTTACGTCTTCTCAATTAATTTTTTGGACAAAAATCATCATCAAAGACAAATATAAGATGTGCAAATTAATATGTTGATGATAAAAATGTGACAAAAAAATTGGAGACATAAATTCAAAAATGAGCAATAATTAGAAACCTTTAATTAAAAGTAGTGTGGTTAAAAAATAATGTGGTGTTAATATAATTACCCTTCTATCAAATCTATCAAAAAAGTGATGTTGTCTTTTAAACCTTTTAATTTTAGCATTACCTTCTCAAATATTTTAATAAATGTGCACAATAACAACCTTTAGTTGACCAAAATACGACGATTCACATTCATTTGCCCACTATTTAGAAGTGTGAAATTATCTCTCAATGTAATTCCACTTAAAATATAATTAAAAAAAGAAAATACAAAATGAAAAAGAAAATAAAATAAAAAAATGAAAAAGAAAAAAAAAAGAAACGGGTCCATCTTTCCTACCACCACCACCACCACCACCACCACACCCTGGTGGCCGCCTCACCGACACCACCACCACCACCACCATCCTCCAACCCCACACCAACCCAAAGGCAAGACCCCACCCCGCCACTATAACTGCCACTGCCAACAACCAGAGAGGATATATCCCCCTTGGAATTTGCAACCTAAACAACAAGAGATCTCCGCCCACCCTCCTGTTTTCGCACTTTGTTTGGTAAGAAATTCTAAGGAGAATTTGTAAAATGCAAGACTGTCTATGCTTAAACAATTCTTGAAATCACAAATCCTTCCATTCTCTTCCATCTTCTAAATATGAAAGCTTTGTAGATCCCAATCATCGCCTTAATTAAAAGCTTCGGGGACATGAAGATCGAGCTTCTCCAAGGAGCACATCTCTTTCTAATCCTAAATTTTATTATATAAACAACAACAAAATGTAATAGTATAAGCTTAATTGTGAGCCCAAGCACACGAATTATACTCAATTGAAAGATAATTCAGCTGTGAATTAAATATCAAGCTGGTAATATAACTAATAATAATGAAAGATACAGAAATGAGGAGGATTAACAAATAAAATCAAAGAAATGAGATTAAGGGGGGATGAGGGGTAGTGGTGGTGTATGCTAAAACATCATATTCATCCTAACTAACTTCCTCTTTCTCCTTTGACGTATTTATCAAGAGAACTTATGAAATACAGAGAATGGAGAAGAAGAAATAAAACTTTTTCTTAGTATTTCAACTCAGAGATTACATCCTTATTTACAACTTGGCATCTCTGATAACTATGGAAAACGAAACAATAAGGGAAATACAATAAATGAAGAATATACAATGGGAGATAATTGACCATGTGATTAGAAAATCAAATATGGCAAGTCAATCAATTCAATATTCTTAACACTCCCCTTTCAAGATGGCATGTGAAGATTCTGAACACCCATCTTGACAAATAAATCAGGAAACATGTCTGCTCCAAGTGCTTTAGTAAAAATATCAGCCATTTGTTGTTTGAAACGAACAAAGCTAGTACAAACTACTCCTTGCTGGACCTTTTCATGAACCAAATGACAGTCTATCTCAATGTGTTTGGTACGTTCATGAAAGGATGGGTTGGCTGCAATATGTAAGGCGGCTTTGTTGTCACAATAAAGATGAGCTGGCTGTGAGTGATGAATTCCAAAATCTTTTAGCAAATATAATAGCCAACTAACTTCGCAACAGGTTGTCGCCATTGCCCTATACTCTGCTTCAGTAGAAGAGCAGGAAACAGTTGATTGCTTCTTTGATTTCCATGAAATAGGAGAGCTTCCAAGCAATACACAATACCCTGTGGTTGAACGACGAGAATCGGGACAACTTGCCCAATTTGAATCACAGTAGGCATGCAGTTGCAACGAACTAGATGCTGAATGAAGAATTCCTTGGCTAGGAAAACTTTTTAAATAGCGCAAAATTCGTATTGCAGCAAGATAGTGTGGTTGACGAGGTTGCCCAAGAAACTGACTAAGAATTTGAACAGAGTAAGTAATGTTTGGTCGTGTGACTGTGAGATAAAGAAAATGTACAATCAAGCGCCTGTAAGATGTTGGATCTGAAATAAGTTCACCATCATTCTTGCTCAATCGAAGATTTTGTTCCATTGGGGTTGTTGAAGAAAGTGTGCCGAGGAGACCAAATTCTTCAAGTAACTCAAGAGTATATTTTAGTTGGCTTAGATAAATACCCAGTTTTGATCCAGCAATTTCTATACCAAGAAAATGTTTGAGGGTACCAAGATCTCGCACTTTGAAATGACTTAGAAGGGTCACCTTTATGTTTGGAATCTCCTCAATATTATCACCTGCGATAATAATGTCATCGACGTATACAAGAATAATAGTAAGAGAATTGTTGGCTATTTTTGTAAATAGGGAATAGTCTGCCTTTGACTGTTGGTAACCAGCTCCCAATACCTTGCTAGAAAGCTTGGCAAACCATTGACGGGAAGCCTGCTTGAGACCATAGAGTGACTTTAGAAGCTTACAAACGACATTGCCAGTGCCATGATGTTGAAAACCTTGTGGACGCTGCATATAAACATCCTCATCTAGGTCACCATGAAGAAAAGCATTGCTAATGTCAAGTTGATGGAGGTGCCAACTTTGAACAGCTGCAATGGCTAATAAACATCGCATTGTTGTGAGTTTGGCTACTAGTGCAAAGGTTTCTTGATAATCGAGTCCTTCTTGTTGATTGTATCCTTTTGCAACTAATCGAGCCTTGTACCGCTCAATAGTTCCATCTGGCTGGTACTTGATTTTGTAGACCTATTTACATCCAATAGCTTGTTTCTCAGGTGGTAGTGGCATAAGCTCCCAAGTTCGATTAACCTCCAAGGCTTTAATTTCCTCTGCCATGGCCTTTCTCCAATTCACATCAAGCATTGCTTGTTTGAATGTCTTTGGTTCTTGGCTAGAAGATATGGAAGCTAAAAAGGAACGATGCATTGGAGAAAACTTTTCATATGAAAAGAAATTTTGTAAGGGATAAGAGGTACTTACAGGATTTGAAGAAGATGTTGGTACCACCAGATCACATGTGGCCAATTGACAATGATAGTCCTTGAGGTAGGAAGGAGGGCGAGACTCACGATTAGATCGTCGAATTGGTGGTGAAGAATGGTCTTGTGTTGTGATAACAGGGTCTTCGTTATCTCGTGTTTCAACTGGTATTTCATCTTGTGGAGGAGACACAATTTCATTATTAATCTCATTGACATAACATGGAAGAACAAGCTGATTTGATGGCACTTTTGTTTCTTGATGGAATGGAAAAACATTTTCTCTAAATTGAACATCTCGAGAAACAAAGATTCTGTTGGTTTCAAGATCATAAAGTTTGTATCCCTTTTGACCGTAAGGATAACCAAGGAAGATCCAACGAGATGCTCTAGAGTTAAACTTTGTTTTTGAACCACTTGTATTTGTTGCAAAACACCGCCATCAAGACCTTTAAATGTGAGAATGAGGTAATTGATTTAAATAACAATTGATATGGTGTCTTACTGAGACAAAGAAAGGAGTTGGAGTGCGATTGATAAGATAAGCTGCATAGTTAACACACATTCACCCCAAAATTTAATAGGGAGTCCTACTTGGAAACGCAAAGCACAACCAACATTTAGTAGGTGCCCATGTTTCCTTTCCACCACGCCATTTTGTTGTGGTGTGTGTACACAGCTAGTCTAATGCATAATCCCTTTAGAATTATAGAAATCTTTCATGTTGAATTCTAATCCATTATCAGACCGCAATACTTTTATCTTTTTATTGAACTGCGTTTCAACATAAAAATAGAAATATTGTAAAAGTGAACGAGTCTCATTCATTGCATAAGAAAAACCCAAGTACAACGAGAATAATCATCCACAATAGTGAGAAAATAATGAGCACCTAATAAAGAAGCAGTATGAAATTTACCCCAAATATCAAAATGGATTAAATCAAAAGGTTCAACATAGCTTTTATTACTTAGAGGAAAAGGAGTTCGAGTTTGTTTGGCTATAGGACAAATCTCACAACTTTCATGTTGAGCAGAAGGACTTAAAGATGAAATATAATGCGAAAACAACTTAGAACGACTATACCCAGGGTGTCCAAGACGTTGGTGCCATAAATTATAAGTTGAGGAAGACACAACTTGAGAACATCTGGGATTGGTTGTTGGCAATTGAAGGAGATAAAGACCATCATGTAATCTACCCGCTCCAATCATCTTCTTCGAGGATGGGTCTTGCATGTAACATGAATCAGAAAGAAAGGTTACAAGGCATTTTGTATCATGGATGAGTTTGACAACAGAGATTAAATTAAATTGAAAGCTTGGAACACACAAGACATTTTTTAAAATAATATTAGGTGTCAAGTGAACATCACCAATATGTGTAATTAGAACGTTTTCTCCATTTGTAAGCTTAACTGTTCTATGACACGTAGATCTTAAATGGGAGAAAAATGAAGGAGAGCTAACCATATGATCGGTAGCTCCAGAATCAATTATCCAAGAAGTTGAATGAATAGAATGGATGGCATTTAGAGCAATACCTGTCAAATTATCTGGGAGGCATTGTTACCTACAAAATTTGATTTAGGTTGAGTACCAATCAACGCTAAAATTTGTTGGTATTATTTTGGAGTGAAAGAAAAATTTCGTGTCATCGAAGAAGGGATGAAATCGATGTCGTGAAGCTTGGCACAGTGTGAATTGGTTTGGACCCTTGTGCGACTTGTGACCGGGGAGGATATCCGTGCAATTTATAACATTTATCCTTGTCATGTCCTATTCTTCCACAAAATCACATATGTTTTTAGAATTATTGGAATAATTTTGACGACAATTTTACCTCCATTTTCACTATCCTTGGCAATTAGTGCAGCAGATTCCATCGTGGGACGTGAAATGGCCATACCACGTTGTCGTTCTTCTTGAAGGAGTAATGAGAAAACCTTACTCACTGTCGGAATGTGATTCATTAATAATATTTGACCACGTGAAGTTGTATAGCTTTCATTCAAACCTATCAAGCATTGCATGGTGCGATCTCTATCTCTATATCCTTCCAAGGTCTTGTTAGAATCACAAGTGCAAGGAGGTATAGAGGAATAAACATTCAATTCATCCCACAACCCCTTCAATTTTGAATAGTAAATCGTAATGGAATCCTGACCTTGTGGTATAGAGGTAATCCTTTGTTGGAGTTCAAAAATTCGCGGGCCGTTGACTTGAGAAAATCTTTCTTCAAGATCCAACCAGAGGTCTCTAGTTGTTTCTGCATAAATGGCATCACTTGCAAGTTCTGGGATGATAGCATTCACAATCCAAGACACCACCATGTCATCACATTGTTTCCAATCTCCAAAATCTACATCTTTTTGTGATAGCTTTGGGATTGCTCCATTAACAAAACCAGACTTGCTTTTTGCACTAAGAGTCTTCAACATAGCTTTGCTCCACATGGTATAATTGTCTCCATTCAACAGAGAAGACACTAAAATTGCCCCTGGGTTATCTGAGGGATGGATGGTATACGGGTTTTTCTTATTTTTGCCATTGCAAACAAATATTAAGCAAAGTAACTTATTTAAAAGAAGAGATAAATAATCTCAGAAACGATATGTCTCTGATACCATGATGAAATACAGAGAATGGAGAAGAAGAAATAAAACTTTCTCTTAGTATTTCAACTCTAGAGATTACATCTTTATATACAAGTTGGCATCTCTGTTAACTATGAAAAACGAAAACAATAAGGGAAATACAATAAATGGAGAATATACAATGGGAGATAATTGACCATGTGATTAGAAAATCAAATATGGCAAGTCAATCAATTCAATATTCTTAACAAACAGAATTACTGATGTGTAAAGTCGCATTTCTCAATTCAACTTTTAAAACGTGATAAGTAGAATTTGAAAATAACTTTTAAGCTATAATGATTGCCAATTCTATTCATTCCTTTTGGCTCAATTCCTGCTATTTCTTCTCCTCCCCTTTTTCCACTTGATTGATATGCCATTCTTCTCTTCATGACATCTCCCCTCCCTTAGACAAACCTTGTCCCAAGGTTTAAATGTGGAAAACTTCTCCTGAACCCAATCTACGTCTTCCCAGGTGGCTTCTTTTATTGTATGTCCTTCCATTTGAATTGACAACTGAGTCATGGCTTGGTTCATCTTTGAATCATTCATGTCAACAAAATCTTTTGTGGCTACCTGGTGTCCTCCCGAATTTGTCTCTCTATTGGTTTATCAGAGATGGCTACATCTTGTTCCCAAGGAAATGTTGAACACCGGGTGAATCTGAGCTTTTTCTGGCTGTTCTTATTTGTAAGATACTTCTCCAGTCTTTTGAATTACTCTATAGGGTCCATAGTATTTAGCAACTAATTTTTAATTTAGCCTTTTGAATACTGTCTACTGAGCATAGGGATACAATTTAAGGTACACCCAAGCTTTCTCATAAGAACTGGTCTATATTGTGTCTTTCTTTCGACAATTCTTCTATGGACGCAATGTTTGTTTGTTGATAAGGGCCCAATGCTAAGTGAGGTGGCTTGATTCTATTCAAGGCTTCGAATGGGGTCATTCTTATGGCTATGTGTAGTGTGGTATTGTACCACCATTCTGTTAGACTGATATATTTTCCATTTCTTAGATTGGTGTGGACCATACATCTAAGATATATTTCAAGGCATGGTTCAATCTTTCTGATTGGGAATGATAGGCATAACTCAAATGTAGATAATGTAGATAGGTTCCCATCAGCTTGAATAATTCTTGCCAAAATTCACTAGTAAAGATTTTATCACTGCAGTAATTATGCTTCGTAGCATTCTATGGAGCTTGTATACATTATCTATAAGAATAGTTTTTCCACAGTTGAAGCTGAGAAGAAATGGAAAAGAATAAGGAAATGCCCATATCTGTTAAACCTGTTCACCACCAGAAGTATGGCATTCTTGGTCCCCAAGTTTGGTAGTCATTCAATTAAATCCATTGTGATTACCATGAGTATTGAGGTCCTGGTAGGGGTTGCAACAATCCTAGGTAAGCTACATGCTCACCCTTACACCTCTGAGAAATATCACATTGGAAGACCTCTTGTTTGATTTCTTTCACCATTTCTGGCAAATAAAAATGATGTTTAGCCCTATGGATGCTAGTCTCTACCCCGGAATGTCCACCTTCTAGAGAAGAATGGATGACATTGATCAGCATCCTTCTGATATCACCTCAAGTGTTAACATATAGCCTAGACTTATATTTCAGTAGGCCATTTAAATATTGTCTGGTTTATGTTTGGATCAAGTAGCAAATATGCAACTTTATTGCTAGCTACATCATCACTTTTATAGCTATCACTTACTTATTGCATCTATATTGTAGCGATAGTGGTTATGGCTTTGCATTCAACTCCCATTTCTTCTCTCCTCGACAATGCATCAGCTACCACATTCTATGTCCTCTTTTATACTGTATTTCATAGATGAGTCCCAAGAGTTTTGTCAGCCACTTTTGCTGCAGTATTGTAGTTATTCTCTGTTCTAGTAAGTATTTTAGTGATTGATAGTATATCTTGATGATAAAATGATGCTCATCTATGTAGTGTCTCAATTTTCCTAGTGAAGTGAATAGTTCCTTTTCATATATTGACATCCTAAGATTTCTATTGCTAAAGATTTTACTTAATTAGGCTATGGGTTTTATGTTATGTATTAGCACTGTCCACAAGGCCTCCATAGCATGCATTTGTTTCAATAACAAAATGGTAATAAGAAATCACGTAAAGCCAACACGTGGGTTATACTCATAGCTGCTTTTAATTTCTGAAAAGCCTCTTTAGCTGCTTCAGTCCACTCAAAGTTGTCATTCTTCAACAATCTATTTAAGGGTTTGGCCATAGTTCCATAACCTTTCACAAATTTCCTATAATATCCAGTCAAGCCTAGGATTCCCTTAGCTATTTTACAATAGTTGGTTTAGGCCATTGCTGAATGGTAGCCACCTTCATAGGGTCTGTTGCTACTCCCTCTGCAGATATATGCCCCAAATTCTCAACTTTAGTCTGTCCAAAAGAGCACTTGCTTTCCTTAGCACACTAGTTCTTCCTCAATAGGTCAAGAACCACAATTAGGTGTTTACAATGGATTTTCAAGTCAGAACTGTAAACTAGGATATAATAAAAAAATACCAATACAAACTTTCTCAAGTGGTCTTTGAATACATCATTCATTAAACACTGGAAAGTAGTTAGGGTGTTGGTGAGTCTAAATGGCATGACTTTGAATTCATAAAGACCTTGATGAGTCTTAAATGCTGTTTTGGAAATGTCTTCCTCTGCTACCCTGATTTGGTGATAGCCAGCTCTCAAGTCAATATTGGAAAACCATTTGGAACTATTCAATTCATCAAGTAATTCATCAATCAGGGGTATAGGGTACTTATCTTTGATGGTAAGGTTAACTATCTGTAGTCTACACAAAATCTCCAAGTACCATCCTTATTTTTTACTAAGAGTACATGAGATGTATATTGGCTAGTGCTAGATTGTATAATCTACCCTCCCTCATTTCTTTCCCCATCCTTTCCACCTCAACTTTTTGTATAAAGGGACACCTATAAGGCCTAATTTTTAAGTGTTGAGTCACTTTCTTGAGTGGAATATGGTGATTATTGAACCTAATGGAAGAGGGTTATACTTTAGGTTTTGTAAATACATTAGCAAAATTCTCAATCATTGCCAATAACTCAGTAGAATTGGTTTCCTTTTTCCTCTCAGTCAATGAGTTTATCTGTGCCACAATCCCATAGGCTTGCTTTTGGAACCAATGCTTTAACTCAGAATTCTCCAATCATCTTAAAATCTTCTTGTATAGTTTCACCCTTCAATTCTTATTCTTCACTTCTACTAGTGAACTTAATACTACTTTTGTTGAAGTCAAACAATATAGGGCTAAATTGGGTTATCTAGTCCACACCAAACATCATGTCACTACCTTTTAATAAAAGCACCATTAACCTGTACTGTCCAAGTTTTGCATATTCCAAATGAGAAGGTCACATATAGCATTACTGATCAACTTCTCTCCACCTGCCACTTTCACTGTCACGGGTTTAATAGACTCCATTATGTAATTTAAGGTTTGGCCAAGCTGCTCATCAACAAAACTATGTGTCCCACTACCAATTAATATGGAGATCTTCCTTCTTTCAATACGGTGTGGAATTCTGATGGATTTAGTCTTGTTGTTGCCTGTGAGGGCTTGAAAAGAGATTTCCATTGTCTTCTTCCATCTCTTTTCCTTCTTGTTGCCCTTCTTCCTCTTGGAAGTCATGAGTTTGTTCTATCTCCCCTTCATCCACTAACATGAAATTCAACATCCTATTCTTACAAACGTACCCTGGAATGACTTCTCATCGCATTTATAACACAACCCCAAACTCCTCTTGGTTTGGAAACATGTGGGGATGATATTTTTGAATTTTATGGGTGTGATGGGGTTCTTTTGGCTTTGATCAGGTGGCTTAGGATTAGAATAAGGCCATTTGTTTTGAGCATATAATCTGGAGTTTTTGTGCAAGGCTATGATAGTGTTTAATTGAAAACGGCTACTTCAATTGCTTTAGTTATAGTTGAGGGTTTAATGATTTTAACCTTGGATTTAATTTCTTCCTTCAATCCACTAGTGAATATAGAGATGTATTATGATTCTGATAAATGGGGCAAGGAAATCATCACCTGAGATTACAATTCATCAAATTGTCTTGATATTCAACTATTGATTCCTTCTGCCTAATCTTGCTAAAGACCTCAATCACCTCATCTGTTGCTACAAACCCCAATTAGCATTAGAATGGCTAGAAATAAAACCATGAAACCATATGTCTACCTTCCCTTTCAAATACATCTCATAAAGGTACACCTTTTCAATTTTCCAAGATCTTATTTTCTGAATATCCTTCTTTCTCATCTGCAATTTATTTACAGGCCTTCTCTCTAATTTCCTTTTATGTTTTCATCACTGATTAAGTGATAACCATGGAAAGTCAGAATTCAAATCAAATTCAAATACCACTACTTATGACTCCCAATCAGATATGATCTCTACCTAAAATAGAACTCCAGCTGTTCCAGCCGTGTATCCCACCATGATTCTCTCTTAATTGTAACCGTTGTAAATTCCTTTAGTTTAGCCAAGTATATATCTATCATAATTATCAATCCCTACAATTTAGGGAATGCTATGTAATCTTTGTCAATATATATACTTGACTAGAATCACCACAATGGGTGTGGTCTTAAACCCAATATACTTGCCATCTACATTCTCCTTCATGGTATCAGAGCCATACGTCTAACGACTATACACATATATATTTTTTCTTCTCTCCATGGAAGCCATCAATTCCTCTTCTGGTGCTGTAGTTCCTTGCCATTCCGGGTTCATGTCTATCAAACTTGACAGAACCAACTATCCACTATGTCTTGCTCAAATTGTTCCGATTCTAAAAAGCAAAAATGTGATGGGATTTGTCAAAGGAACAAATCCTTGCCCACCATAATTCAAACGCAATATTGACGGTACCGTAACAACTGAAGTGGATCCTAGGTACGCTACCTGGAATCAACAGAACCAGATGATCCTTAGTTGGATCAACAACTCTCTTTCTCCAACTGTACTGTCTACAGTGGCTCGATTCACATCATCACAATCAGGTTCAGTGTCTTTTGGTAACTCTAGTCTTATGCCTTCACGTCCTCCATGTCAAATCTATAATCGCAGTGGGCACAGTGCCCTTGATTGCCATCAACGCATAAACCATGCGTATGAAGGCAGAATCCCAACTTAAAAACTTACGGCTATAGCTGCTATTGCCTCCTCCAACAGTCCATCAACTACATGGATTTCAGATTCTGGTGCCTCGAACCATATTACTTCTGATCTTACAAATTTGGCCATTCACAATGAATATCAGGGAAAAGATCATGTTGCTGTGGGTAATGGTGCAGGTTTGACTATCGCTCATACTGGCTTTAGTAAATTCACTTGCGGTTCCTCAACCTTTGCTTTGAAAAATATTTTGCATTGTCCTTCCATTGCTACTAATCTTTTGTCAATTTATCAACTCACACGGGATAATAACTGTTATTTTGTTTTTTATTCTGATTGTTTCTATGTGAAGGGTGTAAAGACGGGAAAGACGATTTTCCACAGGAAGAGTGAACATGGTCTCTATCCCTTTCGCATTCATACTCAAATCTCTAAAAAATCTGGTCGTCCATTTGCATTGGTTGGTGTTCGTGTTAGCATCCCAATTTGGCATTCTCGGTTGGGTCATCCTGCCAACAACACTTTGTCACATCTTATTTCAAATAAATGTCTTCTCATGCATGGTAATAATTCCATTCTATTTTGTAATTCATGTCCTTTGGGTAAAAGTACTAAGTTACCTTTTCAATTGTCGGATTCCATATCAAAATTTCCTTTGGAATTAATTCACTCAGATGTTTGGACTTCTCCTATTATTTCAATCAAAGGATCAAAATATTATGTTTTATTTGTGGATGATTTTTCACGATACTCATGGATCTTTCCAATGCAATATAAACATGAAGTGTTCGATATCTTCCTCAAATTTAAACTACATGTTGAAAATCTCTTTTTATCCAAAATAAAAATGTTTCAATCTGATGGTGGGAGTGAATACACAAAAAGAAAGCTTCAAAATTATTTGGCTCATAATGGTATTGGATTCCGCTCCTCTTGTCCAGGTCATCCCGAACAAAATGGGATCGTAGAAAGAAAAAATCGTCACATTGTTGACCACTGGGCTCACCCTTCTTGCCCATGCTCATATGTCATCAAATTATTGGGTAGATGCATTTCAAACTGCATTATACTTAATAAATCGTCTGCCAACTCGTGTTTTACAGTACCTCAGTCCATATGAAAAATTATTTCACAAATCTCCCTCATATGATACTCTTCGTGTATTTGGATGTGCATGTTTTCCTTATTTACGACCTTACAATACAAATAAATTACAATTTCGTTCCAAGCAGTGTGTTTTTTTGGGGTACTCTCTTAAACACCAAGGATCTGCTGTCTTGATCAAAGTACAGGTCGTATTTATTTGTACCGTCACGTTATTTTTGATGAGTTATCATTTCCATTCCAAGAGACCACTAACACTCTTTCTGCAGAAACGGCTACACCAGATTTTAAGTCATCACTAGAGATAGTTACTGAACCTTTGCCCCATATACCATCAACTTCTAATGACCTCCAAATATAACCATACCACCTCCAGACCCACCTACACAAAACTCACCTAATGTTCCTACTCCATCCATCATACCAAGTACAAATATCATCATCACTCCTTCTATCATTACCGAACCTACCCAACCAAACACTACTCCAATCCCCAATCCTATCATTACTGAAACTTCTCTCCCAACTACTAATCTCCACCCTATGGTTACTAGGAGTCGAGCTGGAATCTCTAAACCAAATTCAAAGTATGCATTGACTGTAACTTATTATCCCACAATCCCACTCTTCTAGAACCCACATGTTATACTCAAGCTGCAAAATATGATGAATGGTGTAAAGCAATGGGTGTTGAGTTTAATGCTTTGCAACAAAGTGGTACTTGGTCATTGGTACCACCTACTTTGGATATGAACATCCTACCTAACAAATGGGTGTTCAAAATCAAAAAGCATTTGAATGGCACTATTGAACGCTACAAGGCCCCACCTAGTGGCCAATGGATATCACCAACAAGAGGGCATTGATTATACAAAAACTTTTAGTCCGATTGTGAAGCATTCCACTATTCGCATTATACTTGCTTTAGCAGTTAATCACAAATGACCAATTCGACAATTGGATGTTCAAAATGCATTTCTGCATGGGATCTTATCAGAGAAAGTATATATGAGACAACCTTCGGGCTTCATTGATCCAAACTATCCCAACCATGTTTGTAAACTTCATAAGTCACTTTATGGTTTAAAACAAGTACCACGTCAATGGTTTACATGATTTTCTGATTATTTAGAGGAACTTGGGTTCTGTGAGTCCAAAGCAGATTATTCTTTATTCAAATTTCATAAGGGTAATTTGCTCATTATTCTGCTTATATATGTTGATGACATTTTAATTACAAGTACTAGCTCTTCCCATATTTTTAGTCTTATTCAGAACCTGGGCAGATTGTTCTCTATGAAAGATTTGGGACCACTACACTATTTCCTTGGTTTAGAGGCGGTATACAGCACAACTGGCTTGCATCTCACTCAAAACCAAATACACTATGGATTTATTGTTTCGCACAAAGTTTCAGGATGCCAATCTCTTCTCCTACTAATGCTGGTAAGAAACTCAGTCTCTATGATAGAGACCCTCTTTCGGATCCCACAGAATTTTGAAGTGTTGTTGGCGCCCTACAATACATGACACTGACTCGTCCAGATATATGCTTTGCTGTTAATCAAGTGTGTCAATTTCTATATCAACCAACAACACATCATTGGACTTCTGTGAAACGTATACTGCGTTATTTAAAGGACACTCCTGACCATGGGCTCTTCTAACAACCCGGCTCTTTGATGTTGGAAGCTTACTCTGATGCAGATTATGCAGGCTGTCCAGATGATCGTCACTCTACAGGTGGCTACTGTGTCTATCTTGGTCATAATCCCATCTCTTTGAGTGCCAAGAAACAGCATATTGTATCAAGATCAAGCACCGAAGATGAATACCATCAACTAGCCTACACTACAGCTGAACTCTCATGGATTAGATCCTTATTTAAAGAGTTAGGAGTATGTCTTTCAACTCCTCGCATTTGGTGTGACAATATCAACTCCATATCATTGGCATCGAACTCGGTCTTCCATGCTAGAACCAAACATTAGGAGGTTGACTATCATTATGTCCGTGACAAAGTGGTACGTAAGGAACTCGAGGTCTACTATATCTCCACTACAGATCAAGTCGCCAACATATTTACTAAAGGTCTTTCAACGTCTCGGTTCCTTCTATTAACAAACAAGCTTATGGTGCACTCGCGGCCCATCATCTTGCGGAGGTGTGATAACCACGGAAAGTCAGAATTCAAATCAAATTCAAATACCACCACTTATGACTCCCAATCAGATATGATCTCTACCTAAAATAGAACTCCAGCTGTTCCAGCCGTGTATCCCACCACGATTCTCTCTTAATTGTAACTGTTGTAAATTGCTTTAGTTTAGCCAAGTATATTTCTGTCATAATTATCAATCCCTACAATTTAGGGAATGCTATGTAATCTTTGTCAATATATATACTTGACTAGAATCACCACAATGGATATGGTCTTAAACCCAATATACTTGCCATCTATATTGTCCTTCATTAAGAAAGTGAATGGATTTTGAGTGGTGGTGATGTTGAAAGGTGGTGGCGACGTGATTGGATTTGGGTAGGGGTGATTGGTCGTGGGTAACAGGGTGGGGTTGGTGAGGAAATTAAACAATTTTTTTCCTTTGTTATATTTCTAATTGTTTTCTTTTATTTTGTTTTTTAATTTCTCTTTTTAATTATTTTAAGTGGAAAATACAGAGAGACGATTTTGCCCTTCTAAAAAGTGGACAAGTAAAGTTCAATCTCCGAACTTTTAGTCAATGGACGAATAATTAGACAGGAATAGTCCAAAGATCCTTACGCACCACATTTAATAAAAAGTTTGAAATTGTGGTGCTAAGATTATAAAATTTGAGACCTAGTGAATTTTTTTAAAAGATTTGAGACCCAGCTACAATTTTCTATTGCCACATTTTCTTACACCACTTTTAATTGTGTTAAAGATTTACAATCTTTGTTTATTATCATACTTATGTCTTCAATTTTTTTTCGTTGTAATTCCATTAATGAGCACATATTGTTATTAATGACGGTTTTCCGTTGACAAGGTTAATTAGGATGGCATAAAGATAGTTATTTGCTCATAATTTTAAATAAGCATAAAAACAACAAACACATAAGTGCGACATGATATTTGCTCCTCATTTCAAAGTACACTAACATATTATTTAGACAAAAAAAATTATTATGACTAGATGTGCTAATTAATAGAAAATTGATGAGAATAATGCGATAAATAAATGTGAGATCATGTAAACAATAAGTTTGTGGACCTTTAGTACAATTAAAAAATAGTAGAACAAAAGAAAGTGTGGTGACATTGTAACCACCCTTGATCGTTCTGTCACAACTATGTCTTCTTTCGTTTTTTATGAATTTGTTTGGATATTTAATGTATATTGTAGCAGATTTTGACAAGATGTACTGAGGACAATAAAATCTTGATAAATTAGTACTCAATAAATTGATAGTTGTGAT
Organism: Forsythia suspensa; assembly: GCA_023638005.1. Taxonomy (NCBI): domain Eukaryota; kingdom Viridiplantae; phylum Streptophyta; class Magnoliopsida; order Lamiales; family Oleaceae; genus Forsythia; species Forsythia suspensa. The sequence continues at coordinate 40,624,695 of CM042674.1, forward strand.
GAAATAACAACTTTTTTCGTTCCCAACTTAGGGTCAACGTGCGAAACTAATAATTCGATACATTTACAAAATAATATATCATAAAAGAATCTTCTTCATAGACCAACTTACTACGTAAATTAATATGCAACTAAATCCAAATGACATTTCTAGGAGGGCTTCGTAATATGTATAGAGGGTTGCTCGTTTCTTCTTGAAATTGATGTCTACTTGGAACTCATTTCTAACTTTTCATGAATATTGTTTATATAAAATAAAAAAAAAAAAAAAAAAAAACTGTTAGTTTGTAAAACGAAATATTTAAAATCTTTTGCAAAATAAGTGCTTGTTTGGCCGCGATTTAAATCTGCTAAAAAACTGTAGTTAAAAGTTAACAATTACTTATAACCACACGTTTATAGGACCTACAACTTTTTTACTTTTTCAAATATACATTTCATCAATATTTTATCAAAATTTGCTAAAATGCTCAATCAACAAGCTCTAAGAGTTATTTTATAGATTAATAATTTTATTAATCTATCAATTCATCAATAAATTAATAATCGTATGAAGTTCAGGAGAGATGGAGAAGGTAGTGTGAAGTTGAGAGCATGAACAATTTTGGAAGTATAATATTAGAGACTGCCAAGAGGAATTCGTCAAATATTAAGATTGATTGTGACTTGAGAAATCAATATCAAAGATGTAAAAAGTGATCATGATAAAGTTCAGACTATTTTAGTGAAAACGTCTATCGCTCCTCTCATTTTCGAATAATGTTTTTCAGTAATACTCTTTACGTATAGGTTAAATTTCTAAAGGTCTAATACTATATAATATTTAATAAATAAGTAGCGACAAGACTTCAATCCAGATCTTTTTCCTAGCTCAAATATTACGTTGAATTTCATCTAAAAACTTAAATTTTTAAATGATATAATTCAAAAGTTATTTCTCAAATTATTTAGAATTGTGTTTATAAAAACTTAGGTAACGCAGTTGACAAAGGAAAAAGGTTATTCGGTCAATTTCAAACACATAAGAGATTTAATCGAGCTAAACAATGAGGTCATACTAAAGTTGGAAATCCTACTAATGCTAAAATTTAAATCCCACACGTTAATGAGTTATATAAATTACAAAACTATCTTGTAACTCATGTATGATGTAAAATGCTATGAATGTAAGTTGTGAAATTGAATGAATGATCTAAGTGGAACGCAAAATCTTTGCCATGTTTTCTTATCTTTCTTTGTTATTAGTTATAAACCTAGATTATTTAAATTCAATTCAATTATAATATTAATTAAACAACTCGTGGACAGAATAAAGTCAGAATTGACGCGTTAGAATGAAAAATAATTTCAACTCGCACACGCAAGTTCAAACAGTGTTCGTTAATAGCAGTTTGTTAAGTGCATAAATTAATAAATTAAACTAGACACGAATACAAAAAGTAACGTGATAAACTCCGAAGGGAAACATCAACTAGCCCTCATGTCATGGGTGAATACACTAATAGTCTTGATAAATACAATAGTATCTTATTTTTGTAATTTCGCAAAATTAACAAAATAACAATCAAAAGAATATAGATCAACTCTCATTTGATGTTTTTTGTTTTGACTTGTTGATGAAATGGAATCAATCACACTGGTCCTGATTTTATTACCACTTTCTTATTGTAGTTGGCCACAACCACAACTTGGATTAAAAACCACCGTCATTAACTTCACGCTAAGTAGATTAATCAAAATATAGAATCGTTCCTTGAGCACCAATTTGTTTTTTACTCTTCAATGAGTTTGAAGAAAAATGTTTGCTTTGAAAATTAAACAATGAAGTTTCATGTCTTGTTCATCCTTCATGAATTAGGCTAGGAGAGAACTTGCAAAACAAGAACAATAATTGTTATTCCAAAAGTTTAATTCCTTATTGATTTTTACTCTTACTTATAGGTAAGTAATAATCAAATTAGAAATTATTTCTTACGTAAAGATCTGCAATAAAAATGTAAGAATATGAGTGTATAAGATACAAAAAGATTTCTTAGAATAGTAGATAGAAAGTATTTAAGAAAATCAAGATTGATTGACTAAAATCTTCCTAAACAAATCTAAGAAAATAAGAGATGGTACATCTCCTAAAATACACGAGCTGCATCTTTGTACCACAAAATCAGATCATATCATATAAGGAAACATAATAGAAAATCACAGTTCACATTTCTGGAAGTATTCTGTTTACCATCTCAACCAGTCAGAACTGGTACCAACATGTCTAGTCAGAACGTACACGCTTACCTCCACTTTCAACATTAAAAATCAGCAATATAATTTAAGTAAGCCAAATTAAAATAAATGTAAAAAAATGTGGCACTCATATTTTTTTAACAATCTTATTTTTGCTTCAATGTATAATACATATTCAACACCATATTCTAACCAATCGAGTTAACAAAAGTCAAGGTCTTTCTTTACTGGAGTAGATGTAAATGATTCTTGTCAAATTGGGGACAGTGCAATCACAACTATTGCTAAGGTAGTCTAATCGTCCATGCTGTGTGTTAATCATTTAATCAACACAGATAAATGAGCACCAATATTACACAACAAATAAGCACATAATAGTCAAACACTAAAATATACCATAAAAAGTGTTGTTCAAACACTACCAAGCACACACACATTAGTAGTATTAGTGTAATACATTTATCCATCAAACAATTAGGAGAAAATAGTTATAATGTGTCAGTTGGTGGGCGTTTTGGACTTCTTGGCACCAGAGACTGAAGACCCTCCACTTTGTTTGCGAGTGGGGACTAATGGAGGAACAAAAGGTTGATTTTCAATTTTCCCAGGCATAGGGTCAGAATTGGAGATCCCCTCTTCATGTTCAGGACTTGCAGTCTCCAGTCCATGTCCACCAGGGCATTCTAAATAGCCTGACATATTTGCTTGAAAGGCCATGCGGGCACGCTCATCCTCTTGGTATTGAATGGTCTCTAGAACTCTACGCAAGAATTTAAATTCATTAGTAAAACTTTGAGTAAGTGCTAAGATATGGGTTACCTGGTCCTTGACACTCCCTAACTGAGTCTCTAGTGCATCCAAACGAGAGGATTGGTCCATAGAGGACATCAAATGTCGAGGAACTCTGAAAATGGTATTTAGAGCATTATCCAGATTAGCAAAGTCATGCATGCCCAACATGGGTATATCAGTCTGTCAGTAGACATTGGTGGCATACCAATATGAGCTAGAAAACGATGGATTAACCCAGGATAGAGAATCATGTACTATTTTGCTTTCATTGGTCATTCATAAACAATTCTGTCAAATGTCATATTGGCCTAGTCAACATGAATCTGTATGCCTAGCTTGTACAAAAGTACTGTCCTTTCTCCATAAACATGAGACTGGTGTGCCAATGGACAACATTGTAAATTAAAATTTTGTGAAGCCCTTTGTACTTTAGAAGAAATTTGGAAGCAGTGAGTTCTCCTACATCTGGCCACGGTGCACCAGTCATCTCCATAACAATATCATCCTTTGTGAGTTCTTCTTCATTTGAGACAATCACCTTATCCATTTCCAACAAGTCACGCAGTGAGTTAGGACTGAAAGTGATGTACCTCCCTCACATAAACTTGAACAAGTCTGCGTTGGAACTGGGAGTAGGCAGTATCGGGTATGCAACTCTAGAGGGAGTAGATGGCATGTTCTTATTAGCTGGAATGGATGTGTAATCCCATTTCCAACATTCCCTTTTCCTTGGACATGTTGGTTTTTTTCCATTGTTGTACCTACACAGACCTTATACCAAGAATTTGAGATCAAGTGAAAGAGGAGAATTTGAACTTTGATAATGAAAGCAATAGATATTGTGAGCATATGTAAAAGGCAACTACAAAAAAAATGACTGATGATGGACAATTAAGAACATGTACGGGGTAGTTACCAAAATCTGCAAATGGTTAGTTAAGGACATGAAAACTTCTCTTAATTAGATTTTTCAAGTTTTAAAATTCATCTGTTTCATTTGAATTTTGAAAATCAGAATTTTCCTTAGATATATATCAACTAATTGAATTATTTTACAGTCAGAAATGAGCACAGATTCGATTTTTCAAAAATAGATCTAGGAACTTTTCTCAGTAGATACTTAATTTTAGTGTCAGGTTTAGACTATTAATTGAAAATCTAGAAAAAAAAAAACCCTACACAAGTCAATCACATAAAATCAATGAGAGCCTTTTGTAAGATATAAATAAATTTTTATTTTTGGACAAATTTCAGTGTCCATAAATTATATAATTATTCTGAAATATCAAAGTAAACAAGAATCTTCCAATCTGATGTACGCACATGTTCAAATTTAGTTATTTTGTCATATTATGATGTGAATGTGTGATAGGACATACTAGACCAGTCTATCATAATCCGTCCTAATAAACTAAATTGAATCTTGTCTAGTGGATAAGTATAGAGTGTATTTCAAACCAACCATCATCTAAGATTGTCTCTAAAAATATAAAATAAAAATATGTTCGTGCCAGGCATGAGTATATAAATTTTCTTTTGTGAACTCATTGTGCTCACCATCTTTTCAATTTTTTTATTTGTCAAAGCACAGAATTTTGAGTTTATGGAATTGACTTTCTCACAGTCATATGGGTAGCCCATTTCTACATAACGTATGTTCATTATCAAGGATGGCTACACACATCTTTGGTGATATATCTCTCCTCTAATGAACTTTCTTGTTAATTTTTGTACGTGCTTGCCTTATATTTTATGTGACGAACATAAAATTTTATTAATCACCGAGACTAATTAAATTTTCTTAACCCAATTTTTTTGCTTCATTTAATTTTGGGTTAGCTTTAGACAACGGGTTAAATTTAAGCACTAACAAAATTTAACATCTTCTCATCTCATTGTTTCAGTCAATTTAATTAGCTTAGTGTCGACCCTTTTTCTATCCATTTATTCTTCCACATTTAGACAAAAATTTGGTCCACCTAACTACTAGAAAAACACTCCCAAACAATCCCTTATGCCTTGCTAGATAACCACTCAAACAGTCCCTTATGCCTTGCTGGATGACCACCCAAAGACTCCCTTAATCCCTACTATAAGTTCACTCTAACATTTCCTAAAACCTAGTGAAAATCGCCCAGGTTGTCTCCCATTTCTTAGCCTATCTTCCTTCCACTTTCTGGACCTTCCAACCCACTTAATATGCAGTTAAACTGTCGTGAATTTCTATAGAAAAACCATCCCAAGCTACCCCAAAACCTAATAGAAAATATCCATCTTTCCCCCTTTAATCATCCCATTGTCTCCCTTTTTCAACACCAATTATCCACCTCTCCTTAAAGCTGAAAACTGCTCTCACTTGCCCATGTTTTCCCTCACCTTTCAACTACCCAAGAAGCTTATTTGTTCTCTCCTTTTTTCCACCAAAATTGGGCCAACAACTCTCCATCTCTCCTCCTTTAGTCCATATTTTGGCTTCCCAAATCACTCATCAACACCATTTATTTCAAATCACAAGTCCAATTTCTAGCAAGCAATTTTTCTAGCAAAAATTCTCATTCATTTTTCCTCTTTTCTATCTCACTTTGGATCACACAAATCTCTCCCAACTTCTTCTTTTGAATCTCCAAAATTAAAATCCAGCAGCCCCTCTTTTCTCTGTTATTCTCGGCCCAGCAACTGCTGTCCATACTCAAATTTTATCACAAATTTTCCTATTATTTCCTTATATTATTCAGCCTCCAACAGTAGGCACTCCATACCAGATTTTGGCCCCAACATTTTTTCTTTCTTCACTCTCCAATTCGACTAGCAAGATCCCTTATCCTTTCTTTTTTCGGCCAGTGATTTCTTCCTTCTCTGGCTTTTATATTCTGCACTGTTGGAATTTTGTGATCTCAAATAAACCCAGGACTATGATGATTAATTGGACATGTTATATCTTCTTAGGCTTTGAGCCGAGGATTGAAGACACTTGTTAGTCTATTCTACAATGTGTTAGCCAAAACTATATTGAAAGACTTTATGGGCCACTTGGAGGTTTTAATGAACATCTGGGACATTGCTTAGCAGCCCAATGTATTTGACCCACTTTAAAATGTGACAGCTATGTCTAGATTTTAATATATATATATATGATACCAGTTTGGACTTGAGCAGACATGAGTAAGTTTGAGTGGGGGATCACACATTTCTGAGAGATATTTGTCTTTGTTAGGGAACATTGTGTCAGGAAAATGAGAGAGAAACTGTTTGCATCAGAGATACTCAATACGATTGTTCATGATCAACACTTTGAGATTCCTTTGTTCGCTTGAAGGAAAACTTTGTATTCTTTCTTGAAAAGGAGTAAATAAAGAAAGAAATAATTGTTCTAAGAATCTTAAATCATTGTTTTGGAAAATGAATTCATGAAAGAATTCAATTGAACAACAGAACAAATTTAAAACGTCTATTGAATTATCCATTTGAAGAAAAAAACTTTAATACAATTCAAACTAAATTGACATAATTGGAATACAACTGAGCAAATACATACAAGATAGTAAAAGCTTCAGAGTAAAAGAAACAATATTGAAAAATACTGGAAAAACCCTCTACCTATTACAAGAAAATTACATCTTTAAATAGACTAAGGATGCATTGGATGCTTGAGGGAATCTGCTTTTCTTGATACGTCTGTCAACTTTTGTTGGCCGTCTTTAAATAATTCATCAAACTGTTCAACTTTTGACATTTTTTGAGAAAGGAATCTGTTTTCACTGTATCACTTTTGAAAAAGTTTTCAGCAACGTCACTGTAGATGATTGATTGACACTGCAGAAGATTGAAATCTTTGAAGATTTGAAATTTCACCAAATCCACAGTTTTTCCCTACATGATTGTAGGGTAGTGATAAATGGACAGGTTACATTTCAAAGAAATCGACATTCACACCGAGGCAATCATCCTCATTGAGATCAAATTCTAGATCAGATCCAACTTCAGAACCGAGTGTGGATCCCTCGCTTGTTTCAGCCTTTGCCATAGAAGCAGCTTTGTGAGCTAGGACAGCAAAGACCTCATGGTCAGAACATTGAGCCATTTGTGCCAAAAAAATTTATTTTTCTGACAAGAAATCACTTTGAGAAGAACCTAGAATTGCCTTTGATTTTAACTGCTAATTGATCCATGATTGAACCGCTTTAGAACATGCATTTGAATCATTGAATTTTTCCCACCATTTAACCTTACAACGGTGAAGGATTCTTTTGTGAGAGAATGGTTCATTTGAAACTGGGAGGACCTAAAAATCCCAACAGAATATCCAGGCAACTTTGAAGATTTTACAAAATTGGAAGAGGAGATTTTCATTTGGGAAAAGATTGATAGTGTTTGATTTGAAAAGATTGAAGCCTTCAGAAATGCGACTGGATATGATTTCTTTTGAGGTGCCAAAATAACACCATCAAGACTGGAACCAGATTGGAAATTTATAAGGACAATTTTGATCAAATAAGATAAACCAGGAATGACTTGAAGGAAAAAAATAAAAAACAATGTGCCAAGCTTTGATATAGTGAAGATATGAAAATTGAGACTTTTGACCATTTTTTAGGAAGAAGACTTTTGGTTCCCACGGTTCTTGTCCCCAATCAGAAAGAGAAAGAACCCGAAGGATTTTAATTTTTGAGAAATTGATCCAATGAACGTTTGGTTTATTTGGGGTATGTTTATTTGGGGTATGAGAAATGATGACGGACTTGGTAACTTTGAGAATGATTTCATACCACATTCTTGACTGGTGAATTGATTGAGGGATGAAGTAAAATTCATTGAGGACATGGTATTTTTGGTCGATGAAATTGAAGGGATCATCATCTTTGATGAAATGAGAGAAAATTCTTGAAAAGTATTCATCGAGGGAAGGGTATTTTGCCCATTCATCCTCAAAATCAGCGACATGGATGTTGGTGGGTTTGAAAACATGTTGAAATTTTTGGTTGTTTTGGTTGTTGATTTCTGGAAGCTTGCCTGATCCAGGGACAGTATCAGGTTTAAGGGCATTTTTATAATTTGCTGGGGTTTTGATTTGGGAAGGAAGGGTACTGAGAACGGTGAAAGGGTTTGTTGAACTAGAGGACTGTTTGGATTTTTGAGAAGACAAAATTTTTGAAGTGGAAGAGGAGCTTTCAAGGAGGTAATCCTTCGGAGTTCTTCCCTTTGGAAATGGGGGAACTGGTTTCTTGGATATTTTTCTCTTGTAAAAATTCTCTAGTAAGGTAGTCAGGAAGAGAGTTATTATCCCCTTTTATAAACTCAATTGAGAAATCAAAACAAGATAAGATTGCTTGCCACCTGGCAAATATTTGCTTTGAAACAAGATTCTTTACGTCTTTTTGTAAAACATCTTTTGATCCTTTGCAATTAGTTCTGACAAGAAAAGATTTATTGATAAGATCATCTTGAAACTTTGAAATACATAAAACAATAGATAAGCATTCTTTTTTGAAAGTAGAATAATTCTTTTGAGGACCAAGCCATATGCCTGAATGATAACGAACAAGCTGTTCTTTTTGTTGATCAATCGACTGTTTGAGAATACCACCATAACCAATGTCAGAGGCATCTATTTCAACAATAAGGAAGGCTTTTGGGTTAACAATATTCAGGCGTGGAAGGGACTTGACATTTTCTTTGACCAGCTTGACTGCATTGGTATGTTTATCAGACCATTCTGGGGGGACTTTCCTAAGTCTTTGATAAAGGGGTTTGCAAATTTGCCTAATGTTAGGGATGAAATCAGAAATATAATTGACACATCCTAAGAACCTTTGAAGGCTTGTTTTATCTAACATTTGATCAGAAAATTTTGATGCAAACTCAAGACTTCTTTTGATAGGGGTGATTGTTCCTCTATAAATTTCGTGATCTAGAAATTTAATCTTAGTTTGACAAAGGACAATCTTCTTTTCGAAAATAGCTAAACCATTTCTCTTTGCAATTGAGAAGAAAATTTGAAGATGTCTAAGGTGTTGTTCTATACTATTAGAATAGATAAGAACATCATCAATATAAACAATTGAAAAGTTTTGATATGGATTGAAAATATCATTCATAATCTTTTGAAATTCAGAAGGGGCGTTTTTGAGGCCGAAAGGCATGACGTTCCACTCATATTGTCCAAAGGGGACATTGAAGGCAATTTTGAACCTATCTTTTTCACTTATTTGTATTTGCCAGAATCCTGACTTGAGGTCGAATTTTGAAAAAATGACAGCATCAACTAATCTATTGAGGAGGTCTTTCTTTTGAGGCATAGGATACCTTATCCACTGAAGAACTTGATTGAGAGGTTTGTAATTGATGACAAGCCCAGGGACACCTCTTTCAATCTCACCATGAATATTGACGTAAAATGCGGTACAACTCGTAGGGAGACTTACTAAGCCTAATTAAACCCTTTTGAATAAGATCTTGAATTTCTTTAGTACAGGTGTCTAAAAGTTCTTTGTTCATTTGTATTATTCTAGATTTTGTTGGTATTTGCTTTTCATCAAAATTGGGAATATATGGAAGGGTAACAATATGTTTTTTTCTTTCCCAGAAAGCATTAGGAATGGAAGAACAGACTTCGGACCTAATGGCTTTATCGATCTTTTCAATTTGATCTTTGATATTTTTGATTTCTAATTGTTCAGTAATTCTTGTGAACCGAATATCGTCTTTAAGATATTTGATGTGTTGTTTTTTAAGATTAATATTATTAATGATGTTTGAAATGGAATGTTCTTTGATGAGATTAATATCTCTAATTGAGGGAGGATTAATGAATTCAAAGAATATTTCTTGATCGAGATATCTAGATTTTAATCCTCTTTCAGTGACGGAGATAGGATATAATTGGACTAAGAAAGGAGTTCCAAGGATAACTTCTTGGTCCAGATTTTTGACTAAATAGAAACTATTTTTGAGACAAACATTACCATTACAGACATGGGCTTTGGAAAGCTTATAATTGATATTGAGACTTTTACCTCTAGCACCATAAAGATTTTCAGTGATTTTTTTGAAATATATGGTTGGGACAAGACCTTCCCTGGTAGAATTTTGATCAGCTCCGGAATCAAGGAGGACTTTAGAATTGAATTTGAATTCTTTGTTAATAACAATAGTAGCATTAGTGTACCATTTTTGTAAACAGATCTGACTAATTATAATCATAGATTGATCTTCATAAGGAGGGCTTTGAATTTTTATAGGAGAATTGAATTTGAACGCTTCATTTTCAGAAGAAGACACGGAACTTGAAGGAGAAGAATTTAAAGGAGTTTAGATCTTTTCTTTTCCTTTTGATTTAATAACTGTGACATCAAACTTAAGTTGAGAGAGTTCTTTTTCAAGATTGGAGATTTGGTTTTTCATTTGATTAACCTCAAAACGTAAATCTTGACTAGAAGAGGCCTTACTTGATTTTTTGAATCTATCAAAGACTTCTTTAAGGTTGTAACTTCTAGGAGGGGGTTTGGACTCAACAGGGTTGAGACATTAATTGTATTTGTATCGCAGGTAAAATTGTCTTTGCAATTACAGATATCTTTTGAATTTGAAGACTGGGAAGAAGAATACGAGTTATTATCATAGTCAGAATCTTCCTGAATATGATAGATAATGTCTTCAGAGTCAGAAGAACTGGAAGAATTGATTAAGCAATTGATTTTTAAGATCCTTGTCAATTTGAATATTGTTAATCTTTTTTTTAAAAAGACATTTGTTAGCATAATGACCTTTCTTTTGACATTTCCAGCATGTAGCATCTTTGGGATCGTGAGATTTTTTTGAAGATTTACCCTTATCTTTGGAGCTATCATGCTTTCTTTTATACTTGTTATATTTATAGTATCGATTAGGATTTTTATTTTTCTTGTAATATTCAGGAGAGGGATTCTTATGGAATTTTTTTATTTTTGAAAGGTTTTTTGTGTTTTTTGAAACTTTTAGAAGGAGGAGGATGGATACGTTCGTATCCATATTATTCACAGAAGGAACCAAGTTCTTTACGACCTTCAGTTCTTTCAGATTTGAGTTTTGCTTTGAGCTTGAGATCATTGCAGAGGGATAAGCCCTCTTTATTGATGAAACCAATGATTTGACCATATGTGAGAGAGTCATATGGTAGAGTAGTGTATTTATCTTTGATTGCTTCACGAACTCTTTCAGCAAAGAGTTTAGGAAGACCAGCAATAAACATTTCTTTCCAAAAGGCATAATTGCAGTCATCGCGAAGCATGACTTTTTGGAGGAAGATATCTTTATACCATCTGAAATCTTGTAATTTGGGACAAGATAAATTCATGAGAGAATCAGAGGCTCTTTCCATGAAGGAAGAAGGTTCTCCGATGAAATGTTTGAGGATGGTGAAGAGTAAGGTATTCACAGCATCTTGTTTGGATGGGTCGAGAGGATTATCTCCTTCGATTTTGACAGCTTGAAGGATATTGGTACGATTGGCTAAAGAGAGGTAGTTGTACCCCCAATTTTTTAATTGACCGACAAACCCATTAGCAATGTTGGTTGCAGCCTCTTTGTCAGAATTTCCTCTGCCACCATAGGCAGCAGCAGCCATAGTCATTTCGCCAACAAGATGAAGGATTTGATGCTCAGTCATACCATCGATATCCCAAGCAACAACTTCATTACCAAAAAAGGTAATTTTAGGTTGTCTTGGCTCTTCATGGAGCATGTCAGGGTAGGTAGGACGAGGGTAGAAATGAGGAAAATTTTGATTGGTATTTTTAAATTTATTGATATGTAGCTCTTCGAATTGTACTTGTATTTCTAGAATGGAATCAATAACATTGATCTTGTTTGATGATTCTTTATTCTGAAGATGTTTGATGATTTCTCTTAAAACATCAGAGAAACCAGAAGTGGAACCAAATTGAACTTTTTCTTCATTGGGTTTGAAAAGAGTTTTGGAAGTAAGATTGGGCTTTATCTCAGGAATTTGAGCTTTACCTTTTCCTTTATCCTTTTCGGAAGGTTCAATTTTGATAGGCTGATCAATTTGATTTAATTGAGTTGTGACACAATGAAGAAGAATGTTTGTATAATTATTTTATTGTTGTAGATTTTTAATATCTTTGACAGTTGGGTTTTCATTTTCATTTTTATCCGATATTTGTTTAAGAGGAGAAACAAGGACTTTGATATCTCCTTTTGGGACAACAATTTCCTCAAAAGGGGGATGAACCGATTGGAAAGAATTCCCACAGGGGGTTTTCCAGACTTTGGTCTTATCATGGGCAGTATTGATAGTACGTTTGGGTTTTTCACCAAAGGTTTTAAGATAACACCATTCATAGAAACTAATATCTTCTGGATAGGAATAAAATTCTTCCCAGAACATGTTAATTTCCTTTTTTGAAAAGAGACTGTTAAAATCTTTCCTGAAAGCTCTTACTTGAGGGGTTTTGTCTTTTTTGAATTCCCATTTTCTATCAATTGTTGAAGAGATAACATTTAATTGATTTCTTTGAGATCTCATGTCTGAAAAAGTAGGAGATTCGGAACCACGATGGGTCAAATCTTCTTCTTCCTCAGAATAATGAGTTTTGGGGATGTTAGGTATAAAATCAACACCTTTGAACTTTTCATTTGAGGGTTGTTTTTCAGCTTGTTTGAAAGTTTGAAAAGGTTCAGAACGAGAAGAACAGAATGAAGAACGAGCTGTAGAAGAAAAAAGGACAAATTGAATTTGCACACTTCCATCAGGCAGCTCATTGATTTCCTTGAGCTTTGTTCTAGGAATTTTCCTTATTGGAGTCTGTTCATTTTCAAAGGTCCAAAGGGGATTTCTAGTTACTTCGTCCCAAGCAAGACTTCTTGGGATAGCAACATTTGAATGTAACGGATTGACCTCGATAAGAAGAGTTTCGTTTTTTGGAGAAGACCTAAGAGCTTTAGGACTCATGTTTGTACTCATGACTTTGTAATATATATATTATACCATATATAAAATATGTTATATACATATATAAATGGTTCATTTGGTTGTCAGTATAAACCCTACGAAGTCATCCCCAATTGCAAATTAGTTTCAGTGACCAATTCTTATCAGCAGCAACCAAAATCAGAGAACTTTCTTCTTTCTTGGTGAATAGAAACAACTGCTACCTCTCATCCTTTTTTCTTAGTAAAATCAATTCCAATCTTCTCTATTGTCCTTCATATATTGTGGAGTTGGACAGTTTAATATGAGCCACTTATAGTTCTTGCAATATATTATCGATCCGATGAAACTATTTTTTCAACAAGTGGCATCAGAGCCTCGGTGGCTTCCGTATTAAAAGAAAATTATTTTAGGTTGTCGGATCAACAAAGAAAATGAATATGCTCCATCTGTCTGTCTATTTTTCACCTAGATGAACGGGTAACATATTCTGGTCCTGACGTCAAGGCAGATCTGACTAATCGACGCGTAGAGCACCAGAGGTAGAATGTGGACAAGGACTACAGATTGCTTCAGTTGGCATGCAGGGGAGAGTGTGGTGGTATTTCGATGAGTGGTTGGCGACGTTGTGATCCTCTTGCTATTTATGACATGTGGTGGTGGTTAATTTCGTTTTATTTCAACCTATGTAGTTGATGTTGTTGCTATAATTTGTCGATCTATTTTGCATCTCTCTTAATTATTACGGACCATTAAATTGGTCTGGTCTAGTAAATTGGCTTATCTCTTTTACATTTTTGTACTAGCAGGTCATCGTGTGTGGTGGCCATTAGGTTTTGGAATTACCGTGTTGGGTAACCATTGCTTGTTGCTAGAATCTTGGATTTATTTGTCCATTAACTGTGATATCATTGTTGCTTGGTTTTTTGACTAGTTGTGATATTATTTTTGTTGCATTTTAATTCTGTGAGAATTATCACCTGGATTTACTCGTGTCTATCATTCTCTTGATCAGAGATGGTGAGCCTCACAAAACCCTAGAAATCTAGAACGATGTAATTTGTGGCATTTGGACTTATTTTGCCTGATTATTTTTTGAGGATTGTTTTGCTATGTATTATTTGTTAAGATGACCATTCATCATTTTTATTTAGGTGTCTTTAAAGGAAATGGTGATTTTCTATTTGGCAACAAAAAAAGGTATTTTGGTACAACAAAAAGTTTCAAAAGCCATTGATAATTCATTTTCTACTACCATAAGTGAGAAACAAAAAAAGGAATTCGATGAACTTGCATACACCTCTATTATCTTACATTTCTCTGATTCTGTTTTGCGTAAAGTTGGTAAACATTATTACCTAGGCTTTACCCGTGTCTATCATTACCTTGATATGAGATCGCGAGTCTCACGAAACCCTGATAATCTACAATGGTGTATTTTGTGGCCTTAGGACTTATTCTGTGTGATTATTTTTTGAGAATTCTTTTGCTGTGTCTTATTTGTTTAGATAACCATGCATTATTTTAACTTAGGTGTCTTTAATAGAAATGGTGATTTTTCTATTTGGCAACAAAATATGAAAGGTATTCTAGTACAACAAAAAGTTTCAAAAGCCATTGATAATTCATTTTCTGCTACCATAAGTGAGGAACAAAAAAGGAATTCGATGAACTTGCATGCACCTCTATTATCTTGCATTTATCTGATTCTGTTTTGTGTAAAGTTGGTAAACATGATTCCATTGAAAGCCTTTGGAAAAATTAGGAAGAACTTTATTTGTCGCAGTCCGCTCCCAAAAAACTTTTCTTACTTGAAAGTTTCTTTAGACTGTGTTTGATTGCAAGCAAGGAAAATGGGTGGAAAGAAAAGATATTCCAGGGAAATGATTTGCTGAGAAAATATTTTCCTGGCAATTGTAAATGTAGTGTGTTTGATTGGATTAAAATTCGTCCAAGAAAATGTTGTCATTTTCTATCTTTTGGTGTTTGATTATCTTTATTTTCCATGGAAAATGTAGTTTTTTCCAACTTTTGTTGTTTGATAGCCACTATTTTCTAGGGAAATTTATCTCATTTGCCATGACAAATCTTGGGGAGAAAAATTGAATGTTTACTATTTGCAATTTTTAAATTATAATTTACCCTTTTTTATCCACTTTTCAACCATACATTTTATATAATCCACCACTTTTACAAATTTTGAAGATAGTCCATTGTACGTTGAAATCCCACAAGCATATGGGTTCATTCAAAAGTACTAAGTAAAAGTGAGTGAAATAGTAGTATTCCCACGAGGCCTATCATTTGTAATAATTATGTAATAATGAAATAAATTCGATCAAATTTTAATAAACACAATGAACTAACTTAGCTAACTACATTAAATTTGATTTAATGATTTCAAGCAAAAATATAATTAGACAAAATATGGTAGGAATCTGACTCCACCATTTATATTCATTTTAATCTCTGAATTCACACTTCCCAATCCAAATTAGACTTTCTATTGACAATCGACAATCCAAACTTATCTAAAATAATCTCTTTCGCATTACTTTATATACCTATCTACATTCCCATGAGGTTGAGAGTCTCACAAAGGTAAACATACACATTATTGACTTGTACCAAAGCGTAGATACAATGCACAAACTGGCTAGTGATCAATCAGAAATCATCTTGAGTTGGCAAATTGTTGACTTTCTTACACAAGGGATGATTTGAAATTTTGTATTTTTGTTTTTTGTTAACATAAAGCATTGAACTGATTAGAATTCAAACATCACTACCCAATTTACATGTAATTACTAGATACCGAAGATCCACCCAGACCAAAAAAAACAACGAAAACGTCCCAATCGTTGGAGAGGCGGCGGTGGGTAGAGACTGAAATAGTCGAACAGCTGTGTCATCTGTGCGGATAACGCATCGTGCTCCCATCTGAATCTCCCAATTCTGTGCTTCGAGTTCTACCTGCGAGGCACGCCATTGAAGAAGCTCATGAAAAATAGATGCCAATGTTGGTTCAGTGACTGTTTCATGGAGGTCCTCGGCCATTTGATCATCCTGAGCAGGCTCAGTTTCATCAGGTAAATTACCCTAGCCACCAATGGGACCCTGTGTGCTTCGCTCAAGGTTGCGAGTCATGTGTACTTCAGAGCTACGTATCCCAATTCGATCTATCTGTATTGTACGCTTCACTCGGGTGATTTTATAGGAGAGGTCAATGTCGTACAGTTCACAAAGCCCTGTAATTAGTGATGGGAACGCCAAACATCTTCGGTTGTTTCGAATATGCCAGACATTGCAGAATATATAGTTATCAATATTGATGGTCTTAGTCTGGAGCCAGTGAAGTAGGCGTGCTCGCTCCATAGTTACCGTAGAAGTATGTGTAAGTAGGGAGAAGGTTGGCGCTCACCATTTTGTCCAATGTGCGTACTTGAGGTAAAAGACATTTATAGTGTAATGTGCTGCTTCCATCAGGCCAATGATTAATTCCCTAACAATTGGAGGCGACTACTTCATGAAGATTAGCAGTGGCTACTTGAAAAATATCAATCTCCGTGTCGTCAAGTCCATAGTAGCGAAGAATGGCTAAGGGAGAGAATGGAATATATTGCCCTCGCATATAGACTTGCCGATACTTAGGATGCTCGGGGTTGTCGATGTTATCATGAATATTGGCGTAGAATTCTTTGACGATTTCTACATAGGCAACATGCGGATTGGCTACAAATGTTTCCTACTGATTCCTCGTAATAACTTGACTGAGCAATTCATTTGCAAAATCCGATGATAACACCCTTCGCTCCGGTATAATATTTTGTATGCTTGTGTCGTTCTTGTAGACCATTCAAGCTGCCTCTGTCTCAAATTTATTGTCGTCATAAGTGACGGGTTGTTTGGAAGTCTTCTTTGATGAAGCCTTTCTCTTTTCCGATCTCGGTCCCCCAACTTGAGTTGGTTTCTTTGATCTCGGCATTGTATCTATCCATTTTAGAAGAGAAAAACACATATGGTTAAAATCAACACGAATTCCCTCAGCAAATTAGGCATGCAAAGTGGTTAAGCAACGTGGACGGGGGTGGATGCTGTGTGTGTAGCATCTGGTGCTCTGTAAAGAGTGGCATTGTCGTGAAAAATCATGTAGACCAATTACGCATTTGAGTTATTGTGGTAAGGACAGAAGAAAAGTGAAACATGTGGGTGAATCATTTTATCAAACACTTGGTGGGCGTATGCTACAACTAGTTAAGGAAAACAACTTGGAAAAGGCACTAAACCCAAAAAAAATTGAATCAAAAAGCAAACCAACCAAAATCAATCATTCAAACCAAGAACAAATCATTACCCAACCTCCTCAAACAAAGAAAAAACCAAAAGCATAGCACAAGAATTGGAGAAATGTTGGAGACAAGTTAGCTATTTTACCTTGCGTTGTAATGAGGGAGGAGAGACTTGACGTAGAACAACAGATGGGAATGAAATTAATCCTTCACTTGATTAGGTCTTGATGTACAACTTGTTTCTTTATGATGTGGGAGGAGAATAAAGATTGTTTCTTTAGAAAAATGAATGTGGAAATGGAATACCAGTGGGGTTTTAAACCCCACGGGCTTACTCCGCTCGAGCGAAATAAGTGTCCGCCGAGCGATCGAAAGCCCTTTGGGCGCGTCTGTCCCCTCGAAGCGGATGAATGCCCCAAAGGGGCTTTCCATGTCCACTCGAACGGACATTTGGGGCTTTCCTTGTCTGCTCGAGCGGACTGAAAGACCCTTTTTGGGGCTTTCAATGTCCACTCCAGCGGACTAAACGCCCTTTGGGGCTGCGGACAATATTCGTTCCCATGGGGCGAATATGTCCCGTCGAACGGACATATTCGCATTGTCGTTGACATTTTTTGAACAAGTACGACATTAGACATAATGCCATATACGTGTGAAATAGACCCAAATGAATCAACTTCAAATCATTTCCATGCAAGTCCTACACATAAGAATAAATTTCCAACTTGAATGGATTTTAAATATTATACCAAATCATAAATGATACTCCAACACCAACGGATGGAGGTACAAGACAATATTCCAGCACACAAGAAAATGTTCCATCTTAACAAAAGGGATCCCACCCATATTTCTTGCATTTGGACACCGTTTTCTACCAAAATACAACACAACTTGCTACACGTATATTACAAAAATTATATATGCTTCTTCCAAAACCAGCCCCAACCTCATTTAGACGGACCAACGTTTTGCCACGAACACATGACACAAAATACAAGTATCCCACAAGTCGGAGGTCACCTACAACATACTAGTGATTACATATGTACGACATACAGAAAGTGTAATCTACGGCAATGGAGGCGGATCACGACCAAGCTGCTCAAACACCAAAGCACGCATGATTGTTGAATTTGTTAAGCTCATAAACACCTTCGCCAAATCACCGTCCGATCGAAATGCTTTCATGACTTTCATGATGTCAACCAAGTCTAGGTCCATTGCTTCTAGCTTTTCGGTAATCAATTGCCAATTGACGTGATTCAGTGTATCCAGTGTTGCTTGCATGTGTATAGCGTCGGCAATTTTTTTTTATGACTCCGCTATTAATGCTAAGGACCAATGACTGTTATCATCATGGGGTTTTGTGCGTTTACACCGACCTCTGCTGGTTTCTTCTTGACATGTCTCTTACGCGGGGGAGTTGGGCTTGGATCAGTGTCCTCAGTTGGAGTGTCAAACTCGTTAACACTTTCATCAACTGAAATAGAAAAAATACAAAATAATCGACTGCAAGTATAGTACAGTACAAATAACATATATATTTATGTGTTACATAATCGAACTAACTTGCATAGGCGAGAAATTGTCAAAGCCCGATACTGCCCAATCTCTAGTAGCTGTATCGTTTCCAAAGATACACTCCACATCGTCATATCGACGACACAGTTTGGTCCTCCATTTTCCAAAATTAGGATTTTCCTACCAAAATATAGAAAATGATCATAGTTTTGACCACTAAAGTGTAGGAAGACTATGGAAGTAATAGCTAAAATGTAATGAGGACAAATTATACCTTCACAAGATCTTCCCAAGCAAGTGAATCGGCAGTGATTCGTCCTGTTTTAGCATCCCACCCAAAGCCACTAATACTTAATAGCTGGCTTACTTCAGCATATTCTCTCTTTAGAGTCTTCAATCGCACCCAACATTCTTGTCTGACACGATTATCCCGCACCCGTGTTTCACGCTTTTAATTGCTTTCGATATTTGAAATGATGTGAAGCCATTGTCACTTCCTTTGTGATCGGCCAACACTTGATTAACTAGGGCGATAATCATGAACCCATCCATGTCATCATTCCAACGTACCTGACGAATCTTAGTACTATGATCAACCTGGGTACTGTTTGTATAATTGTTATCCATGGTTGATGCGGTTATTGGTCTTGGAACTTGGAATGGGGCTGCAGTGTTATGTCGATAATGCGCCATCAAATCTAGCTACAAAAAAAGTAAGACCAGAAATGAATATCAAACCTGCAAGCACAAGTTATGTGGTTTCCAAAGTGCAAAGGCAACAATATGCAAAAATATACAATTCGACATATGTACAAGTTTGATGTTCCAAATGGTTACGCTTTAATGATATTCGTTAAGTTACACACTAGAATAATAGCACCATGAACTATGCCAATAGCTGCTTAGTACAGAGATAGAACGTATTCTGAATTGAAGTACAAGCTAGAATGTTTGTACCATTACATAAGATTAAAGTACAGAAAAAAGAATACAACGGTTTAATCAAATTCAATTTCAGTGTTAGCATTGGGAGTATGATGAACCCACATTGATTGAGCCATTGCATTCCTATTATTCGACTACGTTGCGTCAACAGTAAAAGATATATGAACATTTATTGTCGCTTCTTCCAGCACATCAGCATGAGTAGAGTTAATCTCATCATCGCTGCTATCGATGTCCTCCTCACACACATCCTCTGCATCATCAATCCATAGGAAGTTGTGAATAGCACAACAAGCAAGGACTATCTTCGCTTGTGTACTAATGTCATGAAAGGGTTGATGCCTCAAATAAGCAAATCTTTTCTTAAGCAGACCTATTGTCCTCTCGACCGCATTGCGTAGAGATAAATGTCAAAAATTGAATAGCTCCTTACTATTTTGAGGGCGCTGACCCTCGATATCTCTACGATGATAACGAGTTCGACGATAAGGTGAAAGAAATCCAGAACCAAGGAGAATCCAGCGTCAGCAAGGTAGTACTTACCTATGAAACATTTATATTTAGCATTTGTGCTAACAATTAAAATTCATAATAAAAAAGCTACGAAACTACTAACCCACAGGAATTGTTAGCTTATGTCCTTGGCGTAGTATTGCGCTTCTTAACAACCTACCATCATGTGCCGATCCCTCCTAACCGGTGAGTACATATGTAAATTTCATATCAAAGGTGCAAGCCACTAAGACATTTTGAGAAATGACTTGCTTCCTATTGTGGTATCTAGCTTGATCCTCTACAGGGACATTTGCAGCAATGTGTGTACCGTCTATAGCCCCTACAGTATCCTACAATAAAAAATGGAAGTATGTGAAAGTTTGTACAATATGTGCTTCCTAAAATATATAATGAAGTAGTTATGAAGACCTTACCTAGAAAAACGAGTACCACAGCTTTATATTATTCTTCTCGTATGATGAGTTATTGATAGTGGCATTGGTCACAACTTCTCTATACAGCCCTAGACAAGCATGCAAAACCCTATGGAAATAATAGCTCACTATTTGTCTAGATCTAAAGAAAGTAAAACTTTCAGCACAAGTACGTTGGTCGTACCCGACGGTGTTGAGGAAAATAACCACTTGTGCCTCAACTCGGACTGATTTACTATCAACCAATCCGAAGGTTCGTAGACGAGCACATAAGCTTTGGAACGGATCTATTTTCATCCTAAGAAGGTCACGACATATTCTGTCACTCGTACCAAACATTCGTGTCAAGGTCATTTGTTTCTCAATTTTTCAATTTCTATGAGGAGCCCTAGGAAGATGTCGGGCACGACGTCTAATACCGTCATATATTACAATTGCTTGGATGACCATGGTCTAAAATAAGCCCACGCGTTGTATTTGGTGCCGACGTTGCCTCATTTGTGTATCTATGGGACTCTACTACCACGTATTATTACATACGTAAATCAAACATAGACAAATTTGCGTAGACATTATATAATATTATAAAGTGATTCACAAACCCTACACCTCGGTAGTGATTTACAACCTTAGTAGCAATGGCCTGGAGCTCATAACAAAAAAGCACACAAGGTGTAGATTTTAATTACATACATGAAGGAAACACGAATACAGTTTGAGAAATCAATAACTCAATAGTTGTGGTATCTAATTCATACGATCAATACCTGCGTACATTAAGTTTAGACGAGATCATTAAGTAACATATTATGTAATCCATTACAAATTATGTGTGGACGGTCATAATCTCGGTGAGTTTTGTATTGAGAATTTGCCTAAACAAAATGGGACTTGATTTACAAAATGTAAAGGTTTTGGAATACGGTCTCCGAACTTTCTTCTTTCCATGTTCATTTTGAAATTGGTTCTATTGCTTTGGCATCCATCTCATACGGTAGTTTGTCTTCAAGTACAACAATTGGAGAAGGCTAGAGTGTGTGAAGTTGATCCACATATAATGCACAAAGTTGCATTAACTATGTTTCACATGGCATAAGTGCCAAGTATAAGTACATAATATAAGTACATTTTCACTTTTACATTTACACTACACATCTCCACTCACTCATTATATGATTTCTAGTGAGGAATAGATTTCATTATTTTTGTTTCTTCCATTTAACTCAAGTACAATATTCATCTCACTTTATGTAAGCCTCACGAAATTAATAGAGAAATTAGTGAAGGAAAATCAGGTTTGTCAATAACAAAATACAAAGTGGTGTGGAGCTTGTATATGTTAATCATTTGTCTCGCATTTCAACTTATTGGAATGATGAAGAAGTGATGATTTGAGCCAAGCAGCTGAGATTGGCCAAGAAATTAGGGCACGAGCAGTAAAATTGGCTGATGCAATCTTTGAGCTCCTGCTACTGCAATTTCCAAATGGGTACTGAGTTGAGCGAAATAAGGGAACGAGGAAGACAATGGGTGCTACGATTTTCGAGCTGGGGAGAAGAGGCTGTGATTTCTCTGCTGCGAAGTGAAATGGGCGGGCTTCTCAAATGAAACAGCCGTGATAAATTTTCCCAGGAAAATTGATTCTTCTATCCACCAAAGAAAATATTTTCTTGTTTTGTAAGGAAAACACCATTACGTGCAGGAAAATGGGAAAAAATTTTACTTGAAAAATTTTGTCAATCAAACAGAGCCAAAGCTGGAAAATTGTCATTTTCTATGGAAAAAATAGGCAATCAAACACAGCCTTAGTTTCAAAATTCACCCCTCTAAGGATTTGGATGACAATCTTGATATAAATTATTCAAGATATTACAAATTGTGATGAAATTGTTTCTGAAGAATATAAAGCTATAATTCTTTTCAATGTTATTCCTGATATGTATAAGAAGGTCAAGAATATAATCAAATATGAGAGGGAGAACCTTACACCCGAAATTGTCATTGATTCCTTAAAGAGTAATGAGAGAGAGAGAGAGATGAAAGCTAGAAAAAATGAGAAAAAAAATAGAGAGATTCACCTAATGAGGATTAGGTTTCAAAATAGGGGTATAGAGAGGCCAAACATTAGTGGCAAGAAGAAGGATATAGGTAGGTTACGGGGAAAGGCGAAAGGAATGAAATGTTACGGATGTGAAAAAATATGACATTTCATAAGTGGTTGTTAAAGAGAAAAACAAACAGATAGATCAAAGAGAGATAAATATAGTGACCTCTAGTGATGAATCTGGTGAGGTTTACATGCTTTTAAAAGCTGAACCATTTGAAATCAACCTATCTATGAAATCCCATATACATGAGTAGAATGTTGACTCTGGTGCATTTTTTTATGCCACGTCTAATAAACATTAGTTTGATTATTTGCATGAGTCTGATCACGAACATGTAGTTACAAGGGGTAGAGTTGTTTATAAAATCACTAGTGTTGGTAATTGACTATTAAATTTGATAGTAGCTTTGTGCATACATAAAGGAAATTTAGACATGTTCTACATATTGGTAGAAATCTGATTTGTATTGGAGAGTTAGAGAGTACGGGTTTCACTGGTAGGTTTGGTGATGGCATGATTAGAATATGTATAGGTGCACTTAGAGCTTTTAAATCTACTAGGAGAAATGGCATATATATATTACTCATGCTAAAGTGATGAGTGGTCTAAATTCTACTATCTCTTCCATTGACACTGATCACACACAAAACTGGTACAATAGGTTAGCTAACGTTAGTGTTAACGGACTTAAGTTCCTTAACGACAAGAGTGTGTTTAGTAAGGATAAGGTATCTCACATCTCATTATGTGATCATTGTGTGCTTGACAAATATCGTAAGATGTCATTTTCATCTAGCACACATAAGATATCTAAAGTGGTAGAATACATTTATACTGATTTGTAGGGTCCCGGGAGCAATTCTAGTTTTGGTGGCAACAAATATTTCTTGTCTATTATTGATGATTTTTTCAGACGTGAGTGGGTTTATTTTCTAAAAGATAAATCTAAGACTTTCATAAAATTTAAAAATTGGAAAGTGTAGGTGGAGAATCGAACAGAGAAAAAACCAAAATATTTGAGAACCGATAATGGTCTCAAGTTCTGCAATGCGAATTTTGATAATTTGTGTAATAATTGTGGCATTACTAGACATAAAATTGTTCCTTATACTCTCCAGTAGAATGTTGTTACTGAAATAATGAATCGTAATTTACTTGATATAGTTAGGTGCATGATGTTGAGTTCTGGTGTGCCTAAATGTTTTTGGGGTAAAGCTGTTATGACAGCTTGCTATCTGACTAATATAACTCCTTCTATTGTTTTAAATTGTGATACACCGTATAAAAATGGTATGGTAAATGTGCTGATTATTTCATGCTTAGGGCTTTTGGTTGTGCTGCTTTTTCTCATTAAGTGAGGAAAAACTAGATCTCAAAACGAGGAAATATGATTTTTAGGATACCCAGAGCATGTTATAGGTTATGGGATAGGAGCAAAAAAGTGTGAAAATCATCATTAGTTGGGACTCATTTTTAATGAGTCAAATATGCCATGCATAGAGAGTGAAAAACAGTAAAAAAAAAAAAAAAAAAAAAACTATTAGAGAAGAGTCCTTAGTTGAGATGGAAAAATTCAATACCCACATCCTCATCATCTCGAGTGAGGTGGAGAGTGACATACATCAAAATCAGCAAAATATAGATGTAGAAGATAACGAAGATGTGATAGAGGACAACCTCGTTGACCAAAACCCTCTAGCTTATTCTCTCAAGACCGCATAGAAAATCCCAAAGACTGTCCGACTTCACCATAGCCTATGCTAGTTATCAAGAACTATTTGATAAGGAGCCAAATACTTATGAGGAGGTTATAAAGAGTAAGAAGTCCGTAGAATGGTTTAGTGCCATAAGAGAAGAGATGAGTTTTTTGTTAAGAATCAAACTTGGGATTTAGTTCGTAAACCTAAGGACAAATCCATAGTGGGATGCAATTGGGTTTATAAGGTAAAAGAGGGAACCACTAAGAGTGAGCATGTGAGATACGAGGCAAGGTTAGTAGTCAACGGACAGTGGTATAAAATGTTTGATTCATATGTTCTTTATATTAGTTTCAAGAGGAACGAGTTTGATAATTGCTTTAGTCTCCACTTTAACATGATGCATCAGAGCATAGAGAAGCTAGAACTCTTAAACCATCTTTCAAGCTTCAAGCTTTGGTCTCTGCTTCAGCATAATGCCTCGGAGCGTAGAGAAGCTATGAGCTCTCGAGCCATCTATAAAGTTTCTGTTTCATCTTGGAATGATGCCTTACAAAATAAAGAACCCACTTTTCAAACTCATTCAAACTCATTTAGGGTCAGACACATTTACAATATTAGGTTGGAAAGAGATCCTGAAAAGCTTGCAATTCATCTGGAAAGAACATTTGGAAATCCTCCACCTCACATGAATATGAGGCACATACTTGGGAACTAAGTGCTAAGGGGCGAAGATGTGAGCCTCACCTTCAGTGGCTTAACTAATAGCCTCTGATGGAATAATAGATAGAGTCTATATACTTGCAGTACAATGGATGCATTAGACTCGAACCTCAAATTCGAGCTTGGGATTTAGGCTTGGGCATCCGACTTAAGACTCAGACTCATGCACAGACTATGTGCCTAATTCTGATAGTTGGACCTTAACATTAATATACTTCACGTGCTAGACAAGACAACTTAGACCATTGTCAACTTATTTTGAAACCCAGATCATAAAAGGGAATGTCCAATCATAAAAATGAATGTCACATCATAAAAAAAAATGTTCAATCATAATATGACTTAACTATCCTTAACAAACCCCCTATAAATAGGTGATTAAATATTAGAAGAATAGGAAAATTTTACAGAGAGAAATCATATACAAAGTGCATAAATTATACATTTTAGCAGAAACGCTATCCGATGAAGAAGAGAATTCCACTTCCAAACATGTTAGACATTTTCAACTAATGTATCTCGCATTTAGGTCAACAAACATGTTAGACATTTTCAACTAATATATCTCGCATTTCAAAACCAATTTTATGAAACACAAAAAATGAGACATGACAATTTCCATCTATTGTTCTTAATCTAGTGATATGGACATTCAAGAATGTAATAGTTTGATGTTTCAATATAGTCGGATTTTGCACATTGAACAGTCTAGTCACTTGACTTAATACAGTTTCGACGTGATCTTTCAAAATAATTAACAAATTGAAGATAATTATATTCCATCACATTAGGCCAAAATTCATAGTTTTGAATTCGTTCTTATCGAAATATAATCCAATAGTCTTCCAGTTTTAAGACTTGGAATACTGTCTTAAAATGTCAACATTGTTAAGAAGAGTAGTACAAGCTCTTATATGTTTTTTGAGATTTTAATAACTAACCAATGTGGGACTTAGCTCTTAACACTCACTTAATCACACTCTGGTGATGTCAGTGCAGTAACTTCATACATATGAATAATTAAAATCGAATTAGTATACTTCACTGAGGAAATTACAACCGGTGGTTGGCATTCACTTCTTTCGATGTACACACCAAAAATAAATCCATCGAGCATACTGAATTTGATGTCCTCCTCTGATAGATTTGTTTGTGTGTACGAGTATTTGTGAGATAACCCTCAGAGCAGTTTTTTTCAATTAAATATTCCAAAAAACTTAGTTGTTGTAAATTCTAAGATAGGAACAAACTCGAGCATTTTGATTCCCTTAAATAAAGATCAAACTACAATGTTTAATACAGAAATAAGACTGCTAATTGGATAGGCAAATTTATAAATCTCCAACGATTTTCCAATAATAGCTCATTAAATGCTTTGAAATGTGCTGCGAACATCATGTCATTCAATGTGAAACTCGTACATACATACATTGACTAACGGTGTAAAGTTTTTTCTTGTTGTAATTTTAAATTATCAAAGGTGTAAGTGCAAATGTTACTTTACCTGTATATTGTTGGGCTTCATAAACATGCCTTGATCTGAGAAATTGCAAGAGAGAGGAGATGGCAGGTTGGCAGAAAAGTGAGTTTTGTAATGCGAAGAAGATAGAAATACAGGTATTCTTTAAAGATCGGAGTTTTTTATGTAGTGAAAAGAAGATAGCTTCTCTGATAAGCTAAGTTATATATGGGCACCTACCACCATAGTACATAAAATCTCGACCGCACGATAGTGTCCCTACTTTCATGATAGATGACATCTTGATCGCATAATAATGTGGACTTTTTTGTAACGACCACAGACTTTTTCCTACGAGCCTCTCGCCCAGGGACTATTTCGTGCACTGTTAACTTACGCATTGTCCACTGAAGATTGCACTCCATAATAAATTTCTTTCGCGTCTCCAGCATTTCGAACTCTTGACCTCTCCTTATAAGAGGAACTTATAGTGAATGCCGGTACTAATTGGGCAACTTTCTCAATTGGTACCACCATTCACCATAACTTCTTCTTATGGAAAGTGGTCAAGGGTTCGAAATGCTGGAGACGTGAAAGAAATCAATTATAGAGTGCAACCCCCAGTAGATAGTAAGTAAGTTCATGACACACAGAATAGCCCCTGAGCAATTTTTTTTAACAACTACAGATTTTCTCCTACAAGCCTTTTGTCCAAGGACTATTCCGTACACCGTTAGCTTACGTACTGTTCACTGAAGGTTGGGCTCCAAACTGGATTTCTCCAAATTGGTTCCAACATTCACTAGAATTTTCTCTTATGGGAGAGCTCAAGGGTTCGGATCGTTGGGAACGCGAAAAAAATCTAATTTGGAGCACAACCTCTAGTTGATAGTACATAAGTTAACGGTGCACAGAATAACCCCGGGACGAAAGGCTTGTAGAAGAAAGTCCGTAGTCATTACGTTTTTGCAAAAGGGAAAAATTAGAATTTTCGTATGCTATTTTGGGCATGTTTTATTAAATTATGAACAAGAGATATTTTATCATATGTTGCCAAGCATTCAATTATGAATAGTAGATATTTTATCATATGCTACTGAGCAAAGAGAAATTCCTTGAACTTTATCCGTTACTAATTAGGGATCTTTCATTTAAATTTAATTAGACAATGAGAACTAGATCACAATTATTTTTGAGTAGCAAACATGGTTTGACTTTGTAATACTCGATGCAACTTTTTTATTTTTAATGATCACGAACTTTCTCCTACAAGCTTTATGCTTAAGGACTATTCTATGCATCGTTAACTTATGTACTGTTCACTAGTGGTTGGGCTCCAACCTGAATATAATTTCCGTCCCCAGAGATTTGAACTTTTGACCTCTCTCTTAAGAGGAACTTAAGTTGACGACCATATACTTTTCTATACAATTCTTTCACTCATGGACTATTTCATTCATCATTAGCCAACGTACTGTCGACTGGAGATTGGGTCTTAAAGTTGATTTTTAATTCACGTCCCCACCGATTAGAATGTTTAACCTCCCCATTAAGAGGGTTCGAATAAATGACGATGCGAATTAAAATTCCACTTGGGGGTCAACCACCAGTGGACAATATATGCTAATGATACGTAAAATAGAGTGAAAGACTTGTGGGAAAAAAATATGTGATTGTTAATTAGTACCAGCATTCAACATGAGCTCTTCTTAAGATGAGAAGTCAAAGGTTTGAATCATTAGGGATGCGAATTAAAAATTCACTTTGGGGCCCAACCCCCAGTAAACAGTACGTAAGCTAACGATGAACGAAACAACCCCTAAGTGAAAAACTTGTAGGAAAAAGTATGGTCGTTACATTTTATGTTGGTTTTTATTAATAATTAATGAGATTTCGAGTTTTTTTTAACAATTCTTTGATCCAATATCGATATTTCTTTGGTCAACTAGTTTGTTGATCAAATTAATTATTCTGTATTTGTGAACAAACCAATGAATAATTGATTTCCAAATTCATGGTATTCTTTGTGAATTAACGTATTTTTATGATCGCTCGTGTTCCTCTCTTTTTTTCACTTTCCCACCTGCATGAGCTTATCACTTGCAGACGGAGGTCGTCAATCCTTCTCTTAGTGAACTTTGCAGAGTTTGGTTGGCGTTAACTTGTGTACTTGGGACATACGACCGTTGTGTCAGGCTAAGTTTATTCACAACTATGTTGTTAAAAGTAGTACGAGCTTTAGCCCCTTTCAGCTTGTTTATAGCTTGTTGCCTAGTAGTCATCTGGATTTGGTGACTTTTTCGAGCAAAAGCAGATCCCATGGTAGATGCTGAGTTTATCGATGCCCTCCAGGTCTCTCATGCCACCAATCACAAACAGCTGACCACCTCCAAACAAAGTATAATGTAGTTGCAGGTAAAAAGATGAGATATGTCAACTTTGAGGTTGGCGATTTCATATGAGTGGTTTTGTCTCTATCCCAAATACAATAAACTTGCTACGCAAAAGATTGGTCCAATCAAGGTTCTTAAAAAGATCTATCCCAACGCGTATCGCCTCAAGCTGCCTAGCCATATAAAGACTCCCAATGTTTTTAATGCTAAACATCTTGTACACTTACGCATCAAGCTGCCTAGCCCATATTAAGACTTCGGATTTTTTAATGTTAAACATCTTGTTTTGTGGCAATGATGTGACAAAATCAAGACAACTCCATTGATTTGAGGGTAAATCTCCTTCAGTGAAAATGATGAGTAGTTGTTTGACTATTCCTCGGTTATCTTGTTACATACAAATTACAAGATATTTTGTATAGCAACCATAAAATTTGTTGTCTTTCTAATATCAAGAAAATTAAATTTTAACTTCCGGCGTCACTACAAACTTCGGAGTACAAATTAAAATATTTTAGTCATGATAATTTTTGCACGTGCTTGCCTCATATTTGATATAACTTACATGAAATTTTATTAATCACCGAGACTAATTAAATTTTCTTAACCCGAAAAATTTATCTTCAGTTAATTTTAGATTTATTTTAGTCCAACCAAAAATATTGAAAACTAACGAAAATAAAACATCTTCTTGACCCATTTTCGGTCAATTCTTTCATCTTAGTTTCGACCCTTTTTTCAACCCACTTTTCACTTAGAATCAACTTCATTATCGTGTTATTCTACTACAAGAAAGACTTCTCCAAATAGCCCCTTATTTCTTTCCAAATTAAAAACACCAAACAACTCCTTAACCCTATCCACTTGTAACTTCTAACAGCCCCTAACGACTAAGCAAAAATCACCAACTTCCTTCCTTTTCCTTCAATCATTTACTCTACCAAGATCAACACTTTTTACCCACCTTGTTACCCACCTATTACAACTAATTTACCCCTAAACAACTGCTGAAAATCATCTCCAATGATCCCTACTTTTACTCATTAGATCAGTTCCAAAATCTCAACTTTTTACTCTAGTTTCATCTCTATTTCTTTGCAGATTTCGGTCCCAAGTTTCTTCAACAAGTCAACCCTTTTTTCTTCTCTTATTTTCCAACAATAAACCTCATACCTTTGCCCCAAAATCAGTCTACAAAAGTCCTAAGAAAATTATCCCTTTTTTTCTTAAAAAATTTGACTACAAACTTACTGAAAACGGCTCCCATCAAGTCCTTTCTCCATAAGTTTTTTTTTTTATTTTTTGTCATAAAGATCATCAAATTCCAGCCTCCCAAAGGTTCCCCTTTTAGCCCCTAAACTCTGATTTTTTTTCTTTGCTCTTCAACCACCATAAACCGAGAGCAACATCCCCTCTCTGTCCAAAATTTTGGCCATCTAAGTCATAGATTTCTAGCCCCAAAGGTCTCATTTTTCGGCCAACAAAATCAGATTTTTCCCCCTCCTTCTTCACCTCTTTTTTTTAATTACTCAAACCACATTACAACACTTGAATTTAGAGAAACAAAAAGGCAAGCACGAGATCATTATTTGAGAAAAAAAGCCATTTTCAAACCACAAATCAATTCAACGGGAATTCTATTTCCAAAGTAGTTTATTATTCTACTTTAAGCATGACATTATGAAAGTTATTTTGAGAAATATACGCGAATTTTTACGCCTTGCTTGATGATTAATGATGGAACATGATGTTAGTAATTGAAGGTAATCACTTATGTATGTTGTGATTCAAGGTAATCACTTATGTTTTCACGTAGTGCCAGTTACCGAAAATGTTGTCCCTACGTATGTTTAAACAGTTGGCATGTTGCATATTAATTTCGTATATTTTCTCATTAGTATAATATACTACTGAGTGTTTCTTATGTAATACTCACTCCAAAATAATTAAATGTCTAGATTAAAAAAGTTGGTGTTTGTGCGATGGCATAAAGTATGACATTGAAAAAATGACTTATTTTATTTATTTTATAGTTTGGCGTCGATATAATCGAGCTCTTTATGATGTAAAAAATAAAGTAAAATGTTAAATTTATTATCTTTAATTATGTAAAGTGCTAGAAAAATCAAA
This sequence comes from Forsythia suspensa, assembly GCA_023638005.1. NCBI lineage: Eukaryota > Viridiplantae > Streptophyta > Magnoliopsida > Lamiales > Oleaceae > Forsythia > Forsythia suspensa. The sequence continues at coordinate 40,655,846 of CM042674.1, forward strand.
TCTATAATTTAAATTGCCGGTTGGAATTTAAAGATGAAGAATTGTGAAGTGGTTTCTAAAAATTTCAGTATTTTGTTTTTAATTTTGAAGTATCGTAACTTATTGTATACTTTAAATTTTTGAGTTAGACAAGTGGAATTTGATAGGTATATAAGTGGTCTAATAATAGAATTTGGAATCACCTAAAAATCTTATCGTATGAATTTAGCATATGATCGTTTTACCTGACTGCATAAGTGCACTTGAGACAATTTTGTAAGCAGCTTTGACCACATTTTTCACATATCAAACGACATGGTTAAGATCTGAAACTTTAATATGTTGTAGCCTAAGTTTCTAAGTATTTAACGTTCAAATCTTGTAATATTTGGAGTACGTTTAGATGGTCAAATAATTTGTAGCGATACCTAATGCAGCTTTTGTAAATCCTCGGGAATTTAGAAGATCAATTCATCTTCTATTGTGCATTTGTTATTTTTTACCATAGTTAAATTTTATAATTCATTCAAGAGTATGAGAAAGTTTATTTGGAATTGTTAAATATTATTTAAAGATTTTTAATTGATTTTTGAATTGAAGAAATTTAGAGCGTTAAATTTTAATAGATGTTACATAGACATGCAGCTTTTCTTGAAATTCCGATGGTTTTGACTTCATTAATTGATTTGATGTTGATTAGATTTTACTCTTCTTCCAAGATCTTGTCAACTCAAGTCGACAAGTTTTTTATCATAGTAGCAAACAAGTACAAGTAATATCAAACTTCCTGTAAGGGTATTCAATTATGAAGTCAGTACGAAGGTTGGACCAAATTCAAGATATTGACGAAAATAAAGTAGTGGTTGCAGTTGAAGATCCAGTGTGCCCATCATGTTCAATTAGGTGACAAAGTACGGCGTGGGCTGTGTCTTTTTTGACATGTAGGGCAAAGGTCGGTGACATATTATTCAAAACGTGATTCATGATACAAAATTCCACCAGGGGGTTTTTAATTAAAATTTTGTAAGTATATAATTCTTTATTCATGTTGCCAATTTACAATTTATTGTATATATGTTTCTAATCTTTTAAAGTTGTGGTACTTAATTTTTCACTAACCAAAACTGTTTATTTGAATGTTAAATGACAATGTGACACTCACCTAATGTTATGGATGAATTGAAACAAGATGATAAGTTTCATGAATATTGTAAAAATTTATTTTATTCAGATTTTTAAACGAAAGTTGAAGTTACGATTTAGATTTTTTTGAAATAAAATAAATTTTTTTGGACAATATTATGACGAGACCAATATTTAATATTCAAATTAAATAAACATTTTCAGCTAGTTGAGAAAATAGATACTATACTTTTGGAGGCCCCCGGGTGAGATTTGCCCTAGTATAATGCTAGATATATAATTTCTGTACTTTGACATATATATGAACTTTTCGAAAATTTTATTAATTTATTGATATATACAAACATTTGTAGCCACGAGTTATATTTTATCTAACTTTAGGTTAACGGCCAACAAAATAATATTATAAAACATCTAATCTAAGATCAAATCTAATAGATACTGTTGTTGATACATCTTTTGTGCATATTTGGCTAACCAAAAAAAATTTATAATTATTAAATAAGCCTATAAATAATTAAATTGTTTGTTAATCAAAATTAATAATAAATAATTTATTTTCAAAATTATAAGTATTACGTTTTGTCACTTGAGATTATAGATTCTTTCAGACACGATTAGTGAGACAAGTATAAAGAATTGTGTAGAAAGTATAAGAATAACACCATAAATGAGTGTCCTGTCTTATGGGACAGACAGTTCAGCACATTAATGCCTACATCTGTCTTTGAGGCTCTACAAATGTAGATTCAACCTCTTAATGTACTATTAGAAATCACAATCGTTCAAGAACAAAGTTTACAATCGTAACCCACTCAAAACAACCCTAAGATATTCTCTCATTATAGACTCCTTCTCACAATATCAAGATAATATCCTCACATAACAGATTCGAGGATAAATCATAGAAATTACAGTAATCCAAAGGTAATTACTGTAGCAACAACATTTCTACACAGCGATGGAGAACCAAAGGTTCACTCAACAGAAAGGGAGAAGAAAAGGAGTAGAAGGAGAATAAGATCAGATGAAAAATAGAAAAGCTGCGCACTCACAGATTTCTCTCTTAACCCTAAAGTGAATGAAGGTGCCTTTATATACTCCACTTCAATGACTGAGATCGAGTGTAGAAATCCAACAGGATGGTAATCATTAGGTCACTCAGCATCAAAGTCGTATTAACAACAAAGGCAAAAACGTGCTTCATCAACTTTGGGCCAAACCAATATGGGCACAATCAGTTGGGCCGATTACATCATAGTGGGCTTTCATCATTTGAACACAAATATATAACAATTTCCACCTTGAACCAAATGTAAACTTCATAGTGCAAAAAGAAGAAGAAGAATACGTTTGATCATTGCCTCTGGTACCAGCAAAAAAATTAAACAAGTTAGTGCTAAAGAATTAAAAGTAACTAATCTAATACACATATACTACATTTACTATTTTATTAGACAATTTTAAAATTCTTAACCTGAATCAATGTTAAGCAAGCTTAAACATGATTTAAACTTGTTTAACGACGGAGGTTTAGTTCCCAAATCAGAAGGATTGGCTTGAGTAGGAATTTTTTCAAGATCAATATGATTCTTGGATACAATGTCCCTAATAAAATGTAATCTAACATCCATATGCTTAGTTATATCATGAAAGACAGGGTTTTTGCATAGCTATATTGCGATTGGCTATCATAAAACACAACAACAAAATTATGAAGTAAGTTCAATTCAGACAGCAAACCTTTCAGTCATAAGGCCTCTTTCACGGCTTTAGTAATGACAACATATTCAGATTCAGTAGTAGATAGAGCTACTATATGTTGTTAATGTGATTTCTAGCTAATGCAAGAATTACAGAGAGTAAAAGCATATGAAATTGTAGATTTCTTACTATCTCTATCATTAGCATAATTTGCATCAACATAACCTTTCAATTTTATTCCTTCACTACAATGTCTAAAGACTAAACTAACATTTGCAGTACATTTCAAATATTTCAATAACCATTTTAAGGCTTCCCAATGTTGTTCTCCTGGATTTGACGTATATCTACTCAAAACACTTACAGAATAAGCAATATCTGGTCTAGTGCAAACTATGGTGTACATTATAGAACCAATCACATTAGAATAAGGAACTTTATTCTTGTATTCTAATTCATCATCAGATTGGGGACATTGGTCTTTACTTAGCACAAAATGGTTAGCCAAAGGAACAGAAACAACTTTAGAATCAAGCATAGAAATTTTTTTTAGAATTTTCATGATATAAGACTGTTGCTTTAACATCAAAATAGAATTAGATCTATATCTAATTATATCCATTCTTAGAATTTTCTTGGCATTGCCAAGATCTTTCATTTTAAATTCTAAACTTAAAGCAACTTTAATGTTACTAATTGAATCAACACATGAAATAATTATTAACATATCATTAACATGCAGCAGTAAGAACACATGAATATTACTTGTTAGTTGAGATTTAAAATAAAGACAATGATCAAAATCACTTCTATTAAATCCTAAAGACAACATAAAAGTATCAAATCTTTTATTCCATTTCCTGGGAGATTGCTTCAAACCATAAAAGAATTTTTTTAAGTAAACAAACATGATCAGACTTGTGCTTGTTAATAACACCAATGGGTTGATTCATATAATCTTTTTATCAAGTTCACCATGTAAAAACGCAATTCTAACATCAAGTTGTTCCATTTCCAAATTGGAATGAGCAACTAAAGCAAACGTAACTCTTAAAGTAGTATATTTCACCATTGGAGAAAAAATTTAAGTATAATCAACACCATATTTTTTATTAAAACATTTAGCAACAAGTCTAACTTTAAACTTAGGAGAGTCATAAGACTTATTACCTTCCTTAATAGCCACCTGCAATCCACAATAGATTTATGTTGGGGTTTGGGAACCAATTCCCATGTCTGGTTTTTATACAAGGAAGACATTTCATCCTTCATTGCATTCCACCACATATCAGATTCACTTGCTTTTACAGCATCATCAAAAGTTTTAGGTTTATTACCACTTAAATCATCAAAAGAATTTACAGCTAAAGCAGCAAGGTCATAATCAGATAATCTAGAAGGCACCTTAGTTGTTGTTCTATTTCTATCTCTAGCTAAATGATAGTTTTCTAAACCCAAAACTTGAGACTGATTTTGATTTTCATTTCTAATCTGATTATGGTTTAAATCATCATCTGAATCTATAGGTTGAGGAACATCTAGATGATTCTGCTCAATAAGAGTGATAACTATATTGTCAGGCTCCACAGTGGGATTACTATTATCACTTCTATCAGTAGTTTGTTTTAAACAAGATAATTCATCTTCTTTAAAAATAACATTTCTACTGACAATAATTTTAAATTCCCTTAAGCTTCTAGCCCAAAGTCTATAACCTTTAGTTCCATCAGGATATCCTAAGAACACACACTTTTGAGATCTATGATCAAGTTTATCATCCTTCTGATGAGAATAAGCAGTACAACCAATAATTCTAATATTAGAGTAGTCTGTAGGCTTACCATACCACATTTCTTCAAGAGTTTTGCCATTTAAGGCAGCAGAAGGAGATCTATTAACAAGATAACAAGCTGTAACAATAGCTTCACCCCCAAAAAGGTTTAGATAGACCAGAACTAGAAAGCATACACCTTACTCTTTCAAGTAAGGTTCTATTCATCCTCTCAGCAACACTATTTTGCTGAGGGGTATATGGAACAGTTCTACGTCTTTTTATTCCAGATTGATTACAAAAATTATCAAAAGCTTTATTACAAAATTCAAGTCCATTGTCTGTCATTAAACACTTTAAAGTTTTACCAGTTAGATTTTCAAGTAGAGTCTTCCAGGTTTTGAACTTATCAAAAACTTCAAACTTATTTTTCAACAAGCAAAACCACACTTTTCTTGAAAAATCATCAATTATAGACAGAAAATACTTGTTCCCTTCATGTGTTGTGTTGGTGTGCTAGATGGACCCCACAGATCAAAGTGCACATAATCAAGTATAGAAGAAGATTTGTGTAAGCCATCAGAGAATTGAATTCTATGTTGTTTTTCCATAATACAAGTTTCACATAAAGGGAGGTGAGTGATCTTATCTTTTCCAAAACACCCTTGATTTTGTAAGATACTAAGCCCCCTATTACTTAAGTGAGCTAACCTTTTATGCCAAAGATATGTACATTCATTATTTACTGTATTAACCATTGCAGTACATAAAGAGGATTTTTCAGTTTGAGTGAAATACAAGTCATTTCTTTTATATCATTTGATAGCAAGGAGAGCACCCTTTGTGATTTTAAAACAGTCATCACCAAATTTTTCATCAAAGTTAGAATATTCAAGAGTACCAATTGCATCAGGTACGTGTCTTACATTTTCAAGAAGATAAACAAAACCAGTATCAAATTTAACCCTTATATTTCATATCCCATGGATTTTATAGGCAACATTGTTTCCCATAACAACTATACCAGAGTTCACTTTAGTATAAGAGCAAAACAAGTCAAAAGTAGGAGTCATATGAAAAGTGCTTCCAATATCAAGTAACCATTTATTAGACTGATACATACATACAATTCACCAAGAGTTTCAGTATTAGTGGTAGCAACATTACTTTGTTCAGAGGGTCTATTTTCCTGGGAATTATTTCTACTTATAAAAATCTTTAATATAGTGCCCCAACTTACGACAATTATAACACTTTCTCCCTTTTACTTTTGATTTTGATCTAGACTTACCCTTGCCCTTCTTTTTGTGACCTTGACCATTGGAATTAAGTCCTTCTTAATTACTAGACTATCTATGCTGTGATCTACCTCTAACAAATAGGCATTCGCCATTACTTCTTGTTTCTTTCTCATTTTTCAGCTCATGACTCTTACTTCTCATGGCATTTATAACCATATCAATAGTAAGATCATCCCTGCTATATTTAATAGCACTCTTAACATCTTTATAGGTGCCAGGTATTGAATTCAACAAAATTATAGCTTTATATTCATCAATACCTTTATCACCACAATTTTTTATAACTTAGATCAACTTATTGAAGATATCAAAACTTTCATCAAGATCCTTTGAGGGATCTATTTTAAAACAAAAAAAATTCAAATAAAAACAATTTGTTTGAAAGTGATTTTTCAAGATAAGTTGATTCAAGAGTTTCCTATAAAGATTGAGCATCATCAAGAGTATCAATTTTTCTGAGCACAGAGTCAGACAAATGAAGTATAATAGAGGTATGTGCTAACTCATAAGCCTCTACTCATTGATCATCAGACATAGAATCAGGAAAGGATTTATTTATGGCCTTGGACACTTTTTGTTGAACTAAAATACCTTTCATTTTCTGTTGCCAGATAGCATAGTCACCTTTTCCATTAAATTTATCTGGATGAAAACTTGAAGTAGCCATTTATCACAATTTTCACACACATAACGAAGATGATAAATAGGAGAAGTATTTTATTCAAAAACAAGAGACAAGAAAGTAAGAGTACCAATAATTAGATACAAGCACATGCAAGATCTTACACAGTTTTGAGAGAGGCCTATTGTAAGAATTAATGTCCAAGGTCCAATTAGTTGGGTCGGACTTAATTACTCATTGGGCCAAATTAATTAATAAGATTATTTAATCGGGCTCGATTGTTGATGGGTTCTAGTTGGACTAGAACTAGGGCTGGGTTAGCCCGCCTATAAAAACACAAAGCGCAACATATTAGGGTTAAAAAAAAAAAGAGTTGTTTTCATTACTTGCTAGCACAAAGTAAAAGACAACCCAATCAATTTCTCCCAAAAGTTCCGCTTTCATCCATTTCATGATCGTGGAAGTCCATATACATTCTTCTTGTGTGGATCACCATTGGAGGTGGACATTTGACAAATTGTTGTATTGAAGATCGCACATCCGTTAATCGTAAATCGATTCAAGATATTTATCAAAGGTAATCTTCTATCACGAATTCTCTCTAAGTGCAAGGTTGATCCGGGCTTATAGGAATTGAACTTTTAATTTCCGCTGTGCATGTATACACCTCAATTCCTTACAGTGGTATCAGAGACTACCTTGTTACTTGTTAGAGTTCGTTAGAGTGTTTTAATGAATTGAACAATAATCGTTATTGGCATATTAATTTGTTTTGAGTTTTGACAGTTTAAAATAAAATTATGAATTTTTAAAACTACGATCCGAAATTATTTTGGATTTAATTAGAACGAGACGATATGGCCGGAATCGTGTCACCAAACGCATGGCGGCACTTTGGAAGCGCCACCAACGGCGATCGTTGACGGCGAATCTGCTCTCATTAGAAGGAAGCAGATTGCCTCGCATGAAATCATGGCTCTCTCCATGGCTGATTTCGCGTGGAATAGCCAAAGCGCTACTGGAATAGCGGCAAGATGTTTTCGAAGACCGCATCGAAGCAGCGGTGTTCGATGGTCGATTCATGATGGCGGCGGTGTTGGACACCGGCGCGACCACCGCAAAGTGAAAGAATCGCCGCCAAATCGGTGGCGGCAATGCATCTTTGAGAACCCTTTTAGGGTTTTGCGTTTTAGCAATTGGGGACGGGGCTCCCATGCAATTTTTGAAATTGCATGGGATGCCCCTTATTTCAAAAATATAATAAAAGAAAAGGGCTTCTTATGCTATTTTTGAAATTGCATAAAAACGCCAAATGTTTTTAAATTCAAAGGTTCTCTCTGCAATTTATGAAATTGCATGTGAAGGCCACCGCTTTACAATTCGAGAGAAAAGGGTTTTTCGTGCAATTTGTGAAATTGAGATGATGGACCCTTTGTTTTAAATTTTAAGGATTGACCTTGCGTTTTAGAAATTACACATCAAGTCCTCAAACATTAAAATGAAAAATTAAGGTCTTAAATGTAATTTTAATTATTTTTGGAAAATTGTAAATATTAATTCTTTTAATGTTGGTCAAATATTCAAAATTAATTAAAATCGTTTTTAAACAATATTTTGAATTTTGACCAGATTAAATTTTGACTTTATTTTATAAAATTACAATTTTGACCTTATACAAATTTTATCTTCAATTAGAGTGACTTTAAATTGAGAGATAAAATAATTTTTTGAAAAATCCCCTTATTTGAATAAAATTAATTGGTTAATTGGTTAATTGATTAATTTTATTATTGAAAAATTAAGTAATTAATTAGATTAATTATTTAATTCTGTCTAGTCCGTTCCAAAATATCTAAAAGGTTTAGACTTATACTGTCAAAGCTGCAAATTTAGAAATTAATATAATTTTAATATTAGATATTAAAATGCATGTTTAGTGGATGATTATGGACTCGACCCATGTGATTGGTTGTATGGTTAATTATTCCTGTTATTTGTTGGTTGGGCCTGCGAGCCTATTATTTAATTAAATGGGCCTGCGAGCCTATTATTTAATTAATTGAGTTTACAAGCTATTTATTTATTATGGGCCTGCGTGTCCATTGATCAGGGCCTGCGTGCCAACTAGTATAGGATACTTGTTACAGATTGACCACAAGGAAGCAACTAGTATAGGATACAGGTTGCAGCAGGAGATGGAGATAATTGCATTTAGCATTCGATGAACGAATGCAACGTCCCTTAGGAATTGACCGACTAATCTTCCTTTTGGCTCAGGAGGATTAGATAGATAAAGTCCATAATCATCCACAGTAGTTATTATGTATGATTGATTGCATGTTAGATGTTAATTAATATATATACATAAATGTGATGAGACAAACCCCTCTTTATCAAAATATTAAATTCGTATTAAATGATTAATACAACGTGCCTTCCATTGTTATAGTGAAAAATCAGAGTCTATTATCGATGTCAGTTTGTTGAGTCGCTCAAGGCTTGCGGCAGAGATATGTTTATCACTATGAAACATTCGATGTTTACGAACAATAGGTCGAATTTAACTAGAATTTTATTTTTGTTGAGTCGCTCAAGGAAATAAAATTTAGGGGCACAATCAAGTAAAACACATAAGATGTGTATACGACAATAAGTTGTCTACTTGATGATCTAGGAGTCACATAGAGATGTGATTGATAGAGTATCTACCGGATGTTTTATTAGGGCTTGTTGAGTCGCTCAAGGTTTTAATAAAACAAAAGGGATCCTAGCCCACTAGGAATCTAACCGGTTCTATTGATTAATGTTTGAGGGTCATTAATTCAATTTAAGCAATGGGAGTATAATTAATTTAATATAAGTCCATGTTAAATTAATTTTATGCATTTAATTAATTGTTCTATCTTATTATTTAAATTGTTGAATCATGAGTAACTATATAAGTTTGAGAGGCATATTGGATGCCAACAAACATATCGGACCAAATTTTTGACCGACACATAATCCGAGAATTGTTCTCAAGCATGAAAAAGGAAAATTGGATATGTCAATAAGCGACCAATGCTTAGGAAGCTCCTATTGAGGAGGCTACTGCGGGAACGCGTCAGCTTACAAGAACACAAGTGATATAGTAATATCTTGCAACATGTGATGCTTGCGAAGATGTCACTTGAGTTAGAAAAGCAAAGACGAGGGTATGGATGCCTATACCAAAATATATCATTTCAAAGAGTTGAATGATGTACGATCACGGACTGAACAATATGAGACATCCAAAAGGTTATAAAGAGGTTTGATGGTAAAAGGATCTTCAGTCAGTGCTCATGTATTGAAGATGATTGATTATATTGAAAAATTAAATCAATTAAGTTTTACCATGGACAACGAGCTAAGTGTTGACTTAGTCATGCAGTCCCCACCTAATAACTTTTCGCAGTTTCATTATGAACTTCAACATGAATAAGATTCATGTACCCTACTTAAGCTGCTAAACGTGCTGAAAAACTGATAAGCCCAAGGAAATGGATAAACTTTGGCCATTGATACCTCTAAGGGCACTGAGAGGAAATCTAAATTGACCTTTTAGAAAGGATCCAAGAAGGTCGAATCTGTTGGAAACAGTTAAGCAAAGACGAATCCAAATCTGATGATCCGTGTTTTCAATGTGGAAACAAATGGTATTAGAAGTGGAACCACAAGGCATAAAAGAGATAAAACTTAAATACTCATATCTTGGCATTGCATATTCGGTCATATAAATGAAAACGCATCACCAAGTTACATAAAGATGAATACTTGGATTCAAATGATTATGAATCATTTGATAAGTGTGAATCATGCCCGTTGGGGCAAAATGACCTAGACCTCTTTTCGAAAAGGAGGAGATTCAGAGACATTTTGGGTCTTGTACATACTGATGTATATGGACAAATGTCTAAAGATGCTAAAAGTGGCTTTTCTTACTTTATCATATTTACATATGACCATTCTAGATATGGTTTTATATGCTTGATGGAATTCAAGAGTGAAGCCCTTGAAAAGTTCAAGGAATTCAAGCAAGAAGTAGAAAGGCAAATCGAGAAAAATATTCTAACACTTAGATTTGATCGAGGTGGAGAATATTTGAAGGGTGAGTTTTTAGACTATCTAAAAGAGAATGGGATTCTCTCGCTGGTGGACTCCACCGTATACACCATGACAAAATGGTGTATCCGAAGGAGAAATTGCACCTTACTTAATATGGTGCGATCAATGGTGAGTTGCGTAGTTATTCCAAAATCGTTTTGGAGGTATGCGCTTAACATCGCATGTTATACACTAAATCGTGTCCTATCTAAATCGGTCAATAAAACTCCATACGAGTTATGGAAAGGAAAACTACCTAATCTTTCATACATGAAGGTTTAGGGATGCGACGCTTATGTGAAGCGCGTTGAATCGAGATAAGCTATGAGCTAAATCGATAATTGTTTATTTGTGGGGTATCCAAAAGAAAGTGTTGGATATTATTTCTACAATTCTATCGAGATGAAGGTCATCATATCGAGACTTTGTCGTATTCTTAGAGAAGGCGATTGGGAGCAATGTAGATCTTGAAGAGATTCAAGAAACCACAAATAAAATTGACCAATTAGATATTCCAATGGGTGAGCTTGCATCGATGAAGCATGATTAAGAAAGTGGGAACCACCGGCCTAAGGACACACCACTCGCGTGAAGTCGAAAGCGAGTCATTCATTTTCCTCTGAGATACGATCTCCTGATTACTAGTAATGTATTACTAATCGAGGAAGATGAACCTACTACTTACGCAGAATCGAAGTCAAATGTTGACTCAAAGAGATGGCAGGAAGCCATGGAATTTGGGATGAACTCCATGTACGAAAACAAAGTTTAGACCTTGCTTGACCCGCCTGAAGGGTAAAACCTATAGGCTGTAAATTGGTTTACGTTAAGAAGGGTCGACATGGATGGTAATGTTCATACTTACAAGGCAAGATTGGTTGCGAAGGGTTACAAGTAAAGACAAGAGGTTGACCTTGACGAAACCTTCTCACCAGTAGCTTTGTTTAAGTTAATTCGGATTCCGCTTGCGATAGTAGCATACCATAACTATGATATCTGGCAAATGGATGTCAAGATTGCATTCCTTAACGGGAATCTTAGCGAGGATGTGTACATGACACAACCTGAATGTTTTGAATCCACAGAGTCAAACAAGGTATGCAAACTACAGAAATCCATATATGGATTAAAGCAAGCCTTTCGGAGCTGGAATCTTCGTTTTGATGAGACAATCAAAATGTTTGATTTTATCAAAAATGAAGATGAACCATGAGTGTATAAAAAGGTTAGTGGAAGTAAAGTCGTATTTCTAATTTTGTATGTGGATGACATACTATTATTAGGAAACGATATCCCAATGCTAAAATCAGTTAAATTGTGGTTATCCAAAAATTTCTCCATGAAGGATATGGGAGAGGCAGCGTACATTCTCGGTATAAATATCTATAGAGATAGATCTAAGAGAATGCTTGGCCTATCTCAAGATATGTACATAGATAAAATCTTAAGAAGATTTAGCATAGAAGAGTCCAAGAGAGGACTCTGTCCCATCGGGCATGGGATCTATCTCTTAAAAGAGATGTGTCCAAAGACACAAATTGAAAGAGATCGCATGGATAGAATTTCTTATGCATTAGCAATAGGATCTATCATGCATGCAATACTATGTACTCGATTGGATGTTTCATATGCTTTGAGTGTCACAAGGTGTTCCAAGTGAACTCTGGCGAGAAACATTGGATCATGATCAAGAACATCCTTAAGTTCTTAGGAAGGATTAAAGACATGTTCTTGGTATATGGAGGAAATGAACTTAGAGTTCAAAGTTATGCCGATGTCAACTTTCAACGATAAAGACATGTTCTTGGTGTATGGAACTAAAGGCGTGTTTTGGATATGTATTTACTCAAAATGATGGTGCGATCGGTTGGAAAAGTTCCAAACAAGAAACGATCGCTAATTCAACTACTGAGTCGAATATATAGTCGCTTGTAAGCAAAGAAAAGCGATCACGGATCAAGAAGTTCATTCTTGAACTTGAATAATTCCTAGCATTGTTGATCCAATAACTTGTATTGTGATAACAATGGAGCCATCGCACAAGCGAAGGAACCCAGGTCTCATCAATGATCCAGATATATATATTGAGGCAGTATCATCTCATCAGAGAGATAATCTTAAGAAATTATATAAAGATAGAACGAGTCCTAACATACGATAATGTAGCAGATCCTTTGACAAAGTTGTTGTCCCAGCACAAGCATGATGGTCATGCTAAATTTGATGGTATTAAGATACCTGAGTGATTGGATCTAGTTTGTATGGGACATTTTGTGATATACTTTTTGTTAGACATTGAAGTATATGAACAAATTGATTAATTAAATGTTTGTCTACATTTTAATGGCAGATCTGTTATTTTTAAATTTTATTATTTAAAAATAATAGAGTCCGAAGAAAAGTTCACAGTTGCTTGTTAATCACAAGGTGTTGTGATTGTGAGATACAAGTTATAAATAACTTATTCTTGAAATATCCCTAGTCATAGTAATAATGAGATACGGATATCATTATTGCGGATAGACTAGTATGTGTTGCATTTCTTTTGAAAGAAAGTAGCTGATCTCACGAGCTAAGATGTAGAGGGACATCTGAATGAACACATGAATGCATTGGTATGAGAACATGACATTGGATGATCCGCCTAGAGATTCCACATGGATAACTATTCAAGCGTCAGTGGTAAATCTCTAATGCGCGGTTGTGGATTTGGTCCTTTGACTTGAGGACATCATAGAATCTTATGTGAGGACAACTATACTTTGGCGAGCGTTTGATGGGGCTCAAGATTTGAGTCACCGGGAAGGCGTCGTGACGGGTATAGTGAGAATCATATGAAGGTTGTGAATGTCCAATATGAGGATTCGTCACTCTTGGAAAGTAGGAGATTATAACCTGCATTTTGCCTACTTAAGTTGATATAAATTTCCTCGGCCGGGGTGAAGTTATGAGTTGAAAATGTTTCAATCATAACTAGATTAGATCAACAAAGAGTTGAGGTGAATAATATAATTGGTTGAAATGAGATTGTGACGATCCATATCTCTTAACCAATTGGGTTATATTGATGAAGGGATTATATTTCCACGGTAACCGTACATATATATTGGTTCTGTCATACCACATGATATTTTCCTTCACATGGATTGCCTTGACACATTGCTAGATGTCAATCTTGGACGGCGACGTGAATTGATCGATCTCGGTGAATCGATGAGAATATCACTACGTTTGCCATCGTGAATGGGAACCTAATGGGCCACACACATAAGGCGAGAATTGAGCATCTGGAGTTGGACCTTGTCCAAGTGGGAGATTGTAAGAATTAATGTCCAAGGTCCAATTAGTTGGGTCGGACTTAATTACTCATTGGGCCAAATTAATTAATAAGATTATTTAATCGGGCCTGATTGTTGATGGGTTCTAGTTGGACTAGAACTAGGGCTAGGGTTAGCCCCGCCTATAAAAACACAGGCGCAACATATTAGGGTTAAAAAAAAAAGAGTTGTTTTCATTACTTGCTAGCACAAAGTAAAAGACAACCCAATCAATTTCTCCCAAAAAGTTCCGCTTTCATCTGTTCATGATCGTGGAAGTCCATATCTGTTCTTGCTGTGTGGATCACCATTGGAGGCTGGACATTTGGACAGCTGTGGTATTGAAGATCGCACATCCAGTTAATCAGAAATCAGATTCAAGATATTTATCAAAGGTAATCTTCTATCACGAATTCTCTCTAAGTGCAAGGTTGATCCGGGCTTATAGGAATTGAACTTTTAATTTCTGCTGTGCATGTATACACCTCAATTCCTTACACCTATAATCAAGAAAACCCCAGAATTCCGTGAGAATTAGATTCTCAGGTCAAGGAGTGATCAAGAAAGTCTCAAGTGAGGGTGTTTCACAAAGATAACAAATTCGATAACAACAAACTTTACAGTTATTCGCTCAGAATGTAAAGATCACTTATTATAACAAAATATCAAATTCTTTTATACTTATTTCAAGAACTGTTTCACAACAACTACTGAGGACAAATTATAAAGCATTTATAAGTCAAATTTTCTTGTACATAACACAAAGCACAAAGTTTATATACAAGAAACTTATCATCTCAAACTTACATCTCAAGAAGTATAGAGAATCATACTTACAGCCCTGAGATTTGTCTCAGTAACAAAGGCGAAAGAAGGTCAATTATCAAGAAACAGTTATCCAACTCTGATACCACTTGTTACATTTTGTCACTTCAGATTATAGATTCTTTCACACACGATTAGTAAAACAAGTATAAAGAAATATGCATAAAGTATAAGAATAACACTAGAAATGAGTGTCCCGTCTTAGAAGACAGGCAGTTCAGCACGTCAATGCCTACATCTGCCTTTGAGGCTCACCAAACGTAGATTCGGCCTCCTAATGCACTATTAGAAACCACAATCGTTCAAGAACCAAGTTTACAGTCGTAATCCACTTAGAACAGCCCTAAGCTATCTCTCATTAGAGACTCCTCCTCACAGTAGCAAGATAACACCCTCACACAACTGATTCGAGGATAAATCACAGAAATTAGAGTAATCCAAAGGTGATTATTGTAGCAACAACCTTTCTACACAGCAATGGAGAACCAAAGGTTCATCCAACAAAAAGGAAGAAGAAAAGAAGTAAAAGAAAAAGATCAGGTGAAAAACAGAAAAGTTGCGCACTCACAGATTTCTCTCTTAACCCTAAAGTGAATAAAGGTGCCTTTATATACTCCACTTAGGGATGACAATGGGGCGGGTCCGAGGTGAGGTGGGCCAAAAACAAAAAAAAAATGTGTAGTGGTTAAGGTTGGTAGTTTATAAGTTTCAACACGGGTTCGATTCTTATTTAGTCCATTTTTAGTGAAAATCATAATTTCTACTATATTTTATGATTTTTAAAAAAAAAACAAATTTAGGGGCTGGTCGCGGGTCGCGAGGCGGCCCTGGACCCGCCCGAGGGAGAAAAATCTGCCCCAAACCCACCTCTATTACTTAAGGTGGTGGGGTAGGGTAGGGCGAGGCGAGGCGAGTAGGGCGGGTAGGCGGGAGGCGGGGATGGATTTTTTGCCATCCCTAACTCCACTTCAATGATTGAGATCAAGTGTAGAAATCCAACGGATGGTAATCATCACATCAGTCAGCATCTAAGTCGTATTAACATCGAAGGCAAAAACGTGCTTCATCAACTTTGGGCCAAACTAATCTGGGCACAATCAGCTGGGCCAATTACATCATAGTGGGCTTTCATCATTTGGACACAAAGATATAGCAATAAGCTTGAACTATTTTTTTTTTACGAGACAAAGTTCCAAGACTCAATAGTCAAGTGAGTAATCTTTATTTATAAGGTAAAATAGCAACTTATTTAAACATGTTTGAAAGTAAAAAATTGTTTAAAAGTGAATTAAGTAATTTAAGCTTAATCCAATTCCAAAATCCCTTTTTGGGTTCTTGAATGAAGAAGGGCAAATAAAATTGTCCCCACTTTACTAGACAAAGGTGACCATTGTCATCAATTAAAAATAAAAGTATATGATGCTATGTTGCCATCTTTATTTTAGTGAAAATAAGCACGTTGGTTCTAATGATTCCATGGACAAACCTAGGATACCAATTAGTTCCTATAATCCTATTAGTACTCATTTATCTTGTTCTATATCATTTGTATTTTGTGGTAATAATCCAACCTGTGAAGTATGCACCAACGTGTCTTTAGCTTACTTTATAAAAAGTTTGATCTTTTAAGAATTATTTTCTTTAGCAAATCATACCAAAAGATTTTTTGTCTGATATATGCAAAGTTTTGTCAAATGTTCAGTTTTTGTTGAAAACTATTTCGTAGGAATTAGGAAAAACAAATTAATTTTTTTTTATATGAAAACTACAAATTAGATATTTGTTAAATAAATTTACCATGCATTGCGATTATTTTAATTAATCACGCAGGAGTTTAAAGAGAAATTTCTTTGTCGCATTATTCCAAATCTTCAATATTCTCTGAAGACAAAATTGCACCGATGTGTGGACAACCAATTCAAAACCTGCAAAAGAAACACATATTAATTAGAATACAAGATTATTAAGAAAAAGTGAAAGAAACAAGATTAGAATTCTCTCTCTCTCTCTCTCTCTCTCTCTCTCTCTCTCTCTCTCTCTGGATTGATCTATCCATACTGTTCAGTTCGAACCGCTTAGGTGTTATATAGACATAGGTGCATCTTGTTTCAGTTCTAATGCAATTGAAATTTCTAGTAGTTTAGGGTATTTAATTTTAAAATCTAATTAATTTGAAACTTAATTTAAGACTTAGTCAAAATAATCTTGACTTGGTGAAACGAATTTTGACTTGATCAACTGTGGAACTCCTAAACTTCAATTATTACTTCAGCAATCAAGCCATCCTCTTCTTTGGAGCTATCAAAGGGACTCATCCAAATTATATAATTCAAACTCCAACAATTCGCCGCATTTAGGCCGGCCCTATACTTTCAATATAATTATTAGTCTATGTTCACTCTACTAAAGCTTCAAGACTACACTCTCAAATTATATAAATTACAAAATTATTACTTGCCACATTTATATCTTACCCCGTAAGACATCGAATTATTAGAACTGGGGTAAAATGATCGTTTTTCTATTTTAATTATTCTCACTTAAGCAAGCATTTTCACCAACAATTTCTTTTTGAACATATCATAGATGTAATTTAGTTTTCTTTAAGTACTAAGTTCATATTTAAACTATTCAGTAGAAAATACTTGTTTGGGGCTATTTACCCTTTCACTGGGTGACGTTTTCCAAATGCGAATACATGTTCACTATTTTGTCTACTCTAAGTTCTCAAAGTATTGAGGTATTTAACTATATTAATTGATATCACTCATTGGTACATCAAAAACTTCGAGTTCACGAATAGCAACCACTATTTGGTTACGGATTTAGGTAGTTTATAAAGTAGTCAAGTGTAGTTTAATTTTTCACACGGTCATGCTCTAGAATTAAACTCTACATGGTGGTCTTGTCCAGTACACTTCCAAGTGTACTAGTGTCGCTACTCCCGAGATCCACTCGCCACGGTGTACGACCTTATTAGAACAAAGTACCAACATTTGCTCATTAATTTAGAACGAAATTATTTTCAATCAAAATACAAGTTGTGTATGTATGTGTTTCTCTACGCAAGCACTCGACTCGTATTTTCACAGTGATCAAAGTCCTTAATCACGTGTTCAATTAAAAAATATAAAGTGATAATAAATCAACAACAAATCTAATATTTATGTAAGAAACAATCAAATTATTTAACTATTGCAACAAAACTATTACTTTTGGGCACTTTTCTTTTAATAAAAAATTTTTTTGTATATATTTTTATGGCGATTGTGGAAGACATATTATAAACAAACAAGTTTTTTGTTTAGAAATCTGTTACGCCTCACTTTTTGCTCGGCCAAGGAAAAAGGCTCGCTAAAAATCCTTTGACTTATGCATCTAGCGAAGGCATGAAACCAAGGGGCCAACTTGTCGACTACTTGGGTTTGACTTCTTGCTTTGCCCTTTTGACTTCGACGATCAGTTAAGGACTTGGCGAGGGTTCTAAGTTTAGTCGACGTACCATTTACTAATATCAGAGCATCCCTTGGACCACATGGAGAATTTCCATGTGACAGAGTTAATTACAAAAACTCAAGTGAAGATAACTATCACAAAATTTGTTGAATGAGATGGCTAGAGCAATAACCTTCTACCATGTATCATAGAATTTTTAGAATCATGGAGCGTCCAATAAAGTAGCGACACGTGGCAGAAAGGAGAAAAAAGACCAAAAAGTCCAAAGGCTGTGAACATTATAAATAGTCCAAATTAATTCACAAGATAGAGAAATTAATTGAAAACATTAGTCAAATTCTTTCTCCTACAATTTTCAATCCTTTGACGGTGATTAACAAGGATTGAATTATTCTTTTGAGCGATGAAATGAGTAAAGATTTGTTGATATACTTTATTTGGGTCAACAAAATCAACAATAGTTTTATTCATTCAAATTGTTGCAAACAACAGACGAAATAAAATTCAGAGTAAAATCAAACGAGTTATTAATAACTGAACTAACAGTAGTAAAGAATGCGATCCCGTGGACCACTTTATTACCATTCGTGGAAACAAAGTTGCAAGTACAACAATATACATCCAAAAATAAAGGTATAATATTCAAAAAATGAAAGCACAAGACTAAAATCTCATTGTAGACTTTGGACAACCCTCAAGGAGTCGCACTTGACTTCTTCAATATGCAGATGCAATTCAAAAGCCAAGACGAGTTCCTTACGTAATGTCACAACCTCCGCATATTCCACTAATAGATATCCCACAATACGCTTAGCTCAAGCCACCACGACCACATATATCCTAATCATGCCAAAGGCTACGATTCCAACTTCCACTATACTCATTTACAAATATTGTGCACATATCAAACATTAAATGAAAATTTGAATTCGACTTATATGTTTAAATAAATAAGTTTATGTCATCAAACGTTTAAACTTGTTATAAAATATTTGAATATCAATCAACTTTATTATGAGTACTGGAAATAAACCTGGACCATAAAAAATGAAAGGCAAGAAAATAGAGTAGAGTGAATCAAACTAAGCATAAACCTTTTTGATTGCCATGACCTTGGAAATGCATTATTCAAACAACCTTTTGACCTCTGAAATGCATTATTCACAAAAGTGTCTTCACAACTGGGGCAGAATAGAGTGGTGGTGACCCTAGAGAGTTCTATCTAGTAGTTTTCTCTTTATTTATTTGCCTTTGTTATTTGCTCCCAC
Source organism: Forsythia suspensa (assembly GCA_023638005.1). Taxonomy (NCBI): domain Eukaryota; kingdom Viridiplantae; phylum Streptophyta; class Magnoliopsida; order Lamiales; family Oleaceae; genus Forsythia; species Forsythia suspensa. Next base: position 40,675,357 of record CM042674.1, read on the forward strand.
TTGCAACAAATGCATTTTTTCACTTAGCATCCATTTAGCTTTAAAAATTATATTTTATAGACTTTATAACTTTCATTAATTTTTTAACAATATATTTTAGCAACTTTTATAAAAAACTGTTAAAAGATAATTTTAAAAAAAAAAAAAATTGGCAAATAACCTCTTAATGTTTAGTACATATGTATACGTTATTGAAAAATAAAGGTTAGTTTAGACTTTGTTTAATTTTGCTTAAAATTGTTAAAAAGTTGAAATCAAAATTAACAATTAATTTTAACTACATATTTTATTGAACCTACAATTTTTATCAACATTTCAACTACACATTTCGTCAACTTTTTCAAAATTAAAAACTCTAATTTTTAGCAAAACCATAAGGGCACTTAATAAATAGTTATAGAATGTTATAATGAAAATGTAAAGCATATGTATTTCAAAAAAATAAAATTTAAAAATGTTTGCGACTTGATAACGGCTAATTTTTTATTTTCTCTTTTTAGTTAGTTTTTAGTTAGATTAAATATATTGACAATATAAAAGTACACTCTATTTTAATTACATGAAAGGTCTATAAATATTACTCAATATCACATTTATGTCCTCGATTTTTTTTATTGCATTCTTATCATCAACTTTCTATTAATTAGCATATATTGTTCCTGATGACGATTAATGACTTATTTTTCCCTTGTATTTTAAATAAGTAAAACTTAAATAAATATAAAATTGCGACAAAATATTCGTCCCTTGTTTTAGAGCATGCTAATAAAATATTGGATGAAAATTATCATTAAGGAAAAGATGTAATAATTAATGGGAAGTTAGGATAAGAATCGGATGAAAAAAAAAAAAGCTAAAAATATAAATGTGACAATGAATAAAAATTAAAGACCTTTAATACAATTAAAACTTAGTGTATTTATGAAAAAATATGGTGGTAATATAACCATCCTTTATCTAAGGATAACAGTGTACATGGAGACAATTTTGCCCTTGATTTCATATGGATGTGAGTGCCACGTCACATTTATTTAATATAAAAGTGATGGTTTCTATTAAAAAGGATTTAAGTCCAAACAGTCACTAACAAATGGGGAAGTGAAAGTGCAAATTTGAAAGGATAGGGATGTAATAGTAAGAGGCACTAAACGTTGGGGACTGAATGTAAAATTTGCTCTTTATTTGTTCAATTCATATAAAGTATTATTTATTATTTACATAAATATTTAAAGATTCTTAAGTTATATAAAATTATGAATTATGAGCCTATATGGTGGTCCAAGATATATTTCATAATGTGGAGATTGGTCCATAATCGATATTAAAAAATTGAACGCTTCATTTTGAAAGACTATATATAGTACGTCTGTTTATAATACAAAATAGGAGAATTATTATTAAAATATTATTCCCCAACCTATTTAACTTTGAGTGGACGACAAAGACAAACCCATATTTATGATTGATGTGTTTTGATAGAAGTGTCAATTCGAATCAGGTGAGTCAGATCGGCCCGTCTCCGATGAAGCCCGGTGACAATCCACGTTAGAAAAAGCCTGCACCACGGCGGATTGCGGGTCGGGTCAACCTAGCCCACAAAATTTGAATACAAGCCCGGCCTACTCGTCGAGCCATCTTGGTCGAGCCTATGTGGGCAGCAGTTCAACCCGATTTGGTCCGTATAAATAAAAAATTAAGTTTTTTTGAAATTACTAAAAAAATTTAGTTACCCATTGTAATTAAAAAAAAATATTTACATATATAGCAAAAAATGTGTTAAATTACTAAATAAAAAATAAATAACAATAATAAATTCACATTTATCAATTTATTAATTCAATTTCTATTTTTTTATATATTTAAAGACTAAAACAGCACGTATCTGTCACATCTTTCACTTTAAACGGCTCTCTACCATTTATTTTTAAAAAAAAATCAAAATGGGCCAGCGGTTAAAGGCCGAACCGCCCGGGTCGTGAACAGCCCGTCCGGTTCACGGGCCGGCCAGCAGTTCGGCCTCCACTGCCCGTCCGATCACGGGCCGACCCGTGGTTCCGGATCAAGACGGGTGGGCCGATGTGGATTCAGCCGACTCGTCCGTCTTGACACCTCTACGTTTTGACATATTAATGAGTAATATTGAGACGTGATCAATATCTCGATACTTTTATAGATGAACATTTACATTTACAAAATAAAATTCACATACATGCTATACAAGAGTCTAATATCCCATTAAACATTTTCTGACAATTGATCAAAGTGAGTGCATTCAATAGATATGTATATGAACGGTGGTAATCTCCTCACAGTGGGGATGAGTTATAAAATTCAATGGATATTTGTCTAGTGGGTTACTTGTCTAATCCCCGTCCAGTTCCCATTGTGGAGAGGAGATCATTCATCTGTATTTGAAATGTTTGCCCATTGCATGTTCACTATTGTCTAGATTATCATATCAAAAGATGTACTTATCAAATATTTATTACGTTAAATTAGATAAGATCATGGGCAAATTCAAGAATTTTTGGAGCTCAAGATGCTATTGAAAAAAAAATTGCACTTCAAGATCGAACTATTATACTAAAAAAAATTGTACAATAAAAAAAAATTCACATTCTAAAAAATGATTTTTTCCCGAAGATGGGACCGGACTGTCCCCTAAATCCACCCCTAGATAAGATAACTATTTGATGACAAATATGATTACCCTTCGGTATATGCTGCTGCTGTACTTCAGACGCGTTCCTCAAAATGCCTACTCGCCTCTTTGGTTTGCCCGCCTCACTGGTCTCATAGACTCACCTCTAGCAGGTAGACAGTTATAACCCAGCCGCCATCAATTTAGCCAGTGAGGCGACCCATTGAATGACAGTCACCATCAGCCATTGGGAAGATGAAACGTTAGCAGTTAGAAGGGTAAAACGTCCCTCATTAATTCTAATAAAGAAGCAGAGTAAAAGACACCCGCCATAAATGATCATTGAAAGCTTAAAGCTGCAGGTCATCCTTATAAATAGAAAATGATCACCCAGGTAAAAACAAAACATATATACTCAATATTGTTATTCTGCATATTTGAGTTTATCACATACTAATTATCACGTCGGAGTGGAAACGGGGAGACAAAGCCCCACTACCTTTTGCAGGTCTCCACCACTGCTGCCGCCGTACTTGGAGGAGAAGAAAATATTTAATCATCAATTGGCGCCGTCTGTGGGAAACCAAAAGAAAAGCCATGGCTCGAACTAGAAGAGCTCAGAATGCTTCTGCACCCTCAGCCCCCGTCGGGGATGCAGATACCGAATCTAACGCCGCCACTAATCACCTACAACAAGAGTTTGTTTCTGCTGCTCAACTTACGGCGTTGCAAGCTCAAGTGGCGGCCTTAATGGCTTTGCTGCAGGGTCGTAACACTACGGTTTCTCAGCCACCGCAAGTTTTCGGCCCTTCGCAGGCAGGACCTTCACCGCTGGATGTTCCATCCCAGGGTCCTAACCCTTCACCTTTAGGGCTCTCACCACCAGAGGCTCCTCCCAAGACTCATGATTTGCGGCAATGGAAGCACCGCCGGGAGCTCCTCTGTTGTCTCATAATTTTCCAGTGATGGAAACACTGCCAAAAACAGCTCAACCGTTGGTTCCAATTTTATTAGCTCCATTTTGTGCACCTCACCTCAATTCACTGGCATCTGGCCCCACTTTGGGGACAACCGTCATGGGTACCAACGCCTACTTTGGCTGAGACACCGGTTTTAAGCCTGGAATAGCGATTAGAGGATATGATGAGTCGCAAAATTGCTGAGGCTATATCTAAAAAAAACAGTAGGCAGCAATCTATGGCGTTGGAAGAAGACCCTTTCTCTCTAGAAGTAATAGCAATTTCCTTACCACGAGATTTTGAACAACCAAAGATGGAGAAGTACGATGGATCCTCTCAGGGCTTTCGTTGATTTGATGAGGTTTCGAGCCACTCTTGATGCAATTATGTGTAGGGCTTTCCCGCCTACACTCAAGCGTGAAGCCAGGTATTGGGTGGCCACCCTTCCCCCAAAATCATTTCGTACCTTTAATGATTTTTCTAAAAAGTTCGCTGCATACTTTGCCAGTAGCAAGCGTGCTAATAAAACCGTTATTGGCTTGATGCAATTGACCCAGGACAAGGATGAATTGTTAAAAGATTTCATTGCCTGGTTCAATAGGGCCACTTTGGGAATTAAGGATCTACAGATGTCAGCTATAGTTACTACTATGATGAATGGAACCTGTAGTCACCCTTTCAAAATGTCACTATCTAAAAACCCACCTGATACGATGCATGAGTTGCTAAGAAGAGGTGATAAATATGTGGATGCAGAAGAGGCCTTTTTCATTAATAAGGGCATGAAGGATCAAAAAGTACGGTGTCTAACAAAAGGAAGGCCCGAGATGAACCAAGGCCCCAAGAAGAGAGAGGCAAGCAAAAAATTATCCATCCAGGCCCTAATAGTCCTAGTACTGGAAAGGAGGGGTATAGTACACCACTGCACACCTCCAGAGCTAATGTCTTGATGGAAATCTGAAATATGAAAGAGCTCGCATGGCCCAAAAAGATGTGGGCGCCACCACATAGGAGAGATGAGACTAAGTATTGTAAATTCCATCGAGATCATGGACATGATATGGAGAATTACCAGCAGCTGAAGGAAGAAATAGAAAGACTTATAAAAAGAGGACACATGTCCAAATTTGTAAAAATAGATAAAGAGAAGGGAAAAGAGGTGGAATATCGACAACAACCACCCCCTCGCGCTGGAGTTATAAATGTCATTGTGGGTGGCATTACCGCAGGAGGTGGCATAAATTCAGCACGGAAGAACTATGCTTGAGTGAATAGATCTACTTCGGTAGATAAAAATGAAAGGTTTAGCCATAATATCACCTTTAGTGATGAGGATTTGGAAGGTGTTACCTGTCCACATGATGATGCTCTAGTAATAGTTGCCGATATTGCAGATTTCGATGTAAAAAGGGTGTTGGTGGACAATGGTAGTACAGATGACGTTATGTCCTAGGGAGTTTTCCTAGGATTGAAGCTATCACCTAGCAAGATCAAACCTGCCACCACTCCACTCCATGGGTTTGGAGGAGCTTCCGTTATACCAGAGGGAACAATTGAATTACCGGTGACTTTGGGTACTTACCTAACTAGTGTGGTGATAATGATTAGCTTTTTGTTGGTAAAAGCTCATATGGCCTACAATGCGATTTATGGTCGTCCACTTTTGAATGCAGCTAGGGCCGTGGTTTCCACATACCACCAGGTGATGAAATTCTCCACTAGTCGGGGAGTAGGATGTGTAAGAGGTGATCAGCAGGCATCAAAGAGGTGTTATGTAGACAGCATATTTATTAAAAATACGGTAATGATGCTTGATGTTGAGCAGCCTAAGGGACAAATAGAATCGTGGGAACTCACTGAGGAGGTGGTGATAGCTGAAGGTCAGGTTTTGAAAATCAGAGGCGGGATAGATCCTGAAGAAAAGCATAAACTAGTGGCATGTTTATCTGACAATATAGACGTATTTGTTTGAGGACCCCACGACATCGACTGGATCAGCCCTATGATTGCCCAGCACAGACTCACGATTCCTCTTGGAATAAAGCCAATCAAACAAAAGAAAAGACAATTTACTCCAGAACGACAACTAGCTATTTCTACAGAGATAACAAAACTGTTAGAAGCTAGTTTTATTCGGAAAATACACTACCCTGAATGGTTGACAAATGTGGTATTAGTGAAGAAATCAAATGGAGAGTGGCGGATGTGTGTAGATTACACAGACTTGAATAAAGCTTGTCCTTAGGATTCTTATCCTCTTCCGAGGATAGACCATTTGGTGGATGCGACTTCAGAGCATGAAAGGCTAAGCTTCCTGGATGCTTTTTCTGGTTACCATCAGATCTCTATGGCTGAAGGTGATCAGGAGAAAACTTCTTTCATAACTGACAGTAGAACTTTTTGCTACACCGCTATGCCTTTTAGGCTAAAAAATACAGGAGCTTCTTGTCAAAGGATGGTAAATCGGAGATTTCATGGACTCATTGGTCGTAATGTTGAATCCTATGTGGATGACATGGTGGTCAAAAGCCGATTAGCGAAAGATCATGTAACGGATCTCAAGAAAGTCTTCGGTGTTGCCCAAAAACTTAAACTGAAGTTAAATCCTAAAAAATGTGTGTTTGGCACATCAGGTAGAAAATTCTTAGGATTTATGATTACACACCGAGGTATTGAAGCAAATTCTAACAAAATACAAGCTATCTTAGACATGAAAAGCCCGACTACGAAGAAAGAAGTTCAATAGTTGACTGGAAGGGTGGTAGCTCTCAATCGTTTTATGTCGCGGGCTGCCAATAAATGTCATCATTTCTTCAAGGTTGTAGGAGGGTCCAAAAATTTTGAATGGACAAAAGAATGCGATGAGTCTTTTGAACAGTTAAAGAAATCACTACAACAACCACCAGTGTTGGCGCGTCCCAACCCCGATGACAACCTAAGCCTCTACTTAGCAGTATCTTTTCACGCGGTTAGTGCAATATTGGTGAAAGACCTTTTGATGGGACAGAAACCTCTTTATTATGTAAGCCAAGTATTGAGAGGAGGAGAAACACGGTATAGCTTAGTTGAGCAATTGGTTCTAGCTCTGATTGTGTTAGCTAGAAAGTTAAGACCGTATTTCCAGGCTCATCAGATACAGGTGATGACTGATCAACCAATTAAACAGATACTGCATAGGTCTGAGACATCTGGGCATCTCTTGAAATGGGCTATTGAACTGAGTGAGTTTGATATTGATTTTAAACCACGCACAGCTATAAAAACACAGGCCTTGGCAGATTTTATTGCAGAACTCACTCTTCCTGAAGAGCCACCTATAAGTGACAAAGTAACCTGGGTAATATATGTAGATGGATCTTCCAACAGTGATGGTTCAGGAGCAGGGGTCATAATTCTCACCAGATGCTGAAGAACTTGAATACTCACTTTGCTTTGAATTTCAAGCCACTAACAATGATGCAGAATATGAAGCGGTCATAACAGGGCTAGGACTCGCCACACAATTAGGAGTGACAGTTGTAGAAATTCGTAGCGACTCGCAATTGGTCGTTGGGAAAATTTTTGGAGAGTACGAAGCCAAAGACGACCACATGGCTGTTTATCTGATGAAAGTAAGAGATCTGCAGCAAAAATTAAAAATGTTGAAGATTACAAAGGTCCCAAGAAAGGAGAATGAACGGGCTAACGCTCTCGCCAAGTTAGCATCAACCAATCACAAACATCTTCCAACCACAGCTAGTGCTCAAGTGCTTAGTGAGCCTAGCACGGTGTCGTTAATTGCTGTCCACGAAATGAATAATGAACCTTCATGGATAGACCCAATCTTGGATTATCTTACGAAAGGTACACTACCAACAGACCAAATTGAAGCAAAGCAGTTGAGAGTACGAGCTGCTATGTATTCTTCGTGATTGATGGAAAACTATACCAAGAGGATTCTCATGACCTATCGAGTGCTGCCCCGCCAATGTAAGCTTGGTGAGGTCTTGTTTGAAATACACAATGGTTTGTGTGGAAATCACTTGGGTAGAGATGCCCTTGCTTTTAATGCTTTAAGGCAAGGGTACTATTGGTCATCAATGAAATAGGAAGCTAATCAACTAGTCAGGAAATGCGACACTTGTCAAAAGTTTGGCAACATAATTGATAAGTGCGTTTTATGCACTTATTTTGGCATTTGAATTAATCTTTTATGTCGTCATATAGTTAATTTTCTACTTATCTAGTATATTATTGTTCTATTTCAGTTTTGGACGCGTTTGTAAACAATTGGAGAAGAATGGATGAAAAGAGCAATAATTTGGCTTAAATCGACGAGTAAGTTGAGTTTTTGAAGTGAATATCAAGAGCCAAACATTTGAGGATGAGGAAGAAGAGAAAATCAATAAGTTTAAGGTGTTTTTGAGTGACAACGAAGAGTTTAATCAATGGATCAAACACCGGAAAGCCAAAGAACCGAATTGGGAAACTACTCACCAAGCATGTGGAGAGATTAGAGTACAACTTTTGATATTAAAATCTCCACAAGTCAAATGATATACCATTGGAAATATAATGGAATTACGAGTCCAACACTTTTTACGGATCTCAATTTGGAGTTTCCTACAAGAAGTTATGGCCGTTTGAAAATCAGCCGCCAGGAAAAATAAGCTGGGCGATCGCCCAGGCTTATATTTGGGCGAGCGCCCAGTACAATTTTTCGCCAACAGAGAGCAAAAAACGTGCCTGGGCGATCGTCCGAGAATGGCCTGGGCGATCTCCCAGGCCAATTTCGTCTGATTTTGTATTTTTTTGATCTTCTTTCCTTTTTTAGTTCTAATTTCTTTTCCTAACTCTTGGCCTACGAAATTTGTAATCTTTTGAGATATTTTGGGGCACAACTAGGGTAGTATAAATATGAGTTATATTCTCATATCAAGTGTTGGATTTTTGGAGAGCAAATCAAGAGAAGACGGAAGAGAACAAGAGAACAAGACCTCCTCGACTATCAAGACTTCTTCGAAGATTTCTTCTCCTTCAATCCATGCCGGGTTTTACCAATTATTGTTTTTCTAGTTTAATTATGTTCTTCTAATTTTCTTTAGCCAAGGTAGACGATGAAACCTTGTTTTGATTAAATGATTATTTAATTATTCGGTTAATTCCTTCTTAAGAGCTTTAACGTTCATGGCTTGTTCTTAATTAGATTAATTAAATATAATTTCTTTCATCTTAAATATCATGTATTTTTGATAGTTAGATATTGGTTTAATTAATCCATGCTTGGTGATTAAATATGTTCTATTAATTGCTTTTGATTTTTCGTTATCTTTTATGCGAATTGGGATACATAGAATGCTTAGAGATTCTTTGATTCTTTGTTTTCTTTCAATTGATCTTGATATATAAAAACGCTTAAGTAATTTATGTTTGAAGCATAAGGGGAGCCTATTTTTGATTTTCTTCTTCGGACTTAATTGATAAACCTTTAGGGACGACAATAGATTGATTTCGTGTTGTCGTATGTGTTTTTTGGGAATTAATTGATAATTGGATAATTGCTAAGTTAGACAATGGTGGATTCAAACCTTGGTATTTTACACAACTTGAATTATCAATTCATCTTTTATCATATTTCTTTAGTCTTTTAGTTAAACAATTTCAACAACAAAACTCTTCAATTCAACTAGCCTAGAATAAACAGTTAATTTGGATTAAATTACACCTTCCTCATAGTAGTCTCTCGTGGGATCGACCTCGTTTTACTTATCTATATTCCAAGAGATTCGTACACTTGCATGAGTTAATTAAAATTTGACATCAAGTTTTTGGCGCCGTTGTTGGGATTTGCGTCTCAAGGTTAATCTAATCTTAGTTAATTTTATTCTCGACTAGTTATAATTTAGGATTTTATTTAATTTATTTAATTTTCATTTTTATTTTTTAATTTTTTTAAAAAAAAAATTTCAAAAATCAAAAATCTTCATTGTGCATGCTTGGTCGTAGATCTCTAGAACTTAAGCTAGAACATCTAGATAGTGAAATTGAAAGGACTTTTCACCAACAAAAACGAGCCACTAATCTAGATAAAATTGAAGAAACCGAAGCAATAGTAGCTATGGGAGATGAAATTGAGGAGAGACCTTTCAGGAACTATTTTAGTCCATTAGCTAATTTGAGCACCTCATGCATACAATACCCTCAGGTCACAGCTAGGAATTTTGAGCTTAAACCGAGTGTGCTTAACTGTCTCCCATCTTTCTATGGTTTAGATAGTGAAGAACCTTATAATCATTTGACTGATTTCTATGCTGTATGTGAAACATTTAAATATGAGAATGTGTCTCCTGATAATGTTAAACTTCGTCTATTTCCCTTTTCTCTGAAAGATAGATCTAGATCTTAGTTTAATACATTGCTTGCAAATAGTATTACTTCTTGGGAACAAATGGTTGCTAAATTTTTGAACAAATACTTTCCTGTTCACAAAACTAATGCTATTCGCAGGGAAATTTCAGAGTTTGTGCAAAGAGACGATGAGCCATTCTATGAAACTTGGGAGAGATTCAACGGGCTTCTCATGAAATGTCCACACCACGGCTATGAAAAATGGCATTTATGCCAATACTTTTTGGAGGGATTGCTACCACATATTCAAGAGTGGTTGATGGCCACAAGTGGTGGAGAGTTGATGTCTAAAAATGCTACTTGAGATTTGGAGCTTCTTTCGAGAAACAGTGACAATTCACAACAATGAGCCGATCCTCTAGAAGCGAACCTAAGAAAATGAGTATCTATGAAATTCGCAGCAGTGAACCTAGCTCAGAAATCAAAGAAGTCAAATGCATGATAGAGGACATCTCTCGCAAATTGACCTCATTAATGACCAATAGTCCTCTGAGAACTGTAAGCGGTCCGAGCAAGCTAATGCCCTCAACATGATGAGGAAACCTCCTTACAATCCTTACTCCAACACCTATAACCCAGGTTGGAGGGACCACCCCAATTTCTCTTGGTCACAGGGGTTTCAACAGGATGATACAGCAGGTCAAGCCCCCCAGCAGGCTACTCAACAATTCAATCACAATTTTTCACAGCCAAAACCATGGGAGGAAGCAATTCATAACTTGACAAAAGCTACACAAGCTGCATTAGAGCATCGTAATCACACAACCATCGAGTTTAAGAATGAAGTACGCGCCAGCCAGAACTCTCAGGCACAATCCATCTCCAATCTTGAAAACATGATGGGACAACTTGCTTCATCAGTCCAACAGTTGGCAACAACCATTGAGAAAAGAAAGTTTCCTAGTCAGCCATTTCCTAATCCTAAAGGAATGCAACATGAAGAGGCTAAATCAATCATGACTTTGCGACGTGGAAAACTGTTTGACAACAAAGTGGACATCTCAAAGCAAACCACTTCTCAACCACTTTCTCCGTGTCTCGCTCCAACCGATGATTCAATCCAAGAAGCTCCCAAAGAGGACAATGAGCCATCTTACATTCCAAAAGCCCCATATCCTCGAAGCTCACATGTGTAAAGCAAGGTAATTCTATCAATGATATGATGGAAATCTTCAAGCAAGTAAGTGTAAATATTCCTTTACTTGATTCTATTAAGCAAGTACCGCCTATGCTAAATTCTTGAAAGATCTATGTACAACTAAGAGACAACTACATATGCTAAAAAGGCATTTTTAATCGAACAAGTCACTCTATAATTCAAAGCAACACTCCTCCGAAATTTAAAGATCCGGTTGTCCTACTATCGCATGCATCTTAAGAAACCATAAAATTGAGAAAGCTTTGCTAGATTTAGGAGCTAGTGTTAATCTTCTTCCTTATTCTCGTGTATATGCAACTTGGACTAGGCGAGTTAAAACCAACATCTATGATTTTACAACTGGTCGATAGATCCGTGAAAGTACCCCGAGGAATTGTAGAGGATGTTTTGATCTGAGGTTGACAAGTTTTATTTTTCTGTTGATTTTGTTGTACTTGACACTCAACCAGTACGAGACTCTACAAAACATATTCCTGTAATTTTTGTCGTCCTTTTCTGGCAACATCTAATGCTATCATTAATTGCAGGAATGGAGTTATGCAACTATCATTTGGCAACATGATGATAGAGGGCGAATATTTTAATGTCAACAAAGCTACCACATGATAATGAGGATGTTGCTAATGTGGACATGATAGAAGCATTAGATGATGATTGTCTTGCTTATACTAATTGTGATGATGCGTTAAACATGTGCTTAACTCATTTGGGTTCTTATTTTGATGTTGATAGTGGTATAGAAGAGGTGAATATTTTGTTTGGATCCGCACTTTGTCATGGGTACAATCGAATGGAAACAGAGACAATTGAGCCACTTCCAACAAGTGCCAAAGTCAATAGGTGCAAGCAAAGCAAGTCCTCCAGCATTATTATTTGAGTGCCGTAAGGCAATCGGACAATAAGTCAAGCTAATGACTATAAATAAGCGCTTAATGGGAGGCAACCCATTTTCTTACCCTTTTATTTACTTGCGTTATATGTAGTAGTTTTAGATAGTTTAAATAATTTATTAGTTTTTATTTTATTGCACTTATTAGGTCTCACCTTGTCACGCGCAGGATGTCCCACTTTGCGAGCCGCTTGGATATTATGTAGGCAATCATCTTTTGACCAAGGGTCCCGGTACTACTTCTAAGTCCACTACATACTAGGCAGATCCTTCTTCTCCACATCTCTCTCTGGGGAGTAACTGATCTTTTCCCTCATTCTCTTTGCTTTATTTTATGCTTACATTGAGGACAATGTAAGGTTTTTGTTTGGGGGTGGGTTATAAAGTATCATGTTACTTTAGTACTTTTGAATTTGCTTATCACTCTTGTCTCTATAACTGAAATAATTTTTGAAAAAAAAAAAAAAATTGTCTGGTTGCTGTTGAATATCCTACCGCCAATGATGATATCTGTTCAAACTTGAGCACATTTTTAGTCGACTATTAGACAATACTTGAACTTGTTCTTTTATCTGAATTCTTATCCATGTTAGACCCGATTATGAATGCACATAGCCACTATTGACTTATCGTTTATTGGAGACATGACTTGAGTGTTGGTGTTGATATTATTGGTCGAGTATCATGATGAAACATTTCGTTCCTACATTCTTAGAGCTAGTGACTAAACTATTTTGAGAACGGTTTTTGGGGTGTTAAAGTTACTACTTTTGTTCTAAGATTTTGATGGTTTGGGTTTTCGGGTCGCATCTTTGGTTGAATGTGTTATAGTCAAGGAATCTAAACCGAGGGTTATGATAAATTTAAATGAAATATCCGACTCGAGCAATTGAGCCTGTAAGGGTATTTTAAAACCTGGTGCCTGATAAATTTAAATGAAATATCTGACTCGAGCAATTAAGCCTGTAAGGGTAATTTAAAACCTGGTGCCCTATGGTCATCTGACTTGGGAGTCATCGGCCCAAAGCTCGCTATATGAGTCCTGGATCTAAAACAAGAAAAAGAAAAGAGAGCGACATTTATAAATTTACATCTTCACTCCTCTATTAGCCTGTGGGACTCGAGCAATTAAGTCTGCTAGGGTATTTTCAAACCTGGTGCCCTATGGTCATCTGACTTGGGAGTCATCGACCCAAAGCTCGCTACAAGGGTCACACAAAAAGCTAGTGAAAGAGAAGTATTGCACAGAATGTAAGACTGTTAACATGAGTTGAATAAATAAACAGAGTAGAAGTGCTCAAGAAGGATTGCTAGATTAGAACCTTAGAGACTGAAGATGAGAATTTAGAAATCTCTCACCATCCTAATTCTCAGAATACAAGTGCTAAGTTTTACCACTTTTGTTGAAAAGAAAGAGCATTGTGATGATCAATAGAAACCAACTTCGCTAGAACACCTCGGGATTTGAGAGAAAAGCTTTAGAAGTGTGATAACTTACGAGAGGTGTAAGGAATAAATGACTACAAAGGGTTCGGGATTGCTAAAATGTCAACAACACAATATTGGTCATGGTCTAATACATGTATAAGTTCAATGTTTGGCTATTCACACACTCACACAAGGTCGAGCATCGGATAAGTGAAAATTTTTGTGTTGTTGTTTGATATCCTTCTAAAAGTGTTGCTTTATTTTCGAACATGAGGCATATGGTAAGGAATTTAACATTGAAAGATTTTCGTGGAATCAATTAGCTTAGTTGAAGTCTATTTTAGTTTTGTTTTTGTTCGAGGACGAACAAATGTTTAGTTTGGGGGTGTTTGATAAGTGCGTTTTATGCACTTATTTTGGAATTTGAATTAATCTTTTATGTCGTCATATAGTTAATTTTCTACTTATCTAGTATATTATTGTTCTATTTCAGTTTTGGACGTTTGTAAACAATTGGAGAAGAATGGATGAAAAGAGCAATAATTTGGTAAATCGACGAGTAAGTTGAGTTTTGAAGTGAATATCAAGAGCCAAACATTTGAGGATGAGGAAGAAGAGAAAATCAATAAGTTTAAGGTGTTTTGGAGTGACAACAAAGAGTTTAATCAATGGATCAAACACCGGAAAGCCAAAGAACCGAATTGGGAAACTACCTACCAAAGCATGTGGAGAGATTAGAGTACAACTTTTGATGTTAAAATATCCACAAGGCAAATGATATACCATTGGAAATATAATGGAATTACGAGTCCAACACTTTTTACGGATCTCAATTTGAAGTTTCCTACAAGAAGTTATGGCCGTTTGAAAATCAGCCGCCAGAAAAATAAGCTGGGCGATCGCCCAGGCTTATATTTGGGCGAGCGCCCAGTACAATTTTTCGCCAACAGAGAGCAAAAACGTGCCTGGGCGATCGCCCGGGAATGGCCTGGGCGATCTCCCAGGCCAATTTAAATCTGATTTTGTATTTTTTGATCTTCTTTCCTTTTTAGTTCTAATTTCTTTTCCTAACTCTTGGCCTCACGAAATTTGTAATCTTTTGAGATATTTTGGGGCACAACTAGGGTAGTATAAATATGAGTTATATTCTCATATCAAGTGTTGGATTTTGGAGAGCAAATCAAGAGAAGACGGAAGAGAACAAGAGAACAAGACCTCCTCGACTATCAAGACTTCTTCAAGATTTCTTCTCCTTCAATCCATGCTTGGGTTTTACCAATTATTGTTTTTCTAGTTTAATTATGTTCTTCTAATTTTCTTTAGCCAAGGTAGACGATGAAACCTTGTTTTGATTAAATGATTATTTAATTATTCGATTAATTCCTTCTTAAGAGCTTTAACGTTCATGGCTTGTTCTTAATTAGATTAATTAAATATAATTTCTTTCATCTTAAATATCATGTATTTTTGATAGTTAGATATTGGTTTAATTAATCCATGCTTGGTGATTAAATATGTTCTATTAATTGCTTTTGATTTTTCGTTATCTTTTATTCGAATTGGGATACATAGAATGCTTAGAGATTCTTTGATTCTTTGTTTTCTTTCAATTGATCTTGATAAGAAAAACGCTTAAGTAATTTATGTTTGAAGCATAAGGGGAGCCTATTTTTGATTTTCTTCTTCGGACTTAATTGATAAACCTTTAGGGACGACAATAGATTGATTTCGTGTTGTCGTATGTTTTTTTTGGGAATTAATTGATAATTGGATAATTGCTAAGTTAGACAATGGTGGATTTCAAACCTTGGTATTTTACACAACTTGAATTATCAATTCATCTTTTATCATATTTCTTTAGTCTTTTAGTTAAACAATTTCAACAACAAAACTCTTCAATTCAACTAGCCTAGAATAACAGCTTAATTTGGATTAAATTACACCTTCCTCATAGCTTGATCTCGTGGGATCGACCTCGTTTTTACTTATCTATATTCCAAAGAGATTCGTACACTTGCGAGTTAATTAAAATTTGACATCAATAATCCATCACCACCGAGCCACAATCGGCAATTTACGCAGTATGTCCATTTTATCAATTGGAGATGGACATCCTAGGTCCTTTACCACTTGCTAGGGGTCAGAGAAAATTTTTGTTGATGGCCATAGACTAGTTCACAAAACTGGTTGATGCTGAGCCACTAGCTGTTATAACTACAGCCAAGATACAGAGTTTCGTATGGAAATATATAATCTGTCGTTTTGGGATACCGCGGGTGATGGTCACGTATAATGGAAGGCAATTCGATAACCACGGCTTTAAGAATTTCTGTGATAGTTATAAAATTTCACACCGACTCACTTCAGTGGCACACCCTCAGAGCAATGGCCAAACTGAAGTCACTAACCGTATAATACTTTGGGATTTAAAAACGAGGTTAGGAAAAGAAAAAGGATCTTGGGCGGATGAATTACCTAATGTACTATGGGCATATCACACAACCCCTAGGGGGCCAGCAGGAGAAACACCGTTCAAATTATCTTTTGGAATGGAAGTAGTGATACCCGCTGAAATTGTAAATCCAACTTTGAGAATATAAGTTGAACACACAAATGACGATATCACAAGGGCAGAAATCGACCTACTTGAGGAAGTCAGAGAAAGGGCCTCTATCAAGACAATGGCTTACAAACGCAAGGCTGCCCAATATTTTGACCGCCGAGTTAAGCCTAGAGGTTTCCAACCACATGACCTAGTGTTAAGGAGTAGTGCAGCTGCTGGACATCCACCATCTAAACTGGAGCCTAATTGGCATGGTCCTTTCGAGATCATCAAGAAGTTAGGAAAGGGAACATACAGCCTCAAAGATATGAATGGCAAATCATTGGGAAGACCATGGAACACAGAGCACTTGAAGAAATATTATCAGTAATTTATTAGTTTTTTTTTACGCAAGCATATGTAGTTGTTTTAAATAAATACTCCTACATGTGATTTTCAATTCAATAAAATGCCAAAACGGATGAATGATGAGGGTGCTACAGAAGGATCAGCCTCACTGGAAAGTCCTGGTGCACCTACTGAACTCGACCTACGGCAACCTTTTGTTATTTGAGATGGTCTCTATTAAAATTTTATTGAGTAATACGACTATCTCTTCAACTGCTACTACTATCATATCAAGGCGATGAGCCTATGTCTCAAAAATTAAGGTGATGAGCCTTAATCACCATATCAAGGCGATGAGCCTATGCCTCAAAAATCAACATATCAAGGCGATGAGCCTTAATCAACATATCAAGACGATAAGCCTTAATCAACATTAAGGCGATGAGCGTATGCCTCAAAAATTAAGGCGATGAGCCTTAATCAACATATCAAGACGATGAGCCTATGTCTAAAAAATTAAGACGATGAGCCTATGTCTCAAAAATTAAGGCGATGAGCCTTAATCAATATATCAAGACGATAAGCTTATGTCTCAATATATCAATATAATCTAGTCGATAAGCTTTCCTTTAATACAAGGCAATAGTCTAAAAAATAAATAAATAAAAAATTATGCCCCAAGTGAGAGGCAGGCGCAGGGTAGGCGCCCCACTGGGCGGGACGCCACCCACCCCACACGTCCCACCCCACCCCGCCCCCACCTCGATTCAATAGGGCGGAGGCGCGCCCAAGTGAGGGGCAGGGCCGCCCGCCCCCAAGGGGAGTGTGCACCCACCTGCCCCTCCAATAAAAAGAAAATTCTCTACACGCATTTTTCTTTTTTGTTTTCTTTTTTCTTCAAGCATTTTTTCACTTTCCATTGTTGTTTGGGGGAGTATACTATCATATCATACATTGCAACCAAGCAACTAACGATTAAAAAGTGAAAAATAATTTTATTAAAGATGTATGTTTTATGTTAAACATACAAAATTGAAATTCGCAGTAATCAACAATATTCGAAATGAAATAACTGAATAGTATAGTTTTCTTGATTAAGCAAAACAACCACCATGAAACTAAAATAAGTAAAACTACTGTTTAATTATCAAGAGAGCCAGCTGGTTGAGATCCAACCCCTCTATGGGTAGTCACTTTGACCTTCTGAGTAGCTAAATCTGTAGCTCGACGTTTCCTCAGATACCTATCAAATTCATATGGGTATATCTCTGAATGATCATCAACCAACTACTCCTTGGTCATTTTGATAGTAGCCTTCAAAGATTCCGCGCCATACATGTGTAAGTTGCCCTTATATTCGGCAGACATCTTGTATCTTGCTATGGCCTCATCATCTGCAATTTCTAACTTTTTGCTAAGCTGGTCTACCACTTTTTGAAGCTGAGCATTCTCATTATCTTTTTTCTTAGACGCAGCTATTGCCTTGTCCAACAAAGACTGCACCTCTGCTACAGCTTTTTTCTTGTCATGGTCTCTATCGGCTGCACATTTTTCAAATTTCTCCAAATCACGCAATACTTTTTCCTCCATAACAAGCATCTGTACAACAAAAGAAATTAAAATTAAATGGAGGATAAAAATTAAATGAGAGAGCAGTAGAGTGTCATCAAAATATAACAACTTACCATGCGGTGGTTGGTATACATAATACGACGCATGGCAGCTACTTTTTATTTTTAAATTCTCAATAAGTTTCTCATTCACACATCATAACATGATCTCAGCTTCAATAGTCGAATCAACGGGAGGAAATCCAAACTCCTTGAAAGCATGGGCATCATTACCCCTGGTGGTGCGTGGCACGGAGCAAGGGGCAATTGTTGTCTCAGCAATAGCCTTTCCTTTGTCAGCCCATCTTTCCTTTTTTTTAAGGGAGATAAAGATGGGTCTTCAGCATCAGTGGCGAATCCTGCCACATCCATCACATTTTCAAAGTCAAAATCATCCATATCTGAAAGAAAAATAGAAGTTGATGCAACAAATATATGCAAAAATGAAGAGTCCAAAAAAAATAAAGACATAAAAGTAGCTTACCCTCAAGTGATCCAATGTGAACCTGGCTCAAATTCTCATTAAATAACACCACGCTCATATGTGATTCCGGAGGCGTCAAGCGTAAAAACTTATCTAATCGTGCTTTCAACTCATTATCAAGATCCAGGGGCTCGTTAAAATGTTTGCAAAAAGGAGTTCTCCAAAAATTTAAAAGAGAACTGTCCTACTTCATGTCGAACAAAAAAGAAACGTCTTCTCCAACTGCTATTTGAACTGGGAAAATGAGATAATAACAATTTTACCTTAAGTTGAATATACGCGTAACAGTTAGTCCCAAGCACAGGATACATATCAAATACACTTCTAAAAAGCCTCAAACACGTCTCGATATTATTTGTAAGATACAAATATAAGAAGTAAGCTGATATGCGCCAAGAGTTAGAGGTCAATTCGCAAGGAGTGACATGAAATTCGTTAAAGAAAGAAACGAATAAAAGATGAAGAGGAAATCTTAAACCAGCTATCATGCTATCACGATAAACTACCACCTTCCTAGGGTCTGATCTTGCAATTCTCTCACTAGGATGGGGAACTCGATACAAATGTCCGGGAGGTCATTCATATTTTTTCAACATTTTCATAAAACTTTTTGAATTGTAGACTCCAGCATCCTTTGGTATATCTAATTCTATCAAATTGTCACTTGGAGAATGTTCAATTTGAATATTGAATGGGAGGGATACTATAGAAGAATTGACATCGAAATCTACCAATCCAATGGAGGATAAAATTTCAAGCATTGGATTAACATCAACCAAAGGCGAACGAGATCGCGCTCACTCGCAGTAAAAGAGTGCAAGTCGAAGACGAGCGGGAGGCCCACCCCAAAGCAGGGGGACGGCCTACTGGTTGAGGAGGGCGGTTTCTTGGGACAGTTTGGCTGCCCGTCCCTACAAAGGGGCAGGCGAGTTCGCCCTCCAGCAGGAAGGATGGCGGCGGTTGCCCCGTTTTCGTCCCAAATCGAATGGTTTCGGGCTATGGATGAATTTTCCTCGTCTAATCCTACATCAATATCATCAATGGACTCATTTATATATCGAGGTCCACCACGTCCCAAAGAACTAACAAAAGTCCATTCTTCAACTGGCGAAAAATTATCATCTACTCCTATAGATAGGGTGCGATAAGAGGGACTGCTGTTAAAATTATTGGTTGAAGAACTACTGCTAGAGATAATAACCATCTTATGCATCTAAGAAGAAGGCTGAAATTTTTTTCTAAAAAAAAAAAAAAAAAGAAGAAGATAAGAGTGAAAATATTACCTCAAACGATGAAAAAAGAAAAAACCTTTATAAATTAGACAGGAAAGAGGATATCAGTCTGAAAAGAGTTCTAGTCAGGCGAGGAGATTTGAGAGCACTACAAATAATATCCCTTTTACCTCTCTTATATATAAAAAAAAATTTCTAAATGGGGCTAAGATTTAAGCCCATATCAATTTTAAATTAGGCCCAAAATATTTATTCTATATTTGGCCGGTCAATTACCATATAATTTTCGTTATAAATAAATAATGAATTATTTATTACATGTGTTATTTTTCAATTTTTTGGTCAAAAGTAACTGATTAAAGAACAATATTTCTACTTCTCATTGACAATGGTATATAAAAAGTAGAAGGGCTTATGGTGATAAATATGATTACCCTTCGGTATATGACTGCTGCTGTACTTCAGACGCCTTCCTCAAAATGTCTGCTCGCCTCTTTGGTATGCCCGCCTCACTGGTCTCATAGACTCGCCTCTGACAAGTAGATAGTTATAACCCAGCCGCCATCAATTTAGCAAGTGAGGCGACCCATGGAATGACAGTCACCATTAGCCATTGGGAAGATGAAACGTTAGCAGTTAGAAGGCGAAACGTCCCTCATTAATTCTAATAAAGAAGCAGAGGAAAAGACACACACCATAAATGATCATTGAAAGCTTAAAGCTGCAGGTCATCCCTATAAATAGAAAATGATCACCCAGGTAAAAACAGAACATACATACTCAATTTTGTTATTCTGCATATTTGAGTTTATCACATACTAATTATCATGCCGGAGTGGAAACGGGGGACAAAACCCCACCACCTTTTGCAAGTCTCCACCACTACTGCCACCGTACTTGGAGGAGAAGAAAATATTTAATCATCACTATTAAATTTTATTTTCTACCTCTCTATGTTAGTCCAATGAAAAGTACTAACATTTTTTATGAAGTTTTTAAGTAGAAACTAGAAATAAAAAGGTAAACGTGAGTTTGTTTTTCACCTCATAAAATATTAAACTACATTGTTTATCGACTTTCTTAACTAGTGGATAAAGTGAATTTATCAAATAATTCATGTTTTTGTTGTAACATTTGTATCACGACATTTATAATTATAACCTTTACTCTAACATGAAACAATTGAATTTAAATATGTTATTTCGAATTTACGGTTCCCCAATATATTTTGAATACATTGACACATTACTTCTTCGTAACAAATAGAAAATGTCAATATCGTCTTTACTGTTACGCTATTCTAATTCAATTCCCACTGCGATTGTAATGCTATACCATATACATTGATATTGCTTAAGCTGTGAGGGACCCACTGAAATCTGATATCCATAACTTTGGAGCTTGATCTCCTACCCATTGTGGGTAAAAGATATAATGCCCACCGATGAAGTGGTTAAACATGATTGGAGCCACGCATGCTGGGAGTTAAACCACTGTCCAACAAAACGGAAATCGCGCATCTTGCCAATTTGGAAATGAGCCGCATTTTGAAAGAAAACGCGCAAAATGTTTAAATCATTATTGTTTTTCCTAGCGCAAAATAAAAATAAAAAAAGAAAAGAAATGTCGGAAGATGGACCCGAAACATGGACCTCCACTGCCAAAACATGCATTTTGGCCGTTTTGGAAAACGCCCGAGTTTTGTAAAGAAAATACGAAAACGGGTAAAATGTCGTTTTCTATTTCCTTTGCAATTTTTTGAGTGTTTTAAAAAATTCATTTTCGGAAATTTCAAAGAGAACGCATTTTGACTATTTTCAAAAACACAAAACAAAAAACGGGTTAAAAACACCAAAGAGAACATGGCCTAAAAGTTTCAATTTTAACAATGAAAACTATTGTTGAAAAAGGTTTCTTGACAATTTCTCTTTTAATGAAATAATCAAACAATGACTCTTACAACAAAAAAATTAATTGATGTAGCAAAAACGTAAAAATAAATAAATAACGGGTAATTAGCACATTTCGTCCCTATCATTTGAGTCTATTGTGCAAATCGTCTATATCGTTTGAATTTTGGCATTTGAGTTCTTAAATCCACCATTATTTGCGTAAAAAGCCCCTACCATCCAAATCTGTTAATTTTTTATGTTAAATCACCGTGTCATGTGCAATCTATCATTTTATAAAGGATATTTTTGTCAAATCTATTTAATTACACTACGTGTCTGGCAAAAAATCATTAAAAAATTAAAAACACCTCCCCAAACACACACACACCCTCTCATTTTTTGTTGAATTTTATCGTTCTCTCATTCTTTCTGTTAAATCACAGTCGATATAGCAGGACCTGCACTAACCAAGTACCCTTGACTGGAGGAGCAAACATCAATAACTGGAATACGGACAATAGGATCACATATCAGAGGTGTAAACGTTTGGATCTGCTGTGACGTGGGCATGGTCAATGGTAACCTCGCCAAAGGCTCTGGCAGGAGAGGAAGAAAATCTACAGGGGACTCGGATGGGTTCAAAGGCTTAGTGGTTGATAGAAAAGAATAAAGTGGAGGTAGAGTTACTGATTCAGTAATTGAAATGAGCAGCTGTGGTGTTCCAATAAAATATTGCAGAGTTGATGCTATAGGAGGACCACCAGCAATAGTGAGGAGAGAAACGAGATGAACCTGATGCAGAAACTCGAGTTTCTGGGCCTGAAAGGTACAAGTCAGTGGATTTCTCAAGTACGTACAGAAAACTCAATGGATGAAACATGCCAGTTGTTTCAAAAAACCTGTCCCCCTTAGAGCAATTCAAACTAGATGGATCTGCACGATTTGGTAAAGCAACATTTAGGTTGTCAACACTTGAAAAATGAATTTTCCCACATCGCCTCATTTTTTCTTTATTCCTTAAAAAAGACAAGCTTCTTGGCAGACTTTCTTTAAAAGAACTTAACCTGGGACTAAGACTACCCTGGTACATTAGGTTTGTCATTAAATCTACCATTCTTTTTGTCATTTTTGTCAATTTCAAGCACCAAAGGCCAAGTATGAACAGTTATTGTTCTATGGAAGAAATTTAAAGCCTTTGGAATCTCAATTTAAAACAAGTGAAAATAAAGTGCAGAGTTGTGTTTCACATGTGTGGGTCAGAGCATATCTTGACAATGATAAAAATGTGATCTTTAAGGCAGATTCTAATTCAGTGCTCACTAAATGGTTGTCTGCTTTACTAGTCCAGGGCCTTTCTGGCTGGCCTGTGGAAGAGATTTTGAGGGTTTCACCTGATTTTGTGGTGCTTCCTAGGTTGCAGCAGAGTTTGACTCCATCTAGGAATAATGGGTTCTTGAATATGTTGAAGCTGATGCAGAAGAAGGCTATGCAATTGTACGTAGAAAGTGACACAGGTGGTGGAGAAGAGGGAGAATCAAAGGAGATAGTGTGTGTGTGTGTGTGTGTGTGTGTGTGTGTGGGTGTGGGGGAGGGTTTTAATTTTTTAATGATTTTTTCCAGACATATGGCGTAATTAAATGAATTTGATGAAAATACCCTTTATAAAATGAGAGATTGTACATGACATAGTGATTTATCAGCAAAAGTTAACAGATTTGGACGGCATGGACCTTTTGCACAAAGAATGGTGGATTTAAGGACCCAAATGCCAAACTTCAAACGATAAGGACGATTTGTACAATAGACTCAAAAGATAAAGACGAAATGTGCTAATTTCCGAATAAATAACACACTATTGACAAATTGTTGATTATTTCAAAAACCTGTTTAAATTGAAAATCGGTGAAAAGTCTCACAATATATTAGTTTCAATTAAGACAGTTAGAGATTGATTTTAAAGTTCATATTTTATGTGTTGTGTATTTAAGAAAACTTGACTTCAAAATTGACAGCAGATTTTGAAAAACAGTAAAATAGTAACTTCTCATATTCTACTTTTAATTTCTCCAATTATATATAAATAAAATATCAATTTTAACCATAATTAATAAAATTAATTCATTTTCTACCTATATAGACTATGCTTTTACTTTGTAATTTTATAAATTTTTGATATTTAATAAATATTAATTTTTTATTTTAAAATAACTATAAGAATATAGTCTTGGAATAACAATAATAATATAAAAAGATATTATTATAATTAATGGTCATTTTAGTAATTATATACATGAACAATAGTAAATTACTTTTATTTACCAAATGTTAAAATGTTGATTTTGAAACATATCGTAATTCTAAAACAAAAGTTTATTACACACTTAATTGATTCTCCCACTACTAATTATTTTTAAACACAATAAAAATCGATTCTTTTAAAATAAGCGCAATACCAAACTAAGCATAAAGCAAAGTCACTAGACATAATACATATACATTTTTACCTCTCAATATTTTTTCGACTCTCTACATGAAAATATAGTCAACGCCACTTGCCAATTGAGTAGGTACATCGAACATACTTGTTAGTGCTTATAAGTATTTATAAGATAGTCAATTATTATTTTTATATACACATTTCGTAGTACCAACAACTTTTATCTACTTTTTATTCACATATGTCTTAAAATCTATTGCTTATTATCTACAATTTTTTTTTAACAAAATATACTCTTTATCGATCACAATTTTTTTCGAATATGTTTGTGTGTGCTTATAAATACTTATAAGTTAGTAAAATTTTATTTTCAATCACATATTTCGTAGGACCCACAACTTTTATCTACTTTTTATTTACATAGTTTGTAGAACCCACTGCTTATAATCTACACAAATCTTTACCAAACATATTCTTCATCTAGAACCAACCAGAAATCACGATGGAAGTTGTGATGGATGAGTCAAGAGCTTCCACGTGTCATTTCTAAATTTATTTTGACATGGGTATTATGTATTGTTTGGTAGAGTTTAAAATAACTCTTTTTTTCTTATACTCATTTTCAACAACATATTTTATGATGTTCACAACTTTTATCAACTTTTCAACCACACATTTTATTATTTGTTATTAAAATCTCTTAAAAAAAACTATTTTTAAACTCCACCAAACAAACAGTTAATTTGATTGCTATCAAAAAAATTTCTCTCTTTTTTATTTTTTGAAGAAATTAATCAATTATAATTCAACAAAAAAAATTATTTTGACATGGCAAAATTAAGTACTACATTATTTTTGTTGGTAAATATGAAATTTGGTCTAAAAATTACTTCAACTCACGACTTTGTTTAATTTTGTTTTAATCTGTGTACTTATGATAATTTATATACATTGTATCGGGATTGATCTCCTGCTCGTAGACAGGAGATCAATCCCCTACACTATATACACTTTATATAGTATATCTTTATTCTTTAATCATCAACATTACTTAGTCTAATTAAATATGTTTGGACATTAGCCAGCATCTTCAATACAAAAATGTTTAGTTGATGTGGCTGTTGGGAAAAGCGTGTATGCCACCAGAATTGTTTAAATCTTCAGTTAAATGAAATGCGCTTTTCTTAGTGGAATCAATACATCAGATGATTACACGTGGAGACTTTACAACCCTGGGATGTAAACTGGCTTCAGATATACTCTTACTGATCTTCTGGATTCTTCACTTTTGGTTAGACAGATTAGGGTTTTCTTGGTGAAATGCTCTCTTTGTCTTCGTCTTCTCTGAAATTCTGAAATCTTCATCTCCTTCTTTTCTTTTGTTAAAAGTCATCAGTTGATGATTCTTGGTGATAGATAAAGACCACTTGGTTCTTTATTCTTAGTTACCGAATCAAACACTGGAAATTGTGATGTTCTTGCGTGAACAGTAACTGAGGGTTGATTTCTGTAATTTCTGTGATTTCTTGAGAGTTAAACCTTGGTGGTTTAAGGGAAGTCTGTAATATTGAACTACTCTGTACTTTGGTTGCCGATTGGTTGTTATATTGATGCTTAGAGCATATTCCACATTGTGGATGCTCAACAGAGGATGTAGGTATTAGATTTGGTCACCGAACCTCTGGGGCTTAGGCCGAAAAATCTCTTGTGTTCTTTACAGTTTTATTTCGTTTATATTGCTTAGTTGTGTTGAATGTTAATCTTCTTGAAAGTTTCTAATCGTTCTTGGCCTTACAGTGGCGATGATGTGGAGGAGACAAAACTGATGTAATAACATTTATTGTAGAAGGCCGTTTAGTTTTAGACATCCTGTTAGACACCTTCCACTATTTTTTTTTTTATTAAATTGTATCTATATCTCTCATATATTTTCTTTTTCTTTCTCTTTCTCTCTCTCCTTTCTACACTCTCATGATTTTTTAGAAAGTGTAACATTGGAGATGCCTCCTCATTTTTATTTTACCCTCTTTCTCTTTTTGCATTGCATTAACTTAACAAAAAAAATTATTTCTTTTTTAAGTTTACTTATTTAATTGTAAAATAAACTTACTTATAAGTAAATTATTGGAAAACCAGAGTGGATCCCAAAATTTATAATGTGTTCAAAAAATGTCTTCAAACTTTGAAACTGACTTTGTTAGTCTCTCTTAACTTAACATCATGAATTTTCATTAATTTCGAAAAGAAATTCCTTCCAAAATTACTAATGAACATTGTTGACCTCAAATCCTAGCTGGATCCACAGTCAATGCTGTAATACCTTACTTTAGCCAGCTACGAAATTCCTGTACACTTTAACACCAAGATTGTTAGTTAGCATAGGCGACCGGGAAAGTAGCCACATGCACTCCGATGCTCAAATTAGAATTTATGTTTTTTGCCAGATTGATAAACTTTAAGAGAAAACTAATATCAAAGCAAGTTTCAGTCTTGTTCTTTTTCTTCTTATATACCTCTGAAGTTCAATTATTTTAGTCAGACTTCTGAGTGAATAATTGACTCATGTCCCATCAACCTATCAGCGTTGCCGTTCTCTTTTGCGTCTAACTTTAGATTTGTAGATAGCCGCTTTACCTTTTCTTATACTCTTTTTTTATGTCAGGCTAACAATGATGTTTTACTTATCTCTTATCAATCAATCGAGGTGGTTCGACTATCGTGGAGTTTCCAGACTGTCTTTGTTAAAAGCAGTCCGGACATTTTTTAAAAGCGTCTTCTACACATCGCCAAGTGCATCTACTTTGAGGCTACGTCAACGTATGAGGATTACTTGTTACATGCCACGTGGATGCATTTTTAGGAGGCGTAACGAACGTCTTGCGTGAACAACAAAAAATCACATGACATTCCAATGTACCTTACTTTTTCCATCTACTGTGCTAACAAGAATATCCACGTCATGCCCCCAGGGCATATCCCCAGTGGCAAAGGGGAGGGATGGTAAGTGCTCAGCGCGTCCGGGTGCAGGGTTCGAATCCTGAAATATTGGATTTGTTCCTCGTGGAAAGCGAAAGTTATTGAGATTTCTCACGCTTACACATTAATTCCTCCCTCAATGCCAGGCTTTGGGAGGAGACATCTCGCGATTTACCTCCCCACGTGGCTCCCAAGGCGGGGGGTGGTGGGGGGGTTGGGGTTGGGGGTTATCAACCTTTTTCGATAAAAAAAAAAAGAATATCCACGTCATAATTAATACTTATTTGAGCTAAAAAATTAAAAAGAAAATAAATTAAAAAAGAAATTGAACATTAAAATAAATGCCAAAAAAAAAAAAATCATATTTTCACCCAACCCACCCCATTATCCCCTGCCGCGGCGTATACGGCATCGAATTTTCTTCCCCGCCTAACACCCACTGTCACCAATCTTGCTTTTTCAACCCCACCACCATTAATAGAAGCTCCTAAATTCTCCATACCTTTGGAAAATAAAATCATCATCACATGGGTTGTCTTATCATTTATACTTGCCTTACAGTTTGATTGGCTAAGTTTATATTAAAATTTAAATTGATTAAATATATTTTTTATCTACACATTTCATAGGACTCACAATTTTCTATCACTTATCTATCTATACTAATTCTACAAGTCTCTTAAAGGGAGAAACATTTTTAGACGATATTGCCCCTCAAATAACTTATAATTCCTAAAATCATATTTTAATTAATATAATTTATTTTGGCTTTAATTTAAACTATTTAATACTATATAAATATTGTATTTTGATCATTAAAAGTGATTTGTCTCTTTAAATTCTATTATATATTGTAATTAATAAAAATAAATAAAAATATATTAATAAATTTTTTAATATATTGATATTATTATCTTTAATTGTAAACAATCAAAGAGTCAATCTTATTATGCACGAAAATTTAAGCAAATTCATTCATTAACATAACAAAACAAGATGAATTTGGCTTTGCATTTCGACTTTCTTATTATTAATTCATACTTTCTTCCTCTGTTCCAAATATGGGAGAAACATTTATGTACGATATTGCCCCACAAATAACTTATAATTCTTAAAATCATCTTTCAATTAATATAATTTAAACTATTTAATACTATATAAATATTGCATTTTGATAATTGAAATTGATTTGTCTCTTTAAATTCTATTATATATTCTAATTAATGAAAATAAATAAAAATATACTAATAAAAATTTTAATATATTGAAATTATTATCTTTAATTGTAAACAATCAAAGAGTCAATCTTATTATGCACGAAAATTTAAGCAAATTCCTTCATCAACATAACAAAACAAAATGAATTTGACTTTGCATTTCAACTTTCTTCCTGTATTATTCGTCTTTGTTTTTTATTATGCCAAGAATATTTTTTTCCTCGCAATGAAAATTTTCAATCTTTGATAATTAGTTTGATAGTAATGTGGTAATAATGGATGTGTTAATTTTCCATGAAGATTCACTAATTTTAAGAATATATATGATGGTAATATTCATTTAAATTTTGATTTCTATATCTTTTTTTCTTGATTTAGAATATTTGTTCGATGTAAAAATGTTAATTATTGTGGTAGTTTTGATAATAAAGGAATTTAAGCTCGAATGATGTTTTATGTCATTTTGTAAACAATTAAACGTATATTTATTGTGGAAGAGTGAGTTAGAACAAGGAGAATTGGTGTTAATTTAACTTTTTCAAGCACGCGGCTGAAAAAGACATAACTTGGATAAAGTGAGTCATGTTATGTATAAGGTGAAGATAAATCTCGCATAATAAGTGGTTTTATGTGATGAGTTAAAATCATTGTTCAAATATCTGATTGTTTTGAATTTTCTTGAAATTTAATAATATTTCGGATGGAATTACGGGAAAGAATGCATGAAGAGAATAAAAGAAAAAACTCCTTAATTTATGGGTGCATTAAAACTGAATGGATATTGCAATAGAAAAATATTCATTATCTTATGTCAAAGAATTTTGAGATTCTTTTTTCTGAGAAATAATTACCTAAAAAGGCTAAATATTTTGTTTTCGTGTGTTTTTTATAATGATATAAATACAGAATATCAATGAAAAATTGTGTTATACTTATATCTACTATTTTCATGTATTTTAGAATTTGTTACTAATTTTAATAAAAAAAAGTTGTCTTTTCTGATATACCATTAGATATATGCTTTAAAATATAATTAAAAGATTATCAATAATCTTTCAAACTTAATATTCAAGTAGGTCATGTATTTTTTAATGAACCACATGTTTTACCAAGAAGTTTGAATATAATTCCTTAGTTGGTCATAATCATTAATGAACTTATGATTGAAAATGAGTTTCATTTAAGTGTTATATTCATCAATAATTTTAAAATAAAAAAATTATAATATTATTACAAAATCACGTGCAACGCACATATTCTTAACTAGTACTACTCTAAAAGGAGCTTAAATGGAGAAATATTTTTGGACAAATATATCCTCGTTAATATTTTATATTTCTTAAATTGTCCTTAAGTTAATGTTATAATTGATTTCCTAATTTAACATTTATAACCACATATAGTTCTTAGAAGTTGAAAAGACTAAATTTCTATTTATTATATTTAATTATTGAATTTTGAAAATATTTTCTTTGAATTGTGAGAACGGATTTGACCAGTTACAAGATTAATAGTAATTGATATTTCACCAACAATTTATTGAACTTATTTAAAGTCTAATTTGAAGTTTGAGGTTGTTTTATTTGAAAGTAATTATGTAGTTTGTGTTGTCCATAACGATTTTATTTGAAGATTTGTATTTGTGATTGTAGTTTTTATTAGTTAATGTGAATAATCATCTTTCAATGCTCTTCTTTTTTCAAAAAAATAATAATTTGTGTTGGACTATAAAGGTTACAGTGTATTTTTTAATTATTGTGCATGCGCATGCGTATTTGTATATTGTTTACATATCTAATTAACTTGCGACTTCAGATTTTCTAGATGAAATTTTTTTTGTAGGCTAACTTAAATAATGGTTTCAATCTACTATTGATATGTATCTTATTTCTATTATTCTTTTTTATGCTTTTGAATTGAATTGTTATCTATTTTGCTTAAACTAATTTTTCTTAACTATTTATGCTCCAACGTGAATAAGACGCTTAAATCGCTAGAATATTTAGTTTTTGTAATATTACTTTATTTCTCTATTAAAATTTGGATAAGTTTACGTGAAGATATCTGGGTATTGAATTGTGCAAATGAGAATGTTTAATTTTGCTAATTTCTAATGTAAATGTTATTTTATTTTCTTTTATATACTGATTGATAAATCTACATAACTTGAGGTGCTACGAGCCCAAATTACATGTGATATTTTGGGTTAAAACTTCTTCATAGTTGGAGAGTTATATTAAATTACAAAGATTTGTTATAAGTCATTTGCCATCTCATAAAGCAAGAAAATTCAATGGATTTGAGTGCTCGATATATTTAAGAACTTATGTACACTATTTTTTATTCTTTTTGTTTGTGTTCTTTAATTGACATTATTTGACTGTATTGCAGACCTTAAAAAATAGATGTTCAATAATGGTCACACAATTGTAGAAAGTACTTTGTTTGAATACAACAACAAATATTATATTTTACCGTATTTTCTAATGTCAGATTTTTATATTTTAATATAGTATTTAATTAAATTATAATTATTTAAATATTTGAATAAACATATATCTAACAACACCATTATTAAATCACGTGCAACACACGTTTTACATACTAGTTATTTACAAATATCATAGGACCCGCAACTTATAATTACTTAAAAAATAATTTCAACACAATGCACTAATTCTTTGCTCATCTAGTAATGTGAGAATGTTAGTGAACCGGAGAGCATGTGGACGCCCAAATAATGTCTATGACGCCACATCATTTTTCCGTTGTTCATGTAGGCTCTCAATTAGTACTTTGTCAATTAGTACTTTTGGACAGATTCTATTTTGACTCTAATGAGGTTCACGACGTTAAGCTAAGAGACTAATGAAGTCTATTTTAAAGTTTGGAGATATTTTTCGCACCCGGTGTAAAGTTTGAAGACCGTTCAACTATTTTACAACTACACTTTTGTTTGCTTTCCATTTTCTAAAACTTATTTTCAACTTTATAATTTAAAGAACCCACAACTTTTATCAATTTTTCAACTAAATATTTTATCAACTTTTATCTAAATCTTTTAATTTTAATTTTTATTTACACCAAGTTAAAATATTTAAAGATTAACCAAGCATGCTTAAAAACAAATAAAATGGTGGTTAGGCCGTAAGTGGGAGAGCCAATAATTTTTATTTGGATGGGAAAAATTAAGTAGCAAATTTTTTTTGAAATAATATAACGCTAGTAAAAATATTTTGATATATTATTACAATTTTGTTCCCTACTTCTTTTCATACTTTGAAAATATTGTATAATTATATTATTATTAATTTTGTGAAATATATTATTTTCAATACAATTAAACTGTCATTCAACCATTGATTTCTTTCTATAAATAAATAGAACTTTTTTTTATAATATTTATCCATAATTGTTTACATTAAAATCAAAAATATTTAAATAAGTAACAAAATATATCGACAAGTCACAACAATCTAATATTAAGTCGGCAATGCACAAAAATATACTGACAATGCACAACAATCAACTAATATTATAATAAGCAGATAAGACAATAAAATAAATCAGTAAGACAACAACAAGTATCCAACAATTTCCTTTACATAAAGCTATTATCAATAACAATTAGCAAATATACAAATTCTGGAAAAAAAAAATTAAAAAACAAAGGAGGAAAAAAAATCAGAAAATCAAAACTAAAATATACAAAAGTAATATAAACATTAAAATTTATATAAATACGAACGAATTTAGGGCTGATTTAAGAAGAAATTACATAGGTCTAGGACGATTTCTCTTTTCAGTTGGACGTTATTTCATTTGAAAGAATGACCATAAAGGGAGCAAGCTAAACCCTCACCTCCTAGTCCTTATGTGAGCTACCTAGCCGTGTTTACAAATTTATGGTTGATTTTAGCTTATTGTAACTTTAATTTAAAGAAATAGAATGAAAATTATAATCAGATTAGGACGCGACTAATTGCAGAGAGAAAATTGAATAGATAATATCAATTAGACTTAGGGACTTGAGTGTTCAACAATTTATATGAATTAAAACTTGGCTGCTTTGGCTAAAAGGCCGTGTCAAATATCGTGAATGAAAAAAGAACTTAACTTATAAAATTTAAGTTCAAAAAACCTATTTTATAAATAAAAAAACTTAAATACCCTTGACCATTACCGACTTTAATCGAAATAACCGACCTTAACCGACCTAACCAACCAAATCTTAATTGATCATGGGTCGGTTAATGCAATTTACACTTATTAAAATGACTTTTCAATTAACCCACTTTAAATAGACTCAATTAACACAAATTTAAATCAAATATCACAAGAGCTTGCTTTGGCAACTACTCTCTTCTAGTTATGTGTCCTCATATTCAAATGTATACATATTTTGATGGTTTATACCATAAAATCTATAATTTTTACCATAACTTTTAAAAAAAAAAAAAAAAAAAAACTACACATTTTGTAAGAATTTAGATGAGTCAGATTCTAATCTTGAAATAGAATTTCCTACATTTGTTTGAGCTTATTTTAAGATTAATGAGATATTAATTTCTTTGTAAAATAGTAGAATTTGAAATTATCTTTTTTTCTAGCAGTGTATAAGTAGCAAAGAAAATTTAAAATCGTTTGATGAAGAAAAAATATAGAGATATATTTGATAATTTGCTTACAAAAATAGGTCAACGATCATTTAGATAAAGATATTGAGTCTCCTGACTATTTAGCACCAATTCCACTTAAAACTTGGTGCTTGGGTCAATTTGAGTTGAGATTAAACTTGTGTTATTTTGAATTTGAACTTTAGACTATTTTCAAAATCTTTACTGGATCAATTGACCCCATTTCCTTGGTGGCTCCGCCCCTGGAGGCAGTGTCTAGTGGGTCGGTGAAAGCGAAAAGAATTGGTGGCCATGGAATTCCACTTTATCCCTTATAATTAATTAATTAACCAAAATCATATTACTTAATCACTTATTATTACAAATTCTATCCCCACGAATCCACCCAATAAATACCACTCCTATGGTCTTTCACTGAGTCCCAGTTCTTGATAGCATAAGAAAGTAAGAAACATATACATACACATTTCTGTATATATATTTACATACATATGACGAAGAACGCAGGGGTGGCGGAGCACGGGTCGTTCACGGCCAAGGACTACCATGATCCGCCGCCGGCGCCGCTCATCGACGCGGAGGAGCTGACCAAGTGGTCATTTTACAGGGCTTTGATAGCCGAGTTCGTAGCCACTTTGCTATTTCTTTACATTACTGTTTTGACCGTGATTGGGTACAAGAGCCAGACCGATACCGACTTGAACGGCGACGTATGTGGTGGGGTGGGAATTCTTGGTATTGCCTGGGCCTTTGGTGGCATGATTTTCATTCTTGTCTACTGCACTGCTGGAATTTCCGGTCAGTTTTTCTTTCTTTACATAGAGTTTCATTTTACCTTCTATGTTAAAAGGTCAACATCACAGATTTCGTATCTAACCGTTGCGACCTACAGTTAACATGTCCCTCGATATGATAGTTTGTTTCTTGAAATTTCCTGCTCTTTTGAGCTTCCAAGTAGATCTAATTGTTTGTCTGGGTTCTGTTATCATATGGATCTTGAGATATTCGTCTTAAAATAATAGACGTATTCATATTTAACCAACATGAGATTTTCTATGCTTATGTGAGAAGGTGATCTGACTGCTCGTTTAAAACTTTAAACGGATTTAGTTGCTCGTTTGAGCATCTTGAAAGGTCAATTTTGTCAATAGTAGTCTAAATTTTTATACGTTTGATTAGTGTTATCATGTTTAAGGGACGTTCGATTTACCCTTAATATTTAGTAAAGTTTCCTCAAGACATGATGCTTAATTTGTTCAATAAAAATGGTGTAATTTGAGTGATTTGTGTGCATGCAGGGGGGCACATTAACCCAGCAGTGACCTTTGGCCTGTTCTTGGCCCGGAAAGTGTCTTTGATCCGGGCAGTGATGTACATGGTGGCCCAATGTTTAGGGGCCATTTGTGGCGTTGGTTTGGTTAAGGCATTTCAAAAATCATACTACAAGAAGTACGGTGGCGGAGCCAACGAGCTGAACGAAGGATACAGCACCGGCGTCGGGTTGGCCGCCGAAATCATTGGAACATTTGTCCTTGTTTACACTGTTTTCTCCGCCACTGATCCAAAGCGTAATGCCAGAGATTCTCATGTCCCTGTAAGTTTCTACTCAGCTCATCCTATAATTGGCTATTTTAGCACTCAGAGTTAATTTGTTCCTATGTGGTGGGGGGGTGAATGTGAGCCACACAAAATTCCAATATGCGTTACAACTGGAGCACTTGCCAGTATTCAGTTGTTGTAACTTGTAAGGTCCTGAAGAAATTTTTGTACAAAAAGTACTCTGAAATTTACTTTCATATAAATACAATGAACCAGGGTCCCCAAAAGAAAAGTACTGTAGAGAGTATAAGCCTTTATTTGGTTTTATAAAAATTTAAGTCAAAATTAACAATCAAATAAACTATTTTTGTAGAAAAATTAGTTTTTGAACTTGGCCAAACAAGCTCTAAGTGGTATCGGTTTATCTATTTGATTATGGACTAGAAAACTTTACCTGGGTATAAGGGATCCTCACATCATAATAGTAATAATAGAAAAAAAATTGTAGACACTATTAGAACTATAAAATTCCACTCTCGTCGGGGGTTGATGTGCGGTAATACAGCACTAGACACGTATAAAATAGATAAAATTCTAACTTATTCTTCTATAGTACTTTTTCAACGCAATTCAATTCAATATACTAACCGTGCCATCAGCCATTAATATTACTAAAATTAAGTTTTGAATTTTTATTTTTATTTTTCATAATGCTGGATTCCTTTGCATTACTCAAGCTTTTGAATTTGGTTTGAAATGCTAGGTATTGGCACCTCTTCCAATTGGATTTGCAGTATTCATGGTTCATTTGGCCACCATTCCGATCACCGGCACCGGCATCAACCCGGCTAGGAGTCTTGGAGCCGCAGTAATTTACAACCAGGAGAAGGCTTGGGACGACCATGTATATATATATATATATATATATATATATATCCAAATTATAATTAAATTATTTCAAATTAAGT
This sequence comes from Forsythia suspensa, assembly GCA_023638005.1. Lineage (NCBI taxonomy): Eukaryota > Viridiplantae > Streptophyta > Magnoliopsida > Lamiales > Oleaceae > Forsythia > Forsythia suspensa. The sequence continues at coordinate 40,710,702 of CM042674.1, forward strand.
TAAATTATAACCATGAAAATTTTGTCTTGAAAAATCTCTTGACGATTTTTTTTTCCCGATGAAACCAAACAATGGTTTTTCATGGACAACATTTTCGTCGTTAAAACTGAATTTTTTAATTTACAATATTTCTAATAATTACATATATGTGTTTTGTAGTGGATTTTCTGGGTAGGACCCTTTATTGGTGCAGCCATTGCAGCATTCTACTACCAGTTTATATTGAGAGCAGGAGCAGTAAAAGCCCTTGGTTCATTCAGGAGTAATGCTTCCCATGTTCGAAATTAAGAATTTAACCCTCTTTTCTTTTTATCATTTTCAGCTGAATAATATTGTAATTTCAAAGCTCTCACAATCAGTATTATTCTTCAAGATGATCAATGATGTGAAAGCCTTAGAAAAATGTGTGGATACGAAGATAGCTGGAAAAGTGGAACACTTTTTTTCATTACTTTAAGTACTTTATGTTTTAATGTGGGATCTATTTGGTGTTTTTCAAGTGCATCTTTTGTCTTTATCTTCATTAACTCACATCGTCACGAAAGTATCAAAAAATACAATCAATTCACTTATAACTAATTCAATCAGAAAAGAAAAAAAAAATATGAAGCTAATTTGAATTTGAACATTTAAATTTTCAACATTTCAGTATAATTACGTCGTAATCTTTGTGGATGAAAAGTGTACATGTTTGAAAGCGGAAAAGATGAACTCAGACCTAATAAAAGGAAATGAAAATTTATCTTCTGTTCCTGTGCTTGCAATTTGCCTTCCATATTACCTGGTGCAACATTCCAGCCCCCTTCCTAAGGATCTGATCTATCTCGTGGGACTCATTCCGAAAGTATAATCTTTGAGGATTAAAAGTGTTCAATTGGTCGTACGAGACGTGTGTGAGACTCTTCTGAGTATGCAAGGAATAAAGCAAATAAAGCAAATAAAAGGAAAAATTAAAGAAAAGGAAAAGGAAAAGGAAAGGGAAAAGGAAAAAGAAAAAGAAAAAGAAAAAGAAAAGAAAAAATTAGTCTCGATATTTTGTTTGTTTAGTGATTTATTACCCATTTAGGGATGGCAAATAAACCGGGCCGTCCGTCGGCCTGGTTCGTTAAAGCCCAGCCCTTGGACGGCCCGAACTCGTCTAAGGCCCGGGCCCAGACTGTGCTGCAAAAATAATCATGGGCCGGTCCGTCCGGCCCGTGGTTTGATCCTTTTTTTTTTTTTTTTTTTTCCTTCAAACGGCTTTTTTTTCTTATAAATATAAAATATTCCTTAAAGTTTCCATATTCTCAACAAATCCACAACTCTCTCAACCTATACAATCTGGAAAAAATATATTGTCAACATTAGATCTTTAATTGTACAATTTATAGTTGAATTTATACATTTTAACTATCAAGTTTTCTACATTTCTACAATTTATAGTTGAAATATCAATTTTATCATATTTTTTATAACTTTAAAAAAAAAAAAAAGTTCACATGCGCTGCATAGACTAGCAGACTCGGCCCGTGGACCACTGGCCGATCCGAGCCACGATTTCTTTGACAGGCCGAGCCCGTCTCTTCAAGGGCGGGTCGGTCCAGCCGGGCCCTTCTTGGCAAGGGCGGACCTGGCCCGACCCATTGCGATATCTACTTATTCAATAAATTTATCTTGAGTCGTTTTGTAGTGTGACGTTTTCTTTGTTCTATTGAAGTCTTCAATAACAATGGAGCATGCCTAAGGGCATGTTTACCTAAGCTTTAAAAGTTTACTTGTTAAAACTACGGGTTTATTATATTGGAGGTCCCTAACCTTTTGACTCTTTAATAATTTTGTTCTTATTAAATTTTAATAGTACATATCATTACTATTAACCGTTCAAAGTGATGTAGAAAGACAATACCAACTTTAAATTTTAAATAAACAAAAAAAAAATACAAAAAAAAAAAAAAGCAAAACATCATTTTTATCTACAAATTTTGTATGACCCACAACTTTTTTTCATATTTTATCTACACATTCCATAAAGGGCAACGCTACTTGTAAAGAAAATTTGAACAGAATGTTTTATAGATTACCATTATATCACAATAAAATGTTAATATCAAAATATCATGATATTTTGAATCAAAAATAAAAAATTACAAAGCCCATTTCACATTCCACCCTTTTTTTTTTAGCCATTTATTCTTTCTCTCGAAATTTCTCAACCATCGGCGACATTTCTTATCCACCGCATCCATCGCCCTCGACGAGAGTGAGGATTTTGGACATGAAGTCATACCCATTTCGATTTTACCCATTTTTTGTCCACCATTTCTTTTCCACCAGCAAAATTTCTCAACCACCGGCGACATTTCTTATCCACCGAATCTACCATCGCCAGCGAAATTTCTCAACCATCCAATGGCTTTCATTACTGCTAAAATCTTGCTCTTATTTTCTGTTTTTTCTCTTCTTCAGTTTAACTTGTGTATAGGACAAAATGTTAAAGGAGGCTATTGGTTCCCAAAAAGTGGATTTGCAGCCTCAGACATAGATTCCAAAGTTTTCACACATTTATTCTATGCATTTGCAAATCTTGATCCCCAAACCTATCAACTCACCATTTCCTCCACAAACAATGGCCCAATTCACAAAAACTGTCCAACTTAAGAACCTTTCTGTCAAAACCCTTTTGTCCATTGGTGGTGGAAGTGCTAACAAGACTGTTTTTGCTTCAATGGCTGCTCAGTCCACTTCTCAAAAAGCATTCATTGATTCTTCAATAAAATTAGCAAGATCTTATGGGTTTTAGGGTCTGGACTTGGATTGGGAATACTGATAAGTGCGTTTTATGCACTTATTTTGGCATTTGAATTAATCTTTTATATCGTCATATAGTTGATTTTCTACTTATCTAGTATATTATTGTTCTATTTCAATTTTGGACACGTTTGTGAACAATTGGAGAAGATTGGGCGAAAAGAGCAATAGCCTAGAAGATATCTCATAAGTTCGAAGACTCAATTGCACTCAACCTAAAGTTGAGGGACGAAATTGGAGATTATGTAAAGTTGAAGGACCAAATGAGAAGTCATGAAAAGATGGAGGACTGAAATGATCAAAACTTAAAGTGGACGGACCAAATCGGTGACCCTTGAAACAAAGAGGACCAAATTACAAAAACCTAGAAACTACAAGCTGGGCGATCGCCCAAATTATAGTTGGGCGAGCGCCCAGCAGATGAGAACCGGAGCAGAGACCAAAGTGCAACACCTGGGCGATCGCCCGGGAATAGCCTGGGCGATCGCCCAGGCCTATCGGTGTCTACATTTTTTTTTTTATTTTCTTTTATTTTTTAATTCTAATTTCTTTAGGTAACTCTTGGCCCACGAAATTTATAATCTTTTGGGATATTTTAGGGCACAATTAGAGTAGTATAAATATGAGATATATTCTCATAATAGGGGGAGGATTTTTGGGAGCCGAATCAAGAGAAGACGTCAAGAAAAAAGAGAAGACAACTCTTTGGCGATCAAGAACTCTTCAAAGATTTCTTCTCCTATAATCCATGCCGGATTTTGTTAATTCTTTTCTTTTTAGTTTAATCATGTTCTTCTAAGTTTCTTTAGCCAAGGTAGACGATGAAACCTTGTTTTAATTAATTGATTATTTCGTTATTCGTTTAATTCATTTTTAGAGTTTTAACGTTCATGGCTTGTTCTTGATTAGATTAATTAAATATAATTTCTTTTATCTCAAATATCATGTATTTTTGATAGTTAGATATTGATTTAATTAATCCATGCTTGATGCTTAAATAGGTTCTATTAATTTCTTTTGATTTTCATCATCTTTTATTCGTATTGGGATACATAGAATGCTTGGGTAATCTTTGATTCTTTGTCTTCTTTCAATGGAATTTGATATGAAAAATGCTTAAGTAATTTATGTTAGAAGCAAAAGGGGAGCCTAAATTGGATTTTCTTCTTCTGGACTTAATTGATAAATCTTTAGGGACGACAATGGATTGATTTCGTGTTGTCGTGTGTTTTTGGGAATTAATCAATAATTGGATAATTGTTAAGTTAAACAATGGTGGATTCCGAAACCTTGGTATTTTATACAACTTGATTCTTCAATTTAATTGTTTTAGCATAATTAGTTGTTCTTTAAATTCGATAATTTCAACAAAAACCTTTTCGACTCAACTAGCATAGAATAATAGTTAATTAGGATTAAATTATACTTTCTCCATAGCTTGAGCCTCTGTGGGATCGACCTCGTTACTATTTTTCTATATTCCAATAGATTCGTACACACTATGCGAGTTAATTAAAATTTTACATCAAGTTTTTGGGCGCCGTTGCTGTGACCTGCGTTTGAAAGTTAATTTAGTTTTAGTTAATTTTATTCTTGACTAGTTATAATTTAGGATTTTATTTATTTTATTTAGTAAAAAAATAATTAAAAAACATTTCATTGTGCATGCTTGGTCGTAGATCTCTAGAACTTAAGCTAGAACACCTAGATAGCTTAAGTAGAAAGAACTTTTCACCAACGAAAACGTGCCACCAATCTAGATACAATTGAAGGAACCGAAGCAATAATAGCTATGGGTGATGAAATTGAGGAGAGACCTTTTAGGGACTATTTTAGTCCATTAGCTAATTTGAGCACCTCATGCATACAATATCCACAGGTAACTGCTAGGAACTTTGAGCTTAAATCGAGTGTGCTTAACTGTTTTCCATCTTTCTATGGTTTAGATAGTGAAGAACTTTATAATCATCTCACGGATTTTTATACTGTATGTGAGACATTTAAATATGAGAATGTGTCCTCTGATAATGTTAAACTTCGTCTGTTTCTATTTTCTTTGAAAGATAGATCTAGATCATGGTTTAATACGTTACACTGCTAATAGTATTACTTCTTGGGAACAGATGGTTGCTAAATTTTTGAATAAATACTTTCCTGTTCACAAAACTAATGCTATTCGCAGGGAATTCGAGTTTGTGCAAGAGAGACGAAGAACCATTCTATGAAACTTGGGAGAGATTCAACGAGCTTCTTATGAAATGTCCACATTATGGTTATGAAAAATGGCATTTATGCCAATATTTTTGGAGGATTGCTACCACATATTCAAGAATGGTTGATGACCACAAGCGGTGGAGAGCTTATGTCTAAGAATGCTACGAGAGATCCTGGAGTTTCTTTCAAAAGCAAAGTTGACAATTCACAACAATGAGTCGATCATCTAGAACCGAACCAAAGAAAAGGGAATATATGAGATTCGCGAAGATCGAACCTAGCTCGAAATCAAAGAAGTCAAATGTATGATAGTAGACATTTCTAAGTAAGTTGACCTCATTGACCGCCAATAGTCTTACTGAGCCGTAAGCATGTCTCGATCAAGCTAATGCCCTCAACATGATGAGAAAACAGCTTTACAATCCTTATTCAAACACATACAACCAGGATAGAGGGACCATTCCAATTTTTCTTGGTCGCTGTGGTGTTCAATAGGATAGTACGGCAGTCGGGCCCTCAAAGAACCTACCGGACAATTCAACCAAAATTTTCACAACCAAACCATGGGAGGAAGCAATTCAAAACTTGACAAAAGCTACACAAAGTTTGCATTAGAGCATCGAATCACACCATCACCGAATTCAAGAAGGAAGTGCGCACTAGCCAGAATTCACAGGCACAATCCATCTTCAATATGGAGAACATGATGGGGCAACTAACTTCATCAATACAACAGTTGGCAACTACCATTGAGAAAGGTAAATTTTCTAGTCAACCATTTCCTAATCCTACAGGAGTACACAATATTGGGACCGATTCAAGCAACCAACATAAAGAGGCTAAATCCATCATGACTTTGAGACGTGGCAAATTGTTTGACAACAAAGTGGATCTTTCACAATGAGCCATCCTACATTCCAAAAGTCCCATTTCCTCAGAGGCTAACAAAGGTAAAGCAAGGTAGTTCTATCAATGACATGATGGAAATCTTCAAGCAGGTAAGCATAAACATTCCTTTACTTGATGCTATTTAGCAAGTTCCTGCTTATGCTAAATTTTTGAAGGACCTATGTACTAAAAAGAGACAATTACATGTACGCAAAAAGGAATTTTTAACTGAACAAGTTAGCTCTATAATTCAAAGCAACACCCCTCCAAAATTTAAAGATCCAGGTTGTCCTACTATCTCTTGCATCATAGGAAACCATAAAATTGAGAAGGCTTTGCTAGATTTAGGAACTAGTGTCAATCTTCTTCCTTACTCTGTGTACATGCAGCTTGGATTAGGCGAGTTAAAACCAACATCTCGTTAGTTTACAACTTCTGTGAGAGATCTCGTGAAAGTACTTCGTGGAATTGTAGAAGATGTTTTGATCTGAGGTTGACAAGTTTTATTTTTTCTGTTGATTTTATTGTACTTGATACTCAACCGCATGCGAGACTCTACTAAGCATATTCCTCGTGATTTTTGGTCGTCCTTTTCTCAGCAAACATCTAATGTTTGTAATTAATTGCGAGGAATGGAGTCATGCACGGTGTCTTTTGGCAACATGACAATTGAATTAAATGTTTTCAATGTCAACAGGCAACCATATGACAATGAGGATGTTGCTGATGTTGATATGATAGAAGCATTAGTTGATGACTCTTTTGATTCAACTAATTTTGATGATGCTTTAATGATGTGTTTAACTCATTTTGGTTACGATTTTGATGTTGATAGTGCTATAAATGAAGTGAATACTTTGCTTGAGTCAACACCTGTCATGGATACAACTAAATAGAGACAGAAAATTGAACCACTTTCAATAAGTGAGAAAAAGAACATCCCATCAGTTCAACAACTACTAAAATTAGAGCTTAAAGCATTGCCTGATACTTTGCAGTATGCATTCTTAGGAGAGGCCAACACTTTACCTGTAATTATCTCTTCTGCCCTTGATGATGCACAAAAAGATAAGTTGTTAGGTGTTTTAATTGAACATAAAGAGGCACTAGGATGGACCATTCTTTGATATAATAGGTATAAATCAGTAGATTGTATGCATTATATTCATCTGAGAATTCTAGGTCTACTAGAGAGATGCAACGTAGGTTAAATCCTAACATGAAGGATGTAGTGAGAACCCAAGTGCTGAAATTATTAGATTTGGAATTATTTATCCTATCTCCGATAGCAAATGGGCAAGTCCAAATTATATGTTGTCCAAAAAAAAATCGGTATCACAAGATGGTTACTAATACAAACAATGAATTGGTTCCAACTAGAATAACTACGATGGATGGCGTGTTTGCATTGATTATAGAAAATTAAACTTAGTTACTAGAAAAGATCACTTCCTCTTTCATTCATTGATCAAATGCTTGATAGACTAGCAGGACATGATTATTATTGTTTCTTAGATGGTTATTCTGGTTATAATCAAATTCCCATCGCTCCGGAAGATCAAGAGAAAACTACCTTCACTTGTCCTTTTGGAACCTTTCCATATAGAAGAATGCCATCCATAATTAGGTCTTACCTCGGTCGGACCTCATTCCCAAGAGTCTCCTCCGTGTCGAATCTCATTCTCGGTAGGGTCTCACTCAGGTTGGACCTCATCCCAATAAGTGGTCTTACTCTGGTCGGAGATCATTCCCATCCAGATCTTACTCCAAGTTGGAAGACCTCCTATCCAGGTCTTGCGGTTAAGCTCACGTCATCAGTATGGCATGTCTTCTCATATGTCAGACGTCAGACCTAACCTGTCATGGCAACCAATATTTCTTCACGCCCGTCATGGAGGTCTTACCGAATTATTGAAGAAGGTCCTACTAGGAAAGTCCTACATATGAGGTCCTACCTCATCAGTTCTTACTCGACCTATTTTAGGTCGGACGTCAAACAACAGTCAACCAATATTATGCTATTGTCATCAATGGCACGTTTTTCCAAATGTCAGACGTCAGATCAGTCGTCCATCACAGAGATGTCACTTCACATTGAATTTCTATAAAGGAGATGTCATGTAAGCATTAAATGCCTAGCTTGGCATTTAATGCATGTAATCATCACATATTTTCCTATAAATAGGAGGCATAAATGTCCAACAGTTCGGACATTCAACTGCTTAATAAAAGCACTCTTACAAAGATTATACAATCAGGTCTTCCTACATATATTTACCTAACTGCCACTCATTACGGTCATATCCGACCTCAACACTTATCTTCAAGTTGGCTAAGAATCAGTGCAAACCATTTTCCAACGTCAACAGTTTGGCGCTAGAAGAAGGGCGGTCTCCCTAAAAAGACTCTCCATATTCCAGAAGCTCACAAAAAGAGATTAGCATTTGATTTCAACAAAGTAAGCCTCTCCCACCATACCTAAACACTTCATCCCTAGAACGCATTCAACCTAAGTCATAACCATGACTCAAGAACTCACAACCACGGAAGAAAAGGGAGTCAACATATTGATCTCCTACCAGGCTTCCACCGAAGACATCTCAGAGAAACCTCAGCTCTAGCCTGTGCCTACGTAAGAAAAGCAGTCCTACAAACGAATGGAGTACATAACTCACGTTATCAAATGGCTTGAAAAGAATCAAGCCACCTCTAGATGCATCTCAAACTCACAAGCAATCGCCAACTAGGAACCGACCTGAAGATCGCCGAGCTAAACAACGCCTAGCCAAGCTGGAAGCTAAGCAAAAGAAAACTTCGAGGACACAAAATAGCCTCGTTGACGCCGTAGCTCGACTCACTACCAGTGAAGGAAAAAAAGAACTAGAGAGCATCCTGATCAAAAGAAGCTTTTCACTTCCAATACTCAAATGTTTAAGGGAAGATAAAGCGCAAATACGCCCTCAGTAAAGTTCATGAAGGAATATGTGACAATCATGCTGGGGGGCAACCCCTATCACATAAAACTTTGAGGTAGGGATACTTCTGGCCATCACTACATAAGGACTCTATTGAGTTTGTCCAAAAATGCGACAAGTGCCAGAGGTTTGCCTCCATCACCAGATCTTTCCCAGAAGAGCTGACCTGAGTCCTCAGCCCATGGCCTTTTTTTAAAATAGATGATTGATCTAATTGGTCCAAAGTCCATGAGAAAAGACGGGACCAAATTCGCCATACTCAATGATGACTACTTCACCAAATGAGCGGAAGCAGAACCATTGGCCAAGGTTGAGGTCGTTCGGTGAAGAACTGAAAATCATCAAACACGCCTTGAAGGCACAATTGGATGAACTCAAGGATGCCTGGGCAGAAGAACTTTCGAAAATACTTTGGTCTTATCGCACAACTTGTCGTTCTAGCACGGAATAGACGTCTTTCTCACTAGCCTTCAAAGTAGAGCCCAAAATTGGGAAGGTCTTTAAAAATTAACAATCTTAAAGAATGGGGCATACTAGCTCCAGAACATGGAGGGCTTCTTGTTCCCGCACTCTTGGAGCGACTACAAAGTTAGTAAATCTAACCAACATCCGGCCGAAGATGTGACCAAGATCATAAACCTCACGGACACAAAGGTCCCACACACCGCTCGGACCACGTCAATCGGCATAAGTGTTGCACTCGGCGTCACCAAGAAGCCAACGTTCGAGGCGAGGATGTGACCAAGGTCACGAACCTCACGGACACAAAGGTCCCATACTGGCTCGGACCCGTCAATCGAAGCATAAGTCTTGCTTGCTGCGACATCGACTTAAAAAGCCAGCGTCAAACTAAGGATGTGACCAAGGTCACAAACCTCTCGACACAAAGGTCCCATACGGCTCGGACCCGTGTCAATCGGCGTAAGTCTTTGCTGGCTGGCGACATTAGCTCAAAAAGCCAACGTCCGAGGCGAGGATGTGACCAAGGTCACAAACCTCACGGACACAAATGTCCCACACGAGTTCGAGACTCCACTCCGGACATCACAATTGTTGATATCCAATCCGATCGTCATATCGCCTAAATAATTCTTCACTTGCTAAGCAACTTAAGGTCGACCTCATTCCAAGTACATTCGTAACCTGGTCGGGATCTTATCACAGTGGAACACGATCCGAGTTGGACCTCATCTCATGGTAGAACTTGATCCAGGTCGGACCTCATCTCCTGGTGGGACTTGATCCAGGTCGGACCTCATCCCCTGGTGGAACTTGATCCGGATATGTCACTAAAAAGGTCAAGCTCGGTCCCGGCCCTTGGTGACATTTCTCTCTCGAAGAAGGAGGATTGAACTTGGAGTTTTTCTTGAGCTCGTCCAGCTCGTCCTTCAAGAACTGGACATCCAAGTCTCGATGCTTCTCTATAACAGTCTCAATTAGCTCCTCCACGACCTCTCTACAAAAGCTCGAAGGTCCGCTTGGATCTTTTCAAATAAAGCCTCCAGCTCGGACTTTCCCATCTTCTCTTCTTCCACTTGGTATGCCAAAGGCTGGAGCTCGGACTCCTTCACGGCGAGTTCTTCATCTTTTCTCTCCAGTTCCTCCACGGCCACAGAGCGGAGCCTCATTTCCTTATCCGGGTCAACCAGAGCCTTCCGACATTCTTCCTTCATCCTCTCCAGGTCAGACCTCATCCCCTGGTAGAACCTGATCCAGGTCGGACCTCATCTCCTGGTGGGACTTGATTTAGGTCAGACCTCATCTCCTGGTGGGACTTGATCCAGATATGTAAGCTAAAAAAGGTCAAGCTCAGTCGTGGCCTTCAGGCTGACATTCCTCTCTAGAATAAGGAGGATTGAACTTGGAGTTTTTCTTGAGCTCGTCCTTCAAGAGCTGGACATCTCAGTCTCGATGCTTCTCCATAATGATCTCAATTAGTTCCTCCACGGCCTCAAAGCGGAGCCTCATTTCCTTATCCGGGTCAACCAGAGGCTTCCAACATTCTTCTTTCATCCTCTAGAAGTTTGCCAAGTAATGTCATATCAGCTATGTGAGAATCTTCATAATGGATCAAAGCAATAGTATGACTAAAGGCCACCCCTGACCGAACTGTAAGAGGGAGGTCCTACCTAACCTCTACGAAGAGGGACATCCTCGCCCATGAGGTCTTACTCCTTCAGGTCCTACCAAATCAGACGAAGGAGGTCCTACCTACAACAGGTCCTACCCAACCTCCATGGAGAAGAGATTCTCTAGTAAGGGAGGTCCTATACTTCAGGTCCTACCAAATCAGACGAATGATATCCTACCTACAACAGGTCTTACCCAACCTCCATGGAGAAGAGATGCTCTGGTTAGGGAGGTCCTACACTTCAGGTCCTACCAAATCAGACGAAGGAGGTCCTTCCTCCAATAGGTCCTACCCAACCTCTATAAAGAGGGAGTTCCATCGTCAGAGAGGTCATACCCCTTCAGGTCTTACCGAACTCTCAAGAAGGAAGTCCTACATGACATCATGAAGAGGGCACAAACCAAGAGGGCACTATCTTCCAAGAGGACATATATCAATATATCAGGTCCTACCCAACCCCCATGATGAGGGACACTATCGTTCAAGAGATCCTACCTCAATATCAGGTCCCACTTCGATATCTCAGGTCCTATTGAATCACACGAATGAGGTCCTACCTACAACTTCTATAGATATGGGGTTCACTCATCAAGAGGTCCTACCTCAATATTAGATCCTACTTCGATATCTCAGGTCCTACCCAACTCCAAAAGAGAGGTCCTACATAACCTCTACGAAGAGGGACATCTTCGCCCATGAGGTTCTACCTCAATATCAGGTCCTACCTCGATATCTCAAGTCTTACCGAATCACATAAGGGAGGTCCTACCTACAACAGAACCTACCCAACCTCAATGGAGAGGGGGTTCACTCATCAAGATGTCCTACCTCAATATCAGGTCCTATCTCGATATCTCAGGTCCTACCCAACTCCAAAAAAGGAGGTCCTACATAACCTCCACGAAGATGGACATCCTCGCCCAGGAGGTCCTACCTCAATATCAGGTCCTACCGAATCACATGAGGGAGGTCCTATCTACAATAGGTCCTATCCATCCTCTATGGAGAGTGGGTTCCCTTATCAGAGAGGTCCTACTCCTTCAGGTCCTACCGAATCACGCGAAACAGATCAAAACGGCCCAGAGCTATGAAACGAACTGAAGACCACCCATGACTGAAGTCAAGAGCAGGCCTTGGGGGGCAATTGTTGATATCTAGTTCGATCTGTCATATCAGCTAAGTAATTCTTTACCGGTGCTACAATAGCAGGTCGGACCTCATCCCAAGAAAGGTCTTACTCCAGGTCGGATCTCATCCATAATTAGGTCTTACTCCAGGTTGGACCTCATTCCCAAGCAGGTCTCACTCCAGGTCGAATCTCATTCTCAGGCGGGTCTCACTCCAGGTTGGACCTCATCCCAATAAGGGTCTTACTCCAGGTCGGAGATCATTCCCATCCAGATCTTACTCCAAGTTGGAAGACCTCCTATCCAGGTCTTGCGGTTAAGCTCGCGTCATCGATATGGCATGTCTTCTCATATGTCGACGTCCGACCTAACTTTGTCATGGCAACCAATATTTCTTCATGCCCGTCATGGAGGTCTTACCAATTATTGAAGAAGGTCATACTAGGAAAGTCCTACATATGAGGTCCTACCTCATCAGTTCTTACTCGACCTATTTTAGGTCGGACGTCAAACAACAGTCAACCAATATTATGCTATTGTCATCAATGGCACGTTTTTCCAAATGTCAGACGTCAGATCAGCCGTCCACCACAGAGATGTCATTTCACATTGAATTTCTATAAAGGAGATGTCATGTAAGCATTAAATGCCTAGCTTGGCATTTAATGCATGTAATCATCACATATTTTCCTATAAATAGGAGGCATAAATGTCCAACAGTTCGGACATTCAACTGCTTAATAAAAGCACTCTTACAAAGATTATACAATCAGGTCTTCCTACATATATTTACCTATCTGCCACTCATTACGGTCATATCCAACCTCAACACTTATCTTCAAGTTGGCTAAGAATCAGTGCAAACCATTTTCCAACGTCAACAAAAGCAAAACATCATTTTTATCTACAAATTCTGTATGACCCACAACTTTTTTTCACATTTTATCTACACATTCCATAAAGGGCAACGCTACTTGTAAAGAAAATTTGTACAGAATGTTTTATAGATTACCATTATATCACAATAAAATGTTAATATCAAAATATCATGAAATTTTGAATCAAAAATAAAAAATTACAAAGCCCATTTCACATTCCACCCACTTTTTTTCCAGCCATTTATTCTTCTATGGCGAAATTTCTCAACCATCGGCGACATTTCTTATCCACCGCATCCATCGTCATTTGGCGAGAATGAGGATTTTGGACATGGAGTCATACCCATTTCAGATTTTACCCATTTTTTGTCCACCATTTCTTCTCCACCGGTGAAATTTCTTAACCACCGAGCGACATTTCTTATCCACCAAGAATCTACCATCGCCAAATGAAATTTCTCAACCATCCAATGGCTTTCATTCTTGCTAAAATCTTGCTCTTATTTTCTGTTTTTCTCTTATTGGTTTAACTTGTGTATAGGACAAAATGTTAAAGGAGGCTATTGGTTCCCAAAAAGTGGATTTGCGACCTCGAACATAGATTCCAACCTTTTCACACATTTATTACGTGCATTTGCAAATCTTGATCCCCAAACCTATCAACTCACCATTTCCTCCACAAACAATGGCCCAATTCACAAAAGCTTGTCCAACTTAAGAACCTTTCTTGTCAAAACCCTTTTGTCCATTGGTGGTGCAAGTGCTAACAAGACTGCTTTTTGCTTCAATGATGGCTTTCGGTCCACTTCTCGAAAAGCATTCATTGATTCTTCAATAAAATTAGCAAGATCTTATGGGTTTTAGAGTGCGGACTTGGATTGGGAATACCCACAACTAGCGGATATGGTTAATCCGGGTTCTTTGCTAAAGGAATGGCGTGCGGCGGTGGTCTGTCGAGGTTTACTTGAGTTGTTGAGTGGGTGGTGCCACCGGAGGTGGCACGTGTGAGGCGAAGCGATGGTGGTGATGAAGTGGCGGCCATGAGGTTGTGGCGGTGGTGGGCGGTGGGGTTTGGACGGTAGGGGTGGAGTATGGGGTTACAAAATTGGGTTTTGGTTCTTTGGTTGGGTTGGTTGTAAACTGCGGTGCCCTTGAGGTTAGCTTGATTGATGGGTATACTTTATATTTGGAGTAAGTCGGAGATTCGCCGGAATTGAGTTGCAAATGGAAAATCCATGCTACCAAATGAATTTCTCTCCAAAATTGGGAATTGTAAGACAAAGGTATAATAGTCATTTAAGAAATGTGCCAAGTCAGCATCTGTGAAAAATTCTGTACAAATTTTTTGTACAAGTAGCATTTTCCTTTCATAAAACCCACTATTTATAATCTACAAATTTTTTACCAAACAAACTCTAAAAAGAACTTCTAGGTGGGGATGAACCGGAATAGTAAATAGGCATGAACTCTTTTAATTAACGAAATCTTAGGGATGATACGTGCTAATAAAATATAATGAGGATACAATTGTGACAGTCTAAATATTGGGAACTACAATGTAATAAATCCTAAAAATAAAGAAATTTATATGTTAATCATTGTCCTATTTAGTCCATGATTTTATTTGTCTAAGTTTAAATTATAATTTAAGTTGGTTAAATTGGTCAAATATATTTTTTATCTACTTATTATTTACATTTTATAAAATTCACAACTTATAAATATTTAAAAATAATTTTAGCACTCTCAAACATGTGCATAATATCTAAGTATTTTGTACTGAACATATATTTATGTTAAAGTCAAATTAGATTAGTTTGCACTTAAAAAGATTAAGAATGTGCTAAGAACTGCTTAGTTTATAAAATTTACAAATGCATTGGTGATGGTCCACATAATTTTCTTACTAATTATGCTTTTTTTTTTAAGACAAAAAACATGACATAAACACTAACAGAATCATAGTACTTAATTAGTGGACAACAGGATCCAAGGCAAATTATCAGTTGTGTTCACGTGTGCTCAACTCAACTGTATTTGGGACATATATTTGCAGAGATCGTATGAATAAAGAGAACGTGTGCACCAACTGGTCCTGTTATCTGAAAAGCAAAATGCCCACAAGCTACACATGTTTTTATTTATTTATTTTTTGCCTTCTTTTTGTATATTTAAGTTCGATAGTGAATTTTACTTTTCACGACTACTTATTATTTGTTGATGAAATTTAGTTATGATCATAATGGATCGATTTGAATCGAGTCGATCTAATTGTCCAATTCCAACTCAACTCATCTCGATAAGCAAGCCAGACTTGACTAATAGGTAAGCGAGTCGAGTTCAAGGTAAGTCGTTGAAAATAGAGATTGAACTCGGCTCATAAGATCAGCTCGTATAATATTCAACTTTTTTTCTATAAAAATATAAAAACAAATTGCTGGATGCAAAAAGAGCATGCATTGACTAAAAAAAATGCAGGCTATTTGTTATCTCGAGAGGTGGAGCCAGCTATTTTAAATTACAGGGGTCTCCAAATAAGGGTGGTCCGGGGAGTTGCCTTCAATTTTTTTTTTTCTCAAACCACAATGACTGAATCTATTTTTATGAGAATCTAATGTTTTTATATAAGTCGTAATCTTTAAAAAACTTACAAGAAGTCATTACACAAAAATATTCAATGTCTAAAACTAGTGAAACTCTTTTTATTCACGTTACATTCTAAAAATTTATCCTCCAAAATAGAAAGATCCAGTACACAAATAAAATTAAATATCACTCAAACTCAAAAGAAAAAAGAAAAAAAAATCAATTGAACACGATATGTATTAACAAGCAAAGTGTCTTTATTAATTTTGTATTATCATTTGAAGAATGAGCTAATTATTTGTAATTTTGTATTATTAATTTTATTAGACTAATACGTCCAATTGTTTTACATTAAATTGATATTGAGTCAATAGATCCAATTACCATCTATTGAATTGATATTAGATTAAATTTAAATTAAAAAAAAAAAAATAAAAATTTCAAAAGTTGGGGGGGTCCAGCTGTCCCCTGGGACCCCTGGCTCTGTGCCTGGTCATCTCCCAAAGCTTTGGAGTTCGGGTTCGCTTAAAAATGAGTCTAAGCCAGTCTATGGGACCGAGTCTTGGAGCAGCTTGACTTGATTTTTTTGTATAAAGCAAATGAGAGTATAAGTTGTGATTGAGAGTTCAATATTTTCAATTAAAAAAAAAAGAAAAAGAAAACAAATTTAATCGATTAAGAAAGAGAAATTTAAGCAGACTTCACGTTGACAAAAAAGCATTATTAAAAAGTAATTATTTGAACTGAACCACTTGCATTGTCAAGTGGACAATATCTTGAGTCAGCTGTTCTTTTGAGTCATTTCAAAGATAAGTTTGATACACCCCACTAGGGACAAACCACCCCACCTGATAATTATTGAACCACCCATGACAAATATAGCTTTTGATTTGATATAATACAAATAGGTTCGTCTATCCTATGCTACTCCTAGCTAGACCAAAATATTGCCACTTGAGCATGCATTAATCATCGACCAAAATTGGGACGGCCCCTACCTATTAGGCTATTATATTCCAACCAAACTTGATTCTTGATGCTTTTAATTACCATAATTTCTTCTGTCATCTAAAATTTTATTTTTGAAATATATTATAACACACTAACATGTGAATAATAATTATTATTTAAAAATTAAAACATGTCATTGTAAGCCTTCAAAAACAATCGTTAAATTACAAAAATTGATGCGTAAGAAAATTAGATACTATGAATTAGAAGCATATTTTATGCAAATTTCAGATTCCACAAAAAGCATAATATAGAATATTTTTAAAAGAAGCTAAAATAGTGGACTTCTCTAAAATAACTTTGAAATACTATTATTTTAGACAATAATCACTTATTGAGTTAACCAAATATATATTATTTTAAGAGAATTTTAGCGTAAATGGTCCATAACTTTTGTCTTCAGTGTGAAAATAGTTTCTAACGTTTGTTTTTTGGCACATGTCCCTAAAATATGTATTTTTGTGCGTTATTGGTTCTTATTAACGCAACCCTTTGTATATGATTCAAATCTATCTTACTAATAAGAAGAAAAGAGCATGCCAAGACATACTCATAACAAGTTGCTGGCTTATGCAAAAAATAATATACCCTTAATTTTAGTAAGAGAAAATTGTAGTTGGATTGCTAACCTTTACAAAAAGTACAAATGGGTCATATACGTTTATTTTTATTTTTATAAAGAAATGAATGATTTTTTTTTTAATTAACATTTTATTAACCAAATTGATAATATAATAAATTATTTTATATATTTTATGAACTATTATAAAATAACTAAAATTTAAGCCCATTATTATTAGCAAGCATGTTAAATAAAAGGGTAAATAGCAATAGAGGTCCCGAACCTTTGAACCTTATAACGATGAGGTCCCAAACCTTCAATGATTAGTACTTCGAGTCCTTAACCTTTAAAAAACGCGTGATCAAAGTTCTTCTGTTAAAAAAAACTGTTAGTTTGACTATTAAATGATATTTTTTTTAAAATAACAAAATTACCCTTTCAAATTAAAATAAATAAAAAAGAAAAAAAAGAAACAATTGCAATCAAACCCCTCCCACACTTCTTCTCCTCCGATCAAACCCTACCCAATTTTTCTTCACCAATCAACAATCAACAAAATACAAAATTACAACCCATCGAACTACTTCTTCTTCTCCAAGATCACCGCCACCAACTACCACCCACCAAAAAACAACAACATCTTGGAAATCAGGCCATTAATCAAGAAAAATTGCAATAAATAAATGGTTTCTTGAACACTGTACCCCCCAATTCTCTCTCTACCCTTTCTCTACAATTTGATTTTGGGTCTTCTCTCTCGCTATTCTTTCTTTTTCTTCTGATTATTGACTTTTCATTTTACTGTGAGGGAAAATGGGTAGTTGTTTAAGCAAGAAAAACACTTGTTGTTCTTCTCATGGTCCAATCCTAAAGCCACAAGAATAGATTGAAATCAATACCTAATTTTAATTCATGGTATGGTCATTCTTCTTGAAAGTGACCTTGGTGGGCCCACACCATTCTTGGTCCCACTCGAACTCGCCATAACACTACCCTACAAACAGTACCCCAATGCAGATTACAAACCTTTTCTTTCTGTTTTCCTGTTGAGAATTAATTCTTAAGAAAACGTAATCCATGAGTCTTTGTGTGTGTGTGTGTGTGTGTGTGTGTGTGTGTGTGTGTGTGTGTGTGTGTGTGTGTATATATATATATAGAGATAGATAGATAGATAGAGAGAGAGAGAGAGATTCTTTGGAGAAGAAGTGGGCAAGTGTTTTTCTTTTTTTCTTTTGGTTTCTCTAGGAAGAAGAAAAGAATGTGGTTGAGGGATTTATATGGGCTGCTTTTGCTTTGCTTTACTGATTAAACTGCATGGAGTGTTATGAAGATGAACCAGCTGCACATGTTGCAGAGGAAGAACCACAAGAGCAAGGACCAGCTGAAGAAGATGATCTATAGTGGAGAATGAAGAAGAAAAGAAGCAACCGGGGAAAAACCAACTTACCAGAAATTCAAAATCAGGGAATGACGTCGTTTTAACTTTCAAATTAATCAATTAAGTTGTAATACGTTTTATAGAGTTGTAATAGGAAGAAAACATTTTCTATATTCTGGTGAATATATGTATTAGTTAGAAGAGAGAGACAATGAGATGGCGAAATGACTGCGAGAATCTTCCTCCATTTCCTCTCATTCATTTATTCTTTACGCAATCTTTTGATTTTCCATTATATCATTGAGTTTGATTAACACAATTGAGCTTAATTTTACTATATTCAGTCCATAGTGTTGATTTTGAGTGAGTTTCACCATTATTGGAGCTTCACTCATTACAATTGGCATTAGAGCATTAAGATCCTAACACTAGATGGAAACTAGACTAAAAGCTAATGAGGAAGGTTGGAAAAAGGTTGATAAAGAGATAAATGATCTGGGGGTTGCCTACACTGATGTTGCTTATAAGGTAGACTCAACTAAAAAACTTGTCAAAGTACTGAGCACTAAACATGATAATCATATGCTAGAGATAAATGATAAATATGAATTTATAGTTGCTATGCTTGCTAAATTGAGTGTGTCTAAAGATAAGCAAGTGGAAGGACTTCACCTGGGTTCAGCTGAAGGAAGTGTGTTGGGTGGGAGAATTAGTGGTGAAAGTAGACTCGGGAGAAATGGAAATGATGCCAGAATGAATCATAAGCTTCCTAAGATTGATTTCCCTCAATTTTGTGGTGAAAGCCCAAGAGAATGGGTGAGGAAGGCCAATAAATACTTCCAATTGCATCAAATACCAGAAGAATTGAAAGTAGGGTTAGCTTAGATGTATTTGAAAAGAAAGGCTGATGTGTGGTTTCATAGATTTCAGTCTTGCCATTCAAATGCTGATTGGGAAAATTTGGCCACTGAAGTGTGCAGAAGGTTTGCTGAAACAACTAGTGAAGAGGTGGTGGAAACCTTTTGTAAAATTAGGCAATATGGAGGGATTGCTGAATATGTGGAGAAATTTGAGGAGTTAAAAGCTCAAGCTATGCAAGCTTTGCCAAACTTACCTGAGTCCCACTATATCAGTGTGTTCACAAGTGGATTGAAAGGGAAAATTAAATCCATGGTTAAGATAATCAAACCTTCTTCCCTTACCCAAGCCATTGAAATTGCCTTGTTGTAAGAAACTACCATATCAGCCATCAAGTAAAAATGCCAAGCCACACAAACCTTACATCCACCCTAAGCCACCTGAAGCAATACATACTGAAATCAAAAGACCAAGTCCTCATTTTCCTTATAAAATCCTTATCCTTGCTGATTTACAAACAAAGAGAAATTTGGGACTTTGCTTTAAATGTGATGAAAAGTATACACTTGGATATGTCTCTAAGAACAGAATGTTGAACTATATATTAGTGGCTGAGGAGGAAGAGGAAGAAGAGACAGTGGATGATGTGTTAGCTAAGGAAGAAGATATGGGAGTCATGCAAATTTCTCTCAATGCATTGATGGGGACCTTTGTCCACAAAACCATCAGAATTCCTGGAAGAGTTAGAGGCAGGAACATATCTATTTTGGTAGATAGTGGAAGTACTCATAGCTTCATAGATGATAAGTTGGTGCAAGCCCTTGGATATCAGACTGATGATAGTAGACCTCTAACTGTGATTGTAGCAAATGGGCAGAGACTGGACAGTAAATCTATGAATCAGCCTATAATCTGGCAGATGCAAGGAATAAAATTTCAGTATAAGTTAAGGTCCTTATAACTTGGGGACAGTGACATGGTTCTAGGGGTCAATTGGCTGAGCCAATTTGGGCCAGTGACCTTTGACTTCCAGGAAGGGCACATCAGTTTTATGAGTGAAGGATAAAGAGTGACACTTTGCAGTAAAAATGTTGATGGTAGGATTGAACTAATTAGTGGCTCTCAATTAGAATCCTTACTAGCCCAACAACCTTATGGATTAGTGGGCGTTGAATACCATTTTGGAGGAAGAAGTGACAGAAACACCAAAAGAGTTGAAGCCCATTCTGATTGAATATGATGATATTTTCCAAGAACCTAAAGGGCTACCTCCAGAGAGATTGCATGACCACCACATTCCACTTAAGGAATGAGCTCAGCCTTTCCAGATTAGACCCTATAGATGTCCTTTCATCCAGAAGACTGAAGTAGAGAAACTGATTGAAGAAATGTTGGCCACTGGAATTATTCAACCTAGCAACAACCCCTTTGCTTTCCCTGTATTATTGGTGAAAAAGAAGGATGGCACTTGGAGGTTTTGTGTGGATTATAGGCAGCTCAATAACCTGAATGTGAAGGACAAGTACTCTATGCCCCTAATTGATGAATTATATGGGGCTAATTACTTTACAAAGATTGATCTTAGGGCTGGTTACCATCAAATAAGGGTCAAGCTAGGTGATGTGTATAAAACGGCTTCTAAAACTCACCAAGGGCTGTATGAATTCAAGGTTATGCCCTTTGGGTTAACCTATGCACCAGCCACATTTCAGAGTTTGATGAATGAAGTCTTCAAAGAGGAATTGAAGAAATATGTCCTAGTTTTTTTTTTGATGATATACTGGTGTATAGCAAGGACATGATAAGCCATGGTGAACATTTGGAGACTATACTGCAGCTGTTGAGGTAGCATCAGCTGTATGCCAAGTTGAGCAAATGTACTTTTGGACAGACCAAGATTGAGTATTTGGGCCATGTGATAAATCAACAAGGGGTGGCAGCAGATCCTAAGAAGATAGAGGCTATGCAGAGTTGGCCTCTTCCAGTTAATATCAAGTAGTTAAGGGGTTTCTTGGTTTGTTGGCCACTATAGGAAGTTTGTGAAAGGCTATGGGACTATAGCTAGGCCGTTTGATCGATTTCTGTGAAGAATGACAACTTTATGTGGTGCGAGATAGCGAGAGATGACCTTTAATAATCTGAAGATGTCCATGAGTTCCACTCATGTGCTTGCTTTACCAGACTTCTCCCAGCCATTTGTAATAGAAACTGATGCAAGTTATGGAGGATTAGGTGTAGTTTTAATGCAAAATAGAAGGCCCTTAGCCTATATCACTAGAGCTTTTAGGCCAATGAGTTTAGGCAGATCTATATATGAAAAGGAATTGATTGCATTGGTGACTGCTGTGGTCAATTGGAGGCAATACCTTGAAGGACACCATTTCATTATCAAGATAGATCATTAGTCACTTAAGTTCTTACTGGAGCAGAGAATTACTACCCCATTGCAGCAGAAGTGGCTTACCAAGCTAATGGGTTTAGACTATGAAATACAATACAAGAGGAGGATTGAAAATGTGGTAGCTGATGCTCTTTCCAGGAGGGGAGAAGGAGAGTATAATGCTGTGACATTACTTGTTCCAACTTGGTTCCAAAAAGTGATAGACAACTATGAAGGTGATACCATTGCTAAGGAGAAGATTCAAGCCCTTATTATTAATCCCTTAGCTGATCCTTTATATCAGTATTGCAATGGGTTGTTGAAATACAAATCCAAGCTCTACATTGGAAGTGGAGGCAATATCAGGCAGAAAATAATACATAACATCCATGCTTCACATGAAGGTGGTCACTCAGGAATTTAGGCCAGCATTTATAGAGCTAAACAACAGTTTTTCTGGCCAGGCATGACACAACACATTAAAAAGGATGTCCTGCAATGTGATGTTTGCCAGAGGTGCAATGAGGAACATGTTGCTTACCCTGGTCTCCTCCAGCCCCTTCCAGAACCTCAGAAATCTTGGAGCCCTATATCTATGGATTTTGTAGAAGGGCTGCTCAAATCTGAGGACATAGATGTGATTATGGTGGTAGTTGACAAATTCACTAAATATGGACACTTCATCATATTATCTCATCCTTTTTCAGCAAAGAAATTGGCTCAATTATTCCTTGACAATATCAGTAAACTACATGGCTGCCCACAATCAATTATATCTGATAGGGACAGGATCTTTACCAGCACATTTTGGCAGGAATTATTCAGATTATTGGAGACTAAACACCACATGAGCACAGTCTATCATCCCCAAACTGATGGTCAGACTGAAAGGTTAAACCAGTGCCTAAAAATGTATCTAAGGTGCATGACACATGACAAACCCAAGGCTTGGGTAAGGTGGATTTCATTAGCTGAATGGTGGTATAATACCAATTATCACATAGCAATTCAAAGAACACCTTTTGAGGCTTTATATGGAATTCTTCATCCACAACTAGCTATGGGGCCTTATCAACAAACCAATATTGCTGCTGTTGATGAATTACTGCAAGAAAGGTACAAAACGGACCAGCAACTGAAGGAGAAATTAGCACAAGCTATGGCTAGAATGAAACATTATGCTGACAAGAATATAACAGAGAGACAATTTTAGATTGGAGATTGGGTTTATTTGAAACTTCATCCATTTCAACAACAATCTGTAATTAGGAGGAAAAATAGAAACTCAATCCTAAATACTATGGGCCTTATAGAGTGGAGGAAATAATTGGAGAGATAGCTTATAGACTACGCCTGCTAGTAGGTTTTAAAATTCATATCACTTTTCATGTCTCTTTATTGAAGAAGAAACTTGGGGTAAAACAATGATTGTGGCAGATTCACTAGTGACTACAGATGCAGAAATTGTAGACAAACAACCAGGTAGGATTATCCAAGCTAGAATTTTCAACAAGGCAAGAGATGCTGGAGTTAAGTGGCTAATTCAGTGGGTTGGACAATCTGAGGATGATGCAACATGGGAGGATTGAACTTATATAAAGGAGTAGTATTCAACATTTAAACCTTGGGGACAAGGCTTAGATAAGCGGGAGGGTTGTTATGAAGATGAACTAGCTGGACATGCAGCAGAAGAAAAACCACAAGAGCAAGGACCAGCTGAAGAAGATGATCTGCAGTGGAGAATGAAGAAGAAAAGAAGCAACCGGGGAAAGACCAACTTACCAGAAATTCAAAATCAGGGAACGACGTTGTTTTAACTTTCAAATTAATCTATTAAATTGTAATACATTTTATGGAGTTGTAATAGGAAGAAAACGTTTTCTATATTCTGCTGAATATATGTATCAGTTAGAGGAGAGAGACAATCAGCTGGTGAAATGATTTTGTAACAGAATTTTCTACGAGAATCTTCCTCCATTTCATCTCCTTCGTTTCTTCTTCTGCAATCTTTTGTTTTTCCATTATATCATTGAGTTTGATTAATACAATTGAGCTTAATTTTACTATATTTAGTCCATAGTATTGATTTTGAGTGAGTTTCACCATTATTAGAGCTTCACTCATTACATGGAGAGTGAAGTTATTGTAAAAAAATGGCACACTTTTGTTTCTTATTACTTTTCTCAATTCTTGACAAATCAAAACTCCACTTTGCTTTGCTTCATCCGAGGATCTTGATTCTTTGAACATAAACATGGAACACAATCATACAGTTCTAATTTGGCGGTGGGAGTGGAAGAGGATAAGCATATCTCATGGTAGAAGATCCGAATCTCCAATTACTACCTCTCATCGGGGCTAATTAGGTTACCGCCAATTCTAGTAGGCCGAGAAAGATGGTTTCTATGCTTGCCACTGTGTCGTCTTTGGCAATGGATAAGATTAATAATGCTGCTCCTGGTGGAGCCTCGGAGCCTAATTCAACCACCGCCATTAAAAGGGTCCAAGTAAAGAAAACTGTTGGTGGAGATTCGGTTGTGGGCTCGAAGAGTGTTGCTTCGTCTTGAGGTGGTGGTTTTAGGTGGGTGGTGGTTGGTGGCGGTGATTTTGAAGAAGAAGAAGTGGTTGAGGTGGGTTGTAATTTTGTATTTTGTTGGTTGGAGGTTGATTGGTGAAGAAAAAATGGGGGAGGGTTTGATCGGAGAAGAAGAAGTGTGGGAAGGGGTTGATTGCAATTTTTCTTTTACTTTTTTTTTTTATTATTTTTATTTGAAAAGGATAATCTTGTCATTTCAAAAAAAATTGATCATTTAACGTTCAAACTAACAATTTTTTTTAATAGAAGGACTTTACCCTTGCGTTTTTAAAGGTTAAGGACCTAGAGTGCTAGTCATTGAAGGTTTGGGACTCCATCGTCACAAGGTTCAAACGTTCAGGACCTCCAGTGCTATTTACCCTAAATAAAATTGTTAATTACACTCACAGTCCTTATTCTTTCAACTTTGTATCAATATCATCTCCATTCAATTTTATCGCATATATCACCCCATCTTTTCATTAATTTGAACAGATGGTCCCCAAATGATATTTTTGACAATTTTTCCCTTAGCTTAAATTAAAATAATAGAAAAAAATATAATGGAAAAATTACAATTGTGGACCATAACCTTATCAATAATTGTAAATAAATACTAAATCTTTTTTTTTTATTTTTACAAATTTTCACTTAAATTAATAAATAATGTGTAATCAAGTACCAAATATTCTAATTATGTTCACTGAATGGACTTTTGGAGTCTAGACAGATTTTGTATGAAAGTCCGTTAATTGACAAAATAATCAAATCCATAATCTAAATTTGACTAATTTAACAAGGATAAAATATTAATTCACATTCTATTATTTAAACAATTTAAAAAAAAAAAAAAGGAAAAAAAATTAAAAGAAAAAGGAAAAGAAAAGAAAAAGAAAAAGAAAAAACTAAAAATTAAAAAAAGAAAAAAGAAAAAAAAGGTCATTATCCCTACTCCCAACCTCCAAAAAGTGCAGTCGAGATTTCTCCCCGTTTGCCAATCCAAGACCCTCAAGGTTTGTGCGGGCAACCTGAGAGGAGAAATCCCTTCTGTCATACCAATGCGTAAAATTAGGGAGATATCCTCACATGTTTTCGCGGTGGGAGGAATTCCACCCCCTCCGGTAGCCCAATTTAATTTAAGAAATTTCTAAGTTCTTGTAATTAACTAGAAAAATTGAAGAGCAATGGTACCATGGGAAAAAATTAAGTAACTAAGAATTTATTATAAAACATCACATTCAATTATTCTATAAAAATAATAGAGTGCGAGCAAATTTTTTTGTTCAAATGATACTAAATTTACATAGAAGCACATATATTTATTTTATTCTCTTCTTCTAATTTGATCATTAAAGGGATTTCAAAGATATTTTATATTGATTTTTTTTTTTATAGATATTGATAATATGAGTATAAATAGAAAAGTCGAAAGAAATCGACACTAAAGTTGAATTCTATATTATGATGTTCATTTTCGAATCTCATCAAAGCGACACTCAAAATTTTAAATATCTTTTTCCAATTTATCCTCTAGACCAAACGGCATCATACGGTAAGCAAAAATACCATATGGGTAGGTGAGAGTTGTCTTTTCTTGATCTTCAGGTGCTATTGGAATCTGATTATATTCGGAGTATCCATCAAGGAAACAGTAGTGGGAGTGACCTTCTAACCTTTCCAACATTTGATCAATAAATCAAAAGAGAAAATGATCATTTCGAGTAGCTGTGTTGAGTTTACATCAATGCAAACTCTTTATCTCGTGATTGTTCTGGTCAGAATCAACTCATTATTTTCATTCTCAACCACTGTTATACATTCTTTTTTCGAAACAATTTGAGCTGGACTGACCCATGCACTATATGAGATCATATAAATAATTCCTGCATCTATCCGCTTGATGCTTACATACGACCACTTTCTTCACATTCAGATTCAACCTCCTTTGACAGTTGACACTTGGTCGAAAATTATCCTCCATGAGGATTTTATGCATGCAAAGTGTTGGACTTATTCATCTGATGTCAGTGATAAACGACCCAATAGGCTATCTTATGTTCTCTAAGTACTTGGATCAAATTTTCTTCTTCAAGCTCATTGAATGAATTTGTAATAATCACAGACAGTGTTGAAGATTGCCCCAAATAAGCATACCTGAGATGAGATGGTAATTGTTTGAGCTCTAATTTAAGAGGCTGCTGAATGGATGACAATGAATTTGTACGACTCGTGCCCAATTCCTTAAAGTGTGATATGTGTCTATATGGAGGATTCTCTTCAAGAAACCTTGCACATGTCTAAATCTCATTAGAATTAGTGAGAGTGGATTGAGAATGCACAATACATGCCTCAAATGGATCTGATAGATTATGCAGTTGAAAAGCATCATGACTGCAATGTGAATCCCATCAATTCTAAAACAGCTATTTGACTCGGTTGGGTATTTTATTACCTTGAACCCATCAAAAGTGACATGCTCTTCACTAAGCCTCATAATCAGTTGGTCTATTTGCACATCAATGAGAGCTCTACTGGTAGCTAAGAGTGGTTGGCCTAAAAGAAGTGGCACATCTCTATCTTCCTCTATGTCCACAATAATAAAATCATTCGGATAGATGAATTTATCCACTTTTACCAAGATGTCCTCAACAATTCCGCTTGGGTGTTTAATAGACTGATCAGCTAGTTGTAGAGTCACCGTAGTTGCTTTAGCCTCTCCCAAACTTAATTTCTTGAAAATAGACAGTGGCATCAAGTTAATACTTGAACCTAAATCACATAATGCTTTTCCAAAAGAATAATCTCCAATGGTACAAGGCATTGTAAAACTCACTGTATATTTTAGTTTAAAAGGTAGCTTATTTTGTAAAATGGCATTATACTCCTCTTGTCAACATCACTGTCTCATGTTCATCCAGCTTGTGTGTATTTCACAGAATGTCTTTCATGAATTTTGTATAATAGGGCATCCAAAAAAATGTGTTTGCAAAATGGATGTTGATATGTAGCTTCTTGAAGATCTCAAGAATTTTTTTGAACTACTTGTCCAACTTGTGCTTTTGTAGTCTATAAGGAAACGAGATAAGAGGTTCATATGGTTTGATAGGAGCAGTTGTCTTAACCTATGGTGTACCCAAACTCTCTTTAATATATATATCTAATGTCTGCTCAGTCTGTTCCACATGCTTCTCATTAGTGGACGATATATTTTCTTTATCTACAACTCGTCTCTTTATAGGAATCTCCGGTCACTGAACCCACTTCTAGTAGTAAGAGCTTTAACACATTCATTGGGATTCACCTTTTCATAGCTTGGCAAAGTACCCAGTGCTCTACCTGCTATAGCAACTGCCATCTGACCGATTTGTGTCTCCAAATTCTTTATTGACGCGCCCTGATTTTGAAGAATGTACTGCTCTGTTTTCTCTATATCTGAAATTGAAGACCACGTGGTTTGATATTGTTTTGATTATCCCTCTAAGAGAAATTTGGATGATTTTGCCAACCCGGATTAAATGTGTTAGAGAACGGGTTATTTTGTTGGTGCTGACCATACTCGACTTGCTCGTGCTGCTGTGATAGAATAAGATATTATGATGTGTTGTGACTAGCCCTGCATGCTTTACAAGTTGGTTTCTTTACTTGCACTGTGTTGGCTGAATGTAACATACTCTTTTCTTTGTATACCAATGAGTTTATTTTTGCAGATAATGTCGTGAAAGTATCTACTTCATGTACTCATACAATTCTCTTGTGTAGAACTCTGTCTGACTCCAACATGGCGATGTCGGTAGCCACTCTTTCAAACAGTTCTAAAGCTTCAGCAATGGTTTTGGTAGATAACGAATCAGTTGGATAAAAAGTCTATCATGCTTTTAAAAGAGGAAAGTAGTCATGCATAAAAATACTGAACTTGTAGCCCCTTATTAATGCCATGATGAGGGTACCTTCTTAGCATATATTTTGAATTTGTTCCATGCCTCATCAAAAGATTCGGATTCTGACTTCTGAAATATAGATATTTCACGCTTTAACTTTGAAATCTTGACCGGTGGAAAGAATTTTGTGCAAAATTTTGGGTTAAATCATTCCAAGTGGTGATGCTGTCAATTGGCTGTGTGTCCAACCACTTTAGAACTTTGTCATGGAGTGTATGTGGAAATAAGTGTAATCGGATGGCGTTGTCTGAGATTTCTTGATATTTTAAATATTTGCACATTTCTAAGAATCGCGAATCATGAGTATGTAGATTCTCGTCGGCCCTACTATAGAACTGATGTCCATTCTAAAAGAGATGAATAATATTGGTTTTCAACTAGAAGTTTGGCTATCCAAAAGATGGGTAAACAATGCTAGATTGTTCTGGATGATCTGTGAAATCATAAAATTTCCCACTAGTTTATTTTTTTCATTGATCGCTATCTCTATACTCTCGTCCTCCCGGAGCAATCTCATTGTTATTCATGGTATCTTACAATTTTTTTTCCTTTTTGGTGTACTTTTCTTGCTTCTCTTTTCTACAATGAAAATTGTGTTCGATTTCTCGATCAGCTGAAATTAGAGACCCGTGTCTTACAAAGCATGCAAAGGTGATAAGTGTATTTTATAAACTTATTTATACTTGTAAACTTATTCACTATATTCACTATATGAGCATATTTCTATTTAAATGAGTTTAATTATTGTATACGTAGGTACAAAATCCAATTTGGATGAATTTGGAACGAAAAAAAAGAGTTTGAAGTTTCATTGACGCTTACTGTGGTGAATTCAAAAATTTCGAGAACAAAAATCAGATTTTTAAAAGTTTGGAGACTAATTTGCATAATTTTGAATAGTTGGAAGGCCACTTTGGAAGACTTTAGAAGGGTGAGGACCAATTAGAATGCATTTGGAAGCTTTTGGATTTATTTGAGAAGATTTAAAGAAGAAATGACCAAAACCGTACATCAGAAGCCAAATTGGAGACCAGATTGTAAGTTTTCAAAATTATTTCACACATAGGTAGTGCAACCTAGGTGCGGTAGTGAAAACTTACTGGAGGTCGCACCTAGGTAGCACAATACATTGTGCGACCTAGGCGCGACCTACGCTGAAGAAAAGTTTTAAATGCGGTTTTCTAAAGTTAAGTGGGATTATGACTCTTTTAAGACACAATTTTGAAGACTTTCCAAGGACTATAAATAGACCTCTTCTAGGTCTTTTGAAGAGGGTTATGCAATTGAAGAGAGATGGAGATCAAGAGCAAGGAAAAGAAGAATTCTTGGGCAACATTCATCGGTGTAATTGGAGATCTTGGATTAATTCAAGATTAAAGGATGTATCTATTCTTCTTCCTTTTCTTCCAGTTCATGAATTCTTTTATTAATATCACTATATTCATAAGAATCATGTCCAACTAAATCTTTTATTCCTAGGATGAACGATGAAACATCGTGTTTTTAATTAATTAGAAGTTTTTCGTTTTAGTAATTAATTGCTTGTAGTTTGATTATTCTTTATTCATTTTTTCTAACGTTTTAATGCTTGATCACCATTATAATATTTTGTGATCTATATTGAAGTCGGGAGATTCAATATAGACTAAGCACATGGTATTGAATAACATAAGGTCTAATAATAGATATAAATTACTATTATGTTTTATGAAATCCAGTTAGGTGTTCTTGAGATTTTAATACATATGTTTATGTTCGAAGTTTAATTAGAGATAATTATGTTCGCATATTGATAAAGAATTGATTGACCATCGAGAGAGGCTTTTGATTAAATTAGGATCAATGATTTTCAAACCAAGGTAATTATAAGCTAAATCGATTAAACATCTAATTGATTAACAAACGTGTAGGTGGATTCGCGAATCATAGTGTTAGTAAAACTTGAAATCGTCCTCAACAATGTACTTTAATTGCATGATAAATTAGATTTATTTAAATATAATTAGAATAGTTTTAGAATTAAAATTCAAAAAACGAATCTATGTTCTTTACATTGTTAAAATTCGAATTATAAATTAATTGGTTAAATTGCTAGCTAGTCTTCGTGGGTTCGATACTCTACTTCTCATTTTATTACTTGTAACGATCCGTCCACTTGTGGGATTAAAATCACACTAACAAGTTTTTGGTACCGTTGTTGGGGACTAGTTTTATCAATTACTACGTTAATTGATAATTTAGTTTTAACAATTTTTTTATTACTATTTATTTATTTATTTATTTATTATTATTATTATTGTTGTTGTTGTTGTTGTTGTTGTTAAATTTTTTTTAGTTGATCTACTTGTTTTTCTTGGTTTCATTGCTACTAGGGAACAAATATGAGCTAGAAGATCAAGCACAACACAAGATTGCAAACTTTGAGATTGATAAGGATGACTTGCTCTTGGAAGATTTATGGAAACCACTGGTCAAACAAAATTTTTGTCCCTACTCCTACTCCTACAATCAGGATTGGCAAAATCACTCAGAGAGTAATCGGTACAATAACCAAGGTCAAACATGAATGCATAGGGTGGACATCAATTCGCTCCTACTGGTGAAAATTATTTCATTGGCAAAGCAGATGGAAACACTGAAATACTCTCAGTCAGCCAAGATTGTTCAGATGTCCCTACCAATATGTGTAACTTGCGGAGCAAACCGTCAATCATTAGAGTGCCCTTTGGCTACTGCTGAAGCATCATCACCTAAACAAGCTGCATATGCTCAGAATTTTTAGCTATAGCAGAATAATCCATATATACCTGTAGACTTATAATCCTGGATGGAGAAATCATCAAAATTTCTCATATGACAATACTCAAAATATTCAAAATCTGCCAAATCAGGGAAGGCCACAAGAGAGTAAAGAAGGGTGGAAAGAGGCACTTGATCAGAGCATCAAGGCAACTAAAAAGTAAATAGAGAATAAAATTAAGCATATGATAAAGATGCTGACAGAGAGTCCACAAGGCACATTTCCAAGTGACACTAAAACCACCCCGATGGAAGACATGTCAAGCATTACAACAATTAGTGATGAGCAACTACCGAAATTTTGGAAAATAGACCGGTTGTCCAAATTGAGGAAGCACCGACTAAAAAGAAGAGTATATGGAGAATGACAAGCTGATCATACATAAGCAGAATGAAAAAGTGACGTTTAATGATGCTGTACCAATCAAGCAATTCTCCAACTCCCATCTTTCTTCTAAAATTGATTTTGTGATCAAAGTCATTGAAGAAGTTGAAATTTTCATAGTTCAGTTCGAGCAAGGTGATAAAATTAAATTATATTTTTATGAGAAGGACAAAATTATATATTGGAGAATAAAGGAAAAATAGTGCAAAGTCAATCGATGCAAACAAAACAAGTCATCAAAAGCTCTATTCAAAGTGCCATGAATAATCACCGCGACAAAGTCGAGCTAAAGACTGTAAATAAGTGCTCAATGGGAGGCAACCCATTTTTCTACCATTTTATTTCAATTTTCGTATCATTTAAATTTTAGGATTTTATTTGACATTTTGCATGCTTTTATGCTTTTAGGACTTAAAGTAAGCTTTACCAATTTTTAAAGGTAATGAGGAAAAATAATCATCATAACCCAATTTTAGACTTTTCTTGGAGAGCATGAAGTTTATAGTGTAATAATCGGAGATCGTTTGTCCCAAATTTCACATGTTCCTTCACAACATCCAGATGATTCGTGAGTAGAAAGTAGTCAAAGTTTACCACAGCTCTATGGGAAGTATAGTAAACTATTCTCTTTTATTTCTTTTATTTACATTGAGACAATGTAGTGTCTAAGTTGGGGGGTGTACTCTGTTTCTATGTGTTGCTTTTATTTTGAATGATTGAGAGTGATATGATGTTATCTGCTTATTAAGTCTTTTAAGTTTAATCTATTTAGAGTCCATTTTTTTTAAAAATTAAATTAAAAAAAAATTTAGTGCATGCTTGTGTGATGTTGGATAGCCTTGTTAGCTTAAGATGATAAAATTTATATTGGAAAGTGTAATCAATTCATAACTGGTGATTAAGTGATGCTTTATATGCTTATATTGTTTAATTACTTATCCATGTGAGACTTAAATATCTTCGAGCACTATAGTCACAACCTTCGTTATGCAAGCTGACCATATTTGTATAATTGTGAAAGTTAGGTTGCCAAGTTATAAATATATCATATACCATATAAATAAAAAATATGACCATGTGTGAGACTCTTTGGGAATGGTAGAGCTAGTGAGAGTGATTATTTTGAAATTTGTTGATTCCATGCATGTTAAATATTGTGTGAAGTGTTATGACTAATAAAATGAAGCTAGGTGATGACCGGATGTTAAAAGCTAGACCTCACATATAAAGTCTTGCACCAAAGGACTTGGCACTGACTCTATTTTATACCTTTGTTTGTAGCCTTTTTGACTCGAGTGATAAAGCCCGTAGGAGTTCTAAAAACTCGGTGTCCTAAGGTTTGTAAAATCTGGGAGCCATTGGCTTAAAGCTCGTTACAAGAGTTATCTAGAAAGCTTAAAGGACTAAGGTTTACACGTAAACTTGGCATTGGCTCTATATTATACCTTTGTTTGTAGCCTTTTTGACTCTAGTGATAAAGTCCATAGGGGTTCTAAAAACCCGGTGCTCTAAGGTTTGTAAAATCTGGGAACCATCGGCCTAAAGCTCGTTACAAGAGTCATCTAGAAAGCTTAAGGGACTGAAGTTTACACAAAAAAAAATAAAATAAAATTCAAAGACAGCAAAAAAGAAAAAGGGGTCCTTTTCGGAGTGAACATGAGGATTTAGACAACTAATGGGTTTCAATTGCCTAGTGGAAGCTTGAAGGTCGGAGCACTTATATCTAAGAAAAATCATCATAGATCTAAGTAATTGCTTTTATTGGTTAGACCCAACCAAACTTAAGTAGAAAAATAATGAGTGTTTTGAGAACAATCTTAGAATTAACACCCCGGGTGAACAAAATAAAAAGGTAAAAAAAATCAAGTTTAGAGATGCATCTCACGAGAGAGAGAGAGAGAAAACATTTGACCATTTAGGGTTGGGAATGAACATTCTTAGAGCTTTATGATAATGGGTGTGACTATATACACACACACACACACACACACCGGTCAAACATCGGATAAGTTTAAAATTAATTTTGGTAGCATTATTTAAAAGCTTTTCATGAATTAGTTGAACAGTTTCGAATTCTGAGGCGAATACAGCATGCTATCTAACAAATCTATTTTACGTTTTTTCTATTTTATTTTATTGTGTGTTTTGAGTAGATAATCTTGCTCGAGACGAACAAAAATTTAAGTTTGGGATTGTTTGATAAGTGTATTTTATACGCTTATTTATACTTGTAAACTTATTATATATTCACTATATGAGCATATTTCTATTTAATTGAGTTTAATTATTGTATACATAGGTACAAAACCCAATTTGGATGAATTTGGAACGAAAAAGAAGAATCTGAAGCTTAATTGACGCTTAGTGTGGTGAATTCAAAAATTTTGAGAGCAAAAATCAGATTTTTAAAAGTTTGGGGACTCATTTGCACAATTTTGAATAGTTGGAAGGCCACTTTGGAAGACTTTAGATGGGTGAGGACCAATTAGAATACATTTGAAAGTTTTTGGATTGAATTGAGAAGATTTAAAGAAGAAAGGACCAAAACCATCTATCAGAAGCCAAATTAGGGACCAAATTGTAAGTTTTCAAAACTTATATGACACTTGGGTAGTGCGACCTAGGTGCGGTAGTGAAAACTTATTGGAGGTCGCACCTAGGTAGCACAATGCATTGTGCAACCTAGGCGCGACCTAAGTTTTAAATGCGATTTTCTAAAGTAAAGTGGGATTATGACTCTTTTAAGACACAATTTTGAAGACTTTCCAAAGACTATAATTAGACCTCTTCTAGGTCTTTTGAAGAGGGTTACGCAATTGAAAAGAGATAGAGATCAAGAGTAAGGAAAAGAAGAATTCTTGGGCAACATTAATCGGTGCAATTGGAAATCTTGAATTAATTCAAGATTAAGGGTTGTATCTATTCTTCTTCTTTTTCTTTCGGTTCATGAATTCTTTTATTAATATCGTTATATTCATAAAAATCATGTCCAGCTAGATATTTTATTGCTAGGATGAACGATGAAACCTCGTGTTTTTAATTAATTAGATGTTTTTCGTTTTAGTAATTAATTGCTTGTGGTTTGATGATTCTTTATTCATTTTTTCTAATGTTTTAATTCTTGATCACCATTAGAATATTTTGCGATCTATATTGAAGTCGAGAGATTCAATATATACTAAGCACATGGTATTGAATAACATAAGGTCCAATAATAGATAGAAATTACTATTATGTTTTATAAAATTCGGTTAGGTGTTCTTGAGATTTAAATGTATATGTTTATGTTCGAAGCTTAATTAGAGATAATTAGGTTCGAATATCGATATAGAATTGATTGACCATCGAGAGAAGCTTTTGATTATATTAGGATCACCAATTTTCAATCCAAAGTAAGTATAAGCTAAAGCGATTAAATGAATAATTGATTAAGAAACGTCTAAGTGGATTCGCGAATCCTAGTGTTGGTAAAACTTGAAATCGTCCTCAACAATGTACTTTAATTGCGTGATAAATTAGATTTATTTAAATATAATTAGAATAGTTTTAGAATTAAAATTCAAAAAACGAATATGTGTTCTTTACATTGTTTAAATTCGAATTATAAATTAATTCGTTAAATTGGTAGCTAGTACTCGTGGGTTCGACACTTTTATTACTTGTAACGATCCGTCCACTTGCGGGATTAAAATCACACAACAAAAAGCCTGAAAAGGAACAATTTAAACACTGAATTAAATTAAAAAATAATAAAATAATAAAGTTCGAATTAATGCTAAAATAATTGAAAATGAACTAGAACAAAATCCTATGCAATGGTGCAAAAACTTGGTTCTTTGTTATTTTACAAGTGTACGGATAACATAAGTAATATAATGAATTTGAGTTCAAATGTCGTACCACATGGATTTAGATAGCTTCACATAATTAAATTAACATTAACCGAATCGATTTAACTTTTGTTGTTTGTGTGCCTAAGAACTAATTAAAGTATTAATTTAAAATAAATAACTAATTATAATTTAAATAAATAACATATTTCAAGTTTCACGCTAAAATTACTTTAAATATGGGAAAGAAAAGTAATAGGATCCTGAATTCACTTGTAGTAGTTGATTCCTTCATCTGGATTATTGAATTTGACAACATACACCAGTTATGACCATCAATTACTCCTAAATTGTTCAATAGTCTCTCTCGAATAAAATCAAACCTAATCATATGAATGACCCGACTATATCTCTATGACAAATGAGAACACATAAGAATGAATTAAGTTGAAATAGGTAATTAAAGATCACGTAAGCATAGTAGGATATTTCTATCTCCTATAGGACTCTACGACAATTAAAATTATGTATAGATTGTTCTCAATCTCTCGATGGTAAAACAAACTACAAAAATCATACAATCATTACATATATAATTGTAGATGTAAAGAAATCAAAATTAATTATTCAAAACTATATTAAAGCATATCACCAAAAATTAAGTTTCCAAATTGAAGAATCGAACTACAAGTTTCAATATAATTATAGCACAAAACAAATATAGCCTAACATACTAAGAAGAAGAAA
Source organism: Forsythia suspensa (assembly GCA_023638005.1). Taxonomy (NCBI): domain Eukaryota; kingdom Viridiplantae; phylum Streptophyta; class Magnoliopsida; order Lamiales; family Oleaceae; genus Forsythia; species Forsythia suspensa. The sequence continues at coordinate 40,746,751 of CM042674.1, forward strand.
ATCAAAAGAAAGATAAAATTCATCACTCGGATAAGTTGAAATCTCCCAAAATTTCCAACCCTAAATTAGAGTTAATCTCTTCTATATATAGCCTTTGCTTAGTGTCCCAAAAGATCCCAAAAAATCCTGAATATTGGGCTCAAAATTTTCCTAGTTGGAGTAGAACTAAAAAAAGTAAAAAATTCTAGCTGGTAGAAAATTGCATTGAGCAATCGCCAGTGTAAACTCGAGCCATTGCCCAGGCAAAGAAAAAAAGTTCTAGACAAATTCAAAGCTGGACAGTCGCCCAGCTTTAAGCTTGGGTGATCGCTCAGCCTTAAATTTCTATTCTGCTTGTTTTAGTCATCCAACTTTGAATTTTGACTTCTTTAGTCCTCAAATATTTCAATAACCTCCAACGTAGTCCATCAAGTTCCAATTCAATGAAATCAATTCCCCATACTTTCTAGACATTCACCAAATTGTTGCTCTTTCCATCATTTCTTCTCCAATTGCTTATAAATGGGTCCAATATTGAAAACATAGGAAAGTAAACTAAATTAAGTTGAAAATCATCAAACTAATAGAAAAAAGCTTAGTTTTAAAGCCCGAATAAGTAAACAAAATGCACTTATCAGGATTCAAATGATTATGAATCATTCATGACAATGACCTGACCCCTTTGAAATCATGCATATTTGGGTCTTGCAAAATGACTTCATTACTAGATGACCATTCTATATATTGTTTCATCTACTTTGAAATTCTAGCATGAAGCCCTTGAAAATTTCAAAGAATTCAAGCGAGAAGTAGAAAGTCGAAAAATATTCGACATTTTGGGTCTTGTATATTTGAGGGGTGATGTATATGATTTTTTTATCTTCATCACATAGAGGTTTGTAGATGACCATTATATATATTGTTTCATCTACTTGATGAAATTCAACCCATAGCGTGAAGATCGTATGAATAATAAAATTTCAAGGAATTCAAGTTACCTATTGTGAAGTAAAAAAGAAATACACAAATGAGTTACAAAATATAAATAATAATGATAAATTCACACACTTTGATTTCGATATAGGTGACAAATCATGTTGAGGGCTCTTTGATTTTTAGACTATCAAAATAGACCAACGGTTAAAGGTTGAACCGCCTGGGTAGTGAGATTTTCTCGTAGTGGACTCCTCATCGTATACACCACAATGCGGGTTCGAACTGATCTTGACACCTCTAGTATACACTACAAAACAATGGCGTATTTGAAAGGTGAAACCACACTTTACTTGATATGGTGCGATCAATGATGAGCCGCATAGTTCTCCCAAAATTGTTTTGAGGATATGCACTTAACATTCCATGCCACACACCAAACCATGTCCCTTCTAAATCGGTTGATAAAACTCCATACTAGTTATGGAAAGGAAAAAATACCGGTCATTTATTTTAAAATAGTAAGTCCTTCTTATGCAATCTAAGAGAGAATGAGATTCTCTCGCAGTAGACTCCACCGTATACACCACAAAACAATGGTGTATTTGAAAGGAGAAATCGAACCTTACTTGATATGATGCGATAAATGATGAGCCACGCAGTTCTCTCAAAATTGTTTTGGAGATATGCTTAACACTGCATGCCACACACTAAATCGTGTCCCATCTAAATCGGTTGATACAAAACTCCATACGAGTTATAGAAAGAAAACAAACTTGATCTTTCATACATGAAGGTTTGGGACTGCGACGCTTATGTGAAGCGCATTGAATTGAATAACCTAGAAACTAAATATGACAATTGTTTATTTGTGGTGTATAAAAAAGAAATTGTATGATACTATTTCTACAATCTCATCGAGATGAAGTTCATCGTATCGAAACATGTTGTATTATTAAAGGAAAAATTCATTCTTAGAGAAAACTGTTGTGCGATTTAAATCCCCCAAGTGGATGGATCGTTTACAAGTAATAAAGTGATGAATGAAGTGTCGAACCCACGAGGATTAGATATCAACTTAACATATTAATTTATAACCTAAATTCTAACAATATGAAAATACATATTCAAATTGGTTTTTGTAATTCTATACTATTTTAATTAAACTTAAAATATCAATAAGCAACTTTAAATGAAGAAAACAAATTCAAGATTTACTAACACTAGGATTCACAAATCCACCTACACGTTTTATAATTAATTATCCGTTAATCACTTTTTAGCTTTTAATTACCTAGGATTGAAATCGGCGTTCCTAAATTAATCGAAAGCCTCTCTCGATGGTCAATCAATTCTATATGTTATGCGAACCTAATTATCTCTAATTAAGCTTCGAACATAAACACATGCATTAAAATCTCAAGAACACTTACATGGATTTCATAAAGCATAATAGTAATCTCTATCTATTATTGGACCCTATGTTATTCAATACCACGTGCTTAATCTATATTGAATCTCTCGACTTCAATATAGATCACAATATATTCTAATGGTGATCAATCATTAAAATAATATAAAAATTGAATAAAGAATAATCAACCCGATGGCAATCAATTACTAAAAGGAAAACTTCTAATTAATTAAAACGCGAGGTTCATCGTTCATCCTAGATAACGTAAGTTTAGCCGGACATGATTTCGCCAATTATTACAATAATTGAGTTCATCATGATCCCGAGCAAGAAAAACAAAAGTAAAATAAAACTCGTGATCCCTGCTCAATGATCTTCGATCCCGTGCCTTGATCTTCGTTTCTTGCTTTGTATCTTCTTCTCTCCAAAATTCCTCCCCGCGAGATGTCTATTCCCCGCCTTTTATACTCTTCTCCCAACTCTCCAAAACGTGGTTGAGGAAGTTGGATCAATATAGGCTTGGTAGAATTCTAATCCAAACAGTTTATACCAAAATCTGCGCATTTGGCCCATACGATCGCATGGGATAATACCGTGCGATTGCGTGGTATTCATGATAAACATTCTGCAAAAAGTTTGGCCTTCCTGCGATCGCACCAAAATCATGCCATACGATCGCATGGTTGATTTTGGTGCTGAATTTGAATTTCCCTCCTTGGTAATTGCACGTCAAGCCCCTGAAGTATCCTTTCTTAGCAATTAAGTCCCATTTTCTTCATTTTGCTCTCTTTTCATTCGAGTGATACTTGAAATTGATTATTTCCTAAATTAATAAGAAAATAGCATGCAATTAAACTGAAACAAAATAATACAACTCATAATTGTCCCTTTTTGTGAGCCCAGATAAGTACAAAATTGTACTTATCAAATACCCCCAAACTTGAACTATTATTCATCCTCGAATAAACTAGCTAAAAATAATCATGCACCTAATGAAATAAGCAATAATAAAGTTCACAATATAAATAGCTTGCCGTTCTTGCTTCAGGTTTTGAAAAAAAGAAAAACTTATAATTCATTACGAGTGTTCAGGTTATACGCTTGTAAACGTGATTCTACCTAAAACATACTTGAGATGTGTGTGAAAGCGATTAACCTGATCAACTTAAATTCTATGGTAGTGATAGCCCAACCATTTGGTCAACTTTTCCTTTTCCTCTCGTAAGGTACACTTCCCTAAATATTATTGTTTTCTCTCAAATCCCGAGATTTTTTGGTTAAAATGTTACAGATTCACTCATACTTTTTCTTGTTTTGAGGTGGTTGAGAGCTAGCAATCGTGACAACCTAGGTTTGTGAAGATTCTCTAATTTATGAGTACTTTCGACCGTAAAGTTTCTATTAAGTAAGTCAAACCCATTAGTCATCTAATCTCCAAATTTACTTTGCAAAGGAATTTTTTTACTAGACGTAAATAACACATTATTTATTGAAATTTATTTATTTATTTATTTTAGATCTCATGTGCAAAACTCAATCCATTAAGCTTTCTAAATGACTCATGTAACAAGCTTGAGGTCGATGACTCATGTGTCTTTCGAACCTTAGGGCATCAGTTTTGAGACACCCCTATAGACCTTTTCACTCGAGTCAAATAGGCTACTAAAGGAGTTATAAGATATTAATAAGGTGCAAAACTCAATCCAAATGACTCATGTAACGAGCTTGAGGTCGATGACTCCCAGGTCTTTCGAACCTTAGGACATCAGATTTTGAGAAACCCTTACGGACCTTTTCACTCAAGTCAATTAGGCTACGAAAAGAGTTAAACAATAATAAGAATAATTATATTCCTTGCACGCAATATGTTCATGCTAGGGGATTAGATAATATTCGGTCAATACCTAGCTTCCTCTAACTGGCCTACAATGCTCCACACAATTATTTTTTTAGCATACATAGAATTCATCACAACCTAGATAGCCACCATTCACTGGTGGTATACTACATTTTCTCACTATATTGGTTCTTTGGGTTGATATACAGATGATTCTAAGGTTTAGAGAATAGTATCCTATTGTTTTCAACTTAAGTGTACCAACATAGCTACAAATCATTTTAACTGGCCACACAACACAATATCACGTAAGATTAAGTGGCCTCACATTTAAACAAAAGTATATCCTGTTCACAAGTCATGATTTAAAGCTAAAATTAAATGAAAAGTTGCATCATTAGCCGGCAAGGCTATTTATATCACATAAACATGTAAACAAAAATAAACTAATTTTTTTTAAATACTAAAAAGGAATAATAAAAATCAAAAATCAAATATCATATCAAGTCAAGAGCAAATTTTCATACAGCACTCCCAAACTTAAATCATACATTGTCCCCAATGTCATGAAAAATAAATAAACACATAAAAATTTTAGGAACTTCCCGGATGTAGATCCGAGGGGTGCGGAGACGGAGTATAGAAGGATCAACCGGTGGAGGTGCTGGCATAGGTGTCGGGCGGCAGATCTGGTCATAGATGTCATCAAGCTTGCCCACACATCTGTTGAGCCTCCTCTTTACCGGTCGCATGCCGCTCGAACCGATCTGCTCTAGGGAAGACTAACTCGGGTAAACTCCATAGTCATCTGAGTGTGTCGATCAACTGCCCACTCAAGACCGCAGCTGTCGTCAGCTCCTATTGTACTGTACGTAGCTCAGTCCCCATCTCGATAATGAGCCTGGTCTGCTCAGCCTGACCTTCCAGAAGGCGACGTAGCATGGATACTATGTCTCTTAGTGGTGCGGCTGGATGGGGTGCGGCCGGCTGATCTTCTTGAAGTTGCTTGTCGATGGTTGGCCGCCTCCTTAGCTCGTGCAAGATGCCGCCTCACATTTTCCAAAACAAATCTGTTGATAGGTCCCTTTGTTTTTAGTACTGGCTCTGCAGGTTAGATCTGAACTCCCGCTGCCTCACAGATACCACTGATCAACGCTGGGAAGATGGTAGTGTGCCTCTTGTCCGTCTGGAAGCCCAGTATGCTGATCAGGGTGTAGATGTAGTTCTCCAAGTCTATCTTTCTCCCATGAGCAAGATGATATAATAGCCGAGCCCTAGCATCATTGATAGTAGTACGATGTCGGGTCGGGTCAATGTTGTGGCTCACAAAAACGTTCAGGATAAGGAGGGAATCACGGTTTGTCAGTATTCTAGGTCCCTCCCGGGTAGTGTCCATGCATCGCCTCGACCATATGAAAATTGGGCCACCTCACCCATATCCCGAATGGAAGGCGAGGGTGAATATCTTTAGTGGTGAGATCAGAAGTCGTTGATGACCCTCAGGGTAAACATTAACCATGTACCCGCACCCGTCTCGCCCATAATGCTCCGTCCCTTGAATGTCAATCTCTTGGTTGAAATTGTGTAAAATTCATGGACGAGTTGGGAGTAGACCTTATGAGGTGTATCATCTACCTTGGTCCATCTCGCAAACATCTATGAGATTATACATTTCGGAGTGAGGGAAGTCGGCCAAATGTACTCTCCGCTCACCCCAAATGGTCTAATGGCTAATGACCATTTGAATCTTTCCTCGTGCTCTCCGCAGAAAGATAATGGCGAGAGTCGGTGGTGTCTACCCGTACTCTTTTCAAGTGTTTTTGTTGCTTTTTCTTTCCTTTCTCGACGGTGGTTGGGGGTCGTTTTGGAGCCATAATCTGCAAAATGAATGAAAAATAAGTTAGATCCGAAAAATAACATTTATGGTATAAGACACAACCCCCAAACTAGTTTAAACATTAGGTAAAATTTTGAAAAAATGTGTTTGACTAAGCTATTTAGGTGCTCGAGAAATCTACCTAAGAATTTGTAAAAGTGAACCAGGAAGAGGGTGGCATGAAAGTGCATGCTTTGGTCTATCACATATTCAAATTTCAAAGAATTTCGAGGTCATTTGGGCCCTAACGGATGGGGAACGAAGGTGTTAACGGAGGCGTGTCTTTGTGGCATGCCTGCAGGCTACCATGGCAGTCATGCTGGCTCTATGGTCACGTTTGGAATTATCCCGTGATAAAGATGTGTTCAAGCCAATTTGGATGATCCTAAGTGTTAACATTAGTCCAATAAACTAACCTATGAACCCATTTTCCCAAGATTTTGCAAAGGTCGTGGTTGGGGCAATTTGTCAAACATGTAGTATACATGGGTTGTTTTGCAAAGGTTTGACAAAATGGGAGAAATCGAACAAAACCAAAATTTTTTCCAACTTATACATCTAAACCCAATCCAAATGTATTTCCCGAACCGATTCAAGCCTAGAGTAATCAAACATTGACTCCACATTGATCAAAATGCAAAATAATGAACATGAAAGGTAAAAACCGAAATTAGCAAGAAAAAAATGGGAACTTACCGCGTACTACGTGGATTTAGATGTGTAGGAAGGCTTGAGTGTGTGGAATTGAAGTCCAAGGAAGCTCGTTTGGTGTTTGGAGATCAAGGGTTGAAGTGGAATCGGTTGTTTGAAGTAAAAGTTTTGATTTTGAAATGAAAGGTTGATTCCTGGTTTTTAAGTTTTCTGGCAGCCCATGCGATCGCATGGCATGAATTTCCTACGATCGCAGAATGCCTAAACCGCCGAATGTAATCGCCGGATTTTATGCGATCGCAATGGGTTTAACCATGTGATCGCATATGATCCCAAACATTGTTTCAATTTTTTTTTGAAACATAAGCAGTAAAACCGGTAAAAACATGCATATGCAAAATGATGATGATCAAAACCTCGAAACCTAAGAATTAAAACCCTATTCCAAACTTAAAAACCTAAAACGTGCAAAAACGTGATTAAACTCCTAAAAATGAAATAATGCCGAAAATTTAAATAAGAGGGAGAAAAATGGGTTGCCTCCTATTTAGCTCGATTTTAAAGTCTTTAGCTCGACTTTGTCGCAGTGATCACTCCGGATTGCTCAAAGCAGTATATGACTTTTCTTTCGAAAAGTCACCATCCAAGTATTGTTTTAGTCTTTGTCCGTTTACTTTGAACCAGCACTTCGTGTCATGAGCCACTTCTACCGCTCCATGTGGGTAGACTTTCACTACCGTGAATGGCCCGGACCACCTTGAACGCAGTTTCTCAGGAAAGAGCTTGAGTCGAGAGTTGAATAAGAGAACTTTTTGTCCCGCCACAAACTGCCTTTTTTGAATATTTTTGTCATGCCAATTCTTGGTTTTCTCTTTGTACAGTTTGGCATTTTCATAGGCCTCGAACCTGAATTCTTCCATTTCGTTCAACTGAAGTAGTCTTTTCTCACCGGCTTATTTCAAGTCAAAATTCAACTTGCAATGCCCAAGTGGGCTCGGTGCTCCAACTCAACCGGTAAATGGCATGCCTTTCCAAAAACTAGGCGATAAGGTGACATTCCAATTGGTGTTTTGAATGTAGTTTGATATGCCCAGAGGGCATCATCCGATTTTCTCAACCAATCTTTTCTCGAGGTACTCACCGTAAGCTCTAAGATCCTTTTCAACTCCCGGTTGGAGATTTCCACCTGGCCGTTAGTTTGTGGATGGTATGGAGTAGCCACATGGTGTTTCACACCGTATTTTACCAAAAGAGTTTCAAACCGTCATTGCAAAATGCTTAGCTCCGTCACTTATGATTGCCCGAGGAGTCCCGAAACGCGTGAAAATATTCTTTTTGAGAAAATTCACCACCACCTTGCCATCATTGGTCGGTAAGGCTACAGCTTCTACCCATTTAGACACATAATCCATAGCCACCAAAATGTAGGAATTTGAGAATGATGGTGGGAACGGTCCCATAAAGTCAATACTCCACACATCGAAAAGTTCAACCTCTAGAATGCTTCGTAGGGGCATTTCCTGTTTTCGAGATATGTTTCCGTCTTTTAGCACTGTCACATTTTTTACCGCATCGTAGGCATCCTTGAATAATGTCACCAATAAAACCCAGATTGTAAGACTTTGGGCTCTTTGTTTTGGTAGCACCGAAATGACCTCCAGTATGGTGAAGAATGGCATTGCTCCAAGACAGTCTCCATTTCTTCTTGGTAGGCATCTTGAATTACTTGATCGGCTCCCCTTACGTAAAGAATAGGATCTTCCCCAAAATAGTATTTAAGTTCTGAAAAGAACTTTTTTCGACGTTGATGATCATAATCAGGTGGCATGATATTGCTTGCAAGGTAATTCACATAATCTGCATACCACGGTGCACTTCCCATCTGCTCTATCCCAAAAATCTGCTCATTTGAAAAATTTTCATTTATTTCACCTTCTTCATTCCCTTCTGTCTGCTCTATTCTGGACAAGTGGTCGGCTACCACGTTTTCAACCTCTTTTTTTTATCCTGAATTTCCAAGTCGAATTCTTGGAGAAGTAAGATCCACTGAATAAGTCTTTGTTTTGCATCTTTTTTAGCATAAAGATATTTCAACTCTGCATGATCCGTGTGCACTATTACTTTCGATCCAATGAGGTAAGATCGAAATTTTTTGAAGGCAAATACTACTGCTAGTAATTCCCCTTCTGTAGTGGCATAATTCATCTGAGCATCATTGAGAGTTCGGCTGGCATAATATATGACATGCATGACTTTTGCTCTACGTTGCCCCAAAACTGCCCCGATGACAAAGTCACTTGCATCACACATGAGTTCAAACGGTAGATCCCAATCAGGTGGTACAATGACGGTCTTTGAGATTAGATCGTCTTTGAGAATGTTGAAAGCTTTAAAGACAGTCAATAGAAAATTCAAACTGGCCTCCTTCTCTAGCAAACTGCACAATGGTTTGGTTATTTTTGAGAAATCCTTTATGAACCGTCTATAGAAACCCGCATGTCCCAGAAAAGACCGAATTTCCTTAATCGCTGGTTTCGGATGAGGTTTTTCTATAACTCGAATCTTTGTTTTGTCGACCTCAATGCCTTTCGCTGATATCCTGTGTCCCAACACGATGCCTTCTTGGACCATAAAGTGACATTTTTCCCAATTGAGTACCAAGTTGGTTTTCTCACAACTCTGAAGTACCAAAGTCAAATTTCTGAGGCATTCGTCGAATGATGATCCAAAAACTGAAAAATCATCCATGAAAACTTCAATAAATTTTTCAACCATATCTGAGAAAATAGACATCATACAACTGGCGAAATGTGGCGGGGCGTTATACAGCCAAATGGCATACGCCTATATGCAAACGTGCCATAAAGGCAAGTAAAGGTAGTCTTTCTTGATCTTACGGTGCTATATGAATCGATTGTAGCCTCGAATACCCATCAAGAAAACAATAATGAGAATGACTCGCCAAACGTTCCAACATCCGATCAATGAATGGTAGAGGAAAATGGTCTTTTCAAGTAGCATCATTCAGTTTTCTATAGTCAATACAAACCGCCAACCCAGAGTCAATCCGGTGGTATGAGCTCGTTATTATCATTCTTCTCAACTGTAATCCCTCTTTTTTTTGGCACTACCTTAACCAGGCTTACCCAAGTACTATCGAAATAGGATAGATGATACCGGCGTCAAGTAGTTTCAACACTTCACTTTCGAACTACTTCTTGCAAATGAGGATTCAATCTGCGTTGATGTTCATTTCTTGGTTTATATGCCTCTTCCATTAGAATCTTGTGCATGCATATGGATGGGCCGATACCTCTGATGTCTGCTATAGTCCATCCGATGGATGATTTGTAATTCTTCAAAACTTAGATTAGTTTATCTTCCCGATCCTTATCAATAGAATTTGAAATGATGATTGGAAGAGTAGATGACTCCCCGAGATAGACATACTTAAGGTGAGAAGGTAACTGCTTTAACTCGAGAATTGGGGCCTTTTGAACCGAAGGAGGTGCTGAGGAGGTGTGGTACCCAGATCCATATATCTACTTCTTCTTTCAATCTGTTCTGCTCTTTGTAAATATCTGGCACATTCTTCAAGAACTGGAGAATCAGAATTTTCATCTTGAGAATGCATAATACATGCTTTCCATGGATTTGAAGGATTTTCCAAAGTAAATGTGTTGGCTACCTCGTGATCAATGATATCGATTTGAAAGCATGAGTCAGAAGAGCTTGGATACTGAATTGCCTTGAACACATTGAAAGTGACTTGCTTCTCATTCAATCTCAACATTAGCTGCCCTTTTTGCACATCAATTAGGGCTCGTCCAGTAGCTAAGAATGGTCGTCCCAAGATAAGTGGTACATCTCTATCCTCTGCCATATCCAGGATAATGAAGTCAGCTGGGAATATGAATTTGTCCAATTTTACCAAAATATCTTCAATAACTCTGCGTGGATGTTTAACCGACCGATCGACTAAGCGTAGTGATATTGTAGTTGGCTTTACTTCCCCGAGACCTAGTTGCCTGAAAATAGAATAAGGCATCAAATTAATGCTAGCACCTAAATCACATAATGCTTTTTTGAAAAATGAACTACCAACAGTACAAGGAATAGAGAAACTCCCTGGATCTTTTAATTTTGGCGGTAGCTTGTTTTGCAAGATAGCACTACACTCCTCCGTAAGCATAACTATTTCGTGCTCTTCCAACTTCCTTTTATTTGAAAGGATTTCCTTCATGAATTTTGCATAACTTGGCATCTGTGCTAGAGCATCAGCAAACGGTATATTGATTTGTAGTTTCTTGAACACATTGAGAAATTTCTCGAATTGCTTGTCTAGCTTGTGTTTACGCAGTCTTTGAGGAAATGGAATTGGAGGGACGTAAGCCGGTGGTGGAATATAAGCTGGTGGAGAGTCCCATTTTTCTTGTGCAACTTCTGCATCTAATTTGTTTTCTCTCTCTTTGTTGGACACAGTTTCCTTTTCTACACCTGGTCTAGTCACATGAATCTCTGGCAACTGAGCTCCGCTCCTAGTGGTAATTGCATTTACTTGCTCTTTTGGATTGACCTCGGTATTGCTTGGCCATGTGCCTGGTTGTCGCTCGGTTAACAATTTAGCCAACTGCCCAATCTGATTTTCCATATTCTTTATAGCAACATCCTGTCTTTTCTGCATCTCTTTCAACTCAGATTCCATACGTGTGACAATTTCTTCCAGTCCTCCTTTTTTCTCTTATGGCCTCTCTTGATCTGGCAGATTCTGAATATTCCGGTTGTTGCCATAGGAGAAGTTTGGATGATTTCTCCATCCTGGATTGTAAGTCTGTAAATAAGGATTATTCTGTTGTCGCTGAAAATTCTAAGCACATGCAACTTGTTCAGGAGATGGCATATCAACTTTTGTCAATGGGCAATCTGAAGACTGATGGTTTGCCCTGCATGTTACACAAATTGGTGGAGACATCTGAACCATATTGATGAATGAGAATATTTCATTGTCTCCATCTGCTTTGCCAATGCATCGATTTTCGCCAGTACAAGCAAATTTGTGCCTACCTCATGTACCCCTGTTGCTTTCCTTTGTACCCCTCTGTCTGGCCACATAACAAATTGTTCACTCATTGTTTCATACAAGTCATGGAGGTCATCGATGACCTATTTTGAATAGGGCCACCTCCTCGTGGAATCGATCAAGAACATCGCTAGGAACTAGACCAGAGTAGAAGAAATGATTCTGAGCTGCTAAAGGAAAATCGTGACTTGGACACTTTCTGAGCAGTTGCTTGAATCTTTCCCATACCTCGTGAAATTTTTCCAACTCAGATTGTTGGAAATTGAAAATTTCATACTTTAATCTGTTCACCCTGGCTGGAGGAAAGTATTTCAGTGTGAACTTTTGGATCAGATCACCCCAAGTTGTGATGCTCCCAGGCGGTAGTGAATCTAACCATTCTCGAGCTTTATCTTTCAATGTGTGTGGAAAGAGCCTCATCTTCAATGCCTCTTCGTTAACACCGTGGTATTTGAAGTTTCCACAGTATTCATCGAAGTGAGAAATATGGTAGTGAGGATTTTCATCTATAATCCCGTAGAATGGTAGATTGTTTGAGAACAAGTTGATCATATCGCCTCAACTGGAAGTTGTCGTGTCCATAAGGCGAGATATATTATAATTGGACCGATTTTCAACAATCGGTGGCATCATATATTCACCCATAAGAATATCTCGCTCATTAACTTCAACAGTCGCTATTGGTGCTTGATTATTTTTGCCATCTGCGGGTAATGGATTACGGATTCTGGTTATCCTCCATTGTGTCTTTTCTATTTTGTTGTTCCTTTTCTCTTTTTCATGTTGTCGCGTCGGTGAAAGCTCCCGTTCAATTTCTCGGATCTAAATCAAATAGATCAAGATCTTTTTATGCACATGATATACACACTTAACACCGAAAATTTAGAAAATGAGATAAAATTCAAAAAGATCACGATGAATTGAAAATATGAATAAAATAAAAATAAATAATACTAAAAAGAATTGTTAAAAGCCAAATTATAAATTAACGTAGCAATTAATAAAACTAGTCTCTCGCAACGGCGCCAAAATTTTGTTGTGCGATTTAAATCCATAAGTGGGTGATCGTTTACAAGTAGTAAAGTGATGAATGAAGTGTCGAATCCACGAGGACTAGATATCAATTTAACCTATTAATTTATAACCTAAATTCTAACAATATGAAAACACATATTCAAATTGGTTTTTGTAATTCTATACTATTTTAATTAAACTTAAAATATCAATAAGCAACTTTAAATGAAGAGAACAAATTCAAGATTTACTAACACTAGGATTCACAAATCCACCTACACATTTTATAATTAATTATCCGTTAATCACTTTTTAGCTTTTAATTACCTAGGATTGAAAATCGGTGTTCCTAAATTAATCGAAAGCCTCTCTCAATGGTCAATCAATTCTATATGTTATACGAACCTAATTATCTCTAATTAAGCTTCGAACATAAACACATGCATTAAAATCTCAAGAACACCTACATAGATTTCATAAAGCATAATAGTAATCTCTATCTATTATTGGACCCTATGTTATTCAATACCATGTGCTTAATCTATATTGAATCTCTCGACTTCAATATAGATCACAATATATTCTAATGGTGATCAAACATTAAAATAATATAAAAATTGAATAAAAAATAATCAACCCGATGGCAATCAATTACTAAAAAGGAAAAACTTCTAATTAATTAAAAATGCGAGGTTCATCGTTCATCCTAGATAACGTAAGTTTAGCCGGACATGATTTCGTCAATTATTACAATAATTGAGTTCATCATGATCCTGAGCAAGAAAAACAAAAAGTAAAATAAAACCCGTGATCCCGGCTCAATGATCTTCGATCCCGTGCCTTGATCTTCGTTTCTTACTTTGTATCTTCTTCTCCCCAAAATTCCTCCCCGCGAGATGTCTATTCCCCGTCTTTTATACTCTTCTCCCAACTCTCCAAAATGTGGTTGAGGAAGTTGGATCAATATAGGCTTGGTAGAATTCTAATCCAATCGGTGCTCGCCAAAGCTGCTGCGTTTGGCCCATGCGATCGCATGGGGTAATACTGCATCTTGATCGCATGGTATTTATGATAAACATTCGTAGAAATTTTGGCCTTCATGATTGCACCAAAATCATGCCATGCGATCGCATGGTTGATTTTGGTTTGAATTTGAATTTTCCTCCTTGGTAATTGCACGTCAAGCCCCAAGTCTCTTTTCTTAACAATTAAGTCCCATTTTCTTCATTTTTCTCTTTTCATCCGAGTGATACTTGAACTTGATTATTTCCTAAATTAATAAGAAAATAGCATGCAATTAAACTGAAATCAAATAATACGACTCATAATTGTCCCTTTTTGTGAGCCCAGATAAGTACAAAATTGTACTTATAAAACACAGTGGGAGTAAATTAAATCTTGAAAAGGTTTAAGAAACCACAAATGATATTGACCAATTAGATGTGGTAATGGCTGAGTTTGCATTTGATGAGGCACATATTAACAAAGGAGAAGCGCCGATTGCGAGGACACTTGACTTTCACGTAAGTTGATCAGGGTCATTCATCTTTATTGGAGATACGATATCCGATTATATAATTATGCATTGCTAATCGAGGAAGATGAACCTACTACTTATGCAAAATGGAGGTCAAGTATTGATTCAAAGAGATGGTAGAAAGCCATAGAATCCGAAATGAACTCCATGTACAGAAACTAAGGTTTGGACCTTGGTTGACCTACCTAAAGGGTAAAACCCATAGGCTGTAAATGAGTTTACAGATAAAAAGTCAACATGGATGGTAATTTTCATACTTACAAGGCAAGATTGGTTGCGAAGGGTTACAAGCAAAGACAAAGAATTGACTTTGACAAAACTTTCTCACCAGTAACCATGTCTAAATCAATTCAAATTCTGCTTGCGATAGCAGCATACCATGACTATGAGATCTGGCAAATAGATGTCAAAATTGTAATCCTTAATGAAAATCATAGTATGAATGTGTACATGACACAACCCGAAGGTTTTGAATCCACAGAGCCAAACAAGGTATGCAAACTACAGATATCTATATATGGATTAAAGCAAGCCTATCAGAGCTGAAAGCTTCGTTTTGATGAGACAATCAAAGTGTTTTGATTTTATCAAGAATGAAGGTGAACCATGTGTGTATAAGAAGGTTAGTGGGAGTAAAGTCATGTTTCTAATTTTGTATGTGGATGTCATACTGTTATTAGGAAATTATGTCCCGTGCTAAAATTAGTAAAATTGTGATTATCAAAAAATTCTCCATGAAGTACACTAGAGAGGCAACATACGTTCTCGGTATAAAGATATGTAGAGATAGATGTTAAAGAATGCTTGTCCTATTCTAATCTATGTACATAGTTAAAATCTTGAGAAGATTTATTATAGAAGAGTCCAAGAAGGGACTCTATCCTATTGGACATGGGATCTATGTCTCAAAAGAGACGTGTCTGCCAACACAGATCGATAGAGATCGTATGGATAAAATTCCTTACACATCAGTAATATGATCTATCATGTATGCCATGCTATGTGCTCCATCAGATGTTTCATATGCTTTGAGTGTCACAACTAGGTTCCAAGTGAACCCTGGTGAGAAATATTGGATCGTAGTCAAGAATATCCTTAAGTACTTAAGATGGACTAAATACATGTTCTTGGTGTATGGAGAAAATAAACTTAGAGTTCAAGGATATGCCGATGCCAGCTTTCAGTTTGATAAAGCCGATAAAAATCTCAATCCAAATATGTATTTACTCTAAATGGTGGAGCGATCAATTGGAAAAGTTCTAAACAAGATACGAGAGAAGCAGCAAAGGACTGTGTGGATTAAGAAGTTTACTACTAAACTTCGAATAGTTCTTAGCATTGTTGATCCAATACCTATGTATTTTGATAACTATAAAGCTATCGCACTAGCAAATGAACCCCATGTCTCATCAATGATCTATATATATATATATATTGAGGTAGTATCTTCTCATCAGAGAGATAATATTGAAAAATGACATAAAGATAGAATTGGTCACGATAGACAATAATTTAGCACATCCTCTGACAAAGTCGTTGTCCCAGCACAAGTATGATGGTCATGCTAAATCTGATGGTATTAAAATACCTAAGTGATTGGATCTAGTTTGTATGGGACATTTTGTAAAATACTCTTTATTAGACATTGATGTATATGGACAAATTGATTAATTAAATGTTTGTCTACATTTTCATGGCAGATCTATTAATTTTAATTTTTATTATTTAAAATAATAGAGTCCGAAGAAAATTTCATAATAACTTGTTAATCATAGGTGTTGTTTGTGAGATATAAGTTATAAACAACTCATTCTTGAAATATCTCTAGTCATAGTAATAATGAAACGTGAATATCATTATTGCAGATAAACTAGCATGTGTTGTATTTCTTTTGAATAAAGTAGCTGATCTTACGAGCAAAGATGTAGATGGACATCTGAATGAACACATGAATGTATTGTTATAAGAACATGACATTGGATGAGCCACCTAGAGATTCTACATGGATAACCATCCAAGCGTCAATAGTAATCTCTAATGCACGGTAGTAGATTTGGTCTTTTGACTTGAAGACATAATAAATTTTATGTGAGGACCGCTATACTTTGACGAGCATTTGATGAGGCTCTAAGATTATGAGTCACTAGGAAGACGTCGTACAGATATAATGAGAATCATATGAAGGTTGTGAATGTTCAATGTGAGGATTCGTCACTCTTGAAAAGTAGGAGATTATAACATGCATTTTGCCCACTTAAGTTGATAAAATTTCCTCGATCCGGAGGTAGAGTTATGAGTTGAAAATGTTTCATTCGCAACAACATTAGAATAACTATAGAGCTATCGCACCAAATGAATGAACCCCATGTCTCATCAATGATCTATATATATATATATATATATATATATATATATATCATTAGAGAGATAATATTGAAAAATGACATAAAGATAGAATTGGTCTCGATAGACAATAATTTAGCATATCCTCGACAAAGTCAAGTTGTTCCAAAGCACAAGCATGATGGTCATGCTAAATCTGATGGTATTAAAATACCTAAGTGATTGGATCTAGTTTGTATGTGACATTTTGTAAAATACTCTTTATTAGACATTGATGTATATAGACAAATTGATTAATTAAATGTTTGTCTACATTTTCATGGCAGATCTATTAATTTTAATTTTATTATTTAAAATAATAGAGTCCGAAGAAAATTTCATAATAACTTGTTAATCATAGGTGTTGTGATTGTGAGATACAAGTTATAAATAACTCATTCTTCAAATATCCCTAGTCATAGTAATAATGAAACATGAATATCATTATTGCGGATAAACTAGCATGTGTTGTATTTCTTTTGAAGAAAGTAGTTGATCTTACGAGCTAAGATATAGATGGACATCTGAATGAACACATGAATGTATAGTTATAAGAACATGACATTGGATTACCCACCTAGAGATTCTACATGGATAACTATCCAAGCCTCAGTGGTAATCTCTAATGCACGGTAGTAGATTTGGTCTTTTGACTTGAGGATATCATAAATTTTATGTGAGGACCGCTATACTTTGGCGAGCATTTGATGAGGCCCTAAGATTATGAGTCACTAGGAAGACGTTGTACATGTATAATGAGAATCATATGAAGGTTGTGAATGTCCAATGTGAGGATTCGTCACTCTTGGAAAGTAAGAGATTATAACATACATTTTGCCCACTTAAGTTGATAAAAATTTCCTCAGTCGGAGGTAGAGTTATGAGTTGAAAATGTTTCATTCATAACTACATTAGATCAACTAAGAGTTGAGGTGAATAATGTAATTTGTTGAAATGAGATTGATGCTGTAACCAATTAGTTTATATTGATGAAGGGATTATATTTCTACGGTAACTTCACATATATGCTTCTGTAATACCACATGACATCTCTCTTCACATGGATTGCCTTGACACATTGTTAGATGTCAATCTTGGATAGCGACGATGAATTTAACGTTCTAGGTGAATCAATGAGAATATCACTACATTTGTCATTATAAATGGGAACCTAATAGGTCATACACAAAAGGCGAGAATTGGGTATCTCGAGTTGGATCTTGTCCAAGTGGGAGATTGTAAGAATTAATGTCCAAAGTCCAATTAGGTGGGTCGGACTTACTTGCTTATGGGTCAAGCTAATTAATTATATTAATTAATAGAGCCCATTTGTTATGCACCTGCACATTTCTAGTATGACTAGAACTAGGGTTAAGTTAACCTATAAATACTATGGTCACAACATTTTATGTAATCAAGAGAATGTCTTCATTACTTTCTAGTACAAGTAAGTGATAAAACCTAATATAATTACTCCCAAAGTTCCACTTTCATCTGTTCTTGATCGTGGAAGTCCAGATCTGTTCTTGCTTTATGGAGTACCATTGGAGACTGGACAATTGGACAGTTGTGGTATTGAAGATCATACATCCAACTAATCAAATAATCAGATTCTAAGGTGTTCATTGAGGTAAACTTGTATCATAAATTCTATCTAAGTACAATGTTGATCCTACTTATAGGAATTGCATATATAATTTTCACTGTACATGTATACGTCAATTCTTTACACTTACCCAAACAAAGAAATTAAGGAAAGAAAATATCAAAATTCAAAAGTTAAATATTTCATACTAACAAAGGATTACTCACCCATCTACAATTGTACTAAAACCTAGAAGACTCACGATCTAGGAATTGTGTGGAAGGTTTGAGAAGTGGAGATAGCCCTCTAAACATCACACTTGCATATGCTCACCTAACTTCAATTCAATTTCTGGAAATTACGGCAAAAAATGGGTAGCAGTGGAGAATGAATATAGCTATGGACTCTAAATGTTACTATTGTATGTGAAACAATGCAAAAGGACATATGGCAACACTTTTCAGTCATCTTTAAACTCAACCACATTCTAATACAAATACCCAACTATCTCTTTCAAAATTAAGTGAATAAATTTTGGCACTATATAGTTATTGTTATTTATGTTGGAAACAAATTCCGTGATTGTATATTTTCCTTAATTAGAGGATAGAATATTTTGTATAATTCTATATATTATGTATCTTGTAAATGTGAATAACATATAGAAAATATTTTTTTCCATGGCCTTACTTCTCCAATACCTATTACAAAGGTATTAGAATATTTTTTAACATGGCACTACGAGCAGATTCATCGTATCTAATAATTTCTAATGTTTCTTTTTACTATCTTTACCTATTTACAACTAATCTCCATCAATGACCGATATAGAAATTAACCCCACAATCGATCCTAGTTCTGCCACCAAACAAAAGGATAGTCCTAATCCTTCAACCTACTATTACTTTCATCATTCAGATAATTCATCCATCTCACTCTCATCTCAATTGCTGAATGGCGACAACTGGGCAACATGGAGCAAGTCCGTCGAGAGTGCTCTTTCGGTAAGGAACAAGTTAGGCTTTATCGATGGCAGATTCAAGAAACCTTTCAAAACTTCAAATCTAGATGAATACATCATATGGGAAAGGGAGAACCACGTGCTGATTTCATGGTTCTCTCACTCAGTTTTCCTAGAATTTGTTCCTAATGTTCTGTTTGCTCCTACAACCCAACACGTTTGGGAAGATTTTCGAGCACTCTTCTCTCAAGGTAATCTATCCCCCATATTTGAAATTAAGCAATCTATTGCATCGCATGCCCAAGGAACCATGATGGTTGCAAACTATTTCACAAAATTGCAAGGTTATTGGGATGAATTAGATTCATATCCCCCCTCTTCCCCTTGTCTATATGATTGTTGTAAGTGCGATGAAGGGAAGAAAATGGATAACTACCATGATGAAGATCGACTTGTACAATTCCTTATGGGACTCATATAAAACAGTTCGAGGCCAAATAATGCTCATAAAACCGGTGCCTGACATCCGAGAGGCATATAACATGGTGACTCATAAAGAAAAACAATTAGAGGTCGGTAATGAATCAATCAAGGAGAACTTTTCAATTGCCGCGCCTATGCGACCATCTCAAGGCTCCAATCTAAATCAAAAGTCTTCTAGTAACTCTTCATTTTCTAATAATTACGAATTGTTTTGTTATTATTGCAAAAAAGATGGCCACATTATTGATACATGTCACAGACTGCATGGTTTTCCACTTGGGCACTCGAGATATGATCCCAACTTTAAGCCAAAGTATGATCCCAACTACAAATCAAGAAGTAATAAAACACCAGACATTCAAAAATCACAATAGTTGGGGCAGAATTACCACACTGCACATATGACAGCCACCACGCATGCATCCATGAACAATATAGGTAGTAATACCCACGAGCTTGCAGAACCGTTACTTCTTTTCACATCCCCGACTTGCAGACTATTTTTCTAGGCCTTTTGCCCGAGCAAATTTAGCAATTAACCACTACTTGGCTAATATGACACATCTGTCTAAGGGTAATACTGATGCTTATGCAAACACAAAGACGCGTCAGTATAGTCCTCCCTCTATTAATTCCATTTCATCAAACTGCTGGATTTAGATAGTAGGGCCACGAACCACATTACTTCTGATTCTACATTATTTGTTGAATCACATTCACCTAACACACATTTTGTAAATTTACCCACTGGCTCTACCATACTCATTGAATCTATTGGGATGAACTTATTTAATAAAGACATTGTTTTAAAGAATGTTCTCCATGTGCCTTCCTTTAAATTAAATCTTTTATCTACCAGTAAAATTACCAAGTACTTGAATTGTTGTGTAATTCTGTTTCTGGATTATTGTGTTTTGTAGGACTTGGCTACGGAGGGAAGATGATTGGCTGGGGTAAGCAGATTGAAGGTCTTTACTTCATATCACCATATTCCAAATCACCCACCCATAACATACCAACACTACTCAAGCTACTTGGCATCACCGAATTGGCCATCCATCTCCCTCATGTTTACGACTAGTATCTAAGTTATTCCTTTAATGAATATTTTGAAAATAATTGTGACATTTTTCTGTTAGCTAAGCAGAGTCGTTTTTCTTTTCTGTCAAGTTTTATTTCCTCTACTTTACTATTTCAAATAGTTCATTGTGACATTTGGTTTCTCCTCGTTATTTCTTAACCATTGTTGATGATTTTACTCGTTGTACATGGGTATTCCTTATGACTCACAAATCTGATGCGGCTACTTTACTCATGTCATTCTTCACTTTTATTTAGACTCAATTTAACTCACAAATTAAAGTTGTTCGAAGCAATAATGGTAAATAATTTATCTCTCTCAATTCATTTTTTCTCACAAAAGGGATTGAATTTCAACGTTCTTGCTTTTACACTCCACAACAAAATAGAGTCGTAGAACGCAAGCACCGTCATATATTACAAGTTGCTCGTTCTCTACTTTTTCGATCCTATTTAAATATCCCTTTTTGGGGTGACTGTATATTAACTGATGTTTATTTAATTAACCGTTTGCCGACACCACTTCTTTCTAACCTCACATTCTTCGAAAGTTTATATCATCACCCTCCATCATATTATCATCTTTGTGTTTTTGGATTCTTGTGTTATGCGACTATAGTCCACATTACAACCAAATTTGAGCCACGAGCTAATCGTTGTGTCTTTGTGGGCTATATTACTGGTCAAAAATGTTACAAACTATTTAATTTAGATACTACGAAATTTTTGGTCAGTCGTAATGTCAAATTCCATGAACATATTTTTCCTTTTAAAAAAACCATCTCCCCTCACATGCCACCCTTACCTACTACACTTTACTCCTAGATATTGAACCAACCACAATCGCACCCACTCTAGAAACCGAACTATCCAACACCAAACCTACCATTTCTCTAGTAATTGATTTAAGCACCAGCCTTCCCACTCTTCCCAGTTCGTCTCCGTCCATCACACAAGGGACCGTCCCCCCTCACTCACCCATTTCATCTCGCTCGGACCCTGCTATTGAGTCTCCTCATCCTACACCCATTTATCTCACTCGTTGCTCAAACCTACCCAAGGATGACCTACTTGGCATGTAGATTATCCATGAACCTTGCTCACACCGAACCCCACCGGTTGTCAACCCCGTCACCTAGTCTTCTTCGAGGTACAAGGTGCACATTCTCTCTAATTCTTTATCATATTCACGCATTTTCCCTTCTCATTTTTTCTTTCCTTGCAAATATTTCTAGTCTCTGTTAGCCCACTAACTATCCTCAGGCAGTTCTTGACTTAAAATGGATAGAGGCTATACAGGCTGAGCTCATGCTTTCATCCATAACAACACTTGACAAATTGTTCCATTACCCACAGGATAACGCCCATTGGTTGCAAATGGGTCTACTAGATCAAATACAATTCTGATGGTTCTATCGAAAGGTACAAAGTCCGCCTTGTTGCTATAGGATATACCCATATTGAAGGGGTCGATTATTTGGAGACATTTTTTTCCAATGGAAAACTCACCACTGTATGTTACCTATTAGCCGTTGCCGCTTCCTGCAATTGGTTCTTACATCAACTGGATGTTTAAAATGCTTTTCTTCATGGTGATCTGGATGAGGAGGTATACATGGACACTCTCCTTGGTCTTCGCCGACAGGTGGATAATGTGGTATGTTTGCTCAATAAATCACTATATGGCTTGAAGTAGGCTTCTTGTAATTGGTTTGGAAATTTTTCTAATGCTATTCAGAAGGCCGATTTCAATCAATCAAAGATTGATTATTCATTGTTTACCAAAATTGAAGGGGACTAATTCACTGCGGTACTTATTTATATTGACAACATCATTGTGACAAGAAATAATGAGTAAGCAATTAAATCTCTCAAGGACTTTCTCCTACAAGAAATTTGCATCAAAGACCTTGGTGATTTTTGAAATATTTTCTTGGCATTGAAGTTTCTCATTTCGAATAGGAATATTTGTTTCTCAAAGAAAATATGCACTAGACATTTTGAAGGATGCGAGACTATTGTGATCTCGTCCTAATTATTTCTCGATGGATGAGCATTAAAGTTAAAACCTGATGATGGTGATTTACTACATGATCCTACCAAATATAGAAGGTTAGTTGGAAATTTGATTTATCTTACAATGACATAATCTTAAGCCAATTCATGCAGAATCCACGGAAACCACATTGGGAAGCTGCTTTAAGGATTTTAAGATTTATCAAAGGCAGTCATGGTCAAGGATTATTCTTTCATTCCTCTAATGATCTAACATTAAATGCCTACTGTTGTTCGGATTGGGCAAGTTGCACAATGACTCGACGCTATATTTCGGCACTACATCTTTTGGAGAATTCTTTAATTTCTTGGAAATCAAAGAAACAAACAAATGTGGCTTGGTCATCTCCGCAGAAGCAGAATATCGAGCTATGGCTGAGACATGTTTAGAGATTACATGAATATAATACATTATGCAAGATCTTAAAGTTCCACAAGAATGACTGGCAACTTCGTTTTGTGATAACCAAGCGGCACTTCATATTGTTAGGAATCCTGTCTTCCACGAGTGCATTAAATGCACAGAAATTGATTGTGACATTGTGAGGAAAAAGCTACAAGATGGCGTGATTTCAACTTCATATGTTCCATCACATTCTCAACTTGCTGATATCTTCAATAAGCCTTTGGGAAGTGAACAATTTCGTCTCTTAAGTGACAAGTTGGGACTTCACGATATTCATTCACCAACTTCAGGAGGAGTGTAGGAAACAAATCCTGTGATTGTATATTTTTCTTATATTTCCCTTAATTAGAGGATAGAATATTTTGTATAATTCTAAGAATATGCTCTTGTATAATTCTATATATTATATATCTTGTAAAGGTGAATAACATATATAAAATATTCTCTTCTATAGTCGTTACTTCTCCAATACCTATTACAAAGGTATTAGAATATTTTCTTAACACTTTAACATAACATATTCACTTTCAAATTGATTATTATTGATAATATTTTACCTGATTGTAATAACTGGATTTTGAGTGAATATAAGCTATGCTGTTGAAGAGATGGACTGTAATTTGGAGAAACTTCGGAAATAACAAGTTAACAACCACCGGAGAAGTAGGTGATATGGAGATGGTGCGAGAGATACATTTGCCCAAGCAAATAGAGGTAACTGATGATGACATGAGCACCAGCCCGTACGAGACATGCACGCAAGATGCACCATTTTGTCTTTTATTTCTGCTTTATTTTATGTTTACTAATTAAGTGTTGCATGGTTTTTTTACTCCTTCCATAATTAAACTCTTCTATGCATTTTAACATTTTTTTTTCCTTTTTCAGTTTTATTAAACAAGATACATTTGAATTCTCCAATTTCTTGCTATGTTTTGTTCCCATATTTCCGTTTTCAGCAATAATCCAATTAAAATTTGAATAAATTTCTCCCACCATTTCAAGTATCGAGCCGTGACATGTGACTCAAAACGTTGACATGGTATATATACAATATAGCATCTCCAATTGTCCTTATAATTACTCCATGCAATCTTAGAAGTCCCATTAACCTGCTCCACATGACATGTAAGATCTTGATTTATGCCAAATTGCATGGCAACAAGATGCGAAAGACATTGCTCTGTTTGGTTTACATCTAAACTGACGAGTTCACTCACTCTCATGCACAGAGCAAGTGGTTCCAAGTCTTCATCCAAACTATGATTGACCGATACAAAAATTACTCTTGTAAAATTCATGAGATTGTCAAACAATTTTATTTATAGATTCGTTGGAGTCAACTAAAGACAAAACATCCCCAATGACATTTTTCTTCACTTCATGCCGTTGAAACAGTCTTGCCTTACCAGGGTTAATAGACGTAGGCGTCTGCTGTAAATTTGGAAATCTCTCCTAAACCCAAACCTAGACAAGCTGTAATGGGGCTGAATGATTAATTTGACAAATTTCTGATCGTCTGGAAGTACCAAGATGTCGTGTATATGCTGGCAAGAACAACATGAGAGAGCAATAATCTACTACCTCTAGCTAAGTGAACCACAACTGGTAGAACATTTTTTGTATATTACATCATACACGATGCAAACACAAACATTCATAACTAGTAAGCAAGAAATGTGACTGTTCATGAACTTTTCCATCCATGATTTGTGGCTTGATTTCCTTCGATTACTCCGAACAATATCCCTCGAGAGTCAAAAACTTTTTCCACGTCTCTGTCTCCAAGAGAGCTCAAAGTCATGTCACTCAGGATAGCATAACCCCTATGATCATGATGTCATGCAATGTAACAATAGCTTCCCACAATGTAAAACCAAATGTATTAGTCACGGGGCACCATCTTTCTGCTAGATGAAAATGATATCATTGTGCCGTTGTACCTTACGAGTCGAGTATAGGATATTATTATGAATCCCAGCTTGTTTCCAATTAGCATGGTGTAAAGAACACATTTAGTGCTTGTTCAGGTGCCATTTTCTCCAAAAAAACTCATTTTTTTGCCTACAATTTTTGACTTTTCAACCCTTTTTACATTACCAAAAAATTTGAAAAGTCAAAAAGTAACTAAAAAATCTATTTTTCCCTAAAAACTCTACCGAACAAGCTCTTAATTTTGTTAACCTTTTCGAGGTTAATTGAAAAGATTTGATTAATACCTTTTATATAATGGACTGAAACTGACATACGCTCCTAGAAATATATGTTCGATGACTTAATGGAAAAGTTCCAATTTATAGCTTTTACATAGTGGGACAAGACCGATATAGTGCTCCTAAAAAACTACATGTTTTATGAGTTCATTGAAAATATTTTATTAATAGATTTGTTATAGTTAGAATTGCAGAAGAGTAACCTAGGGTTACACAAAGAGAGAGACCGAAAAAGAGAAATGAAGAAACAAAGGAAAATCTGATATGTGAATTAATTTACCAAGAGGTCCATCATTGTTCATATATACAAAAGATAAATATAAAAATAGAGCTTTACACTAGCACTTTTAACACTTGACTAACAACTTTAATCAACATATAAAAGAAAAGCAAAGTCAACTTTTTTCCTCAACATCATTCCTCATGCACAACTGTAATGATCTAGTAAGCTTGACTTTGAATCTATTGAATTTAATGAAAGAGGCTTGGTTAAGATGTCAACAACTTGATCTTCTATTGGCACATACTCGACCTCAAGATCGTTAGCCATCACCCTTTCTCGAATATAGTGAATATCAATTTCTATGTGCTTTATGTGTTGATGGAAGACTGGATTGGCTGCCAATGAACCTGCACTATCATTGTCACACCAAATAATATGATAGGCAATCAAAGTGAAATGCAATTCCTTGAACAAATTTTGAATCCAAACAATGTTAGTAGCAGCATGTGCTAGTGCCCGATATTCGATTCGGTACTAGATCTGACAACTACTTTTTGTTTTCTAGAACACCACTGAATCATTTTACCAACAAGAAAGATACATGAACTAGTGGTGGATCTTCTATCATCAACACAACTAGCCCAATCAGCATCTGAAAAGGCTTCCAAGTTTAAACCAGACATGGGTTTAAAATGAACACGAAGTGTAGTAGTGTTATTAAGATACCTCAATACATGTTTACAAGCTTGCCAATCTAAAATAATAGGTGCATGAAAGAACTGAATAAGCTTATTGAAAGAAAAAGCAACATCGGACAAGTCATGGTAATATATTACAATGCTCCAATAGTTGATCTATACAAGGTAGGCATATCAAAGGCATCACTGTCTGCAGGGACAACTTCTGACCAGTGCACATTGGAGTATCTCAGCCTTTTGCTCCCAACATATTAGTTTTAGCCATTATATCATGAATGTATTTGGTTTGTGTCAAATACAATCCTGACAGATCTTTGTTGGCTTCAAATCCCTTTAATTCTTTCAATGAACCTAGCATTTTTAATGCAAATTGTTTATTTAGATCATTAACATCCTTCAACACCATGTTTTGATCAGATCGAGTAATAAGAATATCATCTACATAGAACAATGCTAAAAAACATTCCAGTATGAAAGTATATAAACAAACTTGAGTTAGAAGTAGAATTTGTGAAGCCATAAGAAACAAGAGCATGTTTTATTTTTTCAAACTAGGCTCTAGGGGCTTGTTTCAAGCAATATAGAGTGTGAAGTTTGCACACATGATTTGGGAACTTATGATCCTCAAACCCCTCAGGCTGAGCCATGTAAATAGTCTCAACAAGATCACCATTAAGGAATGCATTATTAACATCTACTTGTTGAATATCCCATCCATAAGTCACATCCAAAATAAGTATTATTCTGATGGTAGAAGGCTTGACAATAGGATTGAAAGTTTCAAAATAATCAATTCCATGAGTCTGTTGAAACCCCTTGGCTACAAGCCTTGCCTTATATCTCTTAAAAGATCCACCAAGATTACACTTTACCTTAAATACCCTCTTGTTATCAACAATGTGCATAGAATCTATATAAGGCACAATACTCGAGGCTTTGTTATTGTGTAAGGCTATCAGCTCTGTACTTATAGCATCCACCCACTATGGGCTTGATAATGTCTCTTTAATAGATGTTGGTTCAATAGGCTAAGATAAGGTAGAAGCAAAAGGAAAAAATTTTTGTTTAAAGATACCAGAATTAGATCTAGTTTGCATATGATGAAGAGGTCTTTGTGGAGAACGACCAGGTTCTTCAACTAATCCATTTCTAGAACCATTAGACATATGAGAATTTGATGTAGGACTCAAAATTGGTTCTGATGAAGAGAAAAAAGTTGGTGGTTGATTAACCATGAGAGAGCAAGATGTTACATGTTCAAAGTCATTAGACATGTCCTTGTCATTAAGCAACCAATTGTGAACAAGCAATTGATTGTGAGCCTGATCAGAATTAGCATTTTTGACAGGTGTAGAAAAACTACAAGTAAAAGGAAACAAATTCTCATTGAATGTTACACTTTGGGCTATATAGATCCTTCCACTGGAATGTAAGCATCTATAATCCTTATGTTTATTGCAATATCCAAGAAAAACACATTGTGTAGTGTGAAAACCAACTTTGTGTCAATTAGAAGGTCTAAGGAAAGGATAAAAAGCACACCCAAAAGACTTAAGATGAGTGAAAGTACTTCATAAGGGGTTTTGTTTGAGAAAGTGCGTGTGGGAAGTTTGTTTATTAGGAAAGTACTTGTTGCAAAAGCATCCCACCAGAAACATAGTGGCATGCTTCCTTGAGCTAGAAGGGTTAAATCAGTTTCAACAATATGTTTGTATTTTCTCTCAGATCTACCATTATGTTGGTGAGTATGAGGACAAAGATGTCTGAAAATAACTCCTAATTTGTTCAAAATTGGTTCTAACTACCTATATTCACCTCCCAATCTGATTGAACACATTTGATCTTAATATTGAACTGTCTTTCAATAAATTGTTGAAACTTTTGGAAAATGGAAACAAGATCAAATTTAAGTTTCATTCAAAATATCTATATGAACCTAGAATATTCATATATGAAGTGGACATAATATTTAAACCCCTCATTGGAATAAACAGGTGAGGGCCCCCAAACATTTGTGTGTATGATATGTAGGAGAGACTTAGTACACTTACTAGATGAAGGAAAAGTGGATTGAGATAATTTCCCATATTGACAAGCTTAACAGAAAACAACTTACTTTTTAGTATCAATAGGATAGTTCAAAGAGTTCAACACACACTACAAGACATGTTTATTCGGATGACCCGACCTTTGATGTCAAACATTAGCATCAACACTTTGCATGTATGTACAAACAAAGGCAGAAACAGAGTTTAAATGTTCTTGCGACATAGTGGAATTAGAGTCACAATCAGCAAAGACACAATTACAACAAGTAGAGTTTAAAAGAGTTGAGTTAGACTTGGATTTAGACATAACTAGCTGATAAAGTCCATGTTTAAGCCTGCCCCGAAGAAGAACCAACTTCAAAGTTTTCCTTGAAAACAAAAGAATCATTTTCAAAAACAGCAATTAGGTTATTTTCAGCAAAAAATTATGATAAGTTGAGCATATTCTTTTTAATGAAAGGCACATGTAGGATATTTTTAAGAAACAAGGGTATAATCACATTTGAATGAAAAATAGATTAACCAACATGTGTTATAGAAAGAACATTACCATCACCAACAGTGAGTAGTGAGCTTACCCTTGCCCTTATAATCATCAAGAATTTCAAGCTTTCTAGCATCTGAGGTTACATGATGGGAAGCCCCACTATCAACATACCAAGCATAATCTCTAACAGTATGTGGAGATGCTATATAAAGTTTGTGGATTTGAGTGAGAGGAATAGCCTCGTCCACTCCCACTATTTCCCCAATATTTCCTCTCTTTGAGGATGTGACTAGTTTTACATCACGATTTGGCATTACAAGTTAGATCTAGCCTCATGTCCTCTTCCTTTACCAGAACTCTATTAATGTGACCAGAGTTAGCAAAGGAAGATGATGGTGCCTGACTTTCCTTTTTAGACATAGAATAATTGGCTCAAAACAATAGTTGACACTATAGGAAAGGAAGGCTATAGAAACGACAATTGTCGCCGCTACACTATGAGTAGTCTTCGTTTTTTTATTTATAGTGACGACAATATCATCGCTGTAGGTCGTCTCAATATATTAGTTCTTCTAGGTAATTAGCGACGATAGAAAGTCGTCTATACACGTATTTTAATCTATACCGACGAAAATATCGTAGTTACATTGTCGTGCTCAATTTCTCAGAATTAGAGAAATTGTGACGATTAAATTGTCGTTAAAGTTGTCTCTATGAGGATAAACATCAGCGACGAGAAGGTCATCGCTATTACATTTAAATTGTTACAATTAATAGCGACGACAGTGTCTCCGCAATATGTTCAGGATATATAGTGATGACATTGTCGTCGCTAAAAGATGTGGTCCATTGTTCTTTTTAGCAATGATATTGTCGCTTTTATATATATTTTAATTTTTTTAAAGAATATAAACAATTCAGTAGAAATATATATGAACACCCAACTCAAAAAGAATAGGTGTGTGCCTTGTTTTCAAAGTGAAAGCTTCTATTTCTTCATGTCCAATGTGTTAATTATTTCCTCTCGGTCCAACTCCAAATAAAAGTAAGAGTCAATATATGAACACAAGAGACTTATTATGGATATAACTCTATAAAGTTGGAAAGATATTTGAAGAGCCAACAACAAATGTCCAATTACATGGGATTCCTTGTAGTCATTTACTTAAATTGAAACAAAAAGATTTAGAAAGTATAATATGACAACTACAATATTTTTTCTTCTAATTTTATCACGTTTAGATTTCAAAAGAAATATGAAAAAATAAGGAAAATTTGTAAACCCCAAATACGAGTTGTTGTTCGTCGGTGTGTTAACTGAAAAAGAAGTTCAATGGTATGTTCAAAGACGTACGTCCAAGGCCGGACTTTAAATTTGTTAGACCTGAATCGAACTTTAAAAGTTGGGCTCTCAAATTTGTAGTGTGTATTAAAAAAAAATTCTTTATAGGAGTTTTTCAAAATTAAATATATACTCAAAACACAATAATAAGACAACAAAAAAATTTTAAAATTCACAAAATATTTTGCTACCCACCTTATAGTTTTGGAGGCAAAAGTATCAATTAAGTTTGCATAATCAAGTTGTTTAACTATTTTTTTCTCAATTGATAACATAACCAACCCGTTCAATCTTTCTTGTGCCATAGTTGATCGGAGATAATTATTGATCCACTTCAACTTGGAGAAATCAAAAGTTAAAAATGCCAAAAACAACTGCTTATATCAATTAAGTGTGAAAATTTTGAAAATAAAGAACGTAATAAAGGATTATAACAGAGTGAATGAATCAATACAAAGGGCTAAGCAATGCATTACCAATTTATCACGGTTCCGTGGATTGCCCCTTCTTCAAGATGAAATTTTTTATTGTATATTTTTTTCTTATTCTGTGGGTTTCTTTCTTGCCGTCAATTGTCTCCTCAAAGTTTGCTGGTTGTAGGAGGTTTTGGGGTTGGATTTTAATGGAGTTTTTTAATTGGGTGAGTTTTAATTGGGTAATTGAGTGAATTTTTTAATTGGGTAGTTTTAAAAATTGGATGTAGGCTTAGACTGTTTAAGCCTATGTTTTTAAATAACAAAAAAAAAAAAACATAACATAATTTTTTTTATGGACCCCTAAATTTTTAGGGCTTGAGGTAATCTCCTCTTGGGCCTCATATAAAGTCCGGCCTGCGACGTCAACCTCATTTGTACTAATACAATTGCCAACACTCTATTCATCCAATTATGATTCCATCGATCCCATTTAGTATACAATTGCCACCCCATGAGTTTTGTACAATTAAAACCAACATCTGAAGCAGTTGAAAACCTTGACGACATGCACAAATCCTCTAACCCTTGAAATATATCAAATACATTACATTCGCTCATATTTTGATTCAAGAATCATTTAGGGTTTTTACCATGAAATACTTGGATTAAAATTGGCGAGACACGCATAGAGATGGCAAAGACACACACGATGACGGTAGACGGTGAGATGCGCAGAGAGATGCCATGCAGACGTGAGGCGATCATACGACATCAAGAATGGGGAAGAAGAGGTTAATATGGCATCGAAATGGGAAGAAAAATATTAATTGCGTATTTTAAAAGGGTTAATTTATAGCGACGACATTTGTTTTTTTTTTAAAAGAAAATTGGCCCAAATGATCCCTAACATTTGTCCTTAGTGCATAAATGGTCCATAACCTTTATTTTTTGGCACAACAGTCCCTAACCTATGTATTTTTATGCACAATTGGTCTTTATTTGATAAAAAAGATAAAAATACCTTTAAATTTGATTAAAGAAAATTGGATTTTTAACATTTGCAAAATGTGTAAATAGGTCTGATATATTTATTAAATAATATTTAATGTAGCATATTAAATATATCATTATAGTCGTGTCAATTAAATTTTTCATAAGAAAAAATATAAAATTATTATGTTTTAGGTATATGTAATTGCTATGTGATGTGAAAAATATAAATAATAATTAACTTAAGTAAATAATAAAATGACGTATATAATTTTATGACATTGAACCAATCTTATTATATTTTTTTAACATAAAAATACTAACAAAAATTAATTTAGACATTATGTGTTCTTTAATTTTGAACGATAACAAAACGATAAATTAAAATATGAAGAATAAAATTTAAATTCTAATATTTGTAGTTAATAAACGATTAACTCAATTAAATAAAAATATTTGAGCATCAAGTTTGTGACAAAATTATTTTCATTTTATGTTGTAACGATGATATTAAAGTTTAAATTTTAAATAATATGATAACTTAATAGTAATAAAATAATTTTAATTAACACGTTTGTTAATAATTATGAGCTTAAATTTTAGTTATTTTATAATAGTTCGTATAATATACAAAATACTTTAGTATATTATCAATTTGTTAGTTTTTTTTAATTTTTTATAAAAATAAAAGTATCGGACCTATTTGCACTTTTACAAAGTTTTGGAAGCTAATTGAAAATTTCTCTAATTAAAAATAAGGGCATATTTGTCTTTTTATCAAATAAGAACCAATTACGCATCAAAACACATAGTTTAGGGACTTCTGTCCCAAAATTAAAGGTTAGGGACCATTTTTGCATTGAAAGCAAAGGTTAAGGACCATTTGCGCCAAATTTCTTTTTTAATTTTTTGGCGTACGCGCTTAAAACGTGCCGCCAAATTTATTCTAAAAATTTATCACGTATTTGTCGCTCCATGTGAACACGTGTCATCGCTATAAGGTAATTTTTTTTCAAAAAAAAAAAACATGGCCGCAGTAATGCTCGCAACTCTGTTTGTCGTGGCTAACCGCGGTCCAAGTATTGGTTATTTGTAGTTTGGTCCCTCATCTTTCAATCTTATTCACTTTGGTCCTTGTATTTCTTCTTTCATTTCAATTTCATCCTTTTTTATTTGCAATCCAAGTTTGTCAACTTTTATGAGGTCACATGTAGGTTTCAATTTCCAAGTTTTTGTACAATTTCAGTCATTCTTCGCTTTCCTTTAACAAAATTCTCAATTCCATTCGAACTCGAGTTTTGACCTAAAGTAAAAATATAGTGACGAACAACAACATTCAATCACACATATCAAATTATAACGATTTTTTAAAAATTTCTTTCATAAACTTTAGTGACGAACAACGACATTCAATCTCATTCACTATCATGATATTTTTTATCCTCGTCGTCATCACCGTCGTCCTCATTACTTTCACTGCATGTTTCGTCATCCTTATATTTTTCATGTGTATCATCTTCCACATCCTCATCGTTAATGAACGATATATCTCCTGCAGTATCATACAATGCTCTCCTGATAAAAAGGTGCTCATATCTAATTAGCTTCGCCATTCTCATGGTACAAGGATATGTGCTCTAAGTTGCCAAGATCAATCATCAGAGAAAAACGAGAAGAGTTGTTACTGTGCAGCAGGTCTATCTCAGTGACATTAGATCCCATAGTATCCCACGTGCTCCTGTGATGGACTTCTTATACAACTCGCCAGTTCAGACCATGAGAAGGATCTTCAATGTAGAACACTTGTTGTGCTTGGGTAGTAAGTATGAATTGATCATCTTTGTAAGCCTGTAAGCCTCTGCACTGACATCAATATTGGTAATGTTATTCTAAGTTACCATCCGTCTACCATCACACCTAAACCATTTGCATTGGAACATATCAATTGAATGTTCGACTGAAGCTGTAGCTCCGGTGATCTCTTGCTTTTGCCTCGTAGTAAGTTTCACCCCAATCCCTGGGACAGACACACCACTGTTCTATGTTATCCTTCGAACATCACGATCATATGTTAGGAAGCGAACTCCATTTACAACACAGACCGTGTAAGACATAACCTGTGTGTAACATCCACTAGCCAATGAAAACAACTCATGAGAAACTTGAGGAGGGTTGCTTTGGCGCAGAGCATATAACTGGATGAAGTGGAAGTTGGTTTTAGTAATGTTATAGAAAAGAAAAATGTGCATATATTTTAAATGGGATTGATCGTTGCTCGTTTACCTTCCTGTAAAACCAACAATGAAAGTCTCTTCTATGTACTTGATTGATGTTTGGGCAGCCATTGCACAATAGCTATTGCCTATGTTGGCTTTGAAAGATATATAAGATCAACTAATTAGTTCGTTTAAAATAACAAGGTGATGAAGAGAATTGAATAATATCTAACAACGAGGTCTTATTGCAAGTGTATTTCAATTTCAATACAGTTGTTGAAGATGTAAAACATTGCCTAATTTTGAACATCAGCACGAAGCATCGTTGGTGTCTTCTTTTCAATTGGGCGACACTATGAATGAAAAATAGAAAGTTGTCTTCATGGAACACTTACATTTTTGTTTCTCTTCGGTCGGTTGAACCTTGTTTCTATGTCCTCGAAATACCTCAAACAAAAAGTCAACGCCTCGTCAACAATATACCATTCAGCTATTGAACCCTCGGGCCGAGCTCAATTTTGACGTAGTTCTTATATTTCTCTAGGTATCGCTAGAATGTAAATATCAATCTCATGTGCACTGGACCACCAAGGATTGCCTCCTGGTAGATGCGTTACAAAGTGAATCATGATGTCGAAAAAGGCTGGCGGAGAGATTCCTACCAACTTACAGATGATGAGTATCAGGTGATCTTGGGAGCCATCATGTCGCTAACCTTTACTTTTCTCGCATACAGATGCTTGAAGAACATGCACAGTTTAATAATTGTAGTTGAAATAGTTATTTTCAAGTACGCGCGACATCCGAATGGCAAAAACATTTGCATGATAATGTGGCAATCGTGTGACTTCAACAATACAAGCTGTCATTAGGAACAATATTCTTTCGAAGATTAGAAGCGAAGCCATCTGAAAATTTAACTAATTGGATGAAGTTGCAAAACCATTTGGAGTATAACACGCGGCAGGCTTCATACACGTGTTTCTGTTCTCATACAAGTGCAACTCTCTTTTCATATCCAATTACATCAGATCGTGCTTGGCATTGACCGTGTCCTTTGATTTGAATGGATTGTCCCAAATTGTGCCGATCAAACTGTCACAAACATTATTCTTTACGTGCATGACATCGATGTTATGTTTTAGCTCAATAGTAGACCAATACGACAACTCATAAAAAGCTCATTTTTTTTCAATTTAGCTTGTCATCACTTCTCCTCTTTCTAGCACCCTCGTAGTTAGAGTGCTTTCCCGGAATACTATGTCTAACATGGCTTAACTGTGCTAAATGTCTACAGGCGTTAACTAATACTACCAAATTCATGCTTTTCACATGTCCATCAATAGCCTTTGATAGTAGTCTTTTCAGTAATGGATCATTTATCATAAGTTGGTGCTTGTTTGTTAATTTGACATTCTTTGTTTCTGAACTCCATTCTTAATGACAAAGTATTAGCACCATTAGAATACTTGTCGTTCTTGGAGAAAATGATAAATATAGAAGTACAATAATTTTCAGCAACTTGGCATAAGAGTCAACAACTCCAAATCCTAAAATAAAATTTTGCAATCATAATTTTATTTGTAGTCTCAAAGTATGCTAAAAATTCAACGTCCATAATGGATGAAATAATGATAGACTGTTATCCACTTTTACAAAAGATTATTCCTTCACATAATAGAAATAAATAGCCAAATGTGGGAAATCTACTGTCAAGCCAACCAACATAATGAACCTGATATAATATAAGTTTGATTACATATTAACCTCCCTACAATAGATGCATACATAATGTTTCTCCATACATTATCATTCAATTACATGAGACTATATTTATCCCCTATCTTTAATTGGACAAATCGAGATCACTACTAACAAGCAAAATATCAACAACACAAGCAAAATAATTTGCTTCCACTGACCTTCAAATATATATACACCAATAGACAGTGTTCTTTTTAAATCTAAAGGAAGTCATACTATCATCGAAATGAAGATATCATTATTTGGAAGTTTGTTTAAGTCTCTATACTAGTTTCTCAAGTTTACATACCATGAGGTCATTTCCTTTAACTGAAAGGTCCTTAAATTGGTCCATATAATTTTTTATTATCTAAACTCTTATTTTAAAAAGTCGTTTTCACATCCATTTGATGTAGCTTCAATTCAAAATGTGCTACTAGTGCCATAATGATTCTAAATGAGTATTTCTTTGAAAATGAGGAGAGATCCTTTTTATAATCAATATCTTCCTTTTGAGTAAAACTTTTAGCAACAAGTTTAGCTTTATATCGTTCAATATTGCCATTAGAGTCACATTTAGTCTCAAAGACCCATATACAAGTCTTTTTCATCATTGAGGCAATTCAACGATGTTCTAAACTTTATATTGTTCTATAGATTTTAACTCATCTTTCATGGTATCATCCATTTAGCAGAATCATTTTATTTTATGGCTTGTGAAAATGAAATCGGATCCATAAATTGATTCTTGTAGATATTCCACATTACCATTAAGAATAGCTTGTCTTATTTTCATATGGGATTTTCTTAATTCTATTCATTGTGATTGTTCTACATTAGGTTCAATAATTATGATTTTTTCATGAAGTAGTTGATCACCATTGTCAGGTCGTTCAACAACGGTATTTTAGGAACAACAATAGTAGAAGTTTTGTGTAAATGAATCTCTACCCTAACTTCTTCAATATCCACATTTCGTAGTTTCGGACTCCCACTAACATTACAATTCATAATGAACATAGCATTTCTGATTTCAACAATTATTGGACTATGGTTAGGATAATAAAACCTATACCATTTGGATTTGTTCAGAGTAACCATTGATCATTTTAAAATCCAATTTCATTCATGTGGATTATAAATTACGGCTTCCACTTGGAATCCCCAAACATACGGGTTTCATTTCTTTCCACAATCTAAAATATATCTTTGGAATTGCCTTACTAGGATCCCGGTTCAATATATAAATAGTGATTTTTTAAACATACATCCACAACAATAAGGGTAAAGATGAATCACTTAATATACTCCTAACCATATCCATCAAAATACAATTATGCCTTCTAGCTACTCTATTCTACTGTAGCGTACCTGGCATAGTGTATTGGTAAGTTTAGCAAATAGACCTAAGTATTACTTCCCACTACGTTCACCATTTCTATCAGATCGTATGATTTTCACATTTCTATCTAGTTGCCTTTCTATTTCATTGATATATACCTCAAGTATATTCATTGCTTGAGTTATATTATAACTTGAAAATCATCAATATATGTGATTAAATATTTTTGTCCACCAAATCTTTGGTATATTAAAAAGGACCAAAAATATCAATTTGAAAGTAGAATTTCCATATACACATGTTCTTTTAATTCCAACATCATCATGTAGGGTAAAAAGGAACTTGACAAAATTGATTTCAAGTTTCAATATCTATAAACCGTAACTTAAATCCATTATTGCATTTAAAGAAACTAAAATATCCTTTCTTAAATGTGAAACTATGTCCAAAAAGAGTCAAGTTTTAGAAATGGACACAAAATCATGAGAATCATGAGGGATAAAGTGTCTATAACAAGTCTCAATTATGACTATTGTGTAAACTTAACGCTAGGTCTGAACCCCTTTAATTGAAATCTAAATTAATTCCTCACATAAGCAAACTACCATTATGTCTTTATGATTTTGGTTGACGAGAATCACTACATTGTGTTGGACACATAAATGGTAGTTTCATAAATCATCCACAAAGTATTATAAGGAACTCCAATTAAATATGGTTCAAAATATTTAAAAGCACTAGGCTTACCATTATTTTTGAACTATGCCTAACATTTATGGCAATCTTTAAAATAGTGTCCATATGTTTTTAAAAAACTGACACTTAATATTATTACGTTCCTTATTTTGAGTCTCAAGAACTTTAAGAGGCTCATTCTTTATCTTGAGCAATAATTTTGTTCTTTTGTCTTTAACCAAGTTTATTTTCAACTTCTTGAGTGATGAAGTTAACATAATTAATTTCTTGCCGTTTAAGTCCTATCTCATCTTAAGCATGTTAGTCAATTCACTTGCATTCCACTTATTTAGTAAATTTAGTGTTATAGTAAATTTATAATGATATGTCCATGCCTAAGTTTTGCAAGTAGGCAAATAATTCAAGAATGAACTAAAAGGAAATATCAACATCCATCCTTTAAGGTTTCTAACTTTACTTTTATATTAGTCATCTCTAGGACATATTCATACATGCTACGTGTACCATCAAATTTCATGGTGGTAAAGTTAGTCATAAAGCGAGAGACTTATCAACAGTTCATATTCTAAACACTCAAAATATTATTTTCATTTATAGAAGGGTTATCTTAATATTGCTTACTAATTCTCAAAATTCTAACTTTTCAATATTTTCCAAACTTTATAGAACATATTTTCTTCATAATTGCTTCTATCAATAGTAGCGATAGATTTCTCAGATAGCAAGTCTAGATCAAGATCTAGAATACTAAAATGAAATTAGAATTACTTACACTAATCCGAGAAGTTTAATTCATTAATCATCAAAATAGATGAAGCATAATAATAAAGAGAAACATGAATTGATACAATAAAGTAGGTGCTCTATACGTCAATGCTTTGAGATATGAGATAAATCATATTGAAATAGACAATAAATATATACCGAACATCTTGTTAGGGTAGATACTACGATACACCATTAATAACTATTACGATGCTTTGTATTTATCTTTAATAGGCACTTATGTTATTTCTAAAAATATATAAAATGACCAATTAAGAAATTTCAATTACCCCGTCATGTTGATTAATCATATGATGGTTGATCCACCTTTGGGTGAAAAAATATCTTTATGATTAACAAACGTGTTACCCATGTAGTATGCATCCTTGATAAGCATCTATACTAAATGATACAACAAACTAAACTTTATTAAACAATTTGACATTTTCAAAACATTATAGTTTAGCCACTTTGGTGGCTAACAAAGTATATATAGTTGAATATCTTCAATTGAGTACTAAATATTTTATACACATTAATATTGATTTATTAAACAATTCGATATTCATGAACAATTTGAGTTTGACCACTTTGGTGACTCACAAACTATACATAATATGCATATCTTTAAAATTGAATAATAAATATTTTGTAAGCTACAACAATAATATTTCTTTATTAAACAACTAGATATCCATGAAACATTTTAGTTTGGTCACTTTGAAGACTAACAAATTATACATAATATGAATATCTTTAAATTGAATAATAAAATAAAATTTCATAAATTAACATAAACACTTAATTCGGTAATATGTATACGCACATGAAACATAAATTTCATATATTGCAGTCAAATTTATATATTTTTCCGTATGTCAATTAATACATAACAACAAAATAATAAACCTAAACCATATAGACTTGTCTGATTGGTTTTAGCCTCATCACAATCATACTATTGGGTTACCAACATGGGCCAATACTACGAAGGCCCAAACAATCAAGTTAGTAGATTTCCCATAATAGTCTTTCAAATTGGCCCATTCAATATTATCAGATAAATGAATCTATAAGATCTGGGTTTTGTAAAACATAATTAAACAAGAGCTAATTAGCTCATATACTTACTTTTTAAAAAATATATATATATACTTTATTTTAAATCTTATTAATATATATCCTAAACAAAAAAAAAAAAACCTTAATAAAAATACCCCTTTATATTATACAAATATCTCGTGAAATCCTAATTCTAATGTAATTACTTCCCCAACCAAAATACTCAATATCCCAACTACCTCCACCTTCCACCTTCCCTAACACCATAACCACCATCTCATTTATCTTGCGTCGGCGCTGCCAACTACCAATCCCCAACCACCATCGCGATGATCTGCGACCTCCTTCGTGCAGATCTATGCAACGCCACACTGAAACGCACATATGTGCATGATCTAAACCTCTGTCACAGATCTCATGCAACCGGAAGTCAATCGACATTCGAGAGCCAACGATGTTGTAGATTAAGGTACAATTTTCATTTATTTGTGGCAAATTGTACGTACGTAGTAGGAAATTTTTTGGACAAGAATGTTTGGTGGTATTATGGTGTGGACGACTCAGCGGAGAAAGCATAAAGCTTGGCACAAAAATCACCCTCGTGGTTTTGTGGCTAAGCTGGAGACCCTTCCTGATGGCATAGTGAATTTTATAGTGTGGCACTGTACAATCCCAGATAAACCAGGAACTGATTGGGAGGGTGGTTATTATCCATTGACTATGCACTTTAGTGAAGACTATCCAAGCAAGCAACCAAAGTGTAAATTCCCTCAAGGTTTCTTCCATCCGAATGTTTATCCATCTAGAATTGATTAGTAACACATATGTTACCAATATAAAATTATTGATTTTAATGAAAATGATGAAGTAACATAAATGTTACTCGTGTAAAAATGTTGTTTTAAAAATACGTAGGAACAACATAATTTTAGTAATTGACACCATATGAAATCACAAGTGATTACCTTAAATCACAACATACATAAG
Organism: Forsythia suspensa; assembly: GCA_023638005.1. Taxonomy (NCBI): domain Eukaryota; kingdom Viridiplantae; phylum Streptophyta; class Magnoliopsida; order Lamiales; family Oleaceae; genus Forsythia; species Forsythia suspensa. The sequence goes on from CM042674.1 coordinate 40,787,252, forward strand.
TGATTACCTTCAATCACTATCATCATGTTCTATTTTTAATCATTAAGCATGGTATATTTATGTATCATTTCTCAAAAATAAGATTCATAAAACTTGTTTTAAGTTGAATAATAAACTACATTGAAAATAGAATTCTCGTTGAGTTGATTTGTGTAAAAAGAAGACAGCACCTTTCCTCCAATTAATTTGGTGCCTTTGCCTTTTTGATTCACAAAATTCTTGTGTTGTAGTGTGGTTTGAGTGATCAAAAGAAAGAAGTGAAGAAGGAGAAGGAAAATCTAATCTTGTTGGTAGAAAAGAGGGGCTGAAATGAGAGCAGAATGGATGCGAAAGAGGTTGCTGATTTTACACTTTTTGGCTGAAAATCTAGACAGAAAAGAGGGAAATGACTAAAGGAAAAAAGGGCTTTGTTTCTGGGATTTTTTTCCCAAGGATGAGAAGAGAAAAGTGTTAAAAAAAAAAGCTAACTACTTACTGTCAGAGGGACCGAATTGCTCGGGAAGAAAAAGGCAGGTTGCTCGAGGATCTTTAGTGTTTGAAATGGAGGGAAACAACATGGATTTAAGTGGGTCAAATGTAGAGAGTAAATGATAATAAAACTAGATTGTGGGATGAAAAAAATAAAAGGAGAAATGCTTAAGAGATGTGGACCGTGTAATAATTAATGTCCAAGGTCCAATTAGTTGGGTCGTACTTAATTAATTATTGGACCAAATTAATTAATTAGATTAATTAATTAGGCTCGTTAGTTGATGGGTTCTAGTTGGACTAGAACTAGGGCTAGGGTTAGCCCCGCCTATAAATACAAAGGCACTGGCGATTATGGTTAAGAGTTGGTCTTTATTACTTGCTAGCACAAGTAAAAGACAACCCAATACAATCACTCCCAAAAGTTTCGCTTTCATCTGTTCTTGATCGTGGAAGTCCAAATCTGTTGTTGCTGCGTAGATTACCATTAGAGGCTGGGCAATTAGACAACTGTGATATTGAAGATCGTACCTCCAACTAATCAGATAATCAGATTTCACGATATTCATCAAAGGTAATCTTCTATCACGAATTCTATCTAAGTACAAGGTTGATTCGACTTATTGGAATTGTAGATTTATAATTTTTGCTGTGCATGTATGCTTCAATTCCTTACAATGGTATCAGAGCATACCTTGTTACTTGTTAGAGTTTGTTAGCCTGTTTTGATGAATAGAACAATAACAATTGTTATTGGTATATTAATTTAATTTGAGTTTTGACAAAATATAAAATTGTGAATTTTGAAACCAAAATCTAAATTGGATTTTAGATTTTAATTGTTTATTTGGAACGGATCAAGGTCGGAGAGATGTTCGATATGTTGGTGACTGGGGACGGCGCTCTTGAAGACGTCGTCCGTGACCTACCACGCCACATTGCTAGAGATAGTAGCGGTAGCAGCCCTCTGAATAACAATTGTTTGCACTGCTGTTCGCCGGCTAAAGACCGTGGGTACCGAGGTTTGACACCGCGCTACCACCGTCCAAACATTTGCCAGAGGCGTCAGCTGAAGGCTGACTTTCTTAAGAATTCCAAAAGGGTTTCATGATTTCTTAAGATTACTGGCATGTTTTTGGGAAGAGGGCATCCAATGCAATTTTAGAAGCCCTCCAATTTTCAAAAGATGAAAGGGCCTCCTATGCAATTTCTAAAATTGCACAAGAAATCCCACTTATTTAATGAATCAATGATCGATCGTGCAATTTCAAAATTGCATAGTAAGTTCTCAAGTTTTAGATGAAAATAGGGTCTCCAATACAATTTTAATTTTTTGGAAAAATTGTAATTATTAATTTATTTGATGTTGGTTAAATATTCAAAATTAAATTAAAATCCTTTTTAAACCATATTTTGAATTTCTGACCAGATTAAATTTTAACTTATTACTTTATAAAATTGTAATTTTGACCCTATACAACTTCTTTCTTACAATTAAAGTATGACTTTAAATTGGGAGATAAAATAAATTTAAAAATTCCCTTTATGAATAAAATTAATTGATTAATTGGATTAATTGATTAATTTTATTGTTGAAAAATTAATTAATTAATTAGATTAATAATTTAATTTCGTCAAGTCTGTTCCAAAATGTCTAAAATATTTAGACTTATACTGTCAAAACTGCAAATTTAGAAATTAATATATTTTTAATATTATATATTAAAATAGATGTTTAGTGGATGATTATGGACTCGACCCATGTGATTGGTTGTATGATTAATTATTTCTGTTGATTATTGGTTAGGTCTGCGAGCCTATTATTTAATTAAATGGGTCTGCAAGCCTATTATTTATTTAATTAGGATTTACGAGTTATTTATTTATTATGGGTCTGCGTGCCAACTAGTATAGGATACATGTTGCAGTTGGGCCATAAGGAAGCAACTAATATATGATACATGTTGCAGCAGAAAATAGAGATGATAGCATTTAGCATTCGATGAACGAATGCAACGTCCCTTAGAAATTGACCGACTAATCTTCTTTTTGACTCAAGAAGATTAGATAGTTAAAGTCCATAATCATCCACAGTTGTTATTATTATGTATGATTGATTGCATGTTAGATGTTAGTTAATATACATAAATATGATGAGACAAACCCCTCTTTATCAAAATATTAAATTCGTATTAAATAGTTAATACATCGTGTCTTCTATTGTTATAGTGAAAACCAGAGTCCATTATCGATGTCAGTTTGTTGAGTCACCAAGACCGCTCGCTCATGGATATGTTTATCACTATGAAATATTTGATGTTTTATTTTTGTTTGAGTTACTCAAGAAAATAAAATTTTAGGGACACAATCAAGTAAATACATAAGATGTGTGCGACAATAAGTTGTCTACTTGATGATCTAGGAGTTACATAGATATGTGATTGATAGAAGTATCTACATAGATGTTTTATTAGGATTTGTTGAGTCACTCAAGGTTCTAATAAAACAAAATGGATCCTAGCCTACTGGAAATCTAACCAGTTCTATTGATTCATATTTGAGGGTCATTAATTCAATTTGAGAGGCATATTGGTTACCAACAAACTTATTGGGCCAAATTTTTGGATTGGTACCACAATTTGAGAATTGTTCTCAAGCATGAAAAAATTGTATATGTCGTTGAGCAACCAATGCCGAGCTCCTACTAAGGAAGCTACGCCGGAGGAAGTGTAGGCTTACAATAAACACGGCGATGACGAAAAATATTGCGGCATGTGTGATGCTTGCGACTATGTCACCCTGAGTTACAAAAAGAAGACGAGGGTATGGATGCTTATACCATTATAATTCATCTTAAGGAGTTGTATGATGAACAATCACGCACTGAACGGTATGAGACATCCAAAAGTTATATAGATGTATGATGGCGAGAAGGATCTTGATCGGTGCTCCATGTCTTGAAGATGATTGGTTATATTGAAAAAATAAACCAATTGGATTATGCCATGGACCACGGTGAGTATTGGCTTGGTTTCTGATCCCTACACGATAGCTTTTCGCAGATTCATTATGAACTTCAACATGAATAAGATTCAATGTACCTCGCTTGAGTTGTTGAACATGCTAAAAGGCTGTTGAGCCCAATATAAACAAAGGGAAGGGACAAATTTGGCTATTGATACCTCTAAGGGCACTAAGAGAAAATGAAAAGGACATTTCGTAAAGGATCCTAGAAGGCTAAATCATTTGGAAAAAGCAGTCCAAAAGACAAGACAAAATCCAAGTCTGATGATCTGTGTTTTCATTGTGGAAACAAAGGACATTGAAAGAGGCGCAAGGCATACCTCACTACCTTGAAGGAAAGAAGTCTATTGAGGCTTCTACTTCCTAGTATCTTTTTCATTGACATTAATTTATCTCGCTCCTTTAGCTTCTTGGGTATTAGATACCGGATGTGGATATCATATTTACACAAATATGCGCGGGGCTAAAACGATGAATTCTTGCAAAAGGGAGAAGTGGACCCACGCATTGGGAATGGAGTAAGAGTTCTTTGCCTTGGCTATAGGGACATATTTTTTACCGTTGCCTTGGGCCTTGTTTTAGAATTAAGAGATCGCTATTACATTCTGCTATTACTAAGAACATTATTTCTATTTCATGTTTGGACATTGATGGGTTTCTCATTAAGATTAAGGATAAATATTGTTCTTTTTATCTTGATGATGTGTTTTATGGATGTGGGAATTTTTTTAATGGCATCTATATTCTAGACTTGGAATGTCCTATAATGAGTATAGACAACAAAAGGCATAAAGGCGATAAAGTTAACAACTCATATCTTTGGCATTGTAGACTGGGTCATATAAATGAAAAACACATCACCAAGTTACATAAAGATGGATACTTGGATTCAAATGATTATGAATCATTTGATAGATGTGAGTCATACCTGATGGGCAAAAATGACCAAGACCCCATTTCTTTGGAAAATGAGTTAGAAATTGCGAGACATTTTGGGACTCGTACATACTGATGTATGTGGACCAATGTCTACAGATGCTAGATGTGGCTTTTCTTACTTCATCACGTTTACAGATGACTATTCTAGATATGGTTTTATCTACTTGATGAAACTCAAGCACGAAGCCTTTGAAAAGTTCAAAGAATTCAAGCAGGAAGTAGAAAGGCAAACCGGGAAAAATATTCTAATACTTAGATCTAATCGAGGTGGAGAATATTTGAAAGGTGAGTTTTTAGACTATTTAAAAGAGAATGAGATTTTCTCGCAGTGGACTCCGCCGTATACACCACAACTAAATGGTGTATCTAAAAGGAGAAATCACACCTTACTTGATATGGTGCGATCAATGATGAGCCGCGCAGTTCTCCCAAAATCATTTTGGAGACATGCACTTAACACTGCATGTCACACACTAAATCGTGTTCCATCTAAATCGGTCGATAAAACTCCATACGAGTTATAGAAAGGAAAAAGACCCAATATTTCATACATTAAGATTTGGGGCTGCGACGCTTATGTGAAGGGCGTAGAATCTGACAAGCTAAAAGTTAAATCTGATAAATGTTTATTTGTGAGGTATCCAAAAGAAACTGTTGGATATTATTTCTACAATCCCATCGAGATGAATGTCATCATATCGAAACATGCTATATTTTTAGAAAAATAGTTCATTCTAAGAGAGGCCAGTGGAAGCAAAGTAGATCTTGAAGAAGTTCAACAAACCACAAATAAAATCGACTAATTGGATAAGCCAATGGCTGAGCCTGCATTTGATGATGCACATATCGGAAATGAGGAACCTTCAGTCCCCGAGGACACATGACTCTCCGTAAGTCAAGCAGGTCATTCGTCCTCCTAGAAGATATGATCTCCTAATTACCAATGATGCATTGCTAATCGAGAAAGATGTTCACAGAATCAAAGTCAAATGTTGACTCACACAGATGGCAGGAAGCCATGGAATCTGAAATGAACTCCATGTATGAAAACAAGGTTTGGACCTTGATTGACCTGCTTGAAGGGGTAAAATCAATAGGCTGTAAATGGGTTTACAAGAAAAAGGTCGACATGGATGGTAATGTTCATACTCACAAGGCAAGATTGGTTACGAAGGGTTACAAGCAAAGACAATGAGTTGACTTTGATGAAACTTTCTCACTAGTAGCCATGTCTAAATCAATTCAAATTACGCTTGCGATAGCGACATACTATGATTATGAGATCGGCGGATGGATGTCAAAACCGCATTCTTAACGGAAATCTTAGTGAGAATGTGTACATGACACAACCACGAAGGTTTTGAATCTATAGAGCCAAACAAGGTATGCAAACTACGTAAATCTATATATGGATTAAAGCAAGCCTCTCGGAGCTGGAATCTTCATTTCGATGAGACGATCAAAATGTTTGATTTTATCAAGAACGAAGATGAACCATGTGTGTATAAAAAGATTAGTCGGTGTAAAGTTGTATTTCTAATTTTGTATGTGCATGGCATACTATTATTAGAAAACGATGTCCCAATACTAAAATAAGTAAAATTGTGGTTATCCAAAAATTTCTCCAAGAAAGATATGGGAGAGGCAGCGTACATTCTCGGAATAAAGATCTATAGAGATAGATCTAATAGAATGCTTGGCCTATCTCAATCTACGTACATAGATAAAATCTAGAGAATATTTAGCATGGAAGAGTCCAAGAGAGGACTCTGTCCCATCGGGCATGGGATCTATCTCTCAAAATAGATGTGTCCAAAGACACAAATTGAAAGAGATCGCATGGATAGAATTCTTTATGAATCAGCAATAGGATCTATCATGTATGCCATGCTATGTACTCGACTGGATGTTTCATATGCTTTGAGTATCACAAGCAGGTTCCAAGCGAACCCTGGCAAGAAACATTAGATCGCAGTCAAGAACATCCTTAAGTACTTAAGAAGGACTAAAGACATGTTCTTGGTGTATGGAGGAAATGAACTTAGAGTTCAAGGTTATGCCGATGGTAGCTTTCAGTCTGATAACGACGATAGCAAATCTCAATATGGATATGTATTTACTCTAAATGATGGTGCGGTCAGTTGGAAAAGTTCCAAACAAGAAACGATCGCTAATTCAACTCTGAGTCGAATATATAGCTGCTTGAGCGAGCGAAAAGAAACGGATGCGGATCAAGAAGTTCATTTTAGAACTTAGAGTAGTTCCTAGCATTGTTGATCAACATCTTTGTATTGCGATAACAATAGAGCCATCGCACAAGTGAAGGAACCCATGTCTCATCAACGATCCAAGCATATATTGAGGCGATATCATCTCATTAGGGAGATAATCTTGAGAAATGACATAAAGATAGAAAGAGTCCCAACTAATGACAATGTAGCAGATCTTTTGACAAAGCCGTTGTCCCGGCACATGCATGATAGTCATGCTAAATCTATTGGTATTAGATACATGAGTGATTGGATCTAGTTTGTATGGGATGTTTTATATACTCTTTGTTAGACTTCAAGTGTATCAATAATTTTATTAATTAAATATTTTGTCTACATTTTAATAGCGAGATATAATTTTATTTAATTTTTTTATTATTTAAATTAATAGAGTTCGAAAAAAAGTTCATAGTAACTTGTTAATCACAAGGTGTTGTGATTGTGAGATATAAGTTATAAATAACTTATTTTAAAATATCCCTAGTCATAGTAACAATAAGATACGGATATCATTATTACGGATAGATTAGCATGTATTGCATTTCTTTTGAAGAAAGTAGGCGATCTCACGAGCTAAGATGTAGAGGGACATCTGAATGAACACATGAATGCATTGTTATGAGAACATGACATTGAATGATCCGCCTAGAGATTCCACATGGATAACTATCCAAGCGTCAGTGGTAAATCTCTAATGCACGGTAGTGGATCTGATCCTTTGACTTGAGGACATCATAGAATCTTATGTAAGGACCACTATACTTTGTTGAGCGTTTGATGGGACTCGTAGATTATGAGTCACTAGGAAGACGTCATACGGGTATAGTGAGAATCATATGAAGGTTGTGAATGTCCAATATGAGGATTCGTCACTCCTGAAAAGTAGGAGATTATAACCTGATTTTTGCCCACTTAAGTTGATATAAATTTCCTCGGTCGGAGTAGAGTTATGAGTTGTAAATATTTCAATCATAACTAGATTAGATCAACAAAGAGTTGAGGTGAATAATATTATTGGTTGAAATGAGATTGACATTGATCCATATCTCTTAATCAATTGGGTTATATTGATTAAGGGATTATATTTCCACGGTAACCGCACATATCTTTGGTTCTGTCACACCACATGATATTTTCTTTTACATGGATTGCCTTGACACATTGCTAGATGTCAATCTTGGACGATGACATGAATTGATCGATCTAGGTGAATCGATGAGAATATCACTGCATTTTCCATCGTGAATGAGAATCTAATGGGTCACACACATAAAGCGAGAATTGAAAATGGAGTTGGACCTTGTCCAAGTGGGAGATTGTAAGAATTAATGTCAAGGTCCAATTAGTTGGGTCGGACTTAATTAATTATTAGACCAATAATTAGATTAATTAATTGAGCCCGTTAGTTGATGGGTTCTAGTTGGACTAAAACTAGGGCTAAGGTTAGCCCGCCTATAAATACAAATGCACAACCGATTATGGTTAAGAGTTGGTCTTTATTACTTGCTAGCACAAGCAAAAGACAATCCAATACAATCACTCTCAAAAGTTCCGCTTTCATCATTCTTGATCGTAGAAGTTCGGATCTATTGTTCTTTGTGTGGATTACCATTGGAGGTTGGACAATTGGACAAATTTGTAGTATTGAAGATCGCACTTCTCGTAGGATAATCGATTTCACGATATTCATCAAAGGTAATCTTCTATCACGAATTCTATTTAAGTACAAGATTGATCAAACTTATAGGAATTGTAGATTTATAATTTCCACTTTGTGCATGTATGTTTCAATTCCTTACAATTGAAACACACGGGTTGCTAGTCGGTTTCTTGGGCAATTTTGGCGGTTTCATAGAACACTTTAGTTGTAAATTAAATGGGATAAAAGGTGATGAAAATGGGTAGAAGGTGGGCGTTTTTTCCAGGATACATGGTGATAATTTAGCTGATAAAAATGGTTTAAAAGTGATGAATAAGTGCTGAAAATGGGATGAACATGGCTAAGATGCAGGGAATAACATGGGTAGTTTCAGTTAGGATTTTAGTGGCTGTTTGGGAGTTAATTTATAGGAGTGAATAAGGGCTGTTTGAGTGGTTATCTGACTAGGCATAAGGGATTGTTTGGGTGTGTTTTTCTAGCAGTTAGGTGTTCTGGGTTTTGGGCTAAATAAGGTAGAATAAAACGGCTGAAAAAGGGTACCCATTAAGATAAATAAAATGACCGAAACAAATTGACCGAGAAGATGTTAGATTTTGTTAGTTTTAAATTTAACGTTCTAAAGTTAACCCAAAATTAACTCAAGAAAAAGTATCGGGTTAAGAAAAATTGTTAATAAAATTTAATGTTCGTCTCATAAAATATAAGACAACTACGTGCAAAAATTAACATGACTAAGATAATTTAAAATATACTAGGAAGTTTGTAGTGACACTGAAAGTTAAAATTTTTTTTTTGAAATTAAAAGACACAAATTTTTTGGATCACAACGTGAGAGACACGGTGCGACAGAGAAGTAGGTGCGACGGACGCGGAGCAATTGTTGACTAGACATTTGCCCAAGTGAAGTGAGGAAACTGATGATGACATGAGCACCCAGCCTGCACGAGAACTGCACCCAACGTGCCCCATTTTATGTTTTATTTCTGCTATATTTTATGTTTACTAATGAAGTGTTGCATGTGTTGTTTAGTCCTTTAATAATTAAACTCTTCTATACATTTTGATTAAAACCCAGAATTGCCGTAAACAATTATTTTTTCTTTTTTCAGTCTTATTAAACAAGATACATATGTATTCTCCAATTTCTTGCTATGTTTTTGTTCCTCTATTTCCGTTTACAGCATTACTCCAATTTAATTTTGAATAATCTTTCCATTTCTTTTCTTTTCGAGCTCGAAATCCCTTCTTGCACACCATTGGACATGGGAGGAAAACTGTGAGAGGAGGAAGGGTATCATCCTCTAATTTAATTTTGAATAAGCATTCTATTTCTTGTCTCTCAGTCCCTGTCCACATACTATTTCTATCTAAACCAACTTTTGTCATAACTCTTCTAACAAACTTTAATTTCTCCCATCATTTCAAGTATCGAGCCGTGACATGTGACTCAAAATGTCGCCCTGCTATATATATACAATATAGCATCTTCAATTTTCCTCGTATAATTACTCCAAGCAATCTTAGAATTCCCATTAACCAGCTCGACATGACCTCGAAGATCTTGATCTACACCAAATTGTATGGCGACATGATGGGGAAGATATTTCTTTGGATAGTCTGCATCTGCATCTAATGTGATGAGCTCACTCACTCTCATGCACCGAGCAAGTGGTTCCAAGTCTTCATCTCAAACCATAATTTACCGATAAACAAATTTCTCTTTCATTGTAAAAATCATGAGATTGTGAGTTAATAATAATCACGCAAGGCCGCCAATAATATTTAATTTTATATATTGTTGGAGTCAACTAAAGACAAACATCCCCGATGACATTAGTTTTTCTTCACTTCATGCTGTTGAAACAATCTTGGCTTACCAGGGTTAATAGACGTAGGCGTCAGCTGTAACTTTGGAAATCATTCCTAAACTCAAACATAGACAAGCTGTAATGGGGCCGAAGCAGCACCAAGACGTTGTGTATATGCTTACAAGAACAACATGTGAGAGCAATAATCTACTGCCTCTAGCTAAGTGAACCACAACTGGTTGAACGTTTTTTGTATATTATATCATACATGATGCAAACACAAACATTCATAACCAGTAAGCAAGAAATGTGACTTTTCATGAACTTTTATATCCATGCTTTGTGGGTTGCTTTCCTTCGATTTCTATTAACAATGTTATAGAAGTTTTCAAGCAGGGATCCACAAACTTTTGTAGACTAACGGACCTCACGAGAGTCGAGAAACTTTATTCCACAGTTCTCTCAAAGACGGCTCTAAGTCGAGTCACTCAGGGCAGAGAAACCCTCCACGATCATGTTGTCTTCCAATGTAACAATAGTTTCCCTTCTTGAAAGCATTGTCAAAGAGTTAGTTGTAGTTAGTTGACGTTAGTTGAAGTTAGTTAGTTGGTTGCAAGATAGTTATAGTTAGTTAAATAGTTTATATAAAATGGCAACTACACTACTCATTTTGTGATTGATTCAATACCTTCGAGATTCCAATATAAAAGATGTTCTTCCTTTCCTTTATCATTGTGTGATTAAATGAGTGTTCTTCCTTTCCTTCATCATTTTGTGATTGATTATTCATTTTGTAATATGATATCAGAGCGGTGGGTTTAAAATACCTCATTATTTCATACTTTCCTGTTGAAATTGATCATGGCCCGATGATGTAGTAGAGATGTTTACATCGGAAATAATCTTTCTTTGTTGAAGGAAATCTTTTGTTGCCTTAGAGACTCAGGCGCGATCATCTGAGTAGTCCATTTTACCTCATCAATGGTGATCATCCAGGTTTGAATCTGGTATCAAATGTCCTTGTAGGCAGCAACTACAATTCCTGACATAGAGCAATGAATATGGCGTTGATTACTAAAAATAAACTATGCTTCGTCGATGAAACAATCATCAGACCTTCAAATGATGATCCTACATTCAATTACTGGCCTAGGTGCATTTCCATGGTTATGTCTTGGGTTCTACATGCTGTATCTAAGGATATTGCAGAAAGTGTGATGTATATTGATAATGGAGCTGAGATGTGGAGATGTGGAAGGATCTTCATGATCAATTTCACCAAAGCAATGGACCTAGAGTGTTTCAAATTAAACAGATGTTAAATGCTCTTTCACAAAGATCAAATGATGTAAGTAATTAATTCACTAAACTCAAAACACTTTGGGATAAATTGAGAGAATTTAGACCATTTTCAATCTGTCAATATGGTGGAATGAAGGATTTGATGGATTATCAACAACAAGATTATGCTCTCGAGTTTCTCATAGGTCTGAATGATTCTTATGGTCATGTTAGGGCTCAAATCCTCATGATGGACCCCTTGCCTTCCATTATTAAGGTGTTCTCTCTAGTCATTCAAGAAGAAAGGCATATGAGTTTAACTCCCTCTTCTAACTAACAATTTAACAACTTCAAAGGAAAGAAAGATAAGTCAACATGTACTCATTTTGTGAATATCTTGGACACACCATTGACAAATGCTACAAAATCCATGGATATCCACCATTTGGAAATCGAAAAGCAAAGACATCACTGATATAGGAAAATGAAAGCAAGATAATTACCAGAATTATTCTCATAATGCTGCAGGACATTCCAGACCTTCAGCTCATCAAGTTTCCTTAAGAACATCAGTCCAAAACACAGAGGTTTGAAACAATACTTCAACAAATAAACTATCAGCCAATTAGTGCCAACAACTGATTTCATTTCTCACTAGTCAGCTGCAGACTTTTTCACAAGAACCTTTAGATCAACCTTATCGCTCCAACTTTTTTGGTATAAACTCTAATATACCTAGTCATGCTTCGATTCTTGATACATGAGCCACACATCATGTATGCCATGACATGAGTTTATTCAATTCCTTTGATGAATCTATTTTTGCTTCACATGTGTCCCTACCTAATGGTCAAAAGGCTAATATTTCCAAAGTTGGTACAATAATACTTACTTTCCAGATCATGCTGTCCAAAGTTCTATTTGTACCAAATTTTCAATACAATTTAATCTCAGTTAGTTCTCTCACTATAGATGGTTGATGTTCCTTGATATTCAATAATGATAATTGTATGATTCAGGGTAAGTCTTCAACCTCTCAGATTGGGAAGGGTAGAAGGATTGGAAATTTTTACTACCTCAGTCTTCCAACCTTGGAGAATAGAAGTGAAAGCAACTCTCATGATATCTTCATTTGATCTACAACATATAATAAGGACCTATGACATTCTAGACTTGGACACCCCTCATTTGTAATAAAACATCAACAAGACAAAGGATTAATGTTTAGCCGCAAAATTGAGAAAGATTTCCATTGTTCTATATGTCATTATGCTAAGCAAAAACGTTTATCTTTCAATTCCAATAACAATCTTTCAACTAAAGTTTTGGACCTTTTACATATTGATGTTTGGAGACCTTTTCATGCGGTTACTGTTAATGGATTCAAATATTTCGTCACTATTGTGGATGATTGTTCAAGACATACTTGGACTTTTCTACTTAAAAACAAATATGATGTTTAAGAAGTGATCCCGTAGTTCTTTAATATGGTCAAGACACAATATGGTGTAACTATTAAATGTGTAAGATCTGATAATGCAAAGGAATTTAGATTCTCATTTTTTTTTTCAAAAGCAAGGAGTTATACATCATTTTTCTTGTGTGGAGAGACCACAACAGAACTCAGTGGTTGAAAGGAAACATCAACATCTTCTAAATGTAGCAAGGGCATTGTTATTTCAATCAGGCATTTCACTTAGATATTGGGAAGATGGAGTGTTAACTGCAACACATTTGATCAACAGGCTGCCTTCTCCTTTGCTCAAGTTCAGAACACATTTTGAAATTCTACATTCAAAAGCTCCAAACTATAAGCATCTAGAACATTTGGCTGTCTCTGCTATGTATCTACATTACCCAGTTTAAGACATAAATTTACTCCCAGAACAAAGGCCTGCGTTTTGCTTGGATATCCACCTGGTATAAAGGCCTATAAGCTGTTAGACATTGAATCAGGGAGAATTTTTATTTCCAGAGATATTATGTTCCATGAGACCATCTTTTCCTTCCTTGTCAAATTATCTTCAGAAAATATATCTCAACTTTTACCAGAAGCTGTCCTACCACTTTCTTATGATCCCAATTCATCTTGCTAATCTAATTATCATGGACCTTCCAGTGATCCAATAGATGATCATCTCAGATGATTCAATAGATGGCTCTTCTAATGAACTTGTAGTCCATACAAGGTCAAGGAGATTAGTTAAGAAGCCTGGTTACCTTCATGACTATCATTGTGGAGCTGTAACATCAAATACTTCCACTATACATCCACTCTCTCCAGTATTGGGATATGAAAAGTTGAGCAAAATTTTAAAGTGGCTGCTATGTCAGTTTCAGCAGATTTTGAGCCACAACATTATTTACAAGCTTGCGGCATACTAGAATAGAAGCTTGCGGCATACCAGAATGGGAAGCAACTATGGCAGCAGAATTGAAAGCTCTTGAGGACAATCACACTTTGTCCATTGTTGACCTTCCTTATGGCCATAAACCTATTGGTTGTATGTGGGTCTTCAAGATAAAACACGTCTGATGAAATCATAGAAAGACACAAAGCTAGGCTTGTAGCAAAAGGATATACTCAACAAGAAAGGGTGGATTATTTTGATACATTTGCTCCAGTAGGAAAATTAGTTACTGTCAAACTTCTACTAGCAATAGCCTCAGTTTATAGATGGTCCCTGCACCAATTGGATGTCAACAACGCCTTCTTGAATGGGGGTTTTCCCGAAGATGTGTATATGACTATTCTATCTAAATATAGTCCTAAGGGAGAGTCTAACACACTCACAAATCTTGTTTGCAAATTGAAGAAATCTTTATATGGTCTCAAACAAGCCTCTAGACAGTGGAATGCTAAATTCTCAAATGTTCTAATCAAAGAGAGATTCATTCAAGCTGCCATATAGATCTTTCTTTGTTCATCAGGAAGAGTACTTCAATTTTTATTGCTCTATTGGTATATGTGGATGACATAATAATAGCCAGAAACAATGACATAGCAGTTGAGATGTTGAAGCAAGCTCTGGACTCAAAATTTAAATTGAAAGATTTAGGACCTCTTAGATTCTTTCTTAGATTGGAGATTGCTAGGTCTACAAGAAGCACATATATATCTCAAAGACCATATGCATTACAATTATTATCTGAGGCAGGATTCCTGGGATGCAAACCAGCCAACACTCCAATGGAAGCAAATTTGAAGTTAAGTCAAAGTGAAGGAGAATTGATAAGTGATCCATCAATGTACAGAAGATTGATAGGAAAGCTCGTATCTTACTATCACTAGGCCTGATTTAACATACTCAGTTAACAGATTAAGCCAATTCCTAGCAGAACCAAGAGACCCTCATTTGACAGAGCTCATAGGGTCCTTCAGTACATTAAGTCCACACCTGGTCAAGGACTCTTATTCCCTTCCAAATCTGACATTTCTTTAAAAGCTTATGCTGAAACAAGCTTTCCACTTAATGATGTGCAGTTGAAGATTTTTATAGATCTAGATTAGGCGCTTTTGTCCCGACACTAGAAGATCCATATTAAGGTATTGTATATTCCTTGGCGACTCATTGATATCTTGGAAGTCTAAGAAGCGAGAATCACGATTATCCGTGTCATCGGTGAGGCGCAGTACGATCAATGACAAATGCAACATGTGAACTAACTTGGCTATTATCTTTGCTAAAACAATATTGTATTGTGATAATCAATCTGCATTGCATATAGCGGCAAATCCAATTTTCCATGAGAGGATATGTAGAGATAGATTGTCATCTGGTTAGAGAAAAGGTTCAAGCCGGAGTGTTAAAGACTCTAAACGTTTCAAGCAAAAATCAGATTGTTGATGCTCTTACTAAAGCACTACAACCTGCACAATTCAAAGAATTGGTTGACAAGATGGGACTAATAAACATATATGGTCCATCTTGAGGGGGAGTCTTGAAAGCATTCTCAAAGAGTTAGTTTAGTTAGTTATAGTTAGTTGAAGTTAGTTAGTTGGTTGCAAGATAGTTATAGTTAGTTAAATAGTTTGTATAAAATGACAACTACACTACTCATTTTGTGATTGATTCAATACCTTCCCAGATATCCAATATACACTCAGCTGAGTGTTCTTCATTCCCTTTATCATTATGTGATTAAATGAGTGTTCTTCCTCTCCTTCATTATTTTGTGATTGATTATTCATTTTGTAATATCCCTCAATGGAAAAATAAATGTATTAGTCATGGGGCACCATCTTTCTGCTAACCGAAAATGATATAAGTGTGCCGTTGTACATTGCTAGTCGAGTTGAGGATATCATTGTGAATTCCAGCTTGTTTCCAATTAGCATTGTGTAAAGAACACGTTCTTTTTTTTTTATTTTTTTTTTTAAGATTACTTTTGCACGTGCGTGCGATGCACACAAACCTTTTCACGGTACCTTGAAAAGATTTGAGTAATAGCTTTTATATAAAGGATTGAAACTGACGTACGCTCCTAAAAAGTATAAGTTGGATGACTAAATTGAAAAGTTTTGATTTATAGCTTTTACGTAATGGGACGAGACCTATATAGTGCTCCTAAAATATATAAGTTGGATGACTAAATTGAAATGTTTTGATTTACAGCTTTTACATACTTGGACGATACCGACATAGTGCTCCTAAAAGCTATATGTTTGATGAATTAATTGGAAATATTTTACTAATAGATATATGTTTGATGAATTTCACTAATGGGTTTTGAGTATACTACCACAAATATCTCTTTTTCTATATTACTTTAATATGATAATATAGGAATGTATTTTTCTTCTATATCATTTCACATCTCTAGAATGAATACTTTTCATTGTAAACTTCGTTGATAATTTAACTTTTGGAAAAGAAAAAGAAAGAACCCAAATGCAATTTGTGTCGACTTTATTTATTGAATTTTTTTTGGATTGATTAAAAAATAAGTAAAAAAAAAAAAAAAAATTATGACACATGCATTCACAATCCCACCACTTGAGTAAAATCAATATTTTTTTTTTTGAATATGTTTGGTGACTTGATTTGCTTAAGAGTTCGTACAAGTAATTTTGATACTACACATCTTATGTAGCATCTTCGCTGAAAGCCTCATTCATTGGACCCAACTCTGTTTCTTACTCAACATTTTTTCTTAAAAATATAAATTCACAAATTTGATTCATTTGGATGTATCTGTGCAAACCAAATGTACTTTTTAATAAACAAAATATTGTTTTGTGTATTTGCTTCAAAAAATAAAGGCGGGAATATAGAAATTTGTTCTCTATAGAATGAAATTAATCGACTCGACAAGAAGATCAAAGTGTTGAAAGTGATCATTTGAATCTTGTTCTTTGAATTCTTTGCTATACGGAATTAAACATGAATTAAGAAGTGATAAAGTTTAGGCCTGGTTTCATTTGCACAAAAACTATACAAATCGTTCGCACACAATTGTAGCCATAAACTTATTTTATAGTTAGAGTAATGGTTAAAATTATTTAAGCACATGTTTTGTTATTCAAATCAACAATGGAAAAAGAAATGAGTTAATTTCATTTTGCACGTGAAACGATTTGATTAATTACATTTATTTTAAAATGGAACTAGAGGACTTGAGGCTGACATGAAAAATTTGTTTGATATGGCTCTAATCGGTCATAGTTAATCATGGAGAAAAATCGGAGAAGTTCAATAGATTGAATTTCAAAAGGTAGCAGAAAATACTATTTTATTGAAAGCTTGACTAAAGATGCTCGAAACTCAAACAGAGAGGGAGACATACAATTTGTCAATGAAGCTTGGAAACATTCTAATTTCCTATGCCGGAATTAGCAATGAAAAACAAATAAGGAATTGGGAGTCTCTAGACCGCAAATATAAAATCGAGGATGCAAGGGCTAAGAAATTTATTGTCGGTGCTTCCTAGATTATAAAATGGTGGACTATATGGTTTAAGTGAAACTTTCCAAGTGGTAGCAATGATTGAAAAGTGCCTCCCGCTTGGAAAGATTTCAAGAATTACTCGAAGCGTTTAAAAGGAAATGAAAATGAAGACAACAAAGTTTGGAAAAGAAGGGTTCAATCCTCCAATGGCCAAAGCTACAGTTCTAAGACAACACAAAAAAGTTTGGAAAAGGGCCAAAGATAGGACCGAAGGAGGAGTTTCCAAGAAGAAATTTCTTGGAAAATGCTACAACCGTGACAGTAGGTCACGAGATCGTTGGAGTGAAAAAGCCTAATATGGTTGATGACATCATGATGTGTCCGAAATGAACCTCGTCATTGTCATTTCAAGTGAATCTGGTGGGATCAAATCCAAGAGAATGGTGGATCGACACCGGTGCTACTCACGACATGTTTGCTCCGACAAGGAGATGTTTAGTGGTTTTGAAGAAACAGATGGAGAAAAGGTGTATATGGAAAATTCAGCAACCTCTGAAATCAAGGGCCATGGAAAAGTGGTTCTAAAGATGACGTATGGGAAAGAGCTGACTCTAAACAACGTGCTCTATGTGCCAGAGATTCACAAGAATTTGGTGTCTGGCTCGCTGTTAAACAAACATGGATTTCGTATGGTGTTTGAGTCAGACAAAGTCATTTTGTCTAAGTCTAGAATGTTTGTAGGAAAGGGTTATGTAAATGATGGGCTCTTAAGCTCAATGTTATGGCTATTAAGCCAAAAATGAATAAAATAAAAAACTCTTACGTTTACTTGCTTGAGTCTTCCAATTTGTGGCATGGTAGACTAGGACATGTTAATTGACACTTTGCGTGAGACTAATTAACTTGAATTGCATACCTACATTCCAAATTGACAATAAACATAAGTGTGAAACTTGTGTTGAGGCAAAATTGACAAGGTCATCATTTCAATCATTGAAAGAAAAATCGAACCACTTGATTTAATTCACACACCGATGTATGTGATTTAAATCTGTACAAACAAGGGAGGTAACAAATATTTTATTACTTTTATTGATGATAGCACAAAATATTGTGTATTTGCTAAAAGTAAAGACAGGCTATAGAGAAATTTGTTCTCTATAAGAATGAAATTGAAAATCAACTCAACAAGAAGATCAAAGTGTTGAGAAGTGATAGAGGTGGTGAATATGAATCACCATTTGCTGAATTCTTTGCACAACACGGAATTAAACATGAAACAACAAAGACACATTTATTCACCACAACAAAATGGTGTTTGAGCGGAAAAATAGAACATTGAAAGAAATGATGAATGCAATGTTGTTAATTTCGGATTACCTTAGAACATGTGGGGAGAAGTCGGCATCACTAATTACCTTTTAAATAAGGTGCCTCGGAAGAAAGAAGATAAGAGCCCATACGAGTTATTCAAAGGAAGAAAACCTTCCTACAAATAATGTATATTTATCGGATATGCACATAATAACAAGAGTGCTTATCGATTTCTTGTGTATGATTCAAAATTTCGATATACACAAAAATACGATAATGGAATCAAGAAATGCATCATTCTTTGAACATGTATTTCCATACAAGTCTAAAGAAGAAGCGAGCTCTTCTAAACGGACATATGAGACTATGATTGAGAATAGTCAGGACCAAGAAGTAGAAGAGGAAGTTGAGATTGAACTAAGACGTAGCAAACGAGAAAGGACAGAAAAATTTTATGGTCCTGATTTTCTGACTTGTATGCTAGAAACTGAATCTCAAAGCTTTAAAGAAGCTGTAAACTCTTCAGAAGGACCTCAATGGAAAGATGCCATTAAAAATGAAATAGATTCCATTTTGCAAAACCATACATGGAAGTTGGTGGATCTTCTCCCGGGAAGCAAACTATTAGGCTACAAATGGATTTTCAAAAGGAAAATAAAAAGCAGATGGAACTATTGATAAGTACAAGGCCGAGACTTGTAATTAAAGGTTATAAGCAACGAGAAGGTTTTGACTACTTTGACACTTATTCTCAGTAACGAAAATAACTTCCATTCGGATGATATTAGCGATTGCGACTTTATACAATCTCGAAGCACATCAAATGGATGTCAAAACTATTTTCTAAATGGAGATTTAGAAGAAGAAATTTACATGGAACAACCTAAGGGTTTTACGCACTAAGACAAGAAAACAAAGGTGTGTAAATTGGTAAATTCATTATATGGCTTAAAACAAGCATTTTGCAAAATTTGACAATGCCATGATAGAAAGTGGATTTAAAATCAATGAAGGACAAATGCTTACATCAAAGACACAGAACATGGTTATGTCATTTTATGTCTTTATATTGACGACATGCTCATCGTTGGTAGCAATGATAAGATGATTAAATCTACTAAAAATATGTTGAATTCAAAATTCGAGCATGAAGGATATGGGTTTAGTGATGTGATTCTTGGAGTTAAAATTTCAAGAACATCAGATGGACTCGTTATAAGTCAGTCACATTATGTGGACAAAATTTTGAAAAAATTCAATAATGATGATACTAGCGTGGCTAGAACACCGATAGATACAAGTCAACATCTATCGAAAAATAGAGGCAATGGTATTTCTCAAGTTGAGTATTCTAGAATAATCGGAAGTCTTATGTACTTAATGAGTTGTACAAGACCGAGATGTAGCTTACGAGTTAGCAAACCGAGTAGATATACCGGTAATCCAAAAGGTCGACCCTTTGGAAAAGAATAGTAAGAGTACTGAGATACTTGAGATATACTTGTGATTATGGACTGCACTATACTAGATATCCCGTAGTTATTGAAGGATATACTGACGCTAATTGGATATCCGATATTAAGGACTCAAAGTCTACCAGGTGGATTTGTATTCACTTTGGGAGGTGTAGCGATATCGTGGAAATCCTCAAACAAAGCAGATTATTGCGAGATCTACCATGGAATCCGAGTTTATAGCTACGGATAAATGTGGTGAAGAGGTGAATGGCTGGCGCAATTTCTTAGAGGATATTCCAAGATGGTCAAAACCTTAAACAAGTAATTTTGATACTACACATCTTATGTAGCATCATTCGAATCTAATTTTGAAAGCCTCATTCATTGGACCCAACTCTGTTTCTTACTCAACATCTTATTTTTCTTAAAAATATAAATTCACAAATTTGATTCATTTGGATGTATAATTTAAGAACTTAAAACTATACAAATCGTCGCACACAATTGTAGCCAGAATAGTTTGTAATGGTTAAAATTATTTTCGCACATGTTTTGTTTGTTATGGTTAAGAATTAGTTTTTGCACGTGAAACGATTTGATTAATAGCTTATATATAGAGGACCGAGGCTGACATAAAAAAATTTGTTTGATGAGTTAATTGAAAGCTTCAATTAATAGCTTTTATATATAGTGAAATGTGACCGACACATTGCTCCTAAAAAATATATGTTTGATGAGTTAATTGAAAAGATTTTATTTAAAGGAATGAGAACGGCTTAATTAGTGCTCCTAAAGAAAAATATGTTTGACGAGTTCATTGAAATGCTCTCGTCAATATATAAGCAATGTATCTTTCTTTTGTTTCATTTCATATATTACTTTGGTTCTTCTAACATTAACTTGTGGACCTAGCAAGTTTAAGAAAAAAGAAAGGTTGAAGTATGTAGGTTGCACTGCACGCAATATTGTAACGATGATTTTACTTGAAATTGGTCTCTAGATATGAATATTTTTCGTTGTAAAATTCGTAGTTAATTTATATCTGAAAAGAAAAAGAGATGAATCTATTGCAAGTTTGTTGATGACCACTTTATTTAATGAAGGTTGTGGTTTGACTTAAAAAAAGAAAAATCGGTGACATTTCCACAATCCCATTGTAGTGCTAAATTGCAATAGCGCGATATTGCATACAAGAAGTAATTATGGATTTGAGTCCAATATTGATCTTATTGAATTTAATTAACTCTAGTCTAATTTGAATAGTTGGTTTAAAAAAAAGTGATATTCAGTTGTTTGACTAAAACTAGCAATAAAGTCGAGTGTTGGTTAGAATCAATAAACGTGAGATGTTAGGACTTTATGATTTTATCGTAGTTTATCTTGTTCAATCCAACTTTTTAAAATTTGACATTATACAATCATGTAGTAGATTGAATTTGCTTATCCTATGTGACTGTATCTCTCTCTCCGAGTAAAATCAATCTACTCCCAAAAATACCCCTTATGTTGCACACTTAAAACATATTTGAATTCCTAGGTATTAGGTTTCACGTCCACAAGCAAGATTATTCTAATGGCTTCGGTGTGTGATGTAGAAATTTCTTTTTTCAGATTAAGGAAACTTCCATTGATCATGGAATCCGTATATGGCCCAAACATTCCATCTTAATAATTGATTTGCATTGATTCTAAATTTCCAAAATTAAAGTTTGGCCAATTTGGAAATAGCTTAAATTAGTCCACGATGAATCAATCTCGAGAACTACTTGGTGATGGACCGAGTCTATAAAAGAAAGAATCTTTGGGGTTCCTATTGCTATTCCGTCTCGCTTCCTTCACTTTGCACCATCATTCGAGAGGTTGGAATAAGGTATTAGAAGCTCCCAAAGGCGTAAACGCAGAGCTAAGAAAAGCTATTAAGTCATCAATGGCGGAGCTATTTCGATCATCCAAATTCGCATTTGATCGTATTTATTGCTATTAAAGCATATTTACTGCTTGGTATCGAGTCGCATATTTACCTCTGTCTTGATACTTTTATCAATGCAAATTTTTTTTTTAATCAAAATACCCGAGATTTTGAAGTATAAATTTTGGAGTTTTTATAAAGAATAAGGTTAGAAATCATTAGTAAATTGATTTTCTAACATTTCGTGAGAGAAACGCTATTTTTGGTGTTCGGGAGGTTGCCAAAATGGTGGATCTCAGAATTGAGTCTGACGGATATAATGGTTACCCGTCTGGAGGTTGAAGACAAACAAAAATAAAAAAAAAAAATAAAATTGGCCATTTTGGAAAACATATTTGTTTCTAGTTTTATTCAATTAAAGGCCCAAAACCTTGGCCATGTCTTACCTAAATGCCCTTATCATTCTCTGAAGTCTTATGCGCATGAAATATATATATATATATATATATATATATATATATATATATATATTCAATTCACTGTTTTTATGTATACAATTTGAATAAAATATTTGGAGTGCATAATTATGAATTCTGTTCATATTGCTTGTTATTTACATGCAATTTTGGGTATGAACAAATTTTGAAGAATTTTAAATGTCTAGTGATTCATATAGTTTTTTTTTTTCAATAATTAGATATTAGCCACAACATCTTTAATTATGCAAAGATATATATTAAGTATTTTAGAATCACATATAAGAAAATAGATATTTATTGTAATTAATTGTACATGATATAATAAAATTTATCCCATAGGAATTTTTTTATTGTATTAGTATGATTAATTAGGGTAAAATATCAAATTGTATTTTAATTTACCCACAGGAATTAAGAAAAGGGACATGATTTGATAGTTTTATCATAAAGATATTTGAATCTAATCGAATTAGGACTTTGGCCCATGTGCAAGTTTTATGTCATTAGATTCTTAATTTTTGGAAGGTGATTTACATTGGTAAAACACGATATGGATTTATTAGTCTCAAATTAATGTAAAATATGCATTTATGTTTGATTTTATGCAGCCATGCAACCTACAAATTTTTCTGATATTAAGTGTGAAATTCCCAAATTGAAAGGAGACAACTACAAGGTATGGAGTGAGAGAATTCTCCTTCATTTGGGATGCATGGACATTGATTATGCCATCAGGAAAGACAAACCGACTATTACTATAATCAGCACTTCAGAAGAAAAGGCTCTTTATGAACAATGAGAGCGATCTAATCGCCTTAGCGTAATGTTCATAAAGACCAAAATCTCTGCTGGTATTCGAGGTTCTGTCGATAAGCATGACGATGTCAAGGCATTACTAAAGGCTATTGATGAACAATTTGTGACTTTAGATAAATCACTTGCTAGCACCCTAATAATGAAGTTTTCATCCTTAAGGCTCACTAGTGTGAGAGGTGTGCGTGAGCACATCATGCAAATGAGGGACGTTGCAGCTCAGTTGAAAACTCTTGAGGTTGAAATGTCTGATTCTTTTCTTGTGCACTATATACTGAACACTCTTCCACAGCAATATGGACCTTTCAAAATCTCTTATAACACACATAAAGACAAATGGTCAATCAATGAACTCCTGACTATGTGTGTTCAAGAAGAAGGAAGGCTGGTTATGGAAATGGGTGAAAGTGCATTATTGGTAACACATGAAAATGACCAAAACCAAGGAAAGAATCAGAACCAAGCCAAATAGAAGGGGAAAGGTAAAATACCACCCCAAGGTGGAATCTAAAAGGAAAATAAGTGTTTCTTTTGTAAAAAGAAGGGACACATGAAGAAAGATTGCACCAAATTTCAAAATTGGTTTGAGAAGAAAGGTAAATCAATCTCTTTTGTTTGTTATGAATCTAATATGGTTGATGTTAATCATAATACATGGTGGATTGATTCTGGTGTTACAATCCATATTTCAAATACCTTGCAGGGTATGTGAAACCTAAGGAAGCCAGTGGGAAGTGAGCAAAGCATCTTATCAAGAAACAAGTTGGGCTCACATGTGGAGGCTATTGGAACATGTAGTTTATTTTTAAATAATGACCATGTTTTAAAATTGGAGAAGACTTTTTATATTCCAAGTTTTTCTAGAAATTTGGTTTCAGTTTCAAGACTTGTACCTTTGGGATATTCCTTTAATTTTTCAGATACATCTTTTAGTTTATTTTATAAATCTAAGCTTGTTGGGAATGGTATTTTGTGTGATGGTCTTTTCTCTATTAATTTACAACATGGTGTTGCTAACAATGTTATACATGTTCACACTGGTAATAAATATTGTATTATGAATGACGATTCCTTTACATTGTGGCACCGGAGATTGGGACATATCTCCATAGATAGAATTAAAAGATTAGTAAATGATGGAGTACTTAGTACTTTGGATTTTGTTAATTTTGAAACTTATGTAGATTGCATTAACGGAAAGCAGACTAACAAGTCAAAGAAAGGTGCCAAGAGGAGTACAGATATCTTAGAAATCATACATTCACATATTTGTTGTCCAGACATGGACACACATGGTCCAAAATACTTCATCTCCTTTATAGATGATTATTCACGATACATGTATCTCTACTTGCTTCATAACAAGAGCGAAGCACTAGATGCCTTTAAGGTTTTTAAGGCAGAAGTAGAGAAACAATGTAATAAGCAAATAAAGATCGTGAGAACAAATAGAGGTAGAGAATATTATGGTAGATACACTGGGAATGGACAAGCACCAGGTCCATTTGCAAAGTTTCTTGAAGAGTATGGGATAGTTTCCCAATACACTATGCCTGGTTCTTCGGACCAGAATGGTGTGTCAGAAAGAAGAAACCGAACATTATTGGACATGGTGCGGAGTATGCTTAGCAGCTCCAAGCTTCCTAAATCCTTGTGGATTGAAGCTCTTAAAACGGCTGTGTATATATTGTGTATATATTGAACCGGGTTCCAACCAAGGTTGTCCCAAGGACGCTATTTGAACTATGGAAAGGTTGGAAGCCGAGTTTGCGACATATGGGCGTTTGGGGATGCCCGTATGAAGTAAGAGTTTATAATCCACAAGAGAAGAAACTGGTCCCAAGGACCATTAGTGGGTATTTCATTGGATATGCCGAAAAGTCTAAGGGTTACAGATTTTATTGTCCATCCCATAGCACTAGAATTGTGGAATCAAAAAATGCAAAGTTTCTTGAAAATGACTTAATCAATGGGAGTGATCAATTTCAGAACATAGTTTCTGAAAAAGATCAACCTTCCACATCAAGTGAAAGATTGGTTATTGTTCACAACACTCATCAAGTCCAAACGGGTGTTGTACAACAAATCAATGAAATTCCACAACCTGTTAATGATGATTCTGTAGATCAAGTTGTTTAAGAAATGCTAGAAATGGTTGAACAACCAATTGGACAACATGACTCTCAAGAAAATGTTGAACCAATATTAAGAAGATCTACAAGAGAAAGAAAATCAGCAATTTCAGATGACTATGTCGTGTATCTACAAGAATTGGACTATAACATTAGAGCTGAAAATGATCCCGAAACATTTTCACATGCCATGAGTTGTAAGGAATCCAATTTATGGTATAATGCTATGAAAGATGAGATGAATTGTATGGCATCTAATGGAGTCTTGGGATCTTGTCGAGTTGCCTAATAGTACAAAGGCCATAGGGTGTAAATGGGTCTTTAAGACGAAGAAGGACTCATTAGGCAACATTGAAAGATATAAAGCAAGACTCGTAGCCAAAGTATTTACTCAAAAAGAAGGAATCGACTACAAGGAGACCTTTTCTCCTGTATCAAAGAAGGATTCTCTTCGCATTATTTTAGCAATAGTTGCACATTTTGATTTTGAGTTGCAACAGATGGATGTGAAAACTGCTTTCCTTAATGGAGAACTAGAGGAAGAGGTGTACATGAAACAACCAGAAGGATTCTCCTCTATTAATGGTGAGCATTTGGTGTGCAAGCTTAAGAAATCCATATATGGATTAAAACAAACCTCCCGTCAATGGTATTTAAAATTTCATGATGTTATCTCTTCATTTGATTTTGTAGAGAACATTATGGATCAATGTATATACCAAAAGGTTAGTGGGAGTAAAATTTGTTTTCTTATTCTATATGTGGATGATATTTTACTTGCAACCAATGATAAGGGTATGCTACATGAGGTGAAACAATATCTCTCTAAAAATGTTGACATGAAGGATATGGGTGATGCATCTTATGTCATTGGCATAAAGATCTTTAGAGACAGACATAAGGGCATTTTGGGTCTGTCTCAAGAAACATATATCAATAAAATTTTAGAAAGATTTAGAATGAAAGATTGTTCACCAAGTATAGCTCCCATAGTGAAGGGTGATAAGTTTCATTTGAATCAATGCCCAAAGAATGACCTTGAAAAGGAACAAATGAGAAACATCCCATATGCTTCAGTTGTTGGAAGCCTAATGTATGCTCAGGTCTGCACAAGGCCTGACATTGCATTTGTTGTTGGAATGTTGGAGAGATATCAGAGTAATCCAGGTATGGACCACTGGAAAGCTGCAAAGAAAGTTTTGAGATACCTTCAAGGGATGAAGGATTACATGCTTATGTATAGACCAACTGATAATTTGGTAGTAGTTGGCTACTCTGATTCAGACTTTGCTGGCTGTGTTGATTCATGAAAATCAACATCTGGATACATTTTCATGTTTGCCAGTGGAGCTGTATGATGGAGGAGTGCAAAGCAGACTCTGACTGCTACTTCCACTATGGAGGCTGAATTCGTTTCATGTTTTGAGGCTACATCACATGGTGTATGGATGAAGAGTTTCATTTCTGGGCTTAGAATTGTAGATTCTATTTCTAGGCCGTTGCGATTATATTGTGACAATTCAACTGCAGTTTTTATGGCTAAAAACAACAAAAGTGGTAGTCGAAG
This sequence comes from Forsythia suspensa, assembly GCA_023638005.1. Classification (NCBI taxonomy): domain Eukaryota; kingdom Viridiplantae; phylum Streptophyta; class Magnoliopsida; order Lamiales; family Oleaceae; genus Forsythia; species Forsythia suspensa. Next base: position 40,814,261 of record CM042674.1, read on the forward strand.
CAAGAATATCGACATTAAGTATTTAGTCATAAGAGAACGTGTTAAAAACAAAATAATGGTCATTGAGCACATAAATACTGAATGATTGTTGATCCCTTAACAAAAGGCATGCCACCATTCAAGTTCAAGGATTTTGTAGACAGTATGGGACTTGGTCTTTTAGTTTGAATTCATTGAATGTGAAGATGCTATTTTTAATGAAACTCTATTTCAGTTATGATATTTTCTCATATTTGTTTTATGCGCATTTATTTGTTATTGTTGGAGAAATATCAATTAAGTTTGGACCTAGAATAAACATGAGGTTTATTCATTAAGATTTATGGACTAAAGTCAAGATACGAAATACATTGTGATACATGGAAGATAATACTCGTTCTACGAGGACCTATCGCCATGATTCGTGTATTTGTTTTCTTACTATGGCAAATAATGGAATATATTTGGCCAAGTGGGAGAATGTAGAAATTTCCTTTTTCAGATTAAGGAAACTTCCATTGATCATGGAATCCGTATATGGCCCAAACATTCCATCTTAATAATTGATTTGCATTGATTCTGAATTTCCAAAATTAAAGTTTGGCAAATTTGGAAATAGCTTAAATTAGTCCACGATTCTTACCTTTAAGGAATCAATCTCGAGAACTACTTGGTGATAGATCGAGTCTATAAAAGAAAGAATCTTTGGGGTCCCTATTGCCATTCCGTCCGCTCCTTCACTTTGCACCATCATTCAGAGGCTGGAATAAGGCATTAGAAGCTTCCAAATGCAGAAACGCAGTGGCTAAGAAAAGCTATTAAGTCATCAATGGTCGGAGGTATTTCGATCATCCAAATTCCGCATTTGATCGTATTTATTGCTATTAAAGCATATAGGATGCTTACATGTGAAACCATGTAGAAATATTTTGGTCTTCTATGTCCACGTTGAAAATATTACTTTTCCATTTCGTGCATGGGATCAGCCAGTCTGGCAATCTGGAGTTAAACATGCACACCTTTGCTAAGAAATTTCAATTTTGCAATCTGTAAAATGCGTTAAAATCCTAAATCGATAAGCTTTCCAATGTTATATTATTTTCTTAGTACAATTCTTCATATTATCTTGGTGCTCCAAATTGTCCACTTGTTTTAACCTCGACCTCCTTTTTACCACTTTTACGTTTCCAATGTAATATATATGCTCGGAGTAGTAGTAAGACTTGAAATCAGGTAAAATAAGTAGAAATCTACTTAAAGTCACTACCAATTTTTAAGATTTTAGATGCAAATAAGTGTGAGTTTTACATTTATCTAATACTCCCAAATTTAACATTTTGATAGTCCTCTAGCAGTCGAGCTAAACAAAGAAATTGCACACGAACAATCGAAAAAGAACTATCATTTCGGTACACTTTTTCATTTACAATTTTTCTTTACAACATTTTTTGTCGTGGTCGATAGTTGTCGAGGTTTACCTCTTCCTAGATAAATTATCTCCTCTTATATTCGTGATACATAGAGAATATGTACTCAAGACTGCATTCCCACAACAAGATAGCTAGGTAGCATTTTTTAGCGAATAGCCTGACTTGTGCAATGTCTTTCATAAGACTACGGTTACGATTAGAATCCTAGTACATAATCAATGCTCAATGTCGACTTTTCCACCAAAAACCCCTTATTTCATAGATTTCAAAATAATACAACAACCTATTGACACACATGAACAGGGTAGGGTAAGTGTTTGGGTTAGGAAGGTAGGTGGATCGGGATTCAATTATATCAATCTATACCTCAAGGAGGTCGTATAAATACTTAATCCACATAAAACTTTCTTAGTTATTAAATGATCACTACAAAAAGTAGTACAACGACGACGACAAATAGCATCAACTTTTTTGTCATTGCTATAGGATAGCGTATATAGCGACGACACACTCATATCGTCGCTATAGTGTAGTGAGAGATATAGCGATGACATTTGTCCTCACTATAAATCAATTTAGTTGATGCTTTTGTTTTGGAAGATGTTGGGAAGTTTTGCCACTTTTTTTCTTATATATAGCGACGACAATGTTGCCCCTATATGTGATATTTTTTTTTTTTTTTTCATTTTTGGGGAAAACTTAGGTGTGTAATTTGATTTTTCACTAATATTCATTTTTTACTTTATAAGTAATTATAGAAAATTGTTTTTTATTGAACTAATATATATTATGAAAATAAATATAATCACAAGAATTCATTTGTCTCAATGATTTGGTTGTAATTTCACAACCCTTAAGTCAAGGGTTCAAATCACATTTCAACAATTCTAAACTAAAAATACTTGACAAAGCTTAGTGGATTGGGTCGGGCCTTTAGTAGGTCGAGTTTCAATCCCATATTCGATATTTCTTTTAATTATTAAAAATTTGACTCCTTTGTCGTCGCTAAAGAAGCTGTGCCTATAGTGACGACAAATGTTGTCGTAATAAAACTATACCTACTAGCCTATAGTGAGGACAAAGTTGTCGCTGTAACATTGTAGTAGCAATTTTTCGATCTATAGGGACGACAAAAGTCATCGCTATAGGCAACCTTTCTTGTAGTGGATGCAGAGTAATGTGTACGAAAGTATGAGAATACAAAATTCAAGAACCACCTTTTAGTTTCTGTTGATTCACTTTTGAATGCAAGAAAAGTAGGCTTCAAATACTCGTTGGATCGTAAATAATACCATAATTGAGAATACTCTATTTTTTCATTTCATTAAGATAGCAGTTGAAAAACTACCATAAACAAAACATCAATCAAAGGAAAAAATTCTAAAACTATCATATAATACTAAAATCTTAAAATTTCCAAAATAATTGATAATTTCAATATGTAAGACGAATGAGAATGATTCGTCTTCGAATTTTAAGTGGAAATGAATTCCTCTTTATTTGGCCAACAATAATACGTCAAGCCATTGTATCATCAACGCCAACCGTTGTTCTATTTGCATCATATAGTCACGATCATAGGCATTCTGTAGTTGTACATCACGATTCAACTCCTTGGCAACATACTGACACGAATGAACCTGTCTCTGATACCAATTGAAGTAGAATAGCGTGCACAAAAACATGAGAACATGGAATTCACGAATCACCATCTAGTCAAACACTCGTTGAAGAATAATGATAATTAATTGAGAATACTCAAATTTTCATTTCATAAAGTCCATTTTGTGAAAACCTTAGTGGTATTGTTTATACAATCAACAAAATCATATGAAAAAATGCCCATAAGTATTGAAAAAATCTCATGAAAAAAGAAGCTAACACTAGAATCAACATATACTAAAAACAATAATTGTCAACTCTCAAAAGTAATTATATTTTATTCACCAGTAGTCAAATTTTATGTTGATTGCCCAACTAAAACAACACTCAAAACGTTAAAAATACTTTTATTTTTTTAAAAAAAATTCCAAGTTTTACTAACATTCAATCAAATAAACTAGACACAATTTCTAACTAGATGTCAACATGAATATTGAAGAACCAAGAACCACCCACAAAGTTGGACTCATCATTTCCATCAATGTATAGTGATAAAAATAAACAATGAAACTTCCCTGGTCATTTGTGCCGATGTATTGATTTTGATTGATTTTCTTGGTTAGGGCATTTATGAACACGTCGAGTACATCCTACAAATATTCCAAAATTTAAATAATGTCAAACACAAATCAGTCCACCTAATTCCCAATTTCCTCAATTTTATGGACTAGAATTGGTAGAAATTAAAGGAAGGCTCACTAACCCTTAAAAGGAGGAGTTAAGCCTATGTACCTCGAAAAATTTGATGTAAATATGCCAAAATGAAGATGCAATTGAGAATTATTGATGCAAATGGAGTGAAATTTGGTGTGTAGCACTTGCATCAAGTTGCCAAGGTGTTCTTCGTGCGAGCTTGAAGAAGTGCAGGGCATTTTGGTGCCTTGCACAACTTTAGCTTCCGCCCCTCCCCATGTAATTAGGCCTAAATTAAGCGCTACAGTTCAACTTTTGAACACAATGACAACTAATTGGCTGAACTAATAGAATAGCAGAAAATTCTGCTCTCATCATTATGAGAATTCAATAGAAAATAATCCCTAACTATATATGGTAATCCTATATATCTGAAAAAATAGCTATATATACAATTATATTTACGGCTAAGAAAGGAAAATCAATATGTAGATAAGAAGTATCAATTTGCCAACTAAAAATTGAAGTCGGGGTCGAGGCAAAGCTTTGGTGAAGATATCTGCATTTTGAAGATCCGTAGGTATATGAGGAAAAGTAAGTATTTTCTTGTCATATGCCTCACGAATGTAGTGACAATCGATCTCTATATACTTGGTGCGCTCGTGAAAGACCGGATTGGCAGCAATTTGAATAGCACTGGTGTTGTCGGCATAATAGGAGTAGGCTCATCCGAGAGAAACCAAGTTCTCCTAAGAATCTACGAAGCCAAACAATCTCAGAGAGGCAGAGGATATGGCAAGATATTGGACTCAGTGGAAGATTTGGAAACTAGAGACTATTTCTCACTTTTCCATGAAATGAGCGTGGTGCCAAAAAACATGTACAAACCAGTGACTGAATGGTGATTATTCACACAACTTGCCTAATCAGTATCACTATAAGCCACTAGAGGTGTCAATCCGGGTCACCCGGCCCGCCTCCGATGAAGCCCGGTGACGGCACACATTAGAAAAAGTCCGCACCACGGCGGGTTGCGGGCCGGGTCAACCCAGCCCACAAAAATTGAACACGAGCCCGGCCCACCCGTTGGCCCATTCGGGTCGAGCCCATGTGGGCTGCGGTTCGACCCGGTTCGGCTCGTATGAATAAAAAATTATTTTTTTGAAATTACTAAATAAATTTAGTTACTTATTTTGAAAAAAATACTATATATAGAAAAAAATTTAATTACTAAATAAAAATATAACAATGATAATTCAAATTTGTTAATTTTTTAAATATTTTTTTATATATATATTTAAAGATTAAAACATCACACATCATCGTCATATATCTTTTACTTTAATGACTTTCGCTATTTGTTTTTTGTCGAACCACCCGGCCGTGGATGACTACCACTGGTTCACGGGTCGGCCCGCGGTTTAACCTCTTCAGTTTATGAAAGGCCCACAGTTCGGCCTCCTCGGCTCGTGAACACAGCCCGCCACAGCCGGCTCATAGCTGTGTTGGTCGGCGGGTGGGCCGATGAGGGTTCGGCTGGCCCGCCCATCTTGACACCTCTATAAGCCACCAACTGAATAGCTATTGCAGTAGGAAAGTAAAGAACCTGATCAGAAGTACCTTTCAAATATCGAACAATGCAACTAACAACCAAGTATGGAAGACGGGGAGTTTGTATAAACTGACTAACCTGCTGAACTGCAAAATAAATGTCAGGCCGAGTGATGGTTAAATAATTCAGGCTGCTGACCAATTTTAGTTGATGTAAGGATTAGGTAAAAGCTGGTCCTCATGCTTATGATGTTTCACATTAACCTCCATAGTTGTTGCACAAAATTCTCTTTATGAAGACCCACCATGTAAAGTATACTTGTGCTGTCGTAAGAAAGTACCAACATGAGTAGATTTCACTTCCAGGCCCAAGTCTTTCATATGAAAAGAGGCTTTGAGATGTTGTTGAACTGTGGAATCAGTATACAATCAGTCATTGTAATAACAATATCATCCACATAAACCAAAAGCAACACAATACCACTGGTAGTTTTGCATAGAAACGAGGAAGAATCATATTGGCTTTGGATAAAGGAACAATCAAGTAAAGTAGACCAAACTTATCAAATCAAGCCCCAAGAGCCTATTTCAACCCATAGAGAGACCTTTTTAACGAGCACACATTTGAAAAAGGTGTAACAAACAAGCCTTGTGGTGGAGTCATGCAGATCTCTTCCTTAAGATTACCGTGCAAAAAGGCATTCTTGACATCAATCTGTAGTAGAGGCTAACCCTTTGAGGCACCTATGGCTAAGACAGTCCATACTGTAGTCATTTTAGCCACTGGAGCAAATGTCTCTTCATAATCCACCCGATACCCATGTCGATTACGAAGTGCAACCAATAGTGCTTCCTAAAGAAACATTAGACTTTAGTTTGATGGTGTATACCCATTTACACCCAATGGGCTTAACACCAGAATGACAAGACACAATATCCCAAGTGCGGTTTTCTTATAAAGCCCTGCAACTCTTTATCCATAGCCTTTATTCCAACAGGCTTGCTTTAGTGTAAGAATTAGGCGCATCGATTTGCATTGAGCGATGTGTGGAAAATGCCATATCTTTCTAGGGAAAAGTTGTACCTTGTTGGTGGATGAGATGTTCGGGAAGAGGTGGTGATAGAAGGGAGATTGCCGTCTCAAAGAAAATCACATTCATAGAAATACAAATATGATGAGTCACAACATCAAAGCACACAAAACCTTTTTGAGACACACTGTAACCCAAGAAAGCACATTGAATAGATTAAACAACAAGTTTATAACGTTCATGAGGAGGTAGATGAACAAAGCATACACATCCAAACGTATGCAAAGCTTGATAACTAGGATGTGTACCAAACAAACGATAGTATGGTGACTCAAAGTCCAAAATTTAAGTTGGCGAACAATTAATTAGATAGGCAGTAGTAGACAAAGCTTCAACCCAAAATTTAGGAGGAATAGAAGACTCTAAAAGCAAAGTCTAAACAACATCTAAAAGATGACGATTATTGCGTTCAGCCATACCATTCTGTTGAGGCGTATAAGGACAAGAACGCTGAGAAATAATGCCTTTCTACTGTAAAAAGGCATGGAAAGCATGAGACATACACTCACCACCATTATCTGACCTCAAAAACTTAAGACAGAAAATTGGGTCTCAAGGTATGTAAAGAAGGTCTGAAAAACTTGAAGCACCTCATCCTTAGAACAAAGGAAATACACCCAAGTAAAACGGAAATAATCATCAATGAACGTCACAAAATATTTATAATGAGCGTGCGAAGCAACTGGTGTAATACCCCATACATCACTATGGATAACATCAAAGCATCTGGTAGCATGACTACCATGCATGGGAAAAGGAAGAATTTTGCTTTTGCTAAGTTTGCAAGAAGGACAATCAATAGACAAGCCATGAACAAAAATATGATCTTCATTCCCCAAATAACCATGCTCAAACAAATAATGTCAAATCAAAGAATAGGATGGCCTAAACTCTTGTGCCAAACCTCACTATGATTGTTTATAGTAATAGAAGCCAAAGAGAAAGTTCTAGGGATAGAAAAATGCAGAGGAAACAAATGTCCCACTTTAGGCCTCTTCACGGTCACCTTCCCCGATGCCTAATCCCGTACAAGATACCACCACGAGAAAAGGGAACATTCCAGTTATTATCCACCATCTGTCCAACTGGAATCAGACACATTTTGGAAAGAAGATCCAATATCACCAACTACATTAATATGTAGGTGACTTCCATTTGCAATTTGAATGTATTGTGGACAATTATAACTTCGAACATTGAGCAATAATTCAGACTGCCCAGTCATATGATTGGAAGCTCCTAAATCAACAAACCAAGGGGAAGAGACAATCTTACCATTACCTTGAAGTCTGAATGCAGAAAAGGCTAAGATGATCATCTCCTAGACCATCTTAGGAGTGAGGGCAACTTGACTATTACTTGTAATAGTGACTATCGGTGCTACAAATGGTAATGATTGTGTTGTGGGTGTAGCATGAACAGCAGCTTGGAATGCTTGTGCTTGCCTATTTTGAGGACGGGTTTGACACTCTTTGATAATGTGTCCACGTTTCTAGCAATAATTACAGTATGACTTTGAGCAGTTGGTAGCAATATGAACAAATTTTTTGCAACTGTAGCATTGGATTTGACCTTTCCTTTTCCTCTTCCTTGGGCACCACAAGCACCATCTCTAAATGGAACCTCTCTTGTCCCATTTCTATCTAAGTAGCGAATCTCTGTTCTTTTTGTAACAACTCTCCAAGACAAACATCCAATATGTAGGAATTGGATTTCAGTTTAATAATCCAGCCAGTGTAGAATCATGTTCTAACTTTAATTTCATCACAAATTGATCCCGTCTACTTTCTTCATGAACTATTTGAAGTGTGAACAACGTCTCTTTGGGTACTTTAGCATTTACAATTCCCGAATATTCGCTCTACAAGTTCAAAAAACCAGAATAATACTGCTCAATTGAAAGGTTACCTTGATTGAAATTTGTTATCTCCAATTCGAACTAAAAAATGATGTGCATTGTGGTCTTGATTATATATCCTCCCCAGATATTCCAACATCTCTTTAGCTGTAGAAAATGACCTCAAGTTGTTCCATATGTGGTTCAATGGAGCCTAACAGCCAAGAGATAGTGCATGTATCCTTTGCCTCCCATCTACCGAACTCTTCATTGTTGTTGGCCACATGATTTGTCCCATCAATATGTCTCCACAACTACTTCCCTTTCACAAACATCTTAAACTGAAATTCCCAACTAAGATAATTTTTGCCATTAAAACAAGTAATAGAATTCTCTCCTGACATTGTGGATTTAGTAATATATTAAATTCACCAAATGAACTTCAAAATCACAACCCAGTTGTAGAAGGTGAGCCCAATAATCAATAAAGCAGCAAAATGTACCAAGAAGACCAAATAATTTTAATTTTTTTTGCCCAAACTAAAATTAAACAACCAAGAAATTTAAAGCCCAAGCCCTAAAATCTCACAAGAAAGTCCACAAATGAAGACCTAATAATGAATGCACAAGAATAATCTCGTTTTCTTCTTGTAAAAAAAAACACCACTAGTCGCTAAAAACTTTTAGATGAAATAGGTCAACGAGATTTTGAGTTTGGATAAGTGATTGTGAGGTTTCTTCAATTGCCCAACCAAATCACACATCAAAGGGAACCCTAACAGCGAAGAAACTGCATAATGGATTTCGAGTAAAACAAGATATGGATTGTAAGTTTTCTAAAATTATGGCTCTGATACCATAACAAAATAGCCGAAAAATATGCTCTCATCATTGTGAGAAATCCATTAAATAGAAAAGAAACCCTAGCTATGTATGGTAATCCTATATATATGAAAAACTAGCTATATATACAATTATATTTATGGCTAGAAAGGAAAATCAATCTGCAAACAAGGCACAAAACTGTGAAAATTGACACTAATGAATATAAAATCAAAAAGTAAATACCTAACGCAAACTTTAAAACTAAGAAGAAAAAAAAAAATATTGAAAAGGTTCAAAAACATGGGTTGGCTTCCAAGAAATGCTTGTCTATACCTTAGCTCAACTGTGGGCAAAGATCACTTAGGGCGACCTGAATTGGGTTGTGGAGATCTTGTACTTCTGTGAATTGCCTGCCTTGGACGATTCTACTTTCTTGTGCACAAGGTTATTTCCTTTTTCATTCCACGGTTCCAACTTTGTCCTTTGACTCATGCTTATACTCAATCACTGCACCACCATCTTTTTGCATTGCTTCAACTTTAAAGAATGAAGAGTACTTCAAATGCTATGAATGTAACTTGGTCATTATGCACTTTCCAGATTAGTTTTCTCCTCTCAGCATCAATTAAAGCTCTACCCATGGCTGAGAAGGGCCACCCCAGAATTATCAGATCTCGATCTTCCTCCATATCAAGGACAATGACATCCATTGAAAATACTTACTTACCCACTTTGATTAGTATGACTTCAGTTATACTCCATAGATGTTTGATTAATGGATGTACCAGTTGGAATGATACAGTGGTCGTAAATTTTAAAAGTTCATGTTGTAAGAAAATCAGTTCATATGATTAACTCTGCATTTTGACCCATTAATTCAACGCAAAATAGTTCCAATTTCTTGTCCAAAAATCCGACCATTAAGCTCCATAAAACAGGCACCCTTAGCCCAAAACCCGACTTCTTTTCTTAGCCCAAAAATTTCACTCGTACAGAGCCAAGAACCCTCCCATTTGAGCCTCAATTATTAGCTCATAACTACCCATTTCCCAGAAAATCACCCATGCACACTAGAAAAACTGCCCCCATGATCTCCCCAAAACTGCTAACTAAAAACCACTTTATCCCCATGTTCCCTCTTGTTTTCCAGCCGTTAATTTTTCTCCCTCTTTCGTCCCAGATTTCAGCCCCTACACAGTATATTTCACCCAGAAAAATTAAGCCTTTAACTTCAGCAAAAACTCCCCATTTTCCCTTCAAAATTCGACCCCAACTAGAGACCACTAACCTTGTATTTGATTTTCACTTTTCAGCAAATATACACTCATTTCTTTCATCATTCTCCCACTCTAACTCAGTCAAATAATCACTTATTCTTCCCTCTTTGCTTTCCCTTTTTCGGCCTGCCTAAAACGATCCAGCAAAATTGTTTCTTCTTATTCTCTTCATTTCCAGAAAACCCACTTGCCCCACTCTCATTTTTGGCCAGCATACTCTATCCATTTCCTCTCAAAATTCGTCCAACATACATCTCATTCTTCCTAAAAAAATCAGTCCCAAAATCCCAGCAGAAACCTTCCTTATTTTCCCTCTAAATTCGGCCATGCATCCCTTTTTAAAATTCACAAAAGTTCCCTACAATACCCATCTTATATAATTTTTTGCAACAAAGAAAGGGCAAGTGTTCGGGTTTGTTTTTGAAAGGTGCAGTAACATCTTATTCTCCATTTCAATTTCAACCAAAAACTTTACAACAAGGTAGTTCTATACCACAATATTTTATATGATTTCATGAAGTTAAACTAGAGAAAATTGCATGTAAACATATTCACGATGTTAATCGCTTTGACATTGTCATGCTTCGTTGGATGTATTTAAATTATCTAGCGTGGTTAGGGCACGTCTATGATGGAACGTTATGTTGGTGAATTGAAGGATATCACCTAGAATAATAGTGATTCACTACAAGAAAAATTGCTTTTGGCAACGGTCGGAATACTTTGCCATTTAGATTTAGCAACGTTCACCCGTTTGTTGCATTCCTTGATGTTGCCGAAAAGTAGATGTCTACGGCAACAGGCAATGTTTGTAGGCAATGTTTGTTGCGAAAGATAAAAAACGCGTTGTCATTCATGTTTTAGCAACATACATGTGGTTTCAACAACGTGCATTGCTTGTAGTGATAAGACTGGAAGTGTGATCTTTTAACAACGTTCAAATGTTCGTTGTTATTGTTGTAACAACAGTTGTTTACGCGTTGGCTTTTTTTTTAACAATGTGCTACTGTACTTTGTTATTGCGCTTTTAACAACGGTCTTCCGCACTTTGTTGTTTTTGTAACAACCCAAATTTTTCGCATTTCAATTTCTAGTAAATAAAAATTTCTTACTTTCGGCGTCGGTTCGTACCCCATGATTTATTTTAAAAATTTTGGTTATGTTTAAATTTTGTGCATGTTCGCTTCAAAATTTTAGTCGACGTCTATTGAAATTATTTGAAAACAAACCTTATTCTATTTTATTTAGTAAGTTTTAATTTCAAGTTGAATGAAATAATTTATAGCCTAAATTTTAAAACTTATTCTCCGGTTCTATCTAAAAAGAAAAAATAATCCCGGCCATTTACTTTCACTTTCTTAGCCAAAGTGGATTCACTTTTCGTCACAAAAAAATACTTAGCCAAACAACCCTTTAAATTATGCCATTTCCAGCAAACGAACAGCCCCTAGAGAAGCAATAAAACTGCCTCCCATTACAGAAAAAAAAAACTGTCCAGCAGCCTTTCTTTTTGCAGCCATGTTCATTCCATTCTTCACCCACTCTCCCATCACCAATTAACTACATTTCTCCACCTCATTAACCTACCCTAAGGTCAAGGTTTTCCCCCCAAATCAGAAAAGAAAAACGTCCCTGCAGTGTGGGTATTTCCCCCAGTTTTCAGCCAAAACCAGCAGCCTCCATGATCATCTAACTGCTCCACAACTTCCCACTTTATTCCCTCCCACTTACCCTCATTGGTTAAACAATTTTTCCCCCAATAATGTCCCAAAATTTGGTCATTTTCTCCAGTAAAAATCATAAGAATACATCCAGTTTTTCTGCCATTTTTACGGAGAGTTTTCAGCCCACATATATCCCAATTTCGGCCCTCCTTTGCACTCAAGTTTCGGTCCCCAGATTTAGCCATAAGTTCTAACTTTTATTTCCTTTAACACTTCCACTTTCTCACCCCAATTTCGTCCATAAAGCAGCCCAGAAACCAGTCCCTAAGTTAAGCAAAAACTCCTTTTCTCCTTCATCATTTTCGGTCCAGCAGTGAGCATTTCCAGCAATCTTCACCACTTCGTTCCAGTTTTTGGCCAGCAGAAAAAGGGACTTAACCTTGCTCTTAATACACTAAAGTTCCTTATATATATACATCTATATATATAGTGTACGGGTCTTGATTTTGGAAGTTGCATAAATGAATTTTCGTCCATCAAAAACTTCAACCGAAAACTCATTCTCGAGGTAGATTTACTCAATGTTTTTACTGCAATTTTAAATGATGTTTCGGAAAAATTATGATGTTATTTGAATGTCATGCAAACTTAGTTATGAAGGAACTTATGATAGTGATTGAAAGTAAGCACTTTAACATGTTTGTGATTGAAAGAAATCATGTATGATGATGATGATGATGTTATGTGGTGCCGGCTACCAATGTTTATGATATGATGTACATTTCAAAAAAAAAAAAATCATGGCATGGCAAATTCATGTTTAAGTAAAATTTTCCATATGTCATAAGTATTGCTACTGAGTGTTTCTTATGAAATACTCACCCCCAAACGAATAAATTTTCAGATTGAACTCATCGGCGTTGATGCGATGGCGGTAGGCTAACGAGCTTGTCATGGAAAGTCTTATTTAGTTTATGTTTTGACATCGAAGCCTATTATGATGTAATTATTATATTTTAAGTATTTTATTTAGTAATTAATTATGTAAAATGTATGAAAATCAGTTATTGTTTTAATTGTCGTTCAAAGTTTTATGAACTTGCCTAGTTTCATTTTTCACAATTTTTAGTTTAATGTCCTCTTTTTGAAAAATCATAACTTTTGCCACGGTTGGAGTTATTGAGTGAAATTGGTGGCTATGGAAATCCCTATATGTTTTCTAATACCATAAATTGGAATCACTCAAAAATTGCATCGGATGAATTTATTATGGACGTTTGAACGGGCTGCCTTAAGGCACCCGGGACAGTTTTTCGAGCATCTTCGTCTATCTTTTTCACCTAGCAAATGATGTAGATAAAGTTTGAAATTTTAAATGTTGTAGTCCGTAGTCCCAAGTATCTACAGTTAAAATTTTGAAATTTTTGGAGTTCGTTTGAATGGTCTAATAAATGGTGGCGACACCTATCACAGTATAGACAAAACTATGATGTTTTGAAGAAAATTCCTTTTCCCTTGCACGCTTGTTATTTTTTCGCATCAATTTCATTTTTAAAACCCTTCAAGGGCGTTGGAAATATTATTTAGATTTGTCATATATATTTTAGAGATTATTTTAGGGACACTCCGGGTTGAGAAAATTCGGGGCGTTACAGCTTGGTATCAGAGCCAGGTTTTACTTTTCTATAGAGTCGCGTAAATTTTAAAATTTTATTTTATTTTGTATGATCTTTATTTTATTATGTCAATTTAAAAATTTATGAGTTACAATTTTAGAATTTAAGCGTCGCTACTCGCCATCGCCGCGCTACGCCAACTTTGAAGTAAAGAAAGTTTGATAATTTTCGTTCTATGTTTAAGTATGACGTTAATGAAATTTATACTTATGAAATTCTATATTTTTTTTATGGAAATTTATTTTAGTCATCGGAATTAACGTAAAAGATGTTAGAAACCCACATAAACAGACTTTTCATAATTGATATTTCAGACATGGTTCCACCAAGTAAGTACTATCTAGAACATGCCGAGGTGGAAAGAAATGATTACATTTAGTTTGTTATGGATTCTAAGTGGTCGATTGGCCATCATGTCGGTAGCCATAAGGCAGCACATATTCAGGCGATGAACTACGAGTTTGTGACAACAAGATGTTGGCATTAATTGTAAACTTACCATTTTTGAAAGTGGAGGTTAAATGATCAAACCTCAGGCACCTCATATGCATGCCTAGCTATTAATGTTACATGTCTGAGAAATGATAGTATACTAAAGGTTAGTATGCCATAGATACGGATAAATTATCAAGTGCAATGCAGATAGATTTTGATGGTTTGATCTTAGAAGCAGACTTGATTGTGGTAGAAAGAAATATTTTGATATAATTTTGGGTATATTTTTGGCTAAGAAATAACCTTGCTGCAATTGTGTGTTTTGGCAACTAGGAGGTGAAGAGTTTAGGTATTACAGTTGAGAGTTAAGACATTCTATTAAAGATATCTTGTCTGTCTCACTGCCACCTCATTGGAAGAGACGATACTAGATAATGTGCCAATAGAAGCAAGGGTGAGATTTACACCAACCACAAGAGTCTCAAGTACTTCTTCTTTCAAAAGGAGTTAAAAATAAGACAACGATGATGGTTAGAGTTGGTGAAGGACTATGACTACATTATCATGTACCATCCCGGTAAAGCAAATGCAGTCGCGGCTACTCTAAGCAGGAAGATCATAGGTCATTGGTTAGCGTTGTGAACAAAGCAAGAGAAATTGATCAAGGATTTGAGAATTTAAGAATTGAAGTGTTGGCGCAACTAGTGCGGGCATCTACAATGATAACAAGTCTGACATTAAAACCGACACTAAAAGATAGAGTCGTGGCAGCTAAGAAAGAGGATTTCTTTTGAAAAATAAAATCAGGGATAACATGGAAATTAAAAGAGGAAAGGATTTAAAATAGACAAGGACAAAACTTTGATGATTAAGGTTGGTTGTGCATGCCCAAGGATGAAAGGTTGAGGAATGAGATTTTATCTGATGCTCATTTCCCTCCTTACGTCGCATATCCAGGAGGAACCAAAATGCAAAAGGATTTTCGTAACACTTTTTAGTGGAGAAACTAAAAAGGGATTATAGTTCGATTTGTATCTAAGTGTTTGGTGTGTCAACAAGTAAAAGCTGAAACACCAAAGGTCGTTAGGACCATTAAATCCAGTGGATATACCACAATGGAAAGGGAAGAAAATCGCAATGAATTTCATTATGGGTTTTCTTTGATCGGCAAGAGGTCATGATGCCATCAGGGTTGTAGTAGACCATTTGACAAAATCTGCTCAATTTTTCTTCCAATTCGGATGAATTTTAGTTTGGAACAGCTAGCACAGTTGTATGTCAAAGAAGTTTTCCGACTTCATAGAGTGCCAATGTTCATTGTATCAGCCGAAACCCGAAGTTTACCTCAAATTTTTGGAAGAGCCTTAAGGGAGCTATGAGAACTTAATTGGATTTTAGTACAGGGTATCATCCTCAAACCTACTCGCAATAAAAATGCCATTCAAATTCTGGAAGACATGTTGAGGTCATGTGTTCTAGATCTAGTTAGTAAATGGAAAAATCACTTACCATTAGTAGAGTTTGCATATAATAATAGTTTCCAAGCTATTTTTGACATGGCACCATATGAGGCACTTTATGGTCGTTGATGTCGTTTGCCAATTTTTTCGGACAATGTGGGCGAAAGAAGAATTTTTGGATCCAGATTTACTTGAGAAAATGGTAGAAGTTATAGACAAGATCAGATCTAGAATTTAAACAGCGCAAGATCACCAGAAAAGTTTAGCCGACCAAAGAAAGAACGAGTTAGAGTTTGAAGTCGGCATGAAAGTATTTCTTAAAGTTGTTCCAATGAAAGGAATTTTACATTTTGGAAAGAAAGGAAAGTGAAGACCAACTTCAACCCATTTGAGATTATTTAGAAAATTGGAAATGTGGTGTTTCATTTGGCATTGCCCCCCGAACTCTCGGCAGTGCACGACGTATTTTACATTTGATGTTAAAGAAGCACGTGCATGAACCCACGCAAGTGATAAACTGTGAGTCGTCGGAATTAAAGAATTATGTGACTTATGAAGAAGCACATGTAGTGGTTCTAGAGAGAAAAATCCATGTTATGAGAAATAGATAGGTCCCTTTAGTTAAAGTTCAGTGGGGTAGGCACGAGAAAGATGGGGTTACTTGGGAAAGAGAAGAAGATGTTTTAGTTAAGTACTCGGACCTCGTAAACCATGTAAGTTAAATTTCGAGGACGAAATTATTTTAAGTGGGGAGGGTTGTAACAAGCCAAATTTTTGCATTTCAATTTCTAGTAAATAAAAATTTCTTACTTTCGACGTCGCTTCGTACCCCATGATTTATTTTAAAATTTTGGTTATATTTAAATTTTGTGCATGTTCGCTTCAAAATTTTAGTCGATGTCTATTGAAATTATTTGAAAACGAACCTTATTCTATTTTATTTGGTAAGTTTTAATTTCAAGTTGAATGAAATAATTTATAGCCTAAATTTTAAAACTTATTCTCCGGTTCTATCTAAAAAAAAAATAATCCCGGCCATTTACTTTCACTTTCTTAGCCAAAGTCGATTAACTTTTCGACACAAAAAAATACTTAGCCAAACAACCCTTTAAATTATGCCATTTCCAGCAAACAAACAGCCCCTACAGAAGCAATAAAACTGCCTCCCATTACAGAAAAAAAAAAAACTGTCCAACAGCCTTTCTTTTTGCAGCCATGTTCATTCCATTCTTCACCCTCTCTCCCATCACCAATTAACTACATTTCTCCACCTCATTAACCTACCCTAAGGTCAAGGTTTTCTCCCCAAATCAGAAAAGAAAAACGTCCCTGCAGTGTGGATATTTCCCCCAGTTTTCAGCCAAAACCAGCAGCCTCCATGATCATCTAACTGCTCCACAACTTCCCACTTTATTCCCTCCCACTTACCCTCATTGGTTAACCAATTTTTCCCCCAATAATGTCCCAAAATTTGGCCATTTTCTCCATTAAAAATCATAAGAAAACATCAAGTTTTGCTGCCATTTTTACAGAGAGTTTTCAGCCCACATATATCCCAATTTCGGCCCTCCTTTGCACTCAAGTTTCGGTCCCCAGATTTAGCCATAAGTTCTAACTTTTATTTCCTTTAACACTTCCACTTTCTCACCCCAATTTTGTCCATAAAGCAGCCCAGAAACCAGTCCCTAAGTTAAGCAAAAACTCCTTTTCTCCTTCATCATTTTCGGTCCAGCAGTGAGCATTTCCAGCAATCTTCACCACTTCGTTCCAGTTTTTGGCCAGCAGAAAAAGGGACTTAACCTTGCTCTTAATACACTAAAGTTCCTTATATATATACATCTATATATATAGTGTACGGGTCTTGATTTTGGAAGTTGCAGAAATGAATTTTCGTCCATCAAAAACTTCAACCGAAAACTCATTCTCGAGGTAGTTTTACTTAATGTTTTTACTGCAATTTTAAATGATGTTTCAAAAAAATTATGATGTTATTTGAATATCATGAAAACTTATTTATGAAGGAAATTATGATAGTGATTGAAAGTAATCACTTTAACATGTTTGTTATTGAAAGAAATCACGTATGAAGAAATGATGATGATGATGATGATGATGATGATGTTATGTGGTGCCGGCTACCAATGATTATGATATGATGTACGTTTCAAAAAAAAAAAACAAAAATCATGGCATGTCGAATTCATGTTTAAGTAAAATTTTCCACATGTCATAAGTATTACTAGTGAGTGTTTCTTATGAAATACTCACCCCCAAACGAATAAATTTTCAGATTGAACTCATCGGCGTTGATGCGATGGCGGTAGGCTAACGAGCTTGTCATGGAAAGTCTTATTTAGTTTATGTTTTGACATCGAAGTCTATTATGATGTAATTATTATATTTTAAGTATTTTATTTAGTAATTATTTATGTAAAATGTACGGAAACCAGTTATTGTTTTAATTGTCGTTCAAAGTTTTCAGAATTTTCAGAATTTTTAGTTTAATGTCCTCTTTTTGAAAAATCATAACTTTTTCCACGGTTAGAGTTATTGAGTGAAATCGGTGGCTATGGAAAGCCATATATGTTTTCTAATACCATAAATTGGAATCACTCAAAAATTGCATCGGATGAATTTATTATGGACGTTTGAATGGGCTGCCTTAAGGCACCCGGGACAGTTTTTCGAGCATCTTCGGCTATCTTTTTCACCTACCAAATGATGTAGATAATGTTTGAAATTTTATCATGTTGTAGTCCGTAGTCCCAAGTATCTACAGTTCTAATTTTAAAATTTTTGGAGTTCGTTTGAATGGTCTAATAAATGGTAGTGACACCTATCACAATATAGACAAAACTTTGAAGTTTTGAAGAAAATTCCTTTTCCCTTGCACGCTTGTTATTTTTCCGCATCAATTTCATTTTTAAAACCCTTCAAGGGCATTGGAAATATTATTTAGATTTGTCATATATATTTTAGAGATTATTTTAGTGACACTCGGGTTGAGAATATTCGGGGCGTTAAGCTTTAAAAATTGTAATATTTTTGACAACATACTACATGTTGTGGTTGTTTCATTTATTTTTTTAGAAATATATTTTATATATTCCTTTGCATTGTGCATTGTAGATATATGTATAAAACTCAATACATACACCACATCAACCCTTAAATGAAATTTATACAATAATATTAATAAAATATAAACATGTTTAAACCAATTTAATATGTTATAAAGTAGTCGAATTTATATTTAGTCATACAAAATATGGCCTGGAAGTTTCTTCAATCATGATACAAAGTTGAACCAAAATCTAAGAAATGGAAGTTTCTTGCCATTGCAAACATTTAATCTACTAAAATCTTGAAACTGGAATTGATTGCTATTGAGAAGAAGCTTGAAACCGGCAATATTTTCAACTGCAAGATTATTCTTGAAGAAGCCAACAACACTTGTGCTCAATCCAATAAGAAGAGCCAGAGCCCATTTGAGAAAAACATATTGCTGTATATGAACCTTTTTCCTAAACCTCCAGTGCTGCTTATATAGTTCATTTTTGACAATCCTGCAAAAAACTTTTCTTTCATCAGTAATTGAAACAACAATTGGGAGAAACCATAAAATTGGCTAATAAATTGACTTTATGACAACCATTGAGGGAAAAGGATGTAATCTTTCAACCATTAAGAGAACTTGAACCTACATGCTTTAAAGTTTCAATAAACTTGGAAAATATGGCTTCTGTATGATGTTTTGCCCAAAGTATAGAAACATAGGAATGTAATAAACCATTCCATAGACTCCTAAGCCAAAGAGTGTAAAGATTTTCAATTATAGTGAAACAATAGATCTAATTATTGTCTAAAGCTCAAGAAAATGCCTCTTAACATGATAAATATTTCACAATATCTCTTACTTTTCCTATTAAATTTTTTGACTAAACATGATAAATATTTCACAATGTATAAGAGCCATTACTAGTTACATACACTACCCCTTCCATTGTAACTCGGTTTTGTAAATTTGACCGCAAGATCACTAGTAATTTTGCTTTAAGTTGATCACTAATTGGCATCTTCAACTCATTAAATGGGCACAAATAAAACAGTTTATTCTTTAATTTTATCATAAAAATTTATACAATAGAAGTTGTTCATTAATCACTGTAAGAGGCATGCATTCAGTTTCTTGTCATTACAACATATTGCTATGGAAGAACCAATCCCATATTGCAACATAAAAAAAATATGGCCATAAAAAAATCAACAAATGTTATTGATTTTCCAGCATGTCCTGTGTATACAACTATTTTTTCTTCAAGAACATATTAAGATCAATGACAAGGATATTTTATATACGTATTTAACTCATTTGATTTAACCTTTAACTATATATCTCGATTGAAATGAAAATTGCACTAATTCAATCAATATTCATATATTTAGGGAATATTGAGGTGAAATGACGCTAATATCACGGATTGGGGCATGGGAAAGACTAATGAAATTGATCATCGTGCTTGAATGCATTACCAAGAAAAGATTAAAGCCAACCCAAACCAAGCACAACCAAAACGAAGGCAAACGGACGAGGTAGGAGAGAGAAATCGCCTCTCTATCCACTCAAGCGGGCAATATGCTTGTTCGAGCGAGGCAAGAGAGGGGAATTTTCCCCTCTCTGTCTGCTCAAGCGGACAGCTTGCGGGCAAACTTTACGTTTGCCCGTGGGCTATTTTTGGCAGCATAATCTTGGACTCTTGGGGGATCTTTTTGAAACCTAAATAGAGGGTATAAAAGGGCATTCTGGGAGAGAAAAAAAGGGTCGACAAAACCTTAGAGAAAAGGATGACAAAAACACAAGTTTTGGGGACAGAATCTCTTCATCCAGCAATTGGTTGGCAAGAAAGAAAGCAAGGAAGAACCATATTTGTGTGGCATCTCATTTGAAGACTTTCAACGGGTTAAATCTAAATTTTCATCTCTTCTTGTAATCCAATAATCCGGGTGATGAATTCTCTATTTAATACTCGTTTTTGTAATTGAATAATGATAGGCTAATTTCATTGTGCTATGGATGAAGATGTAAACTTTTTTTTATTTTCTTTTATTTCATGAATTCATTTTCTTAATCCTAATTTAAGATATTTTGATTTATGCCATGAATTTAACGTCTATTTAAATGCTTGATCACCGTTTGAATGTGTTTGTGATTTATGTTAGTTTCTGAAAGATTCAAAATAAATTAGCTCATTATGATTTTAAACACTAAGTCCTATAGAGATTATAAATGATTTCCTATTCTTGGTGCAATCAAATTAGATGATCTTGTTTTTGAAAGCATTTTTGTATATTCGAACCCAAAATAAAAATATTTTGGGGCGTATATGAAAATAGGTCTAATTCTACTCGAAAGAGATTTTTAGATAACCTAGGATTATCGATTGTCAATTTAAGAATAAATTGGATTAGGAAGTGTGAATCCGGGGATTAAAGTGAATATAAATGGTGTAGTCGGATTCCTAGCATAATTTGTATATTTGTGTTTTTACTCGAATTCACTAAGTAACTTTCATTTATTGAGCTAAGTTAGTTTAGTCTTCCAATAAAATTACAACAATCAAATTCTATTGTGTTTATTCAAATTAAGTTAGAACTGATTTAATTTAAGTAATTAGAAATCATAGTCCTCGTGGGAACGATACTCCATTACTTACTTTTAATATTACTTGTAATTCCGTAAGCTTGCGGGATTCACTGTACAAGTTTTTGGCACCGTTGCCGGGGACTAAGATTTTTAGCTTAAGTTTTAATAATTTTAACTTGAATTTGAATTTTTTATTTTTTATTATTCCTTTAGTTTTCTTGTGACTACTGCCTTACTCATTTTGATCTTTTCAAGCGTTTGCTATTCGTTTATGTAAAACTTAGAGGATTTTGATCTTGCTCTATTTGAACCTAAGATCGAGAGGGCTTTTAGACAACGCGAGATGAGAACAAAAGAATAAGCAGAATACAAAGCACGAGGATACAATGGTATAAGCCTATATTCAATTTCCACAACCAGCGGTGGTTGATGAAGACGAACAGTTGGTTGGGGAATTCATGACCCTATTAGTAATTCAAAATCAATCAAGCATAGCATACCCGCCATATGGACAACCCAATATTCAACTATGCCCATATGTGATAAATCTATTCCGGAATAATTTACAGTTCTATGAAAAATCAAACAAAAATCCACATGGCCATGTTTCACGTTTTCTAGAGCTTTGTAGTAATTTCACCTACCAAGGGGTGAATGATGATGCTATTAGAATGAGCTTATTCCCGCATATCTGAAAGATGGGGCAAGAGAGTGGTTGGACTCTAATCCTGCCACCAATATTACTTCTTCGAACGATCTCGTTCAAAAATTCACCACAAGTACTTTTCGCCAACTAAAGTTGCCTAGTTGAAACACGATATAACCATCTTTCAGGAAACTTGATTCAAAAAGCTTTCATAAAGCTTGGGAAAGGTTCAAAGATTTACTGCGTAAATGCCCAAATCATGGCATAAAAAGTGGACCTCATGTCCATTATTTTTATGGCAGGTTGATTCCAGCAAGTAGGTCTGTAGTAGATTCATCATCGTACGTATCGATTACAACAAAAAATGTTAAGGAAGCTTATGAACTATTTGAATGAATGGTTGAGACTAGTGTTATATGGCCATCAGAAAGAGAAATACAAAAAAAAAAAAAAAACTAGCGGGTCTTCATAATGTTGACGCCATATCAGCACTATCTGCTCAAATGGACACTTTAACAAGAAATATGAATCTTGTTACATATTTAGTCAACATGGTGCATGGTTCTAATCCGATTTGTGAAGGCTGTGGGGTGAACCACTAGACTTCAGCTTTTCCCCTCACGACTTTATTCACATCGAACCCTGAAGAAGTGAACTATACTTAGAATTTCTCGCATCAACAGAACAACCCTTACTCTAACACTTATAATTCGGGATGGACAAATCATCCAAATTTTTCTTGGGGTAATAATTAGAATCAGAGAAATCAAAGTCAAGAAAAACCACATAGATTCCAACAACCTGGATTCCAACAGCATCACGAGAAAAAGCTGTCGTTGGAAGATTTAATGTATCAGTACATTAACAAAACTGATAATACTCTATAGCACCAACAGGCTTCATTTGAAAATCTGGATACTCAGATTAGACAGATAGCACCAGCTTTATCTGGGAGGACTCAGGGCACTCTACCAAGTAACACCGAGACTAATCTAAAAGAATAGGTTAAAGCTATCACCACCAGGAGTGGAGTCCAATTACCAGAAATTCATGTCACAAGACATTAATCATCTAAACAAAATGTACCTACCACTGACGAGGAACAAGTGGAGCAGTCTAAACAAAAAGTAGAAGAAGCTTCATAACAGAATTCAGACACACCACATGTTAAGGCAACCGTTCCAGTCAAGGCCTATATACCACCCATACCATTCTCTCAGAGATTGCAAAAAACAAGCTAGACAAACAATCTGCCAAATTCCTAGAAGTATTCCAAAAGCTGTATGTCAACATTCCATTAGCTAAGCCCAAATGCCCAGCTACGCTAAGTTCATGAAAGAAATTTTATCAAACAAAAGAAAGCTAGAAGAGCATGAAATGGTGATCTTGAGCGAAGAGTGTAGTGCTTCTGCAAAATAAGCTACCACCAAAGCTAAAGGATCCAGAGAGTTTTACAATTCCTTGTACAATAGGCAATAATTGTTTTGAAAAAACCTTATGTGATTTAGGTGCTAGAATTAATATAATGCCTTTTTCTATCTATAGAAAACTTGGTTTGGGTGAAGCAAAGGCTACAACAGTGTCATTACAGCTTGTGGATCGATTTATAAAACATCCTCGTGGAATAATAGAAGACATCTTGGTGAAAGTAGACAAACTTATGTTTTCAGCTGACTTTATCATACTTAACATGGAAGAAGACAAAGATGTACCCATTATTCTAGGCCACCCATTTCTGGCTATAGGTCGAGCATTAATTGATGTGCACAAGGGTCAACTTATTCCGAGGTTAAATGACGAACAAGTTTTGATCGATGTATTCAAGGCTATAAAGTATCCGGCTGACTCTGACAATTGTTTCCAAGTAGATGTGATAAATGCATTTGTGACAGAAACATTCATTCAGGAACACCCTTAGGAACCACTCGAAGCCTGTCTTCTCGATTCTATATCTGCACCAAATGACTCTGAAGAAATAGATTATTGCATTCAGAATCTCGAAGCACATCAACCTTACAAGATGAAGTATTACTTTATTGAACTTGGCAAAAGTCCCACAAAACCGCTGCCATCAGTTCTACAACCTCCAACTCTTGAACTCAAGTAATTACCAACTCATCTACGATATGTTATTTGGGAGAAAAACTTACACTACTAGTCATTATTGTCAATGCTCTCAATGAAATAGAGAAAAACAAGCTGCTTAGGGTGCTTCAAAATTACAAAATTGCTATTGGATGGTCTATTTCAAACATCAAAGTTATCAGTCCATCCTTCTGTATGCACAAAATCCTCATGGAAGATGATTACAAGCCATCAGTGGAACATTAGCATCGATTGAATCCAAAGATGCAAGAAGTGGTGCGAGCAGAAGTCTTAAAATTGTTGGATGCAAGTATCATATATCCCATTTCCAACAGTGCATGGATCAACCCAGTTCAGGTAGTACCAAAGAAAGGAAGAATCACAGTAGTTCCTAATAAAATAATGAACTTATTCTTACTAGGATGGTTACAAGTTGGCGAGTCTGCATTGTATTCGTAAATTGAACAATGCAACAAGGAAAGATCACTTTATTCTTCCATTCGATCTTTCTTCTTCCATTCATCGATCAAATGTTAGAAAGACTTGCAGGTCATTCTCACTATTGTTTTCTTGATGGTTATTCGGGGTATAATCAAATTCCCATAGCTCTAGAAGATCAAGAAAAGTCAACTTTCACTTGCCCATATGGTACATTTGCATATAGGAGGATGCCATTCAGATTATGCAACGCACCCGCTACATTTCAACGTTGCATGATGTCAATCTTTTTAGATATGGTAGAGAACTACATTGAAGTCTTCATGGATGATTTCTCGATTTTCAGGGATTCATTAGATGAATGCTTAAATCATGCTGTCTATAGTTCTTCAGTGATGTGAGGAGACAAATTTGGTTCTCAACTGGGAGAAATGTCACTTCATGATGCAAGAAAGAATTGTTTTAGGACATCAGATTTCATAAAGAGGCATTGAAGTGGACAGGGCTAAAATTCAAGTGATTGACAAACTCCTTCCTCCAACTCCAGTTAAAAGAATTCAAAGTTTCTTAGGGCATGCAGGTTTCTACCGATGCTTCATAAATGATTTCTCAAAAATCACAAAACTGCTATGTAGCCTGCTTGAGAAAGACATTCCATTCATTTTCACTGAAGAGTGTTTGAAGGCTTTCAATACTTTGAAGGAAAAACTCATCTCAGCCCCAATTTTGGTCGCACCTAATTGGAACTTGCCATTTGAGTTGATGTGTGATGCCAATGACTATGCGGTTGGAGTGGTGTTATGCCAAAGAAAGGACAAGATTACACATGTGATTCACTATGCCAATCGAACTCTCATTGATGCACAACTTAATTATGCTACCACAGAAAATGAACTCTTAGCTGTGGTGTTTGCCTTCGATAAATTTTGATCATATCTCATTGGATCAAAGGTAATTGTCTACACAGATCATGCCGCATTGAAATATTTTCTTACCAAGAAGGATACAAAACCTAGAATTATTTGGTGGGTGCTTCTACTGCAAGAGTTTGATCTAGAAATTAGAGACAAGAAAGGTTGTGAAAATTTTGTAGCTGACCATCTATCTCGGATTGAACTACCAGCACAAGATTAGCCTGATATAATCAACGAAGTATTTCTAGATGAGCAACTATTTTACATTGCATTTGCCCTATGGTATGTGGATTTTGCAAATTTTCTAGCCAGTTCTATCATTCTACCGGAGTACACAAGTCATTAGAATAAGAAGTTCTTTAGTGACATCAAGTATTATTTTTGGAAGGACCCTATTCTATACAGACGAGGGCCGGATCAAATCATTCGCCATTGTATACTAGAAGAGGAGGTGAATCAGATCTTAGAGCATTGTCATTCATCTGACAATGATGGGCACTTCGGAGCATCTAAAACTGCAGCAAAAATATTACAATTTGGTTTCTATTGGCCGACCTTATTTCGAGACGCCTATGACTTTGTTAAAAAGTGTGACCGAGAAACATCTCAAGATGAAATAAAATGCCCCTCAACAACATATTAGAAGTTGAATTGTTTGATGTATGGGGCATTGACTTCATGGGACCTTTTCACCCATCATTTGGGAATCAATACATTTTGGTGGCAGTTGACTATGTATCTAAATGGGTGGAAGCAGTTGCCTTACCAACAAATGATGCTCAGGTTGTGGTGTAATTCTTGAAAAATAACATTCTCACATGCTTCGGGACCCCCCGGGCCATTATTAGTAATGGTGGAAAACATTTCTGCGACCGCCAGTTTGAATCCTTGTTGGCTAAGTATGGTGTCCGCCATCGCATTTCTACCCATTTATCTTCCTCAAACTAGTGGACAAGTAGAGATCTCCAACTGCGAGTTGAAACAGATTCTTGAGCTTACGCTAAATGCTTCCCGCAAGGATTGGTCTAATAAACTGGATGATGCATTATGGGCATACCGTACGGCATTCAAGACCCTTATTGGTATGTCCCCTTATCAGTTGGTTTTTGGAAAACCATGCCATTTGCTGGTTGAATTGGAACATAGAGCTTATTGGGCTGTTCATAACTTAAACATCGACACGAAGGTGGCCGGTGAATAAAGACTCTTGCAACTCAATGAAATGGATGAATTTCGTCTAGAGGCCTATGAAAACGCTAAGATTTATAAAGAGAAAACAAAGAAGTGGCATGACCAACACATTCAAAAGAGGACATTTGAAGTGGGAGAACAACTGCTTTTATATAATTCCCGTCTCAAACTCTTTCAAGGAAAATTGCGTTCAAGGTGGTCTAGACCATTCACAGTGAACAAGGTGTTCTCTTACGAGGCTGTATAATTGACCCTAGATGGCACTAAAATGTTCAAAGTGAA
The DNA here is from genome assembly GCA_023638005.1 of Forsythia suspensa. NCBI lineage: Eukaryota > Viridiplantae > Streptophyta > Magnoliopsida > Lamiales > Oleaceae > Forsythia > Forsythia suspensa. Next base: position 40,840,981 of record CM042674.1, read on the forward strand.
CGGGCAAAGGTTAAAGGCTTATCGGGGGTGGAGATATCTCTAATGACAAATTAATTGTCCATCTAACGAACCCGTAGTGACCGACTCGACAAAGTCAAGCTAATGACTAAACAAGCGCTACTTGGGAGGCAACCCAACCTCTAATCTAAGGTCAATTCTGTTAAAATTTCAAACCTTAGCTATGTTGTTTGGAAGGTTAAAATGTTTGTTGAAGTTGCTTGAATAACTGGCACTTGCTAAAACGTTCGATTGAATTTGTGAGTAATTTCAAATAATTCCATTATACGACATATAAAGCTTTCTATAGCCACTAATTTCACTCAAAAAAATCCCAAACGTACATAGAGTTATGATTTTTCAAAGTAGGGGCAGTAAGCTGAAAAATTCTGAAAAATGGAACTAGGCATTTCTAACTTGAAACTTTTAATGGCAAATGAACCAATATCTCATTTTCCATAAATATTACATAATTAAATACTGAATTCAAATACTTAAAAATATCGTATTTATATTATAATTGACTCGATCATCTCCACGTCAAAACTTAAACTAAATAAGGAAATTCTACGCCATGCTCGCTAGCCTACGCCATAGCAACAACGTCAACCAATTCAATCTAAAAATTTATTTGTTTTGGGGTGACTATTTCATAAGAAACACTATGTAGAAATACATACTAACATGTGGGAAAATCATATGGAAACATAAATGCAAAATGACATCATTTTAAACGTATATAGGAATACATAAATAGGAAACCGACACCATTAACTTAAGTGTGATTTCCTTCAATCACATATGTGATTACCTTAAATAACAATCATAATATTCCTTCATAAATCATTTTCATGGCATTTATATAACAATATAATTTACTGAACATCATTAAGAAAATCATTACAAAGTAGTAGGAAAACTACCTCTTAAAATAGTTTTCGGTTGAAATTGTGGAGGAGAATAAATCATTTATACAGCTTCCAAAAATCAAAACCCGCACACTATATATATAGATGTATATATAGGAAAATGTTGTGAATTAAAAATCAAGGTTAACAACTTTCACTGCTGGGAAAAAACTGGACTGAAAGTGAGGAAAAAATGCTGGAAATTTGGGACTGAAATTGCAGAAATTTGAGAGTGTATATGGGCCGATAATCTGGATGGTAAGTGCTAAAATCTTTATGACTTGAATTGAAAGAAATGGAGAGAATATGTTGGTCGAAAAGAAGAAAAAAAATGGAACTTACTGTTGACTTTTGGAGGGCGAAATCTGGATGGAAAGGAGAGGAAAAAATTCTGGAATTTGTAGAAGTACTTGAGCTATTTGGCCGAATTCTTAGACAAGAAAGGGAGAGGTTTTTCTTCTGAATTTGTTGTACTGAAATTGTGGTACTAACAAGGGTGGATGTTGCCGGAATAATTGGCTAGAAAAGAGGTAAGATTTATGGGACTTGAGGCCGGATTTTTGAAGAGGAAGAAGGGAGGTTTTTGCTTAAGTTAAATGGCTGATTTTGGCTCCTGAAACCTTATGCTGTAGGGAATGAATTTGGGGTTGATTTGGAGGGAGAAATTAGTTGGATTGATGGCTGAAAAAGGGAGGAAAAGTGGGAGAAAGAAAGTGGTTAAGAACATGGTTGATCATGGGGCTGGGGGAAGGATTTTTTAGCTGGTGGGTGGGTAGTTTGAATAGCTGAAGATGGAGAGTTGGGAGACGGTTTGTGGGATCTCCTTGGGGAGAAAATATTCGTTGAAATGTGATGATAAATGGTGAAGAATTATGGCTGAACATGGGGTTGCTGGTCGACGGTTTTCAGATCATGGAGAGGTAGTTTTGGTGTGCATGGGGGCAGTTTCTTTGCTAATGGGGGGCTGTTTGGTTGAAGAAAAATGGCAGAAGTTAAGGGGTTGTTTGGGTAACTTTTTCAGTTGTTTTAAAGTGTTGTTTCGGTCGGGTTTTTGGAGTCAAAATATAAATCGGGTTTTGGCTAAGAAAATAAAAAATAAATGGCCGGGATTTTTAATTAGACACGAAGGACCAAATTAATAATTTATGCTAGCTGGAATTAATTTTATACCACTTAAAATTTAAAACTTACCAAAACTCAAAAATTGAACAAAGCTGTTTTCAAATTAATATTTCATATTTGTCGAAATTAAAAATTTAAAGAAAACGTGTTCAACATTTAATGTGACAAAATTTTAATAGTACTAGGAGGTTCGTATTGACACCGAAAGTAAAATTTTATTTAGTTGAAATTAAAACTTGAAAAAATTTCGGTCATTACATTGTTTGTGTCATGATATGGCAAAAAATCTAAATCTATAGTCTCCTTACTATATAGCAATATAAAAAGCCATCCTCCTCAATCATCCAAACACATTTCAAAACCAGGTTGTATGAGTATGTAACAAATTGGTACCAATTTGAATAATTGTACAGGTAGGTCCCCAAATATCAACATTGAAACTCTAGTAGGCTTCAATGCCATCATTTATTTTATGAAAACTAAGATCATTATCTCGGGACTCACAAAATGATTCTTTTAGAATTGAATTCCACCAAGAATATAATTATACAAAAAATTAAAATATCTCAAAGTAAAATTTCTGCAACATTAATTCCCTCGTAAACTACAATAACAAACCAATACCCCAATGTGAAAAATCTGAAAATCTAGATATATAAACTACAAGAGACCAAATTAAATGGAATTTTCCAAAAAATTGAATAAAAAGAACTTACCTGATTCTATTTGGGATGGCGTTACTGACCGAGGCAGCAATGGACTGGCAATAGAGCAATGTGACCGGCGAGACTAGCGAAAGAGGTGACTATGTGGGAGATTAGATTTAGGGCTTCTTGTTGCTTCTCTTTTTTAGAGAGTCAAACATGTCTCTTCTTGCTTATCTTTTCTTTTGCATTTTGAAATCTGCCTATGTGGGAGATTAGATTTTGGGTTGAGCTCAGTTCTTCATTTCAGATTTTGTTCTTTTTTTCATTGAAGTGTTTTATTGGAGTTCATAAAGGGATTCTGTTTTAAAAACACAAAAAGTTGGATCCTAAATAGCAACAAACTATTTTTGTTTTAAAAATATATATGTTAACAACGTTTGAAGAATGTTGCCAAATACTCTATTATATAATTTTTTTGCAACAGACCGTGAACGTTGCCAAATACGATATTTTTTGACAACGGTCACTGCCCATTGTTAAATGGCGAAATATATAATTTTTTTTAACAAACTATGAACGTTGCAAAAAAGATGTATTGGCAACATTCATTTAAATATTGTTGCCAAATCTCTGTTGAGTTAACCAATGACAACATACATTTAATGATTGTTGCGATAAATCCTTAACGATTGTTGCAATAAATCCTTTTTAATAACAATCAATTAGCGAATGTTGTTGTTTAAATGTTACAAAATGCTATTTTTCTTGTAGTGATTGAAAGTAAACACTTAAGAATTATGTGGTGCCGTCTACCAAATTTATGTTGTTCCTTAAGAATGTTAGTGTTTGGCATGTCACATTTGTGGTTATGTAAAATTCTCCTGCATGTATGTATAATTACTACTAAATGTTTCCTTCAATATATTCATGCCACAAAAATATTTACTATCCAGATTGAAAGGCTTGTTGACGGCGCGACGGTGGAAAAGTAGCTACGAGGAAAGATAAGATGCTTATTATGACTTTGGCGTCGATATAATCGATCCTTTTTTATATGTAAATTAAATTATCATGTTTTGACTATGTTATGATGGTGTAATTTGAAAGGCGATATAGTTTTGTTTGTTCACTGATTTGGAAGAAATAGATGAATTTTAGTTTTAAGTGTTAATTTCTAGCTTCTTGCCCCTGTTTTCAAAATATATAGCACTGTGAATTTATAATTGAAACTAGTAGCGTTTGATAGGTAGATAAGTTGTCTGATAGTAGAATTTGTAGTCACCTTAAAACCACATTGGATGAATTTATTATGACTGTTTTCCCGGGTAGTGCCAGTTGTACTTGAGGCAAATTTTTAGTCTACTAAAGCTTGTTAGTCCACATATCAAATGAATTGATTAAAATCTAGATTTTTGATATATTTTTCCTTAAGGCTAATTTTCAATCTACTTTCGCCACTTAGTTCACATATCAAATGTCTTGATGTTGTTCCTTAAGGAAAATATTCAGTCTACTTTCGCCATTTGAATTTTCCTTGCGCGGTTGTTATTTTCCTGCTACAGGGAAATTTTAAAAACCATTAAAAGGTATGGGAAATAAATTTTGGAGTTGTCAAGTATTATTTAAGGATTTTTAGTGACCCTCTAAGTTAAGAAAATTCCGGATGTTACATTTTCTATCTTACCCCAATACTTGTCAAACGTTTTTCTTCATGTTAGTAGCCATTTCACCCAAAAAATGATCACCACTTAAGCTCCACTCTTCCAATTCGGTTAAACGTGAGCACATTTTATGAAGATAAAAATAGAGCTAACATGAAATAGAGTACTAAACTTTAAAGTTACATAAAAATACCTTCAAGGAACATGACCAAAATAGAAGCATTTTCCCAATCAAAATTTGAAGGAGGTTCACCCATTATTTTATCACTACCATCCTCCTGAAAGTAACTTAAGTAATATTGATCCTACTCTAACATATCAAAAGTTTTTGTAATTTTAAAGAAGCTTCCAACATCAAATAGGTGGAATTCCATCTAGTTGAAACAACCAAAAACACAAGAGGTTTGTAATCATTCTTTTCTCGACTCGCACATTCTTTTCAATTTTTGGTACCTAGTAGGAGAAGATTTAAAATATTTCATAGCATTGCGGAAACTACCAATCAAGTCATGTGCTTCCTTCAACCCCTCACTTTCAATCAAAATGACTATACGGGCACCGTAGCTACCGAAAAATTTGTCATTTTTTATATTTGAAGAAAATACTTTTGGCGTCGCTATGAACTTCCTAATATGTTTTACATATTTTAGTCAAATTAATTTTTGCACGTGCTTGCCTTTATTTTTATATGACAAACAAATTTCATTAATTGCCGAGATTAATTTACTTTTCTTTAACCCGAATAACTTTACACAAATCAATTTTGGGTTAATCACGAACTTATTGTTTAAATTCAAAACCAACGGAAATTTAAACATCTTGGCGGCTCATTTTTGGTCATTTTTATTTATCTGATTTGCGGCCCAAATTCAACTCTTTTGTTCACCTTAGTTTCGAAACTTTTTCAACTTAATTATCCTCCCGTATTTAGCCCAAAACCCTGTCCACCTAACTGTTAAAAATACTCTCCCAAACAGCCCCTTAAACTCTGTAAGAAAGACACCCAAAACATCCACCTAACTCACTTGAAAACCGCCCTTTCACTCTCCATTTTCTAGCCCACTTCTCTCCCATTTTCAAGACCATTTACCCACCTTCCAACCCACTTAAAATGCATCCAGACTCCCCTCATTTAGCACAGAAAAATAGCCCCCAGCCTGCCCCCATTTTCACCTGAAGAAACCTCCTAAAAAGGCCCTAAAACCATTATGAAAACTACCCATTTCCCCTCCATCCTTCAGCCCATTTTCTCCCCCATTGATAGAGTTCATTTTCTTGAGAGAGGAAATATGTTTTGTTGGTTAAGAAATGTTCTCTGCCCCTTCTAAATGAGTAGGGCTTGTTTATTTATAGACAATAATTATAATCACATGGTCGAGTTTTTACATATAGGATAAGAAACTCAACCGACCGATCAAGTGGTGAAAATGTAGCGCTTAATTGAATATATAATAAAAGGATGTCTAGCATCATAGCTCCCTACTCTCAAGCATATCGACTTGAGAGTTATCTCATCACAGGACGCATTGATTAGGTAGACACAATTCCGCGATCGACGTTACATTTTACACGTCAATTGTCAATCTAGATGATGACGTCATGGCCACCATAATTAATATGGTGCGTGTTTCCTAGATGCACAGTGACCGAAGAGGCAGTGCCATTTTGGGAAAGCGTGTTTTCATGATGTCATTGTTGCCGCCTTTTTCGTCCTCCTTTATTTTTTGAAATTTCTAAACACAAGTAATACTCAAGAGCATTACTTCCTTATTTTCCATTTATAAGCAACTCTTCTTTCCCACATATAGCCTCTACACTTTCATGAACATTATAAATTTGGAGAGCTCGTCAGATAAACAAGAAGCCGTTTCTCTTTCCAAAATAGAGTTCTCTTTTAATTCTTTAGAATCAATCGAATTTCTTGGACAACCAGACAGCTCAGCACCAAAAGTAAATAGCCATCTTTGAACATCAATCAAACCCCCGGACTAATCACACCGGTAGGTCTTTTCTTTCTTTTTTGTGTTCAGAATCGGTGTTCATTCCTTATTTCCTCCTCTCTCTATATATATATATATATATATATATATATATATATATATATATATATATATATATATGTTTGTTTCGACGGGGAGAACACCGTTCTATCGCCTCATTTCCAAAACTTAACTAGGGAATGATTGTACGAAGAAACCTTAGACATGGTAGAGATGACCAATCGGTCGATACTTCCACATCCACTCGTGACAAATCTAGTTCCAACCTTGACAATATTCCTAAGCAATTGAGCACATACACGAAAACAACCCTCAAGTGTACTGTCAATCACTTTTTACTTAGTAAAAAACACATTTACCGGGCTCCTGGACCGATCGATTACCTTCCGCTCGATCGTGATGGAGAAGTAGCAATTTATCAGGATAGCCTCAAAGCCAGGCTTAGATTCCCACTGCACCTCTTCTTAGTTGAATTTTTTTGTACCTTCAACCTTTCCCCAGGTCAATTGGTGCCCAATGCTTTAAGAATGTTAACCTATTACTTGCTAGTGTGTCTGCGCGTGGTATAGAACCATCGGTCGATGTATTTCGTCTACTTTTTGAGATGAAGTTTCTCGACTGTTACGACTGCTATGTTGTCATTTCTCATCGTGATCGCGGCCTTCTCACACATGAGGACTTTAAAATTCCCAATTGTCCCACTTCCAATAGCGGTTGAAAAAATAGGTACTTCTTCGTAAAGCTGGCCGAGGAAATGTTTCCTTTCTCCTTAAAATGGAATGTTCCCCTCCTTGAAGATTTTAACTCCACCCCAATCATATCTGAACTAGAAATCGACTCATTAACCATCTTACGAGCGGTTGAACCTCTTGGTCGGTCGATGAATGATGTGTAAATAGATGATGCCTTGGTTTCTACAGGCATCGGCTATCCATACGATAGGAAAAGTCTTTCCATTGACTATTCGATACAACCACAACTATTTTTGAATTACTGACTATACGTGTGCTCTTTCAAACACATCTTATGACAAATTTACTTGGGATTTCTTGGAGGAACTAGCTAGGAAAAACTATTGGAGTCAAAGAAAGAGACGCAGGGACCCTCATTTAGTTGATCAACCTTCTTCTGATGTCGCTCCATCGACTAGTCAAACAAAAACTTTACCGGTGGAATCGTCTCTGGTTGCTCAAACCGTGACTTTACTAGCTGATACCCTTGAATTTCCTTGATTTGGTCCGTGCGTGTGGTTTCTGAGTCCCGACCAACTTGTAACATGTGTCGTCTGCTCGAGAAGATGACTAAAGATTGTCGAGTCATTTCTTCTTGCTTAGATTGGAAAGTGGTCGAGGCCAATAGGGATAAATCTCCAGAAAGTTTGGAAAGGTCGATCATGGTGGAAGAACGGTGAGTATATTTCTTGTGTGATTATGATAGACATAAAGTCTTTTACTTCTTATTTCTGATATTATTATTTCCGCGACATATTCTATCTTTACGACATTCTGCCTTTCGCCAACTTCACGACCAAGCAGAAAAGATTGACCAGACCAGCCATGCTTTAGAAGAGAAAGTGCAGAGATTTGCGTGACTTTTGTAGAGACTTGGATGAAAAGACTGATATGTTCAACAATCGCGACACAAGGCTGGCTCCTCTAGAGAAGTCTTTACAAGAGCGCGAGGAACTGTTGCAACACACAACTACCAAACTTCAATCTTTGGATGATACTGTTGCTCGTCTTTCTCACGAGTTGATCGTGAAATGAGAAGTTGCCATTGAAGAATATAAAGAGAGTGAAAAATACATGACGATCGTGGGCATAGTAGGCGTGCGTGGTTGAGACATGGCTTTTAGGAAGAGTCGGGAATGGCTCGCAGGAACATTTTTCGCATGCCAATTTCACAGGTGCCCCCTTCATGCCATCGATCGATGAAGACGATGATGACGATTCAAAAGACTAATCCTTCCCAACTTTTTGTCGCTTTACTTTTTTGAAAACAAACTTCTTGTTGCTTATTTTTGCCAACATCTTTGGGTAGAGAGGTGGTTTATCCTCGCCCAACGTTGTTGTGAACATTTTTTTGGCACCCCACTTGGGATAAATTACTTTTGTACTGATGTCGCATATCGCCAATTTTTATGCATTGACGATTGTAATCATTTTTACATTTGATCGTAGTTATGACCGTGGTTATTATCATATGTGACTGTAGCCACGACCGTAGTCACTAGTATACATGACCGTAGTCATGCCGTCAAGACTGTAGTCTTTTCCACATTTGATCGTAGTTATGACCGTAGTCGCTAGCATACATGACTGTAGTCTGAGGGCCGAGTTGGCCGAGTTCTTTGCTTGACTATATTTAACTAAGAACTTCCTTTGGGATCGTCGGTCGAGTTGCTTTGAACAATACACCTGTGTAACAAATGAAATTTGTGGCTGGGATGAATCAGGGGCCGCACCGAGTTTGGTCATGTTTTTAACCATAACCTTAGCGTCTTCATCATTTGTCCCCCCCACCTCTTTATTTATTTGAAACAGAAAGTACAATTTACCAACTAAAAAGTAAAACAATTAAAAAAAGGAAAACTATAAGAATTTCCAGCTTATTGGTAGTATTTCTTCAAGTGTTCAATATTCCACGGTCGGCTAAGGGATTTCCGTGCGGATTTTTTAGACTGTACATTCCGTTCTTCACTTCTCTGATAACTTCAAAGGGTCCCTCCCATTTAGGATCTAACTTGCCCGGCTGATGTCCTGCAACTGAAGCATTTCTGAAGACTAAATCTCATTCTTCCAACCTTCGAGATTTTACCTTCGTATCAAAATATGCAGCTGTTCTCCGTTTGCACTTAACCATCCTTGTAAATGCTTTATGTCTTACCCCCTCTAGTAAGTCAAGTTCAGATTTGTGTAACTCAGCATCGGCTTGCTGAATCATTATGAATGGTGAAGGCTCAAAAACCTCAACCGGTGTGACAGCTTATAATTCGAAACATAATCGATATGGTATTTCCCCAGTCAACTCTCTCGGCGTGGTGTGGTACGCCATAGCACGTTTGGAATTTCTTCTACCCAGCGCCCTTTGCATCTTTCCAATCTAGTCCTAATATCCCATAAAATAGTACGGTTGGTGACTTCCACTTGAGCATTTACTCGAGGATGGTTCGACCGATGTCTTCCTCAGGTCAATCTTATAACTGCTGCAAAATTCTTCGAACTCCCGATTGTCAAATTTATTGCCATTGTCGGACACGATCACCCGTGGGATACCAAAATGCAAATGATATTCTTCCACATGAAGCTTTGTATCTTCCTAGTTGTTATTGTGGCAAGCAGTTATGCTTCTACCCACTTTGTGAAATAATCGATCGTGACCAATAAGAATTTCCTCTTATGGCTAGCCATCGGAAACGGTCCTAGAAGGTCAATCCCCCTATTGAAAAATGGGCATATACCAAACACTGCTGCAGTTTGGTACTCGGTTAGAGATGAATAAGGTTTGCATGTCTCTGGTAGGCGTCATACTTTTGCACTAACTCTTTTGCATCCGCTTTCATAGTTGGCCAGTAATATTTTTGCCGGATGGCTCTGAAGGCCAACGTGTTTGCACCCTAGTGGTTTCTCGCACATCCCCGAGTGTATTGCTGTAAGTATTACATATCCTCTATCAGCGTCAATGCATTTCGAATACGGAGTCAAGATACCCTTCTTGAATAAGTGATCGTCCATTATTATAAATCCGGCTGCCCTTATCCTCAATCTTCTCGCTTCAACTGGGTCTTTAGGCTGGACACCCTCAATTAAGTAGGATTTTAAAGGATCCATCCAGGTGGGTTGTTTTCCTATTTCACCAACTTCGATCATGGTTATAAAGCTCGACCGGGCTATTGTTTGAAGTGGAGAAGAATGTGACCGAGAATTAACACAGGTTGAACCCAATCGAGACAATGCATCCACCCGTGAATTATCAGCTCGAGCAATTTTCACGATTTCAAATTCCTAGAATTGCTGTTGCAAATCTTGGTTTTCATTAGGTAGGCGGCCATACGATCATCTTTAGCATCAAATTCAGCTTGATTTTGTCCAACCACTAGTTGGGAGTCGCTGTGCACTTTAATCGACCGTGCTCCTATTTTTAATGCGTATTGCAATCCGAGTATGATTGCCTCGTGTTCTGCATCATTATTGGTAGCTTTGAATTCGAACCTTAAAGCATACCTCATTTCTTCTCCATTTGGTTTTATTAATATAATTCTCACTCCTGATCCATCTTTGGTGGATGATCCATCTATGAATAGTGTCCAAAGAAGGTTTTCCCCAGAGATATATCTGGGTGATAATTCAGCAATAAAGTCTGCTAGGACCTGCCCTTTTATAGAAGATCGCGCCTTGAATTCTATGTCATATTCTCCCAACTCTACTGCCCATTTCATTAATCGACCGGTTGTCTCAAGTCGATGAAGAATTTACTTCAATGGTTGATTCGTTAGAACTTCAATCCGATGTGCTTGGAAGTAAGGTCTTGATTTTCTTGCGCTAATGATCAGAGATAGGACCAATTGCTCTACTAGGTTGTACTGTGATTCAGCATCTTTCATAACGTGACTCACACAGTAAACTGGCCGTTCAACCTTTTCTTCTATTCTTATGAGAACAGAGCTGACCGCGTGCGGAGACACGGCTATATACATTCTGAGTGTTTCTCCTATAACCATCTTACTTAAGATGGGAGGATGTTGAAGTAATAACTTCAGATTCGCCAACGATTCTTCGCACTAGGCCGTCCAATCAAATTCGTTACTCTTTTTAATGGCTTTAAAAAATGGGTGACACCTGTCAACTACCCTTGACATAAATTGATTGAGTGCTGCTACTTTACTGGTAAGTCTTTGTACTTTATTCTTGCTTTTCAGACTGGTCATATCAACGATCGCCTGAATTTTATCGGGATTGGCTTCTATTCCTCTTTGAGTTACCATGAAGCCTAGAAATTTACCACCTACAGTACCGAATGTGCACTTCTTGGGATTAAATTTCAAATGACTCTGTTTCACCACTTGGAAAATCTCTCTCAGATCTTCCACATGGTCTTCTTCTTGGTTACTATGTACTACCATGTCATCTACATAAGCTTCTATCTTTCGACCGATCAAGCTGCCAAATACTTTGTTGACCATGCGCTAATATGTGGCTCTGGCGTTCTTTAACCCGAAATGTATGGCTGTGTAGGAAAAAGTCCCAAATCTGTTATGAAAGAAGTTTTCTCAGCGTCTTCTAGTGCTAATGAAATCTGGTGATACCCCGAAAAAGTGTCAAGAAAGCTAAATCTTTTCTTCCCAGCTGTGGCATCTATCAACGCATCTATTCGTGGTAGAGGGAAACAATCTTTTGGGCATGCCTTGTTTAGGTCGGTGAAATCTATGCACAATCTCCAATTTCTAGTAGATTTTTTTACCAGAACTACGTTGGCCAACCATTCTGGATATTCCACTTCTCTGATAAAACCTGATTTGAGTAATTTTCTAACTCTTCCTTTTTTTGCTTTACGGGTGTGAACTATCTTTTTCTTTGCTTTACGGGTTTGAAGCCTGCTACATTGTTCAATTAGTGCTGAGCGATCAAGGGATCGATGCCCGGTAGGTCGTCGGTACCCCATGTGAACACCTCGATATTCTCTCGAAGCATGTTCAGAAGTTTCTCTCTGTCTCCTTCATTCATCAATTGACCAATTTTAACTTTTCTGCCTTTTTCTAACTCCACCACCTCCACCTCTTCCGCTGGCTCAAAATGTTGTTCTTGTTGATACTCATTTTTTTCGATTGTGAACACTGTCAAGTTAGCTTCGGACTGAACACTATCGACATAACATCTCCTTGATGTCAATTGGTCTCTCCTGACCACTCCAATTCCTCGGCTGGTAGAGAATTTCATACACTGGTGTTGGGTAGATATTATTGCCCCCACCGAGTTTATAATCGGATGACCATATATGGAATTGTAGGCCATAGGTGTGCGGACTATCAAAAAAGGTGTTATTAATGTTACGCAATATGGATGCTTTCCCAAGACAACTGGGAGGTCAACAATTCCTTTAGGTATCACCGTCCCTCCTCCAAATCCTTGCAATTGAGTGTTTATGGACTTCAATCGATTAGTTGGTACTTTTCAGTCCTTTGAACGCCTCCTAGCTCAGTACATTTGCGGCACTGCCCGTGTCTACAAGTATCTTTTTTACATCGAAGTCAGCTATGTCACCTGTAATTACCAATGCGTCATCGTGTGGCAAAGACACTTCTTCTAGATCTCCATCATCATAGGTGACCGACTGGGCAAATCTGCTTGACACACCAATCGAGTTTATATATAACGACCATGCATAACCCTTTCTAGAATTTCTCGAATCTCATCCACCAGCTCATCCTCCAACAATGACATGTATCACCCCGCTCTCTTCTTCCTCTCCTCTCCCTCTATTATCTATTTAGGATGCTCGTTAATTTTCTTTACGAAGTGTTTTATCAACCCTTCTGAAATCAGCCTCTCCACTTCACTTCGTAGCGTTCGACATTGATCTGTGTTATGGCCATGATCTTTATGGAACTCACACCTACGACCGCATTCTCGAATGGATGGATCGGTTATCAATTTCTCTGGCCACTGTAACTCCTTCAACGTGGATATTTCTCGAAGGATAACCGACAAAGGTGCATTCAACTGTATCTGTGAGATTGCATTAACCACTTATGGTCTCCGTCGATATTTGTACTCAGTCATACTTCTGGTATTACGCTTGTTTATTGAAGGCTCTCCAAGTCGTCTCTTCTTATTTCCACAGTCGTACACATCTTGGTCGCCTCATGTTGCTTTCAATACCTCCTCTTGATCAATATATTCCTCTCCTCTTCTAAGTAGTTCTATCATGGACTCGACCAGTTTTTTCAAGAGGCTGGCTCTAAGGCCGTGGTTCCTCAATCCACTTAGCAATGCTGTAATTACTGACGACATCTGTAAATTTTTGATACCCAATGTTGCACGGTTGAATCGCGACATATATTCACCCAGAGACTCTCCTTTATCCTGTGTCACTGTCATTAGCCCCATTGCTGTCTTTATTTTCCTTGCACTACTAGAGAAACATGTTGCAAATTTATTAGCAAAATATGCAAATGACGATATCAACTGTGGGGGTAATGTGTCAAACCACTCTCTGGCGTCTTTTTACAGTGTCATGGGAAACGCCCTACATACTATGGCATCTAGCCAGCCATGCAATCTTACCTAGTCTTGAAATGTTCATATAAGATCGATAGGATCACCCGTTCCATCAAACTCTCCAATTGGTTCTTTGAATTTTGGCGAAAAAGGTACATTCATCACGTCCTCGGTAAACGGATCTTCTTTTATAGAAATTGGTCTCTCCCTGCTCTTTTTTTGTACAATCACCTCTTCCACTTTATCGTTCAAAATGTTTTCCCAATTGACTGGCATCGAATGATGGCTTGTAGATGTCATTTCATGTGTTTGTATAGTTTCGGATGGTGGTATCTCTACTGCTATGGAAATTTTTGTAGCTGGCAGTACTTCTGCCGCTGGAGGAGCTTCATTAGCCGGCGGCACCTCTGACGTACGAGGTTGGGTGGCCATTCTCTGCAGCATCTCCATAATGGCGGACATCTGGTCTTGCAAAATAGTGACTTGCTAGACGATGGCGAATTGCAGCGGAGTCTGCTCCTCCACTGCTGTTTTCGGTGGTGGAGCCTTAGATGTTCTATCCTAGACCTTCCTCTGCCTGACATGACTTTTAGTTCTTCTTGTTCGAGGAAAGAAAAATAATTCCCATAGACGGCGCCAATTGATTGAGTGTATTTTCTTGAGAGAGGAAATATGTGAGATCTTTTGTTGGTTAAAAATGTTCTCTGACCCTTCTAAATGAGTAGGGCTTGTTTATTTATAGACAATAATTATAATCACATGGTCGAGTTTTTACATATAGGATAAGAAACTTGACCGACCGATCAAGTGGTGAAAATGTAGCGCTTAATTAAATATATAATAAAAGGGTGTCTAGCATCATTCATGATCAGCACTTTTTACCCACTTTTTACCCACCGTGTATCCCATGCTTCTTCCTGAAAAACCAGCCACCACCTACCCATATTCACACCTTATGAACCACTTGAATTACAGATGAAATACTTCAAAGAAACCTGTTGAAAACCATCCCAATTTCTCTCCTTAAACCTGCTAGAAACTGGCCCTTAAAGATCAATTTACATCAGTTTTCGAGCCATAAGAAGATCATTATTCTTCCAGCCCAAAAGTCCTCAAACTTGGGTCTTAAGGTAGTGATTTTCCTCTCCTTTTCAATCAACAAAAAGACTCCATAAATCCTCCCCCTTCACTTCCAGATTTTCGGACCCCAAAACATCTATCAAACCCACGTATTTCATGCACTTTTGTCCCTCTCCAGCAAGTTTTTTTTTTCCACACTATTTCTCCTCCATTTTCAGCCACTGAAGTCCCCTTTCCCCTCAAATTCAAGGTATTAAAATTAAAGAAAACATTCCTTACTTTCCTTCCCACTTTCAACCTTGCAGTAGCCAACATGGTTAACTTTTTGACCAACTATTTTCCAGCAGTTTATGTTGGTTTTTCTCCCCTCTTTTGTCCATTGATTTATTTCTTTTCCCAGCATTTAAATCTCGTGCAATTATACTATATTTAGGTAGAACAAAAGGCAAAGGCACGTATTTATTTTGAGTAAAAGTGCAGTCTATTTCTTTACTCATTTCAACTCAACCAAACGCTACGAATTCACAAGGTATTTTCTTACACTACTTAGATTATGTTTCACGATTTTTTTTTTGAGAAAATGATAATGATAAATATTGAACATTATGATAGTGATTAAAGGTAATAACTTAAGTATGATAGTAATTGGAGGTAATCACTTAAGTATGTCAGTGATTGAAAGTAATCACTTATGATTTCATGTGGTGCTGGCTACCAAAAATGTTGTTCCTATGCATGTTTTAAAGATTGGCATGTCACATATTAATTTTGTATATTTCTCACACGTTAGTATAATGTATTGTTGAGTATTTATTATGAAATACTCACCCCAAAAATGATTAAATCCTCAAATTGATGTGATTGGCGTTGGTGCAACGGAGTAAGAGTAGTGACATTGAAGAAAGCGGCGTAGATTGATATTAAATATGTTTTGGAGTCGATATAGTCCAGCCATTTATGATATAAAGTTTAATACATTGTTGAACCTGTTTTTTTTAATTGTAGAGATGAGGACAATCAAATTTGTTATTAAATTGCTGTTTTGGAATTTGAAGATAATGTTGTCTAGTGATATTTTTGGAATTCAGCTTTCTACCCCAACTTTGAAATATCATAACTTATTGTGTATTTTGAATTTTTGAGTCAAATAAGTGGAGTTTGATAGATATATATGTGGTCTAATAACAAATTTTTTTTTGAATTACTCAAAAACATTGTCATATTAATTTATTATGTTAGTTTTACCGGGCTACATCAATGCACTAGGACAGTTTTTCAATCAACTTTGGCCACATTTTTGACATATCAAATGACATGTTTAAAGTCTGAAATTTTAATATGTTGTACTACTTGGTCCTAAGTATTTAAATTTCAAATCTACAAAATTTTGGAGTACGTTTAAATAGTCCAATAATTTTTAGCGACTCCTAAAGCAGTTTTGGTAAAACCTTAAGATTTTAGAAGATGAATTCCTATCCCCTTGCGCGCTTGTTACTTTTTGCAGTAGTTAAATTTTGGAAAACATTTCTAGGGCATGGGAAAACTTATTTGGATTCTTCAAATGTTATTTAAGGATTTTTAAGTGACCCTACAGGTTAAGAAAATCCGGGGTATTACAACTTGGTATGAGAGTGGGGTTTTACTTTTATGTAGACTCACATAAATTTTAATATTTAATTTTATTTTGTATGGTCTTTATCTTATTGTGACAATTTTTTTTAAAAAAATTGAGAAATTAAGATGTTAGAATTTAAGGGTCGCTACTCGCCATCACGACACTACACCAACTCTGAGGTCAAGAAAGTTTGATTTTTTTTTTTGATAAATGAAACTTATTTGTATGAAATTCTATATTTGTTTCATATATGATAAAATGTTACATTGAGTTGAAATTTTAAAGTGGATATTGAATTTTGTACACTGTAAATGTTTTGAAGATAGTGACTACATTTCATGAAAAGATGATAGAAACTCACCTAATCGGACTCTTCATAATTGGTATTTCAGACATTGTTTTACCAAGTGATTACTATCTAAAGTGAGTCGAGGCAAAAAAGAATGATTGCGTAAATTTTTCTTCGGATCTCAAGTCCTCGATTGGCCATCAAGTTGGCACCCATAAACTACAATTTGGTGACAAATGATGCTGAGTCCATTGCACATCTGGTTGATTCATTGATTGTCCCGAAACAACCGGTTGCCATGGAGATTCACTGTTACGTTCTTATTATTTTGAACACGACCCATTTATTTATATTTGATGCATGCCTAGCTAAAGTTAATATTTCATGTCAGAAAACAAATAGTGTACTAGAGCTTAGCATGCCATCAAGAGGAACAATAGATACAAATAAATTAGCTAGGGCAGTTTAGATAGAATTTGATGGGTTGATTTTGTCAGCAAACGTGCATGTTATAATTATGAGAGATTAGGTTAGGTAGTAATCACGCTGTGATCGTATGTTTTAAGAAGGAAGCAATATTTCAAAGATCGAGAGAGAACGAGTTCAGTTTTATGGGTCAAAGATTAAAGCACTTTCCCACCTCATCTCAGCTTTGCAGGTAGGAGAGTTGCTAAAGAAGCGAGATTGTCACGGGTTTTTTGTCAATCTCACTGGCACCGTAATCAAGAAATTATCAGTAGATTACACTACAAGAAATATATACTTTCCCTACAAAATTTCCGCAGACAAATTGAGATTTGTCTACGGAATTAACTTTTTCCCACAAACTCATTTTTTTGTAGGGTTATGTTTTGCTCCAAAATTTTCAAAATGAAAGGACTTGTACCCACGAATATGTGCATTTTTTCCGACAAAAAATTCGTTGGGTAAAATGTATCTTTTGCAGACAAAAAAATGTAATTCGTTTGTAGGCTAATAATTAGAGGAAAAAATCCCCGCTTTTTTGTTTTTTTTTATCCCTACAAACAAAATATTTGAAGGGAAAAAAATATAATATATCTTTTAATAAAAATAAAATTGTAAAGTATAACCTATTTTGCACCAGCCCATTAATCACCATGGAGGTTTTCATCTCAAGAACAAAAAAAAAAAAAAAAAACGTTTGTCTTTACCAAAATCAATATTCCCAAATTTCACTTCTCAATTCTATCTTCTCCTAAATACTTTTCTCTTTTGCAAAACATTCTATAAATCATCATCGTGAATTTGATTTCTGAAAAGTCCAAATACCCAAATTAAACCCAAATCTAGCCCTTCTTGTAATCTGGAGATCGACTCGTCTGTGCCAATGTTCCCAAATCTCATTCTCTGATTTCTCGCCCTCTTCTGCTCTTTCTCTAATTTGCAGACTTCTCCAGATTTCGACTCTCCAATCACACTACCGGTTGCGCAGCATTAGAGGACAGGTAATTCGTTTTCTTATTTTATTTTTACTTTTTTCCTGTAATTTCAATAAGTATTTACAAATTACAATATGTTTTTACTTCAATTTGCCTGTTTGCGTGGTTTTTTATTATGTTAATAGATGTTCTGGATTATGCTTGTTTATGTGTTGATTTTCTAGGATTTGTGTTATGTTGCTTGTTCAGTAAATTTGTGTCTTTTATTGTGATTGGGTCCTCTGTCCATGAGAAATAAGAAGAGCGCCTTCAACTATATGAACTGTAGAGGTGATGTGTAGCAATTAGTGGCACATAGTGGATTAACAGTCTGCCCAGGCAGTGGAAGAGAAGAGGGAGAGGCTACATAAAATGCTCATACAATAGAAAATTCATTGCCGAGGCGGTAAAAGAAAAGAGGGAGAGGATACAGACAGTGTTCATACAATAGAAAATTTGGAGTCCTTATGAACTAAAATATTAATATAATTTGAACTGACATGTGTAACTGGTTGACATTTTCTTCTACATATATTTGTTACAGCTTGGAGCTGAGAGAGTGATTCTAGTTTGTTATTGGCAATTGATTCTGCCACTACAGTAGATGTAGACAATTTTGCCAAACCACCCTAATTTGTGTTTTCTATCTTCTACTTATTTCTATTTTGCATTGCATTTATTAGTTTGTGGTGGTATTTTTCCTCCAACATTACCTGATATTTTAAGTTCCATTTTGGCTTCTTGTTTTACAGCGATGCTGTTATACTCATGCTTTCGGGACAGATGGCTGATGGATTCAGTTGCTGGTGAACTGGTATGTTCAGATAGAAAAAGAAGTTACAGTGCTATGCTGTTAGTGTACTTCTAGATGATGTAGTTCTTTTATATAAGAATCCATATCAAAAAGCTTTTTACTTCAAGTGATGAAGTTTAAGAAAATACCACAAACTTCCAGCAGATTTAGCTTATTTGTATGGCTACTTGCATAAAAAAGTTTGTTTCTTGTCTTATAATAATGTGATGTTTAAAGTTAAATTCAAATTATCGTGTTCATCGTATGTGGAGCTTTTTATATGTTGCTAGTGGGTTCATTTCCATTACAAGAGCCATTTGATACATAATATAAGTTGATGGGTTATCTTGCTGAAAATGGTGTCATGAGCTGTAAACTTTGCTAACTAATCAGCAATATATTTGCATACCTTGGCTTCCATAAATTTACAACACAATATATAGAAGAGTATTTCTTATATTGTAAAACCATTCTCCTCAATAAGTAACAATTTCTATTCCTGCCAAGTACTTATATTTGGAGGAATTAGGTTTTGAATTAATAGTAGATGCAAAATCTCAAATGTCTTAGAACAAAACTTATATCTGTGAGAGTGCATTTCCCCAATTTTGAGCCATACTAAGAGTGCATTTCCTCAACTGTCTTGGTTTCTGTTCTATGTCATACTGCATTATTCAACTCTTTTATCTTCATCAGTTCAACAGATAATTTTTTACACTACTTCTGTTAGGTGCATGCTACCTTGCCACATTTGGTTTTGCATCTTCATGATGATGATGTTAAGAGTTGTATGTTTCCTTTATATTGTTCTCTTTGTAAATCAGTTTCATTATATTGAATAACACATTTGCATATTCTTTGACAGTTTGAACTGGCTAAATTCAGGTGCACAAATGATATTGATCATGCTGATTCTAATAAGATAGTGCTGATTCTAATAAGATAGTGTGCTGCTCAAAGGAGCTAAAAGAAGAACGTGCTGTTCAAAGGAGCTAAAAGAAGAAAGTGCTGCTCAAAAAGCAGCTAATGCAACTCAAATTGAAATAGAGCAAAGAATGAAAAATAAGTTGAAGACAACAATTCAATTCTACATTGCAGATTTGGTATCATTCTATGCAACAACTATGTAGACAAGTTCGTGGCTTCGTTCTACCACCATTTACACCATTGTCAATAGAGGATGATGCTATTGGGGACGAAGAGAATGACTTTGATGAAGAGAACAACATTGGTGAGGACGAGTAGCATATTTAATTTATGATGAAGAGTTGTGTTTTTCCTTTATATTAGATGCATTATCATAGATAGAGAGGATGTTTACTATACTCTTTTTAAGTTTAGATGTAATCATACTTAGTGAATGGTTTTTATTTGTATTTTGGTACAACATTTTTGGTTCAATGTTATATTGATTGACACTAAAAGTCTTAATTTAATTTATTGTCTTTCTGCATCTCTATATTATTTTGAATAAGGTAAGAAAATTATATAATATAAATAAAAAATAAAATATATAAAAATGATTTAATTTCTTCCTACAAATTCTATCATTGTTGGAAAAAAATAATTTATTTAGCCCACAAATACGCTTTCTCCACAAAATATCATTTGTAGAAAAAAAAGTAGATCTTGGCCGACAAAATTTTTTAGACACAAAAAATTATTTGTAGGAAAAAGTACGATTTAACCCACAAAATAATTTTTGCCTTGTGCGTACTAAACCTATTTCGTGGGCCAAAGTAACTTTAGCAAACAAATAATTTTGTCGAGAAAGAATTTAGACGACAAATTATATTCGTCTCTAAAGGATTTGTAAGGAGAGACTTTAGCCACAAATTTCTACCATTTGTCGTCTTATACCTTTCCCCACGATGTTTGCCCCACAAACGCTCCTACAAAAAATTTTCGTCGGGAAAAGTTTTTCCCCACAAAAAATAACATTTCCCTACAAATTTATTTTGTATGCTAAACATAAAATTCTTGTAGTGTTATGTGCGAGTGGTTCGACTGTACACCGATGTGTTTCTAGGTGACCTATCAGGTATTCTACCTAATAGGCAAGTAGAATTAACAGTAGATCTAATATTTAAAATTGCACCCATGTCAAAGGCTCATATCGGATGGTACAAAAAGAATTGCAAGAGTTAAAAATGCAATTGGAGGAGCTGATGGATAAAGGATTTACCAAACTGGGTGTTTCTTAGTGGGGAGCCCTAGTTCTCTTTGTGAAGAAGAAAAATGGATCAATAAGAGTGTGTATCCACTACCTTGAGCTAAATAAATTGACGATCAAGAATAAGTATCCCCTTCAAATAATTGAGGACTTGGGTATATTGAAGGGGTGCTTCAGTGTTTTCAAAGATCGACTTGAGGTCGGGCTGTCATCAACTAAAGATCAGGCCAACAGATATACCAAAGTCAGTCTTGCAAACTCACTATGGACATTATGAATTTATAGTAATGCCCTTTGGACTGACGAATGATCTTGTGGTATTTATGGATTTAATGAATAGATTTTTCATCAATATTTAGATACATTCATTATTGTATTCATCGATGACATAATGAATTATTCTAGAAATCCAGAACAACATTAAGAGCAACCAAGGATAGTATTGGAGACTTTGTAGAATGAAAAGTTGTGCCAAATTCTAGGAATGTGATTTTGGCTGGACATAGTAGGATTTCGTGGTCATGTTGTGACAGTTAAGAGAATTGAAGTCGATCCATCAAAAGTTCTTGGTTTAGCTAGCAATTATCAGTGATTCATAGAAGGATTTTCCAAAATAGTTGGTCATATGATGCAGTTCACTCGAAAGGGTGTTAAGTATGTTTGATCTGAGAAATGTGAACATAATTTTTAGGAGTTAAAGGACAAGTTAGTGTCTACACCAGCACTAGCTTTACTCGAAGGTTCACAAGGCAACGTAATTTACATTAATGTATCAAAGCACGGTTTGAGTTGTGTGTTGATGCAACATCAAAATGTGATAGCTTATGCTTCAAGGTAGTTGAAGCAGTACGAGCAGAATTATCTGATGCATGATCTTGAACTTGCGTTGGTAGTTCATGCTTTGAAAATTTGGTGCCACTACCTTTCTGGAAGCAAGTGTGAGATTTATACCGACCATAAAAGTCTCAAGTACTTCTTTATCCAAAAGAATTAATATATGAGACAACAAAGATGGTTGAAATTATTAAATGAGTACGACTGCACTATCCTGTACCATTTGGGTAAGGTTAATGTTGTCGCAGATGCTCTAAGTAGAAAGAATATGGGTCAGTTGTCAGCACTGCAATCGACATAAGATAATCTGACAAAGAACATTGAGAATTTCAAAATTGAAGTTTTAGCATTGCTAGTGCTGGCATCAGCATTGTTAGCAAGTCTGTTAGTAAAGCCGAAAGTCAGATATAGAATTGTGGTAGCTCAGAGGAAAGAGTTTGAAATAGCTGAAGGAAAAGCTTTGATGTTCAAAGGTAAGTTATGAGTGCCTAATGATGAATGTCTAAGAAATGAGATTTTATATGAGACTCACTCTGTTCCTTACACTGCAAATCCAAGAGGAACCAAAATATACAAGGATTTACGTAATATATTTTGGTGGAGAAACATGAAAGGAATTATAGCTCGTTTTGTGTCAAAATATTTGGTGTGTCAACAAGTGAAGGTAGAATATCAGAGGCCGTCAGGGACATTAAATCCAATGGATATACCGAAGTTGAAATGGGAGAAAATCACAATGGATTTCATTGTGGATTTTCCTAGATCGGCAAGAGGTCATGACACCATTTTGATTTTAGTAGGCCGTTTGACAAAATTTGATCATTTTTTGCCAATTCGAATAAATTTCAGTTTGATTTTAGTTAGCACAATTTTTTTTTCCGGATGGAGGAGTTGTAACTTGGAGAAGTAGTAAGCAGACTATAATTGCATTGAACCATGGAGGCAGAATTCATTGGTTGCATGAAGCTACAACACCATTATGGTTCAAAAATTTTGTCAAAGACATAGGAGTTGTTGATACTATATAGAAGCCTTTGAAGATTTATTGTGACAATTCAGTTGCAATTTTCTTTTCTAGAAATAACAAAAGTGGTAGTCGAAGGAAACATATTGACATAAAGTATCTGGTTGTCAGAAAAATCATATAAAAAAGAATGAAGTGGCCATTAAGCATATCAAGATAGATCTTGTGATAGCAGATCCCATGACTAAAGGCATGTCGACTAAATTTTACGAAGATCATGTTGAGAACATGAGACTTGCTTGCTCAATCATGACTTGACTATGATTTTTTATTTTTAAGTTTGTTGTTTCTTTATTTGAAACAATGTTATTAGTGCACTTCAGGTTTGTAATTGATATCCATTGTGATTCTTAAAGTTTGGATCCTTAATGACTTAGAAGAAGTTCATTAATAAAGTAAAGTACTCTTTTAGAAGTAATCATACTTGTAATACATGGAAGGAAATTTTTATCATTAAAACAAGACCTTCATGATTCAAGTATTGTGAATTTATATTTGATTAGGTACACGGCCATATTAGGTATTGTAACGCCCCTGATTTTCTCTACTCGGAGGGTCACCAATATAATCACTAATTAATATTTGAAGACTCTAATTAATATTTTTCCTTCTCTTGAAGGGTTTTAAAGATAACTATTGCAGAAAACAACAAGCGTGTGCAAGAGAAAAAGAATTTTACTTCAAATTTTTACGGTTTTGCCTATACCGAGATAGGTGACGCCACAATTTATTTGACCATTCACATGAACTCCAAAAGGCACAAAAATTGAACTGTAGATACTTGGGAATATAGACTACAATATTTTAAAAGTTTAGTTCTTAGCTACATCGTTTGGTAGGTGAAAATGTAAGCTGAAAATTTAGAAAAATAAAACTAGACAATCTCTAACGTAAAACTTTAAACAGTAATTAAACCAACATCCTGTTTTCCATATATATTACATAATTAAATACTTAAAATTCAACACTTAAAATATCGTATTTACATCATGATTGACTCGATCAACTCGATGTCAAAACTTAATTTAAATAAGTAAGTTCACTTCGTGTTTGCTAGCCTATGCTATCGCATCAATGTCACCCATTTCAATCTAAAAATTTGTTCGCTTTAGGGGTGAGTATTTCATAGGAACACTCAGTAGCAACATATACTAACATGTGGGAAAAATTACACGGAAACATAAATTCTCATGCCATCATTTCAAACGTACATAGGAACAACATAAATTGGTAACTGGCACCATGAACTTAAATGTGATTTCCTTCAATCACCATCATGCATATGTGATTACTTTCAACACAACCATAAAGTTCCTTTATAAATAATTTACATGGCATTTACATAACATAATAATTTTCCAAAACATCATTTAAAAATCAAGGTAAAAGTAGTAAATAAAACTACCTCGAAAATGAGTTTTCGGTTGAAGTCGTGATGGAGAATGAATCGTTATTGTGCCTTTTTCACTAACCAAACCTGCACACACACACGTGTGTGTGTGTGTGTACAGGTGTGTGTATGTAAGTATGTATAAGGAACTTTTGCGAGGTTTGAAGCAAGGTTAAAGCTTTTTACTGGGGGCCGATTTGTGACTGAAATTGAAGAAAAATGGAAAGTATGCTGGACGAAAATCTAGACAGAAAAATGAAGAAAAGTGGAACTTCTTGCTGACTTCTGGTGGTCAAAATTTGAAGGAAAAAGAAAACAGTGTCCCTGGAGTTTTTGAAATTGAAATTTTGGAATGGGTAAATGTTGATGGTAATGGAGAGAAGAAAAGACTGAATTTCTGTGAACTTGTGGTCCAAATTCTGAGGATGAAAGTGTTGTGATTTGGTTGAAAACAAAAATAATACTCTAAAACTAGGAGCCGAATCTGAGGTAAATTGGAGCAGTTTTTGGCAATTTTCTGGTAGTGGAGAATGGTTGATAAATGTGGGAGGATGTGGGGAAGAAAATGGGAGCTTTGGAAGATCATGGGGGACGGTTTTCTTCACTCCATGGGGCTGTTTGGTTGGCTGAAAATGGAGAGCTGGGACAGCAAGGTGGGCGGTTTTCGTGAGAGAAATGGGAGGTTCGATGATCATGGGGTGGGCGGTTTTCATGGTTGCAAGGTGGGTCGGTTATTGGCAGAATTTTTGGAGTCAAAATGAATCGGGTTTGGGGCTAAATATAGGCGAACTTTTGGGCCAAAAAATAAGTCGGGCTTTGGCTAAGAAAATCGAGAATAAAGGGCCGATATTTTTAATTAAACAAGGCGAACCAAAATAATAATTCATGCTAGCCGATTTTTTTTTTATACAACTTGAAATTTAAAAAGTTACCAAAACTCAAAATAGAACAAGGTTCGTTTTCAAATTAATATTCCACATTCATCAAACTTAAAATTTAAAGAAAATGTGCGTAACATTTAACGTGACAAAATATTTAAAACGCAATAGGAGGTTCGTAGTGACGCCGAAAGTAAAAAATTTATTTAATTGAAATTAAAAGCCAAAAATTTTTGGTCGTTATAGGTATCCACCTTAAAGTCAACTGTTGAATACGTAGACCAAGTGGGAGAATATAACTATTTATTGCCCACATATTCAATACTTAAATTTAATTAAATGGTGGATTATTTATCTACCTAGCATAACTTTCCATATAGTTAGAGGGTAGAAGTTATTGGAAAAAAAAACCACCCACTTCCATGATGGAGTGAAGTGGTATAGTGTTGTGTATACATAGATACCAAATGGTCCCTAGCCAAATCTGGATATTTTCTCCAAAATTTTCTCTGTATAAAAGAAAGTCTTGTGTTTGTTCCATCAAGTTAAAGGGTTATCAAATGGGCATTGGCTAGAAGACTTATTGGTATTGTGTGATTTTCTACTGCGAATTTCAATTATATCTTGAATAATATGACTGGAGGTATCCAATTAAATTGCAACTAATTTCTTATAGGTCAAACATAAACGTCTAGGGTCTAACACTGTGCAACTAAAAATGGAAAGTATTTATGTAAATTAATAGAAATATCTTTAAAATGAAATAAAATCAACCTGCGGATTGAGGACACGTTGATTGACATGTAGAAAATGAAAATGAGATAATTGCTGACAGTCTTTCAGGTTCTTTTAAAAGAAATATTATGTGCCAAATTTGTTAAGTTGAACATCATATCCAACTAAAAGAATCAGTTTCTCTTGCGAAGACGAATCTCGATTTTCCATCAACAGAAGATCCATGTTTTTGGACGCACCTTTATAATTTGAACCTTTTCAATTGAATTTGAAGTAGGTGAGAACTTATCGGCTTCAATTAGATATATGTTGTGGTATATCTTTCTATTGATGTTAGCATTTTTGTTTATGGTTTTACTAAATTTTGACAAATAGAAAAACAAAAATTCAATTTGTGCGCAAATAATTAATATATTATTCATTGGGTAGTAAAAAGATTACAAACCCATCAAACATTATTTATTCATGAATATTTTTTCGATGTTCCTTTGTGTGGAAAGTATTAATAATAGCTTTTCATTCAAGCACATGCATTACTAGTTTTAATTATATCAAATGATCATTATTGTAATGATACCCTCTGTGGAAAGATTCTTATGATCTCTCTAATTGTTATATTGTCTAGATCATGTTTGATATTTCACATATAATTAGTGTATAATTTTTATTTTTTAAATATTTATAATCGTATTAAGATGGTCTTTCACTCTGTAATTCTTACACAAAAAGATTATAAAAAATGTCTCATGTTTATTGATAAATGTAATATTTATACTTATCTTGGCTCCTCTCAATGGCGGATTTGTTTAGGGACAAGAGGGGCCCAGGCCCCCTCTCAATTTAAGAATTTTTTAAGGTGATAATTTCACCCTATACTACAAAATGTAAAATAATTTAAAAAATACTATTTAACTTTTTTTATTCTAAAAATACTGTTTTTTATTTTTATAACACTTGTTGTTACATTTGTTATGTTTGTTAATAACAAATGTAACACATTTATTATAACTAAAATAACAATGTAACAAATGTAACAACAAGTGTTACAAAACTAAAAAAAAGATTTTTAGAATAAAAAAAACATGATAGTATTTTAAGAAATATTTTATTTATTGTGGTTATTTTGAAAAATCCCTTTTTTAAGCCCAATAAAAGGCCCAATTCTAAGCAGGCCCCTCTCAACTCCATATGATTCCCATTTCTCAAATTTTCCACATTCCACAACTCCGCTTGACCTATCCTCCTTCCTAGTTCTCAACTAACGAGGATAGTTGATCCAAGGTGTATCAAGAGGATTTCCGGTGAGCCCAGTGGTCGTTCCATTTTGCAGGTAGTTTTTTCCTTCTTCTTTTTTCCTCATTATGAATATGGACATGGCTTGTCAAATTTTGGACATTTGTTTCTGAATTTATTTGAGGTAATTTTTCGAGCTTTAAAATCGTGCCATTGTTTTAATTTAGAGCTGGAAATTATTAAATAGAAGATTATATATCCCCAATAAATTTGGAATCCACTATTTGAATTCTCTTTCGGCAATTAGAATTTGGAATCGAGTAATCGACCATCTGTAAATTATTGCCTATCCGGCGTGTTCTTGTGTTCTGGCAGTGGCAGTGGCAGTGGCTGTGGCTGTGGACTTGTGGTGGTTTTGGAATTGAAAATCTGAAAAACCATATCCACTTTCATGGTCTCTGTCTGAAATTTCTATTCTAATATCTATGCCATGTATTTTTCAAATATATATTAGGTGAGACTACTTGAGAGATGTTGGGTGAATGAATCATTAGGTACTTCTACAGACTACATGAATGGACTTTGTTTTTACTTGAGTTTGATGAATGTGGTCATTATGGATTGCATTTTATCTTATCATATGATGTTAGTCCCCGGGTACTGGAGATTAGTTCAAGACTATTGATGTATTGAAACAAATCAAACAATGCCTCATATATTGCAATTTATATTTATTGTTTTGCATGGCTGTAATCTTGCCCATTTCCTATGTTGTTTTGGCGGCCTATGTTAATTTGGAAAGAATGCTGATGGCTTTTACAATTTTGAAGAAACTCCTTATTGAGTTTAGGCTTATTAGTGCTCTAATTTAGTGGCCAGATCCATGAATTGGCAAGCAGTTTTTCAAATGTTGATTTTATTAAGCTTAAAAAGAAAGTAAAATTTTAGTTTTTGTTTCCAATTTCCAAACATTTTTATAAATGTTACTATTTAGGCTATGTAGGTTATTATGGTTTACTATGCAGCTTTGCTGCATATGCCTAAGCCTTAACCTGCATTCGATGTCCATATTAAACAGTGACGTGCTTGGGTCTATCTACTTTTCAATTCAGATTTGGCAATAGATATTCTATCTATAGTATGCAGTTATCTATTTGGCAATAAAATTTTTATTCCATTTTCTTTAGGAAATAGTGATGAAGAGATACTTCAATACAATATCGACTCGTTCAACTACAACTCCGGAGCTACCATTATCTCCAAATAGAAATGAGAAAAGTGCAAAATAATGTTGTAATGAAGTGAACTTGGCAAATCTTCCTACAGATCCAGGAGAGCGGCCACGAATTTCAGATTACCCTCCAAATATTCAAGATGAAGTTAGAAGAGCATATTTACAAAAAGGTCATTGTCAACCTTCTGGTCATGATTTTTCTTACTCAATGTATGGGGACAAGTCAAGGCTATTTAACTCCAGTTGGTTTGAAGATGGTCGTACTTGGTTAGAGTATAGCAAGACAAAAAATGCTTTATCATGTTTATATTGTTATTTGTTTAAGCCACGGCAAGGAGAATAGGAGGCGGCGATTCTTTTGTTGTCAAAGGGTTTCGCAATTGGAAGAAAAAATATAAGTTACAAAAGCATGTTGGAGATTCAATAAGTGTTCACAATCAAGCTTTTAGAAGTTGTGAAGCTCTCATGAATAGAAAACAAAATATTCAAACATTGTTTACCAAACACATAGATCAAGAACATATTAAAGATCATACACGTTTGGTTGCATCGGTTGATTGTGTTAAGTTCCTTTTACGACAAGGACTACCATTTCGTGGGCATGATGAATCTGAAAACTCAAGCAATAGAGGTAATTTTCTTGAACTTTTATAATGGTTAGGTGATCATAATGAAGACATAAAGGCTGTTACTTTAAAGAATGCTCATGGGAGATGTCAAATGGTTTTACCATGTATTAAAAAAGATATTGTAAGATCTATTTCAACTGAAATAGTTAATGCAATATTTAAAGACATGAGTGGTGATTATTTTTCTATTCTTATTGATGAATCAGTGACTCGTCTTCAAAGGAACAGATGGCTATTGTCATACGTTATATTAATGAAAAGGGTTTCATAATTGAGCGTTTCGTAGGTATTGAGCATGTCATTGATACTACAGCTCTCTCTCTTAAGACTTCAATTGACAGTTTCTTTTCAAGGCATAGTCTAAGTATATCTCAATTGCGAGGACAAAGTTATGATGGAGCAAGTAATATGCAAGGTGAGTTCAATGGTCTTAAAACATTTATCTTAAAGGAGAATGAATGTGCTTTTTATATTCATTGTTTTGCTTACCAACCCAATTAGCTCTTGTTGCCTTTGCAAAGAAGCATGTTGAAGTCACTGATTTATTTACTGTGATTGCTAATGTGGTCAATATTGTTGGATCATCATCTAAGCGTCGTGATATTCTTCTAGAATTACATGCTAATGTTGTTATTGAAGTTTATAATAATAGTGAAATTTCAAGTGGGAAAGGTCTTAATCAAGAAATCATTCTTAAGAGACCTGGTCATACGTGTTGGAGTTCACACCATAGCACTTTAATTAGGTTGATTGGCATGTTTTTATCTATTGTTGAATTACTCGAGACAGTAATGGACAATGTTAAATTAAGTTTTGATCAAAGAAATGAAGCAAAACAAGCATTGGTACCTATTCGGTCATTTAATTTTGTTTTTTGTCTACATTTGATTAAAGGCGTATTGGAAATCTCAAGTGATCTCGTCACAAGCGTTATGCGAAAAAAGATCAAAATATTGTGAATGCTATGACTTTGGTAAGAATATGTAAGGAAAGATTGCAAATAATGAGAGACAGTGGTTGGAATCTCTTATTAGATGAAGTTTATTCCTTTTGTGAGAAACATGATATTGATGTCTGTAATATGAATGATGTACTTTGCCCTCGAGAACGCTCAAGACGCAGAGTACATGAAACCATAAATATGCATCATTATCAAATTGAGATATTTTATACTGTCATTGATTTGCAGTTGCAAGAGTTAAACAGTCGTTTCAGTGAGATAAGCACAAGTTACTTATTTGCTTGGCCTGTTTGGATTCAACTGATTCATTCTCAGCTTTTGATAAGTCCAAGTTGGTTCAACTTGCTAAATTTTATCCAAAGGACTTCTCTACTGTACAATTTGTGCTACTTGGTGATCAACTTGATAATTATATAATGGATTTGCGCTCTAATATAGAATTTTCAAGTTTGAAAAGAATTAGTGGTCTTGCATGAAAGCTAGTTGAAACAAAAAAAGACAAGATTGACCCTTTAGTTAATTTGCTAATCAAATTGGTTCTTCTTTTACCAGTTGCCACCGTCACCGCCACCGCCACCGCCTCTGTGGAAAGAATATTTTTAGCTATGAATATTATCAAAGATCAATTGTGCAATCGGATCGGAGATGAATGGATGAATGACTGTATGATTGCATACATTGAGAAAGATATTTTTGATAATATTTGTAATAGTGATATTGTTAAACGATTTAAGAATATAAAATCTCGTCGTAGACAATTCTAATGTATTGAAAATTTTAATTGTTACTTTCTATGTATAATTCATTTTGAAATTTTTTGCTTATGTATTACGTAGTGTCCCCTCTTAAATCAAATCCAATATCCGTCACTGGCTCCTCTACAAGACATATGTTAGTGTTATGGATTGTTTTTGTGTTGATTGTCTTATGTTTGATATTTTAGGACAAAGTTCCAAGCTTTAAGTACATCGATGAAAAAGAAGAGAAAATCAAGAAGAAATAAAGTGTTTTGTAGAGGCAATGAAGAATAGAAGTAAACTATCAAATATCGAAAAAATGAAGAAACAAAATGACGAACCAATGCACACAACATGTGAAGAAATTATAGTACAAAGTTTGGTACAAAGATCTCCACAAGGCAAATGATATATTATTGAAATACTAATCGAAGTAGGAGTTCAAAGCATTTTATAAATCTTAATTCGGAGTTATATACAAAGGTAATGTGTGTTCTTGTCAGAGCTGCCCAGGAATAGGGCATCGATCATCGAGTGAGAAGTTTTTCCCCTCGAGCGAGACCTAAAAGTTGGAAAAAATGTGACACTATGTACGCTCGAGTGGGCTAGAAAATTAGAGATAAAAGCACCACAATGCTTTCATGATCACATCAATTCTGAGTTTGTTGTGCTAGAAGAAGAAGGAGGAGAATAATTCAAGTCCAACTAAAGAGATTCAAGGACCAAGATTATTCTTCTCTTTTGTTCTATTCTCCATAAATTCCAGGTGATGTATTATATATCAAAAATGTATTTTTGTAACTCAATTATGTTCGGCAAAATTTTTATATACTAGGATGTTGTTGAAACCTCATTTTCAAGCTGTAATTTAAATTCTTGTTTTTTCACATTGAATGCTTGTTTAAATTGAATGGTTGGTATTGTTTTAATATTGTTCAAATACTTGATCACTATTTGGTTTATTTGTGACTTATTTTATTTTTGAGAAAATAAGTTTAGCACATTATAGTAAATTATAGTAATCATTTTAAAGACTGGTTGGGGATAGAGATATATCCCTGAATATGTAAGTCCATGTGTGTTTTCCATATTTGTATCCTTCGCAGAGATGTAGTCAAATTCATTTAAGTATTGTCAATTTCATGAATTGAGGTTAAAGTAGAAAAATAGAGGTGTATTTTCATCAATTTGAGTTTTCCTACGAAAATTACCAAATATCACTTTTAATTGCTTACTTTGATAATTTAGAATGCGTTAGATTAGAACCATCAAAATCAACCAATTTGTGTCAATTCGGTAAAAGTTAGGTACAATTGAGTCAAATCTAGATAAGCGATCATCGTGAGAATCACTTTATTACTTGTTTAGAGTACCGTACTTCGTCTCAATAGTAGTTTGTAACATCTAATTTGGTATTCTTGCAAATTTTGATCATTCCTTTAGTTAAACTAGCTTTCAATTTTGTAATACTAGAATTTATGATATGAAGTAAATGCAAATATATTCGATATATATGAGTAGTGTTCTAAAAAGCGTAAAACATGGCTAGGCGTGGAGGCCGAGCTTCAAGTTTTTCAAACCTAGGCGAGGCCCAGGCGAAGGCGAGACAAGGGTGAGGCGAGGGCGAGGGGCGAGGAGCAAGGCGTGGCTACATAAAACATATTTACATAAATATAAATAGAAAGACATTCAGTAATAAAAAAATATAAACAAATAAAATATACATAAAACATATTTACTTACCAATGCCACTTTCATCTTTACTATCACAAAGTCGCATCCAACTGCTATCCATTGTATTCATAGATGCTTGGTAACTAGTATACTTCCTAAGCATTATTTCATTGTCGACTTATTTCACCAAAATTATGATGAACAAATGGTTCGATAAACTTCTAATAGAATGCATCATAATGAAGGGTAAATTAATAAAATTGCATCTTGACGTGTTATAGCCATGATAATGCTTTTCCCACAAATGTAGATGATGTTTTACGAGTACCTCGAGCACATAGGTAAGACAGAGACTACAGCCATGAAACGAATGTTGGTTTCCTTGTAACATCATTCGATTCTGCAACATGATGATATAATTGATTAAGGATTGTGTTTTGTCCCTCTGCACGTAGTTGGACAATCTCCTTAGCCAATAGCTTCATCAAACTTGGTAGAACCTGCAAAAAACATTCTCTTGATTTTACTACCTTTTAACATCAGGCTAAACGAATAAATGCTCTTGACAATATTCGAAAGACCAGTCAAGGATGGAAGCATCATGTTTCTCTCTCTGAGTTTTAGAAGATTCACTTACACTTCATGAATAAGTAGAGGTGTCAACTGGCATGAACCTTTTAATTTAGCACGCCGGACATTTGCGTGTGCCAGGGCACTTTCACTTGTTTTGGCTTAAGTTCTCTCTTTTTTGTTTTCTATAAATAGCAATGCACGTAGGGTGTGGGCTTCTAGAGCCGTGGCGGGCTTGGCCGGCCAACATGTTTTGACACCTCTACAAATGGGCAGTATATACTACGTCTAATCCATGGATCAAATAATTTTATAATAGAGTAATTTTAGCATGGATGAAAATAATAGAAAGTCATGAATTCATGAGCAAACACTAGGAGGACATTTTTATTTATCTTTAGGAATGTACACTCGTGGAGATTGTAGCTCTTCCCTCCAATCGTCAACCCACTAACACCCCCCCCCTTTTTCTTAGGAAAAGAAGAAAATACATGTATATCAACTAGGAAAATTAAAAATTGTGCTATGAATTCTGAAGAAGTTACATTAGGGGGCTATAACTGATGTGAATGAGCAGTCTCTCATTCCAATCAGTCTCCACAAAGGAGGCTGCTTCGGCAACTCCTTTTACAGTCTATAAGGGAAATTATATCAAGCCTTGAAAGAATTGAGTTGATAGTTACTATGCAAAATCGAGTCTAGACATTCACATTGATATAACAATGTCATTATGGACTTTGAGTTGACAATTACCATGAAAATCATTGTGCCACAAATGTGCAATCATGTGGACATTTTAAATAGAGATATCACATTTCCTCTCATTAGGTATATATTATATGAACAAAAAGCAAATATTTGCCAATTGTGGAGGGTGAAACAAAAATCTCTAGAGAACAGATGCTCAGAACTGCACTATTCTTTTTGTGACTTGATAGAGAACAAAATCATGAAAAACATTAGACAATGTATGATGTCAAGGGTACCTCGCAAATAGATATTGCTGAATTCTTGAATAAGGTTTCATTGACCCATATATATATGCCAACAACCTTCATCCCACCCAGTAGCATTCTTGAGACCTAAAGTAATAAATTTTGGAGATCATCTTATCAATATTAATGAGTATCTTCAACTGACACTAGATGGAAAAGGTTGCATAAGATAAAAGCCCAAAGTATCAATGTCCAACATGGTAGGATGCCGATGTGCGTGGACACATGTTGGACACTTGCGTCATTTTTTTTTTTGTTTTTTGGTTAGACACTGACGAGGTTAGCTCGGTTTTCTAATGCCAATGCTATGAAATTCGACCACAATAACAGTTCTACAGTAGTACCAAAATTGATAAAATCAAGATTTCAACCATATGCACACAAGTTTTCTCCTTGGGTATTTCATTAAACACTTGGAAAGCAACGACTTTTGCCTAGATATAGTTCAAAACACAAAATCAATAATCCAACATCTACCTAAGCCCATTCTCCTCAATTTATCAAGACTAAATCAAAAGAAATTCTAGCCATAAAGCATAACCGAGAAAAGAGGAAGAAAAAGCATACCTTGGAAGTTAAGCTTTGCCACAAGATAAATTAGATGTTAATGCAATGTGATGATAAGCGAATTTGATTGAGATTTGATATGTATGGAAGATGAATGTAGAGGGAGATGAAAAATGGAGCGAAGACCGTTTGGTGTTTGAAAAGATTTTTTTTTCCTTTTGTGTTGTATGGCTCGCGCTGGGGTTATTTAACTCCAGTGCGAGCCTGGGCGATCTCCCATGTTAGCTTTGGGTGTTCTGCCCATGTTTGAAGTACCCGAGCGATCGCCCGATTCAATAGACTGGGCGATTGCCCAGTTTACCAGTAAACTTTTTTTCTTTCTTTCTTGGGATCCATGCCAAAATATATGTGGGATTATTTTAGTATGTCTAACTCATATTAGTGTTAGGGAGACGACAATGAACTTTTTAAAATAAATAAGCAAATAAAAACAAGTAAAAAAACAAAACGGGTTGAAGATACGTCTAAAATCTAAGGCAAGCACTATAATTGCATGCAATTTTAAATAGCTATAATGCAAAAATAAGTAAATGTATTTATGCTTAACTCAACACGTTAAATCTTAAATACGTGCCAAAATGAATACGATGAACTAGAAAGACTAAATTGTGCTAAACGTCGCAATTAGGGAAAACATAATAGGACACTTTTAATCTAACCCAAATTTTTCAAAAGGATGCAGTATATGGGCCCTAGCTATCCAATTCAATGTCAATTTAATCCAATGTTAAAGATACACTATGTACGTAGGAGAAAACCATAATATTAAAACTTAAGATTAAAACATGCATCTGTCCCCATATGATTGTTGAGTTCTATTCTCTCTGTTTGGCATGGATATAAAATGCATTATCTAGACCTCCACAAAGACTGACCAACATATGCTGGTGATCAATTCCAAAGACTAGTTTATAAATTCTCAAGCAATTCAAAAAGAAAGCAAGGTAATAATAATATTCAAAACACAAGTGCCGAAATCTTGAGACTAGCTTACTGTTGCATCCTTTATCCAAAGTTTAGAAAACAAATTTTTACTTCAACAAATATAGAGCCTATTTCAAGTCAAACTTGTATATCATGATTCGAGACAATATGGATCATGTAGCCTAGCTTCAAAATACATTAATAGCTACATTGGAACCAGATTACAGACTAATTAATTGTCAGTCTAAGAACTTAACCTAAATGGCAGTATTAATCCTTTAACAGGGGAAAAGAAATGACATGTGTTGAAATCTATTAATCTCGTGTCAAATGTGCAACTACAAGTTCATTACAACATCACATTCTTTCAATCATGGCCATTAGTTAACTACCATGTTCCATTCACCAATATTGTATAAAACTCATGAAACAAATTATAATAGTCAATCTAAAGACAATAACTACATGTACATTTGGTTCCAGTTCCTGGCAATATATAGAGCAAGCAATGACGAGAAAATGAAGCCAAGCCTGGAAGAAATTGGAAAGAGAACCTCAAATATACAATCGATTGTCAATCTCTTATAAACTTTCACTAGATGCATCATTTGTAGTAGAATCTATATATAAAAAGAAAAATGTAAATAGTCATTAAAAAGTAGAGTAGAAATACATTACATAAACAAACATAATATGTATACAAACATAATTTACTTACAATATCAATGTCACTATCATCTTGACTATTTAGAGATTTCTCATCTTCACTGTAATATTGATTCCATCTACCATCTTCCTCTTCTGAATGATGTTAAATAACTTCATTCGTATTTTCATATATTGATTTCACGTCAATTTGTAGTATTGCATTTTCTATAATATCTGGAGCAACATCTCCTCCATGGCATACATGAGTATCAAGATCTTCTTGTTGTATTGTCACGATTCATTTTCCTGGAATACATCTTGCTCCGTATCACCATTATCATCTTTTCTAGAAATGTCCCATATGCCTCTATGTTACACCTTTTGTATAACCTTCCATTGTGGACCCAAGACTAGATCATCCATATAAAATACTTGTTGTGCTTGGATGGCAAGTATATATGAATCATCCACATACCATTTATGATTTACATTGATAGAAGTAAGATGGTAATCTTCCACAGTTCTTTTCTGATTTGAATTATTATCGTACCAATTATATTGGAACAAAGTGACGCGGTAGTCAAAAATATATATTAACTCAACAACATCACACAACACACCATGAAAGTTAGTGTTTTCATCTTTTGGCACCATCACTCCACTATTTTAGATTGTACGACAATTTTCTCGTTCTATAACAAAAAATCGTACCCCATTAACTATACAGGAAAATGATCTCTTGCCCCTTGGGGGCAAGAGATCCTTGCCCACCTGCTGACACATCAGTAGGTGGGCAAGATTTTCTTGCCCCCAAGGGGCAAGAGATCATGTCCCTAACTATACAACCCAAAAAGGAAAATACTCTAAAATCCGGTTTACATGCTATTGCGTACAATTCTTTACTCACATCCGAATCTTTTTTATTATATAATTTTGTTATCTGTACCGATAAAAATTTAATTAATATAACTTTTGGTATTAATGTTATGTTTAAATAATAAATAAATCAGACATGCATTATAACTTATTACATGTGAAGCAAACCATTGATGAAACAATTCTTCTTGTTTTTGTTCCAAATCATTGTGATTTTGTCGTTGCAACAGCTCCATGTGCTCACTACAAAAGAACATGTAGAAAATATTATAACACATAACTAATTAATAGACAAATAAGTTAAAAGTTTAAAAGTGTTTACTCTAAATATTGTCGAACTTCATCACAATTATTTAAGACATACCAATGAACTCTATCAATCTCCTATTTTGAAAGTAACTTTGGTTCTACACGACCTTATTGTCTAGTATTTTGAGAGAAGATTGGTAGGCTTGCAGTTGGAGTCCCACCATGGTTGTTGTGCTCAGTCGATTAAATCTTGTTTCAATGTCATAGAGATACATTGAGCAAAAATTTAAAGACTAATTAACTATATATGCTTCCTCGATTGACCCTTCAAGTCGGACTTTATTCTTAACATATCTCTTATATCGACATAATATTTTTTCCTCAAAAAATATATGTAAATTAACAAGATTAGTAGTACTAAAGTAAATGTGTGCAATAATAGTAATTACCTTTCAATTGGATACATCCATCTAAATTCTATAGGATCTCCAAGTTTTGCTTCTTCTGAACAACTAAATGAACCATGACATCAAATAATGTTGGTGGAAAGATTCATTTAAGTGTACATAAAATTATAACAATTCCATCTTCCAATTTCTCTAAATCACTTATATTCAATGTTCTTGAACATAATTTTTAAAAAATGCAAGAAAGCTCTATAATTGTAGTACACACCTCCTTTCGTAAAAACTTTTGAGTTGCAACTCGATGAAGTTGTAACAACACGTGACAATCATGAGTTTTCAAACATGATATTTTGCCTTCAGTTTCTTGAATAGAATAAGAAATAGTTGATGCATATCCATTCGAAAATTTCACAGATTTCAAAAACTCACAGAATTTCTTTTTTTCCTCCAATGTTAATGTGTAAGAAGCATGAGGTTTCAAAAACCCACTACAATGTGGTTGTAAATGCAATTCTTTTCTAATCTTCATATCCTGCAAATCCAATCCAGCCTTATCCATATCTTTTCTCTTTCCTTCAATATTCAACAATGTCCCAACAATATTATCACACAGGTTCTTCTCAATATGCATCACATCTAAATTGTAATTGTGACTTATTTTCAATTTAGACCAATACTCCAACTAAAAATAATGCTTTATTTTTTACCAATTTAACTCATTCGGAGTTCGTTTCCTTTTCCTATCTTTATTATTTGGGTGTTTTCCTGGCTTCCTGTACCTCAAAACCTCTAATTGCTTTAAAATATCATTTTCAATAATTTGTTTGGTGGTGGTCGTAATTCCCATTGACCATCATGTAATTTACTTTTTCTCCAAGGATGGTTAGGTGGCAAATAACATCGATGACCCATAAAACATATTTTACTACGTAACCATTGTGAAGAAGTGTTCTCATTGCATGTTGGACAAGCTTTGTACCCCTTAGTACTCCATCCAGATAGATTTCTATATGCAGGAAAATCATTAATCGTCTACATCATAGCTGGACGCATAGAAAATATTTGACCACTATAAGCATCAAACGTGCCAACACCAACTCTCCATAATTCTTTCAATTCATTTACTAGAGGTCTCAAATAAACATCTATATCTCTTCCTGGTACACGTGGCCCTGGAATTGAGAGTGACATCATCATAAACAATTCTTTCATGCACTTCCATGGCGGAAAATTGTATTGCACAAGAATAACAGGCCACATACTATAGGAATTATGGATGTTGCCAAATGGATTGAAGCCATCTGTTGCAAGACCCAACTTAACATTGCGGGGATCTCGCATAAATTCTAGACATAACTTATCAAATTCTTTCCATGCCTCATTGTCAGCTGGATGTCTTAGTACACCTTCTACTTCAACTCGTCTTTTTATGTGCCATCTCATTTCTATTGCAGTATGCCTTGATATGAATAGTCTTTGTAAACTTGTTTTCAAGGAAAAATATTGCAACACTTTTTGAGGTACCTTCTTTCCCTTTCCATTGGGTTTGTATTGTGGTTCGTCACATCTAGGCACTTGCTAGCAAATGCATGCTCTTTCCAAAACAATGCACAATCATACTTGCATGCATGAATAACCCAATCCCAACTCACTTAGCATTTTTTTGGCATCGTAAGTTGATTTTGGTAATACAAAAACATCTTCCAGTAATTCCAACAACATATTAAAAGAATAGTTACTCCATTGATTAAGAACTTTTATGTGCATCAACTTCACCACAAAGTTCAATAATGAAAATTTACAACTAGGAAACAATGGTTGTTGAGCTTCATTTAACATCCCTAAAAACTTGTTACTCTCTTTATTATGTCTTTGAAGTGAGGAATTATGATTCATTCCATCTTCTTCCTCATCCTCAGTTTGGTCATCTTCAAATGACACGGGAGCACAAAGATCTTCTAACATAGTATTCATCTCATCATCATTTTCTTCTTCTTCCAATTCTTCCAATTCAGATGTATTTGTTTCATCCCCCTCTTTATCAATCTCAAGTTTTTCTCCATGAAAAATCCATATCTCGTAACTTGTAGAGATTCCAGAGACCAAAATGAGACTCAACCACATCTAATGATTGAAAGAAAGCATTTTGACAATTTTGACATGGACAACTTCAATGTTCTCATCCAAACATAGTTTTGCTACCTCCATAAATAAATTAACACTGTCTAAATATTCATTACTTAATCTATTACCAAGTCGCATCCAACTCTTATCCATATGTGTATAATGATTTCACTGAGATTAAACAATAGAGAATATTTAATTAGTAATTCTTAAAATAATTAAACTGCATACCATGTTAACTAAAACAAAGAATATAAGTTAATGACGGTCTAAGTACAATTGCTTTGAAAACCTTATTGTCCATAACACAAACATATATTTTCTTTTTAATGTTATTTTAGTGCCTGAATATTCCTCATTTTAGACCATAACTCATAACATTTATTTATTTGTTTATTTAAAAGGGAAATATTAAATACTAGAATTCTCATTCTAAAACTGCA
Organism: Forsythia suspensa; assembly: GCA_023638005.1. NCBI lineage: Eukaryota > Viridiplantae > Streptophyta > Magnoliopsida > Lamiales > Oleaceae > Forsythia > Forsythia suspensa. Next base: position 40,881,054 of record CM042674.1, read on the forward strand.
CGTTGCTATCTGAACTGGAAAACTTTTCTACATTTAGACTATACCATCTTGCAAGATGAAACTAAGTTTGAAATTCAATTTTCATAAGTTATTATTTTCTAATCTTCAAAATTACCAGATTTCTCATAAATAATAAATTTCAATATGAAACAAATGACAGTTGCTTGCATACTTTGACATTTATGTTTATACTTGTCTTAATTTTAGATTAGCCATTAAGTCATTTGACTAATTATATTCAAATGCATGTCAATCAACTAATTATACCTCTGTTGTTTACTTAATTTATCTTGCACTAAAGAAATTATTCCACGTAAATAATGATTCAATAAGAATGTCAATCAACTTTGCTCTATATTCATTAGTTTTCAGATCCAAGTTAATCATAATTGACTTTAGCCGACCATTATAATTAAAATGAACATAACCAAGAAAAGAGCGTCTAGACCACACCTAGCTGCACTTAACATATGGTAGTCCATGCATGCACCTTGAACAAGAATACATATAATGAATAACATAATTGTTTTAATGCAATCATTGCAAACTAATTAAAGCCTGAAATTCCAATTGGAGCTTTAGTTATTATTGTCTGGAAAAATTTTGAGGAGAGGAATTAGGAGTTATACTTGAATAAGATGAATAAAATATGTAGTACATTTATGGCAGTGCTGGTCCATGTGCAGGTGTGATGACAAGAAGAAGGGCTGACGACAAAAGTATATAGTCTTCACCACTTCACCACTTCAACCCAACAAAGATTAGTAACAGAGAAATTACATGATTAGCATCCGCTAAGAAACTCCAAACCTTCAGATGATATCCAAACAAATATTGAAAATGTGGAGTCCTATAAACAAGAACTATTAACTAAGCAACACTGAACCAGATTTATTTCAACAACGTAGTCCTAAATTTAGTAGTTTATGCATTAAAATTCAAACAATCTCTTTCTTTGAATTCAAACTCACAAAATTGAGAACCCATCAATGGCCCCAAGAATCCCTAAATATTACAGAGCAATTGACAACTTACGACTAACACACATGAACAAATGGATTACCATTCATGATAATATAGCTCAAACGTACAGAATTTAGAAAACATGAATAAATGGATTACCATTCTAATGGTTTGATGGATTAGTGCTGGACATCAGAGAATTCATTGCAAAAATAATTTTTTTTGAGTTAGATGGATGGAGAAATGGACTACAAAACCAGAATGATTGAACAACTCCTAAACTAACGAAGACATGTACCGAATAAAACTAGTCCCAAAAGTGATGGGACCAGTATTGCTGGCTTTCCAGATTTCTTTTAAGTTAAAACTAAATTTCTGTCTATATGTACCATGACATAAACAAAGAATAATCAAATATAATTCCAACTTCAGCATTTATGTATAATCAACCGGTTGACCCGATTAGAAGAAAGAAATCCAATCACCAAAACGATTGACCTCATTAGAAGAAAGAAATCCAATCTTCAAATACACCAAATGGTTCAATTCATGTTATCCCTTAATGGTATAATTCAATTTATATGTAACTTTTAAGTGTCATAGATGACAATACAAGATACAACATCTTGAAAGCCAAGCTTAATTGGGTCCTGGGCCAGGGAGTGAGAGTTCTTGCTTTATTCTTCTAGTTCTGGGCCTTCTGGTGAGAATAGAGACATAGATGGAGGCAGTAGCAAGGAGGAGGAGATGGAGGAAGCTAGAGGAGGGAGGCAGCAGAGAAGGGAGATGGAGGAATTTGTTTGTTTTCCTTTTGATAATTTAATGGGTTGGGTTGGGTTGGATTGGGTTGGGTTGGGGGATTAATCGTTATCCACAAATATTTTCCAACCAGAAAAAATATAATACTATAATTAGAAAATATGAATTTATTTGAAAAATTATACGTCTTTGATAATTTAATTTTTTTTGGACTATGGTTATATTCATATTGGAGAATAGCCTTCAATTTATAAATTATAGCTAATTTGTTGAAATAATAAATTAATTTAAGTTAAAATTCTTGTTCTCGTATTATTCAAAAGAACAACTATAATTTGAAAATGAAAATAAGATGATGGTAATTATTTTGATTCAAGACAGTATAGTTAAATTAGTGAAGATATCAATTTTATAGGTCAATCTCCATTCTTATACATAGTGATGTTGGGGGTAGGCATGGTTCGGTTCCAAAGATATATTAACCAAACGGAGTAGTAATGACTATATTTAAATGGAACATTTAGTTCCATCTCTAAGAATGGGATCGATATGGAAGTGAAGATTTGACTCTAGTTCGATTCGATCTAAGTTAGTTCTTTAAATTCGAGTTTTCAAATTCATTAACCCATGCAAAACGAGTGTCCAACTATAAATTATTAATAAAAGGTTTATTCAATCCAATTCGGTACACTTACAAAATAACAACTATTCATCTGCATATCTTTCATCAATACTAAGAGAGCATTCCATTTAGGGCAAGACAAAATGGGCTGACCAGTGGCTTTCTTTATATTGCTCGGGGGTTTGCTTGGGTAATTTTTATAGTCTAGAAGTGGGTGGATATCCACCTACCTACAGGTCCTATGGATCCTCTGATTCCTAATCGGGTAGCCTTCCTAGGTCTCGCCATCGGCAAACTAGGGACGGACGACCACGATCCCGACCTTACCAGCACCGAAGGTGTACTAATCAATGAACCCCTCATAAAAAACCAATGATTTTAGACATTATTATAAGATAATAAAAAAAAAGAGATGACTATGACTTTTTGGAGCAGAACAATTCTATCATACATCTGGTGTCAATTGGGACCCATTCTTCTATATCTGCAGTAATCCTATTTAAGCTGCAAAGCCTCTTCAATAAAGACCTCAAGGAAGACTACTGGATGAGACTATAGTTCACTAGCAAAAATTTCCCTCGGCGCCCAGCTCAGCTGGAGAGGCATTGCATAAGCTGAGAATTGCTAATTTAGTCTAGGTAGACTTCATATTGTCAGTTAAAATGAAAATAAGATGCATTTTTTTCTCATTAGACCAATCCTTTTCTGTGTAATCCTTTTCCAAAATTGAGACATGATAATCTTTAATTCCAATCCCAGACTAATGATCTCAACCTCGCCCCTTTGGCGAATCGGGGCAAGGACGGAAAACATGGTTCTCGTCCCCACCACGACCCTGAATCGTTGCCATCTCTATCCCGAATAATAGGGATAAGTGGAAATTGAATTGTGCTCAATAAGAAAATCCAATATTTGTGACGATTGATGTTTATACAAATTGAACCCGACATAAATGTCATAAATGATCATTTCTTGATTTTATGTTGAATCCTTCTGATTTTTATTTTTTTTGGTTTATCAAATAATGTTAGATATACACAATATTGACGGCACATGTATGCTCAATCTAATCATAATGTTTTCTTTTCTTTTCGTTGTTAATCTTAAAATTCAAAGTTCAACTTTTAAAAAAAATCAGAACATAAATATAAATACACACACACACACACACTAATGTTTGTGTGATTTTATGTGTCTATTTTTCTGGTGGATGGAGGGCTGATATCCCCAAATTCCATTGAAAAATCAAATCGATTTCAAAATTGAATAATAAACCCCCATAATTTTTTGTAAGAATGCCATCAATTAATTATGCATCAAAAGTTCTTAGTGCTTCTTTTTGTGACACGATTTATACCAGGGACAGATAATAAATTACACTGATTTGAATCAGATTCAGTGCTTGATTGCAATTGGTGGGTCAAAGGAATATTCTTCAACAAATAAATCAGCAATCTCTAGTTACGGGTTTCGTCACAAAATCAACATTTGTCGGTTTGCACCAAAATTTTAATTTCTAACACTATGCAATATTACCGTTAATGAGTAAATATATTCATCTCCTCCCGCCAAAGAAAAGAGGTGCCATAATTACACTCCATATTCATCTCCATCTCATAATGAAATATACTATAATTCTTCATCACAATCCTATACCATAGAATCGTACCAATTTTACATTCTGAGAGCCCTAATTCTATAAATCAAACTACAAATCACTATTTTCCTTTAACTGCGAACACATAAAATCAGCCGCCTGGTTTTCTCATCATCTTCAAATGCTCTGTTGCCCAGACATTCTGTAGAAGTTGGAATTTAGGTAAGGATATATAAATTGAATGATTATTTTAATTTTCTCCCATATTTGACCAAAATTATGAGAAGGATGGGCTCAATTCATGTTGTTGCTAACATATGTGTCCATACTCTATTTTTTTTATTATATTTCAATTACCCATGATTATATGATGATGATAATTATCTATTTGGTTAATTTTTGTTTTAATTAAGGGTTTGGGGAGTAGTTGGAGGGATGTGTTTGGGGAATTTCTTCTCAATATGGTGAAGTACTGATTTTGGTGATATATGTTATGTTGGTGCTGGATGTTATGCTGAATATGGATTTTAATTGTCTTGCTCATGCAGGTTTTTATGCTGGAAATAATTCTGGTTTTGTTGCTGCTGAAATATATTTTCTAATGCTGGTTTTTATGCTGGAAATAATGCTAGCTAAATGAACTTGATAGTAGTTTACATGTAGTCTTTCACAATTTTCTGTTATTTTTTTTCATTTTCATTTATATAGTGAGATGCATAATTCCTTTGCAGATCAAGACATCAGCTCAGAACAAGGATAGCGGAGAGGTAAACACTTTGTTCATTTGTTTGCCCCCAGTTTGTAAAAAGATGGTAATCTTCATGTTGTTGATACTCCAATATGACCAATATGCAATAAAATTGTGTTTACCATAGGAAGAAAAATGTGTCCAGAATTCATAAACGCGAGTTAAAGTTTAGACACCATGCACTAAAAAAGTTAAGACACCAATACCATCTTTACCCATTCTTCCACCAGATTACTGGGAAGACTCAATTAACAAAAGGAATCATGCAACACTGCAATTTGTTCATCTTTTCCCGTATTTCCACAATTATTGTATTCCAATTGATTGGTTTTTTATATTGTATTTAAGGAAAACAGAAACACTGTAATTTTTTAGTCTACTGGTCTAAATGAAATACTGATTTTGGTCTATAAACATATTCTATTGGTGCTGGTTTTTATGTTGAATCGAGATTTAATTGTCTGTTTTTGCTTTTGTTGATGTTGGTTTTATGTTGGAAATAATGCTGGTTTGTAAGCTACTAAAATATATGTTCTAATTCTAGTTTTTATGATGGAAATAATCCTGATTTGATTATGGAAATAGGAAGGTATTAGTTCCAGGCTACATACTTCTTTGGTTCAAACTGAAGTTGAGTTGTTTTGCAGTCTCTATTAAATGAAATCCATTTCTTCTCTTGTAGTAAGATTAAGCACATGAAATAATATGCATTGTTCTCACAAATTCCAATAACTGTTAAACATTCAATCCACATCCTAATGCTGGTTTTGTATGCCTAAAATAATCTTGATTTGAAGATGAAACATAGGAAGGTATTAGTTCCAAGCTAGTTCCAGGCTAGTTGTTTTACCATAGATACTTTACATTTCCTATTGTGCTGCCCTTCATAGCTTGTCCCTGTATTCAGCTTTGTTCAAATACAAAACCTCAACAGCAAGCTCTGTTTTCCTTATGAAGATACTCACATATGACATGAGAATAACATAAGCTCTGCTTGCCCAAATGACCTGAGAATAACAAAAGTTGTTTGTTGTTTTCCTTACAAATATACTCATAGATGACATGATTGTGATAGAGAACCATGTAATGTAATTCACACATTTTGAAAATGTGGAAAACAATATGCATCACCTGAAAAATATGCATCAACTAATTTTCTAAGGTTGGTTATTCATGGAAAAATTCACATTTTTGGTAGAATAGTAAAAGTTAATATGGATGAACAACATGTTCTAAGTAGTAAAGTTAATTGAATGTCCATTCATTTAACTTGATAGTTAGCCAAGTTGGTTATTCATAAGGTAAAACTCCAAAAACCATTCATGGGTTATTGGGATTATCGCACAATCATAGTAGCCTTTTAAACCATTTTCCTATCATTGGTAGAAGGTCAATTAGGGATTTGCCATACCATTAAGGGATTTGTTTTCCTTTTCCTTTTCCTTTCATGATTCTTTTTTTGGTTTTGTCACTTGTTCCATGTTTTGGTTTGAGGAGCCTTGCGATCTACCATACCACTAGATTTCTCATACAATTTAACCTTTTTAATTCCCGTACGTTGGTCAATTGTTGATATGGTTGCATTTGCTTATCCTTGGGTCTATCTCAGCCTGATGATGGTAAAAGATTGTTGCCTACTATCACAAGTTATTTTATTTATGGGTGACTATATCTAATGGATTCTGCAAAATCGGTAGTGGGACCCTTGTTTGCTTTTGGATTTTGAGGACAAAATATATAAAGGGTATTTTTTGTTATAGAGATAATGGCACCTCGAACAATCTTTGGCAAAAAAAAAAAAAAGAGTTATTGCCACATCCAATGAGCTGCTTTCAGAATTTTCCTCATCAAAAGCATCATGCAAGGGTCCATTATCCCAAACAAGTCCTCAAGCTAAGAGATGTGCTTCATTGTCCCAGACTACTAATATCATGCAAGGGTCCATTATCCCAAACAAGTCCTCAAGCTAAGAGATGTGCTTCATTGTCCCAAACTACTAATCTTCAGGGTCCATTACCTCAGCCTCTTCAAATTCCTATCCCATTATCTCAACCTCATACTCAGGCTCTATCTCAACATATGTCATCACATGAAATGACATTGGCACCTGAGACTACTCTCAATTCAATTGGTATTAATTGATCCAAATATTTATGATATAAAATCATGTGATTGTATTACATTTAATTGATACTATCTCATTTTTTATTTATAGATTCTCATCCTTTGAGTATTTTATTTTATAGATCTTCATTCTTTGAAGAGGAAAGGGCGTGGCTTGACAAGAGGCGAGGGCACTGATGATATCAATATCATTAGAGATTTCTAAAAAATTAGGAAGAGCTATTGCAAATCAGCAAGCACGTTAGTGAGTGTGGCTACATAGTTCGATTCTTTGCTCCACTCCAATACAAAAGGTGGATCGACATACCTAAAGAAGAAAAAATTAAATTATATGATTGAGTTTTGGTAAGATGAAATCAAATTATTGTTTTACATAATTTTGGTAAGTAGTCATTTGGTTCCTATGTTGTTATAAATAATTTATTAATATATATACTCATTTTTTTCTTTTTTTAAGGCCAAATTCAAGCTTGATTTGACAGTAGAACATGTCCTTAAATGTGCGAACGATAATTTAGCGAGGAGATATTGTGATTACCATTGTAGACTCAAAGAAAAATACTTTAATAGAAAATCATTGGACAATGCAATAAAGAACCGCCCAATTGATGTGAAGCAAGAAGATTGAGACTCGTTATGTCAATATTGGTCTACTCTTGACTTTGAAGTAATTTAGAAAATATATATATATATATATATATATATATATATATATATATATAATTATAAAATAATGAATATAGTTAAAAATAATAATAATAAAATTATAATAAGAGAGTTAATTAGAATGATATAAGAATTAATTGCAGGCACTATCTACGTGCAAATTGGCAAGCCACAATTGCATTAAATATAATCATCGTGGTGGATCGAAATCCTTTGTTGTATGTCTTGAAGAAAAGGTAATATTTTCCTGTTTAATTTATAAAAGTAAATATATTTATATAACATATTGTATATTATTTCAAACAGAGAACAATTACTAAAGACAACACACAAGGATAAATAGACCTTTATTACGAGACTTATTACAACGTGAACAAAGGGTGGATAAATGATGAGGCACAAACATGATATGTAAGTAGATTAACCATTTATTCTTCTTCATTGACATTTACTCTATTTTTTGGTCTTAATATAGTTTCTCCTTTTCTTTTGACCAATATATAGGAGAGAATGCTTGAGATTAAAGAGCAACCTTTTCCTAAAGGATCTCAAGCCCCTACTGAATTTGAGATCATGTAGGAGGTTTTAGGAAAATGTAGAGGTTACATTTGAGGGCTTGGACATGGTCCAAAACCTGTTGCCGCAAGCCACTCTATTGATTTGACATATCGTGATACTAAGTTAATAGCTCTTCGCGAGCAATTAGAGAAGATATGCATACTAGACTATCTCAATTTGAGTCACTAATACAGAAGATTGTATTGGCCCAGGTGGGCATGTCTTCACAAACACCTAGAGAATCAACAATCTTCAACATGCCACCACCTGGTGACCATATATAGGTGTCATAAATTTGCTTACTTATTTGCTTAAAGTATTGAGACATTTATTTCCTATTTTATGGATTGATAGATTCTAGTGAAACATTTACCATTTATTTGTTCTCTTTTTATCATTAATATTTCATTGTTCTCTTTTTATCATTAATATTTCATGTGTTCAACATCATAGTTCTTGGGGAAAGATAGAAACACAAAACATCATTGGCTTTTCTAGATAAAACTGGCTACAACTCTCTTCTAGGAAATTTTAATAGGATGGTTGTGATCTTCTAACATGAATAGGATTAAGTACATGTAAGAATAAAACCAATGCTCCTCAAAGCCTGGCAGAATAAAAACACATCTGATTCATGCAGACTTTAGAGATAGTTATAAGAGCATGCATATTGGTCTTTTGAGTGTGGGAGAACTACTTAAAACTGCTCTATAATCCACTGATTTATGCCTTATTATTAAATAATTGTGGTACAGAATTCTCTGAATCTCATGGCTGATTACGTTAAAACACATCTGATTCATGCAGACTTTAGAGATAGTTATAAGAGCATGCATATTGGTCTTTTGAGTGTGGGAGAACTACTTAAAACTGCTCTATAATCCACTGATTTATGCCTTATTATTAAATAATTGTGGTACAGAATTCTCTGAATCTCATGGCTGATTACGTTCACTTAGGATGATGCCAAGGTTGTGGTGATTTGGGTAGACTCTGAATCTCATAAATAGTATTAAAAAGGCTTGTTGCCCACTATCCACACAATAATCAAACTAGATTTAAAAGCACTGATTAAATGGATTCCTAGAGTTTAGAGATACATCTCAATTCTAGCTGATTATCTAATTATGGTAACAAAGTGCAGTGCTTAAACTCCTTTGAATAAAAATCTACTACTTTAAGAACTTTGTTAAAACAAAACCATAACAATATAAAATTCAAGAGACAATTGATGAATATGGGGCAGTTTTAGTTGTGATTGCGAAGCCCTCTATTGGACAGTTCTCTGTGATTGATTTCCAGTGTATATTCTGTTTCAGCTCTTCTGTCATTGGTGACATAATTTATGCTATTACAGGTTGATGTTCAGTGCATATTCTGTTAAAGATCTTTCATATTGCGAATGTAATTTCTGCTATTGTATTTTCTTTGACATGGCAAATAGCAAATGGAACAAAAATTATTGTATCCCATAAATGCTGATGCTGGTTTTGATTTTAGTTGATGTTGTTATTTCCTTTCCTCCAAAAGAGTAATTTCCAAATTACAAAATGCAATTCGAATATTTGATAATAAGAGAACATGGAACAAATTATTGAGCACAGAAGAATTAGCAGAATTTGAAGAATATAAATAGATTCACTACGCCTTTGGTTTCTTTGTCTCAATGGACTTGTAGGTGGTTTTGTTTCAGACACTTTTTTAGCCCATTTTTCTTATCATTTGGTTCATTTCAGCTCTCCTGCAGCTATTTGAATCTAACTTAGGATCTGTGCAGATCATACAACAGAAACCTTTGTACTTCTTGTACAGTTCAATCAAATCTTTTTCTCCAGTCAGAGCCTCTCAATTTGCTTCAAACTTTTTAATTTCAGCCTCAGTCTCTTCTTGTATATTTCTCAGAAAATTGCTTGCAAATTCTAGATGAAAGAAGCTCATCTGATCGTTAAATTGATTAGAACTTTTCAATTCTAGATAGTGTTAAAGAAGCTCCTTTAATCGTTGTTTGCTTAGAATAATCTTTTAAGATATTTCAAATTTAGGAACAAATTTGGCATTGAGCTACTGCCTCTAGTAATTCAAAATTCTCCAGTCTTAGAATGTGGTCCAATTGTTGAAACTGGACGTCTGGTGATAGAATGTAGGGAAAGTGTAGAAGATTCTACCAGTCTTTCATATACTTCTTTTCAAGTGCATCCTCAAATTTTGTTATATTGTTTATGGAGAGAACTATCCTTGATTTCGTTTTCTTATACCTTGATTCCTGAATATATACTTCTTGCCTTCACCTAATTTTGGGTCCTCCTATATTTGTTCCTGGTACTTTTTTCTTAATCTATGTTCTATCCTCTTTTCCTTTTCTTTTTACACATATTTACACTTCCATAATTGAAGTTATTTTGCAAATGCTGCCAACGTCCATGAGGTTATTCAGCCAAGCTGAAAGACATTGATAATTACATCTGGTGGGACTCTTGATGAGTGATTTCCCTTGGCCTTGTGTGGAAGGCAGTCATCTTTATCATTTTAGTTTGAAATATTGGCTGCTATAAATAATTTTGCAATGTTAGATGGAATTTGTTTTCGCTTTATCTATCTTGTAAAGAGTGACTAATTGAATTACTAATACTCTAAATATTGAGTACCTATATGATTGGAAGCTGGAAAATCCACCATTTCTCTACATCTACACATTTTGTTCCCTAATAGAAGATCTGATTCAATCCATCATGATCAGTGTTCTCACTCAGGAGCGTCTGCTGGGCACGGCACTGAAGAGCATATTGACAGTAGTAGTAATTTTTCAGCAACGGAAGAGCATTTATGAATCCAATTCTCAGACTCAATCACAGACACACGAACCTATCTTTGGAAAACGGTCCCGTCAATAGCTTGCACACAGACTCCTCTCTCTCGCTTTGCCTCCATACCACTTATACTCCACCGTTTCTAGAGATGAATGTGGAAAAGCTAATAAAGATGGTGGGTTCAGTCCGAACTGGTGGGAAGGGTACCATGAGAAGAAAGAAGAAAGCTGTTCACAAGACTACCACCACAGATGACAAAAGACTGCAAAGCACACTGAAGAGAATAGGGGTAAATGCTATTCCTGCAATTGAGGAGGTCAATATTTTCAAGGAGGATATAGTAATCCAGTTCACTAATCCTAAAGTTCAAGCATCTATTTCCGCCAATACTTGGGTTGTTAGTGGCACTGCTCAGACCAAGAAATTGCAAGATATTCTTCCTCAAATTATTCATCAATTGGGTCCTGATAACTTGGAGAATTTGAGGAAATTGGCAGAGCAGTTCCAGAAGCAGGTACCTGGTGCTGGTGCGGGCACAGATGTTGGTGCTAATATAGCACAAGAAGACGATGATGATGACGTGTAGGATCTTGTTGGCGATCAGACATTTGAAGCTGCTGTAGAGGAGGGTCACACCTCTTAAGAGTTCAATATCGATTTTTGTGTCATTCCTTATATGTTCTGTGTTTTTTAGCTCTGTTGTTCTCTTGTTTAGTGGTTTAATTGAAACTAGAAAGTTACTTTGAAATTTTAATCAGTAATCAACTTAATCCTCCACACACAAAAAAAAAAAAAAAGAGCTTGCACACATATGGAACAAAGCAGTGGATAAGACATTGGGACCTGTTATTCAGTGTCTTAGCTCACATGGATGGTAGAAATGTTGGAATAATTTGACCACATTATGAATAATAGTCTCTCTATTCGTTTCTCTATATTCGAAATATCAAGGCCAAAGTACTTTGTCATGGATACTGGTAGTATTATGTTTCAAAATAAAAAAATAGGACCTTTCTGTTGTCCAATGTTGTTGATACTTCACACTACTGTACAACGAAATATTAATGAAATAACTGCTATTTTCCTTCATCATAATGATAATCTAGTGCGGATTTATTTTGCAAAAAAAAAAAAAGATTGGAAGTTTAATAATTTTTTAATTTTTGGTAGAAATAATTTATTTTACGCTTCACACATTAAACACAATAAAACAGTATAAAAAGTAAATTCTTATTGAAAAAAATATATTTTCATGTTTGTGCATACTAATTAATAATTTACTATGTATTTGTTAATTAGTTTAAAATATTTATTTATGAACAATAGTAGAATAGACTTGTGCAATGTTGTTGATTACAAAGATTAGAAGGCTACGAATGTGGATGTCACGATATGTTTTCCATCATCTCTACAAGCTAGAGCAATGACAAATAAAGGTGTCACAAATTTTTTCCTCTATCCTAGAATTTGTAGCTACAAATATTACTTGTCGCAAAAAGTAGACCTATTGCATCACAAAAACTTTGTTACAAGAAATAAAAGTTTGTCGCCATAAGTTTCCCACCAAATATATTTTGGCGCCAAGCTTCCCATCATGTTTTTGGCGACAATCTTTATTACTTGTCCCGCATTTCGACAGTTCGCGAAAACTTTTTATGTTGCCTTATTTTTGGTACTTATTTTTTCACCAAAATTTTTGCGACAAACTTTAAAAACATGTCGCGCTAAATCACCTATTACGACAAATTTATGTATGTCACAAAATATCTTGTCCCGAAATAGAGATTTTGTTGTAGTGAACTAAATTAGAAGGGCATGTGGAGAAGGAGAAGTTGATCCTAAATGAGCAAAATGAAAAAGTGGCATTCAATGATTTTGCACCTATCAATCAATTCTCAGACTCCAATCTCAATCCAATGAGGAAGTTGAAGTTTTCATAGTTGAGATCAAGGGTGGTAAAGTAAAATCATGTTTTTATGAGAAGTGCAAAGCCCAATTTTGGAGAATAAATGAAAAATAGTTCAAAGTCAATCGATGCAAGCAAAGCAAGTGCTCCAAAGTCATATTCAAGGTGCCGTAAAAAGATTGTTGCAAAAAGCCAAGCTAATGACTTCAAACAATATTGGGAGGCAACCCAATTTTCTATACTTTCTTTTCTCTTTTAATTTTGACTTTCTAGCTTAGGGCACATTTTTCTAGTTCTTAGGACTTTTAGATTGTTTTTGAGCAACTACTGTCAAGGTCATCAAAATAAGTTAGGCTCGACTCACAAATGATTTCATACTCTACGTTGGGCATTTGGCTCCTGGGTAGTTAATTGTATTTATGACATTTCTTTTCAGGTTTAATTGAGATAATTTGATAGTAAAAAAATAGAGACTAAATTAGGAAAATGGCGTGGAGTGCTAATGAAGGAGATGCATCATCATATGACATGTGGAATATTGCTATCATTACTTAGATTATTTTGTGCTTCGTAATAACCAAATTTTTTTGCCTTTTAGTTTCATGTAAATAAATATTTTATCTTACTCTTGGAGTCGCTTCAAACCTTATAGTTCATTTTAAATATTTGGTCATGTTAAATTTTGCGTGTGTTCGTTGCAAATATTTTTTTAGTTCGACAATTTTGGATTTATCTGAAAACGAACCTTGTTCTAATTTGATTTGGTAAGTTTTGAATTTAAAGTTGAACGAGAATTTATTTATAGCTAGCCTAAATCTTATAAAATTTGTTCTCCGGTACTATCTAAAAATTTCGGCCATTTATTTTCGAGTTCTTAGCCAAAACTCGATTTACTTTTCGATGTTCTCCCTCACTCTCCCATCACCAAGCAATTGAATTTATCCACCTCCTTAATCAGCCATAATATCACGTTTTCCCCTCATTTTATCCCAAAAATTGCCCTGCAATGTATATTATTCCCCCAGAAATCAACATTTAAAACTAAGAACAAACCCCCAATTTTCCTCTTGAAATTTCGGCCTTCATCCATAGTTCAGCAGCCTTGTGTTTTGTGTTTACATTCCAGCAAGAACACCTTCATATTCATCCCACATCCTCCCTCCATTTCAGTCACAAAGTTACAGCATTTCTTTTCCCAATCTAGGCACTCAAACCATAAAGTTCCAGAATTTATTTTCCCAGTTTTAGGCACTCAAACTCAGCCCCAGCAGTAGTGTTTTTACCCTTGGTTTTGATCCATAAATTTCATATCTTTCTTCTCATTATCAGCCCCAAAGTTCCAACAACAAATCTTCGACTTTCAGCATTAGTTTTCCTCTCTTTTCTGTCAAAAAAATTCAGTCCAGCAGTGAGAAATTTCCATCATTTTCCTTCATTTTTCCCTTCAATATTCGGCCAGCAGTGAAAGTTATTAACCTTGCTTTTTAAATCACAAAAAGTTTCTTATATATACATCTATATATATGGTGTACGGGTCTTGATTTTGGAAGCTGCAGAAATGAATTTTTGCACATCAAAACTTCAACCGAAAACCAATTTTTGAGGTAGTTTTACTTACTACTTTTGCTATGTTTTTAAATGATGTTCGGGAAAATTATTATGTTATGTAAATGCTATGCAAAATTAATTATGAAGGAACGTTATGATAGTAATTGAAGGTAATCACTATAATATGTTAGTGATTGAAGGTAATCACTTTAATATGATTTTATGTGGTGCCGGCAACCAATTTATGTGTTCCTATGCACGTTTAAAAATGATGGGATGTTGCATTTATGTTTACGTATAATTTTCACACATGTTGTATGTATTGCTACTGAGTGTTTCATATGAAATACTCACCTCCAAAATGCACAAATTTTAGATTGAATTGATTGGTGTTGATGCGATGGCGTAGGCAAGCGAGCTTGTCATGGAGTTTCCTTTTTACGTTATGTCTTGACGTCGAGATGATCAAGTCGATTCTAATGTAAATACAATTTTTTTAAGTTTTTGATTCAGTATTTAATTATGTAATATTTATGGAAAACAAGATGTTGGTTCCTTTGCCGTTAAAATTTTCAAGTTAGAAATGCCTAGTTTCATTTTTCTGAAATTTCTAGCTTACTGTCCTTACTTTGAAAAATATAACTTATGCTACGGTTGGAGTTTTTGTGTGAAATCAGTGGCTATGGAAAATCATATACGTGACTAATAAAAGCAATTATAGTCACTGAAAAATTCTATTTATGAATTTATTATGAACGTTTTAGCGGGCTTCCTTAAGGCACCCAGGACGATTTTTCAAGTAACTTCGGCTATCATTTTCACCTACCAAACACCATAGATAAGGTTTGAAATTTGTGCATGTTGTAGTCAGTAGTCCCAAATATCTACAGTTGAAATTTTGGAATTTTTGGAATTCGTTTGAATAGTCAAATAATTTGTGGTGTCACCCATCACAGTATAGTTAAAACCATGGAAACTCAAACAAAAATTATTTTTCCCTTGCGCACTTGTTATCTTTCGTAAAAGTTATATTTTTGAAACCATTCGAGGGCATGGGAAATATTATTCAGAGTCATCAAATATATTTTAGAGATTATTTTAGTGACCTCTGGGTTGAGAAAATCTGGGACGTTACACCTTGTTATCAGAGCGCGGTTTCTATAGACTCGCGAATTTATTTATTTTTATTTATTATATTTCATTTTGGTCTTTATTTTGATATGTCAAGATAAAATTTTGAAGTTCAGAATTTTAGAAATTAAGTATCGCTACTTGCCATCGCCGCGCTACGCCAGTTTTGAGATAAAATGTGGAGTTAATTAAAATTTTATTTTTATGTAGTCAAGTACGATAAATAGAACTCATATTTATAGGAAAGTTTTAAGTGCATCATTTACAATGAAATGTAAGTATGGTTTTTATTTTGATGAATTACAAACTTTTTTCGTTTTGTTTATTCTAAAGGAAATGGCACCAACTATGCAAGCAATAGCTATTAGAGACCTACAACTGGCGGTTGAGGAAATAATAAGAGCGTTGGTAGCTTAGACGGCACCTTAGTGCTGCAGCCGCTAATGGCGCTACGGGCATCGCAAGTGCCCCAATCGCATCAGGCCCCACTGGCACATTATGCGGCCCCTGCTGTGCTAGTGATTGACCAATTTTATCGATACCGACATCCTACCTTTGAAGGTGGAAAGGATCCTCTTGCAACCGAGGAATGGTTGCGGATGATCAAGAAAAATTTTCAGCACATTGCTTGTCCTAAAAATCAGAAAGTCCTTTGTGTAGAGTTTATGCTAATTGGCAGAGTAGGTCACTGGTGGGAGTCGGTATCTCATACCCATATTGAGGAAGAACTAAATAATCTCTCGTGGGCCCAGTTCAAGGTCGAGCTAATGAAAAAATGTTTTTCGTAGGCTCTGCGAGATTATAAAAAATCAGAGTTTCTATATTTAGTTCAAAGAGAGATGGAAATTATCGAGTATAAGTGAAAATTTGAAAACGGTCGCGCTATGCTCCATATTTGGTCAGCACCGAATTAATGAAGGCAAGACGTTATGAAAGAGGGTTGCGCATAGAGGTTAGACAAACTGTTAGTTCCCATGTGCTTCCTACTTTTAGAACAGTGGTCAAGATGGCTCAAACCGTGTCCTTCTCAGTTTAAAGGTCAAAGTTCAGGGAGAGCAGAATGACTCGGGAAAGAGACATTGGTAGAAATAGAATAGGAACTGAAATTCAGGCTAGTTCAAGAGACATAATCAAGGTCTCAACAGGGGTCAATCAAGTAATTCATTTTCTCGGTGCCCTAAGTGTAAGAAGAATCATAATGGTGATTGCCACTTTGGCAAGAACATCTACTATAGGTGTAGAGAGCCAGGCCACTACGTGTCACAATGTTGGGTAGAGCTAGCCAAGGTTAATGATCAAGCGAAGGAAAAGCTAGAGTGTTCTCCATGATTCATGAAGAGGCCGCCAAGAATCCAGACGTTATTACGGGCATGTTATCTATTTCTAGTGTACCTGTTTACGTTCTTATTGATTCTGGTGCGATGCATTTGTTTATATCTGAAGCATGCCTAGCTAAAGTTAACATTTTATGTCAGAAAAGTGATAATGTACTAGAGGTTAGTATGCCATTAGGGAGAACTATAGAGATAGATAAGTTAGGTAGGGCCGTTTAGATAGATTTTGATGGGTTAGTTTTGTAAGCAGACCTACATGCTATAAGTATTAGAGATTTTGACATTATCCTGGAGATGGATTGGTTAGGTAGTAATCGTGCTACCATTATATGTTTTGAGAATGAAGTAATATTTTGAAAATCGGGAGAGAAAGAGTTCAAATTTTATGGGTCAAAGATTAAAGCACTTCCCCGCCTCAGGTAGAAAAGTTGCTAAAGAAGAGAGATTGCCAAGGTTTTCTTGTCAATCTCATTGACACCCCATCTGAGGAAGTATCTTTGCATAACGTGCCAGTGGTTCAGGCATACATCGATGTGTTTCCAACTGATCTAGTAGGCATACCGCCTAATAGACAAGTAGAATTCACGATAGATCTTATACCTTGTGATGCACCCATATCAAAGGCTCCGTATCGGATGGCACCAAAAGAATTACAAGAGCTAAAAATACAATTGGAAGAACTTTTGGATAAAGGATTTATCGGACCAAGTGTTTCTCCG
This sequence comes from Forsythia suspensa, assembly GCA_023638005.1. Lineage (NCBI taxonomy): Eukaryota > Viridiplantae > Streptophyta > Magnoliopsida > Lamiales > Oleaceae > Forsythia > Forsythia suspensa. Next base: position 40,898,536 of record CM042674.1, read on the forward strand.
TGGGGAGCTCCAGTACTCTTTGTAAAGAAGAAAGATGGATCGATGAGAATGTGAATTGACTACCGTGAATTGAATAAATTGATGATCAAGAACAAGTATCTACTTCCACGAATTGAGGATTTGTTTGATCAGTTTATGGGTGCTTCTTTGTTTTTGAAGATCAACTTGAGGTCGGGTTATCATCAACTAAAAATCAGGCCATCGGATATACCAAAGTTAGCATTCCGAACTCGCTATGGGCATTATGAATTTACCGTAGTGCCATTTGGACTGAAGAATGCTCCAGCGGTATTTATAGATTTAATCAACCAAGTTTTTCATCAATATTTAGATCAGTTCGTCATTGTATTTATCGATGACATCTTGATTTATTCCAAGAATCCCGAGCAACATCAAGAGAACCTGAGAATAGTATTAGAGACCTTACATAGAGAAAAGTTGTATGCCAAATTCACAAAGTGCTAATTATGGTTGGACCAAATATGATTCCTTGGACATGTTGTGACGGCTAAGGGAATTAAAGTAGATCCATCAAAGGTTGAAATTTTTTCAAATTGGCCGTCACCATCAAATGTTGGAAAAATAAGAAGTTTTTTGGGTTTAGCCATCTATTATCACGTTTCATAGAAGGATTTTCCAAAATAGCTGGCCTTTTGATGCAATTGACTCGAAAGGGGGTTAAGAATGTTTGGTCCAAGAAGTGTGAAAAGAGTTTTCAAGAGTTAAACAACAAGCTAGTAGTTGCACCAGTACCAGCTTTACCCGAAGATTTAGAAGGCTATAAAATTTACAGTGATGCGTCAAAACTCAGTTTGGGCTGTGTGTTGATGCAAAATGGAAAGGTGATAGCTTATGCTTCAAGATAGTTGAAGCAGTACGAGCAAAATTACTCGACACATGATCTTGAACTTGCAGAGGTGGTTCACACCTTAAAAAGTTGCCGCCATTACCTTTATGGAAGCAAGTGTGAAATTTACACCGACCATAAGAGTCTCAAGTAATTTTTCACCCAAAAGGAGTTGAATATGAGACAACAAAGGTGGTTGGAATTAGTAAAGGACTACGACTGCTCTATCCTTTACCAATCGGGTAAGGCACATGTAGTCGTGGATACTCTAAGCAGAAAGAATATGGGTCAATTGTCAGCACTACAATCGACATAAGATAATCTGATCAAGGACTTTGAGAGTATGAAAATTGAAGTATTAGCACCGCTAGTATGGACATCGACAGTGATAGCAAGTATGATAGTAAAGTGAACACTTAGAGATAGAATTGTGACATCTCAAATGGATGATCCTTTCTTGGAAAAAATTAGTACTAAAGTAGGAACTAAAAAGAGGAATAGAGTTTGAAATAGCTGAGGAAAAAGATTTGATGTTCAACGGTCGAATATGTGTACCTAAATATGAAGGTCTAAGAAATGAGATTTTATCTGAAGCTCATTCCGCTCCTTATGCCGCACATCCAAGAGAACCAAAATGTATAACGATTTGCGTAATACATTTTGGTGGAGAAACATGAAAAGAGTTCTAGCTTGTTTCATGTCAAAATGTTTGGTGTGTCAACAAGTGAAAGTGGAGCATTAGAGGCAATAAGGGCCATTAAATCCAATGGATACACCGGAGTGGAAATGGGAGAAAATTGCAATGGATTTTGTTGTGGGTATTCCTAGATTGGCGAGAGGTCATGACGCCATCTGTGTTGTGGTAGATCGTTTGACAAAATCTGTGCATTTTCTTCCCATTCGAAAGAATTTTAGTTTGGAACAATTAGCACATTTGTGTGTCAAAGAAATTGTTAAACTTCATGGGATACCAGCATCCATCGTATCACATACAGATCCGAGGTTTACCTCAAATTTTTGGAAAAGTCTTCAAGGAGCTTTGGGTACTAAATTGAAATTTAACACAGCTTATTACCCTCGGACCAATGGACAGAACGTACTATTCAAATCCTTGAGGATATGTTGAGAGCATGCATCTTGAATTTGGGTGGTAAATGGGAAGATCACATACCGTTGGTGGAATTCGCTTACAATAATAGCTTCCAAACTACTATCGACATGGCACCATATGAGGCACTGTATGGTCGTCGATGTCATTCGCCAATTTGTTGGGATGAAATTGGTGAAAGAATAATTTTAGGACCAGAGTTGGTTGAGAAAACAGTGAGGCAATAGACAAGATTAGGTCGAGAATTAAGACAGTGCAAGACCGTCAAAAGAGCTATGTCGATCAAAGAAGAAAGGAATTAGAATTTGGGGTCGGCGAAAAAGTTTTTCTAAAGGTGGCTCCTATGAAAGGGATACTACATTTTGTTAAGAAATGGAAACTAAGACTGCGTTTCATTGGCCCATTTGAAATTCTTGAAAAGATTGGAAATATGGTGTATCGTTTGGCATTGCCACCCGAGCTCTCGGCGGTGCACGACATTTTCCACGTTTAGATGTAAAGGAAGTACGTGCATGATTCTACACATGTGGTAAAATATGAGTCATAGAATTTAAGGAATGATATGACTTACGAAAAAGCGCCTACGGTAATCCTAGAAAGAAAGGTCCATGTATAGAGAAATAGGGAGATCCCATTAGTTAAAGTTCAGTGGGATAGACATAAGGAAGATGGGGTCACTTGGAAAAGAGAATAAGATATTTTAGATAAGTACCCGGACGTTGTACACCATGCAAGTTAAATTTCATTGACAAAATTATTTTAAGTGGGGGAGACTCCGGTTTTAACAACCGAAATTTTTCGCCTTTTAATTTCAAGTAAATAAGTATTTTATCTTACTCTTGCGTTGCAAATATTTGGTCACGTTAAATTTTACGCTTCTTGTTGCAAATATTTTTTTAGTTCGACGATTTTGGAATTTATCAGAAAATGAACCTTGTTCTAATTTGATTTGGTAAGTTTTGAATTTCAAGTTGAACTTGAATTTATTTATAGCTAGCCTAAATCATATAAAATTTGTTCTCCGGTTCTATCTAAAAAGTTCAGCCATTTATTTTCGAGTTCTTAGCCAAAACTCGATTTACTTTTCGATGTTCTCCCTCACTCTCCCATCACCAAGCAACTGAATTTATCCACCTCCTTAATTATCCATAAGATCACGTTTTTTCCCCTCATTTTGTCCCAAAAATTGCCCCTGCAATGTATATTATTTCCCCAGAAATCAGCATTTAACACTAAGCACAAACCCCCAATTTTCCCTCTTGAAATTTCGGCCTTGATCCATAGTTCAGCAGTCTTGTGTTTTCTATTTACATTCAGCAAGAACACCTTCATTTTCCTCCCTCATCCTCCCTCCATTTCAGTCACAATTCCGAGTTTTATGCACTCAAACTCAACCCTAGCATTAGTTTTTTTACCTTTGGTTTTGATCCATAAATTTTATATCTTTCTTCTCATTATCAGTCCCAAAGTTCCAGCAACAAATCTTTCACTTTTGAGCATTTGTTTTCCTCTCTTTTCTGTCAAAAAAATTAGTTCCAGCAGTGAGAAATTTATATCATTTTCCTTCACTTTTCCTACAATTTTTGGCAAGAGTGAGTAGTTTATATATATATATATATATATATATATATATATATATATATATATATATATATATATATATATATATATATATAGTGTACGGGTCTTGATTTTGGAAGCTGCAGAAATGAACTTTTGTACATCACAACTTCAACCAAAACCAATGTTTGAGGTAGTTTTACTTACTACTTTTGCTAAGTTTTTAAATATGACGTTGAGGAAAATTATTATGTTATGTAAATGCCATGCAAATTTAATTATGAAGGAATGTTATAATAGTGATTGAAGGTAATCACTTTAATATGTTAGTGATTGAAGATAATCACTTTAATATGATTTTATGTGGTGCCGGATACCAATTTCTGTGTTTCTATGCACGTTTAAAAATGATGGCATGTCGTATTTATGTTTACGTAAAATTTTCCCACATGTTGTATGTATTGCTACTGAGTGTTTCTTATGAAATACTCACCTCCAAAATAAACAAATTTTCAGATTGAATTGATTGGTGTTGATGCGATGGCGTAGGCTAGCAAGCTTGTCATGGAATTTCCTTTTTACTTTGTGTTTTGAAGTCAAGATGATCGAGTCAATTATAATGTAAATACAAAATTTTTTAGTTTTTTATTCAATATTTAATTATGTAATATTTATGGAAAACGAGATGTTGGCTCCTTTGCCTTTAAAAGTTTCAAATTATAAATGCCTAGTTTCATTTTTCCTAAATTTCCAGCTTATTGTCTCTACTTTCAAAATTCATAGCTTATACTACAGTTGGAGTTTTTGTGTGAAATCAATGGTATGGAAAGCCATATATGTGGTCTAGTAATAAAAATTGTAGTCGCTCAAAAATTCCATTTTATAAATTTATTATGAATGTTTTACCGGGATAGTTTTTCAAGTAACTTCGGCTATCATTTTCACCTATCAAACAACGTAGATAAGGTTTGAAATTTTTGCATGTTGTAGTCAGTAGTCCCAAATATCTACAGTTCAAATTTTGGAATTTTTCAAACTCGTTTGAATGGTCAAATAATTTTTGGCGACACCTATCACGGTATAGGTAAAACCATGAAAAAAAGAAAATCATTTTTCCCTTGCGCGCTTATTATCTTCCGCAAAAGTTATATTTTTGAAACCATTTGAGGGCACGGGAAATATTATTTGGAGTCATTAAATTATTTTAGTGACGCTCTGGGTTGAGAAAATCCTGAGCGTTCCATGCTTACCTTGGGATAGTGTAACGTTATGTTTGGGGGAGGGGTCCGCTCTATCAGTCAACTGTGTGTTAGTTATATTGCTTTGTATTATATAAATCTTCACATTTAAAACTACTAGAGCTGGTTGTGGTCCTTACTAGCACCGTAGTACCTTGGTTCCCTAAAAGCTAAAATTTGCGGGCGTCATAGTGCTCAACTTTCTTCTCTGAATACAGTACAAACTAGGATAGTTGGGCTAATAGGACCACACATCGGCCTATATGATATGCAAGTATGTACAAATGCCGATCATCTGACAATCTCCATCATTGCCAGACAATCTCAAATGTTGCTCACTCCATTTTCTAAAACGTTAGTCATAAACGACTGTGAATAATTCAATGAGATAACTTTGGTGAGTATGTAATCATTGCACATAATTCTATTTTTATCTTTTAGGCACTGATTCATTAAATAGTCTTTGTACACCAAGCGCTCAACTAAAATAAATGTGAGACTGTGCACGAAGGCCGTACCCGCTAGGTACAAGTCTGAGTTTTTCTCACCCGAATAAGGAGACCGTATCTCCGAGACGATGTAGTCTCAAGGCCTTATGATCATTTTTACTATGGGACCATATCCTGGTGGTGTACGAATCTTTTAAAGAATCATGTGATCTTTTCAAAAATATTTGGGATTTCAAAAATCCGAAAACTTTCTCTTGAAATAAATAAATAACTCCCAAATAATCTTCACATAGGTATGCTAGAAAATTCATTTACAAAAGCTCGCTCAAATTATCAAAGTATAGCACAATAAATCATTTTGCAACATGTACACAAGTTTATCATTGAATCGCTTAACACAAAAGTAACGAATATACCTTAGTCACATTTGCAAAAAGTAAACAAGTAACAAATTAAAGTCACTCACACTAATTCTTTTTCCAAAGGTTTCCTGAAATTATAAATATTTTGAGTGTTAACATACTAACAAAATAAACACCCTAACTTGACTATTGGGATAAGAAGCTTAGGTACCTTAGAGAAAAGAGAATAATAATTTTTTTGAATTATTTTTTAGTAGGGTACTTTTACCCTCATCCAAGGGTATTCATATCCTAAATACATGGTTTTAATGCCCCTATGATGAGCCCCATAAAGAACTTTAAAAATCTGAAATTTTAAACTCAAGGATCAAAACCTAGTTTTGTGAAAGTTTTAAATCAAACAATAGAGTATGCTTGAAGTTTGTGTAGATGATATATAACTTGGAGGAAAATTGGCTTATATAGATTTTTGTAGCATATACAATGACACATGTATCTTGTTTTTGGTTGTGGATAATTTTCTCCAAATACCATTTAAACTTTGTTTTGATTAATTGGAGATAAGTTTCTTTCAACTCTTTTTTATAAAGTTCATCTTGTAAAATATTATGGACTTATTGAAATGTCCACCTACAAAAAGGATAATAAGTTGATAGCCATGTCACTTATAAGTTAAAATAGTATTGCGTCAAAATCACCATCTAATAAATTCATGCAAGTACCTTATTAAATTACAACATAGTATATTACATGTATAATAATCAAACGTAATCGCATATCTAATAAAATAAATTAGTGAAACCGCTTAAAAGTTACTATATTTTTCTAAATATTAAACCGTGAAAAAGCATGCACATAGACACAATTTTGGCTTTCAAACACTCCTTGGACTTGTCGAAAATAAAACAACCTAGGGGTTTACATTTAATTCCCATATTCCAAACTAAATTAATATCTTGGTCTCTAATACACCCTAGAAAACAGCCAATTTCCCCAACATGACCAACTAAAAATTGCTTGCACACTACACCATTTTGTTGGGTTTTTTAATTATTTGGCCAAATTTGTTTTCTTTTAATTAAATGAGTCTAGCCCATGAGAATTAAATGATTTTTGGTCTAAGTGAAATTCCAATTAAATCTAAGGACCAAGCTTTCAATTATTGGTTCCAAAGAATTCGAAATAGATTTTAATTGGTTTTCTATTTGGGCAGCGGCTGTTTCTGTTTTTTCTTGGGACAGAAAAATATACACACAGCAGTGAGAACAAATACGCACGAAAAGAAATTAAAAGGAGGAAGAAAAAGTCATTTGACAAGAAAAATTTGGGCACAAATTTTTGGGCTTTCTTCTTCAACTCTTGTATTCCATCATTGATTTTTTGGTGAGGTCTCTCTCTTTTATTGGCTTAATACTTTTGGGGTTCCATCTATTGTATTAGATTATGTTTATTGTAGTGAGCCAATAATAGAAATATTGTAATGAATGGATTACCTCTTGATTTAGGGCACAAATATAGAGAAGAAACATTGTAATATTCATTCGGTTGATATTGGACTTTTGTCGGTTTGCCCCATTGATTTTTCCTTTATCTTAAAGGGTTTTACGAAGTTATAGAATAATTTTGGTGTTGTTTAGCTTGATTCATTATTCTGGTATTTATATTGCTTGCATTAAAATATTGGTTGAGTTGATAACTTCCATTGTAATTGCACGGTGAAAGAGGAAAAATACATTGTTGCATTGTACACCTAGTTTTTCCTAACATGGTATCAGAGCCCGAGTTGGGTTGTATGGATTAAAATGTAGGAGCTGGTTGGTAGTGCTATGATTAGACTGACCAACTATAATTGGTTAACTTGGAAGCCTATAATAGATGATATCCTTTATTGTAAGGATTTGCATAAACCTATTGAGGGTGATAGGCTAAACCACATGACATGGCAGACAAGCAATGGTAGAGTAGAAAAAACTATTGGAACTATCAGACATTGGGTGGATAACATTGTATTTCATCGTGTGGCACGAGAGACTAATACTCATAAATTGTGGTCAAAGTTGGAGTCTATGTTTGAGAAGAAAACTGCATCTAAGAAGTCCTTTTTAATTAGAGACTTGGTCAACATGAAATATAAAGATGGCATGAGTGTGACAGAGCATTTGAACAATTTTCAAAATATCATAAATCAGTTAGATACAATGGATATTGATTCTTGTAGAGGAATTGCAGGCTTTGATGATTTTGAGTTCTTTGCCAAATAGTTGGGAGACATTTGTTGTGACTATTAGTAACTCTGCCCCTGATGGCGTTTTGACTATGGACTCTGTAAAAGACAGTATGCAGAATGATGAAACAAGAAGAAAATCTCCAGGTGTCACGTATGGGTTCACATCATGCACAGACTCTTGTTACATAAGATAGATGAATGAATAAGAAAAAGACAAAAATGATGTTTGTTACCGTTGTGGCAAAGAGGGTCATATTAAAAAAAAATTGTCTAGTTTGGTTGAGAGAGCAAAATGAAGGTAGCAATTGACACGAACACTACATATGTTGTGTCTGATGGTGATGATAAACTCTCTTGTGTAGAGCATGAGTTCTTACACATAGGTGATTCTAGTATTGAATGGATTGTTGATAGCGGTCTTCTTGCCACATTTCTTCAAACGTGAATTTGTTTGCTAATTACACAATGGGTAATTTTGGTATCATAAAGATGGAAAATACTAGTCAATCTAAGATTGTACGGATTGGCAACATTCACTTGTAGAACCTCACTCCCTTAAGCTTTCAAGATGACCCTTGTAGCGAGCTTTATACCAATTGCTCCAAGATTTTACAAACCTTATGGCACCGAGTTTTGAAAACCCCTACGGGCTTTTAACACTCAAGTAAAAAAAAGCTACAAAGAGAGGTATAAGATAACACAATTGCAAAGTCCTTTTTGTGCAAGAACTTATATGCGGAAATTAGATTCCTAGCATCTGGTCATCACCTAACTTCCATTTGCTAGCCAACAATACTCCACACCAATATTCAACAAACGCAGAATCACCACACTCCTACATAGTTACTCTCATGGCTCAACCATATCCAAACTATTCGTTCAATTGGTTAAGTAATTTAGTTGTATCTATGGTATTGGTTTCTCATTCTAGTTCCGCTTGGCAACTTATTGCATTCTACAAATACAACCAACCTACACAATGAACATCATGACTATCGTGCTCATTAAAGATCTAACATGGATAAGCTTATGAATATAATAAAACAAGTAGCATTAATGTATACAAGTCATGAATTAAAACAGTTTCAAAAGAATCACATCATTAGCAGGCAAGGCTATCTAACAACACGCAAATATGTAATTCAAAATTAATTTTTTTTTAGTTTTCAAAGACCAAAACTATTAACCCGAATTTTTGTACTCACCCCAAACTTAGAATAAATATTGTCCTCAATGTTGTTTTATGCAAAACAAACGGAAAGAAGATAAGGAGATAATGAACTTCCCTGGTTTGATGTTCAAAGATGGAGTGTTTCATACAGATTTGGACCCTTGGATAGCTTGTAGCATTCACCTATAATTAAGCACATTAGACCTAAAAACTTGAAATATTCAAGTCTATGTAATGAATGAAATGTCTTGATATATAGGGACGACGATTTATCTATCCTAAAAAAACGTGAATCCATCTAAATATGCATGATGCAACCTAAGTTAAATTGAAAAAGCTACGCTAAAAACTACGAAAATAAATTAAAAATCAAATAAGAGATAGAAAATAGGTTGCCTTTCATTAAATGCTCGATTTAAAGTCTCGAGATCGACTTTTTTGAAATTTCACTCATGGAGGCTCGAATCGAGTTTTGGAATTCTTGCATTGCTTGCAATTTACCGGCTTTGCAATTCTTCTATGCTCTCCATATTTTAAATTGACCATTTGCATCTTTGATTGCTCCAACTAGTCCACTTATCTCCACATCTGATTTACACTTTTCTAGGTCAATTTTTACCACTTCATCAACTCTAAAGTACCATTCAAGGTCGACTAGTTGCTCGGGTACGATGTACATACTGAATACTACTCGTTCATCATGCACCCTCAATATCATCTCACCTTTTTAAACATCAATAAGGGCTCAACTTCTCGCTAAGAATGGTTGGTTCAATATTACTGGCATATTCCGGTCCACTTTGATATCAAGGACAATGAAGTCAACCGGGAAGATAAATTTATCCACCTTAATGAGCACGTCCTCAATCACAGTTCGTGGGTGCTTGATTGATCTATCAACAAGCTGCGAGAGACGCATGCGTTGCTTTTACCTCTCCCAAAACTTATCTCCTGTAGATAGAAAGGAAAATCAAATTAACATTAATCACAAAAATCATTAAAATTATAGATTTTTCTAATTGTGCAAGGTAATTAAATTTCCATGGATCTTTTAACTTTGGAGGCAACTTATTTAGAAGAATGGCGCTACACTCATTGGTTAAAGCTAATGTCTCGTATTCTTCAAGTTTTCTCTTCTTGGACAACATTTTCTTCATAAATTTTAAGTACAGTGGCATCTGGGTCAACGCTTTGGTGAAGGAAATGTTGATATGTAGTTTCTTGAAGACTTCATGAAATTTCTCAAATTGCTTGTCGAGCTTGTGTTTGTGCTTATGCAATCTTTGAGGAAAAAGAATTGATGGCACATAAGCTTTTACAGGAATTGGTGCCCTCGCTTTTGAAGATTCATTAGATTCATTTGAATCTTCCTCTTTTAATTGTGCATATTGTTTCTTAGCCTCTTGTTCTTCAATTACCAACTATTTTTCCTTTTTATCTGGTCTTTTCACTTGAATCTCTAGCACTTGTACCCCATTCCTAGTAGTGATTGCATTTAGCTACTCTTTTGGGTTTGTCACTATATTGCTAGGCAAAGTTCTTGGTGTCCTATCTGACAGTTGTAGGGATAACTAGCCAATCTAAGTCTCTAACTTCCTAATAGAAGTTTGTTAATTATGATAATTTATCTCATTTTGCTGAAGGATCTTATCAATTTTCTACATGTATTGCTGAAACATCTCTCCCAAACTTGGCATTCTCTCCTGTTTTAAATGGATTTTTAAATAGATTTGATTTCATGTTTATATGTTTTCGTGTTTGATTGTATAGATATAATTATGGATTTATAGAGTGAAACTCAAGCTATCGGTGAAACCTTGTCAGCAAGAAATTTAGAAATGGGTGCTACATCTCTTTGTCCACTTCCACCATCATGCTTAGAGAATAGAAAACATACTAGGAAATCTTCATTTGTAACATCAAAGAGTTTCTCTTACTATTGATACTTGGAGTTCTATTCAAAATATTAATTGTATGTCTATCGCACCAAACTATGTTGATTCTAATTGGAAGCTTCATAAATGTATATTGAGTTTTTGTGTGATTGCTAATCATGAGGGTGAAACCATTGGTAAGGTTATTAAGAGTTGTTTGCATGAATGTGCTATTGAAAGAGTGTTTAAGATTACGGTTGACAACACTACTCCAAATGAAATGGTCATTTCTTAACTTAAGAGGAAGATGACTAGTTGGGGGTAATGATGGGTGTGTTTTTTTATGGCAAACTATTTGAACATGAGGTGTTGTGCACATATTGTTAATTTGATTATATGTGAGGGGTTGAAGGAATCACATGATTCAATTGTTAATATCCAAAAATGCAGTTAAATATGTTAAATCTTCTGCTGCGAGAGAAAAAAAAAATTGAAGCAGTGTGCGAGTTGAGAAAAAATTGATAGCAAATCACTTGTGTTTTTAGACCTGCCAACTAGGTGGAATTCCACGTATTTGATGTTGGAAGTTGCTACAAAATTCTAGAAAGCTTTTCAGAGATTATAGGGGGATGATGGACAATACTTAAGTTATTTTCAGGAGAACGATGGTGGGGAAAAAGGTCGACCTCCTACAGCTTTGGATTGGAAAAATACTTATGTTTTAGTCAAGTTTCTTATAGGTTTTATAAAGTAACTTTGAAATTTAGTACTTCATTGCATGTGAGCTCTACTAAATATTTTTATGAGGTATGTTCATTTGTAACCAAGTTGGAAGAATGGAGTTCAAGTGGTGATTATCTTTTGGGTAAAATGGCTACTAATATGAAGAAAAGAAAAGTTTGACAAATATTGGGGAAAGATGGAAAACGTTAACCAATTGTTATTGATTGCTACTGTGCTTGATCCAAGGTATAAATTGGAGTATGCTGAATATTGTTTTGGTGATATTTGTAAGGATGATGAAGTTGCTTGTAACATGACCATGAGTTTGAAAGAGAATATGATGTCAATCTATGATTGGTATGTGAGATGTGAAGTAAGTTTTGAGAGTAGTCAAGTATCTCTTGATGTGGATTATATGAGTGGGTTTTCTTCTGCAAAAGAAAGTCCTATTTCAGGTGTATCTTATACTCGTATTTCCAAGTTTAAGAGAAAATGAGAAACAAAATATTTGGTTGAGATAAAAATGATGTGGACATATACTTGTTGGACGCTTATGAAGATATCGAAGAGAATGATTTGATGTTCTTAGTTGGTGGAAGGTTAATGGTAGTAAATATGGTCCTTTGTCCAAACTTGCTTGAAATGTAATGGCAATTCAAATAACAACTTTGGCTTCAGAAAGTGCTTTTCAATAACGGAGGACAAATCCTCGATCCTTTTTGTAGTTCTTTAACCCCTAAGATGGTGGAAGTTTTGGTGTGCACCAAAATTGTCTTAAAGATTCTCCAAGTATGGATAGATTCTATATGGAGGATGTGGAGGAATATAACAAATTGGATATGTTGGTCATATTTTTTCATCTTTTTATATTTGCTCACTTAATTAATATTACTAATTTTCAATGACAAAATAGGAGGTTAGCGTGTACGCACTGACTAGTCGCGTTGTGCCACTTCTGACTGGCTGAGATGGTAAGCAGATTTTATTCCAGATCTATGGGCTGCAGATTTTATTCTGTTTCCTTACATAAAATTACCTGATCACGTGAATATCAAGAACAGCCCACTTGTAGGTTAAAATAACTTGTCTTATTCTCTTGGATTTGTATAGGAATGAAATGTTTAAAGATAATCTTAAGTTTCATAAATACCTTCTTTCTACAAATCTAGAATATATTTTTGTATCTTTGCTACTAATTTTCTTTACATTCTTATTGTAGATCTTTTGGTAAGAAATAATTCCTAATTTGATTATTATTTACATATAAGTAAAAGTACAAATTAATTAGGAATTATGCTTTGAAAAATATTTTTTTTGCTCTTGTTCTTCAAGCTCCAAACCGGCTGACTCTATTGATGAAAGAACAATACATCAAGCTTCATTGATTAAGTTTCAAAGCAAAAAGGTGTTCTTCAAACTCATTGAAGAATCAAAAACAAATTGGTGCTAAGGAACAATTACATATCTTGATTAATCCACTTAGCGTAAAGTTAAGAACTGGGGTTCTTAATCCAAGTGATGGTTGAGGTCAAGTAAAATAAAGAAGTGGCGATAAAGTCAAGACTGGTGGGTTTGATTCCACTTCATCAACAAGTCAAAAGGAGAACTATCAAGAGGGAGTTGATATAAATTCTTTTGATTGTTATTTTGTTATTACAAAAACCCGATACTATTGTATTTTTAATCAAAATTATTAGTGGATTGTTTTTACCCATGGCATGGAGGCCGTGGATGTTTTCTTTTGGAGTTTACCACGTTACATCTTGTGTTCGTATTGAATTTTGTAAATTCCTCTCTAAAAAAATTAGGTAAAAGAACACTTCATTGATCTGCCAGTACATGTCAAAAATGCTTTATAATACAACACGTCAATTTTAACTGTGTTCTGTCCACTACTCATTTAATTAAGATTGATTTTTTTAATTTAATTAATCTAGGTTTTGGAACTTTCAATTCGTATCAAAGCGGATACACTTCTATAAGTATGGTCCAAAGAACCTAGATATGGACGAAGCATTGTTTAGACCACCGGTTTTAGATGGTACTAATTATGCATATTGAAAATTTGGGATTCAAGTCTAAATCCAATACCTTGATGAAAAAGCTTGGCACTCTATTATCTATGGCTATAAAACTCCCACCATTGTTGAAAATGGTGTAGAAAGAGAGAAAAAGGCAGTCGAGTGGGCAACGACTAATTTTAATTATACTAACTAGAATTCCAAAGCTTTAAATGTCATATTCTCTTTTATATATTCTAACCAATTTTGTTTAATCTCTACTTGTCATGTCACTAAAGAAGCTTGGGACATCTTACAAATTGCTCACGAGAGAACCTCCATTGTCAACTCATCCAAGCTTCAAATACTTACTCTTAAATTTGAACAACTAACCGTGATAGATGATGAACAATTCAAAGACTTCTATGCAAAACTCAGTGACATCACCAATACAGAGCTTAAATCTTGGGAAAGAAATACTCGGAGAGTTAAACAGTAAAGAAAATCTCAAATCCTTGCATGACCATTTTCACTCCAAAGTATCTAGCATTGAGAAAAGCAAGGAGATTGAAAAAATAAAGGTTGAAGAATTGGTGGGATCATTGATGACATATGAACTACATCTACAAAGGATGAAGAAATAAAAGGGATCCGATATTGCCTTCAAAATTGAAAAAGATGAAAAAGAGATTGATGGTGAGGAAAGTGAGACTGATGAAAACGTGGCCATGCTCACCAAACAATTTTAAAAATTTCTAAAAGGAAATCAAAAGCAAAAACTTGAATAACCCACTACAACAAAAGAAGAGATTTTCAAACAACACAAGGTAAAACCCCACTACATCTATGAATAAATCTGACAATCGGATTCAATGTCATAAGTGTGAGGGCTTTGGTCACATTGCCTCTGAATGTGCAAATACTCTAAAGAAAACTCGTACCAAGAAGACCATGAATATTACTTAAGTGATGATGATGAAAACGATTCAGACTCATACGGGGACGATAGAACTACTAATGATTAGGTAATGTCTCTCTACTTGTGAACTTATAGTCTGGTACTAATTTCATGCAAAAATTGACTGCAGGTTCTGACTCCTTGACTACAACATCTAAAGGATCAAACTGTGTTTGTCCTAACTGCATTATTGTAAACAAACAATTAAAATATAAACAGGAGAAGAATCTTTCTATTTATGTTATGATGGAATTTTTGGAAGATGATAAGGCATCAATTGATAATAAAAACAATACTCTAACAATCTCTTAAAGGAGGAGGATGATCAAATTGAGAACCTTCTTGATGAATTAGAAAAATCAAAAGAAATGGTCAAGCAACTAACAATTGGAGCATCTCGCTTAAGTGAAACGTTAAGCTATGGAACAACTCTAAACATAAAAGAAAGATTGGGATGTGTGGGAAAAGGTAAAGGAAAAGTTGGAAATCAAATAAATTTTGCCAAAGAAATAAAGTGTGCTGTATTTCTGGACAAAACTGCTCCTATTGCCGTCAGTATTGAGGCTAACTCGCCTATGCAAGTTCGGACCAATGCCAAAACTCAAAAATATTCACGACCATCAGTTAAACAACCAATGTATCAACTCTAAATGCAGAGAGGTAAATCAAAATACTTTGTAAAATGTTGCATCTGTGGTAATTTAGGACATGCATCATTTCATTGTTTATCTAATAAGAACTTGGTTAATAGACAAATGAGACACCATAGAAACACTAAAGTAAGAAAATTTGGGTTAGAAAAAGTGATTTAAATTGTTATATGGTTGCTGTTGTCTATAGAAATTTTATTCCTAACTTTTGGATTTTTTATAGTGGTTGTTCTAAACATATGACTTGTTACTTTTGGTGATGGGGCACAAGGTAAAATTGAAGGTGTAGGTACTATCCTAATTGATGGAATCTCCACGTTAAAAGTTCTTTTTGTTGTAGGTTTAAAAGCTGACTTGATTAGTATAACCAACTATGTGATGATAAACACTTAATTATGTTCTCCAAAAATTCTTGTAAAGTCTTCAAATATCATGGTAATTGTATTCTACATGGTACTAGGTCTAGTGAAAAATATTATCTTCTTCACACCAAAATTACTTTTCATATTTCAAAGACTAACTCCACCGAGTTGTGGCACAAACGGTTGGGACATTCGAACTATATTGATTTGTCGAGACTAAAAAAACTAAATACAGTACATGGTGTTCCTAAGCTTACTAAAAAATCTGAAAGATTGTGTGGTTCATTCCTAAAAGGTAAGCAAACCAAAAGTACTCACAAGCAAGGTAAGTTTCTTGCTACATCTCATGTATTAGAATTACTTCACATGGATTTGATGGACCTATTCAAACTAAAAGTATTGGTGGTAAGAAATATATCTATGTATACGTGGATGATTTTTCTAGATATAGTTGGGTAGATTTTTTAAGAGAAAAGTATGACGTTTTGGAAAGATTTAAAATTTTGCACCTAATAATAATAGAAAATATTTTGGGGAGATAAAAATAATGAGGATTAGAAGTAATCATGGGAGGGAGTTTGAAAATACTACTTTCTCTACATTCTGTGAATAAAATGACAATTTTCATGAATTCTTTGTTCCTAAAACCCCTGAAGAAAATGGAGTTGTGGAATTAAAAAAAAAGGTATTTACAAGAGATGGCTAAAGTAATACTAAAAGTAAGAAGCTTCTGTTAAATTGTGGACTAAATCTATTAGTCCTGCGTGATATATTTTGAATCATGTGTTTTTAAGAACAGGAACCACCTATGAAATATAGAAAGAGAGAAAACCAAACTTCAAGTTTTTCTATACTTTCGATAGCAAGTGCTACGTGTTAAATGATTGGGAACACTTGGGTAAATTCGATTCAAAAAGTGATGAGGGAGTTTTTATTGGTTATTCTTAAACAGCTGAGCTTACATAATTTATAATAAGCGTACTCAGACTATCATTGAATCTATCATGACACTTAATGACACTGATGAATTTTTCTCTTATTTACAGGACCCTAATATTCATACTTTGGAAGAACATGTTGATGAACATCAAAATACCCAAAACAACCATGTGCTTGTTCCAGATAGAGATAGACAGACTGAAGTGCCAGCATCAAGTTCTGATATACGTAACAAGTACAAATAATGAACAGAACATGAGAAGGCAACCAACATCCTAGATACTGAAGGCACATCCATTGGATAATGTACCCTCAAATTCTAGTGAATGAATAGTAACTAGGATGAGGCTTGCAAATGAACTTGAAAATGTTTGCTACATTTAACAAATTGAACCCAAAAATATAAATGAAGCAATTGATGATGAATTTGGGGTTCTACCAATGTATGAAGATCTAGCTCAATTTGAGAGAAATGAAATCTTGGAATTTGTGCATCGGCAAAAGGACACAAATGTGATCAGGACAAAGTGGATATTCAAAAATATATCTGATGAACATAGAAACATAGTAAAAAACAATGCATGCTTGGTTGCACAAGGATACACTTAAATGGAATGAGTGTATTTTGATGAAACATTTGCACCTGTTGCTTGACTTGAATCTATTAGACTCTTACTATCTGTGGCATATCAAATGAGGTTCAAGCTCTACCAAGCGGATGTCAAAAGTGCCTTTCTGAATGGGATTCTAAATGAAGAAGTCTATGTTGAGCAGCCTAAGGGATTTGTTGATCCTTATTCTCCAAATCATGTGTTCAGACTAAAAAAGGAATTATACGAACTAAAACAAGCTCCACATGATTGGTTTAAACGATTGACCATGTTCTTGTTGGAACAAGGGTATAAGAGAGGGGAGCTGACAAAACTTTATTCATCAAACACCTTAAAACTAGATTAACGGTTGTACAAATCTACGTCGATGATATTGTGTTTGGTTTCTCCTTAGAAACAAAATCCAAGGAGTTGTTACACTTACGCAAAATGAATTCGAGATGAGTATATATGGGTGGTGAACTAAACTTCTTTTTAGGTTTGCAGATCAAACAGGTTGGACCAAGAATATTTATCTCACAGGCCAAGTATGCTAAATATGTAGTGAAGAAGTTTGGTCTTAAACAGACCAAGTCAGTCAAAACTCATATGGTCACGTCCTTGAAAATCTCCAGAGATGACCAGGACGAGGTGGTTGACTCTAGTTTGTACCACAGCATGATAGGTAGTTTGATGTACATGACTACTAGTCGTCTTGACAAATCATTCAGTGTTGGAGTATGTGTGTGCGTTATCAGGCTAAACCAAAAGAATCTCATCTTGCAACTGTGAAGCGAATTATTCGTTATATTAACTGTACTTCTGATTTTGGTTTATGGTATACTAATGATCTTAACTCTCATCTTGTAGGATACACTGATGCTAAATGGGCTGGAAATATGATGATAGGAAAAGCACGAGTAGAGGATGTTTCTACATTGGTAACAATCTCATTGCATGATTAAATAAGAAACAAAACTCTATTTCATTATCTATTGTAGAAGCTGAGTATATTGCTGCTAGTAGTTGTTGCACTCAGTTACTCTAGATGAAACAAATGCTATGTGACTATAGTATTAATCAGGATCGTGTTACTGTATTTTGTGATAAAACTGGTGCTATCAATATTTCTAAAAATCATGTTCAGCACTCTAGGACCAAACATATTGACATTAGAAATCATTTTATTAGAGATTTGGTCGAGGAAAAAGTAATTACTTTGAAACATATTTAGACTAAGTATGAGTTGGCTGATTTTCTCACAAAGGCCTTAGATTTTGCTAGATTTGAGACATTACGAAAAGTCATAGGCATTTGCTTGATGCATTAATAATAATAATAATATATAAATAAATTATATATAAACAAAAATATAAAAATATATACTTAGTCGAAGTAGTGTTTTTCTTTTTATTTATTATTTTTGTTTGAATTCATCATGTGTGCTTGTTTTGTATTTACTTTCCAATTTAAATTTAATAAATAAATAAATAAAGGGATTTAGTGCTTTGACAAAACAAAAAATATATATATAATGAAAATGGGTCAACACTTTGAGTACTCAAAAGAAATATTGCTATAGTACTTTTATCTGGCACACACATATATAGATATTATCAGACAATGACTGGTTTAAAATACATCTCTGTACTCATCTTCTTGACAAGTTTCAATTTGGTTTAGTGGGACATGTTATGATTTATTGGTCTAATATGTCCTATCACATACTCACATCTTAAATCTGACAAAATAATTGAATCAAATTATGTGCATACATCTGATTGGAAGATTCTTGTTTATTTTGATTTTTTGGATTGATTGTATAATTTGTGGACTGTAAAATTTGCCCATAAATAAAAGTTTTATTTTTATCTCATAAAAATATTCTCATTAAATTTGTTTCATTGACTTGTGTGGGCTTTTTCGTAGGATTCTCAATCAAAGTAAAATTAGTTTCAACTAAGAAAAGTTTTGGATGATTTTTTTAAATGGAATCTTTACTTTCTTTTGTTGATATTAAATTGATCTTCCTCAATCTTTTTTTTTAAAAAAATTGTTTTTCAAAAAAATTGGCAATTTAGGCGGTTAAATTTTGAATTTAAACTTGTTATTAAGAGAGGTTTTAGGTACTTAACTGCCAATCAATAGTTTTTTTGATAACTGCCTTGCTCATGTCAGAAATAAACGGTTCCCTTATTGTGCAAATTTTTAAAATTCCTCCCTTATTAAACTAATACCTATGGTTTGTTTTCATCTTCCACTTCTGTTTTCAATTTCCAGAATCAAACTCTCTCTTACACTTGATTTTGGAGTTGTGTTAAGTTTTCTTTCGGATTCAAACATGGTTGAAACTAAAATGCCTAAATCAAATAAAAATCTTGGTGGTTCATCTAAGAATACTGCTCCACTGTGTGCTGCTGAATCTGAGAAGAGGTGCAAATGTCACCGGTGTGAGTCTTGCACAAAGGCGGAATAGTGAAGACACTTCTCCAACTTTTGTTGCGGAATAGTCTCATCCCATCAAACATCTAAATATCCAGTCACTTCGTGTCCAAAACCGACACTTCTCCAACATTTGTTGCACATTTGGATGAAACATCTTATCGACATTAATTTCTTACAAGTCAAGATCGAAGATCAAAGGCACGGGATTGATCGATCAATTATTCAAAATCATGATTTTTCCCATCAAACATCTAATGACCATCGAGAGAGGCTTTCGATTAATTTAGGAACGTTGATTTTCAATCTATCACTATTTAGTAGATCTTGAATTCGTTCTTACCTTTTTAAGTTATTTTCAAAATTAAAACACATCAAAATTAAATCGTGTTCCGTTTTATTGTTAGAATTAGAATTATAAATTATAGGTTAAATTAATATCTAGTCCCTCGTGGGTTCGACACTTTATTTTATCACTATATTACTTGTCCACGATGTCCAAAATCGATGAAGGGCTACATCGTAATAATCCATACTTCATGAGACTTATAATCCGGGATGGAGAAATAATCAAAATTTCTCCTATGGCAACAAACAAAATATCGAGAATCCGCCAAATCGAGGAGGCCACAAGAGAAAAAGGAGGATGGAAGAAAGCACACCGAATTGAAGGAGATGCGAGAAAAGACAGGAGGAAATTAATGATGTTTGCACCAACTAAGCAATTTTTCAACTCCCATCTTTCTTCTAAAATTGATTTTGTGATCAATGTCATTGAAGAAGTTGAAATTTTCATAGTTCAAGGTGGATCGGTGATCATCAAAAGGGTTCAAAGTACCATGAGTGATCACATAATCCTCACACGATGAACTTATTGCATAAAGAATAAAAATTATTATTATTATTGCTTAACTCTTTCGTAGCCTAATTGACTTGAGTGAAAAGGTCCGTAGTAGGGGTTTCTCAAAACACGATGCCCTAAGGTTCGAAAGACTGGGAGTCATCGACCTCAAGCTCGTTACATGAGTCATTTAGAAAGCTTAATGGACTGAGTTTTGCACCTTATTAATATCTTATAACTCATTTCGTAGCCTATTTGACTTGAGTGAAAAGGTTCGTAGGGTTTCTCAAAACTCGATGCCCTAAGGTTCGAAAGACTTGGAAGTCATCGACCTCAAGCTCGTTACATGAGTCATTTAGAAAGCTTAATGGATTGAGTTTTGCACATAAGATCTATATATTTGAAAAAAAAAAATTTATTATTTATTTATTTAAATTTAATTTTTATTTACGTCAAAAAAAAAAAATCCTTTGCAAAGTAAATTTGGGGATTAGATAACTAATGGGTTTGACTTATTTAGTAGAAACTTTACGGTCGAAAGTGCTCATAAATTGGAGAATCTTCATATACCTAGGTTGTCACGATTATTAGTTTTCTCAACCGACCTCGAACAAGAAAATAATGAGTTTAAGTGTTACCTTTGAACCAAAATCTCGGGATTTGAGAGAAAACATCATTTTGGGGAAGTGTACCTTACGAGAGGGAAAGGAAAAAGTTGACCCGATGGTTGAGCTATCACCACCATAGAATTTAAGTTAATCGGATTAACGGGTCTCACACATGTATCAAATATGGTTTGAGTATAATCACATTTGCAATAGTAATACTTGGATACTCGTCATGAATTATAAGTTGTTACAAAAGAGCGGCAAGCTATTTATAGTATAACTATTTTTATTATTTTTATTAGTATGTGCATGATTGTTTTAGCTAGTTTATTCGAGGACGAATAATAGTTCAAGTTTGGGGTATTTGATAAGTACAATTTTGTACTTATACGGGCTCACAAAAGGGACGATTATAAGTACTATTAGTTGTTTTCAGTTTAATTGCATGTTGTTTTCTTATTATTTTAGGAAATAATCAAATTCAAGTATCAATCTGACAAAAAGACGAATTAGAGACGAATTTTGGGAACAAGATACAAGAGGAGGATCGAAGATCAAGGCACGGGATTGAAGATTCTTCATCCAGAGTCACGGGTTGTAATTATTTCTTCTTCTTTTTCTTTTTCTTTTGCCGGATTATGATGAAGTCAATTATTGTCATAATTGACGAAATCATGGCCGGCTAATTTACTTTTTCTAGGATGAACGATGAAACCTCATGATTTTTAATTAATTAGAAGTTTTTCTGTTTTAGTAATTAATTGCTTGTGGATTGATTATTCTTTATGCATTTTTTCTATTATTTTAATGCCTGATCAACATTAGAATATATTGTGATCTATATTGAAGTCGAGAGATTCAATATAGATTAAGCACGTGGTATTGAATAACATAGGGTCCAATAATAGATAGAGATTACTATTATGCTTTATGAAATCTATTTAGGTGTTCTTGAGATTTTAATGCATGTGTTTATGTTCAAGCTTAATTAGAGATAATGAAGTTCGCATAACATATAGAATTGATTGACCATCGAGATGCTTTCGATTAATTTAGGAAGCTGATTTTCAATCTATGGTAATTATAAGCTAAAATAGTTAAGCGGATGTTTGATTAAGGAAAGTGTTGGTGGATTCGCAAATCCTAGAGTTAGTAGATCTTGAATTCGTTCTTACCTTTTTAAGGTTTCTTATTGTTATTTTCAATTTAATTAAATTAGTTAAATTAGTTTAGAATCACACATCAAAATTAAATCGTGTTCCGTTTTATTGTTAGAATTAGAATTATAAATTAATAGGTTAAATTAATATCTAGTCCTCGTGGGTTCGACACTTTATTTTATCACTATATTACTTGTCCACGATCAAATCCACTTGCGGGATATAAATCGCACAACACCGCACATCATGAAAGAGAAGAAAAAGGTCATGAGGATGAGGGGACAGGAGATGAGGAGTTTGAACCTCCTCCCCGTGAGAATGTTGAAGGTTTAAGTAAGCCCTTTTGTAACGCCCTGGATTTTCTCAACCTGGAGGGTCACTAAAATAATCTCTAAATAATATTTGTCGACTCTAAATAATATTTTATGTGCTCTTGAAGGGTTTTAAAAAGATAACTACTCGAAAAATAGTGTGCAAGGGTAAAGGGATTTTACTTCAAATTGTTTTTTTGTTTTACCTATACTATGATGGATGTCGCACAATTTATTTGACCATTCAAATAAACTCCAAAAATTACAAAAATTGAACCGTAGATACTTGGTACTACACACTACAACATGTTAAAATTTTAGACTTTAGTTACATCTTTTGGGAGGTGAAAATATTAGTCAAAGTTGATTGAAAAACTATCCCAGGTGCCTTTAGGCAGCCTACTAAAATGTTCATAATAATTTCAGATGATAGAATTGTTGAGTGACTCCAAATGCTACCATTAAATCACATATAAAGCTTTCCATAGCCACTTATTTTACTCAAAAACTCCAAACGTACAAAGAGTTATGATTTTTGAAAGTAGGAGCACGAAGCTGAAAATTCAGAAAATGAAACTAGACAAATTTCTAACTCAAAACTTTAAATGGCGATTAAACCAACATCTTGTTTTTCATACATATTACATAATTAAATACTGAAAATCCAACACTTAAAATATCTTATTTACATCATGGTTGACTCAATCATCTCGACGTCAAAACTTAATTTAAATAAAAGAAATCTAATTCATGTTCGCTAGCCTAAGCCATCGCATCAACGTCACCCTTTTCAATCTCAAAATTTGTTCATTTTGGGGTGAGTATTTCATAAGAAACACCCAGTATTAACATGTGGAAAACATTATAGGAAAACACAAATGCTCATGCCATCATATCAAATGTACATAAGAACAACATAAATTGGTAACCGGCACCATAAACTTAAACGTGATTTCGTTCGATCATCATCATGCATATGTGACCTGTGACCTTCAATCACAATCATAAAGTTCCTTCATAAATAATTTACATAACGTAATAATTTTTCCAAACATCATTTAAAAATCGTGGTAAAAGTAGTAAATAAAACTACCACGAAAAAGAGTTTTCGGTTGAAGTTGTGATTGAGAATGAATTGTTATTGCACCTTTCCAAAACACACACACACACACACATATATATATATATATAAGGAATTTTTGTGAAGTTTGAAGCAAGGTTAAAGCCTTTTACTGCTAGCCAAAAATATGGACAGAAATTGCAGAAAAATGGAGTGTATGCTGGCCAAAAATCTGGACAGAAAGGTGAAGAAAAGTGGAACTTCTTGCTAACTTCTGGTTGTTCAAAATTGAAGGAAGAAGAAAGTTGTTTTGCTGGAGTTTTTGAAACTGGAATTTTAGGAAGAAAAATGGGTGAATGTTGCTGGTAATGGAGAGAAGAAAATACTGAATTTTGAGAACTTGTTGTCCTAATTCTGAGGATGAAAGTGTGGGAAAAATAAGTTGGTTAGTGGCTGAAAATAAGAAGAAGAACACAAGCTGGCTGCCTCTATTTCTTGGGGCCGAAAATCTGGACAATTGAGGGGGGAAATATGTTGAGGTTTGGATGTAGAAAAGAAAGAAAACTAATACTCTAAAGCTGGGGCCAAATCTAGGGTAATTTGGAACAATTTTGGCAATTTTTTGGTAGTGGAGAAGGGCTGATAAAAGAGAGAGAAAGTGGAGAAGAAAATGGGAGTTTTGGAAGATCATGGGGGATGGTTTTCTTCATTGCATGGGGCTGATTTGTGGTAGTGGAGTGGGGTAGTTTGGGGCGGTATTTCCTGGCTGGTGGAGGGGCAACAGGGCCGGGTCTTAATCGCTGGAAAAAAAAGGGTCAGAAATGGACCGGGGTTTGGGCTACTCACGGGTCATGTTTTTGGACTGAAAATGTGTTGAGTATTTGGGCCAATTGAAATGGAATAAAGTGAGCTAGAGATAGAATTTTCGACCAAATTTTTTTATTGGTTTTGAAGGGTCAGTTTTTGGACTAAAAATTAGGATTGGCTTGGGTCGAAATAAAAGTTGTAAAATTTATCGTTTTTTAGATTAGATGCGTTGGTCAAAAATTGACCAAAAATTAACTCAATATAAAAACTTTTCAATCTATAAGTTTAACGGTGCTCAGTGATGAAATAAAATTTCATAATCATCAAATCAAATATATGGCAAGCATGTGCAAAACAATTAACGCTACTAAAGTATTAAATCATATTCAAAAGTTCGTAGCGATGCCAGAAGTCAAATTTTTATTTTCTTGAGAAATAAAAGACAAATATTTCTAGTCACTACACCTTTTTTTCCAAAATCTAATTCTGATTTTGACCTCAATACTGAGGAGTCTTTGAAGTCTACTCCTTCCCCTCCTCTACAAAGAAGAGCCACGAGGGCTGAAAAAGAAAAAGGTAAAATTAGGGAGGGCGCTGAAGAGTTCACAACTGCAAGCCAGAACAGGCCACCCACTACGTCAAGAGGAGCCTAAAAATTGCTGGCTACACCCAGTCAGACCCGCAGATGTTCAGGTTTGAGACCTTGACCAGAGGTAGGTATTCTGTTAGACCTCTAAATTACTGCTTTCCGCTTGAAGCCGCTAAGAACCTGATTCATTCTTTTACCTCTTATCGCAAGTTCATTGTTGAATGCAAAGTGGCTATTCATGAGTTTTTTACGTTTGATTCTTTTTGAGATTGTTGGCTTTCATGACCTGCATAATTTGTTGAGTTTCTCTGGTCCATTTAACTAGACTTTTGTCAAGGAATTCATGGCAAATGTTTTCAAAAATTTGGGCAATGCTGGAAATGAGTTTAGGTGGCAAGTGTATGTGAGAGGGAGACATGTTACTTTTTGTCCTAATTCTCTAAGAGAATAGCTTGGGTTGGATGAAGTGGCTATCATTAGTGATGAGGGATAGACTAAGGACATTATTTTCCAAGAGATGATTGGCTCTGCCTACCTAGAAACTGGTGAACTGACTGCTTCCAGACTTCTGCCAAAATATAAAGTTCTCCACTAGATCTTAATCAACAATATTGACCCCTTGACTCATGGATTTGTCATTTCAGGCGATAGGGTTGTTATACTGTATAAGTTGAGGATGCAGTTGACCGTTGAATAGGTTAAAATAAATTTTGATAGAATTTTCTATGAGAGGGCGAGAAGGCCATGCAGTACAGATTACCTCGTCCAACTCTCATTCATCATTTTCTTGCCCACCAAGGAGTACCTCACATGGGTTCAAACAGGTTCTCAGTATATATTCCTACCTTGGGTGTGCATGAATTTTCAAATTTAGGTGGAACACCAAATCCCACTCCTAGGGTTCTAAAGAGCGTTATGTCCTTTTTGGACTAGTCTGGCCGTTTGGACGCTCTAGAGGCTCAACTGAGGCTAGTCAGAACTCAGGTATAACAACTTTTTCCTTGACCAAATGTTTCTCTGATGAGTTTGATTTTCATGCGTAGGTTCTTAACAAAAATTGAATATTTGGGAGATGCACATATCAAGTCTGCGTACCTCATACTCACGCAGAATTCTCTGCATACCCTGAAGGTCAAGTGAAGATTCTGTATAATGATCCTGCGGTTTGGCCAAATGCCCCTCCACCTCATGCTTCTAGGTCATCTGCCCCTCCACCTTATGCTCCTAGGCCCTTTGCTCCTCCACCTACTACTATACTTTGCTTTCCTTATGTTTTCTCTCCCCCTGCTATTTCCTTTGGTTGTTTTATTTCAGAAAGGGAGAGTAGTAGTATTTTTGAATTTGTGGTGGTATACTTTAAACTTTGATGGCACTTTTGGTAATTTGCTAAGGGGGAGCAATATTAAGTTTGTATATAATGTGTGTGGTGTTTGGAACTGTTGTTTATTCTTATGATATGTGAGCATAACTTCTTTGTAGGAGTTTTTTGTTTACACACTAAGAGGAGAGCAAAAACCCTTCTTGATGATGCTCATGTTTACTTTAGTTGTTCACATGTTTAACACATACACACATGTATTAAGAATCTGATAGCTATGTTTTGTATTTAAGCAACTCCATAGGGGGAGATTGTTGGAAAAAAATATGATATCATATTTTTTTCGTCTTTTTTATTGGCTCAATTAATTAATGTTACTAATTTTTAATGACAAAAGAGGATGTTAGCGTGTACACACTAACTAGTCGCGTTGCTACAGTTTGACTAGCTGATATGGTAAGCAGATTTAAGCAAATTTTATTCCAGATATATGGGCTACGGATTTTATTATGTTTCCTTACATAAAAAGTACATGATCACGTGAATATCAAGAACAACCCTCTTATAGGTTAAAATACCTTCTTGTATTCTATTGGATTTGTTTAGGAAAATAATATTTAAAGATAATCTTGAGTTTTCTAAATACCTTACTTCTACAAATATAGAATATCTTTTTGTATATTTCTTACTAATTTTATTACCATTCTTATTACGGAATTTTAGGTAATAAATAATTCATAGTTTGATTATTACTTTACCTATAGGTAAGATTACAAATCTATAGGTAAGAGTACAAATCAATAAGGAATTATGCTTTGAAAAATATTTTTGTGCTCTTGTTCTTCAAGCTCCAAACCGGCTGACTCCATTGATGAAAGAACAAGATATCAAGCTTCATTGATTATGTTTCAAAGAAAAAAGTTTTTCTTCAAACTCATTGAAGAATCAAAAACAAATTGGTGCTCAAGGAACAATTCTATATCTTGAATAATCCACTTGATGTGAAGTTAAGAATTGGGGTTCTAAGTAGTGGTTGTAGTTAAGTACAATAGGAAAGTGGCGATGAAGTCAAAATCGGTGGGTTAGATTCCACTTCATCAACAAATCAAAAGGAGAAGTATCAGAAGGGAGTTGATCTAAATTCTTTTGATTGTTATTTTGTTAATTTTGCGAAATTACAAATACTTGATACTATTGTATTTTTAATCAAGATTAATTATTAGCATATTGTTTTTACTCATTAGGGCCCGTGGATGTTTCACTTTAGAGTTTATCACGTTACATCTTGTGTCATATTTAATTCTTTAAATTATGTTCTAAACAAATTTGGTAAACGAACACTGCATTGATCTACCACTACACGTAAAAATTGCTTTACAATACAACGCCTCTATTTTTGACGTGTTCTGTCCACTACTCATTTAATTAAAATTAAAATTATTTTTAATTTAATTAATCTAAGTTTTAGAACTTTTAGGATAAGGTAATATAATAATTGTATTTCATTATTATGTTAAAATTTGTGTTTGTATCAATTCTATTGTTAATTCAATCATTATTTTTTGTGGAACTTTTGGAATTAGTGAAACCAAGTGAAGGCTAAGTAAATGTGATTCAAGCATTATCTCTCTTTTTTTTTTAGGTAAAGTATAATGTTTGCGAACCATGCTATAAAGTGTATGATATTTGAGTGACCATTAAATCGAAAAAATGTCATTTCCATTGCCTTACCTGCTTGTTTGTAGATGAAATCATAAGCATAACTGTTTTTATATGTATAATTGTGTGCCAGGATTTCTTTTATTATTTAGGGTAATTGCCGTGATGTTCTGTGTAACACTGTCAGCTTCATTGGCCGCAGAACTGGGATCAACATTCATGGCTGCTTTTCACGTGTGCTTGCAGGTTTGGTTAGCATTCTATTTACTTGCTGTTGGATTGGTTGTTGGTGGACAAGTAAGAATTATTTTACTATACCTGATTCATTCTCAACTTTGTTAGGGTGTATGAAGTCTAATTGTACTTATGGATCAACCTTCGCATTAAGGTCGACCGGAGTTTGCATGGGGCGGTACGGCCTCCCTGCTTGAGTCTGCATGTGTATTAGGTTATCTTAATAATCCTAAGATTTTAGAGGGAGCCATTTTGGAATTAATGAAACACATGTACGAATGTTGCTTGAAGCTTATGGGACCATTGATAGTAAGTGATGAGTCGGAGATTATATGCTAACTCGTTATTTGTTTTTTAAATTTGGATTATTGTATTATTTTAAATTTCTAATTATGGTTGGATGACAGTAATAATTTTATTATTGGATTACTATGACATTTTATTTTAATTCTACTTTTAGTGTTTGATGGTAATCTTGATTTATTCGAGACGTGAAAATATATTTTCTTTTTAAGGCTCTCTTATAATTTTTGAATGTAATAAATTTTAATTTTTTTTCAATGACTGGACTCTTTAGTTATATGTGAATCGCATAGTTTTTACTTTTTCAATTCATGTTTTGAAATGAAAAAAATATTTATTTTGTAATGGGCTCTTTCTTTTTTTTTGGGATTTTTTTCATAAATAAACCACTTTTTGATAATAATTCTAATTTTATCAACTTAACAAATTTATTCTAAAAATACTACATTCTTAAAATTATATTAATTATAAAATAGCTAGTAAATTAAAATTAAATCTATACCTCAAAAGATATTTCCACGTGAATTCACCTAAATTTGCTTTTGAGTCCTTGATTATTTGCACGATAAGTCATTCATCTTTATAATATTTTTACTTTAGTTCATATATTTCCTCTTTCATTTCAATTTCGTCATCTTTTATTTGCAACCTAAGTCCTTCAACTTTTAGATTTTTGCAACTTTATCAAACATAAATATACAATATCATTTGTAACATCTGTATCAAATAGTGATACTATAAAGGACTAAATTGATATAAAAATATAAATATAGGGACCAACTTGCAAAAATTTAAAAGTTGAAAGACTTGTGTTGCAAATAAAAGAGGACGAAATTGAAATGAAAGAAGAAGTACATGGACTAAAGTGGATATATTATAAAGATGAATGATTTATCGTGCAAATAATCAAGTACTCAAGTAATAAATATGAAAAGTTTAGAATTCATGGATATATATTTGGTTTTAATTTATTATTTTATTAATTAATATAATTTTAGAAATGTAGTATTTTTAAAATAAATTTGTTAAGTTGTTAGATTTAGAATTATTTTAAAATTGGTAAGTAGTGAGTGTAATAATTTCTTTTTTTTATGATAATTTACCAGAATTCTTGAATTTGAAATTTGATAAGAAGGCCAAAATTTAATTGGATGAGATGATAAAAAAAAAAAAAAATTAATTTACTATTATTTGGGATTAAACTTCAACCGACCCGAGGTTTGGGCCAAATGATCCAAGTCGGTTCAGTTTGGTTGGACGACCAATATTTTCTTCAATTTTGCAGTTTCACTATTTGATTATTTGCACGATAAGTCTTTTATCTTTTTAATATCTCCACTTTAATCTCTAGATTTTTCCTTTCATTTCAATTTCATCCTCTTTTATTTCCATATCAATGTCCTTCAACTTTTGAATATTTGCAAGTTGGTCCTCTTATTTCTACTTGTATTTTAATTTAGTCATTTTTGTCAATTTCGCTCAAAACACTACCAAATTCGAGTTTTGACCTATAATAACAAAATCAACACATAATTAAATACAATTACACTAAAAACGCTCAAAATAGTCCACATTTAACGGCTTAGATAAGTATAAAATCATAGTTATAAGATGTGAAAAGCAAAAAAGTAGTGAAGTTGAAGAAGCTTGGATTTCCATTATTTTTGGTACTAGTTTTTGTCGTGAAATTTTATAAGCTGCTTGTTTTGTTTGTTGTACTAAATGCACACGTCATCTATTTACAGTGGAATTTGTATTTCTTATAGTTGGAAAAATGTAGAACTCTCACTTATTATTATATTGAAATTTTTAAGCCGCATATGTTGACCTGCGTTGCCAAGTTTATTTTGGCGTCTCAGACATTTCTTTGTTGAATTAATATAATTTACTGACGGACACGGTCAAGTCTTGTTGTACTGTGTTGAATAAAAGATATTTATCTACTATTTTTTAGTTTGTGTAGTCTCTATTTTTTAAAATTTATTTTTTTTCATACTCATTTTCAATTACATATTTTATAGGACCCATAATTTTTATCAATTTTTCAACCATACATTTCATAAATTTTTATTAAATTTTTCTAAAAATCTAATTTTTACCTATACTAAGACTGTGTCTGGAATTGGTTTTTGCCAAATTAAATTTGTTGACCAAATAGTAAATGTATTATTATATTTCAAGCAATTCGGACTAAAACAAAAAAAGTCTGCTATTTTCCATCCATTGTGCCCTTATTGTTGACTACATGTTTTGAATGTAGGCACTTATTGTTTAATGTACTAAACATGAAGACATAAAAAATAAGCACAAATTTGTTTTAGTGGAGCTTAGATGACTGAAATTGGAATTCATATTGAATATGAATAATGTCAGAGAAGGTTACAAATGGGCGAGGGAAGCAGATACTGTTAGCACCAAGAAAGCACTTATACATGCTTGCTGGTGCTATTAAACCAAGAAAAGAATAAAGGTAAATGCCTATTTTAATTGTAATTTTTATTTTTTAATCTTAGAAAGTTCGGTTGTCATTTTTGACTTTTTTTTTATATATATATATTTGGCTTTGGTTTAGTCGATTAACTCGACAAAACCAAAGCCAACAAATTTTTTTTTTTTGAATCCAACAATTTTTGACTTTTTTTTTTTTTTTTTTTTTTTTTTTAAGATATGGCTTTTGTTTTGTTTAGTAACTCTTGAGTTTGGTCCAATTCATTTGGAATATATATATAGAATTTTTTTTCTCACTTTGTCCAATTTAAAACCTATCCAAGACTATTGCTTATAGGATCCAAAATGTAGATTCTCAATCGAACTATATATTATACAAAATTTATATCAAGTGTACGCATGAGAACATAATACCACATATTTTAAATAAATGACAGTAAAAAGTTTTATGAAAATTAATATTCATTTATTTGTTCCAAATTCTAAAATATATTTTTTTCGCGTAGCTCGACAATCTATCATGACAAAAAAATTTAAAAAAATAAATAAATTTTGTCGAGTAAGGTTTGTAAAGTAACTTGATAATTTTTTTTTTCGAATAGCTTGCCGATTTGTCATGACCAATTAATCATTTAATTCACAATGTTGGACTTCATTATTTTTTTATATATATATATTAATGCCTTTTACATGCAATTATTGACTTTTCTTTTATATATATATATATATATATATATATATATAAAATATAATATAATTTGGGTGTGTGTTTGTCGAGTTGCCTGACAAACACACACTCATATAAATCAAAATGGGCTTTTACATTTTAAATTTTTTTTTTTTTTAATACTTTGGGTGTGTGTTTGTCGAGTTACTCGACAAACACATTCCCATATCAATCAAAATGGGCTTTTAGCCCATTTTGACTTTACTTTTTTTTTTTTTTTTTTTTTAATTTCGATTTTAATTCAGTTTACCTTTTGAATTGTAAGGTAAATTTTTTATATCTTTCAAAATTTTTTTTTATAGATTATTTTAAATAAATGCTACATATGTTTAAGAACCAATTTTTTTTTGAACAAAAAAAATAAGAGTGAATTAGGAATTAACTGTTCACGCCATCGACAACATTACTTTTGAAATCATTTTTTTTATATATAGATTTGTCGAGTGGTTAGATGTGGGTTTTTGTCTTTTTTTCCGAGTATATATAATATTACAGTCTTAAGTTTTTTCACTTTAATTTTTTCGTCCAATAAGACACCGTTTTAACATTGTAGCTGCAATTTTTTTATTGGCGTTTTTTTTAGATTTGGCTTTGGTTTTGTCGAGTAATTTGACAAAACCAAAGTCAAGATTTTTTTTAAGCTTAGAAAGTCCAATCATTATTTTTGACTTTTTTTTTATATATTTGGCTTTGGTTTAGTCGAGTAACAGACAAACTCGACAAAACCAAAGCCAACAATTTTTTTTTTTTTTTAAATCTAACAATTTTAACTTTTTTTTTTTTTAAGATTTGGCTTTTGTGTTGAGTAACTCTTGAGTTTGGTCTATAAAAAATATATATATATATATACAAATACTAATCCTTTAAATTAAAACAACTTGGGTATTGACTGCACATCTTTGTACCTATTCCCTTACGATTATTTTATTTTTCCGTCACTCAATGTTTTGACTTCTTGTTGCACCTGATATATTTTATTTGTTTTTTTGCTTCATTATTCTTCTATTTTTTTGTGTATTCAAATTTAGTAGGCGAATATTGGACTGGAACATTTTCTTTCTAAACTAGTGTCCAAATTAATCTAATTATAGAAAGACGTGACAAACTAAATGAACGTGCATAGAAAAACTTCTCTACATGCCAACTTTTAAATAAACTAATAATACAAATATAAGTAATTTAAACTTAATTCAATTTTGATGGTCTGACTTTGAAATTTTATTTTGATAAGTTAGAATTTACAGCACAAATTGCATTGTTCTACTAAAGTTAAACTGTGAACAAAAATTATCCATGACTATCATACAAGTATCATATAAAATTACCAAGACCTTCGTAATAGTTGTTGTAAAAAGAATATTTCTATAACATTTATTACTACCGTTATGCTAACTTTAGTTTTAAAAGTAAGATCTAGTCTAGATCAAATAATTTTACGACGACAAGAATTGGTCCGATAAACATTTGTACAACTACTAGGTAAAAGCTACCCTCAAAACTTTTGTCATACACTATAATTCTTTTGTTTCCGCATCAAACAAGTTTAGTAAAATATCCAAAACCAAGCTGATGATGGCATGCATCAAATGAGAAGCCAAATGCGACCTTAACTTGAAGAATCGAACCCAAACTATGCAGTTAAAGAGCATGTGTTGCTAAGTTTAAATATAAGTAAAGTTACTTTTTAATAAATTTTTATTTCTTAACATTTTTAAATAATATTTTCTAAAACTATCCCAACTTTAAATATCAACATTAGTTACTAAACTTCATAATGTTCAACTATTTATAAGTCACTAAATTTGATCCCCTGAGTCCAAACAAATAGTGATGCTCATTTGGCTCAAGGGATGCTTACGTACGGCTAACAATGGATACTATAACTCCACGTGTGTCTTTTTAGAAACACGTGGAGTTAATTAAACAATTAATATCTATTTTGTATTGTTTAATTGACTATACATTGTTTGAAGGGATCCAACCTTATATTTTTTTAAAACAATTAATGCCCGCGGACTAGCCATTAATTAATTATACCGTTGGTTAAATTGTTACTTAAGAGCATTTCCAATGCAACTATGGATGACATTAATAAGTTTGACACATCACCCTAAATTATTTATATGACAAAGAAAAAAGTGGAGGATGTCTAGCACACATCGTCCAGACATTCTCCATTTTTTATAATTAATGTCTATCGAAATGTGCACTAAGCCTCTTTTATTTGATTATTTATAATTTATCTTCTATCCGAATGTGTGTTAATCATCATTTATGTAATTTTTTTTATAATTTTTCTACCACTCTCTTGTACTTCAATTCACAACTCAATTGGAGATACTCTTCTCTCCGTCTTTATTTTATTTACCACATGTACAACAATCCACATTGTTGCATTGGAGATGCTCTAATTGATTATCGTAAATACTAATGAGGCAGTCTATGTGGCAAAAATAAGCGTAATTGAGAAGATAAAAAAAAATAGTCTTACTCATCTTTCTTTCTGTTCAAACAAAGTCTGCATTTTCCAAAACAATCCAAATTTAGTCCAGTCAAATATTAGCAAAATATGCTAAAAATCAATTTTACTTTCACTATATATAGGAGAGAGTTTGCATGGATTTTAAATAACAAACCAAATAGGCAGCCAAATGGAGATCCATCTTCTTTCTTTTAACTTCATTGCTTTCTTGATTTTCATATCCTTCATCATCAACTCGTTGGTTAAGGGATGGAAGAAATCAAATTCCTTTGATAAGCATAAAAATTTGCCCCCAAGTCCATGGAAGCTGCCTTTTATCGGACACCTACACCACATGATGGGTCCACTCCCACATCGTTCTCTCAAAAATTTAGCTACAAAATATGGGCCAATTATGCATTTGAAGCTTGGTGAAGTTTATACAATTGTCATATCATCACGTCAAATTGCTAAACAAGTATTGACAACTCATGATCTTGCTATTGCAGATAGGCCAGAAAGTATAGGGATGAAGATTTTGTGGTATGATTATACCGATATTGCCTTTAGTCCTTACAATGATTACTGGAGGCAAATGCGTAAAGTATGCATTGTGGAGCTCTTGAGCAACAAAAATGTCCGCTCATTCAGCCATATAAGGCTAGATGAGACTTCACACCTTATTAAATCTATTCAATCATCTTCTGGAGAACTCATCAATCTAACTTCCAAAATATTTTCATTCATGAGTTCAATCACATCTAGAGCAGCATTTGGTGAGCTACTGAAAGACCAAGAAACTTTGATAACGTTCATGAAGAAAGGAGTAGCCTTGGCCGCAGGATTTGATTTGGCTGATTTCTTCCCCTCAGTGAAGTTCCTAAAGTACGTCACTTGGAATAAATTTAACTTGGTGAAAATGCGTCGTCAATTAGATTCAATTCTTGACGATATTATCGCCCAGCATAAAGATGTCCTAGCTACAGGGAAAAAAAGCAATGGGGAGTTGGGTGGTGAAGACATAGTAGATGTTCTGCTTAGATTGAAAGAAAGTGGGGAACTTGGTATTCCAATAACCAATGACAACGTCAAAGCAATAATTTTCGTAAGTTGTTTAATTAGCCTAAAGAACTATTTATTTTTAGATAACGATTATAATTATTTTCATAACAATAAGAATTGTGTTATTGTTCCAGGACATGTTTACAGGCGGAACTGAAACATCAACCACAGCAATGGATTGGACCATGACTGAATTGATGAGAAATCCACGTGTGATGGCAAAGGCACAAGCTGAAATAAGACAAGCGTTTAATGAAAAAAAAAGACTATCGAGGAAAGTGATGTTCAAAACTGCAATATCTGAAGTTGATAATCAAGGAATCTTTGAGGGTCCACCCTGTTGTTCCTTTATTACCAAGAGCATGCAGGGAAGAATGTGTAGTTGATGGGTATACTATACCAAAGAAAGCAAAAGTCACTGTTAATATATGGGCTTTAGGAAGAGATCCAGAATATTGGGACGAACCAGAAATCTTTAAACCAGAGAGATTTGAAGATACTTCTGTTGAATTCTTGGGAAATAACTTTGAATATATTCCATTTGGATCAGGAAGAAGGTTTTGTCCAGGCATGAGCTTCGCCTTGGCAAATATTGAGTATCCTTTAGCACAACTTCTCTACCACTTTAACTGGAAACTTCCCAAAGGAATGACCCCTAATAATATGGACATGACTGAGCTACTAGGAATAAGTGGAATGAGAAAAAAGAACCTTCACTTGACTGCCACACCCTACCAACCTCTCGTTGACGGTTAAGGTATAGGCCAGTTCATCATGAAAATAAGCTTCATCTTCTAGTGGCCTCCTGTTACAGGTCTTTATATTTTATTTTCATGTATGCGCTCAGTGTTTATCATTACAATGTTTAGTATGCTATAAATATGTTGGTTCAATAAAGTTGTTCGATCATGTTGCTATTTATGTTAATCTCCATTTTAAGCTTATTTATTCCAGTTGCTTCACGGAAAATAATTGTTGAATGATATGAAATGTTTTCTCATCATTTTCATTTGACTCCAAGTCTTTTTTGTTAGACCAATCATATAATAGCCAATACTTCAAGTGAAAAAAAATGTTATACCAACTTTGAAATCATCGTAATTTTGACTTGGATCAGATCGAGGATTGTAAAAATTATATTAAATATTAATACATAAATAAACGTCAAATATTATTAATAATAAATTAACTATAACTAACTATTAACAACTATAAATAACTATAATTAATCAGTAAAACCAAGCTTGCAACTACTTTAAAAAGATCCACATTCAGTGGCTGAGCCATTATTATTATTATTATTATTATTATTAAATTTTTTTTTTGGGGGGTAGGCAAAATTCAGGTAGCCAAAGTGTTATAATTTTATCGTTTCCCACATGATTTGAAAATATAACAACAAAGGTGAAACGCGGCATCTTTCTTTATGCTACTACTAAAAATTGCATTTTCACCAACGGATATTTACCATCAGCATTCGATTATCCGTTGGCAAAAGTTATACCCTTTCACCTATGATAATCAGCAACGGTTTTTCCATTGGCAAAAGTATTAACTTTTCACCAACAGATTTTACGTGCCTACATGAGTCATCTATATTACATATGGAAATTTAGTAGGTGATATTAATTAATTTTGAAGACCAAAAAATATTTCGACCTTTCATCTACGGAATATCCGTTGGTGAAAAGAGAATCATATCACCTATGGAAATTCCGTAGGTGATATTAATTAATTTTGAAGACAAAAAAATATTTCGACATTTCACCTATAGAATATCAATTGGTAAAGAGTGGATCATATTACCTACGGAAATTTTGTAGGTGATATTAATCAATTTTGAAGATCAAAAAATATTTCGACATTTCACTTACGAAATATCCGTTGGTCATGAAGATTGGATCATATTACCTACGAAAATTTCGTATGTGATATTAATTAAATTTGAAGACCAAAAAATATTTCGACCTTTCGCCTAAGGAATTTTCGTTGGAGAAGAGTGGATCATATTACCTACGAAAATTTCGTAGGTGATATTAATCAATTTTGATGATAAAAAAAAAATTTGACCTTTCACATACGGAATATCCGTTAGTGAAAAGTGAATCATATTACCTACAAAAATTCTATAGGTGATATTAATCAATTTTGAAAATCAAAAAATATTTCGACCTTTCACCCACGGAATATCGGTTTTTGAATAGTGAATCATATTACCTACGAAAATTCCGTAGGTGATATTAATTAATTTTGAAGACAAAAAAATATTTCGACATTTCACCTACGGAAATCCCATGGGTGATATTAATCAATTTTGAAAACTAAAAAATATTTAGACCTTTCTCCTACGGAATATCTGTTGATGAATAATGATTCTTATTATCTAAGAATGTTCTGTAGGTGATATATATCAATTTTGAAAATTAAAAAATACAATTCAACAATTCACATACTAGAAATTTATATGAAGAGTAATTCATAAATCAAAAAAACTTTCGACCTATCACCTACAAATAATTCATATTTGATATTAATATTTTGACCATTGAGCTACGAAAAGTATAATGGTGAAGAGTACATCTTGTTACCCGCATATTTTTCATGAGTAATGTAAATCAAAATTTGAAAATGAAAAAAGATTCAACTATATGGAGTTGAAGGTTAATCACTTAAGAAATAGCCGTAAATTAAGTTTCATTCATTAAACATTCGAATTTTCTACAACGAAGTTATGCAATTACAAAAATAAAAAGGATTCAAACTATAATATCGTGCAAAGAAAACATAGGTGGAGTAGTTTACCTATTGTATGACATTCCTCTAATTGGACATTCGTGTTTAAATGTGAAAACAAATAATGTTTATCATCATTTCATACATTTTGTACAGCTATAAATTTTTTTCGAGCAATGTGATATTTTAAGTTTAAGTGTTAATACAATGTGGAATTTGATTTTTCACTAATATTTATTTTTTACTTTATAAGCAAATATAGAAAATGTTGTTCATTGAACTAATATATATTATAAAAACAATTATAATCACAAGAATTTATTTGTCTTTAATGGTTTGATTGTAACTTCACAACTCTTTAGGTTAAATGTTTAAATCACATTACATTCATTCTAAATTAATAAAAATGTTTGACAAAGCTTAGTAGATTGGGTCGGGCCTTTGGTGGGTCGAGTTTCAAGTCCATACTTGGTAAGTAAGGTCAGAGGTCCACCAAGTATATAATTTTTTTTTTAATAATTAAAAATTTGCACTATTGCCTACGAAATTTCCGTAGGTAAAGACTTGGAACATTCCGAATTTAGTATGTAATAGTGCTTGCCAAGCACTTTGAAACGTGAGGTAAAGTCCCAACCTTTACCAGAAATTTCGAATTTTTGTAATGAAATTACCAACACAATGAAATTACCAATGAAATTTTCGTTGGTAACTTTCAGCGACCCTCAATATAGCAATGGATTTTCAATTTAAAATATTCCGTTGGTAGCGACCATTAGGCATAGATATCGTGGCTTCAGCAACAAAAAATCCGTTTCAAATTCAATGATGATTTTCCATATTTTTTCTATCTAATTTATGTTTGTGAGGCTGACAAGGATTCATTTGCATGTATAATCTTTGAATTTTATCCCGAACATTAATACTATATTCTATAATTATAATTCGTAGTCGAAGATATGAAGTTGTGCAATATCAATTTTACCATGAACATCCCCATTCATCCCAAGTATCACTTTCATCGTGAAAAACATCAATTTCAACCCGATTATTACTTTCATGAGAACAACATTACTTTCCACCCAAACATCATTTCTATTCTAAACAACATCACTTTCCATTCTAAACAACATCACTTTCCAATTGAATATCCCCAACAACACAACATTTCTTTTCTCGCTAACATTGCTACATTTCTTTCCATCAATATTTTTCTCTTCAAATAAAAAATGGAGCTTTCCTTTCAAAAATATCTCCATAACTGTTGACATTAAATTCAATAATATTTAAATAACCAAGTTCTATAAAGATTAAAAAATTCAAAAAGTTTAAATAAACAATTCCAATTAAAAAAATTAAAAATCAATAATTGCTAATGAAAATGTTATGTGGCCCGAAGTTCTTTCATTATAGAATGCGAGCATCGTGTACAATAAATCATGTGAACCACTAAAGTTCTATCTATAAAATCCCTTAAATATTCGTTTGACCACGTTCATTTTATGGTTGAACCATATAAGGATTAATAAAATGTAGATGTTCAATGCCGATACTAAATATTGGTTTACCAAACTATTATCAAATTTCATATTTCATCAGTGGTTCATTTCTTGATTAATAAGAATTTGATGCTAATGTCTACATATATCATGCCCACTCTTCACCAATGGATATTCTGAAACATGATTAATTAAATTTGATTTCAAAATACTTAAATATTGGTTTACCACGCTATTACCAAATTTCATATTTCATGGTTCATTTATAAGGATTAATAAGAATTTGATTACATCAATATACATGGTCCAATCCCTACGTCCCTGATGACAAAATGCATCCATAAAATAAAATCTATGCATGCATAAAATAAAATCAACTTACATATTAAACCAAGAAACAACCCATCTTACAAAGTGTCACAAGCCCTAGGTTTTAATCCCATTTAGTTTAGCCAATTTAGTAGGCAATCTTCTCCAGTACACCATAAGTAATCAAACGACACCACAAACGGACACAAATACTACTAAAAATCAACTTTTCACTAATGGAAATCTACCAACGGATTATTTCCATTGGTAATCGGCAACGGATTATCCGTTGGTAAAAGTGATGACCTTTCACCGACGGTAATCAGTGATGGCTTTTTTGTTGGCAAAGATAATAGCTTTTCACCAATGAATTTTCACCTTTCACCAACGGAATATCCGTTAGTGAAGAGTGATTCTTATTACCTACGAAAATTCCGTTGGTGATATTAATTAATTTTGAAAACCAAAAAATATTTCGATCTTTCACCCACAAAATTTTCATTGGGGAAGAGTGAATCATATTACCTACGGAAATTTCGTTGATGATATTAATTAATTTTGAAAATCAAAAAAATATTTCGACATTTCACCAACGGAATATCCGTTGGTGAAGAGTGAATTATATTACCTACGAAAATTCTGTTGGTGATATTAATTAATTTTGAAAACCAAAAAATATTTCAACCTTTTTACCAATGGAATATCCATTGGTGAATAGTGAATCATATTACCTATAGAAATTCTGTTGATGATATTAATTAATTTTGAAAACCAAAAAATATTTTGACATTTGACCAACGGAATATCCATTGGTGAAAAGTGAATCATATTACCTACAAAAATTCTATTGATGAAATTAATTTATTTTAAAAACAAAAAATATTTCGACCTTTTACCAATAGAATATTCGCTGGTGAAGAGTGAATCATATTACCTACAGAAATTTCGTTGATGATATTAATTAATTTTGAAAACTAAAAAATATTTCGACTTTTCACAAATAGAAATTCATTGGTGAAGAGTGAATCATATTACCTATAAAAATTACGTTAGTGATATTAATTAATTTTTAAAATAAAAATATTTCGACCTTTCACAAGCGGAATATCCCTTGGTGGTGAAGAGTGAATTATATTACCTACGGAAAATCCGTTGGTGATATTAATTAATTTTGAAAACCAAAAAATATTTCGACCTTTCACCAACAGAATATCCGTTGGTGAAGAGTGAATCATATTACCTACAGAAAATTTCGTAAGTGATATTAATCAATTTTGAAGACCAAAAATATTTCGACCTTTCACCTATGGAATATTTGTTGGTGAAGAGTGGATCATATTACCTATGGAAATTTCGTAGTTGATATTAATTTATTTTGAAGACCAAAAAATATTTCGACCTTTCACCTACGGAATATTCGTTGGTGAAGAGACGTTTATATTACCTACGGAAATTTCGTAGGTGATATTAATCAATTTGAAGACCAAAAAATATTTCGATCTTTCACCTATGGAATATCCATTGGTGAAGAGTAAATCATATTACCTACGAAAATTCCATAGATGATATTAATCAATTTTAAAGATCAAAAATATTTCAATCTTTCACCTACGGAATATGTGTTGGTGAAAAGTGATTCTTATTACATCTATGGATGTTCTGTAGGTGATATAAATCATTTTTGAAAATTAAAAAACACAATTCAACAATTCACCTACCAGAAATTTATGTGAAGAATAATTCATAAGTCAAAAAAATCTTTCAACCTATCACCTACAAATAATCCATATGTGATATTAATATTTCAATCATTGAGCTACGGAAAGTATGTTGGTGAAGAGTAAATCTTGTCACCCGCATATTTTCCGTTAGTAATGTAAATCAAATTTTGAAAATGAAAAAAGATTCAACTATATGGAGTTGAAGGTTAGTCACTTAAGGAATAGCCGTAAATTAAGTTTCATTCATTTAACATTCAAATTTTCTATAACGAAGTTATGCAATTACAAAAATAAAAAAGATTCAAACTATAATCTCTTGCGAAGAAAACATAGGTGGAGTAGTTTACCTATTGTACGACATCCCTTTAGTTGGGCATTTTGTGTTTAAATATGAAAGCAAATAATGTTTATCATCATTTCATCATTTCATAGTTTGTATAGCTATAAAAAATTTTCGAGCAATGTGATATTTTATGTTTAAGTGTTA
This sequence comes from Forsythia suspensa, assembly GCA_023638005.1. Lineage (NCBI taxonomy): Eukaryota > Viridiplantae > Streptophyta > Magnoliopsida > Lamiales > Oleaceae > Forsythia > Forsythia suspensa. The sequence continues at coordinate 40,940,370 of CM042674.1, forward strand.
ACACAATGTGGAATTTGATTTTTCACTAATATTTATTTTTTACTTTATAAGCAATTATAGAAAATGTTATTCATTGAACTAATATATATTATAAAAACAAATATAATTACAAGATTTCATTTGTCTCCAATAGTTTGGTTGTAACTTTACAACTCTTAGGTCAAAGATTCAAATCACATTACATCCATTCTAAATTAATAAAATAATAAAAATGTTTGACAAAGCTTAGTAGATTTGGTTGGGCCTTTGGTGGGTTGAGTTTCAAGCTCAGAATTGGCAAGTTGGGTCAGGGGTCCACCAAGTATATAAAATTAATTTTTTTAATTATTAAAATTTGAACTATTACCTATCGAATTTCCGTAGGAAAGGCTTGGGACATTACCTACGGAATTTCCATTGGTAAAAGTGCTTGTCATTTCCGTTGCTATTTTGAGGGTCGCTGAAAGTTACCAACGAAATTTCTGTTGGTAAAAGCGTATGTCATTACCAATGGAAATTCCGTAGGTAATGTCCCAGGGACATTAACAACAAAAATTCCGTTGGTAATAGTGTGTGTCTCAACCATTTACCTACGGAATTTTCGTTGGTAATGACACATACTATTACCAACGGAATTTCCGTTGGTAATGGCACACGCTTGTACCAATGGAAATTTCGTTGGTAACTTTCAATGACTCTCAAAATAGCAATGAAAATTCTGTTGCAAATAGTCCGTTGGTAGCTACTATTAGGCACGGATATCGTAGGTTCAGCAACGGAAAATTCGTTTTTGAAACCACGGTTTTTTGTAGTGTATATATATATAAAAGATATTAAGTTTTAGAATTTTCCACATTCGATAAGAACTTCTAATAGATGAGTAAAGTGGATAGAAATAAGATTAGAAACTGCAGTCCATGTCAAATTTCCAAGCATAATTGACAGATCTCATATAATTATGAAAATTTGAGAGAATACACAAAACACATCATATTAAAATTTCAGAACTTAACAATTCAAATTAAAATAAGCCTTCAAGTTAACTCGTAAAACAAGCAAAGCAAATTCAGATAGAAAATAGGAAATGAAGGATGATAGCAGAAATGGAGGAAAATTCAGTAAAGAGAATCGGAACTATTGCTGTATTAATTCAACATACATACAATGAATACAAGGTTTCTATTTATATACAATTATGCATTACCTAATCTGTATAAATATAGCTGAATATATCTCCAAACATGATAAAATAATTTTGCTGAACTGAATCTGTTGTAACAGCATGCATGTGACAGAAGCTTCAATTTTCTTCTTAATTCAAGCATTCTGGTAAGGTAAAAGTGGTATTATTGGCTTTCATGTTTATTCCTTTTACACACTTGTTCCTTGCTTTTTTGGTTTGAGCATTTTGGTCCACAATCTTATCCTTCTCTAACATCCCCTTCAAGCTGGAGGAAGTTTCAATTACTCCAAGTTTGTTGTGTAGATATAAGTGTCTAGTGTTCATCAAAGGTTTAGTTATAGTTTGTTCTGCGGTAGGGACATAGCTTATCACCAACTATTTAGCTAAAACCTTGTCTCAAACAAAATGCATATCAAGTTCTATGTGCTTGGTTCATGCATGGTAGACTGGGTTAGATGCCAATGCACTTGTTCCTAAATTGTCACACTAGATTCTAGGGAATTCAGTATGTGTTATATTTAGTTCTTGTAGAAGGTATTGAATCCAGATGATTTTTGCAGTGGTGTGAGCTAGAGTCCTATACTCTGCCTCAATACTTGACCTTGCCACAACTTGTTGTTTATTTGAACACTAGGAGACCAGATTATCACATAGATATACACAATAACCCACAGTGGATGGACATGATGCCCAGTCTGCATCTCCATAAGCCACAATGTTGAGATCATGTGCTTCATGAATGATCAATCCCATATCAAGGGTTCCCTTTATATATTTGAATAGTCATTTTAGCAAGTTCCATATGTAGGACTTTGGAGATATTGGCTAACTCTATTAACAACAAAGGTGATGTTTGGCCTTGTATGAGTTATATATTAAAGAGCCCCACTGTACTCCTAAACTTAGTTGGATTTTTCAAGTTTACTTTTTCAGTTTTTCCTACCAGTCTTCTAGCTGCCATAGGTGTGACACTAGGCTTCAAATTCTCAAAACCAAACCTCTTCAATATATCCATTGTATATCTTTTTTGTGAAAAGTGAAGTCCAATCTCATCCCTGTAGAATTCAATTCCTAAGAATTTCTTCAAACTACCCATATCCTTTAAAGCAAATGATGTATTTAACTTCTCAATTAGCTTTTGTAATGTTGTTCTATAGTTTCCAGTTACTATCATGTCATCAAAATACACTAGCAAGTAGATTACCTGATCTTGTGAAGCTTGATAGAACACTAAGTTGTAAGCTCTTGATTGTTTGAAGTCCCACTTCAATAGAGTTTCTCTCAGTGTGTCATGCCAAGCTCTAGGAGCTTGTTTAAGTCCATATATAGCTTTCGCTGAGTTTGTACACAAAGGGTGGTTCATTATGATCTATAAACTCCTAAGGTTGCTCCATATAGACTGTTTCCTCTAGCTTTCTATTAAGAAAGGCATTGTTGATATATATCTACCTTATCTCCCATCCTTTTGAGAATGCTATTGTAAGGATGACTTTCAAAGTTGGTGCCTTGGCTAATGGACTGAATGTTTCATAATAATCAATACCTGAGGTTTGTGAAAACCTTTTGCCACCAGCTTGGCTTTATGTCTCTGAATTTTACCATTTGTATCAAATTTAAGATTGTATACCCATTTACATCCTACGACTTTTATTGTAGATTTATAAGGAACCAGCACCCATGTTTGATTCTTGACCAAGGCATCATATTCTTCCTTCATTGCTTTGCAATACTTTTCACTCTTTAATACTTCATTCAAGTTGACTAGTTTATTTCATCTAGAGAATGTAAGATGGCAACAATAGTATACACTCTGGGTTTCACTATCCCTACCTTAGACCTAGTTACCATAGGATGTCCATATTTATCTGCATCATTACCTCCACATTTACCTGCATCATTACCAACTTCTAGCATCTCAACCCAAATTCTGATTCCAGCTTGAGATTCTAAAGATTCAGACTGTATGTCTCCCTGTCCAATCTGTTGTGGTAGTTCATTAATCATTTCTTCACCATTTTCTATTACACCATCATTTTCAACAGAAGGTCTGCATGCAGGTTCACATGTAGAATGTATTATATCAACTAAATCTGGGGTTGTTTTGTTAGAATTGAATTCAAAAGGAAGATGATGAAGAGCAGTAGGAGGAGAGCACTTGGACTGATGTGTTTTGTTAAGAAAACCTTGTTTGAAGGGAAATGAGTTTTCATCAAAGACAACATGTCTGGAAACATAAATTCTACCATTAGAGCTTAAGCACTTGAATCATTTGTGAGATGTACTAGGTCCTAGATAAACACCCTTTTGGGTATGAAAGTCAAATTTGTGTTTTTGATATGGTCTTAGACATGGGTAGCAGGCACATCCAAACACCATAAGGGATTTGTAATATGTGATGTGTTTGAACAAGGTTTCATAGGGTGATTTTTGTTGAAGGAGTAAGGTAGGCATTTTGTTTATGAGGTATGTTGCAGTTAAGAAGGCTTCCCACCAATAGTACAAAGGCATATGTGCTTGGGCTAATAGTGTCAAATTAGTTTCATTTATGTGTCTGTGTTTTCTTTTAGCTCTTCCATTTTGAGCTGATGTATGAGGGCATAAGGATCTAATATTAACACATGATTTATAAGTGCATTTTATGCACTTGTTTGGACATTTAAACTAAGCTTTTATCACGTCATTTTATAGATTTTCTTCTTAATTTATTGGGTTATTCTTTATATTTCAGTTTTGGATTAGTTTAATAGTAAATGGAGAAGAATGGATGAAAACATCGATAAATTGGAACGTGTCTCAGAAGTATGGGGACTCAATTGCACTCAATTGGAAACTTGAAGGACCAAATTGGAGAGTACAGAAAGTTAGAAGATTGAAGAAGACAATATTAAAGTTTGAGGACCAAAAAGATCAAAATCCAAAGTTGAAGGACAAAAGCCAGTATATTCAAAGAAATTAAGTTGGGCGATCGCCCAACTTATAGATGGGCGACCGCCAAGTGTTGTTCAACAGATATAGAGAACAAAAACGGTGGCTTTCCCAGGCGATCACCCAATGTTATTTTTTTGTCCGCGAATTTTCTTTCCTTTTTTTGAGTCCTAATCTAGTTAGGAAACTTTTGGCCCGCGGATTTTGTAAATTTTTGGGATCTTTTGGGGCACAATTAGAGTAGTATAAATATGAGTTATTAACTCTTAACAAGGAAATTTTTAGGAGCCAAATTTGGAGGAAGACGGAAGAAACAAGAGAAGATAACTACTTGGCGATCAAGAGTTTTTTTGGAAGATTTTTTCTCCTTCAATCCATGCCGGATTCTATCAATTCTTTTCTTTTTAATTTAATTATGTTCTTCTAATTTTCTTGAGCTAAGGTAGACAATGAAACCTTGTTTTAGCAAAGTGATTATTTTGTTATTCGTTGAATTCGTTTTAGAGCTTTAACTTTCATGGTTTGTTCTTGTTGAATTAATTAGATAAAATTTCTTTTATCTTAAATATCATGTATTCTTGATAATTAGAAATTGATTTAATTAATTCGTGCTTGGTACTTAAACATGTTCTATTAATTTTTTTTTATTTTTTGTTATCTTTTTATCAATTTGGGATACATAGAATGCTTAGGAAACATTTGATTCTTTGTTTTCTTTTAATTGAATTTGATAAGGAGAACACTTAAGTAATTTAAGTTTGAAGCATAAGGGGAGCCTATATTGGATTTTATTCTTTTGGAATTAATTGATAAATATTTTGGGATGACCATAGATTGATTTCGTGTTGTCGTTTGTTTTTTAGAATTAATCAATAACTGAATAATTGCTAAGTTAAACAATGGTGAATTCCAAAACCTTGGTACTTTAAACAACTTGATTTTTCAACTTAATTGTTTAGCATATTTAATTCGTCTTTAAGTTAAATTTTTTCAACCAAACTCATTTCGACTCAACTACCTAGAATAATAGTTAATTTGGATTAAAATTATACTTTCTTCATTGTAGTCTCTGTGGGATCGACTTCGTTACTACTTTTCTATATTCTAATAGATTCGTACACTTGCGAGTTAATTAAAAATTTGACATCAAGTTTTTGGTGCCGTTGCCTGGGACTACGTCTGGAGGTTAATTTAATCTTAGTTAATTTTATTCTTGACTAGTTATAATTTAGAATTTTATTTTTTTTTTAAAAAAAAAAATCAAAAATATTTATAGTGCATGTTTGGTTGTAGATCTCTAGAAATTAAGCTAGAACATCTAGATAGTGAAATTGAAAGAACTTTTCACCAACAAAAACGAGCTACCAATTTAGATAAAATTGAAGGAACCAAAGTTATAATCGCTATGGGTGATGAAATTGATGAGAGACCTTTTAGAGACTATTTTAGTCCATTGGCTAATTTGAGCACCTCATGCATACAATACCCACAAGTAACTCTTAGGAATTTTGAGCTAAAATCGAGTGTGCTTAATTGTCTTCCATCTTTCTATGGTTTAGATAGTGAAGAACCCTATAATCATCTGACAGATTTTTATGTTGTATGTGAGACATTTAAATATGAGAATGTTTCTCCTGATAATGTTAAACTTTATGTGTTTTCTTTTTCTCTGAAAGATAGATCTAGATCATGGTTTAATACGTTACCTGCCAGTAGTATTACATCTTGGGAACAAATGGTTGGCAAATTTTTGAATAAATATTTTTCTGTTCATAAAACTAATACTGTTCGCAGGGAAATTTTAGAGTTTGTGCAGAAAGACGAAGAACCATTCTATGAAACTTGTGAGAGATTCAATGGGCTCCTTATGAACGTCCACATCACGGTTATAAAAAATGGCACTTATGCTAATAATTTTTGGAGGGATTACTATCACATATTCAAGAATAGTTGATGGCCACAAGTGGTGGAGAGCTTATGTCTAAAAATGCTATAGAAATTTGGAGCTTCTTTCAAAAGTAGGCTGATAATTCACAATAGCAGAGTCGATCTTCTCAGATTGAACCAAAGAAAAGAGGAATCTATGAGATTCAAAGCAATGAACCTAACTGAGAAATCAAAGAAGTCAAATGCATGATAGAAGATATTTCTCACAAGTTGACCTCGTTGACAGCTAATAATCCTACTAGCCAGATGCATGTTCTGATCAAGCGAATGCCCTCAACATGATGAGGAAACCACCTTACAATCCTTATTCCAACACATATAACCCATGATGGAGGGACCACCCTAATTTTTCTTGGTCGCAGGGTGTTCAACGGGATAGTACGGCAGGTCAGGCCCCTCACCAAACTACCAGACAATTCAATCAAAATTTTTCACAACCAAAACCATGGGAGGAGGCAATTCAAAACTTGACAAAAGCTACAAAAGCTGCATTAGAGCACCAGAATCACACCATTACTGAGTTTAAGAAGGAAGTATGCACTAGCTAGAACTCACAAGCACAATCCATCTCCAATATAGAAAACATGATGGGACAACTGGCCTCATCAGTCCAATAGTTGGCAACAACCATTGAGAAAGAAAAGTTTTCTAGTCAGCTATTTCCTAATCCTAAAGGAGTGCACAATATTGGGATTGATTCAAACAACCAACAAGAAGAAGCTAAATCCATCATGACTTTGAGACGTGGCAAACTGTTTGACAACCAAGTGGATATTTCAAAACAAAATACATCTCAACTAGTTTCTCCAGGTAATGCCCCAACTGATGATTCAGTCCAAGAAGTTCCCAAGGATAACAATGAGCCATCTTACATTCCAAATGCCCCATTTCCTCATAGGCTAACAAAGGTAAATCAAGGTAGTTCTATCAATAACATAGAAAGTAAGTATAAATATCCATCTACTTGATGCTATTAAGGTAGTATGCTAAGTTCTTGAAAGACTTATGTACGAAAAAATATTATGCTAAAAAAAGGCCTTTTTAAGCGGTTAGCTATATAATCAAAACAACACCTCTCAAAATTTAAAGATTCAGTTGTCCTACTATCTCATGCATCATAGGAAACCATAAGATTGAGAAAGCTTTGCTAGATTTAGGAGCTAGTGTTAATCTTCTTCCTTACTCTGTGTATATGCAACTTGGACTAGGAGAGTTAAAACCAACATTTGTGATTTTACAACTTGCTAATAAATCTGTGAAAGTACTCTGTGGAATTGTAGAGGATGTTTTGATACAGGTTGACAAGTTTTATTTTCCTGTTGATTTTATTGTACTTGATACTCAACCAGTACAAGACTCTACAAAACATATTCCTATAATTTTTGGTCGTCCTTTTCTAGAAACATCTAATGCTATTATTAATTGCAAGAATGGAGTTATGCAGCTATCTTTTGGCAACATGACAATAGAATTGAATGTTTTTAATGTCAACAAGCAACCACATGACAATGAGGATGTTCCTGATGTTGATATGATAGAAGTATTAGTTGATGACTCTTTTGTTTCAACTAATTGTGATGATGCTTTAATGATGTGTTTAACTCATTTTGGTTCATATTTTGATGTTGATAGTGCTGTAAATGAAGTGAATACTTTGCTCAAGTCAGCACCTGTCATGGATACAACTAAATGGAGACAAAAAATTGAGCCACTTCCAAAAAGTGAGAAGAAGAACATCCCATCAGTTCGACAACCACCAAAATTAGAACTTAGAGCATTGCCTGACACTTTGCAACATGCATTCTTAGGAAAGGCTGACACTTTACCTGTAATTATCTCTTCTTCCCTTGATGATGCACAAAAAGGTAAGTTATTATGTGTTTTGACTGAACATAAAGAGGCGCTAGGATGGACCATTGCTGATATCATAGATATAAATCCAGTAGATTGTATGCATTATATTCATCTTGAGGAGAATTCTAGGTCTACTAGAGAGATGCAACGTAGGTTAAATCCTAACATGAAAGATGTATTGAAGTGCTTTAATTATTAGACGTTGAAATTATTTATCCTATTTCTGATAGCACATGGGTAAGTCCAGTACACGTTGTCCCAAAAAAATTAGGTATCACAATAGTTACTAATACCAACAATGAATTGGTTCCAACTAGAGTAACTACAGGATGGCATGTTTGCATTGACTATAGAAAATTGAACTCAGTCACTAGAAAAGATCACTTCCCTCTTCCATTCATTGATCAAATGCTTGATAGGCTAGCAGGTCATGGTTATTATTGTTTCTTAGATGGTTATTCTAGTTATAATCAAATTTCTATAGCTCCAGAATATCAAGAGAAAGCTACTTTCACTTGTCCTTTTGGAACCTTTGCATATAGAAGAATGCCATTTGGTTTGTGTAATGCACCTGCTACTTTTCAAAGATGTATGCTTAGTATTTTCTCTGACATGGTTGAGAGGTTTCTTGAAGTGTTCATGGATAATTTTTCCGTACAAGGAGACTCGTTTGATGAATGTTTGTGCCATCTAACCTTAGTTTTGCAGAGATGTGAGGAAAAGAATTTAGTGTTAAATTGGGAAAAATGTCACTTCATGGTGAAACAAGGTATTGTTCTTGGTCACATTATCTCTAGTAGTGGTATTGAAGTTGACAAGGCCAAAGTAGATCTTATCTCCAATCTTCCACCTTCAAAATTAGTGAAAGAAGTAAGATCCTTCCTTGGGCATGTTGGTTTTTATAGATGATTCATTCAAGATTTTAGTAAAATCTCTAGACCCTTATGCAATTTACTTGTTAAGGATGCACCTTTTGTCTTTAATGATTCTTGTTTAGAAGCATTTGAAAGACTTAAAAAATTGTTGACCACTGCACCTATCATTCGACCACCTGATTGGAATGTACCTTTTGAACTCATGTGTGATGCATTTGATTATGCTATAGGAGCAGTTTTAGGACAGAGATTAGATCGGTTGCCTTCTGTTATTTACTATGCTAGTAGAACTCTTAATGATGCACAATTGAATTATTTTACTACGGAGAAAAAAATACTAGCAGTTGTATTTGCATTAGATAAATTTCGATCATATCTTGTAGGGTGTAAAGTAATTATTTTTTCTGACCATGCTGTCCTCAAATATCTTCTCACTAAGAAAGATGCTAAACCAAGATTGATTCGGTGGATTTTTCTGTTACAAGAATTTGATATTAAGTTTAGAGATAAAAAGGGTTCTAAAAATGTTGTAGCTGACCACTTATCTCGTATTGTGCTTGACTCTGTACATGTACTGAAAAAACTACCGTTAAATGAGTTGTTTCCAGATGAACAACTTATGAATATTGATGTTGTACCTTGGTTTGCTGACATAGTTAATTATCTTGTTACATGCGAACTTCTAGAACATTGGACTAAACAAGATAGAACTAAGTTCCTAGCTAAAGTGAAGAACTTTTTTGGGATGATCCTTATTTGTTTAAATATTGTGATGATCAAATTATAAGAAGATGTGTCCTAGAAAGTGAATTCCACAGTGTTATATCTTTTTATCATGACCAAGCTTGTGGAGGCCATTTCAATGCTAAAAGGACTACTGCCAAAATTTTACAATGTGGTTTTTATTGGCCTACTCTTTTTTGTGACACTTATGTTTTTTGTTCTTCATGTGATAGGTGTCAACGCATCGGAAGCGTTTTAAAAAGAAACATGATGCCGCTTAATCCTATTCTCGTAGTTGAGATCTTTGATGTACGGGGGATTGATTTCATGGGACCTTTTCCTCCATCCTTTGACTATCTTTACATATTGGTTGGTGTCGATTATATGTCCAAGTGGGTCGAGGTAATTCCATGTAGGACCAATGATCACAAAAGTGTAGTGGCATTTTTGAAGAGCAATATTTTCTCTCGCTTTGGCACTCCACGGGCCATAATCAATGATGGTGGATCTCATTTCTACAATAGGCATTTTCATTCCTTGTTAGCAAAGTACTCCATTACACATAAGGTTGCAACCCCATATCACCCACAAACTAGTAGTCAAGTAGAGGTTTCAAATCGAGAAATAAAGCATATTTTGGAGAAGATAGTTCGACCTGATAGAAAAGATTGGTCTCTACGACTTACTGATGCATTGTGGGCATGTTGGATAGCTTTTAAAACACCAGTTGAAATGTCTCCTTATAGACTGGTGTATGAAAAAGTCTGTCACCTACCAGTTGAGTTGGAGCATCGGGCTTATTGGGCTATTAAGAAATTCAATTTCGATTTGTAGGAAGCAGGGTAAACAAGGAAATTGCAGCTAGTCGAACTTGAGGAGATTTGAAACGACGCTTATAAGAATGCAAAGATCTACAAGCAAAGAATACAAGTCTTTCATGACAAGTACATAGTCAGAAAATCATTCAATCCAAGTCAGAGAGTACTATTATACAATTCTAGTCAACATTTATTTCTAGGTAAGTTACGTTCTAGATGTTCAGGCCCTTTTATTGTTCATACAATTTATCCCCATGGAGCTATTGAGGTTGAAAACCCCAAAAATAGTGATATTTTTAAAGTTAATGGCCAAAGATTAAAACCATATTTGGAGTTCAACTCTCTCTCTCGAAAGAGAGAGGAGGGGAGGGGGAGGAAATTGATTTGAGTGGTCCTATGATTCCATCCTAAAAAAAAAAAAAAATTTGCTCTGTCTTCATATTTTTCTTCATATGCTTGCGTAGTGGTGTACCTCATCCGGGTACATTCTCTCCAACTTCTTATTTACTCTTTTTGTCTCTCTTTATTCTTCTATACTGATTTTGTTTGCCTTCACTTGACTGACTCGTCTCATTTCGAATATTAAGGCCAATGGGTTCTTCGGTACATTGAAGTTTTCTAACAGGTTTTTGGCGCTTCACTACATCATCTGAGTCCACTTCACCTAGACCTTAAGCTAGTCAGATTCATCTTCTCCTCATCTACCTCAGGGCGTACTTGATCTCTTCCCTGCTTCATTTGCTTTATTTTGCTATTATATTGGGGACCATGTAACGTTTTTGTTTGGGAGTGGGTTAAAAAGTATTAGGATACTTAATTGCTTTTGAATTTGCTTATCACTCTGGTCTGTATAACTGAAATAATTTTAATTTCAAAAAAACTTTTAGCAGTTCATTTATCTAGTTGCTGTTGAATATCCTACTGCTAATGATGATGTCTGTTCAAAATTGAGCACATTTTTAGTAGAATATTAGACAACACTTGAACTCATTCTTTTATCTAGATACTTATCCACGTTAGACTTGATTAAGGAAGCACATAGCCACTATTGACTTATCATTTATTGGAAACATGACTTGAGTGTATGAGTTGATATTGTTGACTGAGTATCAGTATGAAAAATTATGTTCCTAAATCCTTAAGCTAGTAACCAAACTATTTTGAGAATAGTTTGGGAGTGTTAAAGTTACTACTTGTGTCATAAGAATTTTGATGGTTTAGATTTTCTGGGTCTCATCTTTAGTTGACTAGGTTATAGTCTAGGAATCTAAACTGAGCACTATTCACTACTGATAACATAAAAGGTCTGACTCAAGCAATTAAGCATGTTAGGGTATCTTAAAACTTGGTGCCCTAAGGTCATCTGATTTGGGAGTTATCGGCCCAAAGCTCGCTACATAAGTCAGAAAAAAAAAATATTTACATCTTCACTTCTCTATTAGCCAGTGGGACTTGAATAATTAAGTCTGTTAGGGTATTTTAAAACATGGTGACCTATGGTCATCTGACTTGGGAGTCATCGACCCAAAGCTCGTTACAAGGGTCACATAGAAAGCTTGTGAAAGAGAAGTATTGCACAGGATGTAAGACTGTTAACATGAGTAAAATAAATAAAAAGAGTTAGAAGTGCTCGGTAAGATTTGCTATGTTAGAACCTCGGAGACTGAAGATGAGAATTTAGAAATCATTCACCATCCTAATTCTAAGAATACAAGTTCTAAATTTTACCACTTTATTTGAAAAAGTATTGTACTGATCAATGAGAAACAATTTCACTAGACCACCTCAAGATTGGAGAGAAAAGCATTGGAAGTGTGAGAATTTACGAGAGGTGTAAGGAATAAATGATTACAAAGGGTTCGGAATTACTAAAATATCAACAACACAATATTAGTCGTGGTCTAATACATGTATAAGTTTAATTTTTGGCTATTCACACACTCACAAAATGTCGAGCATCGGATAAGTGAAAATTTTTGTATTGTTGTTTAATATCCTTCTAAAAGTGTTGCTTTATTTTCAAACTTGACGCATATGGTAAGAGATCTAACATAGACTCAATTCCTGTTAACTCGTTTAGCTTAGTTTAAATTTGTAGTTTGTCTTTATTTTTGTTTGAGGACGAACAAAGATTTAGTTTGGGGGTGTTTGATAAGTGCATTTTATACACGTGTTTGGGCCTTTAAACTCAGCTTTTATCACGTCATTTTATAGATTTTCTTCTTAATTTATTGTGTTATTCTTTATATTTCAGTTTTGGACCTGTTTAATAGCAAATGGAGAAGAATGGATGAAAAAAGCGATAAATTGAAAGGTGTCTCAGAAGTACGGGGACTCAATTGCACTCAATTGGAAACTTGAAGGACCAAATTGGAGAGTACAGAAAGTTGGAGGATTGAAGAAGACAATATTAATGTTTGAGGACCAAAAAGATCAAAATACAAAGTTGAAGGACAAAAACTGCAGATTCAAAGAAATTAAGTTGGGTGATCTTCCAACTTATAGCTGGGCAACTGCCCAGTGCTATTCAACAGATACATAGAACAAAAATGGTGGCATGGGCGATCGCCCAGTGTTATTTTTTTGTCCGCGAATTTCTTTCCTTTTTTTAAGTCCTAATTTAGTTAGGTAACTTTTGGCCCACAGATTTTGTAACTTTTTGGGATCTTTTGGGGCACAATTAGGATAGTATAAATATGAGTTATTAACTCATAACAAAGGGATTTTTGGGAGCCAAATTTGGAGGAAGACGGAAGAAACAAGAGAAGATAACTACTTGGCGATCAAGAGTTTTTTGGAAAGATTTCTTCTTCTTCAATCCATGCCGGGTTCTATCAATTCTTTTCTTTTTAATTTAATTATGTTCTTCTAATTTTCTTGAGCCAAGGTAGACGATGAAACCTTGTTTTAGCAAATTGATTATTTTATTATTCGTTTAATTCAATTTTAGAGCTTTAACTTTCATGGGTTGTTCTTGTTGAATTAATTAGATAAAATTTCTTTCATCTTAAATATCATGTATTCTTGATAGTTAGAAATTGATTTAATTAATTTGTACTTGGTGCTTAAACATGTTCTATTAATTTTCTTTTGATTTTCCGTTATCTTTTTATCAATTTGGGATACATAGAATGCTTAGGAAACCTTTGATTCTTTGTTTTTTTTTTAATTGAATTTGATACGGGGAACGCTCAAGTAATTTAAGTTTGAAGTATAAGGAGAGCATATATTGGATTTTCTTCTTTTGGAATTAACTAGAATTAACTGATAAATATTTTAGGACTACAATATATTGATTTCGTGTTGTCGTTTGTTTTTGAGAATTAATCAATAACTGGATACTTGCTAAATTAAACACTGGTGGATTTCGAAACTTTGGTACTTTAAACAACTTGATTTTTCAACTTAATTGTTTAGCATATTTAATTCGTCTTTAAGTTAAAAATTTTCAACCAAACTCATTTCGACTCAACTAGCCTAGAATAATAGTTAATTTGGATTAAAAATAGACTTTCTTCATTGCAGTTTCTGTGGGATCGACCTCGTTACTACTTTTCTATATTCCAATAGATTCGTACACTTGCGAGTTAATTAAAAATTTGACATCACTGATTTAGAGGCTAATTTATCTAAGCTTTTGTATTCTCCTCCCATGTCAGATTGTAAAGCTTTAATCTTCCTTTCAAATTGGTTTTCAACTAGTCTTTTGAACTGTGTAAAGTAGTGCAGCACTCCAGATTTCTATTTTAAAGGATAGATTCAGGTGTATCTAGTGCAATCATCCACAAACAACACATAGTACTTAAACCCTGAGGTAGAATTAAAGAGAGATGGTCTCCAAACATCAGTATGAATTAGATCAAGTGGCATTTGTGTATGAGATGATGATGGTTTGAAAGGTAATGCATGTGATTTGCCAAACTGACATGTTTCACAGAAGGAAAAACATTTATTATTGATAGTTTTGAAGCTATTACAAGTCCTTAACACATGTTGTAACACAGAGGCATGAGGATGTCCTAGCCTTCGGTGCCAGATTTTAACCTTTGATTCTAGAGAATTATTGCTAGTAGACTTAGTAAGTTGATTCAAAACGGTGTTGAGAATAATGTGATTGTTGTTAGGTTGATGATGGATGGTCGAGCTTGAATTTGGATGTCTTGAGTTGTGGTTAGAGAGATTCAGTTGATATAATCCATCTTCAAGTTTCTCCTGCACTAGTGCCCTCTTTGTTAGCATATATTATATATATGGCATAATTGAGACATCATATATTCTATATTTAGATTAGCTATGTATAGAAGAATATATTGTAATTAGCATCTACTCTATTTAGACTAGCTATGTATAGAAGAATATATTGTAATTAGCATCTACTCTATTTAGACTAGCTATGTATAGAATATTATATTGTAATTAGCATGTAATTGATAGGCGTTTATTTTGCTAAGCTATTTACCTTGCATCTATATAAATGAAGGAACCCTCACAATGAGAGGCATTCAAAATCAAACTTTCTTGACATGGTATCAGAGCCCAAGTTATTTTTTCACATTTTTCTCTTGGCTTTGAATTTCTGGTTTATTATTAGAGTTCTGTTTTTATCAGCATCAGAATTGTCTGAAACCTCTTCATAGATTCTGTCGGTAGTTTTTTCGCTTTCCAGGGGACATTTTTTTGGATTCATTTTTGGTGATTTAGGCTGTCAGAATTTTTTTAATTTTCTGACCAGCTTGTCTCGGATTGTTGGAAGTCTTGATTGATCATACTGATCTTGTGACTGTTGTGATCTATTTGGTCTTTCAATTTTGTTTTTGGTAGTTATTATGTCAGGCGAAAATTCTATTATTCGCTTTAATGGCAAGAACTACGCTAGTTGGGAATTCCAGTTTAAGATGTTTGTTAAAGGGAAGGAGTTATGGGATCATTTGGATGGGTGATCCCAAAGAACTCAGTTCATGGGAAGGCAGGGATGCCAAAATTGCTTCTTGGCTACTTAGCTCTGTTGAACCCCATATGGTCAACAATCTTCGTGGGTTCACTACTGTTAAACAGATGTGGGATTACCTTCGACAAATTTATTATCAAAATAATTCTTCCCGAAAGTTTCAATTGGAGTTAGATATCGTAAACTATCGCCAGGGAAATCTCTCAATTGAACAATTTTACTCAGGTTTTCGTAATTTATGGAGTGATTATTCCGGCTTGGTGCATTCTAAAGTTTCCAAAGATGCTTTAGCGGCCCTACAAGTGGTTCATTCTGAGAGCCAGTGGGATCAATTTTTGATGAAGCTTCGACCTGAGTTTGAAAATGCACGAGCTGGGTTAATCAATCGCACACCTGTCCCTACTTTGGATGTCTGCTTAGGCGAACTCTTGCGTGAAGAACAGGGTCTCGCCTCACAACTCGGCATTGCTCAAGACACTGATGGTACTGAGATGGTTAATGTAGCCTATGCTGCTCACGACAAAGGACGATGTAGATCCCCGCCGCAGTGTTACCGCTGCAAAGAAGTTGGACACATTGCAAAATATTGCAGCAAGAAATTCTGCAATTATTGCAAAAAGGACGGCCATATCATTAAGGATTGTCGTGTACGTCCTCATAATCGATCCGCTCCTGCTTTTCATACTACTGTTCAGTCCACCTTTATGCCTGCCTCTTCTACTCAACCTGTTGTTCCAAGTTCTTCGTCCAACCTTACCCCCGAAAGGTGTTCAACAGGTTGATTATTTTCGCTCGCGCTCTTGGTCTCCAAGGTAAGAAACATCTTCTTCCTTCTCCTTGGTTAATTGATTCTGCGGCTTCCAATCACATGTTGGCAAATCCAAGAAGTGTTACATGATATTCGTAAGTATGATGGTGAGCAGCATATTTAGATCGCCGATGGCAGTACTCTTCCTATTACTGCAGTTGGAAATCTGGGGTCTCTTTTTACTAATGTTTTCGTAACTCCTTCATTATTTGCCAATCTCATTTCTGTTGGACAATTAGTAGAAGAAAATTGTTCCCTTCATTTTGATCATAATGGTTGTCGTGTGCAGGATCAAGTGTCGGGACAGGAGATAGAGAAGGGGCCTAAAGTGGGACGTCTTTTTCCTCTTCAGTCATTTTCCATTCCTCGTTCAATTTTTGTTGGTTATTCTGCTATTTCTAATAATAGCCATTTTTGGCATTAGAAATTGGGACATCCAAACTCTGTAATTTTGACATATCTTATGAAACATGGTTATTTGAGCAATACAAATGCAAGCTCTTCCTTGTCTTTTGATTGTGTATCTTGTAAACTTGGTAAAAGCAAATCTTTACCATTTCCTTTACATGGTAGTCGTGCTTCTACATATTTTGAGATTATTCATTATGATGTTTGGGGTATGAGTCATGTTCTTTCTCATGCTCAATATAGGTATTTTGTGACATTTATTGACGATTACAGTCGTTTCACTTGGGTCTTTTTTCTTCGTTCTAAAGATGATGTGTTTTCGACCTTCCAAACTTTTGTTGCCTATGTAGAAACACAATTTTCTACCAATATTAAGACCTTATGTTCAGATTCTGGAGGAGAATATATGTCTCATGATTTTCAATCTTTCCTACAACAAAAAGGTATTCTCTCTCAGCGTTCGTGTCGTTACACTCCTCAACAAAATGGTGACGCCGAGCGTAAGAATAGACACCTTTTAGATGTTGTTCGTACCATCTTCTGTCCCTCCCAAATTTTGGGTAGAGGCATTATCTACGGCCGTATATTTGATTAATCGTCTGTCTTCTCATACCTTGCATCTTGATTCTCCATATTCTCGTCTGTTTGGTGTTCCTCCTGACTATAATTCTTTGCATATTTTTGGTTGCGTCTATTTTGTTCACTTACCTCCCATTGAACGTCACAAGCTTGTTGCTCGAGCTGTTCAGTGTGCTTTTCTTGGCTATAGTAACTCTCATAAAGGATTTGTATGTTATGATGCGGATGCTAACAAACTTTGTATTTCTCGAAATGTGATTTTTTTTGAAAACCAATATTTCTTTCCGTCTCGTGCTACTCCTATTTCTTCCACTATTTTCCTTCCTCCTTTTGATGATGTATCTAGTACTCCTACTCGTTTTCAGCCAGATATTGTGTACCAGCGATGTCGCCCACTACCTCTTCCTTCATCTGCACCGCCATCTGATCCTCAGACAGATGAGCCTCACGGTCTACTAGGGTTTCCCGACCTCCGGATTGGTATGGATTTTCTTCTTCTGCTCTTAAGGCTACTCTTGATACGACTTCTGTCCCTAAGTCTTATTCTCAGGCTTCTACTCAAGAGTGTTGGCGCCAAGCTATGCAGGATGAACTTCAGGCTCTTCAGGACAATCACACTTGGGACATCGTCCCTTGCCCTGCTGGAGCTAAGCTTATTGGGTGCAAATGGGTATACACCATCAAACTACGTGCTGATGGCTCTTTCAAAAGACATAAGGCTCGTCTAGTAGCACTCAGGAATTGGTAGGAGTATGGGCTTGATTATGAAGAAACATTCGCTCCTGTAGCCAAAATGACTACTGTTCTCACTGTTATGGCCATTGCTATTTCGAAAGGATGGTTGCTTCATCAGATGGATGTGAAGAATGCATTTTTACATGGTGATCTGAAGGAAGAAATATTTATGTCTCCTCCTCCTAGCATGTTTTCTCCCTCTTCTATTGAGGTTTGTCGTTTGAAACGTTCTCTGTATGGTTTGAAACAGGCACCACGGGCATGGTTTGAGAAGTTTCGTATTACTCTATTGGATTTTTCTTTAACTCAGAGTCAGTATGACTCCTCACTCTTCTTTTGCAAGACTGCTATTGGGATCGTTATACTTCTTGTGTATGTCGATGATATTGTGATTACCGGATCTGATCTCCAGTTAATTGAGAAGTTGCAGCAGCGTCTCAAATCTTCGTTTCATATGAAAGATCTTCGTCCACTACAGTATTTTCTTGGACTTGAGGTCCAACATTGTCTGAATGGCACGCTCTTACATCAGCATAAGTATACCCAAGAACTTCTTTTGTTAGCGGGTCTTCAAGATAGTAATTCGTGTCTTACACCTATGGATGTCAATTTGAAGTTGCATCAAGTGGATGGTGATTCCTTATCTGATCCCTCGATGTATCGGTAACTGGTGGGCAGTTTGAATTATTTGACCATTACTAGACCTAATATCTCGTTTGCTGTTCAACATGTCAGTCAGTTTATGCATGCTCCTTGTCAGGCACATTTGGCAGCTGTTCGTCATCTTCTTCGATACCTCAAAGGGACATCTGGTCGCGGTTTGTTTTTTCCTATTGGGAATTCTTTAAAGTTGGAGGGTTTTAGTGATGCCGACTGGGCTGGATGTGCAGATACTCGTCGTTCTGTTACAGGTTGGTATATGTTCCTTGGTGATGCTCTTATTTCTTGGAAGAGTAAGAAGCATGCTCGTGTCTCCAAGTCATCCACCGAGTCTGAATATTGGGCTATGTCGTCTGCTTGTTCTGAAATTGTATGGCTTCGCGGGTTGTTAAGTAAACTTAGTGTTCCACAGCTTACTCCTACTCCTCTTCATGCTGATAATACCAGTACTATTCAGATTGCTGCTAATCCCATTTTTCATGAGCACACCAAACATATTGAAATGGATTGTCATTCCATTCGTGAATCCCTTGCTCGCCATGAAATTACTCTTCCACATATTTCCACTGAATACCAAACTGCTGATGTCTTCACCAAAGCTCTCTCTCATCATCGCCATCAGTTCATGATTGACAAATTGATGCTTCTTGATCGCCCAACAATAATTTGAGGGGGGATGTTAGCATATATTATATATATGGCATAATTGAGACATCATATATTCTACTCTATTTAGACTAGCTATGTATAGAAGAATATATTGTAATTAGCATCTACTCTATTTAGACTAGCTATGTATAGAATATTATATTGTAATTAGCATGTAATTGATAGGCGTTTATTTTGGTAAGTTATTTACCTTGCATCTATATGAATGAAGGAACCCTCACAATGAGAGGCATTCAAAACCAAACTTTCTTGACACTTCTTGTTGGTAGATCCTTCACAATACAGCCATTAGGAAAAAATTCAACTGAGACATTGTTATCAGCACTTAGTTTTGAAACACTTACGAGATTTATCTTGATTCTAGGAACACGCAACAATTTCTTCAGAACCAGAGTTTTATCAGATTTCACATCAAAACGTTTAGAGCCAATATGAGATATTTGTAATGAAGTACTATTACATACTACCATTTTTTTCTTACCTCCATACTCCTTTGCTTCATCTACATTATCTTTGTCAGTAGTGACATGATGGTTAGCTCCAGAATCAGCATACCAGGCTTTATCCTCTACTGAGATTGGGCTTGCAGTATAGGCTATGGTTTTGATCACTTGGTCTTTTTCCCATATACTTCTCATCAAATCTGTTATAACACCAGGCAGTAGTATGATTGCTTGGACCACAGATCTGGCAAGGATGTGTTACTTCATTAGGCTTTCCAATTTTCCATGTGCCTCTTGTTCTGCCACATAAGTTTGAACTTCTTCCACCTCTATTTCCTCTTCCACTATATGAGTTTGCATGTCTGTAAGTTTCCTTGAGTTAAGTTAATTGATCCAAAATTGCTTCTGACTTGATTAAGGTATTTTAATTTTCTTTCAAAGGTCATGAGTGTAGAAGACAACTCATGCCAGGAAACTTGCTCTCTGCTGTTCACCTGCACCACAATGGGGGTATATTCTTCATCAAGCCCAGCTAAGACATGAGTTACCAGATCAGCATGATCAACCTTTTTTCCAGCAATTTTCAGATTATTAACAAGGTGTTTGACATTGCTGAGATATTGATCCATAGACATGGATCCCTTTCTAATACTCTACAATTCGGATTGAGAATTCCATAGTTCTCATTTATAGCCTTCCAAAGCTCACTTGAGCTGTTACAACCCATGACACGCATCACAATTTATGCTGTCATGGAGGAATACATCCATTCCATTTGGAGTTGATCCACAGAAATCCACTTAGAATACTCTGGATTAGGATACATCTCCACCGTTGCTCCAATTTTAGTTGTAGCTTGTGAGTTGATAAATTGTGAAGGACATACCTTGGTGCCTAGTAAATATCCTTCTAGACTACAACCTCTTACAATAGGCATTATGACATTCTTCCATAGAAGAAAGTTGTCTCTGTCTAATTTCACAAAAGCTGCCTGTGTTAAATTCATGCCACATGGAGCAAGGTTGTTTACAAGAGCTGGAACTTGTATTATGGAGTTAGAGTTTGAGCTATGAGAATGATTAGTGGGGCTGATATTCGCCATTGAGAGGCTCTGATACCAAGATAGAAAATAGGAAATGAAGGATGATAGCAGAAATGGAGGAAACTTCACTAAAGAAAATAGGATATATTGCTGTATTAATTCAACATACATACAATGAATACAAGGCCTCTACTTATATACAATTATTCATTACCTAATCTATATAAATGTAGCTGAATATATCTCTAAACATGATAAAATAATGTTGATGAACTGATATGTTGTAATAGTATGTATGCATGTGACAGAAGCTTCCATTTTCTTCTTAATTCAACAGCATTTTGGTAAGGTAAAAGTGGTATTCTTGGCTTTCACGTTTTATCCTTTTTACACACTTGTTCCTAGCTTTTTGGTTTGAGCATTTTGGTCCACAATCTTCTCCTTCTCTAATAGATTCCTAGACAGAATAGTCCATCGTTACCAAAACATCTATCCCGCTCCATGGTCACCCTATTGATGTGATTCCAAATCTCAGAGCCGAAACACGCACGGTCACCTTATTGATGTGATTCAAAATTGCAGGGGCCAAAACTTGTCAAGATATCAAGCCCAACTAGTGTCACCCCGAAATTCTAAATACACAACCCGGACTTGCTTGTTGGAAATTTTGGATAGATTCTATGTTTCAATCTTATGTCCTTTAAACAATATCTATTAATATATAACTTGATTTTAATTTCAATTTCAAGAGGTTAATTGACAGATGTTAAGCTCTAGAGCTTTTATTTATATGTTCTAGTTTCAATTTTAAGAGGTTGTAATAGGGGTTGGAGTACAATGATTGTACAATAAATACTTGAATAACATACCATATACGCTCCATAGGCTCCAATTTCGGCTTCTATTCAAGCCCAGATGTTCAAATTTTGGATCTAGGAAATCGTCAAATACATCTTCACTTGAACTCAAATAGCAAATCATTCAAGCACTCAAACTCGAATAGCATATCTACATATATGGTCAAAATCGCTACGTCCAGGACATGAAATACATCCATAAAATAAAATCAACTTACATATTAAACCAAGAAACAACCCATCTTACAATGTGTCACAAGCCCTTGGTTTGAATCCTATTTAGTTAAGCCATAACCCCCCCCCCCCACACACACACACACACACACAAAAAAAAGTGAAAATTTGATGCTCTACCTACATTTTTTTATAAATTTGAATCATACTGCATAATTATTTTTTAAACTACCGTATATCATACGTTTATACTAGATAAGTCAATTAAATCTATTAAATAAATTATTACCAAATATATTAAAATTACAGTTACTACCTAATTTTCAGATAGTAAATTATATCAATACATAAATCAAGGAACAAATTAAATCTATTAAATAAATATTTTTTAATAAGCTCTGTTAACATTTAAAGTTACTACGTTTTGTTATTTGTTGGGTGATGTAGAGAATGCCAATTTAATCAAACTCATGATATTTCCATATAATATTTCTTGTAGATCAAACCAATTCACGATTCTTGCAAGTGTTATTCAACTTATTTCTTGTAGATCAAACCAATTTTTTGTTGCAAGTGTTATTCAACTCATATTTGTTGGTGCCTTTTGTTAACGAAAAATATGCGATGAGAATGCTTTGAAAATGCATCTTATTTATAGTAACATTGAAATTGTTTTTCCTTGTTACTTCATCTTGCTACAGAAAATGAATCATCATCACGTCGTCAATGGAGATTATGTCCTATTTGGTAATATGTTTTTGTTTTGTAATGTTACATCTAATTGTTAATGAAGATTGATATTTGTGTTTTTATAAATATTGGATGCAAATTAAACTATTTTATTTTATTCTAAGTGTATAATAATATGTGAAATTGCTCATCACATATGAGAGTTGTCATTAGTGATGAATATAGTGATTTTGATTTTTGAATTTGAAATGAAGAGAATTTTTTGGGATTAGATTGTGCAACAAAAATTGATTTCATTGATTCTTTGAAAGGAAACTTCCTTAAAATTCGAAAACTTTAATTTATAGTATTTTTCAATTAATTTAATGGCTAACTAGTATTTCTCAATTAATTTATATCATCCAGTATATTTCAATTTTCATATACATACTAGTGTATATATGTAAATTTCCCCCCCAAAAAAAAGCAATTAATGGGCTTAGCCAATTTATTAGGCAATCCACTCCAGTACACATAAGTAATTGAACGACACGTCAAACAAACACGAATGTTTCTTAATTTTATATAGAAAGCCCATAAATCATCCATCCATATGATATTAAGTTTTAGAATTTTCCTCATTCGATAAGAACTTCTAATACATGAGTAAAGTGCATAGAAATAATATTTTAGAAACTGCAGTGAATGTCAATTTTCAAAGCGTAATTGACACTTTAAATGAGCTCGATAGTAATGATGATAGTGATTATAATAACATTGGTAAGTAAAATATGTTTTATATGTTGTTTATTTATATTTTTTACTACGTAATTTCTTTCTATTTTATTTTTAAATGATTATTTATATTTTCCCCTTTTCCTATTTAGATTCTAGTAGAATACAATGTACATGTACGGAGAGTTGATAAAAGATTGAGGATTAATGTGACACTCTCTTCACACAAGATTTAGTATTACAATTTTAAGACAATAACATAAATTTATTTTATATTTTGGAATTATTTATATTTGATTAATTGTACATTGAAGCCCATTTTTTAATATAATATTTTTAATGAAGTAAATTTTGTTTTCAAATAAATGTGTAATGTAGTAACAATTCTATTGCGATCCAATAAATTCAACTTTTATCATTGTTTAAAGTATTATACAACAAACATCCATATTGTCACAAAATAATATTGGTAACAATGTTACTATTGGAAAATTAGTGGTGTAATGTCATGTTTGGGCAAAATTTTGTATGAGACCCGTTTCTTTATTGTGAATGATAAAAGTAGATTCGTATTTTTCTCCACGTGAACATCGAAATCTTATATTTACTTGAAAAAATTTATGCTTGGTTGAATGAGAAATTGAAGCTCGTAGTGGAGTTGGAAAACATGGTTGAAGGGGAAAAACAAGTGGATTATCCCACATTGAAAAATAACAAAAAGTTTGACTAGTATTTAGAGTGTGTTTGATTTTGATTAAAATTAAATATTTTGTAAAAGTTGATAAACATTGATGAAATATGTGGTTGAAAGTTATAAAAAGTTGTGAGTACTACAAAATATAATGTGTGATTAAAATTAATTGTTGACTTACTTCCAGCATTTCTTAAAAAAAATTAAATGAAATCAAATGAACTATTAAGTAGCCACATTTTATAAAGAGGTAATCTTGTGTAGCATAGAGACTCTCTCTTGCGCGCGCACGCCTGCATGGGGTGCAAATCACGAACCGATTATCACCTCTGGCTATAAAGATGTAATCTTGTGATAATTGCTCATAATTCTATTTTTATCTTTTAGGCACTGATTCATTAAATAGTCTTTGTACATCGAGCGCTCAACTAAAATAAACATTAGACTGTGCACGAAGGCCGTACCCGCTAGGTTCAAGTCTAAGTTTTTCTCACTCGAATAAGGAGACCTTATCTCCGAGACGATGTAGTCTCAAGGCCTTATGATCATTTTTACTATGGGACCGTATCTTGGTAGTGTACAAATCTTTTAAAGAATCATGTGATCATTTCAAAAATATTTGGGATTTCAAAAATCCGAAAACTTTCTCTTCAAAGAAATAATTAACTCCCAAATAATCTTCACATAGGTATGCTAGAAAATTCATTTACAAAAGCTCACTCAAATTATCAAAGCATAGCACAATAAACCATTTTGCAACATGTACACAAGTTTATCATTGAATCGCTTAACACAAAAGTAGCGAATATACCTTAGTTACATTTGCAAAAAGTAAACAAGTAACAAATTAAAGTCACTCACACTAATTCTTTTTCCAAAGGTTTCCTGAAATTAAAATATTTGAGTGCTAACATACTAACAAAATAAACATCCTAACTTGACTATTGGGATAAGAAGCTTAGGTACCTTAGAGGAAAGAGAATAATAAATTTTTCAAATTATATTTTAGCAGGGTACTTTTACCCTCATCCAAGGGTATTCATATCCTAAATACATGGTATTAACGCCCCTAATGAGCCCCATAAAGAGCTTTAAAAATCTGAAATTTTAAACTCATGGATCATAACCTAGTTTTGTGAAAGTTTTAAATCAAACAATAGAGTATGCTTGAAGTTTGTGTAGATGATATATAACTTGGAGGAAAATTGGCTTATATAGATTTTTGTACCATATACGCGGACACATGTATCTTGTTTTTGGTTGTGGATAATTTTCTCCAAATACCATTTAAACTTTGTTTTGATTAATTTGAGATAAGTTTCTTTCAACTCTTTTTATAAAGTTCATCTTGTAAAATATTATGGACTTATTGAAATGTCGAGAATAAAACAACTAGGGGTTTACATTTAATGCCCATATTCCACACTAAATTAATATCTTAGTCTCTAATACACCCTAGAAAACCGCCAATAAATAAAATATTTTTTCTTAAAATACTGTAATATTTTTTTTATTCTAAAAATACTGTTTTTTATTTTATTTTTGTAACACTTGTTGTTACATTTGTTATTTTAGTTATAATAAATGTGTTACATTTCTTATTAACAAACATAACAAATCTAACAAGTGTTATAAAAAAAAAACATTATTTTTAGAATAAAAAAAGTTAAATAGTATTTTTAAAATTATTTTATAATTTGTAGTATATGGTGAAATTATTGCTTTTTCTTTTAATTAAATTAGTCTAGCTCATGAGGATTAAATGATTTTTGGTCTAAGTGAAATTCCAATTAAATCTAAGGACCAAGCTTACAATTATTGGTTCCAAAGAATTTGAAATACGTTTTAATTGGTTTTCTATTTGAGCAGCGGCTGTTTCTGTTTTTTCGTGGGACAGAAAAATATACACGCAGCAGTGAGAACAAATACGCACGCCAAGAAATTTAAAGGAAGAAGAAAAAGTTATTTGAGAAGAAAAATTTGGGAACAAATTTTTGGGCTTTTGTCTTCAACTCTTGTATTTCATCATTGATTGTTTGGTGAGGTCTCTCTCTCTTTTATTGGCTTAATACTTTTGGGGTTCCATCTATTATATTAGATTATGTTTATTGTAGTGAGCCAATAATAGAAACGTTGTAATGAATGGATTACCTCTTGATTTAGGGTATAAATCTAGAGAAGAAACATTGTAATATTCATTCGGTTGATAGTGGACTTTTGTTGGTTTGCCCCGTCGATTTTCCCTTTATCTTAAAGGGTTTTACGAAGTTACAAAATAATTTTGGTGTTGTTTGACTTGATTCATTATTGTGGTATTTATATTGCTTGCATTAAAATATTGGTTGAGTTGATAACTTCCATTGTAATTGCACGATGAAAGGGAAAAAATACATTGTTGTATTGTACACCTAGTTTTTCCTAACAGTGATATTAGAGCCCGGGTTGGGTTGTATGGATTAAAATGTAGGAGCTGGTTGGTAATATTATGATTAGACTGATGAATTATAATTAGGTAAGTTGGAAGCCTATAATAGAGGATATCCTTTATTGTAAGGATGTGGGATAATGTGGTGCAAAGTTTACATTAAGTTGATAAACACGCCTTTAACATTTCCAAACCACGAGTCTGATTACGTGAAAGATTGCTTTCATTAGATGAAGACAAGTGGAACCATCCTCCACGTCCATTGTGGTTTTCGGCGCGACGGTTGGAAAACAAGTTAAAGCAATACACCCTCCATCCGCGGTATTGTACCCTCCGGAATTGAACTCTCTCTCTCTCGCACTTCTTCGCGTTTCTTCATCTCCTTCGGTTTTCTTTTGGGGATCTTTGATCTTGGGTGATCATTGATCAAGCTTTGAAAACGTAATCACTCTCTCGAGTGATTGATCCGGTTTATGGAGTGAATTGGTTTGTGGTAACCCTCCGTGAAGCGAAGAATCGGTTTTTGGGTAAACTAGGTTAGAGAGAATTTGATTTGGTCCAGGGGTTGGCATGATGCTTTCTATTTGGAAGTAGGTGTATTATGCCTGACAGAAGTAAGTCCTGAATCCGATGAATTTGTGCTGTGAATGGTTCTTGAGTTAAAGCGTTGAAATCTCTGTCGTATTTCTATAATACTTCATTTCTATTATTTTTTAGCATTTTGTTAGTTCATTTTGTTGCTAATCTTTGTTTTTCTTAGAGTTGGTTTTTAACAATGGTGGTATCGAGCCAAGGAAGAAAGAAAAACAAAGATCGAACCACCGCATCTGTTCGTATTCGTATTTTAGTCTCCGTTCTCGTCTGGTAAAAATACTGTAAGAGATCCTTCGAGATCTTCTCTCTTCCTGAGGTTTAAATCCTCAAGATTTGGTATAAAATACTAACCCTAGTTCTTTACACTATCACTACATATATAAAAATGAAAATCTCTGAGACT
Source organism: Forsythia suspensa (assembly GCA_023638005.1). Taxonomy (NCBI): domain Eukaryota; kingdom Viridiplantae; phylum Streptophyta; class Magnoliopsida; order Lamiales; family Oleaceae; genus Forsythia; species Forsythia suspensa. The sequence goes on from CM042674.1 coordinate 40,967,514, forward strand.
TTCTGTTTGTCCTTTGTCTAGGCCCCTTCAGAGGACCTAGAATCTGAGGTGAACAGTTAGTTCTCCGTGTGTTGAGTGAATTTTCTTTGTTTTCTTGATATATATAGTGACTGTTTGTTTGTAGAACTAGAACTAGGTTCACAAATTTATGAAAATTGTTCTTGTGTGAATAATTTCTTTTGTTTGTGTTTTATATCTTTTGTGAACTTGCTTATTAAGTGGTGTTCTACATTCACTGCTTTTTCTTGAAAAATAAAATGGGAACTAAAGTTGAACTTAATGTGTATAATGGTAAAGGAGACTTTAGTCTCGTGCCAAAAGATGAGAGCAGTGTTGTTACAACAAAAATGTGCAAAAGCTATTGATAATAGTTGGCCTACTGATTTTGATGATAATAAAAGGGTGGAACTGGATGAAATTGCATGGAGTTCGATTTTCTTGCATTTGTCTGACAATGTGTTAAGAGAAATTGGTGAAACATCTTCTGCCATGGAATTGTGGACAAAATTGGAAACAACTTATTTGACTAGTACCATGCCAAATAAGATTTACTTGTTAAAGCAGTTCTTTACTTTTAAACTTGATCCCACAATAGACCTAGAGGCAAATCTAGATAGATTTAATAGGCTTACTGCATATTTAGCTAACTATAAAGAAGAAATTTCTAATGACCAACTTGCTGTAGTTCTTCTTAGCTCAATTAGTGACAAGTATAAGGATGTAAAAGTTGCCTTAGAGTATGGTAGAGATGGGCTCACCCTTGAAATTATAGTTAGTGCCCTTAGAAATAAGGAGTTAGAACTCAAATCTGAGATAGGGGACACTGTAGTTGGGGAAAACTTGTTGGCTAAAGGGAAAAATAGCAGTAAAACTTAGAATTCCAGTAAGAAGGACTATAGTAAGAAGAAAGGCAAACCAAAGAACAAAGCTAAAGGAAAGACTAAAAACAAGAAGTGTTTTTTCTGTCAAGAAGAGGGACACTTTATAAAAGATTGTCCCAAAAGGCTTGCTGATCAAAAGTTTAGAAATAAGACAGAAGGTGGAGCTGCTTTAGCTTATAATGAAAATGGCTTAGAGGAAGAGGTCTATGTTGTCACCACAAATCAGCCTAGTCAAGAATGGATTCTTGACTCAGGCTGCACTTTTCATATGTGTCCTACTAAAGAGTGGTTTAGTGATTTTCAGAGTTGTGAAGGGGGGAAAGTCCTTATGGGAAATGACATGTCCTGTCAAATTAGAGGTATAGGCACAATAAGGCTAAATCTGAGCAGTAACAAGTATCTAGTTCTCCAAAGAACCAGATATGTCCCTGAACTTCAGAGAAATCTAATTTCCTTGGGGGTATTAGATGATCTGAAATTTGATATAAGTATCAGTGAAGGGTTTACTAGAATTCTCAAGGATGGTAAGCTTATTGTGAGTGCTCCTGTGGGGAATGGCCTTTACACAATTATCATTGAACCAACTTCGCTTTTAAATATCTTTGTTGAATAGATAAGGGAGAATTATCACATATTTGGCACAAGAGATTGGGCCATATAGGTGATAAAGGTCTCCAAATCTTAAATCAGCAAGGTGCTTTTGGAAAAGAAAGAGAGAGTAAGCTGCTTCTTACATGAGGAGTGTGTTTTGGGAAAACAGTAAGGTTACCTTTTCTTCCCGGGATCCATAAGTCATCTGATATTTTAGAATATCTTCATGCTGATCTCTGGGGACCAGCTTCTGTAAATACTCACTATGGTTTTAGGTATTTTTTTATAATTGTAGATGATTTTTCAAGAAAGAATTGGGTTTTCCTTTTAAAGTCCAAATCTGAAACCTTTGGGGTTTTCAGAGATTGGAAAGCTCTTGTTGAAAATTAGACAAGTAGAAAAATAAAGGTCTTAAGAACAGACAATGGCCTGGAGTTCTGCAATTATGAGTTTGATAAACTCTGCAAAGACAGTGGTGTCTTAAGACACAGAACTGTGGCTCATACTCCTCAGCAAAATGGCCTTGCTGAGAGAATGAATAGAACAATCCTCAATAAAGTAAGGTGTATGATCCTTAGTTTCAGTGCCGCCAAAGTTGTTACGGGAGAAGTCGTTAAAACCGCCACCACACGATTAATAGAAGTCCCACTTCCTCTCTGAAGTTTAAATCTCCTGAGGAAGTTTGGAATAAAAGTCCTCCTTCCTATACTCACCTGAAAGTATTTGGATGTGCTGCATATGCACATCAAAATACAGGAAAGTTGGAACCAAGGTCACAAAAATGTATGTTTCTTGGTTATGCTGAGGGTTCTAAAGGGTATAGGTTGTGGGTAAGAAGTGTAGGAGGCTTTAAGATAGTTATAGTAGAGATGTTGTGTTCAATGAGCTCCAGTTTCCTTGTTTAGAAGATGGTCTAAGAGGAGAGAATCAAATAGACCTAGGAGGGGGAAATGAAACTCAGGTGGAGCCTTCTGAGAGAAATCAGATTGATGGATTAGGAAATCATGAAAATGTTACTTCTCTTACTCAACTCGAGTCTAGTCAAGACTCCCTCCGTCGAGGAGACTGTTGAGGAACACATAGATAGTGATGAAACTTATCTTGATAACTACCAGTTAGGCAGAGATAGAGAAAGGAGGCAAATAAGGCCTCCTCTCAGATATAGGGATAGCCTAAATATGTTACTTCTTCATGAGTCTATAGAAGATGAGCCTGATTCTTTTGAAGATGCCATTAAAGGAGTTAACTCTAAACAATGGCTTGCAGCAATGCAAGAAGAGATTTCTTCATTAGAAAAGAATCAAACCTGGGTCTTGGTAGAAAAGCCTATAGAAAAAAGGATTGTAGACTGTAAGTGGATCTTTAAGATAAAGAGAGGTGAGTTAAATGAGAAAGACATTAGGTACAAGGCTAGGCTTGTTGCTAAAGGGTTTACCTAAAGGGAAGGGATAGACTACAATGAAATCTTTTCTCCAGTTGCAAAATACACCACTATCAGAATTATCTTAGCTCTCTCAGCTCAATTTGATTGGGAAATTGATCAGTTAGATGTTAAGACTGCCTTCCTTAATGGAGAATTAGATGAAACAATCTATATGAATCAACCGAAGGGGTTCAAAAGGGGGATCAAAGCTGATATGGTGTGTCTTCTGAAAAGGTCTTTATATGGCCTTAAGCAGGCCCCAAGGCAATGGTATAAGAGATTTAACTCTTATATCATTAATCTAGGATTTAGAAGGAGTAACTTTGATGTTTGCCTTTACTGTAGAGGTTCGGAGGTAGTAGTTCCTTGTATCTTGTCTTATATGTATATGATATGTTAATTGCAAGTCAAGATAAAAGTGAAATAGAGAAGATAAAGTGCAAACTTAAAGATGAGTTTGAAATGAAGGACTTAGGTCCTGTTAGAAGAATTCTTGGAATGGACATAGTGATAAATAGAAGTGATTGCAAATTGTTTCTGAATCAGAGATCATATGTCTCAAAGATTTTGAACAAATTTGCAATGTCTGAAGCTAAGTCTGTCTCTGTTCCTCTTGCAAATCATTTCAAACTATCTTCAAATCAAAGTCCTAAGTCTGAAGAAGAGTCTAATAGGATGTCCTCTGTTCCTTACGCTAGTGCTGTTGGGTCTGTAATGTATCTAATGGTGTGCACTCGACCTGATCTTACCTTTGCCATAAGTGTTTTGAGTAGATTTATGGCTAATCCAGGTGAAGTTCATTGGGAAGCTATGAAGTGGCTCCTTAAATACATTAAGGGGACATCTTCTTTAGGACTTGTGTTTAGAAAATGTAAGCAAGGTATTATTCTAAAGGGTTTTGTAGACTCTGACTTTGCTGGGGACATTGATAATAGAAAATCCACCTCTGCTTACTATTACACAATCTGTGATACCAGTATTAGCTGGAAATCACAACTTCAAAAGGTTGTTGCCTTGTCTTCAACTGAGGCTGAGTACATGGCAACTACCAGTGCTGTGAAAGAAGGTGTTTGGTTGAAAGGTTTACTAAATGAATTTGGTTTTGGTAACAATGAAGCTATGTTATACTCTGATAGCCAGAGTACTATTCATCTTAGTAAGAATCCAGTGTTTCATGATCGAACCAAACACATAGATGTGAAATTTCATTTTGTTAGAGATATCTTTTCTAAAGGACAAATCAAACTTGAAAAGATCTCTACACTTGAAAATCCTGCAGATATGGGAACAAAAGTTCTTCCAGTAAGTAAATTTAATAATTGTTTGAAATTGTTAAATATTGATGAAGTTTAAATTGTCTCCTCTCAGGAAAGGAGTCAAGAAGAACCTCGCTAATGATACACTGAACTTCTATTCACAGCAATGAGGACGATGATGATGAAAACTTGCCCCAAGGTGGAGATTGTGGGATAATGTGGTGCAAAGTTTACATTAAGTTGATAAACACGCCTTTAACATTTCCAAACCACGAGTCCGACGTGAAAGATTGCTTTCATCGATGAAGACAAGTGGAACCATCCTCCGTCCATTGTGGTTTTCTCGCGGACGGTTGGAAAACCAAGATAAAGGCAATACACCCCTCCATCCACGTGATTGTACCCTACGGAATTGAACTCTCTCCCTCGCACTTCTTACATTCTTCATCTCATTCGGGTTTTCTTTTGGGGATCTTTGATCTTGGGTGATCATTGATCAAGCTTTGAAAACATAATCACTCTCGAGTGATTGATCCGTTTATGGAGTGAATTGGTTTGTGGTAACCCTTCGTGAGCGAATCGGTTTTGGGTAAACTAGGGTTAGAGAGAATCGATTTGGTCCGAGGGTTGGCATGATACTTTCGGCTAGAAGTGGGTGTATTATGCCGATGTAAGCAAGTCCTGAATCCGATGAATTTGTCTTTGTGAATGGTTCTTGAGTTGAAGCGTTGAAATCTCGTCGTATTTCTATAATACTTCATTTCTGTTATTTTTTAGCATTTTGTTAGTTCATTTTGTTGCTAATCTTTGTTTTTCTTAGAGTTGGTTTTGTAACAAAGGATTTGCATGAACCTATTGAGGGTGATGAGGCTAAACCAGATGACATTGCAGATAAGCAATGGTAGAACAGAAAAACTATTGGAACTATCAGACAGTGGGTGGATAACAGTGTATTTCATCATGTGGCACAAGAGACTAATACTCATAAATTGTGGTCAAAGTTGGAGTCTATGTTTGAGAAGAAAATTGCATCTAAGAAGTCCTTTTTTAATTAGAGACTTGGTCGACATGAATTATAAAGATGGCATGAGTGTGACAGAGCATTTGAACAATTTTCAAAATATCATAAGTCAGTTAGATACTATGGATATGGATATGATTCTTGAAGAGGAATTGCATGCTTTGTTGATTCTAAGTTCTTTGCCGGATAGTTGGGAGACATTTGTTGTGACTGTTAGTAACTCTACCCCTAATGGTGTTTCGACTATGGACTCTATAAAGACAATATGCAAAATGAGGAAACAAGAAGAAAATTCGCAGGTGTACGTACGGGTTCAAATCATCCACAGACTCTTGTTACAAAAGATATAGGAATGAATAAGAATAGATGTCGAAGTGGTTACTAGCAAGTCAATAGGCAGATCAAAATCAAAAGACAAAAAAGTTGTTTGTTACCATTGTGGCAAAGAGGGTCATATTTTAATAAATTGTCTGGTTTCGTTAAGAGAGCAAAATGAAGGTAGCAATTGACAAGAACACTACACATATTGTATCTAATGATGTTGATATACTCTCTTGTGTAGAGCATGAGTTCCTACACATAGGTGATCCTAGTATTGAATGAATTGTTGATAGCGGTACTTCTTGCCATGTTTCTTCAAACATGAATTTGTTTGCTAATTACACAATGGAGAATTTTGGTATCATGAAGATGGAAAATACTAGTCAATCTAAGATTGTAGGGATTGGCAACATTCACTTGTAGAATCTCACTCCCTTAAGCTTTCAAGATGACCCTTGTAGCGAGCTTTAAACCAATTGTTCCCAGATTTTACAAACCTTAAGGCACCGAGTTTTGAAAACCCCTACGGGCTTTTAACACTCAAGTAAAAAAGGCTATAAAGAGAGGTATAAGATAACGCAATCACAAAGTCCTTTTTGTCCAAGAATTTATATGCGGGGATTAGATTCCTAACATCCGGTCAATTGGTTAAGTAATTTAGTTGTATCTATGGTATTGGTTTCTCGTTCTAGTTCCACTTGGCAACATATTGCATTCTACAAATACAACCAACCTACACAATGAACATCATGACTATCATGCTCATTAAAGATCTAACATGGATAAGCTTATGAATATAATAAAACAAGTAACATTCATGTACACAAGTCATGAATTAAAACAGTTCCAAAAGAATCACATCATTTGTCGGCAAGGCTATCTAACAACACATAAACATGTAATTCAAAATTAATTTTTTTTAGTTTTCAAAGACCAAAACTATTTACCTGAATTTTTGTGCTCACCCCCAAACTTAGAATAAACATTGTCCTCAATGTTGATTTATGCAAAACAAACGGAAAGAAGATAAGGAGATAACAAACTTCCCTAGTTTGATGTTCAAAGATGGAGTGTTTCGTACAAATTTGGACCCTTGGATAGCTTGTAGCTTTCACCTATAATTAAGCACATTAGACCTGAAAACTTGAAATATTCAAGTCTATGGAATGAATGAAATGTCTTGATATATTGGGACGACGATTTATCTATCCTAAAAAAAACTTGAATCTATCTAAATATGCATGATGCAACCTAAGTTAAATTGAAAAAGCTACACTAAAAACTACGAAAATAAATTACAAATCAAATAAGAGATAGAAAATAGGTTGTCTCCCATTAAATGCTCGATTTAAAGTTTCGAGCTCGACTTTTCTCAAATATCACTCATGGAGGCTCGAATCGAGCTTTGGAATTCTTGCATTGCTTGCAATTAGTGGCTTTGCAATTCTTCTATGCTCTCCATATTTTAAATTGACCATTTGCATCTTTGAATGCTCCAATAGTCCACTTATCTCCACATCCGATTTGCACTTTTCTAGGTCAATTTTTACCACTTTATCAACTCTAAATTACCATTCGAGGTTGACTAGTTTCTCGGGTACGATGTGCATATTGAATACTGCTCGTTCATCATGCACCCTCAAGATCAGCTCACCTTTTTAAACATCAATCAGGGGTCAAATTGTCGCTAAGAATGGTCGGTCCAATATTACTAGCATATTTCGGTCCACTTTGATATCAAGGACAATGAAGTCAACCAGGAAGATAAATTTATCCACCTTGATGAGCACGTCCTCAATCACACTTCGTGGGTACTTGATTGATCTATCAACAAACTGTAGAGACGCAGTCGTTGCTTTTACCTCTCCCAAACCTAATCTCCTGTAGACAAAAAGGAAAATCAAATTAACATTTGTACCTAAATCACAAAAAGTATTAAAATTATAGATTTTTCCAATTGTGCAAGGTAATTAAATTTCCACGGATCTTTTAACTTTGGAGGCAACTTATTTAGAAGAATAGCGCTACACACATTGGTTAAAGCTACTATCTCATATTCCTCAAGTTTTCTCTTATTGGACAACATTTTCTTCATAAATTTTAAGTACAGTGGCATCTGGGTCGACGCTTTGGCGAAAGAAATGTTGATGTGTAGTTTCTTGAAGACTTCATGAAATTTCTCAAATTGCTTGTCGAGCTTGTACTTATGCAATCATTGAGGAAAAAGAATTGGTGGCACAAGCTTTTACAGGAATTGACACCCTCGCTTTTGAAGATTCATTAGATTCATTTGAATCTTCTTCTTTTGATTGCGCATATTGTTTCTTGGCCTATTATTCCTCAATTACCAACTGTTTTTCCTTTTTATCTAGTCTTTTCACTTGAATCTCTAGCACTTGTACCCCATTCCTAGTAATGATTGCATTTAGCTACTCTTTTGGGTTTGTCACTATATTGCTAGACAAAGTTCTTGGTGTCCTATCTGACAGTTGTAGGGCTAACTAGCCAATCTAAGTCTCTAACTTCCTAATAGAAGTTTGTTAATTATGATAATTTATCTCATTTTGCTGAAGGATCTTATCAATTTTCTACATGTATTGCTGAAACATCTTTCCCAAACTTGGCATTCTCTCATGTTTTTAAATGGATTTTTAAATAGATTTGATTTCATGTTTATCCGTTTTCGTGTTTGATTGTATAGATATAATTATGGATTTATAGAGTGAAACTCAAGCTACCAATGAAACCTTGTGAGTAAGAAATTTAGAAACGGGTGCTACATCTCTTTCACCACTTCCACCATCATGCTTGGAGAAGAGAAAACATACTAGGAAATCTTCATTTGTAACATCAAAGAGTTTGTCTTACTACAGATACTTGGAGTTGATATCACACCAAACTATGTTGATTCTAATTGGAAGCTTCATAAATATATATAGAGTTTTTGTGTGATTGCTAATCATGAGGGTGAAACCATTGATAAGGTTATTAAGAGATGTTTGCATGAATGGGCTATTGAAAGAGTGTTTACGATCACGGTTGACAACACAACTACAAATGAAATGGTTATTTCTTATCTTAAGAGGAAGATGACTAGTTGGGGGTAATGATGGGTGTGTTTTTTATGGCAACTATTTGAACATGAGGTGTTGTGCACATATTAGTAATTTGATTATATGTGAGGGGTTGAAAGAAGCACATGATTCAATTGTTAATATCCAAAATGCAGTTAAATTTGTTAAATCTTCTCCTGCAAGAGAAAAAAAAAATTGAAGGAGTTTGCGAGTTGAGAAAAAATTGATAGCAAATCACTTGTGTTTTTAGACATGCCAACAAGGTAGAATTCCACGTATTTGATGTTGGGAGTGGCTACAAAATTCTAGAAAGTTTTTGAGAGATTGTAAGAGGACGATGGAGAGTACTTAAGTTATTTTCAGGAGAACGATGGTGAGAGAAAAAGGGGTGGACCTCCTACAGACTTTTGATTGGAAAAATACTTATGTTTTTGTCAAGTTTCTTGAAGGTTTTAAAAAGTAACTTTGAAATTTAGTACTTCGTTGCATGTGAGCTCTACTAAATATTTTTATGAAGTATGTTCACTTGTAACCAAGTTGGAAGAATGGAGTTCAAGTGGTGATTATCTTTTGGGTAAAATGGCTACTAATATGAAGAAAAAGTTTGACAAGTATTGGAAAAAATGGAAAATGTTAACCAATTGTTATTGATTGCTAATGTGCTTGATCTAAAGTATAAATTGGAGTATGCTGAATATTGTTTTGGTGATATTTATAAGGATGATGAAGTTGCTTGTACATTGACCATGAGTTTGAAAGAGAATATGATGTCAATCTATGATTGGTATGTGAGATGTGAAGTAAGTTTTGAGAGCAGTCAAGTGTCTCTTGATGTGGATTATATGAGTGGGTTTTCTTCTGCAAAAGAAAGTCCTATTTCAGGTGTGTCTTATATTCGTATTTCCTGGTTTAAGAGAAAATGAGAAACAAAATATTTGGTTGAGATAAAAATGATGTGGACATATACTTGTGTGGACACTTATGAAGATATAGAAGAGAATGATTTGATGTTCTTAGTTGGTGGAAAGTTAATGGAAGTAAATATGGTCCTTTGTCCAAACTTGCTAGAAATGTAATGGCAATTCAAATATCAACTGTGGCTTTAGAAAGTGCTTTTAGTATCGAAGGACAAATCCTCGATCCTTTTCGTAGTTCTTTAACCCCTAAGATGGTGGAAGTTTTGGTCTGCACCAAAATTGTCTTAAAGATTCTCCAAGCATGGATAGATTTTATATGGAGGATGTGGAGGAATATAACAAATTGGATATGTTGAAAAATATATAGTGTCATATTTTTTCATCTTTTTATATTGGTTCACTTAATTAATATTACTGATTTTCAATGACAAAAGAAGAGGTGAGCGTGTACACACTGACTAGTCGCGTTGCTGCCACTTCTGACTGGCTGAGATGGTAAGCAGATTTTATTCTAGATCTATTGGCTGTAGATTTTATCCTTACATAAAATTACCTGATCACGTGAATATCAAGAACAGCCCACTTGTAGGTTAAAATAACTTCTCTTATTCTCTTGGATTTGTATGGGAATGAAATGTTTAAAGATAATCTTGAGTTTCCTAAATACCTTCTTTCTAGAAATCTAAAATATATTTTTGTATCTTTCCTACTAATTTTCTTTCCATTCTTATTGCAGATTTTTTGGTAAGAAATAATTCCTAATTTGATTATTATTTACATATAAGTAAAAGTACAAATTAATAAGGAATTATGCTTTGAAAAATATTTTTTTGCTCTTGTTCTTCAAGCTCCAAACCGGCCGACTCTATTGATGAAAGAACAAGATATCAAGCTTCATTGATTAAGTTTCAAAGCAAATAGGTGTTCTTCAAACTCATTGAAGAATCAAAAACAAATTGGTGTTCAAGGAATAATCCACTTAGCCTAAAGTTAAGAATGGTGGTTATTAATCCAAGTGATGGTTGAGGTCAAATACAATAGAGAAGTGGCAATAAAGTCAAGACTGGAGGGTTTAATTTCACTTCATCAATAAGTCAAAATGAGAACTATCAGAAGGAGTTGATATAAATTCTTTTGATTATTATTTTGTTATTACGAAAACTCGATACTATTGTATTTTTAATCGTGATTATTAGTGGATTATTTGAACCCATGGCATGGGGGCCGTGGATGTTTTCATTTGGAGTTTACCACGTTACATCTTGTATTCGTATTTAATTCTGTAAATTCCACTCTAAAAAAATTAGGTAAAAGAACACTGCATTGATCTGCCAGTACGTGTCAAAAATGCTTTATAATACAACGCATTAGTTTTAACTGTGTTCTGTCCATTGCTCATTTAATTAAGATTAAAATTATTTTAATTTAATTAATCTAGGTTTTGGAACTTTCAATTGGTATCAAAGCGGGTAAACTTCTATAAGTGTGGTCCAAAGAACCTAGATATGGACGGAGCACTATTTAGACCATCGATTTTAGATGGTACTAATTATGCCTATTGAAAAATTGGGATTCAAGTCTAAATCTAATCCCTTGATGAAAAAACTTGGCACTCTATTATATATGGCTATAAAACTCCCACGATTGTTGAAAATGGTGTAGAAAGAGAGAAAAATGCATTTGAGTGGGTAACGACTAATTTTAATTATACTAACTAGAATTCCAAAGCTTTAAATGTCATATTCTCTTTTGTATATTCTAATCAATTTCGTTTGATCTCTACTTGTCGGTCACTAAAGAAGCTTGGGACATCTTACAGATTGATCACGAGGGAACCTCTATTGTCAAGTCATCCAAGCTTCAAATACTTACTCTTGAATTTGAACAACTAACCATGATAGATGATGAAAAATTCAAAGACTTCTATGCAAAACTCAGTGACATCACCAATACAGCTTAAATCTTGGGAAAGAAATACTCGGAGAGTAAAATTGTAAAGAAAATCTCAAATCCTTGCATGACCATTTTCACTCCAAAGTATCTGGCATTGAGAAAAGCAAGGAGATTGAAAAAATGAAGGTTGAAGAATTGGTGTGATCATTGATGACATATGAACTACATCTACAAAGGAGGAAGAAAGAAAAGGGATATGGTATTGCCTTCAAAATCGAAAAAGATGAAAAAGAGATTGATGGTAAGGAAAGTGAGACTGATGAAAACGTGGCCATGCTCACCAAACAATTTAAATAATTTCTAAAAGGAGATCAGAAAGGCAAACACTTGAATACCCCACTACAACAAAAGAAGAGATTTTCAAACAACACAAGGTAAAATCCCACTACATCTATGAATAAATCTAACAATTGGATTCAATGTCATAAGTGTGAGGGTTTTGGTCACATTGCCTCTGAATATGCAAATACTTTAAAGAAATTTCATACCAAGAAGACCATTAATATTACTTACAATGAAGATGATGAAAATGATTCAAACTCATACAAGGATGATAGAACTACTCATTATCAGGTAATGTCTCTAACAGTGAACTTACAGTCTGGTACTGATTTCGTGCAAAAATTGACTGCAAGTTCTCACTCCTTGACTACAACATCTAAATGATCAAACCGTGTTTGTCGTAACTGCATTATTGTAAACAAACAATTAAAATATGAACAGGAGAAGAATCTTTCTATTCATGTCATGATGGAATTTTTGGAAGATGATAAGACATCAACTGATACTAAAAATAATACTCTAACAATCTTTTTTTTTTTTTTTAATCAACACACCATCACAGCCCCAATGTGGTTTTTAGGCCTCCATAAGGGAAGGACGGGGGGGTTAAGGAAGCCCCAACCATATATAAAAAGCTCATAATAGTACAAGGAAGGGGGGCATAAAACCTGACCTCCAAGCACAATCGAATGAAAGAGTAAATGCAAAACAGAAATCAATAAATAAGGAGGTACTACCTCCCATACAAATGTCTAAAAAGAAACTATAAGCCTCTAACAAGAGGGAAGTCCAAATCTATCAATCTAGACTAGACTACGATGTCGTCGTGGAAGATCCTGAGAGCTGTACTCATAATAGTAGCGTCGATCCCAGCCCTCTGATGCAAGAAGATCAGCAACCTGGTTGCCCTCTCGGAAGATGTGAGTGATAGTATCCCTGTCCAGTGCTAGTAGATGCCTGATGTGCCGTAGAGTAGCCTGAATATGCCAAGGTCCTCCTCCCTTGGTGATGCAGTGGATCGCTAATGTAGAGTCTGACTCCACCCATAGAACTGATAACCCAAGCCTCTGAGCCAGAATGATCCCGTCTAGTATAGCTCGTAGCTCCGCCTCGAGAATGGTGCAGTCGCCATAGAAAGAGAAGAATGCCCGAATGCACCGCCCCGACGAGATCTCGATAATCCCTCCGCACTAGCAACCTCGTCCTCGACGCATCCATCGATGTTGATCTTGTAGGATCCCACCGTGGAGTACTTGAAAAACTAAAGTGGGAAGAGAGGAGAGGGGTGGTAATAATGACACCAAAAAGCAGAGCGATGTCCATGTCTCCACGCCAATGGATGTGCCGAAATAAGCGGCTGTGTATGCGAAGCGAGATGGTGTGGTAAACTCTCCAAATGATCCTCCTCGGCTCCATAGCTATATCTCTCGCCGCATCATTCCTCATGATCCATAGAAACCATAATATCAATAGAGGAATGATCGTGCGTATATGTCCCGTGGTCGACAAACCGACTCGAGAATCTCCAAGTCCGAAGCGATCATGGAATCCTCGAGCGGCCGAGGGTGATATGAAAGATGTCTCGCAAAGTGTCTCCAAAACAAGATCGCTATCGGACTATTAATGAATAAGTCTTGAATAGTCTCTATAGTCGAACAAAGACCGCACCTCGACGCCATATTACTCCCTATCCATCTCTCGGATCACCACATCCATTTGGTATAAGCCCCCGCCACAATCTCCAACGAGAAAAAAAAGAAAACCGTGGTCGGAATAATCGAACTCCATATCATACGATATCTGACTGAATAGTGCTCCTGCAGACGAACAAGCCGCCATGCGAGACTTGGTAACAAATCGCCATCCAAGTATCGGTCCATACAACTCGATCATCCCATGTGGGGTGATAGGGATGCTCCCTATCCGCTTTCGACCATGGTAAGTGGAACGATCTGAATGAGTCTCATCATTATTCCATCCAATATCATCAAAGAAATCGTGCACTGGATGGAAGAATGTGGTAGCTGTGGGAACCGATCACCAAAGTAGTATCGCCCATCCAAAGAATCATGCCAAAAAATATGTGACCCCGCCTAGCTTCCATGCAATGTATGGGACTCTACTGTGGTCCTATAAGCTTCACCTGTCTCCAAACAAGTGAAGCATAATAAGGAACAAGAATCAAGATTCGGATGTGTGTCCCGACGGTACTTACCCTCAAAAGCGAGCCCAAAGATATCTCTCGAGATCCGAATAGCCACCATAGCTTCAAAGAAGAAAGTGTCAACAAGGTCCCAGAACCGCCTAAATCCGATCCTCCCTCCTCGGTCCGGAAACATAAGTCCTTCCATCTCTTCCAATGAAGACGATGGGTATGATCTTTGGAGTCCCAGAGGAATCTAGCAAAGATGCTCTCTAGTTTCTTCAAGACTGCCTTGGGAGGATTCAAAATCTGAAGAAGGTAGAGAGGAAGAGAAGCGCAATGCACCGAATCGAGTAATCCGTCCTCCGGTGAAAGTAATCTCAAGCCCGGCCGGATATCCTGCTGCACTTTCTCGAATGAGATCATCGTATAGAATATCTTACGATGCCCTTTGAACAGGGCACTCCAAGATAAGTGAAAGGTTGCTGCTTTGGTGTTTAAAGCTTCGTCGGATGCTCAAGCTCGTATCTGGCCGAATAGTAACCCGTCTGGGTAAAATAATCCCGCTCTTATCTCTATTCACTAATCGGCTCAAGCTCGCTCATAGTGCTCGATACAATGTAGGACCCGTCTAATAGATCGCTTCGACCGTTAGTGAAAATGATCATATCATCGCAAAACATAGATGTGAGATAAGAGCATCCCTCCATGTCTCGTAAGCCATCGAAGCTATCTGCCGACATCGCCGAAAAGGATGCGTGAAAAATAGTCACCGCTAGAATAAATAACGATGGAGAGATGGGATCACCACCGTCGAAGTCCCACGGATGAGGGAAAAACCACATGGTCTACCATTGAGTTTGGACCGAAAAGTGACACACTCGAGATGCACCTCCGTATCCGATCTATCCATATAGCATCAAATCCAAAGCCCTCCAAAGCAGAGATCAAGAAACCCCAATCCAAAGGTCATAGGCCTTAGCCATATCTAGCTTGAGGATAGCATTACCCCTCGCACCTTCGTATCCAGGTGTGTGTAGAAGCTCCGTGCAAGGAGGATGTTATCCCCAATGAGTTAGATCCGGGATGAATCCGCTCTGAGGTCTTGAAATAATCGAGGAAGTATGTTACTCGATCGCTAATTCAGACTTTGTAACCAACTTATTAAAAACTGTACATAAGCTGATAGGACGAAACTCAGACCACCGACATGCATTATCCCGCTTAGGGATCAATACTATAGAGGTAGCTGAAAAACCTCTCGGAAAATGCCCCCCTGCGAAGAAGTCCAGTACTGCCTGAAAAACATCATCTGAGATAATATCCCAACACTCTTGAAAAAAGTGTGAAGAAAATCCATCTGGCCCCGCTACACTGTCAGGATCAATACTGAAGATAGCCTCCCGAACCTCAGCCAAAGTCGGTATCCGATTGAGCTGCAAATTATCCTCATCGGACACCAGTCTAGGAATAATATCGGGTCGAATAGGATCGACAGGCTGAGGAGCAGCTGACAAAAGTTCCTGAAAAAATGACACAGCTGAAGGCTGAATAGCCTCCTGAGAGTCAAACACTTCTCCCGTCTCGGAAGTAATAGACCTAATCCGAGATCGGATCCTACGCCCCTGCACCATAGAATGAAAATACAAGGTGTTGTGGTCTCCTCACAAACCCAACGAGCCCCCGCCTTTTGTTTCCAAAAGCCTCCTCATCAGATAAAGTCCGGTTTCAGGGCGCCTGAGCACAGTGTAACGATATCACGGTGGGTGGAGTAGGATCACTATCATAGACGGACCGCCTCATCCACCCTACACTCTGCATCCACGACTCATTTGGAAGATGTCACCAAACACATGTCGATTCTACCAACGAGGCGCCTGTTTGAGCTAAAATCTTCTCCCAAAGAGCGGTCATTCCCGTATGATGAGTCGGGAAAGACCACTTTTGGGATACGAAGCTCAAGAAGTCATGATGTCTAGACCAAACGTTGAGGAATCGAAACGGACGAGGTCCTAAATCGTCATCAGAAGACCACTGAATCAAGAGCGGAGAGTGATCTGAAGTACTTCGGTTCAGATGCTGAACCGAGAAGCGAGAGCAAGAAGAACCAACTGCTGAGTTAATCAACACTCTGTCCAACCGTTTCCACACTCTCCCATTAGTCCACGTATACTGACTACCACTGTAACCTGCATCAGTCAAGCCACAATCCATCATCATATCTGCAAAATCAGATGTACCTCTGTCTCGAGTGTTATGACCAGTACGCTCACCATTGTGAGCAATCACATTAAAGTCTCCCCCAACCATCCACGGCCCATCCACTACAAGAGAAATCGGTGAGTCCCATCCATAAATCCTGCGCCCACGGCGAACAAGAAGCATAAAGCGGGGTAATATACATCGGGCTGGACGATGCTGGGATCCTCAACTCTAATGTGGAGAAATTGGGGATGATCAACACATGAAGCAACTGTAGTCCCCAAATTCCAAAAGCACCAAATTTTACCCGACTCATTCTCAAGGCCCACATCAAATCGAGAGATCGTCGGATAAAGTCAAAGTTTTTCTTCAAAACAAATGGCTCCAAAATCACTAAGAAGTAAACCTGGTGAATCGAACCAATTTCTTAAGACATCTACGCGTGGCAGTACTGCCCACTCCCCTCACATTCCATATGATAACACACATCAAAGGATTGGTTATGTGTGAAGCACTGTCTGATTGCGAGTCACCCATGAGAGTCAGGCGAGGAATATCAATACCTTTCGAGGATTTCTTCCTCTGGATTGTAATGAACCCATCAGACTCCTGTCTCTCTCCTAATCCAACCAAGTCCTCCGAAGAATTACGACGAAATTGCCCCTGCTGGTGACCCCCAAACTGGATAGAACTAGCAGTGTCTCCAGGTATAGAAGTCTCAACGTTCTCATGACAACGGGATCCGGGTGAGTATGTGGAGCAGGATCAAATCTTGTCAGCATCTTGGCTCTCGATAGCATAGGGTACTCACGAGGGAGAGACATCATATGGTCAAGCAGCGGGTCAAAATCAGTGGCTGCAATAACTGGCTTTGAAGCCATATCAGTAGTGACTGGAGAGCTATGCTCAGGGATAGGCCTTTCATGAACCTCAGAAGGCAGTATAGGAATAACAGGTGGTGGGATAGAAGATGAACTAGCAAGTGGGACCCACTGCTTCCGCGGCTCAACAACAACCTCCTTACCCTTTCCCTTCCCTATCCTGTCAACCAAAGGGACCTCATCAGTAACTGGTAACTCAACATCAACTGGCTTAGTAGCCGGGTCAACTGTAGGCTTAGGAATAGTAATAGGCTTAGAAGCCTTGGCACCAACTGGCTTAGTAGCCTGAGCAACTTTCTCAACATCCAGAGGGGGCATCCCAGCCCTACATTTGTCAATAAGATGACCCATATGCCGACATTTCGGACAAAAGTGAGGCAACTGCTCATAAACTACAGGCTGCCAAAAACTACGGGATTCACCCCGTTCAATCCAAACCCTCTCAGGGAGCTTATGCTCCAGATTCACCTCCACACAAACCCTGGCTTCACTAGGCCTCAACAAATCCGCAGTCGCCTCATCAATTCTCAAAGGAACCCCAACAAGTTTAGATAGTGCAAATAAGAACTCCTTAGCACGTAAATGAACAGGCAGTAATGGAAAAGAAATCCAAACAGGGCAATGGGGTCTCAAAGATCGTGGTGAAAATCACATGTCCATTTAAGCACACGCATAGGGCATCCCATAATAAACCATAAAGGTTTCAAGAATAATCGACTATAATCATCCTCATGCGTCAAATGAATAAGTATATGCTTAAAGTCAATAAGCCCAATTTTAAATTCACCAAGAATCCAAACTTCGAAAAGAATTGCGTACCTCCACCATGCTAGGTTTACGGTGAGAAAATTTTCCCACAAGTGTAAACTTAAAAGGCTCATGAGAGAAGCTTCCTCATCGCCAGTAATAGTCAAAGTCGGCTCTCCACGATGTAAGAATGGCTCCTTAGCCACAAATTGATGATGACAAGAGAATCGAGGCGGGCATCAAGGATGGAAGCAAATGACTTACGACATCTTGCGTTCGAGATGGAGAAATGGTGCATTTTTCGATTCTGGCTTGCAAAGATAAGTTTTTTTCCCATTATTCAAGGCGGTGAGCTTCTTGTGGAAAGACATGAGGGCCCGGAGCAATAGGTGCTGAAAATTTAGGCAAACGGAATGGGTAGGAGGAAGCAACTCTGAGGGGCCTTGAGTTGGCTCTTGTCGGGCGGCCGGATGCCCATTGGACGCAGCGGTCGGCCGGCATGCCCGCTGGCGCCGGGCGACATGCCGCGGCGCCATGGGTCGGCAAGGGTTCGTCTGTTGGACCCGTTGGGCCGACTCAGAGCCATCTTGGGCTCAATCATTTGGTTCAAAGGGAGCCCAATGGAACTCGGAACGCCCAGTAATGGATAATTTGGCCGGTGGCGCTTGAGGGGCTGAATAAATTTGGCCATAAATGCTTGTGTTGAATGCAAAGGAAGGAGGGGTCGCGCCGCATCTGGTTGACCATCTAGAGCTGGAGGGGACTCAACCCAGGTGGGCGCGTGCAAGGGAGAAGCTGGGAAGTGTGGGATAGAACCATGGGTTTGGATCGTGGGTATGTGGCGGCGACCAGCGTCGGACCGGATCGGCGTGTCAGCAAGGCCAAGCTCTGGTCCACAAATGACCCTCCAAACTGCTCGCCTGGAGGTGGCGCATCGACCGGTGGACCTCCGGTATGCTCGAAGACGCTGGTATTGGTCGCGGCTTCACTAGGGTTCAAACCTAGGGTTGCCGCGCAAGGCAGGCTGTTTTGTGGCGTGAGGCTGGATTCAAGTGGCGTGAGGCCAGTGTGAGGGCTGGGGAATGTCGACGGGGGGTGGCCGGTCACGTTGGAAGGGATGTCCGGCGGTTTAGGTGGGCGGTCCGGCGCATTGTGGTCCGTGCGGTTAGGGTTGTCCATGAATCGCCCTTTTGATATTAAGTACTCTAACAATCTCTTAAAGGAGAAGGATGATCAAATTGAGAACCTTCTTGATGAATTAGAAAAAAAAAAAAAATGGTCAAGCAACTAACAATTGGTGAAACATTAAGCTATGGAACAACTCTAAACGTCAAAGAAAGATTAGGATGTGCAGGAAAAGGTAAAAGAAAAGTTGGGAATCAAATAAATTTCATTAAATAAATACAATCTACTGTATTTCTGGACAAAACTGCTCATATTGCCGTCAGTACTGAGGCTAACTCGCCTATGTAGGTTCTTACCAATGCCACTCAAAAACATTCAGGACTATCAGTTAAACAACCAATGTATCAATTCTCAATGCAAAGAGGTAAATCAAAATACTTTATAAAATGTTGCATCTGTGGTAATTTAAGACATGACTCATTTCATTTTTTATCTAATAAGAACTTGGTTAATAGACAAATGAGACACCATAGAAACACTAAAGTAATTTAAATTGTTAAATGGTTGATGTTGTCTATGGAACTTTTATTCCTAACTCTTGGTATTTTAATAGTAGTTGTTCTAGACATATAACTGGTAATCGATCTTATCTAACTAACTACAAAAGTCATGCAGGTGGTCTGGTTACTTTTGGTGATGGGGCACAAGATAAATTTGAAGGTGTAGGTATTATCCTAGCTAATGGATTCTCCATGTTAAAAGAAGTGATTTTTGTTGCATGTTTAAAAGCTAACTTGATTAGTATAGCCAACTATGTGATCATAAACACTTAATTATGTTCTCCATGGTACAAGGTCTAGTGATAAATATTATCTTCTTCACACTAAAATTACTTTTCATATTTCAAAGATAGACTCCACCGAGTTGTGGCACAAACGATTGGGACATTGAACTATAATGATTTGTTGAGACTAACAAAAGTAAATACAGTACGTGGTGTTCCTAAGCTTACTGAAAAATCTAAAGGATTGTGTGGTTCATTCCTAAAAGGTAAGCAAACCAAAAGTACTTACAAACAAGGTAAGTTCCTTGCTACATCTCATACATTAGAATTACTTCACATAGATTTGATGGGACCTATTCAAACTCAAAGTATTGGTGGTAAGAAATATATCTATGTTTATGTGGATGATTTTTCTGGATATACTTGGGTAGATTTTTGAAGAGAAAAGTCTGACGTTTTGGAAAGATTTAAAATTTTGCATATAAAAATAACAACAGAAAAATATTTTACGGGGATAAAAATAATGAGGATTAGATGTGATCATGGGAGTGAGTTTGAAAATACTACTTTCTCTACATTCTGTGAATAAAATGACATTTTTATGAATTCTCTGCTCCTAAAACCCCTGAAGAAAATGGAGTTGTGGAAAGAAAAAAAGGTATTTACAAGAGATGGCTAGAGTAATGCTAAACAGTAAGAAGCTTCCTGTTAAATTGTGGACTGAATGTTAAATTGTGGACTGAATCTATTAGTACTGCCTATTATATTTTGAATCATGTGTTTTTAAGAACAAGAACCACCTATGAAATCTGGAAAGGTAGAAAATCGAACTTCAAATATTTATATACTTTCGATAGCAAATGCTATGTGTTAAATGATCATAACACTTGGGTAAATTCGATTCAAAAAGTGATGAGGGAGTTTTTATTGGTTACTCTTAAATAGCCGACCTTACAAAATTTATAAGATGCGTACTCAAACTATCATTGAATCTATCATAACACTTAATGATCTCGATGATTTTTCCTCTTATTTACAAAAACCTAATATTCAGATTTTGGAAGAACATGTTGATGAACGTCAAAATACCCAAGACAACCATGTGCCTGTTTCAGACAGAGATAGACAGACTGAACTGCCAGCATCAAGTTTTGATATATGTAACAAATACAAATAATGAACAGAACATGAGAAGGCAACCAACATCCTAGATACTGAAGGCACAGCCATTGGATAATGTACCCTCAAATTCCAGTGAAGGAATAGTAACTAGGAGGAGGCTTGTAAATGAACTTAGAAATGTTTGCTACACTTAACAAATTGAACTCAAAAATATAAATGAACCAATTGATGATGAAATTTGGGGTTCTAGCAATGCATGAAGAGCTAGCTCAATTTGAGAGAAATGAAGTCTTGGAATTTGTGCCTCGGACAAAGGACACAAATGTGATAAGGACAAAGTGGATATTCAAAAATAAATCTGATGAACATGTCAACATAGTCAGAAACAATGCACGCTTGGTTGCACAAGGATACACTTAAGTGGAAGGAGTGTATTTTGATGAAACATTTGCACATGTTGCTCGATTAGACTCTTACTATCTGTGGCATGTCAAATGAGGTTCAAGCTCTACCAAACGGATGTCAAAAGTGCCTTTCTAAATGTGATTCTAAATGAAGAAGTCTATGTTGAGCAGCCTAAGGGATTTATTTATCCTTATTCTCCAAATCATGTGTTCAGACTAAAAAAGGCATTATACAAACTAAAACAAGCTCCACATGCTTGGTATAAATGATTGACTATGTTCTTATTGGAACAAGGGTATAAGAGAGGGGGAGCTGACAAAACTTTATTCATCAAACACCTCAAAATTGGATTAACAGTTGTACAAATCTACGTCGATGATATTATTTTTGGTTCTTCCTTAGAAACAAAATCCAGGGAGTTGTTACACTTATGCAAAATAAATTCAAGATGAGTATGGGTGGTGAACTAAACTTCTTTTTAGGTTTGCAGATCAAACAAGTTGGACCAATGATATTTATCTCACAGGCCAAGTATGCTAAAATGTGGTAAAGAAGTTTGGTCTTGAACACACCAAGTCAATCAAAACTCTTATGGCCATGTCCTTGAAAATCTCCAGAGATGACCAGGATGAGGTGGTCGACTCTAGTTTGTACCAGAGCATGATTGGTAGTTTTCTGTACTTGACTACAAGCCATCTTGACATATCATTCAGTGTTGGAGTCTGTGCGCATTATCAGGCCAAACCAAAAAAATCTCATCTTGCAGCTGTGAAGCGAATTATTCGTTATATTAACTGTACTTCTAATTTTGGTTTATGGTATACTAATGATCTTAACTCTCATCTTGCAGGATACACTTATGCTGACTGGGCTAGAAATATGTTGATAGGAAAAGCAAGAGTAGATGATGTTTCTACATTGGTAACAATCTCATTGCATGATTAAGTAAGAAGCACAAATCTATTTCATTATGTACTGTAGAAGCTGAGTATATTGCTGCTACTAGTTGTTGTACTTAGTTACTCTGGATGAAATAAATACTATGTGACTATGGTATTAATCAGGATCGTGTTACTATATTTTGTGATAACACTAGTGCTATCAATATTTCTAAAAATCATGTTCAGCACTCTATGACCAAACATATTGACATTAGACATGATTTTATTAGAAATTTGGTGGGAAAAAAAAAATTACTTTGGAACATATTTAGACTGAGTATCAGTTGGCTGATTTTCTCACCATGGCTTTAGATTCTGCTAGATTTGAGACTTTACGAAAAGTCGTAGGCATTTGCTTGATGTATTAATAATAATAAAATTATATATAAACAAAAATATAAAAATGTATACTTAGTCGAAGTAGTTTTTTTCTTTTTGTATATTATTTTGTTTGAATTCATCATGTGTGCTTGTTTTATATTTACTTTCCAATTTAAATTTAAAAAATAAATAAATAAAGGGATTCAATGCTTTGACAATATATATATATATAATGAAAATGGGTCAACACTTTGAGTACTCAAAAGAAAAATTGCTATAGTACTTTTATCTGGCACACACATATATAGATATTATTAGATAATGACTGGTTTAAAATACATCTCTTTACTCATCTTCTTGACAAGTTTCAATTTGGTTTAGTAGGACATGTTATGATTGATTGGTCTAATATGTCCTATCACATACTCACATCTTAAATCTGACAAAATAATTGAATCAAATTATGTGCATACATCTGATTGGAAGATTCTTGTTTACTTTTATTTTTTGGATTCATTGTATAATTTGTGGACTGTGAAATTTGCCCATAAATAAAAGTTTTATTTTTATCTCATAAAAATATTCTCATTAAATTTGTTTGATTGACTTGTGAGGGCTTTTTCGTAGGATTCTCAATCAAAGTAAAATCAGTATCAACTAAGAAATGTTTTGGATGATTTTTTTAAAATGGAATCTTTACTTTTTTGTTGATTATTAAATTGATTTTCCTCAAATTTTTAAAAATATTGTTTTTCAAAATAATTGGCAATCTAGGCGGTTAAAAGTTGAATTTAAACTTTTTATTAAGAGAGTTTTATGTACTTAACTGCCAATCAACAATTTATTTTTGATAACTGCCTTGCACACCTCGAAATAAACGGTTCCCTTATTGTGCAAATTTTAAAATTCATCCCTTATTAAACTAATACATATGGTTTGTTTTCATCTTCCACTTCTGTTTTCAATTTCCAGAATCAAACTCTCTCTCACACTTGATTTTGGAGTTGTGTTAAGTTTTCCTTCATATCAAAACATGGTCGAAACTAAAATGCCCAAATCAAAGAAAAATCATGGTGGTTCATCTAAGAATAATGCTGCTCCACTGTCTACTACTGAATCTGAGAAGGGGCTGCAAATGACACTAGTGAGGAGTCTTCGGCGAAGTATGCGAAAACTGGAATAGTCAGTTCAGACCCTGACACTTGTCCAACATTTGTTGCACATTTGGATGAAACATCTACTGACATTGTTTCTTACAAGTTTTCGATCAGTCACTCAAAATCTCAGTCCCATCAAACATCTAAAGATCCAGTCACTATTCTGAGCAATAAGGTATCCCTAAGTGTCCAAAATCTGATGAAGGGAAAAATGACGATGACAGCTCTAGATCTGGTGATCATGGGTCTACACATCGTGAAATAGAAGAAGAAGTTCATGAGGATGAGGGAACAGGAGATGAGGAGTTTGAACCTCCTCCACCTGTTGCTGAGAATGTTGAAGGTTTAAGTAAGCCCTTTTGTAACGCCCTGGATTTTCTCAACCTGGAGGGTCACTAAATCAATCTCTAAATAATATTTGACGACTCCAAATAATATTTTATGTGCTCTTGAAGAGTTTTAAAAAGATAACTATTGCGGAAAATAAAAAGCGCGCAAGGGAAAAGGGATTTTGCTTCAATTTTTTTTTTTTTTTTGGTTTTACCTATACTATGATAGATGTCACGATAATTTATTTGACCATTCAAATAAACTCCAAAAATTACAAAAGTTTAACTGTAGATACTTGGTACTACACACTGCAACATGTTAAAATTTTAGACCTTAGTTACATCTTTTGGTAGGTGAAAATATTAGTCAAAGTTGATTAAAAAACTGTCTCGAGGTGCCTTTAGGCAGCTTGCTAAAACGTTCATAATAATTTCATACAATAGAATTTTTGAGTGACTCCAAATGCTACCATTAAACCACATATAATTCTTTCCATAGCCACTGATTTCACTCAAAAATCCAAACATACAGAGAGTTATGATTTTTCAAAGTAGGGGGGAAGCTGAAAATTCAGAAAATGAAACTAGACAAATTTCTAACTCAAAACTTTAAACGGCGATTAAACCAACATCTTGTTTTCCATACATATTACATAATTAAATACTAAAAATCCAATACTTAAAATATTTTATTTACATCATGGTTGACTCAATCATCTCGACGTCAAAACTTACTTTAAATAAAAGAAATCCACTTCGTGTTCTACTACGCCATCGCGTCAACGCCACCCTTTTCAATCTCAAAATTTGTTCATTTTTGGGTGAGTATTTCATAAGAAACACTCAGTAGCAATATATATTAACATGTGGGAAAAGTTATACGAAAACATAAATGCTCATGCCATCAATTCAAATGTACATACAAGAACAACATAAATTGGTAACCGGCACCATAAACTTAAACGTGATTTTCTTCAATCACCATCACACATATGTCATTACTTTCAATCACAATCATAAAGTTCCTTCATAAATAATTTACATAACATAATAATTTTTCTAAACATCATTTAAAAATCATGGTAAAAGTAGTAAATAAAACTACCTCGAAAAAGAGTTTTCGGTTCAAGTTGTGATTGAATGAATTGTTACTGCACCTTTCCAAAACCAAATCCACACACACACACACACACACACACACACACACACACACACACACACACATATATATATATATATATATATATATATATATATATATATATATATATATATAATATTTAAAGAAGTTTTGTGAAGGTTAAATCCTTTTCTTTGTTGGACAAAAATTGTAGAAAAATGGAGAGTGTATGCTGGCCGAAAATCTGGACAGAAAGGTAAAGAAAAGTGGAACTTCTTGTTGACTTCTGGTTGTCGAAAATTGAAGGAAGAAGAAAGTGGTTTTGCTGGAGTTTTTGAAAATGAAATTTTATGAAGAAAAATGGGTGAATGTTGGTGGTAATGGAGAGAAGAAAATACTGAATTTTGGAAAACTTGTGGTCCTAATTTTGAGGATAAAAGTGTGGGAAAAATAAGTTGGTTGGCGGCTCAAAATAAGAAGAAGAACACAAAGGTTGCTGCCTCTATTTCTTGAGGCCGAAAATTTGGACAATTGAGGGGGAAAATATGTTGAGGTTTGGCTAAAAAATGTAGAGAAAAAACGAAACTAATACTCTACAGTTGGGGCCAAATCTAGGGTAAATTGGAACTGTTTTGGCAATTTTCTGGTAGTGGAGAAGGGCTGATAAATGAGAGAGGAAGTGAGGAAGAAAATGGGAGTTTTGGAAGATCATGGGGAACGGTTTTCTTCAGTGCATGGGGCTGATTTGTGGTAGTGGAGTGGGGTAGTTTGGGGAGGTTTTTCCTGTCTGGTGGAGGGGCAACAGGGCCGAGTCT
The DNA here is from genome assembly GCA_023638005.1 of Forsythia suspensa. Lineage (NCBI taxonomy): Eukaryota > Viridiplantae > Streptophyta > Magnoliopsida > Lamiales > Oleaceae > Forsythia > Forsythia suspensa. Next base: position 40,993,325 of record CM042674.1, read on the forward strand.
TCATCACTGGAAAAAAGGATCAGAAATGGACCGGGGTTTGGGCTACTCATGGATCATGTTTTTGGACTGAAAATGTGTTAAGTATTTGGGCCAATTGAAATGGAATAAACTGAGCTAGAGATGGACTTTTCGGCCAAATTTTTTTTGTTGGCTTTGAAGGGTCAGTTTTTAGACTAAAAATTAGGATTGGCTTGGGTTGAAATAAAAGTTGTAAAATTTATCGATTTTTAGATTAGATGCGTGGGTCAAAAATTGACCAAAAATTAACTCAATATAAAAACTTTTCGATCTAAAAGTTTAACGGGGGCTTGGTGATAAAATAAAATTTCATAATCGTCAAATCAAATATATGGCAAGAATGTGCAAAACAATTAATGCGACTAAAGTATTTTAAATCATATTCATAAGTTCGTAGCAATGCCGGAAGTTAAATTTTTATTTTCTTGAGAAATAGAAGACAAAAATATTTCTAGCCACTACACCTTTTTTCCAAAATCTAATTCTTATTTTGACCTCAATACTAAGGAGTCTTCAAAGTCTACTCCTAACCCCTCCTCTACCAAGAAGAGCCACGAGGGCTAAAAAAAGAAAAGGTAAAATTAGGGAGGGCCCTGAAGAGTTCACACCTGCAAGCCAGAACAAGCCATCCACTGCCTCAAAGGGAGCTTAAAAATTGTTGGCTACACCCAGTCAGACCCGCAGATGTTCAAGTTTGAGACCTTGACAAGAGGTAGGCATTCTGTTAGCCCTCTAAATTACTGCATTCTATCTGAAGCTGCTAAGAACCTGCTTCTTTCTTTCACCTCCTATTGCAAGTTCATTGTTGAATGCAAAGGCTATTCATGAGTTTTTTATGTTTGATTTTTTCGAGATTGTTAGCTTTCATGAACTGCATAATTTGTTTAGTTACTCTGGTCCGTTTAACGAGGCTTTTGTCAAGGAATTCATGGCAAATGTTTCCAAAAATTTGGGCAATGCTGGAAATGAGTTTAGGTGGCAAGTGTATGTGAGAGGAGACATGTTACTTTTTGTCCTAATTCTCTAAGAGAATAGCTTGGGTTGGATGAAGTGGCTATCATAGCATGGGTTGGATGAAGTGGCTATCATTAGTGATGAGGGATTGACTAAGGACATTATTGCCCAAGAGATGACTAGCTCTACCTGGCCAGAAACTGGTGAACTGATTGGTTCCAAACTTCTGTCAAAATACAAAGTTCTCCACCAGATCTTAATCAACAATATTGACCTCTTGACTTATGGATTTGTCATTTCAAGCGATAGGGTTGTTATATTGTATAAGTTGAGGATGCGGTTGACCGTTGAATGGGTTTAAATAAATTTTGACAGAATTTTCTATGAGAGGCCGAGAAGGGCCAAGCAGTACAGACTACCTCATCTAGCTCTCATTCATCATTTTGTTGCCCACCAAAGAGTACCTCCCATGGGTTCAAACAGGTTCTCAGTAGATATTCCTACCTTGGTGTCCATAAATTTTCAAATTTAGGTGGAACACCAAATCCCACTCCTAGGGTTCCAAAGCACGTTCTATCCTTTTTGGACTAGTCTGGCCGTTTGGACGCTTTGGAGGCTCAATTGGGGCTAGTCAGAACTCAGGTAGAACAACTTTTTTCCTTGACCAAATGTTTCTCTGATGAGTTTGATTTTCATGTGTAGGTTCTTCACAAAATTGAATATTTGGGAGATGCACATATCAAGTTTGCGTACCGCATAATCACGCTGGAATTCTCCGCATACCCTGAAGGTCAAGTGGAGATTCTGGATAATGATCCTTCGGTTTGGCCAAATGCCCATCCACCCCATGCTTCTAGGCCTTCTGCCCCTCTACCTCATACTCCTATGCCCTTTGCTCCTCCACCTACTACTACACTTTGCTTTCTTTCTGTTTTCTCTCCCTATGCTATTTCCTTTGGTTGTTTTATTTCAGAAAGGTGGGAGTAGTAGTATTTTTGAATTTGTGGTGGTATACTTTAAGCTTTGATGGTACTTTTGGTCATTTGCTTAGGGGGTACAATATTAAGTTTGTATATAATGTGTGTGGTGTTTGGAACTGTTGTTTATTCATATGATTTGTGAGCATACCTTCTTTGTAGGATTTTTTGTTTACAAACTAAGAGTAGAGAAATAACCCTTCTTGATGATGCTCATGTTTACTTTAGTTGTTCACATGTTTAACACACACACACATGCATTAAAAATCTGATAGTTATGTTTTGTAATTAAGCAACCCCAAAAGGGGAGATTGTTGGAAAAAATATGATGTCATATTTTTTTCGTCTTTTTTTGGTTCAATTGATTAATATTACTAATTTTTAATGACAAAAGAGACTGACTAGTCGTGTTGCTGCCAGTTCTGACTGGCTGATATGGTAAGCAGATTTAAGCAAATTTTATTCCAGATCTATGGGCTACGGATTTTATTATGTTTCCTTACATAAAAAGTACATGATCACATGAATATCAAGAACAACCCTCTTGTAGGTTAAAATGCCTTCTTTTATTTTCTTGGATTTGTTTAGGAAAAAAATATTTAAAGATAATCTTCAATTTCCTAAATACCTTACTTCTAGAAGTTTAGAATATCTTTTTGTATCTTTCTTACTAATTTTCTTACCATTCTTATTGCATATTTTTAGGTAATAAATAATTCATAGTTTGATTATTACTTTACATATAAGTAAGAGTACAAATCAATAAGGAATTATGCTTTGAAAAAAAAAATTGTGCTCTTGTTCTTCAAGCTCCAAACTGGCCGACTCCATTGATGAAAGAACAAGATATCAAACTTCATTGATTACGTTTCAAAGCAAAAAAGTTTTCTTCAATCCCATTGAAGAATAAAAAACAAATTGGTTCTCAATGAACAATTCTATATCTTGATTAATCCATTTGACGTGAAGTTAAGAATTAGGGTTCTAGGTAGTGGTCGCGGTCAAGTACAATAGGGAAGTAACGATAAAGTCAAAATCGGTGAGTTAGATTCCATTTCATCAACAAATCAAAAGGAGAACTATCATAAGGGAGTTGATCTAAATTCTTTTGTTTGTTATTTTGTTAATTTTACGAAATTACAAAAACTCGATACTATTGTATTTTTAATCAAGATTATTAGTGAATTGTTTTTACTCATGGGGGCCCGTAGATGTATTTTTAATCAAGACTATTGTATTTTTTTAATGCATGAGGACCCGTGGATGTTTCACTTCAAAGTTTATCACGTTACATCTTGTGTTCGTATTTAATTCTTTAAATTCTGCTCTGAACTAGTTAGGTAAACGAACACTGCATTGATCTGCTACTACGCGTCAAAATAGCTTTACAATACAACGCCCCAGTTTTGACTGTGTTCTGTTCACTACTCATTTAATTAAAATTAAAATTATTTTTAATTTAATTAATCTAAGTTTTAGAACTTTCAGGATGAAGGTAATATAAATAATTGTATTTCATTATTATGTTAAAATTTGTATTTGTATCAATTCTATTGTTAATTCAATCATTATTTTTGTGGAATGTTTGCAATTAGTGAAACCAAATGAAGGCTAAGTCAAAGTGATTCAAGCATTATCTCTTTCTTTTTTTTTCAGGCAAAGTATAATGTTTGCGAACCATGCTATAAATTGTATGATATTTGAGTGACTATTAGATCGAAAAAATGTCATTTCCATTCCCTTACCTACTTGTTTGTCGATGAAATCAACCGTATAAAAGCATAACTATTTTTATATGTATAATTGTGTGCCAAGATTTCTTTTATTATTTAGGGTAATTGCCACAACGTTTTGTGTAACACTGTCGGCTTCATTAGCTGCAAAACTGGGATCAACATCCGTGGCTGCCTTTAGGTGTGCTTTCAGGTTTGGTTAGCATTCTCTTGTTGATGGATTGGCTGTTGGTGGACAAGTAAGAATTATTTTACTATACCTGATTCATTCTCAACTTTGTTAGGGTGTATGGAGTCTAATTGTACTTAGGAATCAACCATCGCATTAAGGTCGACCAGAGTTTGCATGGGGCGGTACGGCTTCCCTGCTTGAGTGTGCATGTGTATTAGGTTATCTTAGGGGGGTGTATTTAATCTAGATTTTTAAAGACTTTGATTGACATTTTTCAAGTAACTGACTTTGATGGATTTTATTAATTTTTATTGATTTTTATAGATTTTAATAGACTTCTACAAACTTTTATGGATTTGTATTGATTTTATTTTGAAAGATTTTGCTCAACTTTCACAGACTTTTATGAACTTTTATAGAATTTTTTTTAATTAAACATTTTGAATATAAAAATTTAATATCCCACAATTAAAAAAATGTCGCAAGAGAAAAATTGAGTAATAATTTATTTAATTGTATTAATATTATTAAATTCATAAAAAAATGTTCTATTTAATTGTTGTAAGTAACTACTTCAAAAGTTAATTAATGATATAAATTATTAACTCATTCTATTTTTTCTTTTGATAAAACTATGAACTTTCAAATGGCTTGTGGATAAATTCAAAAAATAATGGCATACAATTCTTTTTAAGAATATTTTCCAACAAAAAAATTTATCCAATTTATAATCTTCCTTTTTATATTTAATAATCTATAGGTAACATATTATTATTAATCACGAAAATTGCATAATAAATAACCAAAGTACCAATTTACAAAGAAAAAAAATGCAACCATTATATAGAAAAAACAAGAATGAAAATGAAAAAAAAATATATTAATAAAAAACTAATTTTTAGCCTGATGAAATTCATTAATAAACTATAATCAACAATTATATAAGAATTTAATTATAAATTTATCTTGTTTTTAATGAAAAATGAAAAAACGATAGCAAAAAATAGTTATGGGAATATTGAAGAAAAAATCACATTGTCTTTAAAAGTTCATAGAAGGGGAAAAAAAAAAGAAAATGAAAAAATGGTTAGGAAAATATTGAAAAGTAAAAAAAATCAAATCGACTAGAGATAACAATATTAATATTCTTTTTCATAAAAAAATATAGATAATTAATCATGGTTATAGGATTTGTAGAAGGAAAAAGAAAGAGAAAAAAATAGATAGGAGAATATATTGAAGAGGGAAAAAAATTACATTGAAGAAAGAAAAAAATATTAATCTTCACTCTACAATTTGTTAAAGGAAAAAAAGAAAAGAGAAATGTTGCATAGAAAAAAAAATAATGTAATGAATTTTTTTTTTCCTCGAAGTCTTTCAAAATCTTAGGGGTGAATGGAAGAGAAATTGTGATATTGCTTATTTATATACCGTGCTTTAAAATTTGTACATATAAAATGATCTATAATGTCATTAAAAGTCATCGATATTTTGCATACCCTTGAATTTCGTAAGATTTTAAAATGTCTGAATTGAATATCGCGTGATTTTGTAAGACTTTTTAAAAGTCTTTACAAATCAATATTGAATACTCAAAGACTATTCTGGAATTTAAAAAGCTTAAATTGAATACATCTAGATTTTTAAACTCCATGAAAGTCTTTAAAAGTCTTATCAATTCTTAATTGAATACACCCTTATTAATATTCCTAAGATTTTAGAGGGAGCCATTTTGGAATTAGTGAAACACATGTAGGAATGTTGCTTGAAGCTTATGGGACCATTGATAGTAACTGATGAGTCGGAGATATATGCTAACTCATTATTTGATTTTAAAATTTGGATTATTATATTATTTTAAATTTTAAATTATGGTTGGATGACAGTAATAATTTTTATTGTTGGATTACTGTAATATTTTATTTTAATTATACTTTTAGTGTTTGATGGTAATCTTGATTTATTTGGGACGGAAAATATATATATATATATATATATATATATATATATATATATATATATATATATATATATATATATATATATATATATATATTTAGGCTCTCTTATAATTTTTGAATGTAAGAAATTTTAATTTATTTTTTCAATGACTTAACTCTTTAGCTGTAGGTGAATCGCATAATTTTTCCTTTTTCAATTCATGTTTTCAAATGAAAAAAATATTTAGTTTTTAGGGTTAATTACACTAATGGTCTCCATTCTTTCAGGTTTGTAACGATTTCATCTCTATTCTTTTTTTAGTAGATATCATCCCCAATCTTCCATTTATTCTCACATATGGTTCCCAAATTACTATTTTTCACTATTCTGACAATTCTATGACAATTTTACCCATTGACTTAAATAAATTAAAATAATAGGAAAAAATACAATGAAAAGCATTGCAATTTGACCCTTAACCTTTTCAAAAATACAATTAAATCCTAAACAATTTTATTTTATTCAAATAAGTGTTCTTCTACAACTTCTCCAACTCAAAAAGAATCATCTTTTCCCACCCCCACACCCACACCCACACCCACACCCACACCCATCCTACATATACATACACCAACCCTAATTGTTCTTCCCCAATTCAAACGTGTGAATAAAAGGCTCAACATTCCATGCCGAGGCGAGTTGCTTAAAATACTCCTCGGGGGATGAAGTCCCTCTAGCAAAAAAGCCAAGGATTGAGGTTCCAGTGCCTTAGAAACAAAAAGACCTAGCCCAAGAGAATTCCAGTCCTCTGTTGAAGAGGCTTGTTGGGGGTGGAAAGGTGAGTGAAGAAGTGACTGGAAATGAGAAATCAGTCGAAGTGATTGAAGATGTGAAAGTACACCCTCCAGACCTCGAAGCAGAAGAAATTGGTCGTGACAGCCACATGGGTGGTAGCGCTGGAACCCTACCAGCAGCAAGGGGAAGGAGGCTGCAGGGGGCGTTTCTGCTGGAGGAGATGGAGAGAAGAGCCCTCGTGAGATGCATTCCACCTTGGCTGAGAAGAAAAGTTGGACCAATGGCTCCACCTTGGCTAAGAAGGAAAGTTTGGTGAAGAAGCTGGTGAATGCTGAGGTAGAGTTTACTACTAATTTTAATAAACTACTAGGAGGCGTTTGCAGTCCTACGCTTAGACTTTTTCGAGTTGGACGTCGCTTCGCTGGAGGCTAAATTCCCTCCAACATAGTGGGATGACGATGAGGATAAAGCGACCAAGCCCTCTTCTTAGATTTGATAGGAATTGTACTTTTTTAAATCTTTGTAACTTTTCTATCAGTTAATGGAATTTTCTTTTCTATTGCTGCCTCTATGACTTGTATTTCAATCAGTTAATGGAAGAACACTTATTTGAATAAAATAAAATTGTTTAGGATTTATTTGTACTTTTGAAAAGATTAAGGGCCAAATTACGATACTTTCATTGTATTTTTTTTCCTATTATTTTCATTTATTTAAGTCAATGGGTAAAATTGTCAGAATAGTGAAAAATAGTAATTTTGGGACCATTTGTGAGAATAAATGGAAAAATAGGGATGGTATATGCTAAAAAAAGAATGTTGATGAAATCGTTACAAACTTGAAAAAATGGAGACCATTAGTGTAATTAACCCTATTTTTTAATGGACTCTCTTTTTTTTCCCCTTTTTTTTAATGATAATTTACCAGAATTCTTGAATTTGAAATTTGATAAGAAGGCCAAAATTTAATTGGATGAGAAGATAAAAAAAAATTAATTTACTATTATTTGGGCTTAAATTGCAACCGACCCGAGATTTGGGCTAAATGATCCAAGTCGATTCAGTTTGGTTGGGCCGAACCCAGCCCAATGCCCACCCCTGACCAATATTTTCTTCAATTTTGCAATTTAACTATTTGATTATTTGCACGACAAGTTTTTTATCTTTTTAATATCTCCACTTTAATCCCTGGATTTTTCTTTTCATTTCAATTTCATCCTCTTTTATTTCCATATCAATGTCCTTCAACTTTTGAATGTTTGCAAGTTGGTCAACATATTTTTACTTGTATTTAAATTTAGTCAATTTTGTCAATTTCGCTCAAAACACTACCAAATTCGAGTTTTGACCTACAATAACAAAATTAACACATAATTAAGTACAGTTACACTAAAAACGCTCACAATAGTCCACATTTAACGGCTTAGATAAGTATAAAATCATAGTTATAAGATGTGAAAAGCAAGAAAGTAGTGAAGTTGAAGAAGCTTGGATTTCCATTATTTTTGGTACTAGTTTTTGTCGTGAAATTTTATAAGCTGCGTGTTTTGTTTGTTGTACTAAATGCAAACATGTCATCTATTTACAGTGGAATTTGTATTTCTTATCGTTAGAAAAATGTAGAACTCTCAGTTATTATTATATTGAAATTTTTAACCCGCATATGTTGACTTGCATTGCCAGATGGATACTAGGTTTTATTTTGGCTTCTCAGACATTTCTTGTTGTATTAATATGATTTACTGACGGTCATGGTCAAGTCTTGTTGTACCATGTTAAATAAAAGATATTTATCTACAATTTTTTTAGTCTTCATTTAGTCTCTATTTTTAAAAAATTTATTTTTTCTCAAATTCATTGTCAATTACACATCTTATAGGACCCACAATTTTTATCAAATTTTCAACCATACATTTCATTAACTTTTATTAAAATTTTCTAAAATCTAATTTTTACCTAAATAGGCACTTAGTGTTTAATGTACTAAACATGAAGACATAAAAAATAAGCACAAATTTGTTTTAGCTTAGATAACTGAATTGGAATTCATATTGAATATGAATAATGTCAGAGCAGTTACAAATGGGGGAGGGAAGCAGATACTGTTAGCACCAAGAAAGCACTTATACATGCTTGCTGGTGCAATTAAGCCAAAGAAAATAATTAATTTAAATTAAATATTGAATATATATATATCCTTTAAATTAGAACAACTTGGGGGCGGCTCAGATGATTAATCTAAATTATCTTATGTTTCTTCCCATCTACCCTTTATTTAATTAACAAGATATTGACTGCACACTTTGTACCTATTCCCTTACTAATATTTTATTTTTCTGTCACTCAATGTTTTGACTTATTATGGCAACTAATATATTCTATTTGTTTTTTTCTTCACTATTCTTCTATTCTCGTGTATTCAAATTTAATGGGCGAATATTGGACGCGAAGATTCTCGTCCTAAACTAGTGTCCAAATTAATCTAACGGAATAGAGAGATGTGACAAACTAAATGAATTACGTGCCAACTTTTCTAATTTGACAGTGATGTGACAAAAAAATTCAGTGAACAAATTAAATAGTCTAAATATAAGTAATTTAAACTTAATTCAATTTTGATGGGCTGACTTTGAAATTTTATCTTGATAAGTTAGTTTATAGCACAAATTGCGTGATTCTATTAAAGTTAAACTGCTATGAACAAAAATTATCCATGAACATTCTACAAGTATAATATAAAATTACCAAGACCTTCGCAATAACTGTCGTAAAAAGAATATTTCTATAACATTTATTACCACCGTAATGCTAACTTTAGTTTTAAAAGTAAGATTTAGTCTAGATCAAATAATTTTACGACGACAAGAATTGGTCCGATAAACATTTGTACAACTACTAGGTAAAAGCTACCCTGGAAACTTTTGTCGTACACTATAATTCTTTTGTTTCGCGTCAAACAAGTTTAGTAAAATATCCAAAATGAAGCTGATGATGGCATGGATAAAATGAGAAGCCAAATGCGACCTTAACTTGAAGAATCAAACCCAAACTATGCAGTTAAAGAGCATGTGTTGCTAGTTTAAATATAAGTAAAAGTTACATTTAATAAATTTTTATTTCTTAACATTTTTGAATATGTTACTTATTTATAGTTTTACATGCATAATTATGTATTTGAAAGTAATTTTGACTTACTGTCAAATACAAATAATGGACTTAATTAGTCCATTTATTGAAAGGAATAAATGGACTAATTATATAAGGAAATTAGCGCTTGATTAGGGTTCTATTTTCGAGTTCCCTGTGACTATTTATAAAGTAACAGAAAACGGTAAATCATACTAAGATTATTAATTGAGCACAAATTTAATGAAATCTTCATCAGTTTTGAATATTTTAATAAATCAGAATGGTATATATTTTTGGTTGTTAACTAATCTATACTACATCTAAAAGGGGCTTAAATGGAGAAACATTTTTGGACCATTTTACCCTTATAAATTTTTAAATTCCATATTCACCTTTAGTCATTAATGTATAATTATTTTTAATATTTTATCTATACTAAATATATAAGTTTCAATGTGGGAGAAATATTTATGGACGATATTGCCCTTACAAATAACTTATAATTTCTAAATTCTTCTTTCGATTAGTATTATTTATTTAGGCTTTAATTTATTAAATTATTTAATACCAAATAAATATTGCATTTTTTATAATTGATGGTGGATTGCCCTTTAAATTCCATTATTTATTGTAATTAATAAAAATAAATAAAAATGTAATGCTAATAAGATTTTTAATATATTAAAATTATTATCTTTAATTGTAAACACTCCAAAAGTCAATCTTATTATGCATGAAAATTTAATCAAACTCATCGATCAACATAACAAAAAAAAAAAAAAAAAGAGGATTTCGACTTTCTTATTATTGTTTCATGGTTTCTTCATATGTTGTTCTTCTTTGTTTTCAATTATGTCGGAATTGTTTCTTGTTTTTTTCCTCTTGCATTGATGCTTTTTAATCTTTGATTAGTTTGATAGTAATGTGATAATAGTGGATGTGTTAATTTTCCATGAAGCGTTCACTATTTTTTGAGAATATGATGGTAATATGCATTTAAATTTTGATATCTATATCTTTTTTCTTGATTTGTTTGTTCGAGGTAAAAATATTAATTATCGTGGTAGTCTTGATAGCAAATAAGCTCGAATGATGTTTTATGTCATTTTGTAAGCAATTAAATATATACTTCTTGAAGAAAACAAGTTAGAACAAAGAAGATTGGAGTTGCTTTAGCTCTCTCAAGTCCACAATTGAAGAAGAGTGTTAACATGTACTACATAACTAAAATAAACGGAGTCGTGTCATGCATGAGGTGAAGGTAAATCTATCATAATAAGTTGATTTTACATGATAGAGTTAAAATCATGAATTTTTTTAAGAATGAATTGTGGAAAAGAATGCATGAGAAGTCTTGATAAGTGTTTTAGTGAGGATATTGCAGGAGACGGTAATGATCTCCTTCCCATGGTGGGGAGGAATTATAAACCCCCACCCCCCACCCCCCCCCCACATGACACGTGTCATGTGGGCATTGGACAAGTGATTGACATTTTTGTCAATCACTTTTCCTTCTCCAATGTCCACATGACATGTGTCATGTGGGCTTTATATCTACTCCCATCAGCCCTGTTGCAGGAGAAAATTCTTTTTTATTCTATATAAAAGAATTTTGAGATTTTTTTTTTGAGGAGAAATAATTGTCTAAAAATGCTAAATTTTTTTTATCCACGTGATTTTTATAATGATATGAATAAAATCAATGAAAATTGTGTTATACATACTATTTTTCATGTATTTTAGAATTTGATATTAATTTTCATAAAAGAAATTTGTATTTTATTGATATGCCATTAGATATATGCTTCAAAATATAATTAAAAGAGTATCAGCAATATATTAACATGTTACGTCAGTAATCTCTCAAACTTCATATTCACGTAAGCCATGTACTTTTTAATGAACCACATGTTTTACCAAAAAAAATTACTGTTATTCCTTAGTTGGTCATATTTATAGATAGACTTATGATTGAAAAAGAGTTTCTTATAAGTATTATATTAATCAATAATTACAAAATAATTCATAATATTATTGCAAAATCACGTGCAAAGCACGTATTCTTAACTAGTTCTAATCTAAAAGTCCCTTAAAGGGAGAAACATTTTTGGACGATATTGCCCCTCAAATAACTTATAATTCCTAAAATCATCTTTCAATTAATATAATTTATTTTGACTTTAATTTAAACTATTTAATACTATATAAATATTGTATTTTGATTATCAAAAGTGATTTGTCTCTTTAAATTCCATTATATATTGTAATTAATGAAAATAAATAAAAATATACTAATAAAATTTTTAATATATTGAAATTATTATCTTTAATTGTAAACAATCAAAGAGTCAAATCTTATTATGCACGAGAATTTGAGCAAATTCATTCATCAACATAACAAAACAAGATGAATTTGGCTTTGCATTTCGACTTTCTTATTATTGATTCATACTTTCTTCCTATGTTATTCGTCTTTCTTTTTTATTATGCTAGGAATATTTTTTTCTCGCAATGACGATTTTTAATCTTTGATAATTAGTTTGATAGTAATGTAGTAATAATGGATGTGTTAATTTTGCATGAATGATTCACTAATTTTAAGAATATATATGATGGTAATATTCATTTAAATTATATCGCATAATAAGTAGTTTTATGTGATGAGTTAAAATCATTGTCCAAATACCTGGTTGTTTTGAATTTTCTTGAAATTTAATAATATTTAAGATGGAATTACGGGAAAGAATGTATGAAGAGAACAAAAAAAAAATCTTTTAATTTATGGGTGCATTAAAACTGAATGGATATTGCAATAGAAAATTTTTCTTTATCTTATGTCAAAGAATTTTGAGATTCTTTTTCTCACTGAAATAATTACCTAAAAAGGCTAAATATTTTGTTTTCGTGTGCTTTTTATAATGATATAAATACAGAAAATCAATGAAAAATTGTGTTATACTTATATCTACTATTTTAATGTATTTTAGAATTTGACACTAATTTTCATAAAAGAAAGTTGCCTTTTCTGATATGCCATTAGATATATGCTTTAAAATATAATTAAAAGAGTATCAATAATCATTCAAACTTAACATTTACGTAGGCCATGTATTTTTTAGTGAACCACATGTTTTACCAAAAAGTTTGAATATAATTCCTTAGTTGGTCATAATCATTAATGAACTTATGATTGAAAATGAGTTTTATTTAAGTGTTATATTCATCGATAATTTTAAAATAAAAAAGTCATAATATTATTACAAAATCACGTGCAACGCACGTATTATTAACTAGTGCAGACAAAAACGAGTTAAGGACAATAAACATGATCACGATTTGCTCATTAATTCTGCAGAAACCGGGATTTGAATCCTTTTATATATCGTAAACCTCCTTTTCTATATCGTAAACCGGGATTTGAATCATTTTGTATATCCTATATGTGGTAGGTTAAAAACTTGTATCGTTCCAAAGTTTATATGCATGCTCATAAATGGTTCTTCGCCACATACTTAATTTTACAATAAAAATTCACAATTAATTTTCGACATTTTAAATTCTAAATGTAATAAAGGTAACAAATGTAAGACATATTTTTAATAATAAATGTAACAAATGTAAAAAGTATTGATGATTAGATATTTCTCTTTTCCTCCAAACACGGCGGTAGCAATGGTTGAGACCTGCAAAAGGTGGAGGGGCTTTTTCCCCCGTTTCCACTCCGGCGTGATAATCAATATGTGGTTAACTCAAATATGTAAAATAACAATATTGAGTATGTATGTTCTATCTTTACCTGGGAGGTCGTTTTATATTTATAGGGATGACCTACAACTTTAGCCTTCAATGATCATTTATGACATGTGTCTTTTCCTCTGCCTCATTAATAGAATTAATGTGGGACGTTTCGTCCTTCTAACTTCTGGCATTTCATCTTTCCAATGGCTGATGGTGACTATCATTCCATGGGTTGCCTTACTGGCTAACTTGATGGCGGCTGGATTATAACTGTTTACCTGCCAGAAGCGAGTCTATAAGACCAGTGAGGTGGGCGGACCAACGAGGCGAGCAGGCATTTTGAGGAAGGCATCTGAAAGACAGCAACAGTCATATACCGAAGTGTAATCATATTTATCATCATAAGTCCATCTACTTTTCATAGACCATTGTCAATGCAAAGTAGAAATATTGTCTTTTAATTAGCTACTTTTGACCAAAAAAAAAAATAACACATATAATAAATAATTCATTATTTATTTATAACAAAAATTATATGGTAAATGACCGGCCAAATATAGAATAAATATTTTGGGCCTAATTTAAAATTGATATGGGCTTAAATCTTAGCCCCATTTAGGAATTTATATATATATAAGAGGTAGATGGGATATTATTTGTAGTATTCTCATATCTCCTCGCTTGACTGTAACTCTTTTCAGACTGATCTCATCTTTCATGTCTAAATTATAAAGTTTTTTTCTTCTTTCATTACTTGAGGTAATATTTTCAATCTTGTCTTCTTCTTTTTTTTTCTTTAAGAAAAAAAAAATTCGGCCTTCTTCCTAGATGCATAAGATGGTGATTACTTCTAGCAGTAGTTCTTTAACTAATAATTCTAACAGCAATCCCTCTTATCGCACCCTATCTATAGGAATAGATGATAATTTTCCGCCAGTTGAAGAATGTACCTTTGTTAGTTCTTTAGGACATGGTGGACCTCGATATTTAAATGAGCCCGTTGATGACATTGATGTAGGATTGGATGAGGAAAATTCATTCTTAGCCCGAAACCATTCAATTTTGGACGAAAACGGGGCAACCGTCGCCACCCTCAACTAGGGGCGGGCAGCCAAGCCCGCCCCCAGTTGGCCTCCGGCCTCCGTCCGTCCTTATTATAGGCAAGCAGCCTCGTTCGCCTTTTGTTGATGTTGATCCAATGCTTGAAATTTTTGCCTCTATGGAATTTGTAGATTCTGATGCCAATTCTTCTATGGTATCCCGTCCACTCAATATTCAAACTGAACATTCTCCAAGTGGTAATTTGATAGAGTTAGATCTACCAAGGGAAGCTTGTGTTTACAATTCTAAAAGTTTTATGAAAATGTTGAAAAAATGTGAATTACCTCCTGGTCAATCATATCAAGTTCCCCATCCTAGTGAGCGAATTCCGGGATCAAACCCTAGGGAAGTGGTAGCTTACCGTAACAGCATGACAATTGGTTTAAGATTTCCTCTTCATCCCTTGTTCGTTTCTTTCTTCAACGAATTTCATGTTACTCCTGGTCAATTAACTCCTAACTCTTGGCGTATATCAACCTATTTCTTATACTTGTGCCTTACGAATGATATCGAGCCATGTCCGAAGCTTTTTAGAAGTGTGTTTGATATGTATTCTGTGCTTAGGAGTAACTGTTATGCTTATATTCAACTTAAAATCAGATTGTTATTACCCCATTTTCCCAATTGAATTAGCAATTGGAGGAAATGTTTTCTTTTTTTTCAACCTGAGGTAGGACAGTTCCCTTTTAAAACTTGTTGGAGAACGCCTTTTTGCAAGCAGTTTAACTAGCCCCTTGATCTTGATCATGAGTTGAAAGCACGATTAGATAAGCTTTTACGCTTGACCCCTCCGGGATCACAAATAAGCGAAGTGTTATCTAATGAGAACTTACGGTGGGTTCACATTGGATCACCTGAGGGTAGGCAAATTTTATGTATTTATTCTTGATTTTGGACTTTTCATTTTTGCATGTATTTGTTGCATCAACTTCTATTTTTCTTTCAGATATGGATGATTTTGATTTTGGAGGCGTGATGGATGTAGCAGGATTCGCCACTGATGTTGAAGACCCGTCCTTATCTCCCTTAAACAAAAAGAAAAGGCGGACTGATAAAAGAAAAACTACTACTGAGACAACAGTTGCCCCTCGCTCCGTGCCACGCACTACCAGGGATAATGGTGCCCATGCTTTCAAGGAGTTTGGATTTCCTTCCGTTGAAGCTTAGATCATGTCAAGTTTCGTGAATGAAAAACTTATTGAGAATTTAAAAAGTAAAGAAGCAGCTGCCATGCGACGTATTATGTATACCAACCACCGTAGGATAAGTTGTTATTTTGATGACACTTTATTTCTCTCTCATTTAATTTTTATCCTCTATTTAATTTCAATTTCTTATATTGTACAGATGCTTGTTATGGAGGAGAAAGTAATGTGTGATTTGGAGAAATTTGATAAATGTGTAGCCGATAGAGACCATGACAAGAAGAAAGTTGCAGCAGAGGTGCAGTCTTTGTTGGACAAGACAGCAGCTGTGTCTAAGAAAAAAGATAGTGAAATCATTCAACTTTATAAAGAGGTAGACCAGCTTCGCAAAAAGTTAGAGATTGTAAATGATGAGGCCGTAGCAAAATACAAGATGTCTGCCGATATAAGGGCAACTTGCACATGTACGGCGCGGAATCTTTGAAGGTTACTATCGAAATGACCAAGGAGTGGATGATTGATGATCATTCAGAGATAAACCCAGATGAATTTGATAGGTATTTGAGAAAACGTCAAGCTGCAGATTTAGCTGCTTAGAAGATCAAAGTGACTGATCATGGAGGGGTTGGATCTCAACCCGCTGGTTCTCTTGTTAATTAAGCAGTTGTTTTACTTATTTTAGTTTCATGTTGGTTGTCCCGCTTAATCATGAAAACTATAATATTCAATCTATTTCATTTCGAATATTGTTGAAAACTGTCAAATTTCATTTTTGTATGTTTCACATAAAACATACATCATTAATAAAATTGTTTTTATTTTATAATAAAATTGTTTTTCACTTTATAAATGTTGGTTGCAATGTATGATATAGTATACTCCTCCTAACAAGATAAGAAAAAATGTGTAAAAAATAAAAAAGATGCGCTTGGCCAGGAACCCGCCCCTGTCCCATCATGTGGGCGAGCGCACCTGCGACTCTTTTTTTTCGAAGACTAGGCGTCTAGATCATTGACCAGGGTTCATCACCTCGAATTTTTAAATACAGGCTTATCGCCGTAATTTTTGAGTTATAGGCTCATCGTCTTGATGTGTTGATTAAGGCTCATCGCCTTAATTTTTTAGTGATAGGCTTATTGCCTTGATCTTCGAGTTATAGGCTCATCGCCTTGATTTTTTATTAAGGCTCTTCGCTTTAATTTTTGAGTCATAGGCTTATTGCATTGATCTTCAAGTTATAGGCTCATCGCCTTAATTTTTGAGTCATAGGCTTATTGTCTTGATCGTCGAGTTATAGGCTTATCGCCTTGATTTTAGATTAAAGCTCATCGCCTTAATTTTTGAGTTATAGGCTTATCGCCTTGATTTGATAGCAGTAGCAGTTGGATAAATATTCATATTGCTCGATGAAATCTTAATAGATATTATATCAAGTAACATACGGTTGCCGTTGGTCGAGTTCAGTAGGTGCACCAGGACTTCCCAGCTAGGCTGATCCTTCTATAGCACCCT
Source organism: Forsythia suspensa (assembly GCA_023638005.1). Taxonomy (NCBI): domain Eukaryota; kingdom Viridiplantae; phylum Streptophyta; class Magnoliopsida; order Lamiales; family Oleaceae; genus Forsythia; species Forsythia suspensa. The sequence continues at coordinate 41,010,539 of CM042674.1, forward strand.
CATCATTCATCCGCCTTGGCACTTTATTGACTTGGAAATTAAATGTAGGAATACTTATGTAATACAACTACATATGTTAAATAAAAAAGACTGATGAGTTACTGATAATATTTCTTCAAGTGTTCTGTGTTCCATGGTCTTCCCAATGGTTTACCGTTCATATCTTTGAGACTATATGCTCATTTCCCTAACTTCTTGATGATCTCGAAAAGACCATGCCAATTAGGCTCCAGTTTAGACGATGGATGCCCGACAGTTGCACTGCTCCTTAACACTAGATCATGTGGTTGGAAACTTTTAGGCTTAACTCGACGGTCGAAATATTTAGTGGCCTTACGCTTGTAAGCCATCGTCTTGATATCGGCCCTTTCTCTGACTTCTTCAAGTAGGTTGACTTCTGTCCTTGTGATGTCCTCATTCGTCTGTTCAACTTACATTCTCAAAGTTGAATTTACAATTTCAGCGGGTATCACTACTTCCATGCCAAAAGATAATTTGAATGGTGTTTCTCATGCCCACCCCCTAGGGGTAGAGTGATACGTCCATAGTACATTTGGTAATTCATCTGTCCAAGATCTTTTTCTTTTTCCAACCTCGTTTTTAAATTCCAAAGTATGATACGGTTGGTGACTTCAGTTTGGCCATTGCTCTGAGGATGTGCCACTAAAGTGAGTCGGTGTGAGATTTTATAACTGTCACAAAAATTCTTAAAGCTGTGGTTATCGAATTGCGTTCTGTTATCCGTGACTATGACCTGCGGTATCTCAAAATGGAAAATTATATATTTCCATACGAAACATTGTATTTTGGCGGTAGTTATAAATGCTAGTGGTACAGCTTCAACCCATTTTGTGAAATAGTCTATGGCCACTAACAGAAATTTTTGCGGACCTTTAGCAAGTGGCAAAGAACACAGTATGTCCATCCTCCATTGATAAAATGGACACACTCCATAAATTGCTGACTGTGGCTCAGCTGGTTGATGAATTATATTGCCAAACCTTTGACAACTGTCACATTTCGTTACCAGTTACTTAGCATCTTGCTTCATTGATGGCCAATAGTATCCTTACCTTAAAACTTTAAAAGCAAGAGCATCTCCACCCAAGTGATTTCCACACAGACCATTGTGTATTTCAAATAGGACCTCAGCTACTTCCGCTGGCCAGAGGTATTTCTGATAAGGCACAGAGAATCCTCTTCGATATAGTTTTCCATCAATTATAGAATACATAGCAGCTCGCATTCTCAAGGGCTTTACTTTAGCTAGATCTGTTGGTAGAGTACCTTTTGTGAGATAATCCAAGATTGGGATTATCCAACAAGGCTCTTCGTTCAATTCAAGAACAACAATCAATAACACCGTGCTAGGCTCACCAAGTACTTGAACACTAGCTGTAGTTGGAAGATGTTTCTGATTGGCTTATGCTAACCTGGCGAGAGTGTCAGCCCGCTTGTTTTTTTTTCTTGGGACCTTTGTAATCTTGAACTTTTCAAATTTTTGCTGCAGATCTCTTATTTTCATCAGATAAGTAGCCATGCGTCCATCTCTGGCTTCATACTCTACCAAAATTTGCCCAACGACCAACTGCGAGTCGCTGCAAATTTCCACAACTGTCACTCACAACTGTGTAGCTAGTCCTAGCCCTATTATGACTGCTTCATATTCTGCATCATTATTAGTGGCTAGAAATTCAAAACGAAGTGAGTATTCAAGTTCTTCAGCATCCGATAAGAGAATTATGACCCCTGCTCCTGAACCATCACTGTTGGATGATCCATCTACATATATTACCCAGGTTGCTTTATCACCTATAGGTGGCTCTTCAGGAAGAGTAAATTCTGCAATAAAATCTGCCAAGGCCTGTGCTTTTATAACTGTGCGTGGTTTAAAATCAATATCAAACTCGCTTAGTTCAATAGCCCATTTCAAGAGACGCCCAGATGTCTCATGTCTATGCAGTATCTGTTTAATTGGTTGGTCAGTTATCACCTGTATCTGATGAGCCTGGAAATACAGTCTTAACTTTATAGCTGCAATTATCAACTATGCTGTACCATATTTCTGCTCCTCTCAATACTTGACTTACATAATAAACAGGTTTCTGTCCCTTCAAAAGGTCTTTCACCAATACTGTACTAATCGCGTGAAAAGATACTGCTAAATAGAAGCTTAACTTGTTACCGGATTGAGACTTGCCAACATTGGTGGTTGTTGTAGTGATTTCTTTAACGTTTCAAAAGACTCTTTACATTCTTTGGTCCATTCAAAATTGTTGGATCCTCCTATAGCCTTGAAGAAATGATGACATTTATCGGTAGCCCGTGACATGAAACGATTGAGAGCTGCCACTCTTCCAGTCAATTGTTGAACTTCTATCTTGGTAGTCACGCTTTTCATGTCTAAGATGCTTGTATTTTTCGTGATTTGCTTCAATGCCTTGGTGTGTAATCATAAATCTTAAGAATTTTCCGCCTGATGTGCCAAACACACATTTGTTAGGATTTAACTTCAGTTTAAGCTTTCAGGCAACACCGAAGACTTCCTTGAGATCCGTTACATGATCTTTTGCTAATTAGTTTTTGACCACCATGTCATCTACATAGGCCTCAACATTACGACCAATGAGTCCATGAAATCCCCGATTTACCATTCTTTGATAAGTAGCCCCTGCGTTTTTTAGCCCAAAAGGCATAGCGATGTAGCATAAAGTTCTACTGTCAGTAATGAAAGAAGTCTTATCCTGATCACCTGTAGCCATAGAGATCTGATGGTAACCAGAAAAAGCATCCAGGAAGCTTAGCTTTTCATGTTCTGAAGTCGCATCCACCAGATGGTCTATCCTTAGAAGAGGATAAGAATCCTTGGGACAAGCTTTATTCAAGTCTGTGTAATCTACACACATCTGCCATTCTCCATTCGATTTCTTTGCTAACACCACATTTGCCAACCATTCAGGGTAGTGTACTTCCCGAATAAAACCAGCTTCTAACAGTTTTGTTATATCCGTAGAAATAGCTTGTTGTCGTTCTGGAGCAAATTGTCTTTTCTTTTGTTTGACCGGTTTTATTCCATGAGAGATCGCGAGTCTATGCTGAGCAATCATAGGACTAATCCTGTCGATGTCATAAGGTCCCCAAGTGAATACGTCTATGTTGTCAGATAAACACTCTACTAGTTTATGCTTTTCTTCAAGATCTATCCTGCCTCCAATTTTCAAAACTTGACCTTCAGCTATAACCACATCTTCAGTGAGTTCCAACGGTTCGATTCGTCCATTAAGCTATTCAACATCGAGTATCATTATCGTATTTTTGATAACTATGATGTCTACATAACACCTCCTTCACGCCTGGTAGTATATGGAAACTACATACCTGGTAGTATGTGGAAACTACAGCCCTAGCTGCATTCAAAAGTGGGCGACCATAAATCGTATTTTAGGCCATAGGAGCTTTTACCAACAAAAAGCTAGTCATTATTACCACGCTAGCTGGGTAAGTACCCAAAGTAACTGGCAAATCAATTGTTCCCTCTGGTATAACAGTGGCTCCTCCAAACCCATGGAGTGGAGTGGTGCAGGCTTGATCTTGCTAGGTGATATCTTCAATCCTAAGAAAATTCTCTAGGACATGACGTCAGCAGCACTACCATTGTTCACTAATACTCTCTTCACATCAAAATATGCAATGTCGGCAACTATTACTAGAGCATCATCATGTGGATAGGTAACACCTTCCAAATCCTCATCATTAAAGGTGATATTCTAGCTGAACCTTTCATTTTATCTATCGAAGTAGATCTATTGACTTGAGCATGATTCTTTCGTGCTGAATTAGAGTCACCTCCTGCGGTAATGACATTTATAACTCCAGCGCGCGGGGATAGTTGTTGTCGGTATTCAGCCTCTTTTCTCTTTTCTTTATCTGTTTTTACAAATTTGGACAGGTATCCTTTTTTTATATGCCTTTCTATTTCCTCCTTCAACTGTTGGCAATCTTCAGTATCATGTCCATGATCTTGATAAAATTTACAATACTTGGTCTCATCTCTTCTATATGGCAGCATCCACGTCTTTTTGGGCCATACAAGCTTTTTCATGTTTTGAATTTTTATCAGGACGTTAGTATTAGATGTGTGTAGCAGTGTACTATATGCATCATTTCCAGTGCTAGGTCGATTAGGGCCTGGATGGATCATTTTTTGTTTACCCTTGTCTTTCTCGGGGCCTTGGTTCATTCCAGGTCTTTCTTTTGTTAGATTAAGGCTCTTTTCGATCCTTCATGCCTTTAGTAATGAAAAAGGCTCCTCTGCATCTACATATTTATCCCTTTTCCTTAGCAACTCATGCATCGTATCAGGTGGGTTTTTAGAGAGTGACATTTTGAAAGGATGACTACGGGTTCTATTCATCATAGCGGTGACTACAACAGACATCTGTAGATTCTTAATTCCCAAAGTGGCCCTATTGAACTGGGCAATGAAATCTTTCAACAATTTATCTTTGTCCTGGGTTAATTGTATCAGGTCGATAGCAGTTTTCTTAGCACGTTTGCTACTGGCAAAGTATACAGCAAACTTCTTAAAAAAATCATCAAACGTACGAATTGACTTTGGGAGAAGGGTTGCTACCCAATCCCTGGCCTAATGCCCAAGTGTAGACGGGAAAGCCCTGCACATGATTGCATCGGGGGTAGCTCGCAACATCATCAAATCAACAAAAGCTCTGAGGTAATCGACAGGATCAGAGGATCCATCATACTTCTCCATTTTTGGTTGTTCAAAATCTCGTAGCAAGAAAACTACCATCACTTCGAGAGAAAAAGAATCTTCTTCCAACACCATAGATTGCTGTCTACTGTCTTTTTTACATAGCCTCAGCTATTTTGCGACTCATCATGTCCTTTAGTTGCTGCTCTAGGGCTAACACCGGTGTCTCAGCCAGAGTAGGCGTGGGCACCCATGACGGTTGTCTCCAAAGTGGATTTGGACCAGATGCTAGTGAATTGAGGTAGGGTGCAGAAGATGGAGCTAATGAAATTGGAACCAACAGTAGAGCTGTTGTTGGCGGTGTTTCCATCGCTGGAAAATTATGAGCCAGGGGAGGAGCCTCCGATGGTGCTTCCATCGTCGACAAATTATGACCATTATGAGACAAATTATGAGCCTGGGGAGCCCTCGGTGGTGAGGGCCCTAAAGGCAGAGGGTTAGGACCCTGGGATGGAACATCCAGTGGTGAAGGTCCTACCTGTGAAGGGCCGAAACCTTACGGTAGCTGAGAAATTGTAACGTTACGATCCTGGAGCAGAGCCGTTAAGGCCACCAATTGAGCTTGTAATGCCATAAGTTGAGCAGCATAAGTAAACTCTTGTTGTGGGTGATTAGTGGAGGCATTTGATTCGATGTCTGCATCCCTGATAGGGGCTGAGGGGTAGTCACATTCTGAGCTCTTCTGGTTCGAGCCATGACTTCTTGTTTGTCGTCCCCACAGACGGCGCAAATTGATGATTAGATATTTCTCTCTTCTTCCAAGCACGGCGGCAGCAATGGTTGAGACCTGCAAAAGATGGATGGGCTTTTTCTTCCGTTTCCACTCCGATGTGATAATCATTATGTGGTTAACTCAAATATGCAGAATAACAATATTGAGTATATATGTTCTATCTTTACCTGGGAGGTCATTTTCTATTTATAGGGATGACCTGCAACTTTTGCCTTCAATGATCATTTATGGCGGGTGTCTTTTCCTCTGCCTCATTATTAGAATTAATGAGGGACGTTTCGTCCTTCTAACTTCTGGCATTTCATCTCCCCAATGGCTGATGATGACTGTCATTCTATGGGTTGCCTTACTGGCTAACTTGATGGCGTCTAGATTATAACTGTCTACCTGCCAGATGCGAGTCTATAAGACCAGTGAGGAGAGCGGACCAATGAGACGAGCAGGCGTTTTGAGGAATGTGTCTGAAAGACAGCAGCAATCTTATACCGAAGTGTAATCATATTTATCATCAGGTATTTTAAAAGTAAAAAAAAAATGTATTTTTAGAATAAAATAAAATAAAAAAATAGTATTTCCTAAATTCTTCTATATGTCTATGGTAATTATATCCCAACTTTAAATATCAATAGTTACTAAACTTCATAATGTTCAACTATTTAGTCACTAAAATTGGTTCCCGAGTCCAAACAAATAGTGATGCTCATTTGGCTCAAGGGATGCTTACGTGGGCTAACAATGGATACTAAAACTCCAACTAGTGTGTCTTTTTAGAAACAAAGTTATGTGATTGACATTTAGATTACGAAGCTGAAATTGGATGATATTCTTATTGTACGAGATTTCTTTGATGTATTTTCAGAAGATCTTTTGAGACTAACGTCAGACAGATAAATCGAGTTCACTATTTAAGTCAGGGGCAAATTTGTCAAAAAAAAATAATTGGGGACCATCTCTGTGAGTAAAATAAAAGAATGAGGACGATATCTATGAATAAAATTGAATGAGGATGATATTGTCACAAAGTTGAAAGAACGGAGTATCTGCGTGTAATTAACACTTTTTATTATGATATTTAAAAATTTCCTTATAGAATATGATTATGTTGATTATTTATAGATAAGAACATTGAGGTTTTCTGAAAACGGGGCCTTTAAGAAATGAAAATTTGAGTATTCTCAATTATGTGGCCAATTCTCAGTATTCTTTATCAATCAACAAATGTTTGACCAGACAGTGATTCATTAATTTCATGTTCTCATGTTTTTAGTTCAATTGGTATCAGAGACATGTTAATTCATGTGAGCATGGGCGTAACGCCCCGGATTTTCTCAACTCAGATGGTCATTAAAATAATCTCTAAGATATAGTTGACGACTCCGAATAATATTTCATGTTCCCTTGAATGGTTTTAAACATATAACTTTTGCAGAAAATAACAAGCGCGCAAGGAAAAAATGATTTTTCTTAAAATTTCCATGATTTTGCCTATATCGTGATTGGTGTCGCCATAGTTTATTTGACTATCCAAATGAATTACATAAATTCCAAAAATTAAATTGTAGAAACTTGGGACTATAGACTACAATATTTTAAATTTTCAAACCTTAGCTACTTCGTTTGGTAGGTGAAAATATTAGTCGAAGTTGCTTGAAAAATTGTCCCAGCTAAAATGTTAATAATAATATTCGATAGAATTTTTTAGTGATTCCAATTGATGTTATTAGACCACTGTTGACGTCGGAACCTGCAACGTCTACGTGTCAACAGATTTTCAGTCACTCCTCTATCAACTTGTATGTTTCCTGCACAATCGGATAATCGTTAGGCCCCAAGATCTTCGGAGAAAAAGGGTTTGACGATCGTTGGTACTCCGACGATCAAGTCAACTGCCGGTATAAGAATAGAATACGGGGGGTGAAAGTAATTCGGTGTGGAAGGAAAAAGTAGGCAAAGATTTGAGCAGAGTTTAGGGTGAAATTTGAGTGCCAAAAAAAGTGCGTAACTTGGAACAACCGGAGGCATTGTATTTATAGTGCAAGAGTCCTGATCAATCAGATATCAGATCGGATCCTTCTTCCTTATGGGATAGGGATAATTCATTGTCAAGGTAATCTCCAAGATTATCTACCTTATTTAAGTTTATCACGTTGCTTGGTTTTTAGGAGATTACGATTTGGTTTCCTTGTGAGGATTCGTGTGCCAATCCAACGCGATATGTCTTCAATTATCTCTCTGGTCATTCCAGAATATCGTGCTAGTAAATACGAAGTCCAGCGAGGCCCTACGGGTCAGCCATGAATGTCGAGGCACTCCATTGGCCTCGCGATATTCTAGTTCGAGAATGCTAAGATGTCTGATGGGCCTCCGAGGCCCTTTTAGAGTTTACGAGGCCCTCGCTAAGCCTATATGGGGCTCTCGTTGGACCTTACCTGACGTGGAGGCCCTATCAAAATTGGGTGGTAACAATAGTCTCCCAAGTCCAAGCTTATCATTTATAATAGGCATGGGACTTTAAGAGTAAGAGAAGAAATTTCGCGTAAAAGATTCGAATTCAACGGATTCTGCGGAGTATGGTCTTCGTACATTGGGTTATGAATTGAACTTATCTAGTATAGTCTCCCAAGTCTGAAGCTGAACATTTATGATGGGTGAGGGCTTCAAGTGATTAGACATTTGGTGACGTGCCCGCGCTTGGTGTGATTCTGTTAATCAATGTTGTCAATCTGTGGCCAGGCAATCATGAGTGAGAGGATGTATGCATTTAATGCCAATGGCGCGTGACGGATAATGGAGGCGCGCTTGAGGCGCGTGCGGTCTTGTTTTAATAAATGCTTAGGGTTCCGTTTCCCGCCTGTTGCTCTATTTTAAACACGCGTCCACTGTCCAACGGTTTAGATGTAATGCTTAAGAGTTGGACGGCGGAGATTGAAATGCCTCAATCTATAAAGGTCGACGCCCTCCTTCATTACAACTTCTTCTTGCTTCTGTGCTTGTTGTGAGTATTGTGAAAGTTCTGCCGATATTCAAGAAATTCCAAGCGTGTGCATTGTAAATGCATTTCTGAGGTAAGCGCGCCAAGAGTGGCTGTAATTTGTTCGTAGTTTGCTTTCGTGATTATTTCTTGACTCTATAATTTGGGGATTAAACCCTGCCACATGTTCCAACGACCACAGAAGTATCAACTTCTGGGTCAAGAGGGGTTGTAATGTTTTCCAGAGAAAAAGGGTCTGACGATCAAGTCAACTGCCGGTATAAGAATAGTATGCGGGAGGTGAAAGTAATTAGGTGTGGGAGTAACAAGCAGGCAGAGATTTGAGTAGAGTTTAGGGTGAAATTTGAGTGCCAAAAAAAGAGCGTACCTTGGAACAACCGGAGGCTTTGTATTTATAACGCAAGAGTCCTGATTGATTTAGGAAACAAATCAATCAGATACCCGATCGGATCCTCCTTCCTTATGGGATAAGGATCATTCATTGTCAAGGCAATCTCCAAGATTATCTACCTTATTTGAATTTATCACGTTGCTTGATTTTTAGGAGATTACAATTTGGTTTCCTTGTGAGGAACTGTGTGCCAATCCAACGTGATCTGTCTTCAATTATCTCTCTAGTCATTCCAGAATATTGTGCTAGTAAATACGAAGCCCGACGAGGCCCTACGAGTCAGCCATGAATGTCGAGGCCCTCCATGGGCCTTGCGATATTCTAGTTCGACAATGCTAAGATATCTGATGGGCCTCCGAAGCCCTTTTAGAGTTTACGAGGCCATCGCTGGGCCTATATGGGGCTCTCGTTGGGCCTTACCTGACGTGGAGGTCCTATCAAAATCAGGTGGTAACAACCATATATAGAGCTTTCCAGCCACTGATTTTACAAAATAATTCCAAACGTAGGAAAATTTATGATTTTTCAAAGTAGGGACAATAAGCTGGAAATTTCAGAAACGAGAAACTATGCATTTCTAACTTGAAACTTTTAACTGCAAAGGAACCGACATCTCTTTTTCATAAATATTACATAATTAAATATTGAATAAAAAACTTAAAAATATTGTATTTACATCATAATTGACTCGATCATCTCGACATCAAAACTTAAACTAAAAAAGAATTTCTATGACAAGCGCGCTAGTCTACGCCATCGCACTAACGCTAATCAAATCAATTTGAAATTTTTTTCGTTTTGGGAGAGAGTATTTCATAAGAAACACTCAATAGCAATACATACAATATGCAGAAAAATTATACGTAAACATAAATGCAACATGCCATCATTTTAAAACGTGCATAGGAACATAAAAATTGGTAGCTTGCACCACATAACGTTATACGTGATTATCTTCAATCACTAACATGTTAAAGTGATTACCGTCAGTCACTAACATAAAGTTCCTTTGTAATTAAGTTTGCATGGAATATGTATCACATCATAATTTTCCAAACGTCGTTTAAAAATCGTAGTAAAATTAGTAAGTAAAACTACCTAGAAAACAAGTTTTTGGTTGATGTTTTGATGGAGAAATTTTTTTTCTGCATCTTCCAAAAAATCAAAACCCGCAATCTTGCTCTTTCTTTGTTGCAAATATATATATATATATATATATATATATATATAGGGAACTTTTGTGACAGAAATTGTAGAAATAATGGGGGAGTATGCTGGTCGAAAATGAGAGTGGAACATGTAGGTTTCTGCTAGATGAGAAAGGAGATAAAAGAAGAGAAGTACAAGTGATAATTTTACTAAGGTTGAGAGGAAAAATGTAGGACAGAATTGGTGCATATATTGCTGAAAAGTGGAAAGAAAATGCAAGGTAAGAGTACTCACTGTGCTTGTCAAAAATCTAGAGTAAAAAGAGAACCAGAGCTGAATTTTTTTGGGTGTGAAAAATGAAGGAAAACTTGGGACTTGAAGGGCCAAAAATATAGAGTGAAATTGCAAGTCTAGTATGGAAAAATAAAAGGAGGAAATGGAACTTTAAAATGGCTGAAAATCTGGAGAGAAAATGGACAATTTGCTGGTTGAAAAATGCAGACTTCAGGTACGGTGTTTTTTCAGTAAAAAGGGGCTTATCAAGGAATTTTTTAGCAGCAATAGAAGTGGGTTTAGTGGTATATAAGCGGGAGAGAATAGTGAGGTGAAATGGTTGAAAATATGAAGAACACAAGGTTGCTGCCTCTGTTTGTTGTTGGCCAAAAATTGGACAATTAAGAGGAAAAATTACATTGTGGTTTGGCTGAAAACATAACTAATACTGTACAGCTAGGGAGGGAGGGGGGCGAATTTGGGGTAAATTGGAGGGAAAAAAGTTAGATTGAGGGCTGAAAAGTGAGGAAATGGGAGAAAAATGACAGTTTTTGAAAGATCATGGAGAAGTGGTTGCTGAGCAGTTTTTTGGGTAGTTTCCAGTAGATTTCAAGGAGCATTTTGGCTGTAAATTATGTGGGTTAAAATGTGGTGAAAATGGGCATATGGTGGGTAGTGTTTTCAGGATAAGTGGGAGCAATTTATCTGATAAAAGAGTAGGTTAAAGATAGATGTGTCAATTCGGGTCAGGAGAGCCGGGTCAGCCCGCTTTCAATGAAGCCCGGTGATGACCCGCATTAGAAAAAGCCCGCGCCTTGACGGGTTGCGGGCCGGGTCAACCCAACCCACAAAAATTGAACACAAGCCCTGCCCACCCGTCGGCCCATCCGGGTCGAGCCCATGTGGGCCGCGGTTCAACCCGGTTCGACCCGTATGAATAAATTTTTTTTTTTTTGAAATTACTAAAAGTATTTAGTTACCTATTGTAATTATATAAAAAAAAATGTTTACATATATAGCAACAAATGTGTTAAATTACTAAATAAAAATAAATAAAATGATAAATTCATATTTTTTAATTTTTTAATTCAATTTCTATTTTTTTTATATATTTAAGGAATAAAACATCACGTATCTGTCATATCTTTCACTTTAAACGGCTCTCTGCTATTTATATATATAAAAATCAAAATAGGCCAGCGGTTAAAAGCCGAACCGTCCGGGTAGTGAACAGTCCGCCCGGTTCACGGGTCGACCTGTGTTCGGCCTCCTCAGCCCGTGAACGGCCTGAGGTTCGGCCTCCTCGGCCCGTGAACGACCTGCCCGGTTTACGGGTCAGCCCACGGTTCGGGTCGAGACAGGTATACCGATAGGATTCGGCTGGCCCGCCCATCTTGACACCTCTAGTTAAAGAGGTGGTGAAAATGCTGAAAATGGGAGAGAAAAAGATGGATAATGGGGCTGCTATTACCAATATGGGGAGTGTTTATCTTTAGAAAAAAGGGCAGGTTGGACGTTTTTTGTAAGCAAAATGGCAGAAATTTTAGCTTAAATAAATGGGTAAATGGGTGGTGAAAATGTGAGGGAAAATGGTTAGAAAATGGGCTGAAAGGTTGGGAGAACACGGGTCTTTATTTTGTGGGTTTTAGGGGTTGTTTGGGAGCAAATTTTTGGTAGGGATTAAAGGACCGCTTGGTGGTTTTTTTAGTAGATAGGTGGACAGGGTTTTGGGCTAAAATACGGGAGAATAAATGGATTGAAATTGGACCGAAACTAAGATAAAAAAAAAAATGGATTGAAATTTGACCAAAACGAAGGTAAATAAGTTTCTTGGTATTTTTTTTTAGATTAAATGGTAGGTTGAAAATTGACCAAGAATTTAGCTCAAGATAAATTTATTCGATCTAAAATTTTAACAAGACTATGTGATAAAAGAATATTCCATAATCATCAATCTTAAAATTTAAGGCAAACATGTGCTACATTTAATGTGACAAAAATATTTAAAATGTAGTAGGAGGTTTTAGCGACGCCAAAAGTAAAAAAAATAAATTTTATTCACTTGAAATTAGAAGACGAAAAATTTTCAGTCGTTACAATGTGGCCGAGTTGTGAGTCGTGAGTTGTGAGAATTGTGATGTACAACTACATAATGCCTATGATCATGACAAGAATTGGCAGATTGAACAACAGTTGGCACTCGTGGGACAACGGCTTGATGTATTATTGTTGGCCCAATAAAGATGAATTCATTTCCTTTAAAATTTAAAGACAATTTTTCTCCATAGGGGAGAATGATTCGGCTTACATATGAAAATTATCAATTATTTTGGTAGTTTTAAGATTTTTGTATTATATAATAGTTATAGATTATTTTTCTTTGATTAAATTTTTGTTTAGGTGTGACTTTCAATTGCTATCTTACATTTTTTATTATTATTACGATATTTTTAAACTTCATTATTTTGTTCATTGTATAAATAACACCGCTCAAATCTTTTGATAATTTTGACTTAATGAAATGAAAAATATAGTATTCTCAATTATGGGTCCAAAATCTCAGTATTCTTTATGAAACAACGAGTATTTAATGCCTAGTTTTCTTGCATTCAAAAGTGAATCAACTAGAAGGTAGATCGGGAATTTTGTATTCTCACACTTTCATAAATGTTACTCTACAGCATTTGCTACTAACAGGATTTTGAAAGTGTAGTCTAATTAATGGCATTGCACAAGTCAAGCTATTCGACTACAAAAAAAAATATTGATTTTGAGACAAAAAAATGTTGTAGCATGAATAGAGATTTTGTTATAAAAATAGTTTAGCGGCAACAAGATTTTTGCAGGCATTGTCGCGCTATATGAGTCACATAATATATTATGCGACGACTTTCAGTCATTCATTGCATAAATAAACTCACAAAATTGATTTTTAAAGCACAAAGATGAAAGAGCAGTAAGATATTTGTCGCCATAATGTCATTGCGACACATATATTATGTTAAAATTTTAAAGGGCGACAAGTCAATTTCTCGCAACGCTTATTCCAAAAATGTTTTTACGAGAAAAATTGCGTGTTGCAAATACTAGTTTAAAGGGTAATTAGCACATTTCGTCTCTATATTTTGAGTCTATTGCGCAAATTGTCTCTATCATTTGAATTTTGGCATTTGAGTCCTTAAATCACCCATTCTTTACTGTCTAATTCTGTCAACTATTGTCGTTAAAGACAGTGCATCATCTGCAATGTCTCATTCTACGAAGGGTATTTTCGTCATGGATTTCCATTAGAACATTAGTCCTGGAGGTGTACAGCGGTGTATTATACGCATCATTTCCATAACTAGGACGATTAGGGCCTGGATGGATCATTTTTTTATTACCTTTGTGTTCTCGGGGCCTTGGTTCATCCGGGTCTTCCTTTTGTTAGACTTAGGCTCTTTTCAATCCTTCATGCCTTTAATAATGAAAAAGGCTTCTTCTGCATCTACATATTTATCCCCTCTCTGTAATAACTCGTGCATCGTATCACGTGAGTTTTTGGAGAGTGACATTTTAAAAGGGTTACTGCGAGTTCCACTCATTGTAGTAGTAACTACCACATAATCTATAGATCTTTAATTTCCAAAGTAGCTCTATTGAATTGGGCTATGAAATCTTTCAACTATTCATCGTTGTCTTGGATCAATTGCATCAGGCCAATGGCAGTTTTCTTAGCACGTTTGCTACTGGCAAAGTATGCAGCAAACTTCTTAGAAAAATCATCAAATGTACGAATTGATTTTTGAGGAATGGTAGCTATCCTATCCCTGGCATCACGCCTAAGTATAGATAAAAAAGCCCTGCACATAATTGCTTCGGGGGTGGCTCGCAATCTCATCAAGTCGACAAAAGCCCTGAGGTGATCGACAGGATTAGATGATCCATCGTATTTCTCTATCTTTGGCTGTTCGAAATCTCGTGGTAAGGGACTGCCATTAGTTCTAGGAAAAAAAGATCTTATTCTAACACCATAGATTGCTGTCTACTACTTTTTTTAGACACAGCCTCAGCTATTTTGCGACTCCAATGTGGATTTGGGCCAGATACCAATCAATTGAAGTGGGGTGCGGAAGGTAGAGCCAACGAAACTGGAGCTAGCGGTAGAGCTACCATTGGCGGTGTTTCCATTGCTGGAAAGTTAGGAGTCTGGGAAAGAGTCCCTGGTGGTGAGTGTCCTATAGGTAGATGGTTAGGACTCTAGGCGGAATATTCAGCAGTGAAGGTCCTACCAGTAAAGGGCTAGGACCTTGTGGTGGCTGAGAAACCGTAGCGTTCCGATCTTGGAGTAGAGCCGTTAAGGCCGCCACCTGAGCTTGCAGTGCCGTAAGTTGAGCGGCAGAAACAAATTCTTGTTATGGGAGATTAGTGGCGGCGTTAGACTCGGTGTCTGCATCCCCGACGGGGGCTGGGAGGTATTTGAATTCTTAGTTATTCTAGTTTGCCATGATTTCTTATGCGGTTTCCCACAGACGGCGCCAATTGATGATTAAATTTTTTCTCTTCCTCTGAGTGTGGCGGCGGCAGCAGTAGTGGTGGAGACCTGCAAAGGGTGGCGGGGCTTCTTTCCCCCGTTTCTACTCCAACATGATAATCAGTATGTGATTAACTCAAATATGCAGAATAACAATATTGAGTATGTATGTTATATATTATTACCTAGAGGTTTGGCCTATATTTATAGGGATGACCTGCAGTTATAGCCTTCAATGGTCATTGATGACGGGTGCCTCTTCATCTCCCTCATTATTAGGAGTTAATGAGGGATGTTTCATCTTCCCAATTGCTGATGTTTCAACTTACCAACTGCCGATGGTAACTATCATTATATGGGTCGGCTGTGGCTAATCTATTGATAGGTGGGTTATTGATGTCTATTTGTTAGAAGCGAGCCTATGAGACCGACGAGGCAAAGGCGGGCGGACAAGGCAAATGAACACTTGAGGAAGGTGTCCCAAGAAGTGCAGCCATCATCCACAAAAGTGTAATCATATTTATCATCAAAGAGAATGATATACGTAGCACAAATTTGAAGTATTCTTTAGCCAATGTAAGCTGGTCAAAAATTCCAACAATTTTTCTCATTGATTAGTTCAATGGTGAACAATGCTTGTTAATCATAAACCATGAACATGTGCTGCGAACTTTACAACAAATAATTATAATGTTGGATTAAGAATCTCCGTGTTTTGATAAAACAAACTTTATCGTTTGCATAGCATTTCAAGAAAACTAAAGAAAGGACATTAAAACATGCGTATAGATATGCTATTCGAGTTTGAGTGCTTGAATTATTTGCTATTCGAGTTCAAGTGAAGATGTATTTGACGATTTCCTAGATCCAAAAATTGAACACCTGGACTTGAATAGAAGCTCAGATTGGAGCCCATGGAGCGTATATGGTATGTCATTCGTGTATTTATTGTACAACCATTGTACACCAACCCCTATTATAGCCTCTTGAAATTGAAACTATAACATATAAATAAGAGCTCTATAGCTTAACATCTGTCAATCAACCTCTTGAAATTGAAATTAAAATCAATTTATATATTAATAGATGTTGTTTAAAGGACTTGAGATTGAAACATAGAATCTGTCCAAAATTTCCAACAAGCAAGTCCGGGTAGTGTATTTAGAATTTCAGGGTGACACCAGTTGGGCTTGATATCTTGACAAGTTTTGGCCTCTGAAATTTGGATTCACATCAATAGGGGTGACCGCGCAAGTTTCCTCACTCTGAAACTTGGAATCACATCAATAGGGTGACCGTGGAGCCGGATAGATGTTTTGGTAACAATGGACAATTCTGTCTAAGAATCTGTCTTGCTTGTTTTACGAGTTAACTTGAAGGCTTATTTTGAATTGTTAAGTTCTGAAATTTTAATATGACGTGTTATGTGTATTTCCTCAAATTTTCATAATTATGTGAGATCATTTGAAGTGTGAATTGTGCTTGGAAATTTAACGTGGAGTACTGCAGTTTCTAAGTCTTATTTCTATCCACTTTACTCATCTATTAGAAATTCTTATCGAATAAGGGAAATTCTAAAACTTAATATCTTATATATGGATGATTTATATGGGCTTTGTGTATAAAATTAAGATATATTTGTGTCCGTTTGTGGTGTCGTTTAATTACTTATGTGTACTAGAGAAGATTGCCTAATAAATTGGCTAAACTAAATGGGATTAATTAAAACCTAGGGCTTGTGACACTTTGTAAGATGGGTTGTTTCTTGGTTTAATATGTAAGTTGATTTTATTTTTTGGATGCATTTCATGTGAGGGACGTCGGGATTTGGACCATATGTATGTAGATGATGGAACTAAGTCACAAGAATGATGATATTGATGTAATGCCAAATTTATTTAATAAAGTTAAAGGGCTTAGACATTAGCCTCAAATTCTTATTAATTCTTTATTTGAAGAGAAAAATATTGATGGAAAGAAATTTATCATTGTTAGCGGGAAAAGTTGTGTTGTGCGGGATGAAAGTGTTATTCAATTGGAGAGTGATGTTGTTTAGAACAAAATGATGTTCACGTGGAAAGTAATGTTGTTCGGATGAAAGTAATATTCTAGTTGAAATGGATGTTTTTAAGGATGAAAGTGATATTTGGGATGAATGGAGATGTTCATGGTAAAATTGATGTTGCACAACTTCCTCCTATAGATCTTCGATTACAAATTCTAATTATAGAAAATCATCATTGAATTTGAAACGTTTCCAACCTTATTGGTTTAATGAATTTCCTTCTTGGTTGGAATAGAGCATAAAGAAAGATGCTGCACTTCACCTTTGTTGTTATCTTTTGAAATCAAGTGGGGAACAAGGAAATTATAACACTTTTGCTACTTAATTTTGCCTACCTAAAGAAATATTCCTGGCTCGACCACTGATTGTGGACTTTTATAAGCTTGGTTTTACTGATTAATTTTAGTTATTTATAGTTGTTAATAGTTAGTTATAGTTAACATTACAAATATTTGAGGTTTATTTATGTTTTAATATATTGAATTATAATATTTAATATAATTTTTACGATCCTCGATCCGATCCTACTCGACAAGGTATAACATTTTTGTCACTTGAAGTATTGGCTATTATATGATTGGTCTAACAAAAAAGACTTGGAGTCAAATAAAAATGATGAGAAAACATTTCGTATCATTCAACAATTATTTTCCGTGATGCAACTGGAATAAATAAGCATAAAATGGAGATTAGAATTGATTAACATATATGACAACATGATCGAACAACTTTATTGAAGCAACATATTTATAGCATACTAAACATTGTAATGATAAACACTGAGCGCATACATGAAAATAAATATAAAGACCTGTAACAGGAGGCCACTAGAAGATGAAGCTTATTTTCATGATGAACTGGCCTATACCTTAACCGTCAACGAGAGGTTGGTAGGGTGTGGCAGTCAAGTGAAGGTTCTTTTTTCTCATTCCACTTATTCCTAGTAGCTCAGTCATGTCCATATTATTAGGGGTCATTCCTTTGGGAAGTTTCCAGTTAAAGTGGTAGAGAAGTTGTGCTAAAGGATACTCAATATTTGCCAAGGCGAAGCTCATGCCTGGACAAAACCTTCTTCCTGATCCAAATGGAATATATTCAAAGTTATTTCCCAAGAATTCAACAGAAGTATCTTCAAATCTCTCTGGTTTAAAGATTTCTGGTTCGTCCCAATATTCTGGATCTCTTCCTAAAGCCCATATATTAACAGTGACTTTTGCTTTCTTTGGTATAGTATACCCATCAACTACACATTCTTCCCTGCATGCTCTTGGTAATAAAGGAACGACAGGGTGGACCCTCAAAGATTCCTTGATTATCAACTTCAGATATTGCAGTTTTTGAACATCACTTTCCTCGATAGTCTTTTTTCCATTAAACGCTTGTCTTATTTCAGCTTGTGCCTTTGCCATCACACGTGGATTTCTCATCAATTCAGTCATGGTCCAATCCATTGCTGTGGTTGATGTTTCAGTTCCGCCTGTAAACATGTCCTGGAACAATAACACAATTCTTATTGTTATGAAAATAATTATAATTGTTATCTAAAAATAAATAGTTCTTTAGGCTAATTAAACAACTTACGAAAATTATTGCTTTGACGTTGTCATTGGTTATTGGAATACCAAGTTCCCACTTTCTTTCAATCTAAGCAGAACATCTACTATGTCTTCACCACCCAACTCCCCATTGCTTTTTTTCCCTGTAGCTAGGACATCTTTATGCTGGGCGATAATATCGTCAAGAATTGAATCTAATTGACGACGCATTTTCACCAAGTTAAATTTATTCCAAGTGACGTACTTTAGGAACTTCACTGAGGGGAAGAAATCAGCCAAATCAAATCCTGCGGCCAAGGCTACTCCTTTCTTCATGAACGTTATCAAAGTTTCTTGGTCTTTCAGTAGCTCACCAAATGCTGCTCTAGATGTGATTGAACTCATGAATGAAAATATTTTGGAAGTTAGATTGATGAGTTCTCCAGAAGATGATTGAATAGATTTAATAAGGTGTGAAGTCTCATCTAGCCTTATATGGCTGAATGAGCGGACATTTTTGTTGCTCAAGAGCTCCACAATGCATACTTTACGCATTTGCCTCCAGTAATCATTGTAAGGACTAAAGGCAATATCGGTATAATCATACCACAAAATCTTCATCCCTATACTTTCTGGCCTATCGGCAATAGCAAGATCATGAGTTGTCAATACTTGTTTAGCAATTTGACGTGATGATATGACGATTGTATAAACTTCACCAAGCTTCAAATGCATGATTGGCCCATATCTTGTAGCTAAATTTTTGAGAGAACGGTGTGGGAGTGGACCCATCATGTGGTGTAGGTGTCCGATAATAGGCAGCTTCCATGGACTTGGAGGCAAATTTTTATGCTTATCAAGGGAATTTGATTTCTTCCATCCCTTAACCAACGAGTTGATTATGAGGGATATGAAAAGCAAGAAAGCAATGAAGTTAAAAGAAAGAAGATGGAACTCCATTTGGCTGCCTATTTGGTTTGTTATTTAAAATCCATGCAAACCCTCTCCTATATATAGTGAAAGTAAAATTGTTTTTTTATTTTTTTTTGCGTATTTTGTTGAATATTTTGTTGGACTGAATTTGGATTGTTTTGGAAAATGCAGACTTTATTTGACCAGAAAGAAAGATGAGTAAGGCTATTTTTTATTTTTATTTTTTTTATCTTCTCAATTAGAGCATTTCCAATGCAACAATGTTGATTGTTGTACATGTGGCAATTAAAATAGAGACGGGGAGAAGATCATCTCTAATGAAGTTGTGGATTGAAGTACAAGAGAGAGTTGTAGAAAAATTATAAAAAATATTAAATAAATTATGATAAACACACATTCGGATAAAATAAATTATAAAATTAAATAAAAGAGGCTTAGCACACATTTCGATGAACAGTTAATTATAAAAAAAAAAAATAGAGAATGTTTGGACGATGTGTGCTAGATATCCTCCACTTTTTTCTTTGCCATATAAACAACTTTGGGGTGATGTGCCAAATTTTTTAATGCAATCCACTGTTGCATTGGACATGCTCTTAGGTAACGGTTTAAACAATGGTATAATTAATTAATAGCTAGTCCGCGGACATTAATTGTTTTAAAAATATTAAGGTTGAATCCCTTCAAACATTAATGTATAGTTAATTAAAATGTTCATGACTAAACAACACAAAATAGAAATTAATTGTTTAATTAAAACAACTTTGTTTCTAAAAAGACGCACTAGTTGGAGTTTTAGTATCCATTGTTAGCCCACGTAAGCATCCCTTGAGCCAAATGAGCATCATTATTTGTTTGGACTCAGGGAAACAATTTTAGTGACTAAATAGTTGAACATTATGAAGTTCAGTAACTAATATTGATATATAAAGTTGGGATAGTTTTAGAAAACATTATTTTACTTTTTTTATTGGGTTAATTACACTAAGGGTCCTCATTCTTTCAGGTTTGTAATGATTTTATCTCCATTCATTTTTTTTAGCAGATATCATCCTCATCCTTTCATTTATTCGCACAGATGGTCCTCAAATGACTATTTTGACAATTCTTTCACAATTTTGAATTCAAATAATAGAAAAAAAATGCAATAGAAAAATTGTAATTGGACCCCTAACCTTTTCAAAAGTACAAATAAATCATAATTTTTATTTTTATTTTTATTTTTTACATCTTCCCCACTCCTCCCCACCAAATTACCCCCCACCCCCACACCCACACCCACATCATCATTCCAAGTTGAAATAAATTTAGGATGGGGGAATTGCACAGGTAAAAATCTTTTTCACCTCGTAGTACTTGTGATAACTAAATTAGATGTCCACTGTACTCCCTGATTTCTCTGTTATTTCTGGTGTTCTTTAATTATCTGATTTTCTCTTTGATGCTTCACTTTATTTTCCTTTTAAACTTCTTTCTTGTTGAGAGCCTATCCATTTTCTATACCAATCTTCCGATTTCTTTGTTTTTGGTTGAGTTTCTGCAGATTCTGTGTGTAGCACATTTCTTAAGTTGCATGTATATTGTACAATATCAGTGAAGAAATCACAGAGACAATAGACTGTTGGAAAAGAACTTGCTTGCTTAGATTTTATTTTATTTTTTTATTTTCAATATTATCTCCATAAAACTGGAATCCTGGTGTTTATATGTCTATGAGGTTGTGTTATGCCACACATTTCATAATGAATTTCCAGACTGGTGTTTAGAGCTTGTTGTTACTGTTTCATTTTATGCTGAAACGCTAGAGTGGTGATATTTTCCCCATGTTATGTAGTGCTGGCAATGTAGGATTGCCTTGCCTCAATTAGATTGGATACGTGGTGGGTTTTAAAATGCTTGGAAAAGATTGGAATAGATAATGGGTATGTATGAAAGGAGTTTAAAGTAAAGATATTAATGCCATGTTCAGTAGCTATTTCTCTCACAAAAAACTCATTTTTTTGCATACAATTTTTTGTTTTTCAACTTTTTTACATTACAAAAAAATTTAAAAAGCCAATAAAGTTCCCAAAAAAATCTATTTTTTTTATAAAAAAAATTACACCAAACATGCCCTAAACATTTCAAGCACTGTTCACGTAATGATTATATCCCGGTTTCTGCAGAATGAGCAAATTGTGATCATGTTTATTGTGCTCACTTGCTGCATTAGTTTAACAACCAAAAATATTTACCATTCTGATTTATTAAAATATTCAAAAACTGACCAAGATTTCATTAAATTTGTGCCCAATTAATAATCTTAGCGTGATTTACCGTTTTCTGTTACTTTATAAATAGTCATAGGGAACTCGAAAATAGAACCCTAATCAAGCGCTAATTTCATGTTCCTTTCAATAATTATGTCCATTATTTATATTTGTGGTTACCATGTTCCTTTCAATAATTAAGTCCATTATTTATATTTGTGGTTACCATGTTCCTTTCAATAATTAAGTCCTTTATTTATATTTGACAGTAAGTCAAAATTCCTTTCAAATACATAATTATGCATGCAAAACTAAAAAGCAACGAAATAAAAATTTATTAAAAAGTAACTTTCACTTATATTTAAACGTAGCAAAACATGTTCTTTAACTGCATAGTTTGGGTTCGATTCTTCAAGTTAAGGTTGCATTTGGCTTCTCATTTAATGCATGCCATCATCAGCTTGTGGTTTTAGATTTTTTACTAAACCTGTTTGACGACATGGTAACAAAAGAATTATAGGGTACAACAAAAGTTTCCATGTTAGCTTTTACGTAGTAGTCGTACAAATGTTTATCGGACCAATTCTTGTTGTCGTAAAATTATTTGATCTAGACCAAATCTTACTTTTAAACTAAATGTAATAGAAATATTCTTTTTATGAACATAGCTATTGCAAAGGTCTTAGTAATTTTATATGATACTTGTATGATAGTTATGAAAAATTTTTGTTCACAACAGTGTAACTTAATTAGAATAATGCAATTTGTGCTGTAAACTCTAATTTATCAAAATAAAATTTCAAAGTCAGCCCATCAAAATTGAATTAAGTTTAAATTACTTATATTTGGACTATTTGTTCATTTATTTTAGTTTGTCACATCACTGTCAAATTAGAAAAGATAACACGTAATTCATTTAGTCTGTCACGTCTCTCAATTCCGTTTGATTAATTTGGACACTAGTTTAAAACGAGAATCTTCCAGTTCATTATTCGCCCGGAAAATTTGAATATACAAAAAAATAGAAGAATAGTGAAGAAAAAAAAACAAATAAAATATATCGGGTGCCACAATAAGTCAAAACATTGAGTGACAGAAAAATAAAATATTAGTAAGGGAATAGGTACAAAGATGTGCAGTCAATATCTTGTTAATTAAATAAAGGGCAGATGGGAAGAAGCATAAGATAATTTAGATTAATCATCTGAGCCGCCCCCAAGTTGTATTAATTTAAAGGATATATATATATATATATATTTAATTTAAATTGATAATATTTAATTTAAATTGATTATTTTCTTGGCTTAAGTGCACCAGCAAGCACGTGTAACTAGCTTTCTTGGTGCTAACAGTGTCTGCTTTCCTCCCCCATTTGTAACCTGCTCTGACATTATTCATATTCAATATGAATTCGAATCTCTCAGTCATCTAAGCTCCACTAGGGTGCTTAAAATCTAAAACAAATTTGTGCTTATTTTTTATATCTTCATGTTCAGTACATTAAACATTAAGTGCCTATTTAGTGTAGATAAAAATTAGATTTTTATAAAATTTTAATAAAAAATTATGAAATGTATAATTGAAAAATGGATAAAAATTGTAGATTCTTGTATAATGAAAATGAGTTTGAGGAAAAATAAATATTAAAAAATAGAGACTACACAGAGACTAAAAAAATAGTAGAGAAATGTCTTTTATTCAACATAGTACAACAAGACTTATCCATGTCCGTCAGTAAATAATATTAAGAAATACAACAAGAACTGTCCGAGAAACCAAAATAAAAGCTAGTATCCATCTGGTAATGCAAGTCAAAATATGCGGGTTAAAAATACAAATATAATAAGTGAGAGTTCTATATTTTTCCAACAATAAGAAATACAAATTCCACTGTAAATAGTTGACATGTATGCATTTAGTACAACAAACAAAACACGCAGCTTATAAACTTTGAAGACAAAAACTAGTACCAAAAATAATGGAAATCCAAGCGTTTTCAACTTCACTACCTTCTTGCTTTTCACATTTGATAAGTGTCTATGCCGTTAAATATGAACCATTGTGAGTGCTTTTGAGTGTAATTGTACTTAATTATGTGTTGATTTTATTATTGTAAGCAAAATACGAGTTTGGTAGTATTTTGAGCAAAATTAGCAAAAATAACTAAATTGAAATAAAAGTAAAAATTTGGAGACCAGCTTGAAGACATCCAAAAGTTGAAGGACTTTGGGATGAAAATAAAAGAGGATGAAAATGAAATAAAAGAGAAAATCTAGGGACTAAAGTGGACATATTAGAAAGGTGAAAGACTTATCGTACAAATAATCAGAGACTTAAGCTACAAAATTGAAGGAAATATTGGTTATTGCGATCACAAGAGCCAAAAACCTTGCGATCCCAAAATGCATTTGAGACAAAGCAGAAGCCCATCTTCTATAACATTGCAATCGCAACAATTTTGCAAGGGCATTTCATGACAAGATTTTATTTTTCTTATTTTAATCAAACTCTATTTTGGTTTTTTTTTTTTTTTTGGACACGACTTCTACACTAAATTACAACTCTTTATGACTTATAAACAGAGATTATTATTCAAACTTGCGAGGAGGAACAATATACAATAATTAAGAGAGATTAGATAGGCAAATTATATGAATCAAGTTAGGGTTTCAAACTTTGCAAAGAAGAGATAGATTCTTGGTCCAAGATCTTTATCTATTTCTTATTTTTGTTTCAATTCCGGTTATATATTCTATTCTCTTCTTTTGTTTTTATTCTTTTATAATGTGTAACTAAAAAATAGTTTGGATGAGTGGTGTAACCTAGTTTAGATTATTCTATTTCAATTCTCAAGTTTTGAATATGTGTTGATTATGTATTGATTTTACTTCTTCTTGTAATGCTTGAAATAATTGGCCGCTATTATATTGAATTGTGGATTGTAACAAATCGATAGGTAAGTTATTAATCTAGGCTACGTAGTAAAATCTAGTAATTAGATAAAAGGTAGAAATATGCTTTTGTTATTGTTGCGGTCTCAAATTGAACTATGAGATTTAACACATATAGTTAAGACTTATTCTGACTTCATATAGACATATAGTGAGTTGGCTTAAATAGATATGACTAATTTTAACTCAAGAGAGGTAAATTTGGTTAAATTCGTGAATTTGACCAAGTACAACGATATGAAGAAAACTTGAGAGGAGAGATTTGAGATGATAAGTATTGTGAAATCGTAAATCCCGATGCTTTAATCATCATATTTGATAAATTTTTATATTTGTGCTCACATACGTTATCACATTGTTTTGTTAAATTAATAGGTATATGTTAATTGTTCAAACAAAGGTATTTCAAATTGTTTCCAATATATTAGAATTAGGATTAATTGAGCTAGTATCTAAATAAAATAGTATTCGTGGGAACAATAATCCAGACTAATTAGGTCCACTTTATTACAAGTTATCCATATTGTGCACTTGTAATTATTTTCACAACAAATTTTTGGCACCATTGCTTGAGAGTATTCTTATTTGATATTAGTTTAGATTAATCTTTAGTATTAGTTTGATTTGTCTCTCGTTGTTTTCTTTCTTCAGAAAAGGTGTTTGTTGCATGCTACATTCACAAGGTAGCAATCTTGAGACTTTCGATCCTGAGATTGAACGTAGAGGAAAATGCAAAGAACACAACCACAAATAGAAAAATAAGCAACAAATTCCAATGGCAGATGCACATGTTAGATTATAGCCGAACAAGAAGCAGTCATGGCCGTCGCCATAGAAGCAGCCCGATTGCCAGCTTAGCAAATTCAGCAATATGATGAAGAAGTAGAAGAAGACGATGATGGAGATATGCCAATGGCTCAGTTCTTAAATTCGATAGCAGTACCTGATCATTCAAGCATAGTTTATCCTACTTTTGGTCGGCATGACTTTCAATTAAGGGTCGATTTGATCAATCTTTTCAGCAATGACTTGCAATTCTACAGAAAGCCGCATGAAAAATACTAATCTTTCTAGATTCCTATGGATGTGCCATAACTTTCAGTTTCAAGGGGTAAATGTTGATGCCATCAGACATAGGTTATTTTCCTACACATTGGGGGTGTTAGAATGGTTGGACTCGGAACCACATGTGAGTATCACCTCCGGGGACGACTTGGCTAGCAAATTCTTCAATAAATACTTTTCACCAGCTAAAGTAGCCAAGTTGAAGCTAGAGATATCTATTTTTCAGTAACTAGATGGGGACCGACATTACGAAGCTTAGGATAGATTCAAGGAGTTGCTCAGAAAATGTCCAAATCATAGTATTAAAAAATGGATTACATGCTCAATACTTTTACTCTAGCTATCTCTTCAATCCAAATATATAGTGTACTCTTCAGCAAATGGGTCTACTACAAATAAAAATGTCAACGAAGCGTGAGAGCTATTTAAATTGATTGCAAAGACACATATCATGTTTTTATCTGACCATGTAACTCCAAGGAAAGTAGCAGGACATGAGGTTGACAATACATCAGCCACTAATGTACACATTGCGGCACTAACGAAGCAAGTAGAACTTTTGGTCAAAGCACAAACAAATGGTATGAATGCGGTCCATACAAGTTTGGTTTGTGAAAATTATAGGGCAAATCATTATACTACAGATTGTATGTTGTTTGCCAGTCTAAACGAACAAGTAAATTTTGTGAAAAATAATTCAAGCCAGCAATACAATCTATTCTTGCAAACACACAATCCAAGTTGGAAACAACTCCCAAATTTCAAGTGGTCTGATAATCAACATAGTAGAAATGCTAATAACCTTCAATATGAGAGAATGCCAAGTTTGGGGGAGATGTTTCAGCAATACATGCAGAAAACTGATAAGATCCTTCAGCAAAATGAGATAAATTATTAGAATCAACAAGCTTCTATTAAGAAGTTAGTGACTCAGATTGGCTAGTTAGCCCTGCAACTATGAGATAGGACACTAGAAACTTTGCCTTGAAATACAGTGACAAATCCAAAAGAGCAGGTAAATGTAATCATTATTAGAAACGGGGTACAACTGCTAGAGATTTATGTGAAAATGCTAGAGAAAAAGGACAAACAGTTGATAATTAAGGAAGAAGAGGCTGATAAACAATATGCGCAATCAAAAAGAATATGCTGAATCATCAAAAGTGAGGGCGCCAATTCCTGTCAAATATTATGTGCCACATATTCCTTTTTCTCAAAGGTTGCATAAGCACAGGGTCGACAAGCAGTACGAAAAATTTCTTTTAGTCATCAAGAAACTACACATCAACATTTTCTTCGTCAAAGCATTGGCCCAGATGCCACTGTACTTAAAATTTAAGAAGGAAAAGAAGAGAAAACTTGAGGAATATGAGACAGTAGATTTAATTGAGGAGTGTAGCGCTATTCTGCAAAATAAGTTGCCTTCGAAGTTAAAAGATCCAGGGAGTTCTAAATTACCTTGCACAATTGGAAAAATCTATAATTTTAATATTTTATGTGATTTAGGAGCAAATGTTAATTTGATGTCCATTTTTTTCTACATGAGATTAGGCTTGGAGAGGTAAAAGTAATGACCATGTCTCTAAAGCTTGTTGATAGATCAATCAAGTGCCCACAAAGTGTGGTTGAGGACGTGCTCATGAAGGTGGATAAATTTATCTTCCCGATTGACTTAATTGTCCTTGATATCAAAGAGGACCGGGATATGCCAGTAATATTGGGCTGACCATTCCTAACGATAAGTCGAGCCCTTATTAATGTTAAAAAAAGTGAGCTGATCTTGAAGGTGCAGGATGAACGAGCAATATTCAATATGTACACCGTACCCGAGCAACCTGTCGACCTCGAATGGTGCTTAATGTTGATGAAGTGGTGAAAATTGGCCAAGAAAAGTACAAATCAGATGTGAAGATAGGTAGACTGTTGGAGCAATAAAAAATGAAAATGGTCAATTTAAAATATCGAGAGCAAAGAAGAAGTCTTGTAAAACTGGTAATTGCAAGCAAAGAAAGAATTTCAAAGCCTGATTCGAGCATCCATGAGTGATATTTGGAAAAAGTCGAGCTCGAGACTTTAAATTGAGCGTTTAATGGGAGGCAACCCATTTTCTATCTCTTGATTTGCATTTTAGCTTAGCTTTTGCATTTTAACTTAGGTTGTATCATGCATATTTAGATAGATTCACATTTTTTTAGGATAGATAAATTATCGTCCCAACATATCAAGATATATCATTCATTGCATAGACGTGAATATTTTAAGTTTCCAAGTCTAATGTACTTAATTGCAGGTAAATGCTACGAGCAATCCATGGTCCAAATCTGCAAGAAACTAGGGAAGTTTGTTATCTCCTTATCTTTTTTCCGTTTGTTTTGCATAAAATAACATTGAGGACAATATTTATTCTAAGTTTGGAGGGTGAGCACAAAAATTTGGGTTAATATTTTTTATTTTTGAAAACTAAAAAAAATTAATTAATTTTGAATTTCATGCTTGCATATTATTAGATAGCCTTGCCGGCTAATGATTCTTTTGAAACTGTTTTAATTAATGTCTGGTATACAGGAATGCTAATTGTTTTATTATATTCATAAGCTTATCCATGTTAGATCTTTAATGGGCACGATAGTCATAATGTTCATTGTGTACGTTGGTTGTACTTGTAGAATGCAATAGGTTGCCAAGTGGAACTAGAACGAGTAAACCAATACCATAGATACAACTCAATCACTTAACCAATTGAACGAATAGTTTGGTTATGGTTGGGAAGTGGGACTAACTATGTAGGAGTGTGGTGATTTCGTGTATGTTCAATATTGGTGTGGAGTGTTTTTTAGCTAACAAATGGAAGTTAGGTGATGATCGGATGCTAGGAATCTAATCCCCGCATATAAATTCTTGCACAAAAGAACTTTGCAATTGCGTTATATTATGCCTCTCTTCGTAGCCTTTTTGACTTGAGTGTGAAAAGCCCATAGGGGTTTTTATAGTGTCCTAAGGTTTGTAAAATCTGAGAGCTATCGGCCTAAAGCTTGCTACAAGGGTTATCTAAAAAGCTTAAGAGAGTGATGTTATACATATAAGATAAACAAAAAAAAAGTGAAAAGCAATAAAAGAAAAGCAGGTACTTGGAACAAAATATGCAAAAACTTGCAAGATTGAGCTTTTGTGATTATAACTTGGAGATTTAGATAACTTGTGGGTTTGACTTACCTAGTGGATGCTTGTTAGTCAAAACACATAATAATGGAAGAATCATCACAAACCTA
Organism: Forsythia suspensa; assembly: GCA_023638005.1. Taxonomy (NCBI): domain Eukaryota; kingdom Viridiplantae; phylum Streptophyta; class Magnoliopsida; order Lamiales; family Oleaceae; genus Forsythia; species Forsythia suspensa. The sequence goes on from CM042674.1 coordinate 41,039,428, forward strand.
GGTAGTTGTTATCATTGGCTAGGCCTAAACAAACATGAGCGAAAGAATAATGAGTAAATTAAGAACAACTTCCAACGTAACACTCCGGGTTTGAAAGAAAATATCAAGTTCGGGAGGAGTACATCTAACAAGTGGGAAAGGAAAATTAGACAATTGAGAATGGTATGCCACCAATTGAGCATATTATAATGTTTCAGATTCACTATTCACACACACATTTAGCATGGAATAAGTTTAAAAAAAGAGTTGAAGTAGCATTGTTTGAAAACTTTTCATGTGTTATGAGCAGTATTAAAAATCAGAGGCAAAGTGGCACACTATCTAACACGTATAGTGTTTTTTATTTTAGTTGTGTTTGATTTCATTTTGTTTGGAATTTGTGTGTTTGTGATTAATTAGTGTTGTTCGAGGACGAACAAGAGTTCAAGTTTGAGAGAATGATAAGTGTGATTTTACACTTATCTAGGCCATCAAAAGTGGACCATTGTGAGTGCTATTGAGTGTAATTGTACTTAATTATGTGTTTATTTTGTTATTGAAGGTAAAAACCCGAGTTCGGTTGTGTTTTAAGCAAAATTGGCAAAAAGGACTAAATTGAAATAAAATTAGAAATATGGAGACCAACTTGCAAACATCCAAAAGTTGAAGGACTTGTGATGAAAAAAATAGAGAATGAAATTGAAATGAAAAGTGGCAACATTAGAAAGATATATGACTTATCATACAAATTAAGCCGCGAAATTGAAGAAAATATTGCTCATTCCTGCGATCGCAAAGGCCAAAAACCGCAAGGTGCATTTGAGACAGAGCATAAGCCAATCCTCTATACCCTTGTGATCGCAACCATTTTGCCCTCGCGATCGCAAGGGCATTTCGTGATCAAATTTTGTTTTCCTTATTTTCATCAAACACTTTTTTAGTATTCTTTTGGGACACGACTTCTACACTAAATTAAAACTTTTTGGGACTTATAAATAGAGATTATTATTTAAACATGGGAGGGATGAACGACAGTACAATAATTAAGAGAGATTAGAGACGCTAATTAGATTAATCAAATTAGGGTTTCATACTTTGCAAGGAAGATATAGATTCTTGGTGCAAGATGTTCATCTACTTTTGGTTTTCGCTTCAAACTTGGTTATGTATTCTATTATCCTCTTTTGTTTTTATTCTTTTATGATGTGTAACTAAACAATAGTTTGGATAAATTTTAAAATCATTCAAGGGAACAAGAAATTTGATTTGTAGTCGTCAATATGATTTTAATATTTTTTGTACCCTCCGAGATAAGAAAATCCAGGACGTTATAGTGCTACATGACTAGTTGCCCACAGAAGATAGTTTCGGGGATTTAATTTGGCTTCTTTCTGTCCTTGGTGTGGTTACCACATTTAGAAAACAATGAGCACTTATTCCTACATTGCCATTATGCAAAGGCCATTTGGGTCTTCATTTCATCAACAATCACATAGGCTTTGGTTTACTCCAATAATGCCGCTAATATGTTCACTAAGGCAATGAAAAGTGTTTTCACTTCTAGCTTTATTCGTTATGGAAAGAAGCAATAATTTTAGGATTCAATCTGGTTAAGTAAGAAATAAGTTCTTTTTTTAGGGTAACAAGTTGTCAACGAAGCTAATCTCACCACAAGAAATGTTGGCTTCAACCGCGATAAATAATGGCGATACAAATGTCGTCGCTACTATACACTTGCCCATAACAGGGACATAAAAGTCACCATTGTAGACTCTTCCTATGTTGACGGAAAATAAAAATTGTCTCTATATACTATACCAACGAAAATAGTCACTGCTACAATTACAGATGTCGGTGCTATAGTGTACGAAAATGGCGCGAAACCTTGGTGCGTTTTCTCCTACGTATAGCAACGACAAATTTCACTACTAATGTCCTGGAGAGAAATTTTGGCACATTCTTTATGTTGCCCAGCTTAATAGCGGTGAGTTTTATGCTATTGCAACGACATATGTCGCCGCTACAAATGAACACTTCAAAATCAGCATTTCTTCTTTTCCAATTTTTATCCTCTTCTATTCTGCTCTTCGGACCAATTGCTTTTAGTTGCCAGCTTTGAAACATGAATTTTTGTATTTTGGTAAGTAATTTTTACCTATTTCTGTTATCATCTTTTACTTTATGTGAATTTTTTTTATTATATACACTTCATTGCACTTGCGTTTTGTGATTTGTAAACTAATCTTTGAACTGTCCCATTTTTGGATAATTTGCATTAATTTGTGAATTATACGAATTGTGTTATTAATATTTTTTCTTTTATGCTTCTATTTTTGCATGTAGTTTTGGTAGTATGTCCCTTTTATTTTCATGGGAATGGACTATATTTAATAAAGATCGTACACTTAGGACAATAGAGGAAAGATGCTGTCAAAATTTACACGAGAAATAGAGACGATAAGAAAAAGATTAACGCAATTCATAATTCACAAATCAATGACTAATGGTTAGGGCCATTACTTATTTATTAGTATTTGAGTGATAAGGAAAAGTTAGGACACTCTCACATCCTTTGGATATTTCACTTAATATTTGTTTGTGTTCTCGCATCATACCTGAAATAGAAATTGATAAGAGTTGGATAGAGATTAGAAATTGTAAGTCTAAAGAGTTTTGGAATGGATTGCAGGCGTTTAAAAACATGATGAGGCCATTTGCAAATGATAGGTAGATAATTAGTTGTTCGTACAAAAGATGTGTAAATAGGGCCAAGCAATTAGTGGATGATGTCGAGTCTCACATATTTCATTATGGTTTCTTGAAGAGTTATGATAAATGGATTCATCATTGGGAGGATGAGAATGAGCGTGTGAACGTGAGTGCACAGAATAAAGGGATAGGAGGCAAGAGATAAGATGATGGATGTTCTGAACGATATAGTCGGGGATGACCTGACTAGTACTAATGTCCATTATGACGAAATTTGAGGCTCTGAATTCAAAATTGTATCATGGAATATCGTCATTAAACTTTTTAGTTAAGTTGATGCATCTAAAAGTGGTAAAATAAGTGGACAAATAAGTCTGTCGATAAATTGTTGAAGTCGACGTTCCCCAAAATCAATCTTGTCAACTCTTATTATGAAGCTAAAAAGTTAATGAAGAAGTTGGGTTTGGGGTACAAATCTTTCATGTTTGCAAGAATGATTGGGCACTGTTCTAAAACAAACACGCTTCTAGACAAACTTGTCCAATTTGATCCAAAAGTGGTTGCAAACACAAAGTAGGGAAAGATTATGGGAAGAATGTGCCGCAAAAAGTGTTGCGTTGTTTTCCATTGGCCCCTAGACTTAAATATTTGTTTGCCAGAGAGTATTCTACTAAACTCATAACGTGACATAGTATAGGTCAATCAAAAGACGAAGATGAGATGAATCACCCAGCATATGGAAAGGCATGGCAAGATTTAGTCCTTTTTGCAACATGATCCTTTCTTATCGTATGCGGTCAGTGGGTTTGAAAACTTACAACCTACCACCTTGTACATGCATGAAACCAGATTACTTAATGTTAACTCTCTTGATCCAGTCCCAATCACCAAGCAAGGACATGGATGCATTTTTACGACCATTAATTGATTAGTTGAAGGAGATGTGGGAGGTTGATATGTGTGATCTAGGAAGTAATAACGGTGTATTCAAAATGTGTGGGTTCTTGTTGTGGACATTTAATGATTTTCTTGCAATGAGTAGTCTTTATGGGTAGAGCGGTCAGTATTGCAATGATGAGACACTCTCAACCGCGTGTAATTAGTAAGACATCTTAAGTACGTCATCCATGTTTCTTGTCAAATAGGCATTAGTGGCGGAGTAACCTTGAACTTAATGGGCAAACAGAGAAAAGACAACATCCGCATCGATTGACTAGTGTAGACATATTAAAACAGTTAAGCCGTGTCACAAGTAGTATTCTTGGAAAGCACCTTAGCCGCTGGAGGTTTTAAAAGGAAGAGAAGTGCGACTGAACTGATTTGGAAAAAGAAGAGTATTTTCTAAGAGTTACCATACTGGTCGACTATTGAATTGAAACATAATATTGATGTCATGTATTTTGAGAAGATTGCTAATGACAGCTTGCTCGGTACTCTATTGGATGATTCTCACAAATCAAAAGACATAGACAATGTGAGGCGTGATTTGATGAACTTAGGTATCAAAAAGGAGTCTCACATGTATGAACATGAGACAAAATTGATGAAGCCTTCTGTACAATACACATTGACAACTTCAGATCATCGAAAGTTTGGCAATTTCATCAGATAGTTTAAATTCATTGATGGTTTTGCATCGAATTTGAAAAAGGAACGTAGCTCCTAGTGATAATCGACTTCAAGGTTTGAAGTCATATAATTGCTATATTATCATACAACGGTTGTTGCCTGTCGGATGTCGAGCATATTTGAATAAAAACAATTTTCTCCACAATTATTGAACTTTGTACGTTCTTCAAATAGTTTTTTACGAGGTCTTTAAAGTTTAGCGACATGGTTAAGGCTCGGGAGCTGCTAGAAGTTATCCACTACAAGCTTGAATGAAAATTTGATAATATGATTCACCTTGTTATGCATTTTCCTGAAGTGGCAATACTTGGTAGACTAGTTTACATCAGATGAATGTATCATTTCGAGAGATACCTTATGTAGCGACCGAAAAAAATTTCGTCATTTAATCCCATGAATAAAATAAATTTTAACTATTGACGTCGCTACGAACTTCCTAATGCTATTTAAAATAGTTAGTCACGTTAAATATTGTGCGCACTTGCTTTAAATATTTTTTTAGATTAACGAGTATGAAATTTGGATTCATCAATGAGCTTAGTTGTAATTTGTGACTCGGTAAATTTAAATTTTCACGACAACATAAATCGGTTAGTTTTAGCACTACATTTCACTACATTTTGACTGTAAATTCAAGTCCAAATTTTTTTTCTTTTTTCTAGCCCAACACCTTACTTATTTGAGAAAATTGTCAATAAGTCATTTCCACGTGACTTGTTTCAAATTAGGTCAAAATATTTTTTTAAATTGTGATTAAGTCATACTTTATAGCAATATTTTATATTAATTCCAAAATCACTCTTTTTAACTATATTTTCCATTGGCACAATCTTCCAACTCCACAAACCTCCTCCACCTCCAGCGACCTCCGGCGACAACCTCCTCCACCTCCAGTGACCTCCGGTGAGTGCTTCTACGGCATAGTGTCACTTTTTAATTCCCTATAGTAAAATCTGGGCCATTTTCTATTGAAATTGTGAAGATATCTAAGCACTCGTGGAAGGAATGAAGGATTTGTGAAAGATTTTGGTGTAGCTAAACTGGTTTTGGGATTGGTTTTAGGCAGTTCTTTGGTGAAGATATTGGATCAATTTCCAGTTGGGGTTTTAGGGGTTCTTTTGTTGTTTGCTGGGATTAAGTTGGCTATGTGTTCAAGGGACATGAATTCTAAGAAAGAGTTATGCTTATTTGCACGCTCTTTCACTTGTTGGCTCAAGTGCAGTACTTGTTGTGGGATTGTTGTGCATTTCCTTCTTAGGACAAGAAGATTGGGTGATGGCCCATATTGTTCCACAGTTAAATGCAATAATCTATAGATCAAATGTTAAACTGGAGTTGTGTCCGTGCTAGAGTATTTATAAGGATGATTTGTTTGATGAATTTCTATAGAGATGATAATGTATTATAGAAAACAATATCATAGAATATAGTATCATTATATTAGTTGTGACCATGATTTGCCGCTTGATATTGTATTATAGAAAACAGCTTGATATTGTATTATAGAATAACAACTTGATATTGTATTAAGTTGGCCATTAGATTATTTCTTTGTGTTGTTAATTAGTCATGAAAGTTGTTTGATACTGTATTATACAAAATAGTATCACAACAGAAATGGGCATAGAATGCTGTAAATATGAGCTTGAATCATCCACCATCTTATGTAAATAGGAGCTTGAATGCTCCACCATCTAATTGCTGTAAATAGGAGCTTGAATGTTCCACCATTTAATGTTTAGTCATGTTGTGTTGTTTGATACTCTATTATGTAAAACAGTATCACAGAAAACAATATCACAATATAAATGAACATAGAATTCGCATACGTGCTCAGAATTTTTATTATAATATGTTTTCGGAATGGTCTTGATGAGACGATCAAGACCAGTCGCTTTGCCACTGCGTACGATGGATTTTACCTATTTGAAGTCGTCTCCTTAGTTTAAAATAGCAATTTTCAATTTTTTTTTTATCAAAACAGTATCATACATCCTCTAAAATAGTATCACAGATATTGCATGATACTGTTTTAATCCATGGTACTGTTTTAATCTATGTGGAATGAATTTTATTTATGATACCGTGCTTTTATCTTTGATACTGTTTAATTATGGCAAGGTTTGAATATGTGATACTGTTTGAATGTCTTAGTTTCATCTATGATACTGTTTTAATCCATGATACTATTTTGTTTAGGTAATGTGCATTAGTATATTTTGATACTGTTTTAATCCATGATACTATTTTAATCCTATGATATTGTTTGAATGTCTTAGTTTTAATCCATGATACTGTTTTATTTAGGTAATGTGCATTAGTATATTTTGATACTGTTTTAATTCATGATACTGTTTTATTCTATGATACTGTTTGAATCTATGTAGAATGGGTTTTATTTATGATACCGTGCTTTTATCTTTGATACTGTTTAATTATGGCAAGGTTTGAACCTGTGATACTTTTGAATGTCTTAGTTTTGTCTATGATACTGTTTTATTTAGGTGATGTGCATTAGTAATTTTGATACTGTTTTAATCTATGATACTGTTTGAATCTATGTGGAATGGGTTTTATTTATGATACTATGCTTTCATCTTTGATACTGTTTAATTAGTCATGTGTGTTGTTTGATACTGTTTTATGCAAAATAGTATCACATAGAAATAGTATCACAATAGAAATGAACATAGAATTCGCATACGTACTCATAATTTTTATTATAATATGTTTTCAGAATGGTCTCGACGAGACGATTAGATTGGTCTCGACAAGCGTACGATAGATTTTACCCGTTTAAAGTCGTCTCTTTAGTTTAAAATGGCAATCTTTAATTTTTTTTGTCAAAACAGTATCATACATCCCCTAAAACAGTATCACGGATAAATGTATCTTTATTGAAGCCACCCTTCATCTTTTTCTTATTGAACATCCTTTGAACTTGATTCTTTTTCATTAACACTCCAGTTCTTGATTGGTCTTCTGCCATTAATGGACCAACTAATCTATCAGATCCTAAAATATTGAAATTTCAACAATATCTAATTCACGGCTTATCTTGAGATTCACGAATCAGCTTAAAATCTTGGATTTTTCAATATGACCATGTTGGAGTTTTCGAGATGACCATGTTTTCTGCATAAAATATATTCAGACAATTTAAATAAATAAATGTCTTCATTCTCTAATGACTTGTATTTAAACAAACTGTTCAACATTAACAATCATAGATCGAAAGAGTATCATGACAAAACAATATCACAACAAAGCAGTATCACGACAAAACAATATCACAATAAAACAATATGACAACAAAACAAAACAATATCACAATTAGCGTTTTTTTTACAATTAAGGATATGTTGGTCTTTTAGCTATAAAATATGACTTTAATTGAATTAAGTTTTGACCATATGACTTTAGAGTTCATAAGTGCCAAAACAGTGATCGGCCTTGAATTTACCCTACTTATTTTGACTATCCAATTTTAGTCCATTTATCTGCCTCCTTTAAACCCAAAAAGGGTAACCCTATGAAGCCCAAAAGATCCACCCATACTTAGCCCAAAACCCCACCCCACCTAGATGCCCAATAACCGGCCACCTTGCTGCCATAAAATCGCCCAAACAGTCTCTTATTCCATAAAGAATAGGGATAATTAGCTCATACACCCTTTTTTTAATAAAAAATTAAAATATACCCACTTTTTTAAATTTTTTATTTTTACCCCTCGTGTAAATAATATTTATAAAAAATACCTCTCTTCTATTATATAAATTCTTTTAAAAATACTTATTTATTGCATAGTAGTCTATGTACATTATATAATATTCACTTTAGTCTATATATTTCAATTAAGTCCTTCAAAAATTACATTTTAGGTCCTTAATCTTTTACATTTTACAATTTGGTCCCCAAATTTTTAATTATCTTTTAGTTAAGTCCTCTAAAAATTGCATCTTAGGTCCTTCAACTTTTTACATATTTACAATTTGGTCCTCAAATTTTAATTATATTTCAGTTAAGTCCTCCAAAAATTTCATCTTAGGTCCTTCAACTTTTTATATATTTACACTTTGGTCCTCAAATTTTCAATTATCTTTCAGTTAAGTCCTTCAAAAATTGTATCTTATGTCCTTCAACTTTTTATATCTTTACACTTTGGTCCCAAAATTTCAATTATCTTCCAATTAAGTCCTCAAAAATTGTATCTTAGGTGTGGTAACATATGTTACCCATGTCAAATTGATTTTAATGAAATTGAGAAAGTAACATAGGGTAACAAACACAATAACATATATGTTACACGCGTAAAAATATAAATTAAAAATATTTGATTTTAGACCAAACTAATGTATTTTTTAAAAAATATTTACATGGAGATAAATCATAAAATAGTAAATGTATTTGTTGATATCAAGAATGAAAAAATTAAATATATTATTTTTATTTAACATAATTCGTAATTCAGAAAATTATAGAAAGATATAATTTGCTACAAATTGATTTTAATAAAATTGAGTAAGTAACATAGGTAAATAAATATGGTAACATATATGTTACTTGATTGTAGAAGAAATTAATGTACTTTTTAAATACATTTACAAGAATATAAATTATACAATAGTAATTGTACAGAAAATGAAGACCCGTGTCAAATTGTTGATATTAAAAGTGAAAATTTTAAATATATAATTTTTTTAATATAAATCGTAATTCAGAAATTGTGGAAGGATATAATTTGCTAAAAATTGATTTTTATAAAATTGAGTAAGAAACATAGGTTAACAAATACAATAACATATATGTTACCTGTGTAAAAGTATTGTTTTAAAAAATAAAAATTGGAGATATTTGATTGTAGACGAAATTAATGTATTTTTTAAAAACATTTACAAGAAGATAAATTATAAAATAGCAATTGTATTGTAAATAAAGAAATAACATAGGGTAACACATGTGGTATGTGTTACCCGTGTCAAATAGTTGTTTTTAAATGTGAAAAAATTAAATATATTATTTTAATTTAATATAATTCACAATTCAGAAAATTGTAGAATGATATGATTTGCTAAAAATTGATTTTAATGAAATTGAGGAAGTAACATAGGTTAACAAATACGGTGAATATATATGTTACATGCGTAAAATTATTTTTAAAAAATTAAAATTAGAAATATTTGATTTTAGAAAAAATTAATGTATTTTTAAAAACATTTACAAGAAGATAAATTATAAAATAGAAATTGTATTGAAAATGATGAATTAACATAGGGTAACAAACGCGGTAACATAGGTGTTACCTGTGAAATTGTTGATATTAAAAGTGAAAAAATTAAATATATTATTTTTATTTAACATAATTCATAATTCAGAAAATTATAGAAAGATATAATTTGCTAAAAATTGATTTTAATGAAATTGAGTAACATATGTTAACAAATATGGTAACATATTTGTTACCCGCATAAAAGTATTGTTTTCAAAAATAAAAATTAGAAATATTTGATTTTAGACAAAATTAATGTATTTTTTTAAAAAAATTACAAGAAGATAAATTATAAAATAGCAATTGTATTGAAAATGATGATGAAGTAACATAGGGTAACATATGTGTTACACCGTGAAATTGTTGATATTAAAAGTGAATAAATTTAATATATTATTTTTATTCAACATAATTCATAATTCGAAAATTATAGAATGATATAATTTGCTAAAAATTGATTTTAATGAAATTGAGTAAGTAACATAGGTTAACAAATATGGTAACATATATGTTACCAGCAGTAAAAGTATTGTTTTCAAAAATAAAAATTGAAAATGTTTGATTGTAGACGAAATTAATGTATTTTTAAATACATTTACATGAATATAAATTATAAAATAGCAATTGTATAAAAATTGAGGAGTAACATATGGTAACACATGTGGTAACATATGTGTTACCCGTGTCAAATTGTAGATATTAAAAGTAAATAAATTAAATATATTATTTTTATTTAAAATAATTCATAATTCAAAAATTATAGAAGAATATAATTTGCTAGAAATTGATTTTAATGAAATTGAGTAAGTAACATAGGTTATCAAATATGGTAACATATATTTTACCCCAGTAAAAGTATTGTTTTCAAAAATTAAAATTAGAAATATTTGATTTTAGAAGAAATTAATGTATTTTTTAAAAACATTTACAAGAATATAAATTATAAAATAGCAATCGTAAATGAGCAAGTAACTCATAGTCAAATATATGTTACTTAGTATAAAATCTTTGTTTTAAATGAAAAATTGAAATATTAATTTTAAATGTAAAGAATGTATTTTTAAAAATTTATAAAAATAGAGAAATGGTAAAATATTGATTTTAATGAAAAATGAGGAAGTAACATATAGTAACATATATGTTACCGTGTAAAAAATTGTTTTAAAACAAAAAAAAATTGAAATATTAATTTTAAAGAAAAATAACGTATTTTTAAATAATTATAAAATATTGATTTTATTGCAAATGAGTAAGTAACACATAGTAGTAACATATATGTAACAAGTATAAAAATATTTTTTAAAATGAAATTTTGAAATCTTGATTTTAAATGAAAATAATGTATTTTTAAAAAATTATAAAAGTAGAGAAATGGTAAAATATTGATTTTAATAAAAAATGAGGAAGTAACATGTAAAAAACATATATGTTACATGTAAAATGTTGTTTTAAAATTAAAAAATTGAAATATTAATTTTAAAGAAAAATAACGTATTTTTAAATAATTATAAAATATTAATTTTATTGCAAAATGAGCAAGTAACACATAGTAACACATATGTTACTAGTATAAAATGTTGTTTTAAATGAAAATTTGAAATATTGATTTCAAATGAAAATATTGTATTTTTAAAAAATTTATAAAAATAGAGAAATAGTAAAATATTGATTTTAATGAAATATGATGAAGTAACATATATAGTAACATATATGTTACCCATTAAAAAATATTGTTTTTCAATGAAAAATAAAGCATTAATTTTAAATGAAAATAATATATTTTTAAAAATAATAAAATGAGTAAATTATAAAGTATTAATTTCAATGAAAATGATGAAATAACACATATGTTTCTTTCGCAGAAAAATATTGTTTTCAAATGAAAAAATGGAAATATTGATTTTATGAAAATATCGTATTTTTAAACAATTATCAAAGAAAATAAATTGTAAATAAAATAATTATTATATTTAAAATAGGGCTTATTTGCACAAATGGTCCACGACTTTTTGCACTTCGCGGGTTGAGGACCTATCTTTTTTTTTTGGCGAGTTTAGCCCCTATTTCAAATATTTTTAGCGACAATGGTCCTTTCAAAATTTCCATCCAATTGATTGTGAAATTTGACGGTGGAAGCTTTTTATTTAAAAAAGCTTATTTGCTAAATGGTCCCCGACTTTTGTAAAGAAAAATAAACAAAAGTCCCTAATATTTTAGAAAGTGTTGAAAAGTCCCATAACCTTCTAATCCCTAACACATATGATCCTAATTTTTTGACAATTTTACCCCTAACTTAAATAAATTAAAATAACTCACAAACTTTTCAAAATACAAATAAGTCCTAAATTTTTTTTTTTTTCTGATTTACACTTAAAATAATAAAAAGTGTGTCATCGAAGTTCTAAAACTTTTAATTTTGTTCACCAAAATGATATTTAAAATGTGTTTGATTAAAATCGATTTTTAGTAAAGTGATTGAAAAATTGTGGGACCATAAAATGTGTGGTTAAAATTAATTGTTGACTTTGACTTTAACTTTTAACAAAATCGAAATTGAAAATAACGAGCTCTTAGAGTCTCTCAGATTTTGTCCGGTGGTCTATTAATTAACAAAAATTATATCCATGATCAAAATTTGATCAATTTAAAATTTTAATTTATTTTTTTTCATATCAATTACTAGAGGTGGCAAAATGGGTCGACCCAGATGGCCGATTCTCTAGGCTAGGCTTCTTCAGGTCGACTAGTCCAATAAAAGTTGATCGATAAAAATTAGGTCAATTTAGTCCCAAGACAACTAATTGACCGGTTTGGTCCGATAATTTTTTTGCCCAGTCCCTACCCCACACTTCAAACACCCCTTTGGCGCACCACATTTCACAGGAAGTGATGGGTAGGGTGTTTGAGTGTGGGGTAGGGACTTGGACAAAAAAAAAATTATCGGGCCACCTGGTTAACTAGTCAGTGTCGGACTAAATCGACCTAATTTTTATTTAATCAATTTTTATTGGACCAAACCTGCCAGAGACCGGACTATCCGGGTGGCCCATTTTGCCACCTCTAGTAATTGATATGAAAATACATTAAAATTTTAAATTGGTCAAATTTTGATCATGGATATAATTTTTTGTTAATTAATGTACCATTGGACAAAATCTCAGAGACTCTAAGAGCTGCTTGTTTTCAATTTTGATTTTGTTAAAAAGTTAAAGTCAAAGTCAACAATTAATTTTAACCACACATTTTATGGTCCCACAATTTTTCAATCACTTTACTAAAAATTTTGATTTTAATCAAACACATTTTAAATATTATTTTGGTGAACAAAATTAAAAGTTTTGAACTTAATGATGCACTTTTTATTATTTTAAGTGTAAATCTATAAAAAAATAAAAAGATTTAGGACTTATTTGTATTTTTGAAAAGGTTTGTGAGTTATTTTTAATTTATTTAAGTTATGGGTAAAATTATCAAAAAATTTAGGGTCATATGTGTTAGGATTAGAAGGTTATGGGACTTTTCAACACTTTCTAAAACATTAGGGACTTTTGTCGCAAATTTTCTTTACAAAAGTCGGGACCATTTGTGCAAATAAGCCTTTTTAAATAAAACTTCCACCATCAAATTTCACGGTCAATTGATGGAAATTGTTGAAAAGGACCATTCTTCGCCAAAAACATTTGAAATAGGGGCTAAACCGCCAAAATGAAAAGATAGGTCCTCAACCCGCAAAGAAGTGCAAAAGTCGTGACCATTTGTGCAAATAAGCTTTTAAAATAGTATACAAATATGATAGTTGGTAGTGGCAACATGTGTTAATTTAATTTAAATTAAAGTAACATATGTGTTACCGTAATTTAAATTAAAGTAACATATATGTTACCATAATTTAAAATAGTATAGAAATATTTATTTTGTTCGTTTAGGTGAAAATTCGAGTGTAAAGTCAAAGATTTAATTGAAAGTGCACTTATTTTGACCACTAAAATTGTAATTATTTTGGCCACTAAAATCAATGATTTGGAGAACCAAACTTTGAACATATATAAAGTTGAAGGACCTAAGATGCAATTTTTAGAGGACTTAATTGAAAAATAATTGAAAACTTGGGGACCAAAGTGTAAAGATGTAAAAAGTTGAAGGACCTAAGATGTAATTTTTGGAGGACTTAATTGAAAGATAATTAAAAATTTGGAGACTAAAGTGTAAAAATATAAAAGATTAAGGACCTATGATGTAATTTTTGGATAACTTAATTGAAATATAATTTAAAATATAAAGACTAAAGTAAATATTATATAAAAGTCGTGCATTGACTACCATAAAATAAATAAACGCTACATCATCACGCCAACTCATAATTATAATTTAATTTAAAATAAATGCCACGTCATCATCATAATTTAAAATATTGTTTTTAATAAAATGCGATTTTTAAATCAAACCACGAAAATAAGGTATTTTTGAAAAATTAAAAAAATAGGTATTTTTCGACTTTTTTACAAAATGTAGGCTCTTGTCAACTTTGCCTAAAGAATACCGCCCCCAACTTTTCCTTTTTTTTCCCATTTTATCTCCACTTCAAATTGAGTCAAACAATTCGCTTTTTCGTTGAAGAAAACCACTCAATTTTTCCCATTATCAACCCTATTTCTTCCACTTCAATTTCAGTCAAATTGCCCATAACTTTCCTTAAGAAAAACTTCCCTAGCTTTTCTTCATCATCCCCACTTTCCCTCACAATTCAGCCACCAAACCCTCTGATTTTGTTCTCCATAAGTACTCTTATTCTCTTCATTTTAGCCCCACATAAACAATAGCAATTCACTCCCTTTTGTACACCAATTTTGGAAATCATTTGGAGCCTTACCCCTGCTTCTTCTTCATAACTTATTAGAGAAAAAAGATCACTTAGCCACCTTCCAATTTTGTCATTGTAGTGTTCTCTTATCCCTAAGGAAAAACAGCATATAACTTAGATATGGAGGTTGGATTAGCAATGATGATGCTTAAGATAGCTTAGTGGTAGCAATCAGTAGACGATGTCCCTTTGATGTTAATTAGCTCTTTTGGATATTTTGATAACGTTGTGTTTCGTTTATATTTTCAATCCATTACAAATTTATTTGTGTTTGTCCTAAAGGAAATGGCACCAACTGCAGAAGCAAGAGCTATTCGGGACTTGCAACTCGTAGTTGAAGAGATGAGGTAAGCTCTAGCAGCCCAATCAGCATCACCGGCACCTTAGACCCCATGGGCATGATGCTGGCACCTCAAGTGCTCAAGCAAAGTTGGCCCACCAGCACATCCAATGTCCCATTCCCTATCGATGACAGAACAATTCCATCAGTACCACCATTTTACCTTCGATGGAAAAAAGATCCTATAGTAACTGAAGAGTGTTTGCGAACTATTGAGAAAATCTTTTGGCACATCTCTAGTCCAGAAAATCAGAAGGTCACATGCGCAGAGTTCATGCTGATTGCCCAATCAAGTCACTGGAGGTAATTAACATCTTGATAATAATCTCTCTTTGGTGCAGTTTAAGGACGAGCTGAGGAAAAATATTTATCATAGGCACTACGAGACTATAAAGATTCGGAGTTTCTTTACTAAAGTGCAGAAAGACATCGAAATCACCGACTATGAACATAAATTTAAAGAGCAGTCATGTTATGCTCTGTATTTGGTCAGTAATGCGTTATTTGGTTAGTAATGCGTTGATGAAGGCGAGATACTATGAAAGAGGTTTGCGTATGGAAGTTAGACAGATAGTCAGTTTGCATGAGCTTCCTACCTTCAAAGCAGTGGTTAAGAAGGCCCAGGCTATCTTTCTTAGGTATAACGATCATTGTTCAGGGCCACCATAATGATTTGGAAAAAAGAAAGTGGAAAGATTAGAATAGAGATTAAAATTTGCTTAGTTTAAGAGACAGAATCAGGAACTAACGGTGGATATAGTGATTGCAAAAAAACTCACCCCGCCTTACCCCGCTCCGTTAGTAATCGGGACGGGTCCCGTCCCAAATTCTCCAAATCCGTCCTGAATCTTTTTATATTTTTTTATATTTTTATTTTTTAAAATTTAAATTGTATTTTAAATAAGTATTATTAAAAATTAATTAAACAGAGCAATAAACGGGAATTTTTCAATCCCGCCCCCATTGTAACGCCCTAGATTTTCTCAACCTGGATTGTCACTAAAATAATCTCTAAAATATATTTGATAACTCCAAATAATATTTCACGTGCCCTTGAATGGTTTTAAAATTATAACATTTTCGAAAAATAACAAGCGCGCAAGGGAACATGACTGTTCTTTAGATTTCTATGGTTTTGCCTATACAGTGATAGGTGTCGCCATAATTTATTTGACCATACAAACGAATTTCAAAAATTAAAAAATTTCCTATAGATACTTGGGACAATAGACTACAACATGTTAAAATTTTAAACCTTAGCTACATCGTTTGGTAGGTTAAATGTTAGCCGTAGTTGCTTAAAAAACTGGCCTAGGTGCCTTAAGGCAGCCCCTCTAAAATGTTCATAATAAATTCATACGATTGAATTTTTGAGTTATTTCAAATGCTACCATTAGACCACATATAAGGCTTTCTATAGCCACTAATTTCACTCAAAAAATCCAAATGTACAGAGAGTTACGATTTTTCAAAATAGGGGCAGTAAGCTAAAAAATTTAGAAAAATGGAACTTGGCATTTCTAACTTCAAACTTTTAACGGCAAAAGAACCAACATCTCGTTTTCCATAAATATTACATAATTAAATACTGAAATCATATACTTAAAAATATCCTATTTACATCATATTTGACTCGATCATTTCGACATCAAAACTTAAACTAAATAAGGAAATTCTACATCATGCTTGCCAGGCTATGCCATCGCATCGCATCAACGCCAACCAATTCAATCTGCAAATTTGTTTGTTTTCGGGCGAGTATTTCATAAGAAACACTTAGTAGCAATACATACTAACATGTGAAAAAATCATACAGAAACATAAATGCGACATGCCATCATTTTTAAACGTACATATGAACACAAAAATAGGTAACTGGCACCATTAATTTAAGTGTGATTTCCTTCAATCATCGTCATGCATATGTGATTATCTTCAATAACAATCATAATGTTCCTTCATAAATCATTTACACGGCATTTATATAACAATATAATTTTTTGAACATCATTAAGAAAATCATTGCAAATAGTAAGTAAAACTATCTCTAAAAATAGTTTTTCGTTGAAGCTGTAATGGACAAAAATTCATTTATGCATCTTCCAAAATCAAAACCCGTACACTATATACATAGATGTATATATAAGGAACTTTTGTGAATTAAAAAGCAAGGTTAACAACTTTCATTGCTGGCCGAAATATGGACTGAAAGTGAGGAAAAATTGCTAGAAATTTGGGACTGAAAATGTAGAAAATTGGAGCACGAAAATTGAAGGAAGAAGATAGGAGTTTTTGCTAAGTTTTTTTGTGCTCAGTTTTCAGAGAGGAAAGAGGAAATGTTGCTGGAAAAATAAAAAGAAACAAAACACTGAATGGCTGGAAACTTAAGGGCTGAATTTTGAAGGGAAAAGTGGGAGGTTTTTGCTTAAGTAAAGGGCTGATTAATGGGCTACTAGAGGAACGAATTTGGGGTGAATTTGGGAGAAGAAACCAGTTAGGTTGAGGGCTGAAAAGTGAGGAAAAGTGGAAGGAAGAAAGGGAGAAGTTGTGGGGGATCATGGGGCAGTTTTCTTCATTGTCATGGGGGCTGTTTGGTCGGCTGAAATTGGAGGAGAAACACTCACAGCAGGGCCGAATTTTGGGACCTTTTTGGGGGGAAAAAAGTGGTTGAAATGTGATGGTAATTTTTGGGAATTATGGCTAAACATGGGGCTGCTGGGGGGGAAGGTTTTCATATCATGGGGGTTAGTTTTGGTGTGCATGGGAGAGGCTTCTTTGCTATTGGAGGGGCTGTTTGGTTGATGAAAAATGGCAGAAGTTAAGGGGTTGTTTAAATAAGTTTTTTGGTGGTTTTAAAGTGTTGTTTGGGTTGGGTTTTTTGTTAAATTTTGGAGTAGAAAAATAAATCGGGTTTTGGGGCTAATTATAGGTGAATTATTGGGCTGAAAATAGAATGGGTTTGTGGCTTAAAAAATCAAAATAAATGGCCGGGATTTTTAACTAGACACGGAGAACCAAATTAAAAATTTATGCTAGTTGGAAATTATTTCTTGCTCAACTTGAAATTCAAAAACTTACCAAATCAAAATAGAACAAGGTTTGATTTCAAATTAATATTCCATAATCGTCGAACTTAAAATTTTGAAGCAAACGCGCGCAAAATGTAATGTGACAAAATATTTAAAATGAACTATGAGGTTCAAAGCGATTGTCGAAAGTAAAAATTTTATTTACTTGAAATAAAAAGACGAAAAAAAATCTGGTCGTTACAACCCTCTCCACTTAAAATAATTTCGTCATTGAAAATTAGCTTACATGGTTTACGAGGTCTGAGTACTTAGCTAAAATATTTTATTCTCTTTCCCAAGTGACCTCATCTTCCTCGTATCTACCATACTGAAGTTTAACTAAAGGGATCTCTCGGTTTCTTAGAACATGGGTTTTTCTTTCTAGGATCATCACATGCGCTTTCTCATAAGTCATATCATTCCTTAAATCCAACGACTCATAATTTATCACATGCGTAGGATCATGCACTGCCAAGAGGTCAAGTGGCAATACCAAACGATACGATACATTTTCAATTTTTTCAAGAATCTCAAATGGGCCGATGAAACGCGGTCTTAATTTTCCTTTCTTACCAAAACATAGTATCTCTTTCAAAGGAGCCACCTTTAGAAAAACTTTTTCGCCGACCTCGAACTCTAATTCATTTCTTCTTTGATTGGCATAACATTTATGACAGTCTTGTATTGTCTTAATTTTGGACCTGATCTTGTCTATTGCCTCCATTCTTTTTTCAACCAACTCTGGTCCTAAAATTCTTCTTTCGCCAACTTCGTCCCAACAAATTGGCAAACGACATCGACGACCATATAGTACATCATATGGTGCCATGCTGATAGTAGTTTGGAAGCTATTATTCTAAGTGAATTCGACCAACGGTAGGCGACCTTCTCATTTACCACCTAGATCCAAGACGCATGTTCTCAACATATCCTCAAGGATTTGAATAGTGCGTTCTAATTATCTGTTAGTCTGAGGATGATAACATGTGCTAAATTTCAATTTAGTACCCAAAGCTCCTTGAAGACTTTTCCAAAAATTTGAGGCAAACCTCGGATCTCTATTTGATACGGTGGATGCTAGTATTCCATAAAGTCTAGCAATTTCTTTGACATACAAATGTTCTAATTGTTCCAAACTAAAATTCATTCGAATGGGAAGAAAATGTACAGATTTTGTCAAACGGTCTACCACAACCCAGATGGCATCATGATCTCTCGTCGATCTAGAAAAACCCACAACAAAATCTATTACAATTTTCTCCCATTTCCACTCTGGTAAATCCATTAGATTTAATGGCCCTGCCTCTGATGCTCCAGTTTCACTTGTTGACACACCAAACATATTGACACAAAACGAGCTACAACTCCTTTCATGTTTCACCACCAAAATGTATTACGCAAATCTTTATACATTTTGGTTCCCCCTCGATGTGTAGCATAAGGAGCAGAATAAGCTTAAGATAAAATCTCATTTCTCATACCTTCATTCTTAGGTACACAAATTTGACTTTTGAACATCAAATCTTTTTTCTCAGCTATTTCAAACTCTTTTCTCTTTTCAGTTCCTACTTCAGTTCTAATCTTTTCCAAGAAAGGGTCATCTTTTTGAGTTATCACAATTCTAACTCTGAGTGTCGACATTACTATCAAACTTGCTATCACTACCGATGTCTGCAAAGGCAATGTTAATACTTCAATTTTCATACAATCAAAGTTTTGATAAGATTATCTTGTGTCAATTGCAGTACAGACAACTGACCCATATTCGTTCTACTTAGAGCATCCGTGACAACATTTGCCTTACTCAGACGGTAAAGGATAGAGCAGTTGTAGTCTTTTACTAATGCCAACCACCGTTGTTGTCTCATCTTTGGGTAAAAAAGTACTTGAGACTCTTATAGTCGGTGTAAATTTTACACTCTCTTCCATAAAGGTAATGGCGCTAAATTTTCAAGGTGTAAACTACCGTCGCAAGTTCAAGATCATGTGTTGAATAATTCTGCTTATACTACTTCAACTGTCTTGAAGCATAATCTATAACCTTTCCATTTTACATCAACACACAGCCCAATCCAAGTTTTGATGCATGACTATAAATTACGTAGCCCTCTGAACTTTTGGGTAAAGCTAGTACTGGTGCACATACTAGCTTGTTCTTTAACTCTTTTCGGACCAAACATACTTAACCCCTTTTTGAGTCAACTACGTCATAGGGCCTGCTATTTTAGAAAATCCTTCTATAAAACATCGATAATAGTCGGCTAAACCTAGAAAACTTCTTATTTCACCAACATTTTATGGTGTCGGCCAATTTGACACGGCCTCAATTTTTGATGGATCTACTTCAATTCCCTTAGTCGTTACAACATGTCCAAGAAATCCTACTGGGTCCAACCAAAATTCACATTTCGTAAATTTGGCATACAACTTTTCTCTCTGCAAGATCTCCAATACTATTCACAGGTGCTCTTGATGTTGCTCAGGATTCTTGGAATAAATCAAGATGTCATCGATGAATACAATGATGAACCGATCTAAATATTGATGAAAAACTCAGTTCATTAAATCAATAAATACCGCTGGAGCATTCGTCTGTCCAAAGGGCATTACTATAATTCATAATGCCCATAGTGAGTTTGGAATGCTGACTTTAGTATATTCGATGGCCTGATTTTTAGTTGATGATAGCCCGACCTCAAGTCGATCTTCGAAAACACTAAAGCACCCTTCTATTGATCAAACAAATCCTTAATTCTTGGAAGTGGATACTTATTCTTGATCATCAATTTATTCAACTCACGGTAGTCGATGCACATTCTCATCGATCCATCTTTCTTCTTCAGGAATAGTACTGGAGCTCTCCACGAGGAAATACTTGGTCTGATAAATCCTATATCCAAAAGTTCTTCCAATTTCATTTTTAACTCTTGCAATTCTTTTGGTGCCATCTGATATGGAGCCTTTGATATGGGTGCAGCTCTAGGTATTAGGTCTATTGTGAATTCTACTTGCCTATTAGGCAAAATGCCTACTAGATCATCTGGAAACACATCGACGTACTCCTGAACCACTGGCATGTTATCCAAAGATACTTCCTCAAATGGAGTGCCAGTGAGATTGACCAGAAAACCTTGGAAATCTCTCTTCTTTAGCAACTTTTTCGCCTGTAAAGTTGAGATGAGGCAGTGAAGTGCTTTAATCTTCGACCAATAACATTTGAACTCCTTCTCTCCTAGTTTTTGAAAGATTACTTCTTTCTCAAAACATATAATGGTAGCACGATTACATAAAGATTTCCCAAAATAGTTGGCCTTATGATTTAATGGACTCAAAAGGTGTTAGGCTTGTTTGGTCCGAGAACTATGAACAATGTTTTTAGGAGTTAAAAAATGGGCTAGTATCTTCACTGGTGCTAGCTTTACCCAAAGCTTCAGTGGGATATGTAATTTGCAGTGATGCGTCAATGCTTAGTTTGGGTTGTGTATTGATAAAAACACGAAAGTGATAGCTTATGCTTCAAGGCAGTTGAAACAGTAGAGCAAACTATCTGATGTATGATCTTGAGTTTGCAACAGTAGTTTACACTTTGAAATTTTGGAGCTATTACCTATATGGAAGCAAGTTTGAGATGTACACCGACCATAAGATTTTAAAGTACTTCTTCACCCAGAAGGAGTTGAACACACGACAACGACGGTGGCTAAAATTAGTAAAGGAATATGATGACACTATTATGTACTATTCGGGTAATGCTAATGTAGTCACGGATGATCTAAGTAAAAAGAATATGTTATGTTTTTTGTACTACAACTGAAACAAGATAACTTGATCAAGAATTTTGAGAATTCAAGAATTGAAGTTTTAGCGTTGTTAGTGCAGGCATTAGCAATGATAGCAAGTCTGACATTAAAGCCGACAATCGGAGATAGAATTGTGGTAGCTCATAAGGATGATCTATTTTTGGAAAAGAGGAAAAAATTTGAAATAGCCGAGGACAAAGCTTTGATTTTCAAAGGTTGGTTATGTGTGCCTAAGGATAAAGGACTAAGGAATGAGATTTTATTTGAGCCTCAAATGTATACAGATTTACGTAATGAATAAAGATTTACGCTATACATCCATGGAGAACTAGTATGTTGGGATGGTTTTTATAATGAATAAAGATTTTATTTGCGGTGCGTTATGGTAGTCAATGTTGTTCGCCAATATGTTGGGATAAAGTTGGCGAAAGAAGAATTTTGGTTCCGGAGTTAGTTGAGAAAATAGTAGAAGCAATAGACAAGATTAGATTCAGAATTAAGACAGTGCGGGACCTTTAGAAAAGTTATGTCGATCAAAGGAGAAAAGAATTAAAGTTTGAGGTCGGTGATAAAGATTTTTTCAAGGTAGCTCCAATGAAAAGAATTCTGCATTTTGGAATGAAAGGAAAGTTAAGACCACAATTCATCGACCCGTTCGAGATTCTTGAGAAATTTAGAAATGTGGCATATCGTTTGGCATTGCCACCTGAGCTCTTGGCAGTGCATGACATATTCCATTTTTCAACGTTAAAGATGTATGTGCACGACCTTACGTATGTGGAAAATTATCAATCGCTAAATGTGCAACATGATATAGCCTATGAAGAAGCGCTTGCGGTGGTTTTAGATAGAAAAGTCCATGTTTTGAGAAACAGCGAGCTCCCTTTAATCAAAGTTTAATGGGGGTAGGTATAAGACCCGGAACCAACATAGGTAGCCGTTAAATTTTAATCTATGGGTAAGATTTATTATTTGAAAGATTTAGGACTGATTTGGATGTAAACTGATAGTTTGGGACCAAAGTGCAATTTATTTTCTTTTCCATGTATTACAGATTTATTTGTAATTAGATAATTACATATAATTGCATGTCATTTAATTAATAAATTTAATTTTGATAATTATAGTAGTTTACATCGTTTAAATTTTGAATAGACTCTTAAGATGTAGTTATCTTCAATGAATCTTATCACTCAAGATATGGTTATCCTCGATGAATCTTATCACTTAAGAAGTGGTTGTTTTCTTATAGATAAGAGTCCAATATAATGTTAATCTTTTAAAGACTCTAAGTTGGATTTAATTAGGCGTCTTGGTAAACCTATAAATAGAACCCTGAGGTAGAGCAATTTTTCCACAACTTATATTTCCCTCTTCTTTCTCTCAGTTTATATTACACACGTAGATTTATATATGTTTATATATATAATAAGTACACGATTCAAGAAATATTTAAGTGAAAGTCTAGCAAATCAGCTTTCTTCAATCATTCAAGCAAGGTAAGTATACACATGTTTTTATGTTACGATAATGGAATATTATCATGGGTCCACATGTATGTTATAAGATCGGACATGAGTTTTAGTAGCGGTATGCACAAACAAATATTACCATCCAAATTCGATATAGTTTTTGTGTCTCCACTAAGCAAGTTCATGTTTCATGTTTCATGTTTCAAGTTGCAAGTTTCAAGATTCCATAAGTTGTTAATATATCAACACGTTTATACTTATTGAGATTTTTCTCACCCCTTTCATTTTTCCTCGTTCCAAGTAACTAAGACTTGTGGAGATTGAAGTATGGATTGCATCCGTGCTAAAACGATTAATTTAGGATTTTTTTATTTAATTAAGACTTTTAAGTATAAGATTTACGGTTTTTTTACATTTTAAATAAGATACTACTTGATTATCTTTTAATCACGAATTTTCAAATTTTATTAAATATTATCTTTTATTGCGTTCATGATATGTCATTATGGCCCTCGGGTTTTAGGATCAACGTGTCACAAAGTGGTATCAAAACGAAGGTTTACATTCCTGTAGACTTTTCTTTAAAAAAAAGAAGTTACGGTTCACGTGAACAGTGGCGGTGCATTGTTCACATACGTGAATAGTAAAACAAAAAAAATTAAGTTTTTATTTTAGTAATAAATATTCTTCTATGATAAGCTAATTTAAAGTTCACCACGGCGATCCTCCAAACTTCGAATCTCCAAGCCAGGTACAAGTTGTCATGCGTAATGTATTTATTTTCTTAAGTTATCATGTGAACATGATTTGTTAAATGTTTGAACATGTATGACATCTATGTTGTTGGAGAATTTATATGAAAAGCATGTTTTATATTTATATATAAAGTTAGTTAAATATGTGTTATTTCTAGTTAGAAACTTATATATACAGAGAACATTTGAAGTTAAGAATCTGCCCTTTAAAAATTACTCAAATAGGAATGTTATATTTTTTAGACCTTTCGGTTTCCATCCATTGTTTGAATTTTCTTGATTTGATACTCACAAAATTGAAAGACTTAATCAAAAGGACCTAAACTGTCTAAGGAGAGCTTGGGATTTAAATGGTCCAATGACCCCCACTCCTTACCTGGAAGCTTTTTAGTTGCGTAATATTCAAATCAATGAAGCAAAAATAATTAATTATGATTTATTTCTTTTTTTAGATGTTTGATAGACGTCCACAAGTATTTAGAGCCCATGGCAAGGGACGTGAGAAGTTTTTGAAATTACATAAGACATAAGTGAAGAACCCGAACTATAACCTACTAGAGCACTTGAACACAATGGATAAAATTATAAGAGGAGCAGAGAGAAATGGGTATAACTTTGATAGAGATGAAGTTGTTTATCACCTCCAGAAGACACTTAGCGCTTACTCAAAATAGTTTATAGATGAGATTGAATAGAAGTTCGAATATCTGACACCCCCTCCTTGTTAATGGCGTGTTTGAGGGAGAAGTGGTTAATTAGTGGCAATAGGAAAATTAAAAGACCTTTAGGATTTTAGCCCGACCTCACAGTGTTGCCCTCAGTGGACAATAGTGGTAATATCATTGAGGAAGACTTAGAAGGAAGCCCTGAGTACAACCCTATACCATACCACACCTCGAGGAAGTACGTGAGCCAAACTATGGGGATAATCAAGAAGCAAGACTAAGTGAGAGCGACTGAGAGAAATTTTAGATGACTAGAAATCTATTTTATTTATGATTTTTATATTCTATGTTTTGGACTCATATGCCAAGTAATCATTTTCTTTGATACAAGTTATCAAGATTTATGAAATAAAGTATATTAATCTTTTGCCAAGTTTAGTGTTTTGATTGATTCTGGCTCCACTCACTCTTTTATAACTCCCAAGTTTATGAGCAAACTCAATACCCCTAGTGAACATGAAAGTACTCCCTTAGATATTGCTACTCCATCGGGAGATTTATTAAATGCAGTCTCTTGCTTGAAATCCCAATAAGCTTGTTTGGATGAAGAAATTCTTGTGATTTGCCTCCTTGTTCTCTCCAAAATTCTATCAAAATTCCACCCTTATGTTTGTCCTTTGTTTTCCTCTTTATAGACATCATGACTTCTTGAGCTTCGTATCCCAAAAGTGGTCTTTCACGACTCATCATACGGGAATGACTGCTCTTTGGGAGAAGATTTTTAGGCTCAAACAGGGCCTTCGTGGGTGGAATCAACATGTGTTTGGTGACATCTTCCAGCGAGTCAGGGATGCAGAGTGTAGGGTGGACGAGGCAGAGTCCGTCTCATGATAGTGATCCTACTCCACCCCACCGTGATATCGTTACACTGTGCTCAGCAAAGGCCTGAACCAGACTTTATCTGTTGAGGAGGCTTTTTGGAAACAAAAGGCAGGGGCTCGTTGGGTTTGTGAGGGAGACCACAACACTCGGTATTTTCATTCTATGGTGCAGGGGCGTAGGATCCGATCTCGGATTATGTCTATTACTCCGAGACAGGGAAGTGTTTGACTCTCGGGAGACTATTCACCTTCACACCGGTGTGTCATTTTTTCAGAGCTTTTGTCGGTTGCTCCTCACTGTCGATCCTATTCGACCCGATATTATTCCTAGGCGGTGTCCGATGAGGATAATTTGCGACTCAATCGGATACCGACTTTGGGCGAGGTTCGGAGGCTATCTTGAAGATTGATCCCAGCAGTGTAGCGGGGCGGATGGATTTTCTTCACACTTTTTCGGGAGTGTTGGGATATTATCTCGAGATGATGTTTTTCAGCAAGATCTTGGACTTCTTCGCAGGGGGCATTTTCCGAGAGGTTTTTTCACCTACTTTATAGTATTGATCCCTAAGCGGGATAATGCATGTCGGTGGTCCGAGTTTCGTCCTATCGCCTTATGTACGCTTTTAATAAGTTGGTTACAAAGTCATTGAATTCGCATGGATCGAGTAACATACTTCCTCGATTATTTCAAGACCTCGGAAGTGATTCATCCAGACGACTCATTGGGGATAACATCCTCCTTGCACAGAGCTTCTACACACATCGGATATGAAGGTGCGAGGGGGTAATGCTATCCTCAAGCTAGATATGGCTAAGGCCTATGACCGCCTGGATTGGGGTTTCTTGATCTCTGTTTTGGAGGGCTTTGGATTTGATGCTATATGGATAGATCGGATACGGAGGTGCATCTCAGAGTGTCACTTTTCAGTCCTGCTCAATGGTAGACCATGTGGTTTTTTCCCCTCATCCAGGGGACTTCGACAGGGTGATCCCATCTCTCCATCGTTATTTATTCTAGCGGCTGACTATTTTTCGCGCATCCTTATTCTAGAAGATCGCAGATAGCTTCGATGGCTTCTGAGACATGGAGGATGCTCTTATCTCACATCTATGTTTTGCGATGATATGATCATTTTCGCTAACGGTCGAAGCGAGTCTATTAGACGGGTCCTACATTGTATCGAGCACTATGAGCGAGCCGGCCGATTAGTGAATAGAGATAAGAGCGGATTATTTTACCCAGACGGGCTACTATTCGGCCAGATACACAGCTTGAGCATCCGAGGGCTTTCGTCACCAAAGCAGTGAGCCTTTCACTTATCTTGAGTGCCCTGTTCAAAGGACATCGTAAGATATTCCTATACGATGATCTCATTCGAAAAGCACAGAGCGGGATATCCGGGTGGGCTTCGAGATTACTTTCACCGGAGGACGGATTACTCGATTGGTCATTTCGTCTTCTCTTCTCTCTACCTTCTTGATTTTGAAGCCTCCCAAATTTGTCTTGAAGAAGCTAGAGAGCATCTCTGCTAGATTCCTCCGGGACTCAAAGATCATACCCATCGTCTTCATTGGAAGAGATGGAAGGACTTATGTCTCCCGATCGAGGAGGGAGGATCGGGATTTAGGCGTTCTGAGGACCTTGTTGACACTTTCTCACCGGGTTATGGTGGCTATTCGGATCTCGAGAGATCTCTTTGGGCTCGTTTTACTGGCATCTTGTCGGGCACACATCCGACATCGCCATCGTTCCTTATTATGCTTCACTGTTTGGAGGCAATTTGAAGCTTATAGGACCACAGCCGAGTCCTACATTGCATGGAAGCTAGGGGCGGGTCACATATTTTTTGGCATGATTCTTTGGATGGGCGATACTACTTTGGCCGATCGGTTCATGACTACCACATTCTTCCATCCAGTGCACGATTTCTTTGATGATATTGGATGGAATATTGACAGACTCATTCAGATCGCTCCACTTACCATGGTCGAGCGGATAGGGAGCATCCCTATCACCCCACATGTGGATGATCGATTGTATGGATCGATACTCGGATGGCGATTTGTTACCAAGTCTCGCATGGCGCGTTTTGTTCGCACA
This sequence comes from Forsythia suspensa, assembly GCA_023638005.1. Lineage (NCBI taxonomy): Eukaryota > Viridiplantae > Streptophyta > Magnoliopsida > Lamiales > Oleaceae > Forsythia > Forsythia suspensa. Next base: position 41,066,957 of record CM042674.1, read on the forward strand.
GAGAGCACCTTTGGTCGTCAGTATATCGTATGATATGGAGTTCGATTATTCCGACCACGTTTTCTTTTTCGTTGGAGATTGTGGCGAGGGGCTTATACCGATGGATGTGGTGATCCGAGACGGATAGGGAGTCATATGGCGTCGAGGTGCCCGGTTGTTCGGCTATAGAGACTATTCAAAGACTTATTCATTGATAGTCCGACAAACAGATCATTGTTTGGAGACACTTTGCGAGACATCTTTCATATCACCCTCGTGCCTCTCGAGGATTCGAGATCGCTTCAGACTTGGAGATTCTCGGGTCAGTTTGTCGACGGGACATATACGCGCGATCATTCCTCTATTGATATTATGGTTTTATGGATCATGAGGAATGATGCGGCTACGTAGATATAGCTATGGAGCCGAGGAGGATCATTTGAGAGTTTACCACACCATCTCACTTCGCATACAGCCGCTTATTTCGGCACATCCATTGGCGTGGAGACATGGACATCGCTCCGCTTTTTGGTGTCATTATTACCACCCCTCCCTCCTCCTCCCACTTTAGTTTTTTGGCGTACTCCACCGGTGGGATCCTACAAGATCAACATCGATGGATGCGTCGAGAGGACGGATTGCTAGTGGCGGAGGATTATCGAGATTCGTCGGGACGGTGCATTCTGGGCATTCTTCTCTTTCTACGGCGATCGCACCATTCTCGGAGGCGAGCTACGAGCTATACTAGACGGGATCATTCTCGCTCGAGACTTAGGTTATCGGGTTCTATGGGTGGAGTCGACTCTACATTAGCGATCCACCGCATCACCGAGGAGGAGGACCTCGCATATTCAGCTACTCTACCAAGACATCGTGCATCTACTAGCAATCGGACGGGATACTATCACCACATCTTCCGAGAGGGCAACCAGTTGTCGATCTTCTTGCATCAGAGGGCTGGGATCGACGCTACTATTATGAGTACAGCTCTCAGGATCTTCTACGACGACATCGCAGTCTAGTCCAGATTGACAGATTTGGACTTCCTACTGTTAGAGGCTTATAGTTTCTTTTTAGAGATTTGTATGGGAGGTAGTACCTCCTTATTTATTGATTTCTGTTTTGCATTTACTCTTTCATTCGATTGTGCTTGGAGGTCAAGTTTTATGCCCCCCTTCCTTGTACTATTATGAGCTTTTTATATATGGTTGGGGCTTCCTTAACCCCTCCGTCCTTCCCTGATGGAGGCATAAAAACCACATTGGGGTTGTGATGGTGTGTTTATTAAAAAAAAAAAAAATTTAGGTTGAAATACATGGGCAAAAATCCAAGAAAATTATGCCAAAAATAGCTTCATGGGCAGATGGAAGGTCTTCCCGTGGCCAGTCCGCTCAAGATGGTGATTTTTTGGTTGAAGGCTTGTTCTAGTGGACAAAAAGTGCTCAGCCAGCAATTGTTTTTCAAGCAACTATAACCTTTCATAGAAAACTCCAAATTCAGATCTGTGAAAAGCGTTGGACTCATAATTTAATTATCTCTTCAATGGCATATCATTTGTCTTGTTTAGAATTCAAAAAGGAATGCTTCTACGTGTCCCCTCCATATCAATTTGGCTTAGATGGCAGGCTTTAAAGCGGTTATTGGGACAACATTCGTTTTTCTGCTTGTTCTGTTATCGATTTCCTGGGAATGAATATGTTGTACCAAACTTTGTGCTATAATCTCCCTACGTACTCGGGTAATAGGTTTCTCAATTTACTTCTTTGGCTTTCGGTACTTCAATTCTTTATTATTGCTTTGAAGCACCTTAAACCTATTGCCTTTATCTTTTTCCTCATCTTTCAATGTTTGATTTATGATCTTCACTTTGAAAACCTCAATTTACTCTCATTTACTTGTCGATTTCTCCAGTGTGATTCGAGTGCGGGAATTTCGTCCTACAATCACGAAAATGAACAAAATCCAATTGTTATTAAGTCTAAAATACTTAGGACTATATGAAAACTCTTCATTAAGGATTCGATATAAGTGTATATATTACACTTATCAAATCCCCAAACTTGATCTTTTACTAATCCTGAGCAAAAAAAAAAAAAAAAGAAAACAAAGACTGAAAAACAAACAAAGAAAAGAATGTGAACGAGATATGAATTCTTACCGGTATTGCCTATAGTCAACATCTAAACATTAATTAAATAATGCTACATAAAAAGATTTTAATACTTATCCAATGCTCGACTTGTTTGTGTGAATAACTATTTCCACTCATTACTTTACATGGATAAAGTTATGCAAACAAATGGATACTTAAGTCTTTTCAATCCCGACCCTCGATGGTCATATTTTCCTTTCTCATCCCGTGAATTTTACACCATATTCTAGTATGTATCACTTTTCCTTGAGGGTTTTCAACCAATGTTAGACTCACATTTTAATCTTCACTCTCAAATTAGAAGGATCTAACCGATTAAGGTGAAGTTTAGATAGGCAACAATTCTCCACGGTTAGACTTACATTTTCAATCCCAACCCTCAATACTTAGTCTCTGGGTCTTCACTAAGAAAGTCAAATTAACTAGGCATCTAAATCCCCTTTCGTATCCAAGATTTAGCCAGGCAATTGTATTACTTTTTTTTCTTGCTAATGCCTCAATTTTTTTCAACACGGTGTGTAGTTTTCACTCGAATACTAAAGCAGCCTTCTTCCCCAGTAGATCGTCTCACATATATTGTTGATACATATGGACATATTACTATAGGTTAGCTTTCACACATAAGTATAAGAAACTTTTTTCTACTTGATATACCTTGACTAGTATAGTGTCTTTCATTGGGACCGAAAGTTGAGACTAGAAATCTAGCGAAAAGTCAATGCATAGCTTCAACCCGTCAACTTGAACTACTTACAAAATTTCTCAATAAGGAGAGAATCATCACTTCTCTAAACTATTACCGTTACCAGCTCAATCTCCTCCAAACTTATTCTCAAATGTTGGTTAAGTAAATTTTTCAATTGGGTACCTGGAAATCAAAAACACTAACTAAAGTCTTTAACTCAAGTCTCCATTTATATCACATAACCCATCTCCAAACTTAAGCAACAACGAAAATAGGTATGTGCTCAAAGTAAGCTTAAGTCTCACGTGGATAAGAAGTTTAGCCAAACTAAGCACATTGTAGTAATATTTAATCATTTTTCAACAATTAACCTTAGACCAAACATAAATCATCATAAGCTAGCAAGTTATCCAACTACGTACGCAAATAAATATTTTTTTATTTTTACTTTTTGACATTACAAACTCTAGATAAATAAAGAAATAAAATTAGAAAAAGTTGACTCTACCCCCAAACTTAAATCTACATTGTCCCAATGTAAGTATAAAGACAAATTAAGAAAGTAAAGAGAAGGATCACCATACTACCCTAAACTTTTAGTGAATCCTCGAAGTGAGTTTGACGAAGCTACATTCTCTAGTTGCTTGTTTGTATATCTCTCTTTGATGTTTTTTGGTATCAAATGTGGCTGTTTTTCCTTCTTCTTGGAATTGTTTCTTTGAAGGAGCCTTTATTTTTGCTTAGCCTGGACTAGCATCTACTCGGCCATCGTACATATAACAAGATAATGACAACATCATAATCTCGAAATTGAACAAGGTGGGGTATGTTAAAACATTTTCCGTGCATTGCCTAATGTTGTATTCATAGTGTGTTTTGATATCAAAGTAAGGTCACAATGATTTTAGAATATAGTGCTCACTACTATAGGTATGCCTAAATTCACAAATTATGGAATAGAAGTGAGAAATATGGACTAGGCTTTCTATCAAACACTTGGTGGGCATCAACCAAGAAGAGGGGCAATAAGTGAAATCTAAGGCACCCAAAAAAAAAAAAAAAAAAATTCACAAGCAACTACACCACAACCACCATCAATCCAATCAATCAATAAAGCCAAACCTCCTCAAACATTGATTTTGCATAAAAATTTACCCTAAGAGAGAGTTAAAGCCATTTTTTACATTGAGGGAGTTGATGTAGAGCTTGCAATGTGAGTTGGTGATGATGGATAATGCAATACTCTATCATGAAATTTAATGTGTTGAAATATGTGCAAAGCTCGAGATTCACATTCCAATGAGTCTAGACTTCACATGGACATAGACAATCGGTTGTTATTAACACACTTTCCAACTAGCAAAAAGATATGAAGTGCAAGTATACCCCAACTTTGACATCCCTTCATTTATGCATATTATCAACTAAAATTTAAACGGAGGCTAGTCAAATGAATTCATGAATGACAGACTAACATATGCTCAAAACACGTCACGCAATCGGATGATGACAACCTAGACTCTAATGTGCTCAAAGTGCATTCTAAAAGCAAAATTCTACGTAAAAAGCAAGTAAATAAAAAAAGGTTAGAAATGGGGTTGCCTCCCAATGAAGGCTTGTTTAGAGTTATTAGCTTGACTTTGTAGCAACGATCATTCATGGAGGCTTGGATAAGGATTTGTAAGCCATGCATTGCTTACAAATTTCTGTTTTGCCCGCTTAAAATAATTTTGTCCTCAAAATTTTACTTACTTGGCTTATGAGGTCTAGATACTTAGCTAAGACATCTTCTTCTCTTTCCCAAGTGACCTCATCGTTTTCATGCCTATTGTGACACCCGGATCCTAAAACCCGAGGGCCATAATGACATATCATGAATGCAGTAAAAAATAATATTATATACAATTTGAAAATTCATGATTAAAAAATAATCAAGTAGTATCTTATTTAAAACGTAATAAATCCATAAAACTTATACTTAAAACTCTTAATTAAGTAGAAAACTCCTAAATTAATCGTTCCATCATGGATGGAGTCCATACTTCGATCTCCGCATGTCTTAGTTACTTGGAAGGGGAAAAAATGAAAGGGGTGAGAAAGATCTCAATAAGTATAAACGTTTTATTACATTAACAACTTATGGAATCTTGAAACTTGCAACTTGGGACTTGCAAATTGAAACTTGAAACATGAACTTGCATAGAGGAGACACAAAAACTATATCGAACTTGGATGGTAATAGTTGTTCATGCGTAGCGCTACTAAAACTCCACTCCGATCTTATAACATATATGTGGACCCATGATAATATTCAATAAGCATAACATAAAAACATGTGTATACTTACCTTACTCTAATGATCGAAGAAAGCTGATTTGCTAGACTTTCACCTAAATATTTATTGAATTGTGTGCTTATTATATATATAAATATACATAAATCTACGTGTGTAATATAAACTAAGAGAAAAGGAAGAGGGAAATATATGTTGTGGAAAATTGTTGGACCTAATGGTTATATTTCTAGGTTTACCAAGACACCTAATCGAATCCAACTTAGAGTCTTTAAAAGATAAATATTATATTGGCCTCTTATATATAAGAAAACAAACACATCTTAAGTGATATGATTCATCGATAATAACCACATCTTAAGTGACAAAATTCATTGAGGATAACTACATCTTAAGAGTCCATTCAAAATTTAAACGATGTAAACTACTATAATTATCACAATTAAATTAATTAATTAAATGACATGCGATTATATCTAATTATCTAATTAAAAATAAATATGTAATACGTGGAAAAGAAAACAAATTGTACTTCGGTCCCAAACTATTAGTTTATATCCAAATCAGTCCTAAATCTTTCAAATAATAAATCTTACCCATAGATTCAAATTTAACGACTACCCATGTTGGTTCCGGGTCTTATAATCTACCCACCTAAAATAAATTTTCGTCCTCAAAAATTACCTCAGCTGTCGTCACCAAACGGTTGGGGATACCCAGATTGCATTTCATCCTCGCGTTCCCAAGTTGCCTCCTCTACCGAATGGTGTTGCCATAAGACTTTTACAAGTGGTATCTCTTTGTTGCAAAGCTTGTGCACTTTCTGAGCTATGACACATACCGGTGCTTCTTCATAACTCAGATCATGCTGAATTTCCAATGGTTGAAGTTTCACTACATGAGTTGGGTCAGTAACATACTTTTTGAACATTGATACATGGAAGACATCATGTAATGTAGAAAGTTCTGGTGGCAAAGCTAACTCGTAAGTGACATTTCCAATTCATTTTAAAATTTTGAAATGGCCAATATACCTTGGTGTAAGTTTAACCTTCTTACTGATTCGTAGTACTCCTTTTATCTGTATAGCTTTTCTGTCTATCTTGAGCCTTCTTCATCTTCTCAATTGCATGTACTATTTGTTCAACAATTTCTGGGCCCAAGATTTTACGCTCACCAATTTCATCCCAATGAACAGGTGATCTTTATTTCCTTCTCTACAATGCATCATAGGGTGCTACGCCAGTAGAGGCATGGTAATTGTTGTTATATGTGAACTAATTAAAAGTATATATTTCTCCCAATGGCCTCCAAACTCTAGAACACACAATCGAAGCATAGCTTCTAATGTTTGTATCGTTCGTCAGATTGTCCATCTATTTGAGGATGGAAAGCTGTACTAAAGTTCAATTTAGTTCCCAGAGCCCGATGTAAACTCTTCAAAAAGTTTGATGTGAACCTTGGGTCTCTATATGATACAATTGAAACAGGGACACCGTGTAACCTTACAACTTCTTTAACATAAAACTGTGCAAATTGGTCCATAGAAAAAGTCGTGCGAACAAGCAAGAAATGGGCTGACTTGGTTAATCGGTCAACAATTAACCAAATGGCCTTATGACCTTTTACTATCTTCAGAAAACCTACAACAAAATCCATCATCACATGTATCCATTTCCATTCTGGAACCTCCAACGGTTGTAAGAATCCTGATGGTTGCTAATGTTCGACTTAAAAACTTGTTGACATATTAGGCGTTTTTCCACATATTTAGCTACATCTTCCTTCATATTTTTCCACCAAAATATAGTTCTTAGGTCACGATACTGGATGTAAAGAATAAGGAGGATAGTGGGCTTCCTCCAAAATCTCATTTCTCAATTTCTCGAAATCTGGTACATAAAGACGTCCTCGATAACATAATGCTTTATCCTCGGCTATGTCGAAATCCTTCTGCTTCTCTGTGTCAATCTCAGCTTTGAAAAACTCGAAAAACTGATCATCCCTTTGATGGCTCTTAATCATATCACAAAGAGTTGGTTGAACCAAAAGTGCTACAATTCGAGCAACAGAATCAGAGGATTTGGCAACCACCTCGAGACTTAATCTTTCAAATTCTCTCCATAGGAGTCTCTGTGCTGTCAACATAGCCACTTGTCCTGTTGTGTTCCTACTTAAGGCATCGACCACTACATTCGCCTTGCCTGGATGGTAATGGATTTCATAATTGTAATCATTTACCAGTTCAAGCCATCTCCTTTTCCTCATGTTCAACTCTTTTTGAGTAAAAATATACTTGAGAGTTTTATGATCTGTATAGATGTCACACTTTCTTCCGTATGGATAATGCCTCCAAATTTTTTGAGCATGGACTATCGCAGTCAGTTCTAGATCATGCATGGGATAATTCTACTCATGAGACTTCAACTGTCATGATGCATACGCAATTACCTTGCCTTGTTGCATTAATACACATCCAATGCCCTGTTTGGATGCATCACTGTAGACTACGAAACCTTTTGATCCTTCAGATATAGTCAATACTCGCGCATTAACTAACTTCTTCTTTAATTCCTTGAAACTGCTTTCACATTTCTCTATCCAGTCAAACTTTATACCCTTGTAGGTCAACTGTGTTAATGGTTCCGATATTTTAGAGAATCCCTCAATCAACCTCCTGTAGTAACTTGCTAAACCCAAAAAGCTACGAACTTCTTCTACATTAGTTGGCCTTGACCAATTCAGTACTACCTCCACATTACTAGAGTCCACCTATATTTCTTGTGTTGTGACCACATGTCCAAGCAATACTACCCGTTCCAACCAAAATTTGCACGTTTTGAATTTTGCAAATAGTCTTTCCTTCCTTAGGATCTCTAACACAATCCTCAAGTGTTTCTCGTGCTTTTCTTTGCTCTAAGAGTAGACTAAGATGTCATCAATGAATACAATGACAAACTGCTCCAAGTATTCATGGAAAATGCGATTCATCGAGTCCATAAAAACTCTAAGCACGTTAGTTAAGCCAAATGACATAACTAAGAACTCATAGTGACCATAACAAGTTATAAAGGCCGTCTTTGAGATGCCACTACGTTTGATCCTCAACTGGTGATATCCTGACCTCAAATCAATTTTTGAAAATACTTTGGCCTCTTGTAGTTTGTCAAATAAATCTTCAATTCTAGGAAGGGTATACTTATTCTTAATAGTGATTCTGCTCAACTCCTAATAGTCGATACACATCCTCTTTGACCCACCTTTTTCTTGACAAATAGCATTGGTGCTCCCCACAGTGATACGCTGGGTTGGATGAATCCTTTTTCTAACAACTTCTCTATTTGGTCCTTCAATTCATGTAACTCTTTTGGCGCCATTCTATAAGGCGCTTTAGAAAGGGGTACAGATCCAGGATCCAGATCAATTGTGAATTCCACTTCTCGTTCTGGTGGCATTTCATTCAAATCATCGAGAAATACGTCTGAAAAATCCTGTACTACCTTAACGTTACCAACTGTTAATTATTTATCTTCCTTAGCTACTACTGTCATTAAGAATCCAATTTGAGTTTGTTTGATTTTTCCATGGTTTTAATATCCGTTTGAATGATTGATCACCATTTGCACATGTTTGTTAATTATTTTGTTTTTGGGAGGATTGAAATAGGTTTAGCACATTGTGGCTTTAAACACTAAGTGCTATAAAAGTTGGGAATAATCTTCTATGCTTGGTGCAATCAACTTAGATAATCTTATCGTTAAATGTATTTTTATATATTCGAATTCAAAATAGGAATATGTTGGGTTGCATATGAAAATAAGTCTAATTTTACTCGGAAGAGATTATTAGATAGTTTAGGACTATTTATTGTCAATTTAAGCATAACTTGGATTAGAAATTGGGTTTTTGGGGGTTAAAATAGATACTAATGGTGTAGTCAAATTCCTAGCATAACTTGTCTACTGGATTTTTCTCCAATATTCAACAAGTGCTATTTCAAATCATTGGTTTAGCATATATTTAGATATCACCACTTGATTAAATATTCTATTGTGTGTATTCAATTTAAGTGCGAATTGATCAAATCTATGTCCTTGTGGGAATGATACTCTTTTACTCACTTTTAGTATTACTTGTCAACGAACCAGTACGCTTGTGGGATTTCACCGAACTACTTTTTGGAGCCGTTGCCGGGAACTAAGATATTTAGCTAAAATTTTAATTTTTCTTTTTAGTTTTATTATTTTTTCTTTTTTATACTCTACTACTTCTTTTTGTTCTTTTCAGGCACTACAGTTGATGTATGCAAGATTTGAAAAATCTTGGTCTTTTGCCATTTGATCCCAAGTTCGAAAGAACATTTTGACATTGAAGAAAACATAGAATAACACGACAAAAACAACAACAAATCATTATGGTAGATGAAGAAGATCAAAATTTTGAAATTGATGATGATGATTATCAAATTCATGAAATTGATGATGATGATGATTTGCATGTTGGGAAAATTCATGACCCCATTAGTCTTTGAAAATCGGTCAAGTATAGCATATCCTCCATATGGATAGCTGAATTGTAACGATCAAAATTTTTTTTGTCTTTTAATTTCATGTAAATAAAATTTTTACTTTTGACATCGCTTCGAACCTCATAGTTCATTTTAAATATTTTTTGTCACGTTAAAATTTGTACGCATTCGTTTCAAATTTTTAAGTTCGACGATTGTGGAATTAATTTAAAAACGAACCTTGTTCTATTTTGATTTGGTAAGTTTTGAATTTCAAGTTGAACGAGAAATAATTTAAAGCTAGCATATATTTTAAAATTAGTTCTTCATATCTAGTTAAAAATTCAGACCCTTTATTCTCGATTTTATTTAGCCCAATACCCGGTTCATTTCGACTCCAAAATTCAACCAAAAACTGCCCCAAACAACACCTAAAAACTACCAAAAATATTAGCCAAACAACTTCTTAATTTATGCCATTTTCCATCAACCAAACAACCCCTACAATAGCAAAATAAAACTGCCTCCCATGATCTGGAACAACCATCCACTAGCTCCCATGTTCAGCAATATTTCCCCTACCAATTATCCTCAAATTTCAACCACCATCCCCCGAAGGACCCAGAATTTGGCCATGTTGTGTGTGTTCTTTCTCAAGTTTCACCCAACCAAACAGCCCCATGACAATGAAGAAAACCGTCCTCCATGATCCCTCCACAACTTCCATTTTCTCCCCCACTTTTCCTCACTTCTCAGCCCTCAATCAAACTTTTTTTTGCCCTCCAAATTAACCCATAAACCGTCTCCCAACTCTAGAGTTTTAGTTCTATTTCTTAGTCAAACCACAAAATAATTTCTCCCCCTCAATTGTCCCAGTTTCGGCCAGCAGCAAACAGAGACAGCACCTTATGTTTTTCTTCTTATTTTCAGCCATTTCACCTCACTTTTATCTCCCACTTTCAACTGTAGAACTAAGCATTAATCTCCCAGCCACTTTGCCTTTTTTGATCTCCATTTTTAGTAGCTTTCAACCATCTCAAAATTTTCCTTCAATTTCGTGCAACAAGAAGCCTTGAAACTTTAGTCTCAATCACCAAAAATACTCCAGCATTTATCTATCTTTTTCCTTTAGATTTTTGGCTAGCATACAGTCTCCATTTTCTACAATTTTAGTCACCAATTTTTCATCACTTTTCCTCACTTTTGTCCATATTTTTGGCCAGTAGTAAAAGGACCTTAACCTTGTTTCAACCTTCACAAAAGTTTCTTACATATACATCTATAAATAACGTGCATGTTTTGATTTTTGGAAGCTGCAGAAATGATTTTTCTCCATCACAACTTCAACCAAAAACCAATTTTTCAGGTAACTTTACTTACTAATTTGCAATTACTTTTCTTAATGATGTTTAGGAAATTATGTTGCTATATAAATGCCATGTAAATGATTTATGAAGGAACATTATGATTGTAATTGAAGATAATCACATATGCATGACGATGATTGAAGGAAATCACACTTAAGTTAATGGTGCCAGTTACCTATTTGTGCGTTCTTATGTACATTTTAACTTGATGGCATGTCACATTTATGTTTCCGTATGTTTTTCCACATGTTGTATGTATTGCTACCGAGTGTTTCTTATGAAATACTCACCCCAAAATGAAGAAATTTTCAAATTGAATTGGTTGACGTTGATGCGATGGTGTAGGCTAGCATGACGTAGAATTTCCTTATTTAGTTTAAGTTTTGACGTCGAGATGATCGAGTCAATTATGATTTAAATATGATATTTTTAAGTAATTGATTTCAGTATTTAATTATGTAATATTTATGAAAAATGAGATGTTGGTTCCTGCAATTAAAAGTTTCAAGTTAGAAATGCCTAGTTCCATTTTTTAGAATTTTATTTTTTACTACCCTTTGAAAATTCATAACTCACTGTACGTCTAGATTTTTTGAGTGAAATCAGTGGATTTGGAAAGCTTTATATGTGGTCTAATGGAACCATTTGAAATCACTCAAAAATTATTTCATATGAATTTATTATGAACGTTTTAGCGGGCTATCTTAAGGCACCCTGTATTTTTCAAGTAACTTCAGCTAACATTTTCACTCACCAAATGATGTAGCTAAGGTTTGAAGTTTAAACATGTTGTAGTCTGTAGTCCCAAGTATCTATATATTCAATTTTGGAATTTTTGGAATTCGTTTAAATGGCCAAATAAATTGTGGCGACACCTATCACGGTATAGGCAAAACCATGGAAATTTGAAGAAAAATCTTATACCATTGCGGGCTTGTTATTTCCGCAAAAGTTATATATTTTTAAAACCATTCAAGGGCACAGGAAATATTATTTGGAGTCGTCAAATATTTTTAGAGATTATTTTTAATGACCCTCCGGGTTGAGAAAATTCGGGCGTTACAGCTTGGTATCAGAGCTTTATTGTAGATTCGTGAAAAAAATTAATTTTTAATTTAATTTTGGTCTTTATTTTAATATTTCCATAGGAAATTTCAGAAGTTGAGAATTTTAGAAATTTAGTGTCGCTACTCGCCATCACCGCGCTACGCCAGTTCTGAGGTAAAATGAGGGGTTATTTAAAATTTTATTTTTATGTGGTTAAGTATGATAAATGGAACTTATATTTATAGGAAATATTCTAAGTGTTTCAATTATGATAAAATGTTAAATTAAGATGAAATTTTATATTAGTCCTTATAGTTTAAATTAAAAAAAAATGATAGAAATCCACCTAATCGCCCTCCATAATTTGTATCTCAGACATGGTTCTACTGAGTGATGACTTCCTAGAACCTTTCGAGGTGGCAACAAACGATTATATACTTTTTTCTTCGGATCCCGAGAGGTCAATTGGCCATCATATCGGTAACCATAAGGCAGCTTGTATTAGGGCGATGAACTATGGTTTAGTAACAACCGATGCAGAGTCTATTGCTCATGTGATTCACTCACTGATTGGTTGGGGACAACCAGTTGTCGAGGATATTTTAAGAGATCTGGAGGAGACCTACCAGCCGGAGGTGGAATACGACGTGTATTGTGAAGCCATCCTATATAGTTTATATGGTGCAGGTCCCCATCCTATCCCTGAGCCAGCTCAAGTAGTTGAGTCCATTCCCGAGCTTGCTCCAGTAGTCGAGCCAGAGCCGAAGCCAGTGTTAGTGTTTGAGGCCAATCCAGTTATCAAGGTTGAGGATGACCCAGATGAGGATCTCGAGATAGAGTCTAAGGCCGAATCTTGTGTTACCTTGGATGACGAGGCTCCACGGCCGAAGAGGCCTAGAGTACACGGATGATGGATCAGCGATGACGATGCTTAGATATATTATAATAGTCAGATGTTTTTTTTTAGTATTTCAGTTTTCCATGTAGAGTTACTTTATCGTTGTTTAGCACTAGATGTTTTACTAGTTGTACCTCTTGAATGAAGATTTAAATAAATAAAAGATCTTATTTAAAGTCTCCTTTATTGATAGTTTTTCAGATATTCATGGCTTTGTGTATGGTGTTTATTTCGATGAATTACAAACTCTTTTCATTTTGTTTATTCTAAAGGAAATGGTGCCAACTACGCAAGCAAGATCTATTAGAGACCTAAAACTAGCGGTTAGGGAATGAGATGAGTGTTGGTAAGTCAGACGGCACCCCATCGCTATAGCCGCCAATGGCGACATGGGCACCGCAAGTGCCCCAAGCGCATCAGGCCCTACTGGTACATCACGTGACCCCTAATGTGCTGTTGATTGAGCAATTTCGTCGATACTGCCATCCTACATTCAACGACAGGAAGGATCTTCTTGCAGTCGAAGATGGTTGTGACAATCAAGAAACCTTTTTTGCACATCGCTTGTCCCAAAAATTAGAAAGTCCTTTGTGTAAAGTTCATGCTAATTGGCCTAGCAGGTCACTGGGGAGTCGAGATCCCGCACCCGTACTGAGGAAAAACATACTAATCTCTCATGGACCCAGTTCAAGGTCGAGCTAATGGAAAAATATTTTCCGTAGGCTCCTCGACATTATAAAGAATTAGAGTTTCTATCAAAGAGAGATGGAAATTATCGAATATGAGTGAAAACTTGAGGAACTATCGCTCTACACTCCATATTTGGTCTACACTCCATATTAAGGTTTTGATGACAAATTTTAATTAATTAAGGTAAGATAAGATTCGTTCAAAACATTATGAAAGAAAGGTTGATCGCCAGAGATGTTTGCTCTCTGTTGTGTCTTGAGATCAGGTCATTAAAGTTAGTTCCCATGCACTTCCTACTTTTTTAGAGTAGTGGTCAAGATGGTCCCTCAACTTTGGGTTGAGTGCAATTGTGTCCTTCTATGAGAGTTTAATGGTCAAAGTTCAAGGACAACAAAATGACTAAGTAGAAAAGAGAAATTGGTAGGATCAAAATAGGAACTTATCAAATTCAAGAGGTCCAGATTGTTAGTTCCAAGAGACTAAATCATGGTCCTAATAGGGGTTAGTCAAAATAGCAATTCCATTCATGGTCCTAATAGGGTTAGTCAAGCAATTCCATTCCTCGGTACCCTGAGTGTAAGAAGAATCGTAGTGGTGATTGCCACTTTGGCAAGAACGTCTACTATAGGTGTGGAGAGCCAGTAAAGGTTAATGATCAAGCAAACAAAAGAAAAGCTAGAGTGTTTGCCATGACTCATGAAGAGGCCGTGCATAATCCAAACATTATTACGGGTATGTTATGTATCTTTAGCGTACTTGTTTATGTTTTTATTGATTATGGCGTGACGCATTCGTTTATATCTGAAGCATGCCTAGCTAAAGTTTACATTTTATGTCAAAAAATTGATAGTGTACTAGAATTTAGTATGCCATCAGGGGAAAATATAGAGACAGATAAATTAGCTAGGGCAGTTCAGATAGATTTTGATGGGTTAGTTTTGTCAGCAGACCTACATGTTATAAGTATGAGAGATTTTGACATTATCATGGGATGGATTGGTTGGGTATTGATCGTGCTACCATTTTATGTTTTGAGAAAAAAATCATCTTTCAAAGATCGGAAAAGAAGGAGTTCAAATTTTATGGGTCGAAGATTAAATCACTTATCCATCTCATCTCAACTTTACAGGTGGAAAAGTTGCTAAAGAATGAAGATTCCCAAGGTTTTCTTGTCAATCTCACTAGCAGTGGTTTAGATAACGTGCCAGTGGTTTGGGAGTATGTTGATGTGTTTCAAATGATCTAGTAGGCATACCATCTAATAGACAAATCGAATTCACGATAGATCTAATACCTGGAGCTGTACCCATAACAAATGCTCCGTATCGGATGACACCAAAAGAATTGTAAGAGCTAAAAATGCGATTGGAAGAACTTTTGGATAAAGGATTTATTAGACCAAGTGTTTCTCCTTGGGGAGCTCCAGTACTCTTCGTGAAGAAGAAAAGATGTATCGATGAGAATGTATATCAACTATAGTGAGTTGAATAAATTGACGATCAAGAATAAGTATCCACTTCCAAGAATTGAGGATTTGTTTGATCAATTGAAGGGTGCTTCAGTGTTTTCGAAGATCAACCTGAGGTCGGGCTATCATTAACTAAAAATTAGGCCATCAGATATACCAAAGTTAGCATTCTAAACTCGCTATGGGCAATATGAATTTACAGTAATGTCCTTTGGACCGATGAATGCTCCAACGGTATTTATGGATTTAATGAACAGAGTTTTTCAACAATATTTAGATCAGTTCATTATCGTATTCATCGATGACATCTTGATTTATTCCAAGAATCCCGAGCAACATCAAGAGCACCTGAGAATAGTATTGGAAACTTTGTAGAGAAAAAAGTTTTATGCCAAATTCACGAAATGTGAATTTTTGTTGGATCAAATAGGATTCCTTGGACATGTTTTGATGGCTAAGAGAATTGAAGTAGATCTATCAAAAGTTGAAGCTGTATCAAATTGGTCGGCACTATCAAATGTTGGTAAAATAATAAGTTTTCTGGGTTTAGCCAGCTATTAACAACGCTTCATAGAAGGATTTTCTAAAATAATTGGCCCTATGATGCAATTGACTCGAAAAGGGGTTAAGTATTTTGGTCCAAAAAGTGTGAACGGCGTTTTCAAGAGTTAATGAACAAGCTAGTATCTGCACCAATACTAGCTTTACCCGAAGGTTCAAAGGGCTGCGTAATTTATAGTAATGTAACAAAACTCTGTTTGTGTTGTGTGTTGATCCAAAATGGAAAGGTGATAGCTTCAGCTTTAAGACAGTTGAAGAAGTATGAGAAAAATTACCCGACACATGATCTTGAACATTAAAATATTGGTGCCATTTCCTTTATGGAAGCAAGTGTGAGATTTATACCGACCATAAGAGTCTCAAGTACTTTTTCACCCATACGAAGTTGAATATGAGACAACGAAGGTGGTTGGAATTAGTAAAGGACTACGACTACTCTATCATTTACCATCCGAGTAAGGCAAATATAGTCACGGATGCTCTAAGTAGAAAGAATATTGGTCAGTTGTCTGCGCTGCATTCGACACAAATTAGTTTGCTCAAGGACTTTGAGAGTAATGAAAATTGAAGTATTAACACTGCCAGTGCGGACATTGGTAGTGATATGCAAGTCTAATAGTAAAATCGGCACTTAGAGCTAGAATTGTGACAGCTTAAAAGGATGATCCTTTCTTGGAAAAGACCAGGACTAAAGTAAGAACTAAAAAGAGTAAAGAGTTTGAAATAGCCGAGGACAAAGTTTTAATGTTCAAAGGTCGAATATGTGTCCCTAAAGATGAAGGTCTGAGAAATGAGATTTTATCTGAAGCTCATTTTGCTCCTTACGCCGCACATCTAGGAGGAACCAAAATGTATAATGATTTGTGTAGTACATTTTGGTGGAGAAACATGGAAGGAGTTGTAGCTTGTTTTGTGTCAAAATGTTTGGTGTGTCAACAAGTGAAAGTGGAGCATCAGAAGTCGTCACAATAAATCCAATGGATATACTGGAATAGAAATGGAAGAAAATTGCAATAGATTTTTTTGTGGGTTTTCCTAGATCGGCGAGAGGTCATGATGCCATCTGGGTTGTGGTAAACCGTTTGACAAAATCTGTGCATTTTCCTTCCATTCGAATGAATTTAATTTGGAAGAATTAGCACATTTGTATGTCAAAGAAATTGTTAAACTTCATGGGATACTAGCATCCATCATATCAGATAGAGATCTGAGGTTTACCTCAAATTTTTGGAAAAGTCTTCAAGGATCTTTAGGGTACTAAAATGAAATTTAGCACAGCTTATCACCCTCGGACCAATGGACAATCAGAATGAACTATTCAATTCCTTGAGGATATGTTGAGAGCATGCATCTTGGATTTGGGTGGTAAATGGGAAGGTCACTTACTGTTTATAGAATTCACATACAATAATAGCTTCCAAGCTACCATTAGCATGGCACCATATGAAACACTGTATGGTCATCGATGTCGTTCGCCAATTTGTTGGGACGAATTTGGCAAAAGAAGAATTTTAGGACCCGAGTTGGTTGAGAAAACAATATAGGCAATATACAAGATCAGCTCCAGAATTAAAACAACGCAAGACCGTTAGAAAAGTTATGCCGATCAAAGAAGAAAGGAATTAGAGTTAGAGGTCAGCGAAAAACGTTTTCTAAAGGTGGCTCCTATGAAAGAGATACTAAGTTTTGGTAAGAAATGAAAACTAAGACCGCGTTTCATCGGCCCTTTGAGATTATTGAAAATTTTGGAAATGTGGCGTAACATTTGGCATTGCCACCCGAGCTCTCTGCAGTGCACGACGTTTTCCACGTTTCGATGTTAAGGAAGTACGTGCATGATCCTACGCATGTGGTAAAATATGAGTCATTGGATTTAAGGAATGATATGACTTACTTAAAGCGCCTCTGAGAATCCTTGAAAGAAATGTCCATGTTCTGAGAAATCGAGAGATCCCATTAGTTAAGTTCAGTAGGGTAGACTTGAGTAAGATGGGGTCACTAAGGAAAGAGAAAAAGATATTTTAGCTAAGCATCCAGACTTCATAAACTATGTCACGTTAAATTTTGAGGATGAAATTATTTTAAGTGGGAAGGGTTGTAATGACCAAAATTTTTTCATCTTTTAATTTCAAGTAAATAAAATTTTTACTTTCGACGTCGCTTCGCACCTCATAGTTCATTTTAAATATTTTGTCACATTAAATTTTGGGCGCGTTCGCTTCAAATTTTTAAGTTCGACAATTATGGAATTAATTTGAAAACGAACCTTGTTCTATTTTGATTTGGTAAGTTTTTGAATTTCTAGTTGAACGAGAAATAACTTACAGCTAGCATAAATTTTTAAATTAGTTCTCCATATCTAGTTAAATATCCCGGCCCTTTATTCTCGATTTTATTTAGCCCAAAACCTAGTTCATTTTGAGTCCAAAATTCAACCAAAAACCTGACCCAAACAACACATAAAAACAAAAAATCTTAGCCAAACAACCCCTTAATTTATGTCATTTTCCATCAATCAAATAGCCCCTACAATAGCAAAATAAAACTGCCTCCCATTACCTAGAACAACCGTCCACCAGCCCCCATGTTCAACCATATTTATCCACCAATTACCCTCATATTTCAACCACTTTTTTCCCCACAAAAAGTTCCCAAAATTCAGCCCTACTGTGTGTGTTCTTTCTCCAGTTTCAGTCAACCAAACAACCCCATGACACTAAAGAAAACTGTCCTCCATGA
Source organism: Forsythia suspensa (assembly GCA_023638005.1). NCBI lineage: Eukaryota > Viridiplantae > Streptophyta > Magnoliopsida > Lamiales > Oleaceae > Forsythia > Forsythia suspensa. The sequence goes on from CM042674.1 coordinate 41,085,343, forward strand.
TCCCTCCACAACTTCCATTTTCTCCTCCACTTTCCCTCACCTCTCAACCCTCAATCCAACTTGTTTTTCCCTCCAACTTACCCCAAAAACTGTCCCTCAACTGTAGAGTTTTAGTTCTACTTCTCAGCCAAACCACAACATAATTTCTCCCACCTCAATTGTCCCAAGTTTCAACCAGAAGCAAAAAGAGACAGCACCTTGTGTTTTTCATCTTATTTTCAGCCATTTCACCTCACTTTTCTCTCCCACTTTCAACTTTAGAACTCAGCCTTAATCTCCTAGCCACTTTGCCTTTTCTGATCTTTATTTTCATTAGCTTTCAACCGTCTTAAATTCTCCAAATCTCAGCAGTAAATCTCCAGCAAAATCCTTTCTTTTTCCTTAAACTTCATGCAGCAAGAAGCCTTGAAACCTTAGTCTCAATCACCAAAAATACTCCAGCATTTATCCATTTTTTCCTTCATATTTTTCGCCAGCATACAATGTCCATTTCTGCAATTTTAGTCACCAATTTTCTAGCACTTTCCCTCACTTTTGTCCAGATTTTTGGCCAGTAGTAAAAGGACCTTAACCTTGTTTAAACCTTCAAAAAAGTTCCTTACATATACATCTATTTATAGCGTGCGGGTTTTGATTGTTTGGAAGCTTAAGAAACACACTACAACAAAAATAGCCTTTTTCAACATTTAAACAACAACATTCATTAATTGCTTGTTGCTAAAAATGGTTTACAGCAACAATCATTAAATGTATGTTGTCATTGGTTAACACAAATGAGATTTGGCAACAATATGAAAATGAATGTTGCCAATGTCTCCTTTTGCAACATTCATAGTATGTTGCAAAAAAAAAAAAATTATTTTGACATTTAACAACGGTCAGAGACCGTTGTTAAAAAAATAGAATATTTCACAACGTTCGCGCACGTTGTTAAAATGCGGTAGGTTGGATATATTGCAACGTGGAAAGTCTGTTGCGAATAATTCATGATTGGGCAACGTTTACTTAACGTTGCTAAAGCTCATGGCCCATTTTTAAGTAAAATATTTACGCGTGAAAGTGTGAAACTCGGACCGCGAAAAACATTTCCTTGGCTCCAACCCAAAATCAAATTGAAAGCTGTGAAAATCTGGATAACTGTGAAATCGAAACGAGAATTGAACTCGCCCACCACGAATTGAACTCGCCCATTTCTTTCTCCGTATCATCGGTGAGACTGAATGTGAAATTGAAATTATCATTCCCTTTCTTCTCTTGTGTATCCAGGTTGTAAATTGAATCTAAGTTTAACCGATTGTTTCCTTTCTTTCTCTGTATCATCTGTGAAAACCTCATTTTAATTATGTTTTCAATGCTAGGGTTGGGAAGAAGAGTAAGCTTTTGGGCATTCTAACTCTATTGCCTTATTTACGGACTCGGCTCTACGGTGATATTCTGGAGAATCAGAAATCTGATACAGGTAATCAAACTGTTTATATGCTTGGGCTTAACTTTGGGTTTATATGTGGGTTGAATTACTTAGTGGTGTTTCCATCACTTTTCTCCAATTTTGCTAATCAATTGAGGATTTGGGTTTAGATTTCTATAATCTGATTTTATGTTGGAAGCTTAAATGAATACCTTAGTTTTAAGAAGTATTTGAGTTTGTAGGTTTTGAATGTTGTTGATTTATTCTTGTATCTTGTATTTCAGAATACAACTTTGTTAATGTGTCAAGGATAGCCATCATTTAGTGATACAACCTGTTGCATTTTGGATTGTGAAATGTGATATATTCCCATATGTGTGCTTGCAACATGAATAAGGGAACAGAGGTTTAGTCCTCATGATTGAATTTTTATCCTTGGTATCTAGTACATTTCGATTATATCAAATTCTTCCCAGACTAGAATAACTAGGCCTTCAGACGACCATAAAACTTCTGCTTCTCCTCCGTAGTCTGGAAAGGTCAGTGCCCAAACTTAGAAGAGGTGTAGCTAGGGAATGCATAATGCAACTCATTCACAACTTATGGAAAGATCTTAACATGGAGCTAATCGGTTCAAATACATTGCCTTTATCCTCATTAGAGTGCCTTTAATATGTCAAGAACTTCACAAGTTATTTATCAACATGAAGAGGATAGCTACTCCTCTCTGCTTTGTGGATAACTTTGTTAAGTTCTTGCTTATACACCTATTCTTTGGTATTTAAACTTAGAAAAAAAATTATTGACTAACAAACAAAGCGGATCAATAATTTCAATTTTCAAGATAAACTTGGTCAAAACATAGAAAACCCAACATCACATTACATCGTTCAAACGGAAGTCATAAGATGTGCCAAATTGCTCCATAAATGTCATGCCCTCACGCAGCAGTTGAAGTAGCTGAAGAAGCTCCTTCTTGACTGTCGGAGAATCAACACAAAATTTAATTAGAACAGCACTACTGGAAGCACTCACGAACCAGAGCTTTGCAAATGAAAGATTTGCAGAAAAAGCATAGAATAGAATCAAAGAAAGAATAATTTGTATAATGCTGACTATATTAACTAGACTCTTCATTCAGAAAGTTTATGGGAGAACCACGTCTCAAACATGTTTTGAGTTTTAAATATACATCACAGGCTGGTGTTCAAGTGTTAACCTCAGAATTCATATAGTACAAATTATAATATTGAATCCTTTAGAGTGTCCTTCCTGTTGGAGACTTCCTTCTTCAATTGTAATGAAATGAAAATTTATTTTATGGATGCATATAATGAGAAATATTGGCAAATAAAATTGGATGTTAATTTGTTAGTGTGTCTTGATACTTTTAAGATTTATGGAAAGATTTTGCTTTGGCTTTTTTGCTTTGTTGGAGGTTCTGAAGATGATTCCAACTAGAACAAATATGTTGTACTAGATGTTTCTATTACTTTGTCAAAACCTTTTCGTCACTCTTTGGGTAATTATGGAGGGAAATAAACTGTGATTAACTAATTAAATCTGTGATTGCTAGTATGGGTTGATAAATTGGTTGCATGTTGGACATTTTTATGTCCGATTGGAATTATAGCTATCAATACAAGTATTTCTTCCTCCCACAACGCGACTTGTGCAATTGTGCCAAGGTGTAGGATGGACCCCTATCTTGACTATAGAAATAGTACGGAGGGGAACATGACTACTTGACCTCCATAGCTATCAATACAAATATTTAACTCTAAATTATATATATGATTTGTTTGAGAGCATCATCTAGCGATTGTGATTTTAGTTGTTGTCATCATTAGTGGTTTTAAGTTGGGAAATGATCCATTTTTTCATCTTCGCAACTTCTACATGATGGAGCTGAAACTTCAGATTTTACTTTGTGAACTTAGCACAATCAGTTAGATGATGCTCTCTGAAACAAATTCCAGATTATACTTTGGTTATTTGACAGCTTAGATTTTTGAATCTTTTTCGGAATAATAGATAAAAGCACACATAAGGATTCTAAGCTTATTTAATGTCAAGATAATAGGGAATTGCAGCTGTTGGTATATATTTATTGGATGGACAACTAATGGAGAGAAGTTTGCAACATCAGTGTTAGGGTAAATAATATTGGTCAGACCTCGTGAATGCTAAATTTGCACTTTTTTTAAGATGCTTTACAAACCAGCCCTTGTGCAGGTTGGAGTGTTTCCTTTATGCTTGTTTTGCATTAGCATGCTAGGCTGCTAGCAACTGAAGCATTCAGAGTTTCAGAGTTTCACATATCATTTCATTTTTGAATTGCGGGACCTAAATTGTACATTGTTTCTTCCTAGTGTTAATATTGTTTTTTTGCTTAACTTGTAGATTTTAAAAATGTTTCAAAGCAGTCCTTGTATTGATTTATAATATAGATTTTAATCTCATGTGATATTAGGGAAGAGGCACCAATTGAGAGGGTTTTTTTTTAAAATCAAACTGGAACACGAAATTCATACCTAGCAAAGGTCGTTGCTACTAAAACAGACTCAACATTTTTCAGGTGACATATCTCTACTAATGTACCTTTTTGCAATTTTTATCTTTCATTTATGATATTTATCTTCTTTCCAATTTTATCTTCTTTACTTGACCCAGTCAGATTTTATCTTATGTTACACAGATTTTTGCAAGATGTTATAGTGTTGGATTATAATACTTTTCATGTTCCAATATTCAAGTGTGATTGGGCAAATATTGTGAATGGAGTAAAAAAGGAAGATGGATTTACTTTGGTTAACCTTCATGAGGGACACAATCAATTTGAAAATGATCCTTTCATTTTGGCATCACAAAGTGAAACAAATATTTTATTCTAGAGAGAATGAAACATCAAATTGGTATGTTGCTTTGCAAGCGCCACCAAGAGGCTTTCACGCATTACATATGGAAGAAGAAACTACATATGGGGAAAACTATTCCATTTGATGTGTCATGATTGAAGGCAACAATGATGAGGATGAGAATTATGCAAGGATAGATGTCGAAGGCATATTATGTGATACATAGATTAGCCTGGTGAATGATGAATATTTATTGCTCTATATAATTATTTTTTAAGCGATATTTGTAGCTAAAGTAATTTTTATATAGTTGAATTAATCATTTTAATTGCATTAATTGATATATATCTCGACCTAAATTTATTCCGATGTAACAGTGTGTGTGTGTAATGTGTGAAGGAACTTCTAAAAGATGGATAGAGTCAAGTAAGTTTGTCTCCTGCTACTTGGATTAATATTTGTTAACTTTTGTAAATAATATAACATTTATCTTTTTGTTTTCGTGTTGAATTGATATAGTCTTCCAAGCAAGCTTCCAAGAGACTAACTAAGCAACGAAGAGTCGTAATTCTTTGCCTTAAGTCGAGATGAAAATCAAGGAGTATGAATTTGTCATGAACCGAGAAAATCCTACATCAACTCCAATTACAAATGAGGAAGACATGCGGTCAACCAATGTGGATGCTCCAAAAAGAAAAGAGGCCCAAGGCCCGTATTGAAAATGGTCTCGAAAATAATTTTCGAGAGAATGGATCTTGAATTCAATGAATTGGGCCAAGTAGTTGGTAAAAACTCGATAAATTTGCATCCATGGTTGGAGCTATAGTACGAGAACATGTGCTAGTTGTAATTAAAGATTGGCCTTGGTGGATGAAAAGAAAAAATCGAACTTTGGTCTTTCATACAGTACAGTTCTTGAATATGACCTCTATTGTATCTCGCATCTTATTTTCTTTTCTTATCTTATACATCTACATGTGGCCGTCTTTTATGATTGTCTTGAGTCTTGAATTTGTATTTATGTATAAATCTGACAAAAGGTACAAAGTGAGTGATTGCCACCAAAAATGACGTTTAGAAGTATGGGAAATTATTGGAGGACATTCAAATCAAGGATGAGAAAAGAAATAAAAAATGAACTAACAAAATCAATGAATAGAGCACGCACCATTGCCCTTCTTAGACCAAAGAATGTAAACTCTGATGAAGCATGGGAAAAATTTGTCGAAGAGACTTTTTTAGCTGACTTTGAAGTAAGTAATCTGTGTAGCTTATAAAATTTTATTTGATTCTTGTTGTATTTTAATTTTATTTCCTTATTAGGAAAAAAGTTCAAGGTTTAGTAGAATGAGAACTACTCAGAAGCTTGTCCATACTATGGGTCGAAAAGGTTATCCACGTATGGCTCATGATATGGTAATTACACACTTGTATTTCTTTTTATTTGATTCATTGTTATTTTATTTCATTTTTTCTTATTCAAAAACCATATGATTGATTTGTAGAAACTAAAGAATCCAAATATCAAAGGGTTAAGAACTAAAGTGTGGACTCATGGGCATCTTAGAAAAGATGGAAAACCAATAAATGAAGCAGTTTCTGAAACCTTGGTATGAGAATTTTATAAACGTTCTTTTACTAGTATTTGAGTTATTATATGTATTACATGCTAGTTTAACCTTTGAGTTCTATATTTATAGAAAAAGATAGAAGATTGTGCCCAATCAATCTCTGATACACCAGCAGAAGATTCGATATGTGATGATGCTATTGCTCGAGTTTTAGGTCCTGAACGCCGTGGAAGGGTTAGAGGACTTGGATTTGGCGCTACACCTTCAAAGGTGGATGCACAAATTCAAAGTAATGGGAGAGTGAGAGAACTTGAAAGTCAATTGCAAACTCAATCACAAAGGATGGGAGCACTAGAAGAAAAGGTTGAATTGCTTCTCAAGTTATCTCAACAGGTACAAACTTTTACCATTGTATATATACTACGATAATGTAGGTAAATATAACTTCATCTGTAGAACTTTATTTTCATTTTTGTATCATTTTACAGAATCAAAACAAGAATGCAGAGGATAGAGGTTCACATTCATTCACTCCTCAGGTTAGTGTGTATATAATTAATATAAATTCAGATTATCAATAATCAATAGAACAATAACCAGGATCAAGGACAACTGGAAAAGATAAACGACTTTATTGATCAAGGCAAAGGAGGTGCTCCTTTTAACACTTTATTGATAAGTAAGAACCATGGTATCATATTTTAAAATGCCAACTTTTCTTCAAAATGAAACTAATAAATACTTACCCTAGGCCCACTATGATTACTTTCAAAGTATGTTTTATCTGATCAAGAGAGATGAAACATCAAACTGCTTCTCTCTCTTTTCATTTTCATTTTCACTCTTTTCCCTCTTCTTTTCTCTTGACCAATGCTTCTTCCTAGAGTGAGTAACTAAGCCAAGTTTTTCTTTTCTTTTATTTGAACAAGCAGCTTTCCTTATTTTCCCATATGATTAATAGTTTGGTAAATCAGTTAATGAATTAGGATAAATCCTGAATTGATGCACGGTAGGAGAACAGGAGTTGATATTTGCTTCGGTTTCACCTGTAACTATGATGTGTTCTTTAATAGAAGGTGGATAAAAGGAGTGTGTGTCGTTGATATTCTGTGGATATTCAGCAATGTGACAAGTTCATATGAAAGATTTGTACCTTCATGCCTTAATGCATTGCTGGTTTAGATAAACAATATGCCTTAATGCATTGCTGGTTTAGATAAACAATAGGCCTTAGCATTGCTGGTACCAAGCCTGAGTAGATAAACAATATGCCTTAATGCATTGCTGGTTTAGATAAACAATATGCCTTAATGCATAGCATGTTCCTTTGTCAAACTAGCCCTGACTATTCTGCATTAGAGGCTCGTGTTGGGACTCCTGCATTAGAGGCTCGTGTTGAAGTGCTAAATTGGCCGTTGGACTTCCTATATTAGAGTTTCAAGTCCGAGGGATATACAAAAATCGCTTCCTTAATTTGCACTATGTATGCACTCTTAAATTGGTTCATCAAATTGATCTTTCTTGTCCCATATGATGAACATTCCTTTTGATAGTCGTTATATGTCATGTCAAGTGATCAGTGATTTCCTAATCTTTTATTAAAAGCAGGACATACCCTCAAAGTTGTTACTATCTATCTCCTAAACTTCCCAGTACCATCATTATGAAAGTCATATGGTCAGCGATCATGTAGTACAATTAGCTTCCTTTAACCCTATTACTGATTTTAATCATTAAGGTGAATCACCTGGAATCAAGAACTTGAGCAAATATTATGCCATCTTCTGAATAAGATATAGTTCTCATTTGATTTAACCAATTTGTATATTTAATTCACCTAAACCCTTTTACCAAACTTAGATTTAACGATTTAAATTGTTTTGATGAGCTCAAACGTGCTTTTTAAGGGCCATTAGACTTGAAACTGTGAAAATCCAGATTTTCTAATGTTTCATTCTATTTTCAAGGGGTGGTTTCCCTTCATGGACCATTCTTCGGTTTTGTTAAATAGTTTTGTTTAGTTTCTTGGGAGTTGGTTCTGAACACCGAGGACATTTTAGGCCAAAAAACACAACACACATAATATTTGATGCTTTTTATCTATTGGTATTTACAAGTTTTTCTATTGGTTTAATGTCAATTTGTAGTCACAACAAGCAAGTGGTATTCATGGAGGCAATGCACATCGGAAAATACACGTTGTCAACTCTTGCATTGGTACAAGTTTGATGAGGAAGAAATTGTAGCGAAGGAAGATTGCATCAATGACCCAAGTACAAAGGTGCATCACATGCCTCTTGGACGAGGCTGTTGGAAGGTTTGGGTTGAAGATGTCTACATGGAAAATTTAAACTTATATAGACCTCTGCAGGCGAGATTCGAGTTCTTAGTGAAGCCTTGGGAAGTACAGTTGCTTGGCCAAAGAGCAAGATTAAAATTATTTGTGAAGGTAAATTTACTCAGGAAGTACTTATTTATTAACTCTTACATCACATGCCATTGAACTTTTACTTAGTTTTGATCTAAAAACTGGATGATATAGTGATAGATGGTGCTCGATGAGAAAAATCTGCTTATGCGCTTGATTTGTCGGAGGGAAAATACTTGTTCACTCATAGATGAGCTAGAATTTAACTCTTATATTTGATTATATTTGATTTAATTAAGGTTTTAGTTCTGAAATGATGGACGGGAGGCTGCCCCAGGTTTTAATTAAGGTTTTAGTTCTGAAATGATTTGTCGGAGGATTATATTTGATTTAATTAAGCAATTTGAGATTGCCAAACATTTGATTCCATAAGAGATGGAGGTGGGATAATAATGTGAAACAGATTGCATAGATTTGAATCACATGTGAACAAACCTAAAATTCATGAATCAAGTTGAAAAGTCCCCTCGCCTATATATATCGCAAGAATGTATGTATATTATTTGGAATATGGATGGGCAAGTTGATAACGCAATAGATTGTCTCCTCAAGTTTTGGTTTCAAAAACCCCAACTTGTGTTTCTTGTTGCTTGTCTGATCTTCAGACTTCGGGCTCCATTCTTTATAGCATATGGTTTCTTACAAATATTGATTTGTTTGTATACATGGGGGCCTCTCTTTCTTCCCACTTTCATATTCCAATAACTAATATCTCCACTAAAAGAAGAGGTAGAACGTGATTTTTATGCAAAATTAGGGTGCCCTTTTCTTTTATTAGTTCTTAATTATTCTTTTTGTAAATGCTATTTTTCTGTTAGTTAAATTAACGTAAAATGCTATGTGTACTCCATTAAAGCCAGGTTGTACTAAAGGGACATTAACAGCATACACATAGGATTTCATGTTAATCTTACTAACAGATTGACTAGATTGGAACCGTTAAGAAAATCGTAGTGACTAATTTTGAATAAAATAAATGTTAAGGACCAAATGTATAATTAACCCCATATTGGTCACTTAGAATTTTTCTGTGGTGACAAACTTTTTGTGCACTGTTCATGGGACCTATTGGAAAATGCACAAGTAACATGTCTTTTATATTTTACTTTAGTTCGAATCAAGTTGTACACGAATTGATTGATTCAAACAATACTTAGGGTGGGTGCGGTATATTTGAAAGGGACTTTTCGGATATACTCTAGACAATGAAATCTTTTCAGATATACTCTTTTCTTTATAAGCACGCTTTTGGTTCTTTTTGTAAGTGTTCTTTATAAGCACGTTTAATTTCATAAAATTATCTTCTTGTTGTAAGTGTTACACTTTATTTCTAGAGCTAGATATAAATAGTCTTGTTTACATTTTGCGGCAAGAACCCTGTTTGGACATTGGTGATGATCGTCGGAGCCATGAACTTGAATCTTGAACAACAAATGTTTGATGTTACGGATTGGTTGATTCGGGGTGTTAGTTGTTAAGTTTGTTTTGCTAGATTTTGTAGATTAAATGTACATTGTAAGAAAATTCCAGGACATGTTTTGCTAGGTTTGGTCCAAACTTTGTATGTTTAAAAAAACTTGTGGGCTGTATTTTTGTATTAAAAATTTCATTAATATTGTATAAATTTCAGTTAAAAATTGATGATTAGTATGGATTGAATTTTATTATATTTACAATATTATTTTTTCCTTTACATGACAGAGAAAGTAAATTTTTCCTTTACATGACAGAGAAAGTAAATATTTGTACAGGAATATATATAAAATATGTTCTAAAATAATAGGAAAAATACCCAAGGTAAAGACAACGTGCATTAGAACGTTGTTGAAAATGAATGAACATAGTTAAAGGCAACGTGCAAATACACGTTGCTAAATATAAATGACAACGCACATTGCACGTTGTTAAACAGATATAACAACAACCTTTGGAACGTTGCTAAAACTAAATGACAACGCACATTAACCGTTGCTAAAAAACGAAATGACAACGTACATTAAATGTTGTTAAAAATATATAACAACAAACCACAACGTGCACTCGAACGTTGCTAAATACTAAACCACAACGTGCGCGCGAACGTTGTCAAAATACCACCCATTCATCAAAGACAACGTACATTCATAGTTGTTAAAGAGTAAATGGCAACGCACATATTTTGTTTTAACAACGAGCAATGCATGTTGCCGTAGATAAATACTTTTCGGCAACATCAAAGGACGCAACGTACGCCTGAACGTTGCCAAAAGCCTTTCGCAACGTATTTTGCCCGTTGCAAAAGGCTATTTTTATTGTAGTGACAATTTTTCTCCATCACAACTTCAACTGAAAAACAATTTTTTAAGGTAGTTTTACTTACTACATTGCAATTATTTTTCTTAGTGATGTTCAGGAAATTATATTGTTATATAAATGGCATGTAAATGATTTATGAATGAAATCACATATGCATATAATTACATATGCATGACGGTTATTGAAGGAAATCACACTTGAGTTTATGGTCCCGGTTACCTATTTATGTGTTCCTATGTACGTTTAAAAATGATGGCATGTTATATTTATGTTTCCATATGATTTTTTCACATGTTGTATGTATTGCTACTCAGTGTTTCTTATGAAATACTCACCCCAAAATGAACAAATTTTCAAATTGAATTGGTTGACGTTGATGCGATAGTTTAGGCTAGTGAGCATGATGTGGAATTTTCTTATTTACTTTCAGTTTTGACGTCGAGATGATCGAGTCAATTATGATGTAAATATGATATTTTTAAGTAATTGATTTCAGTATTCAATTATGTAATATTTATGGAAAACGATATGTTTGTTCCTTTGCTGTTAAAAGTTTCAAGTTAGAAATGTCTAGTTCTATTTTTCAGAATTTTATTTCTTACTGCCCTACTTAGAAAAATCATAACTTTCTCTACGTTTGGAGTTTTTGAGTGAAATTAGTGACTATAGAAAGCCTTATATGTAGTCTAATGGAATTATTTAATTCACTCATAAATTCAGTCGTATGAATTTATTATGAACATTTTAGAAGAATTCAGTCGTATGAATTTATTATGAACATTTTAGAAGGCTGCCTTAAGGCACCCAAGACAGTTTTTCAAGCAACTTCGGATAACATTGTCACCCACCAAATGACATAACTAGTGTTTGAAATTTTAACATGTTGTAGTCTGTAGTTCCAAGTATCTATAATTCAATTTTTGGATTTTTTGGAATTCGTTTGTATGGTCAACTAAATTGTGGCGACACTTATCACGATATTGGCAAAACCATGGAAATTTAAAGAAAAATCATTTTCCCTTGCACGCTTGTTATTTCTGCAAAATTCATATTTTTAAAACCAATCAAGGGTAGGGAAAATATTATTTGGAGTTGTCAAATATGTTTAGAGATTATTTTTAGTGACCCTCCGAGTTGAGAAAATTCAGGGCGTCACACAAATTTTCAATTTCACTTAAATGTGATCAATCTATTCCAGAATAAACTACAATTATATGGAAAATCAAATGAAAATTCACATGGCGACATTTCTGGCCGTGGAACAATAGTTGGCGTTGATGATACAACAACTTGATGCGTTATTGTTGGCCCAACACGGAGGAATTTATTTCCACTTAAAATTCAAAGAGAGAATTTTCTCCATACTGGGGGGAATGATTCGACCAACATATGGAAATTATCAACTAATTTCACAATTTTAAGATCTTAGTATTGTATGATAGCTTTAGGTTTTTTTCTTTTATTAAGGTTTTGTTTATTGTAGTATTTCAATTACTATCTTACATTGTCAATAAATAAGACCACTAAAATCTTTTGAAAATTGGGACTTAACGAAATGAAAAATAGAGTATTCTCAGTTATGGATCCAAATTCTCAATATTCTCTATGAATCAACAAGTGTTTGATGTCTAGTTTTCTTGCATTCAAAAGTGAACCAAAAGAAAGTAAAAGGCTGTTCGTGAATTCCATATTCTCACACTTCCGTACTCTACCTACATCACTTGTTAACTTAGAAATGTTTATGTTGATTAAGTAGTTCCGCAACCCCCTTGAGGTGTAGATTGATCCCGATCCAGCTACCCTCTTAACCCAAACACTTATCCTACCTTATGATTACGTGCGTTCTATAGGGTCATTATGTGGTTTTTGGTGAAAAAGTCAAGATTGAGCACTGTGTACCATGATTCTAATCCTTACTATAGTCTTATGAAAGACATTGCACAAGTAAGGCTAATCAGTCTAAAAATGCTACATCTTATGTTGTGAAAAGGTAGTCTTGAGTAAATTTTCCCTAAGTATCACAGATATATAGGAGATAATCTATCTAGGAAGAGAAGCAACCTCGGTAATATAGTGAGAGCTATTGATCGTGATGAAAAAATTTGGAGAGAAAAACTATAAATGAATTGTGTAATAGCGATAAATAAAAAGTGTACCGAAATAATATCTCATTCTTGCTGGACTTGTTTGTGTTCTATTTACTTTGTTTTGCTCAAGGACTAGCAAAATGTTAAAGTTGGGAGTATTAGATAGGTGAAAAATTTTACATTTATTTATATCTATATTCTTAATTATTGATGGTCATTTTGAGTAGATTTCTACTTATCTTACTTATTTTCATGACTTAGAAACAACTCCGAGCTTAGATATAAATTGGCAACGAAACTCTGATAAAAAAGAGGTTGAACGTTAAAACAAGTGAACAATTTGGAGTACCAAGATAAGATGCAGACCATTGTACTACAAAAATAATACATCATTGGAAATCTTATCATTTTAAGAGTTCAACACATTATACGGATCTCAAATTGAATTTTCTTACTGAAGGTTATGCACATTTTACTCCAACATGGCAGGTTGGTTGAAGTACTTTGCATGCACGAAGCTTGAAGAGTAAAATATTTCCACGTGCGCAAAGAATACAAAATCGTTTTGCATGGTTTCACACATGAGAATCCCACAAAATAATCCTGCTCATCGGCGTGAAACCTGATAGCTTTGTTTCAAATTATGTTTTAAGTGCGTATTTTGGGAGGTTTTGTCACGAAAATAAATCCCTATCTATAGACTTCATCTATTGGATATTAGAGGTGGTTGGAAAAATATAGAAAAAGACAATACAAACACAAGTTCTTTTACCATGGTTTTGGAGAAAGTAAGTCAGGTTCTTTTACCACGGTTACATTAGTCTAAAAATATTTGGGGGGCCATAAGTCAAAAAATAATAGGGTAAATAACATATATACACTACTTTTATCCTTAAATGTCAATTTTACTAGGCTTTCTCAAGAATTAGAGATTTACTAGATTCAATAGGAAAATTTAGAACATTACTGGGCCGTGTTAATAGCCCTTATTAACAGAATGATAAGAAGCCCACTATTATCTCATCTTCCCAAAACAGAAAATTCAGGGATAAGGCTCGACCGTTACAAATTAGTGGGATTTATCATCTTGATAATGTCGATTTCAAAATTCAATTATGAAATCGGAAAATTTTTTCCATTGTTGATAAGACGATCTTGCAAGAAAAAGAAAATTGGGTTTCCGTCACCAAATTTCAATCCAGAATCTGGCGTCTTGGTGTGCAGAAGAATTTCTGGAAACTTCATTTGACGATACCTTGGATTCAATTACAGATATTCAATAACAAGGTACTAGAAATTTTTATCAAATATAGTAACATAAAAGTTTGATTCATGCGATAGTTAAACACTATTACATCGGTTGTAGAATTTATTTTTCTTTGTTCGAATCATTGATTCATATGAATATATTACATGAATAATAATACATTAAGTAATAAATAAAATTGGAAGTTAATAGACATAAAACTAGTGATCTCCGTTATTTATAAAATCTTGAATGGTTAAGCTGATATGAGGTATATGCTACCCTTAGTTGTTAACATAATTTGTTAAATAATATGTTAACACTGTTAATTATAAATAGAATTGAAAATTTTCCTGGATAGAAATTGTTTAGAATGTAATCAATTTTGGAATTATGATATAATGTGTTATGAGTTGTATGAATATATTTCAGAATACAATGCAAGTGTTCTCAGATTATAGTTTAAATATGATGATTATACTTTATGTTATAATTCATTTAATTAAGCTACAATTTTTGATAAGCAGATGGGCAGTTTTAGTGTGTTGGTTTATTATGATGGTGAATGTGATCAGTCACGATCTTACAACGATTACACACTTGTTGGTATAATTGTCCCTTTGGATTGTAGTTATGTGAGTTTGGGCTGAATAATTATGAAGGAGTTGAAAACGGATGATTTGGATTATCGTATAACAGTTCAGTATCAGGTTTTAGCGAAAGGACCCCTTATACAGATTGGCACCGATTGTTCTTTGTATTTCTATATACAAGTCAAACAGGGTTAGACTGATTTGACAAAATTTTCCATTGTGTGTTGATATTGAGAAAGTAAATAAAAATGAAAATATTTTTGGGGTACCTATGCAACTCAATTACTGAAGGTAATGCCGAAGAATTTTGTGATAGATCAATCACGGATCACACAAGATTTGGCTCAATGGAAAATTTGTTGATAACAAACTTTCCCACAATCCAAGAAATGGGTAACGATATTTGTGAGAACGTGACATATGGAGATAATAATATTGATGAAAGGGGTACAAACGTCATCTCACGGCCTAGTATCGAAAATGTGAAAAATTATTCAATATTTTGGAATAAGGATTTACTAACTACAAGTGTGGCACTATATGGGATTAACCACAGGTTTCAACACAAAGTATAGAAATCAGACAAGAAAGAGTATGTATTGAAGTGCTTAGATGTTAATTGCAATTGAGGACTTCGCGCTTCAGTAATTGGGAACACAACAATGTTCAAGATAAGAAATATAAAAAATAGTCACACATGCTCGTTGGATGTAGTCTTAGGAGATCATAGGCAAGCAACATGTTCAGTTATTGCAAACTACATCAAACACAAGTTTATCTTTGCAAAAACTGTATACACACAGGCTGACATTGTAAGGGATATGATGAAAACTTATGGGGTGACAATTAGCTACGAGAAGGCTTGGAGGTCTCGTGAACGTGCATTGGAGATAGTAAGGGGTGATCCAGAAATATCGTATGGAGAAATGCCATCATATCTACATATGCTTAAACAATTAAATTCAGGTTCATATACAAAAATTGAGACCGATGATAGTGACAAGTTATGTTTAGTTTTGTAGCATTGGGAGCTTCAGTAGATGGGTATAAACATTGTAAACCTATCATAGTCATTGACAGTACATTCTTAACTGGCAGTTACGGTGGGACTCTATTGACTGCGTGCACCTAGGATGCAAATGACAATATTTTCATACTTGCATATGGGTGATTCTGAAAATAATTATTCATGGGAATGGTTCATGTTAAGATTGAAAAAGCATACGGTGACCGTGATGGACTAGTTATTGTTTCTGATAGACATAGTGGAATTGAGAATGAAACCGCAAAGGTCTATCCAAGAGCAATGCACGGGGTTTGTTCTTACCATCTATTCCAGAATTTGAAGAAACGATTTGGTAAAAAGTCAAAGTTCATCAAACAACCATTCAACACAGCAGTAAGAGCTTATACAGTATCTGAATTTGATATTCAAATGAGGCATTTGGACACTATAGATGCGGATATAAGGGGTTATTTGGTAAGTAAATGGATACACAACTTAGTACATTAATCTAATTTATGTTTACTAAAAACCAATAATTTATGTTGATGTTGAAACACGAACGGGTCGGGTATCACAAATGGTAAAGAGCTCATATGATATCAAACGGGTTTTCAACAATGACGTCGAATATTGTGGAGTCGGTGAATTCAGTAACAAGGTCAGCAAAGAAGTTTCTAATAGAAGCTTTGTTTGAGTCGTTACGTTGCACAGTGCAAAAATGGTTTTTCAAGAACTTAAACGATGCTAGATCCACATTCACAAGACTCGGGACAAGATATGAGTGCATGATGAGGGAACAATCAAGAGAATTAATTAGAATGGAGGTATATTTAGTTTTATAATTATTTGTCATCACAAATAGAAATTGATATTATAAATTTCCATTTATTATTCAAGCAATATTACTAAAATTTATTGCATTATGAAATCAATTAGGCGATACCTTCATCTAATAGTACATACCAGGTGAATGAAGAAACGACGGCATATTTGGTAAAGCTTGATGAAAAGACATGTTCATGTAGACGCTTCCAGATACATGAAGTGTCATGCTATCATGCTCCCACGCAATAACAGTAATTAGTAGAAAAAACATGTCGGTCTACGACTTTTATGCACATTATTTCAGCAAAGAATCTTACATCAGTGCTTACATTGGGATAATAAATCATATTACTCACAAATATTAGTGGAGTGTACCGAACGAAGTAGCAAAGTTTTTTGTTCTAGCTCCAGACACAAAAATAAGACACAAAAATAAGGTCTGGAAGACCGAATGAGCATAGAATACGGTCGGTTTATGAGTTTAAGAAGAAATCTAAATGTGGCCATTGTTCTGAGTACGGACACAATCGATCTAAATGGAAAAATCCCGCTCCTTTGAAGGCAACGATGATAAGGAAACGAAAAACAAGTAATACAAACAACGAAGAGGTAAAATCTTAACATTTGTTCCATTCATTAATAGCATATTATTGACGTCATCTACAGTCTTAAGTTTGAGATATTATTGCTTATAAATTTTACAAGATTATTTATGACAGGAAAATGGTATTAAACGGGACCGTGGCTATGGTACGTGGTCCGAATATGTTGTTATCAACGCAAAATTTGCCATCAAGGTTGACCCACGGTTTCTCTTCCACATGCATGTTTCCTTTGTTGTGGTTTCACCATAGGTTATGGATCTTCCTGGAGGGGAGTCACTATTGAAAAGGGCTAAGCTGTTGCTGTTATTGGAGAACTTAAAAGACGGCAACGTGGAGAGGAATCAAAGATGTTAAAGGAAGGGTTAAAACTCAAATGAGAAATGAACTGGCAATGAAAGAGAAAGAGTCTGATATACTGAATATGTAAATTGAAGCATCATTCTATAATAGCAAATGTCCCAATTCTTTAGTTGAATTTCATCTCAAAAATAGAAGAACTAGATTACAATGAATTCAACACTAAACTATTGTGAGGTAATTCTACATTATATGTAACATAAATGTAACGTATAATATATCCCATAACGTAAATTCAAAGTCATCGCAGATTTACAAAAATCTGATAATATAGGCCGAACAAAAAATACCGCCAAAGTATTTAAATATCATAATTTGTCCAAAATATAAAGCATAATACAGTAATAACTGCCAAATGGCTAAGTACATAGTACTCCACTGATTTTCCAGTGAGATTCATAGGAATCCATCTATCTAATTGCTAGATAGCACTGAATGTCGAGCTTCTCGATTGCGTATTTGTATAATTGAACAGCCATGTTGTGCCAAGCAAGTTTCATGTCAAGTGGGTTTGGCATTGTTGAAATCTTCTTTTCATGTATGTACTCAACATATTTGATGATGAAAATGCCCGAATCACCCCTGCAATAATAAGATACAATAGGGTTACATAGTTGCAATTTATATGGTTTCCAGATCTGGTTACATTATTAAATAACGAAATACCATATGATAAGTTTTCAAAAAAAAAAGTCGTTACTGAATTAAAGAATCAAAAGTCCTCTGAAATAATTGAATGAAATGTAGTAATTACACTAACCCATTTGTTTGTTGTGGTGTCTCTTTACATAGCCTGCATGAAAGAGATGAGCGGGAGCTTCGAACATGAGGACATTGGATTGGTGAAAGATATGAGGATAATGTTGAGTAGTGTCTGGATAGCATCCATAACTGCAACATCTCGGATTGTTTTGTATGCCAAATTGTATACATCCAAGTGCCAATTTACCATGTCGAAGTGCCCTAAAATCCAGTGGGCACGTTTCTTCATGAAAATGGGAATGAAAACGTGTTAACCTCTCTCCAGTTTGTGTTGAATTGTACTCTATGACCATTTATATAGAAGAGAAGAGGATTTTTTTGGGAAACTGATTGTTGTGCTTAGTTAACTAATCAAATAAAAGACAGATTTTGAAGTCAAAGTAGCAGTCAGTAGTAGTCGAACGGGTCTCATTCGAACTACTGAGCATCATCCCCATTCGCAGGAAGTAGAATATTGCATCAATATGTTGCATTAATATAAAAAAGTATGAACATGTTTGGGAATCTGGAATTAAAACTAATATATGTCACTTCTGAAAGTCAACAAGTTTACCTGATCACTCAGTGGCGTCACGACCTGCTTTGACCGGCTTCAACTTATGCCCCCACATCATGGAGTCTTCATTGGTAGGTACTATGGGTAGGTCATCTTTATGGAACTTCTTAACCCCAATTTGAAAATAGGATTAGAAATATTAACATTTTACAATGAAGAGATGTACTCAGATGAAAGAAATAAAATGGTCCGACTCACTTGTTACCAGGACGACGGCCTCTATTATACCAACTGTCGAATAGTTCGATATCTGATTTTGCATAATTGTCCATGAAGAACTTGTTTTCCAATGAAACCTGATAAACTTTATGTGAACCACTTGACTGTGAATTGAAACTTTTAACAAACGGAGATTGAAGACAATCGGCTGGTCTAGTTACCCGTTTACGTGGTTCAGGAGTTTTTGACATTGTCAATGTCAAACGGGATAGGAATGATTGCCTGTTGATATATAAGTTCAATTTTTAGATATTAATTAGACGTGAATATAGATGTAACAACTGTATAAATGACATTATGTCTCGGTAAAGTGAATATAGATGTAACAACTGTATAAATGACATTATGTCTCGGTAAAGTGTATAAGAACCTGCGCATCTATTTCTCCGAGATCCAATGGATATTGCTCGGAAGATTCATCAATGGTCATGAGATTCTCTTCGCTAAACACTAGATCATCTTCCAATGTGTTAAGACTTGAGCATGGTTCAATTGAACCAATCTTCATGCGTTTCGTTATACTCACATCGCCGTCTTGGTCAACTGGATAAACAGTTGCTAAAGGCATATTATTCCTCTCATCCAACTTGCAATTAAAAAGACAATTGTTAGTAAGGAGAGATCGTAATGTATAAATTCAATCCATATCTAAGAGTTTCTACAAATCTAAATCCAAAATTCAAGAATTTTTACAACGATAAACGTAATCCAGAAAAGGAGTTGTGCATCTAATTTTTAGATACAAGATGTAATTAAACTAGAAACAATGTTGAGTAAAAACTAACCTTTGAGACCACATCAACATCAATCATCTTGATGTCTTCTTCAGTCAATACCAAGCCATCATCTAGTAGAAGAGAATTGGCATTAGGTTGTGAGTCAATCCCTAGATCAAAACTAGGTACATCAATCTCACCATTTGTGATGTTCTTCACATGCCTCATTACTTGCCAAAGTAAAGCTAATCTTCTCTTTTGACGGGCAATCTTCATCCCCGTATCTTTCATTAAAATAAAGAACAGAATAGATAGTCTACAATTAGAGGAATTGAGATGATACATCACCTGCATAAATGTATATTATTTAAAGTTGAATTAGGAGTGAGTAAACCTTTGATGATGCAGGACCCGAGACGAAGCAGTGGGAGGATAATGACGAACCGCTTGAATAGCATCAGCTATTGAATTTTCCATTTCAGACACTAAACTTTGAAATTGCATTTTGAGGATGAAGTGTTCTGCTACTACCTTCTCGTGTTTGGTGAAAATATCACTGAGATGGCGCCTAATTGACTCATTGTCATAACAACATGGCTGCAAAATGAAAGATTGACGGATCATGTTGTGTATGATGAAACAATTAACAATAAATACATATCCATAATTATAGATTTCTAACACCTTAATCATAGATGGTTCAGAAATTGTCTGTTGATTGCTGTTTGTGTACAGCAGTTTGTTGTCCCTTGCCTGGTGGACCAAAATTAGATGCACGGACTTTGTCAACAAACATTAACATCATGTTGTGCAAAATATTAGAGAACTGTTGAGCCAGGGTGTGACTTTATCTTTGAATCATCATTCAACTAAATCATGAGAGGTTCTTCCTGTGTAACAGATTCAAGATATTAGTTCGTAGTTTGTATTAAATTTATCTGCAATTGCACAATACAAACTTCAGACTGAAGCTTTCAAACCTCTGTGACCCTCCCATTCAAACAAGAACTGCTGTTGTTGCATCCCACAGCAGTATGTTTCGTCATAATGCGTGGAGATCTTCGAACCACGTGAGACGCAAAGTCATCATCACTGTCTTCAACACGCGGTCCTTGTAGGTCGTGATAAAATCCTTCGGTATAAAGTCGATGCCTTTCATCATTGGTTGGCTTAATCGAAACAACTTGAAGTGAAACACGGATAACCTAAGATAGAAAAAATGGATGATCGGGATATATTAAAGATAAGAACAAGATTATGTACAAAAATAAATTGATAGTATCACACTTAACATACATTGGGATGACTGAATTTGTCTTTTTCAAGATTGAGACCTCATAGGAAGTTTTCTTGCACGTTGGATGTCCAATTCAGAATGAGCGGACATCGATGACTGATTTTTGTACAAATCTTTCCATCGGAAGAGTTTCATAAATCCATATTTGAAAAGCAATTAAGAAACCATTTGAGCATGTATGCGATATAAGGCTTCCTGTCACCCTCCACAATCAAGGACTTATTCCTTAGCACAGATTTGAGGGAAGAGAGAGTGAACTTGAACAATTCTTTACCCCAAGCATACGAATTCATGTCTTCAGAGTCCACCAAAACCATCAGTGACTCTTCCACGGATCTCTTGTACATTGTTGTGAAAAATAGATTTGTCAGTAGGAAAAGAATGCAAAACTTGACAATGTCCAGGTCACTAAGCTTTGCTTTATGGAGA
This sequence comes from Forsythia suspensa, assembly GCA_023638005.1. Classification (NCBI taxonomy): domain Eukaryota; kingdom Viridiplantae; phylum Streptophyta; class Magnoliopsida; order Lamiales; family Oleaceae; genus Forsythia; species Forsythia suspensa. The sequence goes on from CM042674.1 coordinate 41,106,601, forward strand.
AAATTATCATAACCATCCGTATGTAGCACATTAGGTAATTGTCCTAGTATCTCTGCAATATATCTCGTCATGCTTTGATCGTTTCTCTTCACCGAAGCATCGTAACCTAGTTATCAAGCAAAATTCCTCCAAGCTGAAATGTACCAGACTGCTGCTCAAATTGAACCACATCTCATCCACATTGGGCTATTTTACTTCCCTAAGAAACACTTAATGAATGAGTTGATGATTTAAAGCAATCTCATTCACTTCAAGAAAGTGTCCGAAGTAGGATTCAGAAAACATCTTCCTTTGAACATTAGACATCCTACCTCGCAATGTAGATATAACCTCATTTCTAGAAAAGGCATTGACTTTAATGAGACACCATTGCACATGTTTAAATTCCCAATCCTGTTAGAAGTCAACAAAATATTCGCATTTAAAAACAAGATAAACGATAGTCATGATGTCTATAAAGATAATCTAATTTCGATTTATGAATTACAAATAATAGCAAATGAATCACTTAACATTTATAGAACATAAGGCACATATATACAGTCTCATATTTGTGGAATTACATAATCACAAATGTAAGTATCAGTGCTCCTTTACAAATTAATAATACAAAGAAGAAAGAACTTTAATTACCTCTTCAAAACCTAAATGTATTGACATTAAGTGGTAACGAATATAACGAAAACATACTATAATCAACCAAAATTTGATTTAGTTAAAACAAAACAGTCATGAAGCACGCAAACATGGTCTCTTATTTGAAGCATAAAGTGGCACCATATTAAAGTATCGGTGATCATTTACACAAAAAATTACAAAACATGAGTAACATGGTCTCTTATTTGAAGCATAAAGTGGCACTAAATTAAAGTATCGGTGATCATTTACACAGAAAAAATTACAAAACATGAGTAACCTATTAATTCTTACTTCTAACTAATATTAGTAGCATGTAGTCGTAAGAAACATGAAAATGTCATATTATGGTATCAAGTAATATAGTACACAAAGAAAAGTAATAAGATAATGATCTTTGTACAAGGTATCAAGACGATCATTCGCAGTAGGAACCGAAACAAATGTAAGTATTGGTGTTTGTTAACATTATAATATAGTCCAAGAAATATAGTTCACACATAAAGGTAATAAGAAAATTGGTTTTAGTTGAGGATATCAAGTAAGTCATTTGGAGCAGTAACTTAAGACAAATATAAGTAATGGTGTTCATTAATGTTATAATGTACTTGTTATATTATGGTGCACACAAGAATGTATCAATTTTTGGTATCTTTTAACAATGATCATTCACATTACATAGACACATGCTTAGATTGTTAACTTCCATTGGTACGACTGTTAATCTAATTATATAATATGAACACAATACAAAATTTGAGATGTTCACTGCTATTTCTGCATATCTTAATTTTTAACTATCATAAAACAACTTAATAAAAGAACTATCTCCTATGGAAAGGTAATAGCAAAGAATAGAAATCATTGATTACTAACAACCAAACAGAATTGATTGTTGTGCATAATGACAACAACATAAAAAAAAAAGTTGGATTTAAGTAATAAATTTGGATGAAATATGACAACAAAAACCTTCATTCAGTTAAATACCCTTTGATGTTGACTGGGTTCATCAAAAAAACTGTATTTCTTTTGTTAACACGAAATCTGGCAATTACACCAAATAGTGAGATCATAATACTCAAACAGCATGCAATGAAATCTAAATTAATGTTTACAAATGAACTAAGCATTATATGCCCAAAAAGCCAAAATCTCGATTTAACTTTGAAGGGGATAAAACACTCATATAGATGTATCAAAAAATCTAATTCTTTATGTATTATGAACATGCAACATCATCCAAGCCACATAATAAGGTTTAATTCGAAAATGGCACAAAATAACAGTTTTTTCGTCATTACCCAAACCCTAAAAATTGAAAAATCTTATTGTTCGCATATAACCACGTAATAAAATGTATAACCTTTTCTCCTTGTTGAACTGGAATGTTGATCTTCTTCTTCATATTTTTGTTTTTTATTTGCCTTGATGATCTTTTTTTCTTTATCGTATTGGTAATTATGTTCTTGTTTTTGCACCTCGATTTGCTACTAATGGGAGCCGGTGCCATTATCAGTTAAATTATTTGAATATCTTAGTTCATGAACGTTGGGTGAAAGAAATGAAAATGTATGCTGTCTTCACGATTTTGGGATGAAATGCTGGTAGATGAAAATAGAGTTTCAGTGACAGACGAATTTTGAAGAATGAGTGCTAAGAATAGATACTGCGTGAGAGTGAAAATAGCTTCTTAATTTATGATCTTGATATAATTAAGTCCCAACATAAATGGATTCATCAGTTACGAGATAATTATGGAAATATATTAATTAAATAATTTAAATCATATATCAAGTAAAATTGAATGTTATAAAATATTTTAACAATTAATTTAATTTAGACACTATTATTCAAATATTTCAATTTTTATGTATTTTTCTAATTTTTTTATTAGATAGCATTGGCCCAAAACCCACATCCAATTTAGAAAATTACACAATTAAAAATCCACCCCAAAAACTCCAAACCTCGTGTTGAAAGCTAAAGCAATGGAAATCCATAGAAATGATGCAATAAAAAATTGTAATGCCATTGAGTTATTGTACTTAGAGGCTTCTATCCACATAACCCACCCAATTAAAACCCACACCAAAACTTTAAACCCCATCTTCTTGAAGGCTGAGGTAACGACAATCCCATATAATTGACGCAATAGAAAATTCCAAGGTTATTTCTAGTTTTTTTAAAATATTATTTTGATGCAATATTATTTTTTAGTTTTTTTAAAATATATATTTTGGTTGGTTGGGTTGAGATTTTTTAGTGGACTAAAAAATTGAAATACTAATTATAATTGTTTTTATAGTTGGAAACTAGAATTATATTCATTTGGCTTTTATTGTTGATATTAATTGTTGGATAATACTTGGAATATTGTGGATTTGAGTTGATTATTGATGTTGGATAAAGATATATGGTGTTGAATTGTTGTTTGTTTGTTGGTGACTTGGATTGGAAACTTGAATTTTTAGATGATTGAATTGCTTTTTTCTATGTTTTTTAGACAAATCATATATGATGCTTCCTAAACATATGCCTGGAGCTCAAATAAGAAAAATAAAATTGAGGGAAGAAGAATTAATTCAAAGTCAAATGGGAGATATTGATAAATACTTAAATAGAAACAAAATAATAGTTGATCAAGCTCATTCTTCCTTTCAAACCCTGATTGATCAAATTTTAAAAAATATGAAGAAAATGTTGTGTTTTTGTTTAGTTTGAAGAGGTTACAATGCGCTGATGATGATAGTTTGTTGAGGCTTGTGAGAATCTTGAAAATTCTCTGACACATATTGGTTGTTCTGATATTGATTGACATTCTAGGATTTAATTATAATTCTTCATTTTCATAACATCATTTAGTAACCATGATTGGCTAAATATCATAGTTAGGACGAACAATATCCCAGTGTTGATTAGTTAATTTCTACATTCGGATTCTGACATTAAAATAATTTTTTCATTCTTTTGTTTCCGTTTTTTTATTTTAACTTTGAAATGCTTCATCACCGTTTGAAGGAATTGTAAACCTTAATGAGACCGATAGGAGAATTGTCAATTTTGACCAAAACTAAGAAAACCATAAATTTGGATGATTGATAAAGTATACTCTTATGGTTTGTGTGATTGCGTGAGGATTTCATAGCTATTTAATGTGTTTCTATGCATTCTAATTCTCATAGAGATATAATGAATTCACATTTATGAGTAGTTTTGATTTTATGCGAGAGAGAAGGTCATATTGGAAATCTGATCTACTGCATGATTGTATACTATGAAATTGAACCACATAAACTAGGGTGAAATAGTGAAGTCGTAACATCTCACTTATATTGATTCTAACCAACACTTGACTTCATTGCTTTCTAGTAGTTCTGAATCACCTTTTGAAACCATCTAAACAGATTAGGCTAGAGTTAATTAAAATCGATGGGATCGACTCTGGACTCAAATCCATAGTTACTTCTTGTATGCAATATCATGCTTTTGTGACTCAACACAATAATGGGATTGTGGAAATGTCACCAATTTTTATTTTTTTGTAATTCAAACCACAACTTTCATTAAATAAAGTGGCCACGAACAAATTTGCAATAGATTCTTGTCTTTTTGTTTTCCAGAATTATATTGAGTATGAATTTTACAACAAGAAATATTCATTTCTAGAGACAAATTTCGAATAAAATCATCGTTAAAACACTGCGTGCAGTGCAAGCTACGTGTTAGACTATTTGTAAGGTGTACTGTACACATTTCCAATTGTGTCTAAATAATTAAGAAAAGTATAGATAAAAGAGAAAATCATGTTCGTTCATATTTTTTATTATATTCTATTTCTTTATATAGTTTGTTCCCATATTATGAATTCTAATTGTCGAACATTGCTTTACCTATACATAAATATCACTAACATACTACAAGTTTTTTTTTTTTGCTTAGACTTGCTAGGTTCATAAGTAAATGTTGGAAGAACTAAAGTAATATATGAAATGAAATAGAAGAAATATACATTGCTGAATTGTCAAATTAAAGTAATATATTAAATGAGAAACTTGTAGTAGTATATTGAAAAGCTATTAGTGAAAGCATTTCAATGAACTCGTCAAACATATATATATATATATATATATATATATATATATATATATATATATATATATATTTCTTTAGGAGCACTAAAAATCTAGAATTAATTTGACAACTCCAAATAAAATTTTCCTGCGCTCTTGAATGGTTTCAAAATTCATGTATTGCGAGAAAGGTGACAAGTGCACAAGTAAAATTGAAGAAAACTTATGAAGCCTTAAGGTTTTATTGAACTATATTAGGTGTCTCCACAAATTATTTAACCATCTGAAGGTACTCTAAAATTATGATACTTGAAATGTAAGTACTTGTCACCATAGGCTACAACATATCAAAAATTCGGACCTTATCCATTTCATTTGATATGAGAAAAATGTAGCCAAAGTTGCTTGAAAAACTGCCTCAAGTACAAATGATGCTGCCTGATAAAATGATCATAATAAATTCATACGACGTGATTGTAGGGTGATTCCAAATTCTTCTATTAGATAACTTATAAATCTATCAAACGCCATTTATTTGACTCCAAAATTCTAAGTACACAAAAAGGTATGGTATATCAAAATTTGGGTCAGAAAGCTAGAATTTTTAGAAACACAACTTAAACAACTTCACCGTTATCTTCAAATTTCCAAATCGGCAACCTAATTATAAATTCGTTTTTCTTCCACTTTACAATATTAAATACAGATTCAACATTGTATTTAACTTTACACCATAAGTGGCTCGATTATATTGACACCAAAATATAAATAATATAAAACTACGCCATTTCTTCACGGTTTCTACACTACGCTGTCATACCAACGCCAACCATATCAATCGAGAGATTTAATCATTTTGGGGTGAGTATTTCAAAAGAAACATTCATTAACAAATTATACTAACTAAGAGAAAATCGTAGGAAATTAATATGCGACATGCCATTCATTTAAACATACATAAGAACTATGTATCTTCGGTACCGGCACAACATGAAATCATAACTGATTACCTTCAATCATTATCATAATGTTCCATCTTTAATTATTAAGCATAGCATAAAAATTTACATATCATTTATCCAAAAATAAAATTCATGTAACTGGCTTTAAGTAGTATAAGAAACTACCTTTCAAACTCGTAGTCTTGTTGAGTTGAAATGTGTATAGAAAATGACTGCACCTTTCCTCAAATTAATTCTGTACCATTGCCTTTTTGATCTCCAAATTGTAGTGTTATAGTGTAGGGTACCAAAACCGAAAAAATGAGGAAACTCTAGTCGAAAAAGGGAAGAAAAACATAGCTTAATTGCTGGAAAATTTGTGAAGAAGAGTGGCTGGAAGTTGATGTTACTTTGCCGGAAATGAAGGATGAAACAGGATGAAGTGTGAAGCGAAAAGGGCTGCTAATTATATGCTCTTGAGGCCAAATTTGGACAGCATAGAGGGAAATGATGAAGAAAAAGGAGCCTTGTTGTTGAAATTTTGGGGCCGAGAATGAGGAGAGAAAAAGTGTAAACAAAGTGCTAAATGCCTAATGCTGGGCCGAGACTGCTTATGAACTGAGTATTTTGGTGATTGAAAAGGAGAGAAACAGCGGGGATTTTGAGGTGCCAAAAATGGAAACCATCGGGGATGGAAGTTAGTATAATGCAACGCCCCGGATTTTCTCAACCTGGAGGGTCACTGAAATAAATCTCTAAAATATATATGACGACTCCAAATAATATTTCCCATGCCCTTGAAGGGTTTAAAAAATTTAATTGTTGCAGAAAAATAACAAGCGTGCAAGGGAAAAGGAATTTTCTTCAAAATTTTATAGTTTTGTCTATACCGTGATAGGTGTCGCCACACTTTATTAGACCATTCAAACGAACTCCAAAAATTACAAAATTGGAACTGTAGATACTTGGCACTATGGAATACAACATGTTAAAATTTCAAACCTTAGCTACGTCATTTGGTAGGTGAAAAAGATGGCCAAAGTTGGTTGAAAACTGTCCCGGGGGCATTAAGGCAGCCCGTTCAACCGTACATAATAAATTCATATGATGGAATTTTTTAGTGATTTAAATTTCTGTTATTAGATCACATATAGGGCTTTCCATAGTCACCGATTTCACTCTAAAAATCTAAACTTAGAAAAAGTTAAGATTTTTCAAAACGAGGTCAGTAAGCTAAAAATTCTAAAAAAATAGAAACTGGGCAAATTCATAATTTAACTTTGAACGAAAAATAAACCAATATCTTGTTTCCGTACATTTTACATAATTAATTACTGAATAAAATACTTAAAATAAAATAATTACATCATAATTGACTCAATCATTTCGACGTCAAAACATAAACTAAATAAAACTTTCCATGACAAGCTCGTTAGTCTACCGCCATCGCATCAACGCCAATCCGTTCAATCTGAAAATTTATTTATTTTTGGGGGTGAGTATTTCAAAAGAAACACTCGGTAGTAATACTTATAACATGTGGAAAATTTTACTTAAACATAAATTCGACATGCGATGATGTTTGAAACGTACATCATCTTAAACATTGGTAGCCGGCACCACATAACATCATCATCATACATGATTTCTTTCAATCACAAACATGTTAAAGTGACTTTCAATCACTATCATAAGTTCCTTCATAAATAAGTTTGCACGACATTCAAATAACATCTTAATTTTTCCGAAACTTCATTTCCAAATCGCAGTAAAAACATTACGTAAAACTACCTCGAAAACGAGTTTTCGGTTGAAGTTTTGATGAAGAAAAATGGTTTCTTCAGATTTCCACCCCCACACTATACCTATACTATATACTATATATATATATATATATATATATATATATATATATATATATATATATATATATAAGGGACTTTTTCGAATTAAAAGCAAGGTTAAGGCCCTCTTACTGCTGGCCAAAAATCTGGACCGAAAGTGATGAAAAGTGTTGGAAAATGCTCACTGTTTGACCGAAAATTGGAGGGGGAATATATGAGCTTTTGCTAAGTTCTTTGGTGTTATATTTTGGGAGATGAATGAGGGAATGTTTCTGAAAAAAAAAAGAACAAAACACTGAATGGTTGGGACTTAAGGGCCGGATTTCCCAGGAGGAAGAAAAGGAGTTTGTGCTTCAGTTAATTGCTGATTTTCGAGGGGGAAAATTACCCACTACAGGGCGGTTTTTGGGTGGGGAAAAGGGGGAAAAACCGTGACTTTGTGGTGAGTAAAGAGGTGGAAAATTTCAGTTACTTGGTGATGGAAAAGTGAGGGAGAACATGGGTAGGTAGAGAGGTTAAAGGCTGGAAACTCGATGCTGGATACTTCAGCGAAAAACCGAACTGCTGGAACCCTTTTTTTTTCATTTTTTGTGATTTAAAAATGGGGGAAAAGAGGGAGGTTATGCTGGCCGAAAATGGGGATCCTTTTTTTTGGGGGGAAAGAAATGGTTGAAATGTGAGGTTAATTTGTGGGGAATTGTGGCAAAATAGGGGCTGCTGGTTGGGGTCATTTTCTTTCAGATTGTGGAAGGCAGTTATGCTAGAAATGGTTGATGGTGGGCAGTTTTCTTTAGATCATGGAGGGACTGTTTGGTTGATGCTAATTGGTAGGAGTTAAACCATCTCAGCCATATCTTGCCACTCGTCTAGAAATGTGCCGATTAGGTGGGGCATAACCTAGTGATCGGTGACAACGAAACCCAATTGCCTTACCACCATCCGATGCTGGAAACACGTCGGCTTATCCTCTAAATACTATCACACTATCTATTGATAATTCCTCGAGATGGGGTGTCAGTACGATTTACAAGGAACTCTTGACAATCTCTCATCTTTAGCAACTTCTCTACCTAAAAAGCTAAGATGAGGCGAGGAAGTGCTTTAATCTTTGACCCATAAAATTTGAACTCTTTTCTCCCAGTCATCAAAAGATTACTCCATTCTCCAAACATACAATGGTAGTACGATTACTACCCAACCAATCCATATCCAAGAAAATATCAAAATCCCTCATTTGTATAACATGAAGATGTGCTGTGAGTCCCGACCCATCAAATCTATCTACACTAGCCTAACTAAGTTATCCATATCTATGGCATACTAACCTTTAGTATATTATCATTTTTTTTGACATGTAACATTAATAGCTAGGCATGCATCTGAGGTGCCTGAGGTTTGATCATTTAACCTTCACTTTCAAAAAAATGGTAAGCACACAATTAACGCCAACATCTTGTTGTCACAACTCGTAGTTCATCGCCCTAATACGTGCTACCCTATGGCTACCTACATGATGGCCAAACGACCACTTAGGATCCATAACAAACTAAATGTAATCATTTTTTTGCCGCCTCAGCATGTTCTAGATAGTACTCACTTGGTGGAACCTTGTCTGAAATACCAATTATGAAAAGTCCGTTTAGGTGGGTTTCTAACATCTTTTAAGTTAATTCCGAGGACTAAAATAAATTTTCATAGAAAGAAAATTATCAAACTTTCTTTACTTTAGAGTTGGCGTAGTGCAGCGATTGCGAGTAACGACACTGAAAATCTAAAATTGTAACTTCCAAAATTTTAACTTGACATAATAAAATAAAGACCATACAAAATAAAATAAAATTTTAAATTTATGGGAGTCTACAGAAAAGTAAAATCGCGCTCTGATACCAAGCTGTAACGCCCCAGATTTTCTCAACCCGGAGGGTCACTGAAATAAATCTCTAAAATATATATATATGACGACTCCAAATAATATTTCCCATGCCCTTGAAGGGTTTTAAAAATTTAATTGTTGCGAAAAAATAACAAGCGTGCAAGGGAAGAGGAATTTTCTTCAAAATATTATAGTTTTGTCTATACCGTGATGGGTGACGCCACAATTTATTAGACCATTCAAATGAACTCCAAAAATTACAAAATTGGAACTGTAGATACTTGGGACTACGGAATACAAGATGTTAAAATTTCAAACTTTAGCTACGTCATTTGGTAGGCAAAAAAGATGGCCGAAGTTGGTTGAAAACTGTCCCGGGTGCATTAAGGCAGCCCGTTCAACCATACATAATAAATTCATACGATGGAATTTTTTAGTGATTTAAATTTCTGTTATTATATCACATATAGTGCTTTCCATAGTCACTGATTTCACTCAAAAAATCAAACCTTAGGAAAAGTTATGATTTTTCAAAAAGAGGACAGTAAGCAAAAAATTCTGAAAAAATAGAAACTAGGCAAATTCATAATTTAACTTTGAACGACAAATAAACCAATATCTTGTTTGTGTACATTTTACATAATTAATTACTGAATAAAATACTTAAAATATAATAATTACATCATAATTGACCCGATCATTTCGACGTCAAAACATAAACTAAATAAGACTTTCCATGACAAGCTCATTAGTCTACCGCGATCGCATCAACTCCAATCCATTCAATATGAAAAATTATTTATTTTTGGGGGTGAGTATTTCAAAAGAAACACTCAGTAATAATACTTATAACATGTGGGAAATTTTACTTAAACATAAATTCGACATGCCATGATTTTTGAAACATACATCATCTTAAACATTGGTAGCCGGCACCACATAACATCATCATCATAGGTGATTTCTTTCAATCACAAACATGTTAAAGTGACTTTCAATCACTATCATAAGTTCCTTCATAAATAAGTTTGCATGACATTCAAATAACATCTTAATTTTTCCGAAACTTCATTTCAAAATCGCAGTAAAAACATTAAGTAAAACTACCTCGAAAACGAGTTTTCGGTTGAAGTTTTGATGAAGAAAAAATGGTTTCTTCAGATTTCCACACCAAGACCCGTACACTATATCTATATATATATATATATATATAAGGGACTTTTTTGAATTAAAAGCAAGGTTAAGGCCCTCTTACTGCGGGCCAAAAATCTGGACCGAAAGTGATGAAAAGTGTTGGAAAATGCTCGCTGTTTGACCGAAAATTGGAGGGGGAATATATGAGCTTTTGCTAAGTTCTTTGGTGTTATATTTTGGGAGATGAATGAGGGAATCTTTCTGAAAAAAAAAAGAACAAAACACTGAATGGTTGGGACTTAAAGGCTGGATTTCCCAGGAGGAAGAAAAGGAGTTTTTGCTTCAGTTAATTGCTGATTTTGGAGGGGGGAAATTACACACTGCAGGGGCGGTTTTTGGGTGGGAAAAAGGGGGAAAACCGTGACTTTGTGGTGAGTAAAGAGGTTGAAAATTTCAGTTACTTGGTGATGGAAAAGTGAGGGAGAACATGGGTAGGTAGGGAGGTTAAAGGCTGGAAACTGGATGCTGGATACTTCATCCAAAAACTGAACTGCTGGAACCCTTTTTTTTTTTTTTCTTTTTTGTGTTTTAAAAATGGGGGAAAAAAGGGAGGTTATGCTGGCCGAAAATGGGGATCCTTTTTTTTTGGGGAAAGAAATGGTTGAAATGTGAGGTTAATTTGTGGAGAATTGTGGCAAAACAGGGGTTGCTGGTGGGCGACGTTTTCTTTCAGATTGTGGAAGGCAGTTATGCTGGAAATGGCTGATGGTGGGCAGTTTTCTTTAGATCATGGAGGGGCTGTTTGGTTGATGCTAATTGGTAGGAGTTAAGGCATTGATTGGCTAGTTTTTCGGTGGATCCTAAGGTGTTGTTTGGGTAGGGTTTTTTGTTAACTTTTGGAGTCGAAAAGTAAATGGATTTCAGCCAAAAAAATCAAAGGTAAAAGGCCGAGATTTTTAGATAGAACCGGAGAACAAATTTTAAAATTTAGACTAGCCATAAATTATTTCTCGTTCAAAATAAATTTAAAAACTTACCAAATAAAAATAGAATAAGGTTCGTTTTCAAATTAATTACATAGTCGTCGACTAAAAATTTGAAGCGAACACACGAAAATTTTTTGATGTGACCAAATTTTTAAAATAAATCATAAGGTACGAAACGACGTCGAAAGTAAGAAATTTCATTTACTTGAAATTAAATGCGAAAATTTCCGGTTGTTACAATAATTTGTGGCTGAAATAATGGCTGAAATAATGAGAGGAGAAGAGGGACTTAAGGGCCGAAAATGGGGACTGAAATTGATGGGAAACTTCAGTTAGAAGTGGACAGTTTTCAGAGAGGAAAATGGGCTGGTACTGGGCAGTTTTCATTGCAGCAAGAGGTGTGGCACGTGGGCTGATTTGAAGTGGGAAACGTGGCCTGATCATGGAGCAGTTGGTGTGGTTTCTTCAGGTTAAAACGGGGGCAGATTGGAGTGGTTTTCTGTTGATTAAATGGAAGCAATTTATTTGATATTATATGGGTTAAAAGATGGGTCGAGAGTGCTGAAAATGGAAGGAAAATAAGCCGAAAGGTGGGGGAGAACATGGGTGGTTTCCTCTTGGGTTTTAGGGACTGTTTGTGAGTTAATCTCTGGCAAGGATTAAGGGATGTTTGGGTGGTTATCTGGCAGGGCATAAGAGACTATTTGGGAGTATTTTATATAAGTTAGGTAGACTAGGTTTGGGCTAAATATGGGAGAATAAAATGGGCTAAGAAAAGGTCAACACCAAGCTAATTAAATTGACCAACAAAATAGACCAAGAAGATGTTAAATTTTGTTAGTTTTTAAAATAACCGGATGGTCTAAAGTTAACCCAAATTTAACTCAAGAAAAATTACTCGGGTAAAAAAAAAATTAATTAGTCTGAGTGATAAATAAAATTTCATATCCGTCAATTAAAATATAAGGCAAGCACGTGCAATATTTAACGCGACTAAAATATTTTAAATCTTACTAAGAAGTTCGTAACAACGCCGAGAGTTAAAATTTTATTTCCATGAAATTAAAAGATGATACTTTTTTCGGTCACTACAATCATTCCCAACTTAAAATAATTTCATTCTCGAAATTTAAATTACTTGCTTTACAAAGTTTGGGTACTTAGCTAAGACATTTTCTTCTCTTTCCCAAGTGACCCAATCCTTCTCGTGCCTACACCCACTGAACGTTGATAAAGAGACGTCTCGGTTTCTCAGAACATTGACTTTTCTCTCTAGAACAACCGCAGATGCTTCCTCATAAGTCATATCATTATGTAATTCCAACAACTAATAATTTACCACAAGCGTAGGGTCATGCACATACTTTCTTAACATCGAAATTTGGAATACATCGTGCAGTGCCGAGAGCTCAGGTGGCAATGCCAGACGATATGCCACCTTTCCAATTTTCTCAAGAATCTCGAATGGGCCAATGAACCGTGGTCTTTCTTACCAAAACACGGGTTTCCTTTCATTAGGGCTACCATCAGAAAAACTTTTTTGCCGACATCGAACTCTAATTATTTTCTTCTTTGATCGGCATAACTTTTCTGATGGTCTTGTGTTGTCTTAATTCTAGACATAATCTTGTCTTGATCCTTCTTTCGCCAACTTAATTCCAAAAATTTGGTGAACGACATCAACGACCATAAAGTGCCTCACATAATGCCATCCCAATAGTATCTAGGAAAACTATTATTGTAAATGAACTCTACCAGCGGTAGGTGACATTCCTATTAACCACCCAAATTCAAGACATATGCTCTCAACACATCCATAAGGATCTGAATAGTTTGTTTTGATTGTACTTCGGTCTAAAAATGTTAAGCCATACGAAATTTCAATTTAGTTCTCAAAGATCCTTGAAGACTTTTGCAAAATTTGAGGTAAACATTGGGTCTCAGTCCGATACAATGGATATTGGTACTCCATGAAGTTGGACAATTTTCCTAACATACAACTGTGTTAGCTATTCCAAACTGAAATTCATTCGGATCGATGAAAAATGAGCAAATTTCATCAAACAGTCTACTATAACCCAGATGACATAATGACCTCTTATCGTCCATTATGATTTTTCCCATTTCCACTCAGGTATATACATTAGATTTAATGGCCCTGACGGCCTTTGATGTTCTACCTTGACACAAAATGAGCTACAACTCCTTTCATGTTTCTCTACCAAAATGTATTACTTAAATCCTTATACAGTTTGGTTCCTCTTGGATGTGCGACGTAAGGAGCGGAATGAGCCTTAGATAAAATCTCATTCCTCAGAAATTCATCCTTACGCATGCATCACTGACCATTGAGCATCAAAGCTTTGTCCTCGGCCATTTGAAATTCTTTCCGCTTTTCAGTTCTCACATCAACCCTGATCTTTTTCAAAAAGGGATCATCTTTCGGAGCAACCACAATTCTATATTTGAGTGTCAACTGTAATGTCAGGCTTTGTGTCATTGTATATGCCTGCACTGGCGGAAACTTCAATTATCAAATTCTCAAAATTCTTGATCAAGTTATCTTGTTTCAATTGTGGTGCAGAAAACTGACCCATATTCTTTCTACTTAGAGTATCCGCGACTACATTAGTCTTACATGGATGTTACATGATAGTGCAGTCGTAGTCCTTTACCAATTCCAACCGTCGTCCTCGGCCATTTGAAATTCTTTCCACTTTTCAGTTCTCACATCAGCCCTGATCTTTTTCAAAAAGGGATCATCTTTCGGAGCAACCACAATTCTATATTTGAGTGTCAACTATGACATTAGGTCATTGTATATGCCCGCACTGGAGGAAACTTCAACTATGAAATTCTCAAAATTATTGATCAAGTTATCTTGTTTCGATTGTGGTGCAGACAACTGACCCATATTCTTTCTGCTTAGAGTATCCGCAACTACCTTAGTCTTACATGGATGTTACATGATAGTGCAGTCGTAGTCCTTTACCAATTCCAACCACCGTCGTTGTCTCATATTCAACTCCTTATAGGTGAAGAAGTACTTGAGACTCTTATAGTCGGTGTAAATCTTACACCTGCTTCTATTAAGGTAATGGCGCCTAATTTTCAAAGAGTGTAACTACCATCAAAAGTTCAAGATCATGTATTAGATAGTTCTACTCATACTTCAACTACCTTGAAGCATAAGCAATCACCTTTATGTGTTGCATCAATACACAACCTAAACCAAGCTTCATCATGTCATTGTAAATTATGTAATCCTCTGAACCTTCGGGTAAAGCTAGCATTGGAGCAGATACTAACCTGTCTTTTTACTCCTAAAAACTCTGTTCATATATCTCAGGCCAAACAAACTTAACACTCTTTCGTTGTGTCATAAGACTACGTATTTCACAAAATCATTCTATGAATTGTTGATAACAGCTGGACAAACCTAGAAAGCTTTTAAGTTCTCCAACATTCGACGGTGCTAGCCAATTTGACACAACCTCAACTATTGATCGATCCACTTCAATTCCTTTAGCCGTCACAACGTGACCAAGGAATCCTACTCGATCCAGCCAAAATTCACATTTTTGAATTTTGCATATAACTTTTCCTCAACAAAATCTCCAAGATTGTCCTCAGGTGCTCTTAATATTGCTAAGGATTTATTTAATAAATCAAAATGCCATCATATGAATACAATGGCGAGCTTATCTAAATATTGATAAAAGACTCGGTTCATCAAATCCATAAATACAACATGAGCATTTGTCAATCCAAAGGGCATTACAGTTAACTTATAATGCATGTAATGAGTTCAGAATGCTGACTTTGGTATATCAGATGGCCTGATCTTCAATTGATGATTGCTCAACCTCAAGTCGATCTTTGAAAACAATGAAGAACCATTCAATTGATGAAACAAATCCTCAAATGTTGGAAAGAGATACTTATTCTTGATCCTCAGTTTATTTAGCCCACGATAGTAGATATACATTCTCATCGACCTATCTTTCTTCTTCACAAAGAGAACCAGGACTCCCCATGGAGAAACACTCAGTCTGATAAATCATTTATCTAGCTGCTCCTCCAATTGTATTTTTAACTCTTGTAATTATTTTGGTGCCATTGATACGAAGCATTTGACATAGGTGCAACTCTAGTTATAAGATCTACGTGAATTCCACTTGCATATCAGATGGGATACCTAATAGATCATCTGCAAACACGACAGCATAATCTCACACTACTGGCACATTATCTAATGATAATTCCTTAGATGAGGTGCCATTGAGATTGACAAGAAACCCTTAACAATCTTGCTACTTTAGCAACTTATCAGCTTGCAAAGTTGAGATGAGGCGAGAAAGTACTTTATTCCTTTACCTCAAAAAATTTGAACTCCTCTTCTTCCAGTTTTCGAAAGATTAGTTCTTATTCAAAACATACAATGGTAGCGTGATTATTACCCAACAAAACCATACCCAGGATGATCTCAAAATCTCTCATATTAATAATATGTAAGTCTGTTGTTTATACCAACCCATCAAAATCTATATGAACTGCCATAGCTAATTTATTAGTATCAATAGTTTCTTCTAATGACATACTAACTTCTAGTACACTATTGGTTTTCTGACATGAAATATTAATCTTAGCTGGGCATGCATCAGATATAAATGAACGTGTCACGTCAGAATCAATAAGAGCGTAAATAGGTACATTGTAGACAGATAACATACTCGTGATAATGTCTGGATTCTAGGTGGCCTCTTCATGAGTCATGGCGAAAATTCTGGCCTTTCTTTTCTTTGCTTGATCATTGACATTTGTCGGCGCTGTCCGACACTGCAACACATGGTGGCCTGGCTCGCCACACCAGTAGCAGACATTTTTGCTAAAGTAGCAATCACCACTATGTTTCTTCTTACATTTAGAGCATTAAGAATTGGGATTGCTCAATTGTCCCCCGTTGGGACATGATTATATCTTTTGAACTAACTCAAATTTCTATTTCTATTCTGATCTAGCCACTTTCTCCTCCTCTAATCATTTTGCTGTCCTTTAATACTGATCTTTAAACCTGAGAAGGACACGGTCTATGCCTTCTTAACCACTACTCTGAAGGTAGGAGGCTCATATAAACTAACAATCTATCTAATTTTTGGACGTAAACCTCTTGTATAGCGTCTTACCTTCATTAATTTAGTGCTTAACGCCCAGGATTTTCTCAACCCAGTGGATATATTTAAATAACATTTGATGACTCCAAATAAGCTTCTCATGTCCTTGAATGGTTTTAAAAATTCAACAATTGCAGAAAGAACAAGCGTGAAAGAGAAAGGGAATTAATCTTCTAAATTCTTAAAGTTTTACCAAAACTGCATTAGGTGTCGCCACAAATTATATGACCAACTAACCGTACTCCAAAAATTTTGATATTACAACTGTAAAATACTTGAGACCTTAGGCTACAACATATTAAATTACAGACCTTAACCATGTCGTTTGATACGTGAAAAACATGGCCAAAGTTGCTTGAAAAACTATTTAGAGTGCACTGACGCTGCCAGATAAAACTAACATAATAAATTCATATGACAAGGTTTTTGAGTAATTCCAAGTTTTGTTATTAGACCACTTATATAACTACCACACTCCACTAATTTGAGTCAAAAATTCAAAGTACACAAAAGTTTTGATACTTCAAAGTTAAGGGCTGAATGTTGAAATTTTCAGAAAACACTTCACAATTCTTCATCTTTAAATTCCAAATGGCAATCTAAATTATAAATTCAGTTTTTCTAGCACTTCACATATTCAAAGATAATAAATCCAACATTATTCTTCAGTTTTACATCTAATGGGCTCGATTATATCGACTTCAAACCATAAAATAAATAAACTAAGTATTTCTTTCAAGGTCGTAATTTACACCAACCACAACCAATTCAATATGGACATTAAAACATTTTGGGGTGAGTATTTCATAAGAAACACTGAGTAGTAAATTATACTAAATCATGAGACAATATACTAGATTAATAAGTGAAATGCCAACCATTAAAACATACATAAGAACAACATTTTCGGTAACCGGCACCACGTGGAAACATAAGTTATTACCTTCAATCACAATATACATAAGTGATACCTTCAATCACTATCATCATGTTGTGTCATTAATTATTAAGGCATAAAAAATCATGTATATTTTCTCAAAATAACTTTCATAATGTCATTCTTAAAGTAGGATAATAAAATACCTGGAAAATAGAATTCCCGTTGAATGGATTTGTGGTCTAAAAATTTGAGTGTTGTAGTGTGGTTTGAGTGATTGAAACAAAAGAAGTGAAGGATGAGGAAAAATGTGATTTTACATGGCCCAAAATGGGGACCTTTGGGGCTAGAAATATATGACTTAGGTGGCTAAAAATTTGGGCAGAACAGAGGGGATGTTGCTGCTGATTTTTGGTGGTTGAAGAGCTGAGAAAACAGCGATAAAGTAACTATCCATGCATACTGAAATAAAGACTGAAAAGAGAGTCCACTAAGAGTGTGTATGGTAAAGATTTTTGTAGATTACAAGTAGTGGGTCCTACGAAATGTGTGAATAAAATGATATTTGACCAGCTTATAAGTGCTTATAAGCACTGGCAAACATACTCTAATGCTACTTATATGCTATCTCTAATAATCATCATCGCTAATCCAACCTCTGTAAACTCTAGGCCTCTTCGGCCTTGGAGCCTCGTTATCCGAGGTAACACACAAGACTCGACCTCGACCACAACAACTAGCTCAACCTCAATAACTAGAACTAGCACCGACTCAACTGCTAGAACAGGCTCAGGAATGGGCTTAATCGTTGGAGCTGGGTCACTACAAGGTGGGGACCGCCACCATAAAGACTGTACTCCTTACAGTGTATAATGAGCGCCTCACAATACACGTCATACTCCACTTCCAGGTAGTAGACTCTTTCAAGTCTCTCATAATCTCCATGGAAACCGACTGTTCTAGGCCAATAAGTGAATCAACTAGATGAGAAACGGACTTCGCATCAGTTGTCACCAAACTGTATTTCATCGTCCTGAAAAATGCTGTCGTATGGGTACTGACATGATGGCTAATCGACCACTCGGGATCCAAGCAAACTATACGTAATCATTCATTGCCGCCTCAGCACATTCTAAATAGTACTCACTTGGTGGAACCATGTCTAAAATACCAGTTATGAAGAGTCCGATTATGTGGGTTTCTATTATTTTTTAATTATATTTTGAGGACTAAAATAAATTTTCATATAATATGTAGTCACGTTTTTCAATACATTTATCATGCAAAAGTTAATATGAACATTAAGGTTTCAACTCAACGTAACATTTTATCATGAAACGAAACAAATATAAAATTTCATAAAATCAATTTCACATTTGTCCTACTTAAACATAAAAATAAAAAAAATTATCAAACTTTATTTTCCCTCAGAGCTAGCAATGTCGACTAGCAACACTTGAACTTTAAAATCTTAACTTTTAAATTTTTAACTTGACACAATAAGATAAAGATCATATAAAATAAAATAAAATTTTAAAATTTTCATGAGTTCACAAAAAATTAAAACCGCACCAAAAATAAATTTTGAAATAAAATTTGACGACTCCAAATTAATTTTTCCTGCGCTCTTGATTGGTTTTGAAATTAATCTATCGCAGAAAACTAACAAGAGCGAAAGTAAAATTGAAGAAAACATCCAAATTTTATTTAACCATCTAAACATGCTCTAAAAATTATGATATTTGAACTGTAAGTACTTGGAAAGTTAGGCTACAACATATAAAAAAATTTAGATATTATCAATGCCATTTGATTTGAGAAAAATGTAGCCAAAGTTACTTGAAAAACTATCCTAGGTACAAATGACACTGTCCGTAAAACGGTCATAATAAATCCATACGACATGATTTTATGGTGATTCCAAATTTTTCTATTAGATAACTTATAAATCTATCAAACACCACTAATTTGACTCAAAAATTCAAATTACACAAAATTTATGGTATATCAAAGTCAGGGGCAGAAAGCTAGAATTTTCATAAACACAAATTAACAACTTCATCTTCAAATTTCCAAATTGGCAACCTAATTATAAATTCAGTTTTCCAACACTTTACAATATTAATAAAAAATTCAACATTGCATTTAAATTTACATCATAAGTGGTTCGATTATATCGACGCCAAAACATAAATAATATAAAACTATGCCATTTTCTTCACAGTCGCTACTCTACACGGTCGCACCAATGCGAGTCATATCAATATGGAAATTTAATCATTTTGGGGTGAGTATTTTCAAAAAACACCCAGTAACAAATTATACTAACATAAGAGAAAATCATACAAAAATAATATCCCACAAGCCATTCATTTAAACATACATAGGAACAACGTATTTTGAGTAGCCAGCACCAAATGAAATCATAAGTAATTACACCTTCAATCACTATCATACTTAAGTGATTACCTTCAATCACTAACATACTTAAGTGATTACCTTCAATCTCTATTATAATGTTCCATCTTAATCATTAAGCACGGCATAAAAATTTACATATCATTTCTCCAAAAATAAAATTCATGAAACTTGCTTTAAGTAGTATAAGAAACTAACTGGCAAATTTGTAGTCTTGTTGAGTTGAAATGTGTAAAGAAAATGACTGCACCCTTTCTCAAATTAATTTCGTGCTATTTCCATTTTTATCTCTAAATTGTAGTGTGATAGTGCTGGGTATAAAACTGAAAAAAAAAAAAAGAAAAGACAGGAAACTCTGGCTGAAAATGGGAGAAAAAACAAAAGTTAAATGCAGGAAATTGTGGGAAAAAAAGTGGCTAGAAGTTGATGTTACTTTGTTCAGTGCATGGCACCGAAAATGATGAATGAAGCGGGATGAAGACTGAAGTGAAAAGGGCTGCTAATTACATTCTCATGAGGCCAAAATTTTGTACAGCAAAATTGGGAAATGGGTGTGGAAAAAGGAGCCTTGTTGTTGAAATTTCTGGCGCCGAGAGTGTGGAGAGAAAAGGTGTAAATGAAGTGCTAAATTCCTACTGCTGGGAAGGGCCGAGCTGCTTATGAACTGGGTAGAAGACAGGAGTATTTTGGTGATTGGAAAGGAGAGAAATAATAGGGATTTTAAGGGGGCCAAAAATGGGAAAAGGCTGGAAGATTGTATATTTCGTGGCTGAAATAATGAAGGAGAAAGAGATTTAAGGGCCAAAAATGGGGACTGAAATTGTGGAGAAAATTCAGTCAAAAGTGGCCGGTTTTCAGAGGGGAAAAAGGGCAAGTACTGGGATGTTATCTTTGCAGCAAGAGGCGTGTCACAGGGGCAGATTTGAAGTGGAAAATGTGGCCTAATCATGGCGCAGTTGGGGCGGTTTCTTGGTCAAAATAGGGGCAGATTGGGGTGGTTTTCTGTAGA
This sequence comes from Forsythia suspensa, assembly GCA_023638005.1. Classification (NCBI taxonomy): domain Eukaryota; kingdom Viridiplantae; phylum Streptophyta; class Magnoliopsida; order Lamiales; family Oleaceae; genus Forsythia; species Forsythia suspensa. Next base: position 41,127,566 of record CM042674.1, read on the forward strand.
TTAAATGGAAGCAATTTAGCTCAAATTAAATGGGTTAGAAAGTGCTGAAAATAGGAGAAAATGGGTTCAAAGGAGGGGGAGAACATGGGTGGTTTCCTCTTGGGTTTTAGGGGATGTTTGTGAGTTAATCTCTGGCAAGGACTAATGGATGTTTGGGTGGTTATCTGGCAGGGCATACCGGACTGTTTGGGAGTGTTTTCCATCAGTTAGGTGGACCGAGTTTTGGGCTAAATATAGGAGAATAAATGGGATGAAAAAGGGTCGACACTAAGGTGGGCAAAAGAGTTGAATTTGGACCATAAATTAACAAGTTAATTAAATTGACCAAAAAAATGGGACTAGAATATGTTAAATTTTAGGGTAAATTCAGGGCTGGTCACTGTTGCACTTATGAGCTCTAAAGTCATATGGTCAATACTTAATTCAATTAAAGTCACATTTTAACACTAAAGGACCAATGCACCCCAGCAATTGCAAAAAAAATGCTAATTCATGATATTGTTTTATTATTAAGCTATTTTGTATGATACTATTTTATTATGATATTGTTTTATCTATGATACTATTTTATTGAAATAATGTGCATTGATATATTTATACCATACTTTTATCTTTGATGTTTTATTATGAAAATATTTCAACTTATAATAATGTTATTGAATACAAACATTAACAATTATCTTGTACTACTAATGGAGCATTTTAAAATATCTTGTACATAGTTTTATATATGATACTATTTCCGATGATACTATTTCAACCTATGATATGGTATTGAATGCAAACAGTGTCATTACTTCAACCTTTAAAACATCTTGTTCTTAGTTTTATCTATGATACTGTTTCATTCAAAATGTTGTCGTGAATACTTTTCCAATCTTATGATATTGTTATTTTATTGGGTTGTAGTTTGTGTAAGTGATATTGTTTTATTAAGATACTATCATGTATGATACTAATATATTAAGATACATTTATCTATAATACCGTTTTATTAAGATACTGTTTTAGTATGATATTGTTAAGATATGACAAACTAAAGACTGTCGTTTTGAGTTAAAGAGATGACTTCAATCAGCTAAAATTCATCGTCAGCAGTCGTAAAACGACTGGTCTTGACCGGCTCGTCAAGACTATTCCGAAACATATTATAATAAAAATTCTGAGCACGTACGCGAATTCTATGCCCATTTATGTTATGACATTGTTTTCTATGATACTATTTTATTATAATACATTATCTAACAACACACATGACTAACAATAGAAAGAATAATTTAGTGGCCAACTTTCGTCAAAGCATGCCCACATCAAATTTTTTCATCCCTTTAGAAATTAAAGCTACTATTTACAGCAACAAATCTTATCCATTCTACAGAAATTCATCAAACAAATCATCCTTACTGTTTTCTATAATACAGTATCATCCCAAAGAAATTCAAACTGCTATTTACAACAAAAAATCATGGCCACTCTATAGAAATTCATCAAACAATTCATCCCTACTGTTTTCTACAATACAGTATCATCTCTACAAAAATTCAAACTGCTATTTACAACAAATCATGGCCACTCTATAGAAATTCATCAAACAAATCATCCCTACTATTTTCTACAATACAGTATCATCTCTACAGAAATTCAAGCTGCTGTTTACAGTAACAAATCATGGTCACTCTATAGAAACAGAAATTCAAGCTGCTATTTACAGCAACAAATCATGGTCACTCTATAGAAATTCATCAAACAAATCATCCCTATAGAAATTTAAGCCGCTATTTACAACAACAAATCATGGCCACTCTACTCCACTTATCATGACTTTACATTCTTCTTCACTTCTCTCTGCCACACGGATGTCTACTTTTAGGAAGCCAATGTAACAAAATTTTGAACCCGCTAAGCTTCTTAAACAATACATGATTGTCCCATTCTTGTTGGGGTTCGTCATCCTTCACAATTGCCGCAGATGAGAATATACGGGACCAAAAGTCACTACCTTATCCTCCATTTCCTTCGCCACCTCCATCTCCACCTCCGCCTCCGCCGAAATTGAAGTTAGAATTTTCGACTATAAGCCGTAGAATGAGTATGTTCACTCAATTTTAGAGTATATCATATCATGAAATTTTGTAACCTGGAGTTGCTAGTTGTTGCATATAAATTCGTGTTTACAGGTATCGAGAGTCACTATTAGGGCAAAAGCAGCAATCGAAGATGATGATGGGTCGGTAAGAAGGGTGTATTACAACAAACTGGGATTCCGATCATTATTGAAACCCGAGTAGTTTGAGAAGAATGGCAGGTTGTATCCTTCTTTCAAAAGAAGCAAGGCCTCCACCGAAACAAAAAGATAAAGCAGATAGCATTGGATGTCTACCTGCCTCTATCAAACCAATTCATCTTGCACCCGAAGAAAAAGAGGCAATGTCTGCTTAAACTGCCTAATGTTTACTTAGATATTGTAGAGCCTGAAGAAATTTTGTGGCGCTATCATGGAATTGATTTGGTATGTTGAAGAGGGCAAAGGAAGTTTGTGGATGTGGAAGAAGACACCGATGGAAAATATAGATAACATGGGTAATTTTTGGATTAATGTGAAATATTGCTGAAGAGTATGACTTAATCACAATTTTGAAAAAAACAAATTGACCTAATTTGGAACAAGTCACCTACATGTGACTTATAGGCAATTTCTCCAAAATTTTATTAGTTTTTAAATTATCCGATTGGTCTAAAGTAACCCAAATTTAACTGAAGAAAAATTATTCGAGTTAAGAAAATTTTAGTCTCAGTGATAAGTAAAATTTCAAATCCGTCAATTAAAATATAAGGCAAGCACGTGCAATATTTAACGCGACTAAAACATTTTAAATCTTACTAGGAAGTGCGTAGCGATGCCGAGAGTTAAAATTTTGTTTCTACGAAATTAAAAGATGAAAATTATCCAGTCGCTAAATTGTGTTATATGAAAGCTATTAATTAAAGCTTTTCAATTAACTAATCAAACATATATTTTTTAGCCCTTATGTCAGTCACATTCCTTTATATATAAGCTATTAATCAAATCCAAATTTAGAAAATTTTAACCATTACAAACTATTTTGGCTACAATTGTGTGCTACGAAATCCAAATTAAGAAAATTTGTGAATTTATATATTAAAGAAAAAAGGTCGAGTAAGAAACAGAGTTGGGTCCAATCAATCAGGCATTTAGCGAAGATGCCACAAGATGTGTAATATCAAAACTACTTGTACAAACTCTAAAGCAAATTCAGTCACCAAAGATATTCAAACAATTTTGGATTTTAAAGAAATGATGGGATTGTGAAAGTGTCAAAAGTTTTTTCTTTTGTCTTTGAATGAATAGAGAATTAATTCCTTTTTCCATTCCAAAATTTAAATTAGCAATGAAGTTTACAATGAAAATTATTCATTTTTAAGAAAAAAAATCATATAAAATTTTAAAACAACTCAAAGAATAATTTAAACATGGACCAATTTTTTAAATAACTAACTAAAATAAAAACTCATCATCGTCCATGTTTTCATGATACTCTATTCCTTTATTATACTTTTTGCGTCCATATTTTGAATTTCAATTGTCCAATGTTGCCTTAAGTTTAACCATACATAAATATCACTTGCATAAGATAATGTTAGAAGAATTAAGGTTGTATATCAAAAGATATAGAAGAAAATATATTAATATATTATCGAAGTTAAAGTAATATAAAAAAAGATATATTTGTAGTATACTGATCACAACCTATTAGAGACAGTATTTCAATGAACTACACTACAAGAAAGGAGGTCAATAGCGGCGACAAAATTCGTCGCTGAAGGATCAATTGTCGTCCCTTTACATGTATAGAGACGACAAAGTCGTCGCTGAATGTCGCCGTAATAGTGTACTATCTTTAGATTAATAGCGACGATTTAATATTGTCGCTACATATATTTGTATCTATAGCGACGACATGTTCGCCGCAACATTGTCGTGGTCTATATCTCGAAATTAGAGAAAAAGAGACGACAATGTCGTTGCCAAAGTCGTCGATGTTATCTCAAATAGTAGCGACGTGAATGTCGTCGCTATTATCTTTTATATATAACAATTATTAGCAACGACATTGTCGTTGCTATATTCGTAAGACATATAGATACGACTTTGTCGTCGCTAATGTTAATTGATTTGTTTTATTATAGCGGCGACATTACAGTGTGAATTTTTTTATTAAAAAATTAATTTTAAATATTTTAAATAATATATAAACAATTTTAAAAATCTACATATCCCCCAAACCCTCGTCCTCGTCTTCGTTCTTGTCCTCCTCTGATACAACCACCGATATGCTATTCTTCAGAAGCTCAATTTCTCGCTGCATTCGGCGCAGCTGAGCCTCATACATAGGAAACCAAGAATCGCCATTTTTGGGGTCTCTAGAGAACTGATGGGAAGTTCCTTGTGGGGCCTTCGATGCAACGGTCGAATCTAGGAAGGGAGATGTGCCCTTCGAAACCCGTCCAACCCCACGAACGTGACCTCGTCATTCTCCGAGAACCTCTTTTACAATAGCACGCTCGTCTAACGATGCGCCACTGGAGGCGACCTATGTCTGTTGAGTTACTTTCAACTCAACAAGTTTATCCTGTTTAGTAAAAAAAAATTAATAATAATAATATCATGTCAGATCAGATTAAAATAACATCATTTAAAAGTCCTCACATAGTCACCAACTGCCTGCGGGTTCACCTAATTGCCATCCCAAAAGGTGTGCAAAGTTCAGAACGACTCAATAATGATCGGCCACAGCTGGGTCTCGGGGTCCCGCTACAACAATTTAAACGTGAAATTTATTTAACCAACATGGTTACATAATAATGCATTGAAAATTTGTGTAATGATATTGAAAATTTTAGTTGTACCTCATCATAACGCATGGCAGAGAAACTCTTCGACCCCTGCACGCTCAAGTATTTAGCCCTACCCCGATTAGCATTATTTTTCGTGGACAGTTCTTGAATGTATAAAAAAGAATTGATTAGTAGAAAACTTAATAGTTAAAAAAATATTAAAATAAAAATGTAAAAAGTAAATAAACAATACGTAGCACGAAAGTAGGACTGGTGAAGAAGTCAATGCATTTCTGCCAATCCTCGGCAGACATCTCGCCGTATGGACTGCTGGGTACGTGCGCTTTTAAGTGATTATGTGCCTTGAGTTTGTATTCTCAATTACGATCGGCCACTAGGCGATCTATAGCGGCACAGACCATTCAGTAATCATCGGGCGATCGATCGCCCTGAAGATCGAAGTAGCTCTGCAACAAAGGAAAAAATTTCGTTAATGTATATTACATAGAGTAGTTATTTAGTTGAATGCACTACAGTAAAACTATTGTATGTAAGTACCTCGATGATGCTACATAACCGTTTCCGCTGCTCCTCTAGAACCTCTGTCCATGAAGGGTAGCAAGGGGGCACGTTGAACCTCACTTGGTTCCCAACCAAGCGCGTGAAATACTTTGCATTATTCCCGATCCGCTGCATTGTGTGTTCGACATTGTCGAACACGATAGGAAGTGGTCTCTTCCCATTGGCCTGCCAAATCTTCTCAAGGTTAATGCCTCGAGAAATACCTCGTCGCTTACACGGGGGCGCTGAAAAAGAACAAATACGAACCATATCATACGAAATTCAACGATGTTTGTAAAATACAAAAAAAATTGATGTTAACAAAAATTCTTACAAACTCGCAAGACAACTCGAGCCGGCGAGGTGGCTACTATGGAGGATCGCCAGCACCATCACCTCCATGTGACATCACGTCAGCTATACTAACACATGACAATAGTAAACATCAATTAGTGTGAAAAAAGGTCACTACACTTTGAATTTCTAAGAAGTTTTATTTGATTGATGAATTGGTCCCTAAACTTATTTTATTTCAAATAAGTCCCTAAACTTTGAATTTTGTCAAAATTTGAATATGTTTTATTTGATTGTTGATTTGGTCCCTAAAATTATTTTATTTCAAATAAGTCCCTAAACTTTGAATTTTTGTCAAATTTCTAATAAATTTTATTGTATTGATGAATTGGTCCCCAAACTTATTTTATTTCAAATAAGTCCCTAAACCTTGAATTTATGTGGAATAAGTTATATTTGATTGATGAATTGGTCCCTAAACTTATTTTATTTCAAATAACTCCCTAAAATTTGAGTTTTTATTAAATTTGTCATAACTTTTATTTTAATGATGAATTGGTCCCTAACTTAGTTTATTTCAAATAAGTCCCTAAACTTTTAGTTAGATTTGTAATAAGCCCCCAATCGTTCATTTTACTAAAGAATTGGTCCCTAATCTTTTTTTTTGTTAATTGGTCCCTACAACTATGTTTTGTACACTTTAGTCCCTAACTTCAGAATTCCTCCCTAAATCACCAAGTGCATAATATCCATTAATTCTAGACCTACATCACCAATCCTTTTCACAGCAATCGAACTTATACAAATCCACCAACCCCTTTCACATGAATAAATCAAAAACAAAATCTTATTTAATACTCCAATGTTCATACACACAATAGTTGAAAAATGTCAAACATAAACAATAGACACATTTGAATCATCTAAAAATTCCCAAATTTCACTAAACTCTAAATTGTTCAACAAAATTAAAAACACATAAATAGAAATTGAAAGCAAAATGACAATGAATAAACATATAGTGACTAATTCCAGTGAAAAAACATACAATGCCAAACAATTCAAGGATGGACAAGACAAATTGAACTCGTAGTGCAAATCTCCAAAATAATTATAGTAATAACTCTAATTAATTCAATTGAATATCAGACTAATTAATTCTTGAATTAAATGAAATACCTGGTTTTGAAATGAGCTTGGCCGTGGCAGGCGAAACAGAATCTGGCAGCAAGCAAGTGGGTTGGATGGTAAGTGGATGCGGTGACAACTTTGTGGCTAAATTTCTTAATTTTTGGCAAATGCGAAAGAAGAAGAGGTTTATGCGCTTATGTAGAAGATTGACTCTATAGCGACGACACGTGGATTTAATTTTTTTAGTTTACGCGCTTAATACGTGCTGCCAAATATTTGGCACATACACGTCGTCGCTATATATGTCGTCTCTGTTTGTTATTTATATTTAGGTCCCTCAACTTGAAATATTTTTCATTTTGGTCCTTATATTTTGTCTTTTATTTCAATTTCATCATCTTTTATTTGCAATGTAAGTCCTTCAAGTTTTATGAGTTTAGATATATAGTCCCCAATTGGGCATTTTTTGTACAATTGCAGTCCTTTTTTGTCATATATTCTGTCCACAAATGTTAGAACTTCATCCAAACTCGCATTTTGACCTATAGTAATGATAGCAAGCCTAAAAACTTGTTGTACATGGCTAGCAAGTATGAACAGATCATCCTTGAACGCCTCTACACTAATGTCAATACTGGTAATGTTATTCTCAGTTACCATCAGTCTGACATCACACCTAAACCATTTGCATCGGAACAAAAAAATAAAAAGTTCCAGTACTAAAGCTCCAGTATCTCTTGTAACTGCCCGTAATAAATCTCACCCCAGTCCCTGGGACGAACACACTGCTTATCTGAGTATTTTTTTGAATCACGATCATATGTCAGGAAGCGATCTCCTTTCACAACACAAGTCGTGTACGATACCACCTGCTGGTAACATCCACTGGCCAACGAAAACAACTTATGAAAACTTGATGGCTGTGGCTTTGGCGCATTGCTTATACCTGCATGACGAGGATTATTCAATCTTATTGAAATAAAGAATGTGGACATATTTGAAATTTATTCAGTCATTGTTTGTTTACCTTCCTGTAGAACCAACCATGAAAGTCTCTTTTCTGCACTAGTTCGATGTTTGGATAGCCATTGTTCAGTAGCTCGTGCTTATGTTCCCTGTAAAAAACATATAAGATCAACTAATTAGTTCATTTCACACGACAAAGTTCATTCGAGATAAATGAATAATATTTGAAAACGAAGTCTTACTGCAAGAATGGCTCAATTTTAGAACAGTTGTTTAGGACATAAAATATCGCTTGATTTCGAACATGAGTAGGAAACCTTGTTGGTGACTTCTTTCCAATTAGGCGACACTGCGACTGAAAAATAGAAAGTTGTGTCTGCAGAACACTAGCATCCTCATTTTTGTCTGGTCGGTTGAACCTTGTTCCTATGTCCTCAAAGTACTTCGAACAAAAAATCAATGCCTCATCCACAACATACCCTTCAGCTATTGAACGTTCGAGCCGATCTCAATTTTTGACGTAGTCCTTTAGTTTCTTCAGGTATCACTCGAATGGATACATCCATCTCATGTACACCAGACCTCCAAAGATGGCCTCTTCTGGTAAATACATTACGAGGTGAATCATGATGTCGAAGAAGGCTGGCAGAAAGATCCATTCCAACTTATAGAGGATGAGTATTAGGTGATCATGAGAAGCCATCATGTCGCTAACATTTAATGTTCTTGCACAAAGCTGCTTGAAGAACGTGCACAGTTCAATAATTGTTGTAGAAATAGTTTTATTCAAGAACGCTAGACATCTGACTAGCAATAACCATTGCAAGATAATGTAGCAATCGTGTGACTTCAACCCAATAATGCGGGCTGTCATTAGGAGCAATATTCTTTTGAAGATTAGAAGTGAAGCCATCTAGAAACTCAACCGATTGGATTAATTTACAAAACTTCTGACGATTTGCAGAGGACATGGTGTAACATGCGGCAGGATTTATACACCTATTCCCGTTCTGATACAAGTGCAACTCTTTTTTTTATCTCTAATTGCATCAGATCACGCCTAGCATTGACTGTGTCCTTTGATTTGTATGGATCGTCCATAATTGTGCCGAGCAAGCTATTACAAACATTTTTCTCTACATGCATGACATCGATGTTATGTTTGACCTCTGTAAAAGACCAATACGGCAACTCATAGAAAATGCTCTTTTTTCTCCAATTCAGCTCGTCATCAAATCTCATCTTTCTAGCGCTCCCGTAGTTAGGGTTCTTTTCTAGAATTTTATGTCTGAAACAGCTTAACTGTGCTAAAATGTATGTAGGTGTTAACCGATGTTGAGGTGGTCGCCTCTCCATCCTCCCGTCGAAGTCTAAATTGCTCCAAAAATGATGCCTGGATGGTAGGAACCGACGGCGACCCACATAAGCTGTCTTACCTATAACACGGACTGAAGGAGTCTCCTCGTTGCACGTAGGATATGCCATGTACCCCTGACCACTCCAAGCTAATAAACTACTTCTCGCTGGAAAATCGTTAACAGCCCACAACAACGCTGCACGTATTCTGAATACCGATCTGTTATTGGTTCCAGCGTCACTGTGTCAATCCTATCGGCCCATAACTCCTTCAACTCGTCTACTAATGGTTATAAAAATACATCAATGTCCTTACTCGGTGCTTTAGGACTAGGTATCAACAGAGTAAGCATGAGGTATTCGGGCTTCATGCATAACCAAGGTGGCAAGTTGTAAACTGTTACAACTACTGGCCACATGTTGTACACCAGACTCATATCACCGAATGGATAGAAACCATCTGCGTGGCCAAACCTAACCTGACATTCTAGATCTCACTTGCGAACAGTGGATGTTTCATGCCAAAATCCCTCCATGCCTTTCCATCAACGGGATGCTGCATTTCATCATCATCACTAAACCTTCTTATACTGTGCCACCGCATGAGTTTTGCAGTGTCTTTCGTCGAGAACATACATTTTAGTATAGGGGCCAAGGAAAAATAGCCCAACATCTTATGCAAAACATTCTTCCTGTTCACTCTCCCAGAAGTGTGTACCCAATGGCTTTCCTGGCAAATCAAACAAGTTTGTCAATCAGAATACTCACCCCAAAATAGTGCACAGTCGTTCTTGCATGCGTGAATGAATTTGTAACCCAAACCAAGCTTCCTCATCATCTTCTTAGCTTCGTAGTGAGAGTCCACCAGGTTCATGTTCGGGAAAGCTAACTTCAATAATTTGAAAAGATCATCGACAGACTTGTTTGTCCATTTGTTCACAACCTTAATATGCATATTGACTAAAAAATTCATAAAGGTAGATGTCTTTCTACTGAGAGCATCAGTAACTACACTAGCCTTACCTGGATGATAATCAATTCTGTAGTCATAATCTTTTATTAGCTCTAGCCATCTTCTCTGCCTCATATTCGATTTTTTCTGATCAAAGATATACTTTAAACTTTTATAGTCTATAAAAATCTGATATCTTTTACCATACAGATAATGTCTCCAAATTTTCAATGCTAAAACAACTGCAGCTAGCTCTAGATCATGTGTAGGATAATTCAGCTCATGTTTCTTTAATTGTCTAGAGGCATAGGCTATGACCTTCCCATTTTGCATCAAAACACAACCCAAACCTCGACGTAAAGCATCACTGTAAATCACAAATTCCTCATCCGGAGATAAAAGAGTAAGTACTGGGTTAGTAACTAATCGATGTTTCAGTTTTTGAAAATTCTTTTCACATTCTTCAGTCCACACAAATTTAACATTCTTTCTAGTCAGACTGGTCAAAGAAAGAGCAATTTTGGAAAAGCCTTCAACAAAACGATGGTAATACCCTGCTAAGCCAAGAAAACTACGTATTTCTATCGCATTAGTAGGTAGTTCCCATTTTACCATTGCTACAATTTTATGTGGGTCTACATAAATTCCTTCTGCTGATATAATATGCCCTAAAAATATCACTTTGTGGAGCCAAAATTCACATTTACTGAATTTAGCATATAATTGTCTATCCCGCAAGACCTGTAAAATGATTATAAGATGCTTGGTATGCTCATCTTGATTTTGAGAATATAACAATATATCATCAATAAATACAATCACGAATCTATCAAGATACGGGTGAAACACTCTGTTCATTAGATCCGTAAATCCTGCTGGGGCATTGGTTAATCCAAACAGCATCACAAGAAACTCATAATGGCCATACCGTTTTCTGAAAGTAGTTTTTGGTACATCTCCATCTTTTATTTTTAGCTGGTGCTATCCTAAACGCAAATCGATCTTTGAAAATACTGTCGCATCCTGAAGCTAATCAAATAGATCATCAATACGTGGCAAAGGATATTTATTACAGATTGTCACTTTATTCAACTGTCTATAGTCAATGCACAATCGCATGGTGCCGTCTTTCTTCTTCACAAACAGAACTCGTGCTCCCCACGGAGATACACTAGGTTTGATAAAACCTTTGTCTACCAATTCCTGTAACTAAACTTTTAATTCTTTCAAGTCTGATGGAGCCATTCTATATGGTACTTGTGAAATAGGTGCAGTTCCTGGAATTAGATCGATAGTAAACTCAACTTCCTTATTTGGGGGTAGACCGGGCAATTCTTCTGGAAATAGATCATGAATGTCTTGGACAACTGGGATGTCTTCGAGTTTTATCTTGCTAACATCTGTATCAATTACATGAGCTAAATACGCATAACAACCCTTCTTGAGTAATCTTCCAGCGTAATAGCGGATATCATACAAGATGGAAATATTCTACGCTACCCACTAAATATAACTTGAGGTTGTCCTGATCGTCTAAACACAACCTCTTTATGAAAATAATCAACTGATGCGCGATTTGCATCTAAGAAGTCCATGCCCAAGATAACGTCAAAATTATGGATAGCAAGAGGTATTATATTTTCCTTGAACTCCTGACCATTCACCTTGATCCCACAATCTCGATATACATTCTTAGCTAAAAGAGATTCTCCTACTAGTGTTCCCACTACCAAACAACTATCTAAAGGTTCTAGCTTTTGATTCGCATATATGGCAAGTGCAATTGAAATAAAAGAGTGTGTAGATCCAGGATCAATTAAAATTTGAGCATCTCTTTCAAAAATAGATAACATACATATAATTACAACTGGTGACTCTTCTACTGCATTCTGTGTCATAGAAAAAACTTTCGCCTGATTCTTTGAACGTCTGCCTGGCCTTTCAGTATTACCCCGCTACTACTTGCTATATTGGTGAACTCCACTATTTGTGCCTGCTTTATTAGTTAAAGTATCTCCTTGAATTTGATCCTGTCTTGTATTACCCACACTCTGCTAGAGAAATATTCTTGGTGATGTGTCACTCTCCTGTACTAAAACTAGGCAATTTCTTCGTATGTGTCCCACTTGGCCACAATGATAACAGACACCAAACCCCTTGAACTTCAAACACTCGCCCAAATGAAAATTTCCACAAAACTTACAATGAAGAAATTTTGTGCTGCTAGAACTCTCTCCATATCTAGGAGTGAATGATCTCTGGGAGAAACTCGGAGTAGGAGGACGATTAGTCCTTGACTGCTATATCGTACTTTGGCTGAATCTAGAGACTTGACTTCTTCGTGATCTGGGCTTGAACTGGCCTGAAATAGAAACACCAGGTCAAAATCCTCTGTTATCCCTCTGAGGTGATCTATAGTTAGAAATTTCTTTCCATGTCTGACTATTGCTAGTTCTAGGTTTTATTTGTTCTTTATCAGCTTGTCTATCTGACATACTTTTCTCCACTCTCAAAGCCGATTCTACTAATTTGCCAAATTCACTCCAACCGACTACAGCACTGATAATCTAATCTCTTCTCTTAAACCATCTTCAAAACGTCTGCATTTGTCAATTTCATTACCAACCAGGAGTTGTACATATTTTGAAAGCTCAATAAATTTCTTCTGATATTCAGCATCAGTTGAATACCCCTGTACTAGCTTCAAGAACTCATCTTGTTTAGTATCTTTATAAGAACGAGGGTAATAAGCATCATAAAAATTACATCTAAAATCTATCCAAGTTATAATAGAAGGGTCTATATATTTGTTCTGCATTGACTGCCGCCAATTGTATGCTCCATCTTCTAACAAAAAAGTGGTGAGACATAATTTTCTATCATCTGGGTAACCCACCACATCAAAAACTCTCTCTACTTTTATCATCCAGCCTCGGCAACTGCAAGATCAGATGTGCCTATAAAAACTTTAGCCCCTAACTTTTTTGCTCTTTCAATACTAAAATTTCTATATGTACTGTGCATAGCCGAAACAACTGCAGTAGCAATCCTTTCAACATCAATTGGATCATTTCAACCATATTTCTCTGTCTCGGATGTTCAAGTGGTTGATGAACTGATTCCTCTATTATTTTAGCTTATCCAAGATTATCCCTATCAAGAGCAATGTGAGTCTCAGACAAAATACCTTGGAGCTTGCGATTTCTGCCACCACGACGCATGACTCACCTACATGGTATACATGATATGTTAAATATCAGAATGCGTGTGTCATGCAAGCAAGCCTATAAACTCTGAACCATGCTCTGATACCACCAATCTGACACGGCCCGTCCCAAGCAATATTTATATACTCGAGACGTGACGTGCACCGATAGTAGATACCAACTAAGGGTTGGACTCACCATCAAGGCTACTACAATTACAACTCATTATACTTACTTATATCTCTCCTGTAATTTGGACTAACCAACCTAAAATAAAATACCACATATCCCAACAAACTACATTCACAACTAAATGGGACAATTTTCCCTTTCAATATCCACAACAAAACAATGCGGTAGAGACTAGCCGAATCATAAAACTTTTACTATTTAATTAACATAAACTGTACATACGGATACAAAATACATAGTGAGCCCACCTAACTATTTACATGTGATAGAAAATGATATCCAAAAATGAACATGTGTCCCCAAAATATAATGGCTACATGCTCTATGAAATGAGTCATACTAACCAACTATGTCATGTGGCTCTAACTCTCAACTTAAAAGTTTTATATCCAAAAGCTGTCTAGAAACTCAACCGCTACCTGATAAGAAAAATCATTGCTAGAAAATGCATGAGTTGATAGGCTCAGTGAGTGGAGATTTTCGAAAATAATTATACTATTTTCATTTATAAATATTGTCGAAAACGAGCTCACGTCACTTAACAATTCACATTAACTTCAACAAGTAATATCAGCTCATATTCATAGAATATCCATCAGCTAAAATACATACCATCACTTCATCATATCACAGTATAATGAAAAATCTCACCATAATGTATCCATTTTATATAATCCCAGCATGTGTGCACAGACTACCTCAAAGGACTAAGCTTTCTAGTATATGGCCAAGACCCTTCAATATATATATGATAAATGGTCAAGACTCCTCAGTGTACGAATACACGGCCAAGACCCCTCAGCGTACTAATACACGGCCAAGATCTCTCAGTAGACTAGAATAATCAATGAATTCATCACGTACTCTTTATGGATTTAAACGTCATCTCAATTCACATTCAATTTCATAATAGGCAATTTCACAATCTTTAGAATTTACATGATAACATAATTCAATAAACATTTATAAGAAATCACATAATTTAACATTTTGTGATATAATATCTTATAATTGAAATCTAAATTTTCTAAAATATATTTTCCACTCACAAAGTTATTTATTGAAGATTAACTCGGCTAATAGACTTTCCCGATATTTGAATCGCTCTATGAGAAAACAATAGGATTATCCAAATCAAAACTCCCTTATAATTCTCTTTCTTGAAAAATCCAATAATTAAAGCTAGGAATTGAACTACTAATTCTTAACCCACTATAAACACACAAGTAAACCAATTCTTAAAATCAAAGTTTCTCTTCTTACCTCGTATCGTAGCCAAACCAGGAAATTAATTCTTCCAAACTTAAAGTTTCATCACTTTTCTACTTTTCAAAATTTCTCTGTGATTTCAAAAATTTTAATATGAATTTAGGTGTGAGAAGGGAGAAAAAAATAGAGAGGACGGTTGCTATTTCTTTTCGCTGAAGATGATAAATGAAAAGAAAATGAAATGTTAAAATGAGATTAAAATGAATTTGTATTCCAAATCCGTCCACTCTGACTCAATCTTATCCCCCTTTTTTTTTTAAGTTGGCATGACATTTTTGACCAAGAAAATTTCAAGTTTGACTGAGTTATTATAGTCGTCGCTACAAACCACATCTCATATTACGAGAAATTTAATAACTCACATGAATGACAAATCATCAATAAGTCTATTGCAACGACATATGTCGTCGCTATAGATAAGAATTTGGTGCCAAATTTCTCACCAATCTTGATATAAGTCTATAGCGACGACATGTGTCGTCGCTATAAAATACATTACACATTACGAGGAAGATTATGATTCACGTGAATGAGAACATCATCTACAAATATATGGTGACAACACATGTCGTCGCTATTGGAACAACAAAATGACGTTCCCGCCCTTTGTAAAAGTCATTAGCGATGACATAAAAAGACGTCGTTATAAATTATGAATAATAGAGACGACTCATTACATATAGCGACGACATATGTCGTCGCTATATATTTTGATATTATAGCGACGATAATGCTTTGTCGTCTCTATTGTCTGCACTAATAGAGGCGATGTTTTGTCGTCCCAATTAGTGTCGCCGCTATAGATACAGTTTCTTGTAGTGCTAGTCAGACATAAATTTCTTTGGGATCACTAAGTAGATTTCATTCCTTCATATCAAATCTATTAATAGAAGATGTTTACGTAACTCATCAAACATATATTTTATATGAGCACTAAGATATTTCATTATGTAAAAGCTATAAATCAAAACTTACTTAAATTTTTTAAGAGCGTATGTTGGTTTCAGGCCTTTATATAAAATCTATTAATCAAATCTTTTCAATTAACCTCGAAAAGGTTATTGTACATCGCACGTGCAAAACTAATATTAACAAAACTAGACGAATGTGTTCTATGCTAAATGGAAGTAAGTTGGGATTCACAATGCTATCCTCAATTCGACGCGCAAGGTATAACAACAAGATTATATCCTTTTCTGTCAGTAGAAAGATGGTGCCCTATGACTAATACATTTGGGGGAAGCTATTGTTAAATTAATTGGAGGACATCATGATCATAGAGGGCTATTTTGTCCTGGATGACTCAACTTTGGGCCCTTTTGGAGACAGAGCCATGGAAAAAAGTTTTTCGACTCTCGTAGGGTTATTGTTAGGAGTAATCAAAGGAAAGCAAGCCACAAAGCATGGATGGAAAAGGTCATGAACAGTTGCATTTCTTGTTTACTGGTTATGATGGTTTGTGTTTGCATTGTGTATGATGTAATATACAAAAGCGTTACGCGATTAGTGGTTTACTTAGCTAGAGAGATGATTAGCCCCTCTCTCTCTCTCTCTCTCTCTCTCTCTCTCTCTCTCTCTCTCTCGTCATTGTTGAAAGCATATGCAGGATCCTGAGTTCATTAAAGAAGGGTCTCGATGAAATTTCTCAAATTAATCATTTGGCCCATAACAACTATGCGGGTTTGTTTAGGAGAGAGATTTCAAATTCTGACCGATGCCTATGTCTATTAACCATGGTAAGCCAAGACTATTTAAACAGAATGAAGTGAAGAAAAATGTCATTGGGGATCTCTTTTCTTTAGTAGAGTTCAATGAATTTGTAAAAAAAACTATTGGCTGCCTTGCGTGATTGTAAATAACTCAAATATATGTTTATAAAACTAAATATTTTGTTAATTGCTACCTTTCCGCGGGAATCTCGGACTTGAAATCTGTTGGTTGTTTTTTCACTTGGAATAATGGCAAAGTATACACTAAATTGGACCGTGCAATGGTTAATAATACGTGGCTGACTTCGGGTTTATTTGCGGAAGCTCTTTTCATTCCACCATGTTGTTATTCAGACCACTCTCCGTGTATCATCTCTCTATTTGAAATCCAACAGTCTAGAAGGAAGCATTTTAAAATCTTTAATATGTGGGTTGATCACTCTCAATTTAATGATGTTGTCAAGATGGATTGGGATCAAGATGTGCTGGGAACAAAGCAATTCATACTGTGTAAGAAACTTAAGAGATTGAAAGGGCCTTTGAAGTTACTTAATAGATAACACTTTGCCCACGTCTCAGTCCTGGCAAACAATGCAAGGAAGGAGCTTATTTAGGCACAACAAATCTGACATGATCAACCGGATAATGTAGACTTACAGCTGGAAGTACAGATTTAAGAAAACGTGTTGTTTTCTTATCGGAAGCGAAAAAAAGCTTTTTCTACCAACAAGCAAAACGTAAATACACCTTGAACTCCGACAAGTGCACTAAATTCTTCCATGCCACGGTAAAAAGGAACACAAAAAGAAACCATATTTCATCGGTGACTAGGGATGATGGCAGTTTTACTAAATCCCAACAAGAAGTAGCAGATGAATTTGTCAATTATTTTCAGAGACTGCTGGGTTCTGAGGATTCACGTGATCCTTTAGAGGAGCAGATTCTTTCCAGTGGTCTTCGGGTTTCTTCTACTCAGGCAGCTAACTTGGTTAAATGTTTCTCGGTTTAGGACATTAAAAAAGCTCTATTTGACAATGATAAATCTCCGGGACCAGATGGGTATTCTTTGTATTTTTTCAAAAAATCGTGGCACTTGGTTGAGAATGAAGTGTGTGAGGCGGTGAATGAATTCTTCTCTTCATCATCTTTGCTTAAGCAGATTAATCATTCAATCACTGCGTTGGTTCCAAAATCTAATCATGCGCCTTCGGTCAGTGATTATAGACCAGGGTATTTTATACACGTACTTAACCTCTTTTGATTTAACCTTTAACTATATATCTCGATTGAAATAAAATATTTATTGCACTAATTCAATCAATATTCGTATATTTAGGGATGACACATATCATTGGAAACAAGGAGATGGAATGAATCTAGAATCACGGATTGAGGCATGGGAAAGACTAATGAAATTCATCCCCGCGTTTAATTTATTACCAAGTGAAGATGAAAGCCAATCGAAGTCAACCGGAATCAAAACGACAGCAAACAGACGAGTCATAGCAGTGAAATCCCCATCTCTGTCCGCTCGAGCGGCAACTGTTGCCTCGCTCGAGCGAGGTAAGAGAGGAGAATTTCTCATCTCTGTCCGCACGAGCGAGCACTGTTGCCTCGCTCGAGCGGACAGTCTGCGGGCAGACATTTCGTTTGCCCGAAGGCTAATTTTGGTAGCAAATCTTGGACTTATGGGGGATCGTTTTGAAACCTAAATGGAAGAGATAAAAGGGCATGATGGGAGAGAAAATAAAGGGTCAAAATTCTAAGAGAAAAAAGAGGACGAGTACACAAGTTTTGGGACGAATCTTCTCTTCCGGCAATTGGTAAGCAAGAACGAAGGCAAGGAACAACCAGATATGTGTGGCAACTCGTTTGAAGACTTTCAACCAGGTTAAATCCAAACTTTTTCGTCTCATCTTGTAATCCAACAATCTGGGTGATGAAGTCTCAATTTAATTATTATTTTTGTAATCGAATTATGGTAGGCTAAATTCTTTATGCTATGGATGAAGATGTAAACCTTATTATGTTTTTTTAATTCATGAATTCCCTTTCTTAATCCTAATTTATGATGTGTTGATTTATGCCATGGATTGGATGTCCGTTTAAATGCTTGATCACCATTTGAATGTGTTTGTGATTTATTTTAGTTTCCGAAAGGTTCAAAATAAATTAGCTCATCTGGTTTTTAAACACTAAGTCCTATAAAGATTAGAAATAATTTCCTATGCTTGGTGCAATCAATTTAGATGATCTTGTTATTGAAAGGCGTTTTTGTATATTCGAACCCAACATAGGAATATTTTGGGGCGTATATGAAAATAGATCTAATTCTACTCGAAAGAGATTTTTTCATAATTTAAGATTGTCGATTGTCAATTTAAGAATAAATTGGATTAGGAAGTATGAATGAGGGATTAAAGTGAATATGAAGGGTAGAGTCGAATTCCTAGCATAATTTATCTATTTGTATTTTTACTCGAAATCAGTAAGCAACTTTCAGTTATTAAGCTAAGTTAGTCTAGTTTAACAATAAAATCACAACAACCAAATTTCTATTGTGTTTATTCAAATTAAGTTAAACTTGATTTAATTTAAGTAATTAGAAATCATAGTTCTCGTGGGAACGATACTCTTTTACTCACTTTTACTATTACTTGTCAACGATCCCGTACGCTTGTAGGATTTCACCGTACAAGTTTTTGGCGCGGTTACCGGGACTTAAGATTTCTTTTAGCTTAAGTTTTATTAATTTTGGCTTGAATTTGAATTTTTTTTTTATTTCTACTCCTTTAGCTTTCTCGTGACTACACTACCTCACTCATTTTGATCTTTTCAGACGTTTGTTGTCGGTTTATTTAAAACTTAAAAGATTTCGATCTCACTCCATTTGAACTCGAGATCGAGAGGATTTTCAGACAATGCAGAAGAGAACAAAAGAATAAGCAGAATAAAGAGCACGAGGATACAATGGCAGAAGCCCATGTTCAACTTCCACAACTAGTGGTGATTGATGAAGATGAAATGCTGGTTGGGGAATTCATGACCCCATCAATCATTCGGAATCAATCCAAAGATAGCATACCCGCCTATATGGATGTACCGAATTTTCAACTACGCCCAGATGTGATAAATCTATTCCAGAATAATTTATAGTTCTATGGAAAATCAAACGAAAATCTACAAGCCCATGTTTTATGTTTTCTGGAGCTTTGTAGTAATTTCACTTACGAATGGGTGAATGATGATGCTATTAGAATGAGATTCTTCCCGCATAAGCTAAGAGATGGGGTAAGAGAGTGGTTGGACTCTAATCCTGCCTCCAGTATTACTTCGTGGAACGATCTCATTCAAAAATTCACCACCAAGTACTTTCCGCCAGTTAAAACACGATATAACCGTCTTCAGGCAACTTGATTCAGAAATCTTTCTTGAAGCTTGGGAAAGGTTCAAAGATCTACTGTGTAAATGCCCAAATCACGACATACAAAAGGGACGCCAGGTCCATTATTTTTATGGCGGATCAATTCTAGCAAGCACATCTGCAGTGGATTCATCATCGAACGGATCGATTACAACAAAAAAATGTCTGGAAAGCTCACAAACTATTTGAACGAATGGCTGAGACCAGTGCTATGTGGCCATCAGAAAGAGAAATACTGAAAAAAATAGTAGGTCTTCATAATGTTGATGCCATATCAGTACTATCCGTTCAAATGGACGCCCTGACAAGAAAAATGGATCTCATTACACGTTCAGTCAATATGGTACATGGTTCTAATCCGATTTGCGAAGGCTGTGGGGTGAATCACCAGATTTCAACTTGTCCACTAACGAATTCATTCACATTAAACCTTGAAGAATTTCCTGTGTCAATAGAACAACCCTTACTCCAACACTTATAATTCGGGATAGAGAAATCAACCAAATTTCTCTTGGGGTAGTAATCAGAATCAGAGAAATCAAAGTCAAGGAAAACCACCTGGATTTCAACAACCTGGATTCCAACAGCAGTAAGAGAAAA
Organism: Forsythia suspensa; assembly: GCA_023638005.1. Lineage (NCBI taxonomy): Eukaryota > Viridiplantae > Streptophyta > Magnoliopsida > Lamiales > Oleaceae > Forsythia > Forsythia suspensa. The sequence continues at coordinate 41,148,083 of CM042674.1, forward strand.
ATCCGTCGTTGGAAGACTTAATGTATCAGTACATTAACAAAACTGATAATACTCTACTGTACCAACAGGCTTTCCTTAAAAATCTAGAGACTCAAATTGGACAGATAGCAGTAGCTTTATTTGGGAGGACTTAGGGTACTCTAATAAGTAACACCGAGACTAATCCAAAAGAACAGGTTAAAGCTATCACCACTATGAGTGGAGTCCAACTACCCGAAATCCATGTCACAAGACATGAATCATCTAAACAAAAGGTACCTACCACTGACAATGAACAAGTGGAGTAGTCTGAACAAAAAGTAGAAGAAGCTACTAAACATAATTCAGGCACACCATAGGTTAAGGCAACTGTTCCTATCAAGGCCTATATACCACTCATACCATTCCCTCAGAGATTGTAGAAAAGCAAGCTAGACAAACAATTTGCCAAATTCTTAGAGGTATTCAAAAAACTGCATATCAACATCCCATTCGCAGATGCCACAGCCCAAATGCCCAGCTATACCAAGTTCATGAAAGAAATTTTGTCAAATAAAAGAAAGCTAGAAGAGCATGAAACAGTGATGTTGAATGAAGAATGCAGTGTACTTCTACAAAATAAGCTACCTCCAAAGCTCAAGAATCCAGGGAGTTTTACTATTCCTTGTACAATAGGCAATAATTGTTTTGAAAAAACCTTATGTGATTTAGGTGCTAGCATTAATCTAATGCCTTTTTCTGTATACAGGAAACTTGGTTTGGGTGACGTAAAGGTCACAACAGTGTCATTACAGCTTGCAGACCGATCTATAAAACACCCTCAGGGAATAATAGAAGATATATTGATAAAAGTAGATAAACTCATTTTTCCAGCCGACTTTATCATACTTGACATAGAAGAAGACAAAGATGTCCCCATTATTCTCAGCCGCCCATTTCTGGCTACAGGTCGAGCACTAATTAATGTGCACAAGGGTCAACTTATTCTAAGGTTAAATGACGAACAAGTTGTGATCGATGTATTCAAAGCTATAAAGTATCTGGCTGACTCTGACATCTGTTTTCAAGTAGAAGTGATAAGTGAATTTGTGACAGAAACATTCACTCAGGAACGCTCTCAGGAGCCACTCGAAGCCTGTCTTGTCCACTCTATTTCAGCACCAACTAACTCTGAAGAAATAGAATACTATGTTTGGTATCTCGAAGCCCATCATCCTTACAAGAGGAAGTCTTCATTTATTGAACTTGGAAAAGGTCCTACAAAACCACTGCCATCAGTTCTACAGCCTCCAACTCTTGAACTCAAGCAATTACCAACTCATCTACGGTATGCTTATTTGGGAGAAAAATTTACACTGCTAATCATTATTGCCAATGCTCTCAGTGAAATAGAAGAAAACAAACTGCTCAGGGTGCTTCGAAATCACAAAATTGCTATTGGATGGTCTATTTCAGACATCAAAAGAATTAGTCCATCCACTCTGTATGCACAAAATCCTCATGGAAGATGATTACAAGCCATCAGTCGAACATCACCATAGGTTGAATCCAAAGATGTAGGAAGTAGTACGAACAGAAGTCCTAAAATTGTTAGATGCAGGTATCATTTATCCCATTTCAGACAGTGCATAGATCAGCCCGGTTCAGGTGGTACCAAAAAAGGAGGGAATCACAGTAGTTCCTAATGTAAATAACGAACTCATTCCTACCAGAACAGTTATAGGTTGGCGGGTCTATATTGACTATCGCAAAGTGAACAATGCTACAAGGAAAGATCACTTAACTCTCCTATTCATTGATCAAATGTTAGAGAGACATAACAGTCATTTCCACTACTATTTACTTGATGGTTATTCGGGGTATAATCAAATCCCCATAGCTCCAGAAGATCAAGAAAAGACAACTTTCAATTGTCCACATGGCACATTTGTGTACAGGAGGATGCCATTCGGATTATGCAACGTACCCACTACATTTTAGCGTTGCATGATGTCAATCTTTTCAGATATGTTGTAGAACTACATCGAAGTCTTCATGGATGATTTTTCAATTTTCAGATATTCTTTCAATGAATGCTTAAATCATCTGTCTATGGTTCTTCAGCGATGTGAGGAGACAAATTTGGTTCTCAATCGGGAGAAATGTCACTTCATGGTGCAAGAAGGAATAGTTTTAGGACATCGATTTGCATCGAGGCATTGAAGTGGACAGGGCTAAAATTCAGGTGATTGAAAAACTCCATCTTCCAACTTCAACTAAAGGAATTCGAAGTTTTCTAGGGCATACGGGTTTCTACCGACGCTTCATAAAGGATTTCACAAAAATTACAAAACTGCTATATAGCCTGCTAGAGAATGACATCCCATTTATTTTCACTGACGAATGTTTGAAGGCTTTAGACACTTTGAAGGAAAAACTCATCTCATCACCAATTTTGGTAGCACGTGATTGGAACTTGCCATTTGAGTTGATGTTTGATGCCAGTGACTATGCAGTTGGGGCGGTATTATGCCAATGAAAGGATAAGATTACACATGTGATTTACTATGCAAGTCGAACTCTCATTGATACACAAGTTAATTACGCTACCACGGAAAAAGAACTCCTCGTTGTGGTGTTTGCCTTTGATAAATTTTGATCCTATCTCATTAGATCAAAGGTAATTGTCTACACAAATCATGCCGCACTGAAATATCTGCTAACTAAGAAGGATGCAAAACCTCGACTTATTCGGTGGTACTTCCACTGCAAGAGTTTGATCTCGAGATTAGGGATAAGAAAGGTGGTGAAAATTTGGTTGCTGACCATCTATCTTGGATCAAATTATCAGTACAAGATCAAACTGATATAATCAAGTAGATATTTCCAGATAAGCAACTATTTCACATTGCATCAGCCCTATGGTATGCATATTTTGTAAACTTTCTAGTCAGTTCTGTTATCCCTCTGAAATACACAAGTAATTAGAAGAAGAAGTTCTTTAGTGACATCAAATATTACTTTTGAGAGGACCCTATTCTATACAGACAAGGGCCAGATCAAATCATTCGACGATGTATACCAGAAGAGGAGGTGAATCAGATCCCAGAGCATTGTCACTCATCTGACTATGCTGGGTACTTCGGAGTATCTAAAACTACTGCAAAAATTTTGTAATCTAGTTTCTATTGGCCGACCTTATTTCAGGACGCTTATGAATTTGTTAAAAAGTGTGACCGGTGCCAACGAACAGGAAAGATCTCACGACGACACAAAATGTCCCTCAATAGCATATTGGAAGTTGAATTATTTGATGTATAGGGCATTGACTTTATGGGACCATTTCTCCCATTATTTGGAAATTAACACATTTTGGTGGCAGTTGACTATGTCTCTAAATGGGTGGAAGTAGTGACCTTACCAACAAATGATGCTCGGGTCGTGGTGCAATTCTTGAAAAAGAACATTCTCACACGGTTCGGAACCCCCGGGCCATTATTAGCGATGGTGGCAAACATTTCTGCAACCGCCAGTTTGAATCCTTGTTGACCAAGTATGGTGTCCATCATCGCATTTCAACCCCTTATCATCCTCAAACTAGTGGACAGGTAAAGTGTAGCCCAAGAATAACTAACCAAGAGAGGGGTGAATTGGTTTTCTCAAACTTTTTTGAAAAATATTCTCAAAAGTGATATTTAAGAAAATAAAATTAATCCACAAAAATATAAGCACAATATAAGTAAATAAAATGGAAGAGAGAGTTCAAATGATATTTTTATGGAGGTTCGATCCAACCAATGATCTACGTCCCCCGTTACCAAGCTCTCCAACACGAGCACGGCCTTTCCACTATTTTGATTGACTTTTGGTGCAATCCAAACCCTTACAATGTATCCGGTGACTTACAAAAAAGGAGCACCAATCCTTATACAATATTGAACTTTTAAGGGACCTCAATATGACCTAAAAATGTAAAAAGATTGATTTGAGTAATTCTCTCTAGATCAATGATAAATACAAGTTTAGTTCTAAGAGAGACTAACACTTTAATGAATAGCAATAGATGAGGAAAGCTCAAGTGTTAGAAGAAAACTTTGTTGAGAATGATGAATCAAAAGTTTGATTTAATCAAACAAAGTTTTTGAATAAGAGATATTGAAGATATAAATGCAATGAAGCTTTGAATGAATTTTTTCAATATGATTCTCTCTATAAATGCTCTTGTAAGTGTTGTGGAATGATAATAAATGAAGTGGTATTTATAGAGATGAATTTTCGTCACTTTCTGACCAAACGGATGACCAAACGGTCGATCAGTCAGATTGGTCAGAACTAGTCGTTGAACTGCAAAAAATAAAACGGACACTTTTTGAAAAGTGACATTCAAACAGTCGACCGGTTCAGTTCAAACGGTCGACCGGTTCAACCGATTTACCAAATGGGTTGTCTGTTTTCACAGTTTTGAGAAATTGATTTTTGGCTTTGATCAAAATATTTTTATGCAAGTGATAAAAAATATTTTTAAGCTTTCGTTCATTTAATTGCTAAGGATTAAAGAGTTAATACCTTTACAATTTTATCTTAGAAATCTATTCTCAATCTTGATCTTCAAATCTTGAATTTCAGATCTTGAGATACTTGGACTCTTGTATAGATTTTGACTTGATCTTGACATTGCATGAGAGTTCGATTTGTAGTGCTTTAAATATTGCTTGAAAATAGATTGTTAGAAAACACACTATTTTGTTTGTTATAATCAAAACATTAAGGTTTAAAGTTAACCATAGGTCAACAATTTCCCCCTTTTTGATTATGACAAACAATGTGAGAATATAGAATAATGAGATAAAATAAAGCATATATATTCTCCCTTTCTTTTTCGAGTAAATATGGTTTGATGAATTTGTATTACATGATACCATTGTTATTAGATTTGCCAAATTTTATCATATATTAAATGTCCAAGTTGATTGTCAAATATTATCAAATTTTCATCACATATACATATATTTCAAGTTCATCTCACATCACATTTCAAGTTCATCTCACATCACATATTTTCCTCCTTTTGGCATAAACAAAAAGACATAATCGAAACATTAAGGTAAAAACAATTATTGGCAAAAGTTGTAATATGCCATTCATTGAGAAAATTGAAATCTAAAAACAATCATAGTTCATTTAGAAAATTCAACTGGTGCTCGTTGAGACATAGGATTGTTTTCAAAAACATAGAGACAAAACAACAACAAAAAGAACAAAAGGAATAAACTAGTTCTCCAGTGGTGGATGCAGAGGAAGCACAGCATCAAGACGGGAATGAAGAGCTTGAAGCAATGTAGTCAAGCCGTCAACCGAATGTTGGAGAGTCCCCACGGTATGGTGTAGACCCTCGACTGAAGAGGAAAGCGAGTCGATCCATCCATGTAGTAAAGTAAATTGGTCCTCATTGAAGCCGGAGGCGGAGGACGACGGTCGTTGTGATCTTTGTCGAGGTGGGGACGGGAGAGGAGCATCATCTTCATCGTGTATATCTTCACCCTCGAAGGGCAGTGTGGAGGGGTCCCAACTCATCGTCAAACCCTTTTGACTTTTCCACCCATTGTCTGTTTTCTTTGAAAATCTTCATCCGTTTGAGAGTAAGGATATTGATGGTGTCGGTGGCTTTAGGAAGAATGGCGACCAAATCACGGAAGGGGATTTCAAAATGTTGAAAAAGTTTAGTAAGAATCATTCCGTAGGGAAGCGCCTTAGCTCTAGTGCCGCTAAGAACGCAGTGCATGTGTTGGATCATAATGTATGAAAAATCGAGCTTATGCCCACAGAGGATAGAGTCGAGCACGAAGACATCAAAATGATTAACCTCATCCAAATGACCCTTTCGAGGGACAATAATGTGGGCGATGATGTTATGGAGGACACGACATGGAAGAGTGAGTTGATTCGTGCTAAGACGTACGACAGCCTCAAAATGCTTGCCGGTGATGTGACAACAAGCCTCGACCGGATCATATTCGGTAGTGTGAAGAATTGTTTTGGCGGTATACAAACGTATACCACCATCCTCAAGATGAAGAATGGAACAAATAAGGTCTTGAGTGATCTTTATTCGTTTGTTCCTAAGAAAGCACGAAATACCCGACCCCGGAGAGAAAATCATATTTGTGTAAAATTCTTTGACAATGGAGAGATAAACCTTATCATTTAGGGTAAGAAGAGGAACCCAACCCATACCCATAAAAAGATTTTCTATATTGAACGATGGTGCATCGTGTGTGAATAAGGCAAGGTCGACGTTCTTACCCATGAGGATGGGACACCGATCTATTCGTTTTGTTTGAGGGTCCTATTCGGAGGAGGATGGAGAAGGTTGCCTTTCCCTCCTAGGACGTTTGGTAGCCATTTTAACCCGAGGCATTGTGTTGGAAATCGAATTTGGAGGCTAGGGTTAGAGTTCATCTGTTTGAGTAGTATTTCACGATTCCGTGGATAGAAATTGGGGATTTTACGGTTTTGAGCGTGGATTTGATATGGGTTTTTGATTTTGAACACAAATTTGAAGAATTTGAGAGAGATTTGATAAATAGGAAGAGATTGGGAGTGAAAAATGTGGGTTTGCACGAAGTTGGAATGAAGAAATTTGAAAAAATTTCAAACTTAAAACCCTGATTTCTGCTGATACGGACGACAATAAACATAAAAAGGTCGACCGTTTGAACTGAATTTTTGAAATTGAACTCTCTGTTCAAACGGATGATGGGGCGATCGTCCGTTTAAAATGACACGGACGTCTGTTTAAGTGAAACGGTCAACCGTTTAAACTTTTGAATTTTGGCAAAACTCTCTGCTTAGACGGATGATCAAACGGATTAAAAAATGGTTCATCCGTTTGACTTAAAACGGACGTCCATTTTAGGAAACGGTCGTCCGTTTGGAAAATTTTGCAAAAATTTTACCAAACACATTGATTTGGTCTTTTGTCAAATAATTTTAAAACATGTTTGTCACATAAAAAGCAATCAATTATAGAGAACATAAAGAGTTAGCCATGTATTTCACATTCATCAATTATACCTAAATTTCGCCGAATGTATGAAAATATTTCAAGAGCTAATGATTTTGTGAGAATATCAGCCAATTATTTTTCGGTGTTTACAAACTCCAAATTTATATCTCCCTTTTGTGCATGGTCTCGTAGAAAGTGATATCTAATCTCAATGTGTTTGGTACAAGAATACAAAACGGGATTTTTATATAAGTTGATGGCACTAGTGTTACCACACATAATAGGAACTTTTTCAAAGGAAATGTGATAATCATTTAGAGTTTGTTTCATCCATAGGATTTGAGCACAACAACTAGCGGTGGAGATATACTCGGCTTCGGCGGTTGACAAGGCAATGGAATTTTATTTCTTACAAAACCACGAAACCAAAGCAAAGCCTAGAAATGGCAAGTTCCGCTAGTACTTTTACGATCAATTGTGCAACCGGCCCAATCGGCATCCGAATAACTAAGTAAATCAAAATGAGTTTCTTTAGGAAACCAAAGACCTAAAGATCTAGTTCCACTAAGATAACGGAAAATGCGTTTTACAGCACTAAGATGGGAATTCTTAGGATTAGATTGATATCTAGCACATAAGCATACACTAAACATAATATCGGGCCTACTAGCGGTTAAATAAAGAAGGGATCCGATCATACCTCGATATTTTGTTATATCAACGGAAGTACCTAGCTCATCTTTATCTAGTTTGATTGATGAGCTCATTGGAGTGTTTATTGGCTTCAATTCTTCCATTTCAAACTTTTTGAGCATATCCAAGATATACTTGGTTTGACGAATGAATATACCGACATTAGTTTGTTTGATTTGAAGTCCAAGAAAGAACTTGAGTTCACCCATCATGCTCATCTCAAATTCCCTACTCATGCACTTAGAAAATTCTTCGCATAGGGAAATGTTAGTAGCACAAAAAATAATATCATCAACATAAATTTGAACGACTATCATATCATTCTTTTTGGTTTTTATAAATAGTGTTGTATCCACCTTACCCATCAAAAAGCCATTTGATAAGAGAAATTTACTTAATCTCTCATACCATGCTCTAGGAGCTTGTTTTAATCCATAAAGGGTTTTTCCAAGTTTGAAAACTTTGTCCGGATACTTATGATTTTTAAAATCGGGTAGTTGCTCGACAAAAACTTCTTCTTGAATGACTCCATTCAAAAATGCACTTATGACATCCATTTGAAAGAGAATAAAATTCTTATGACAAGCAAAAATAAGAAGCATGCGAATTGACTCTAATCTAGCAACCGGTGCAAAAGTTTCTTCGAAATAAATGCCTTCTTCTTGATTGTAACCTTGAGCCACTAATCTAGCTTTGTTACGCACAATTATACCATTTTCATCTCGTTATTTTCAAAAAACCTATTTTGTGCCAATTACGGTTTGTGAAGTTGGTCTAGCAACTAAATCCCAAACATGATTTCTTTCAAATTGATTTAGTTCTTCTTGCATAGCTAGAATCCAAAATTCATCAAACTCGGCTTCTTTAAAATTCTTTGGCTCGATTTGTGAAAGAAAGGCACAATTATTATGAAAATTTCTAGAAGAATTTCTTGTGCTTACCTCTTTTGATAGATCACCAATGATGAGATCTTTTGGGTGAGATGGGACAAACCTCCATTCTTTTGGTAATGATGAAGTGTTGAGATCTTCATGAGGTTCTTCTTCATTTTGTTGCATAGTCGTTTCCTCCTCATGTTGAATTTCAATGTTATTTGGATTCCCTTTGTCTTGATCTTGAACACTTAGTTGTTCAAATAGGATTTCCAAATCTTCATCATCAATGACTTTTTCTTGTTCAATGGAGTTAGTTTCATCAAAGACAACATGCATAGATTCTTCAACTACTAAAGTTCTTTTGTTAAAAACTCTAAAGGCTTTGCTAGTAGATGAATATCCAAGAAAAATTCTAATATCGGATTTTGGATCAAATTTTTTCAAATTTCTTTGGTGTTTAAAGTAAAGCAGTTGCAACCAAAAATTTTAAAATATCCGATATTGGGAATTCTATTTTTCCCAAGCTCATATGGAGTTTTGGTTTTCTTTCGACTAACCAAAACTCTATTTAAAATATAACATGAAGTATTTACGGCTTCGGCCCAAAAGTATTTTGGTAAATTGTTTTCATTCAATATGGTCCGAGCCATTTCTTGCAATGTTCGATTCTTCCTTTCTACTACACCATTTTGTTGAAGAGTTCTAGGAGCCGAGAAATTATGTTCATATCCATTTGATTTGCAAAACTCATCAAAAGCTATATTTTCAAATTCTCCACCATGATCACTCTTAATTGTGGTAATGGTGTATCTTTTTTCATTTTGGACTCTTTTGCAAAATGTTTAAATGCATTTAAAGCTTCATCTTTTAAATTCAAGAAAATGACCCAAGTAAATCTTGAAAAATCATCAACAATAACAAATGCATAATGTTTTCCACTTAAACTAGCGGTTCTAGAGGGTCCAAATAAGTCCATGTGGAGAAGTTGTAAAGGTCTTGAAGTAGAAGAGTGTTGTTTAAGTTTGAAAAAAATCTTTACTTGTTTTCCAAATTGACAAGCATCACAAATTTTATCTTTTTCAAACTTCATATTTGGCAACCCTTTTACAAAGTTATTTTTGGAGATTTTTGAAAGTAAGTCCATACTAACATGACCTAATCTCCTATGCCATAACCAAGAATCATCTTGTATACTTGAAAGACATTTCATTTCTTTTTCAAGTTCAAATTTAATAGATATAATGTAGGCATCCTTACTTCGGCTCCCCATGAACAATACCTCTTATACTAAGCAAGTTATGTTTAAGGTTATCAACTAATAAAATATTTTCAATGGAGGGAGAAGAACGATTACCAATATTTCCAATGCCTATGATTTTTCCTATGGCATTGTCTCCAAAAGTTACATAACCTCCACATTTTCTTTTGAAATTTGATAGTAATGATCGATCTCCCGTCATGTGTTTTGAACAACCACTATCTAAGAACCAATTACTCTTGACCTTTTGTGGTACCTACAAGAATAATTTTAATTTTTTATTTTTGGTACCCACATAAGTTTGGGTCCTTGATAGTTAGTGTTTGTGGATTCTTTTATCCACTTGTGTTTCCTTTCAAAGTATAGTCTCTTTTTAGTTGAACAATTATAAGCAATATGACCACTTTTCTTGCAAAAACTACATGTGATGTTTTGTTGAAAAAAATTGGATGATTTTACAAATATGGTTTCAAGGGATTTTTGTTTCAAGAGAGGTTTATACCAATTCTCCCTTTGTTGAACACACATTTTTGCTCACCAAGTATTAATTCAAAGTTTTTCTTTCCTTGGGTAAATTTATGAATAATACTTGTTAAATCAACCATTTTTTCTTTCAATGAAATATTTTCTTTAATTAAGGACTTATGATCATCTTTTTCTTTTTCAAAGTCCTTTTGTGCAATAAAGAGTTTCTTGACTACCTTTTTTAATAATGAGTGTTTATTGTTAAGAATAGAGTTTTTTGAAATAAGTTTCTCAAATTCTTCAAGAATTTCATCATAAGAGGTAGATAAGTCAATGTAAGAGTCATTGTTGTTTGTACTACCTCATCCTCAACGGCCATGAAGCACATGTTGGCGATTTCTTCTTGAACTTCATCTTCTTCAAGATCATCTTCATCACTATCGTCCCATGTAGCTTGAAGAGCTTTCTGTTTGGTAAACTTCTTTTTGTTCAGGCATTCAGTCCTCTTATGACCAGGTTTGTCACAATCATAGCATATGATCTTTTTATTTTTCTCTTCACCTTTATCATCCTTCTTTTGAAATCGCCTATTGTTTCAAAATCCTCTCCATTTCTTGACAAGAAGAACTAAGTCATCAAGTTCTTCATCACTCATGTTTGTGTCGAAGGATCCTTCATAATTTGTTGATTTTAATGCAATTTGCTTCTTGGGAAGCTCCTTCATCTCTTCTTTGCTTCTCCTTGTTTTCTCCTTTGTTTCGGCATTGTTGAGTTCATACGTCATCAATGTTCCGTATAGCTCCTCCAATGGATAAGTGTTGACATCCTTTGTGTTCTCTATCAACATCCTCAAAGAGTTTCAATCTTCCGAGAGAGACCTAAGCATTTTACTCACAAGTTCACCGTTAGTAAATTTTCGATCAAACCCCTTAAGGCCATTAATAATATCGGTAAAGCGAGTAATCATATCAACAATAGGTTCATCTTGCTTCATAAAGAAATTTTCAAAATCTTTTGTCTATAGATTTATTTTAGTTTCTTTAACCTTGTTGGTACCTAAGTGAGTTATCTCTAATGCATATCAAATATCATATGCGGAATCACATGTGCTAATACGATTAAACTCATTTTTGTCTAAAGCACAATAAAGTAAATTTTTGGCTCTAGCATTCAAAGACAATTTTCTTTTATCCTCTTCATCATATTCTTCTCTAGGCTTAGAAATAGTTTGGTCTAGTTTATCATCAACTTTAATAATTTTGTAGGCACATATGGACCTAACTCGATGACTTCCCAAATGTTGTAATCAATTGATTGAATATAAATCATGATTCTAGTTTTCCAACAATTGTAATGGGTGCCATTAAAAAAAGGAGGACGATTTGTAGAATGACCCTCAAGGTTTTCAATATTTTGGTTAGCCATTACTCAAGATTGTAAAACTTCAAAAAAAAAAATGAGCACCTTGCTCTAATACCAATCGATAGCCCAAGAATAACTAACCAAGAGGAGAGTGAATTAGTTTTCTCAAACTTTTTCGAAAAATATTCTCAAAAGTGATATTTAAGAAAATAAAATTAATTCACAAAAATATAAGCACAATATAAGTAAATAAAAGGGAAGAGAGAGTGCAAACGATATTTTTATGGAGGTTCGATCCAACCAATGATCTACGTCCCCTGTTACCAAGCTCTCCAACACGAGCACGGCATTTCCACTATTTTGATTGATTTTTGGTGCAATCCAAACCCTTACAATGTATCCGATGACTTACAAACAAGGAGTACCAATCCTTATACAATATTGAGCTTTCAAGGGACCTCAATATGACCTAAAAATGTAAAGAGATTGATTTGAGTATTTCTCTCTAGATGAATGATAAATACAAGTTTAGTTCTAAGAGAGACTAACACTTTAATGAATAGCAATAGATGAGGAAAGCTCAAGTATTAGAAGAAAACTTTGTTGAGAATGATGAATCAAAAGTTTGATTTAATCAAACAAAGTTTTTCAATGAGAGATATTGAAGATATAAATGCAATGAAGCTTTGAATGAAGTTTTTCAATATGATTCTCTCTATAAATGCTCTTGTAAGTGTTGTTAAATGATAATAAATGAAGTGGTATTTATAGAGATGAATTTTCGTCACTTTCTGTTGAAACGGATGACCAAACGAATGACCAAACGGTCGACCGGTCAGATTGGTCAGAACTAGCCATTAAACTGCAAAAAATCAGAACGGACATTTTTTTGAAAGTGACATTCAAACGGTCAACCGGTTCACTTCAAACAGTCGACCGGTTCAACCGGTTTACCAAATGGATTGTCCGTTTCCACAGTTTTGAGAAATTGATTTTTGGCTTTGATCAAAATATTTTTATGCAAGTGATAAAAAATATTTTTGAGCTTTTGTTCATTTAATTGCTAAGGATTAAAGAGTTAATACCTTTACAATTTTATCTTAGAAATCTATTCTTCAATCTTGATCTTCGAATCTTGAATTTTGGATCTTGAGATACTTGAACTCTTGTATAGATTTTGACTTGAACTTGACATTACATGAGAGTTCAATTTGTAGCGCTTTAAATATTACTTGAAAATAGATTGTTAGAAAACACAATATTTTGTTTGTTATAATCAAAATATTAAGGTTTAAAGTTAACCATAGGTCAACATAGAGATCTCCAATCGGTTGTTGAAACGAATTCTTGAGCTTACAGTCAGTGCTTCCCGCAAGGATTGGTCGAATAAACTGGATGATGCATTGTGGGCATACCGTACGGCATTCAAGACCCCTATTGGCATGTCCCCTTATCGGTTGGTCTTCAAAAAAGCATGCCATCTTCCAGTTGAATTGGAACATAGAGCTTATTGGGCTGTTCGTAATTTAAACTTTGACACGAAGGTGGCCGGTGAAAAACGACTCTTGCAACTCAATGAAATGGAAGAATTCCGTCTAGAAGCTTATGAAAGCGCTAAGATTTATAAAGAGAAAACAAAGAAGTGGCATGACCAACACATTCAGAAGAGGACATTTGAAGTGGGAGAACAAGTGCTGTTATATAATTCCCGTCTCAAACTCTTTCCAGGAAAGTTGCGTTCAAGGTGGTCGGGGCCATTCACAGTGAACAAGGTGTTCCCTTATGAGGCTGTGGAATTGACCCTAGATGGCACTAAAATGTTTAAAGTGAACAGGCAAAGGTTAAAGGCTTATCGAGGTGGTGATCTCTCTAAAGAAAAATCAGCTGTCCACCTTACGCACTCAGAGTAACCAACTCAACAAAGTCAAGCTAATGACTTTAAACAAGCGCTACTTGGGAGGCAACCTAACTTCTACTCCTTTTTACTTAATTACCTATTTTCTTGCATCATCGTTTTAAATTCTATTTTATTAGTAGGTAGTTTGAATACTTTTGATTTGTGTGCACACCTTTGGTTTTGGTTCTCATCATCCATAGCATGCCATTAGTTTCTTGCATTTCTTTTAGTGTTAAAAAATAAAATAAATAAAAATAAATAAAAAATAAAAATAAAAATTTGGGGGCTTTGTCTACTCAAGCGGACTAGAAATGCCCCCACAGAGACGTCTTTGTCCGCTCGAGCAAACACTGCTCACACTGGCTCAGTGGTGCCTCCCCCTCCCCCTAATTTTGTTTTCCTTTCTCTCTTCCTTACTCCTTCCCTTCTCCACAACTTCACCTTCTAAATTCCAAATCAAGCAAAGAGAGTCATTATCGTCTCATCTCTTCACCTACACTTCACTTCTAACACTCCCAAGCATTCAAGGTAATTTAGCTACCTTTCATGATATTTACATATTGTGTAGTTGCCATAACTTTTCTTTTCTTCATCTATGCTTGTTTGAGGAGGTTGGGGTTTTGATTTGTGGTCTGGAGGTTTGTGGAGTTGTCGGGTCGTGCTTGATTGAAGAAAAATTTTGGGTTTAGGGTCATCTCCATGTTATGTTCATACACTTGTTTTAGCTTATACCCACCAAGTGTTTGCTGAAATAACTTTCCCACAATTTTCCCTTTTGCTTGTTTCCTTAGTACATTTGCTCTTATCCTTTATTGGTTTCCTTGCATTTTCACATCAATGCTGGTCTTCACGTAGCACCACACTTTACACACACACGGCATCCATCTCCATCAACGATGTTCACACCACTTTCCACGCAAAGAACATAGCTTGTGCGTGTCATGTGATGCATCTTTCACTTGTTGAATTTTTCGTGATTGTAACGTCGTCCTCCTCTTGTTTGGTAGGTGCAATGCCGAGAGCAAAGAAACCAACACAAGACGCAAGACCAAGCTCTGGTAAAAGAAAAACTCCATCCAAAAAGACCTCCAAACAACCGGCCACGTATGACGATACCAAATTTGAAACAGAGGAAGCTTGGTTAGTATACAAGCACGACACCAGTAGACGGACTATTATACCGGAGTGAAAGGGTTTTAACATCAAATTTTGCAAATAAATTGCTTGGTCACGTTATTGCAAAGAATCAGTGGAAAACACTTGTAGCCACTCCGCGTGTTGCCTATGTCGAAATTGTCAAGGAATTCTACGCCAATATCCATGACAACCTCAACAACCCCGAGCATCCTAAGTATCGGAAAGTCTACATGCGGGGGCAATATATTCCATTCTCCCCATGGCAATTCTCCGCTAATATGGACTTGACAACATGGAGGCCGACATTTTTCACGCAGCCAACACCGATCCTCACGACGTAGTCACATCCCTTCGTCAAGGTATTGATCATTGGCCTGATGGGAGCAGTACCTTAGACTATAAAAGTCTTCTGCCTCAAGTACAAACATTGGACAAAATGGTGAGCACCAACCTTCTCCCTACGACGCATACATCTACAGTCACCATGGAGCAGGCACGCCTACTTCACTGGCTCCAGACTAAGACCCTCAACATCAAAAACTATATCTTCTGTAATGTCTGGCATATTCAAAACAACCGGAGATGTTTGGCGTTCCCATCACTGATTACAAGACTTTGTGAAATACATGGCATTGACCTTTCTCATGAGATCACCACGGTGAAGCGTACAATGCAAATAGACCGAATTGTGATACGTAGTTCTCAACTACACCTAACCCACAAGTTGGAGCACGGCACAGGACTCTCTTGGCGGTCAGGGTATCTTAGCTGGCGATTCTGGGCCTGCTCTTGACGATCCTATGGCTAAGGACCTCCATCAGCCAGCCACTGAACTGACATTGGCTTCTATTTCTCATGAGCTTCATGAATGGTGCACCTCGCATGCCGCACTCGAAGCACAGATTCAGGGGATTAGGAAGCCCAAGTTCAAGAGGCCGAAGCCCATAGACGGGAGCATGAGGCGCTCTCCGCCCAAATGACGCAGCTGCTCAACTATTTCAGTCTCCATCCACATCGCCTCCCCAATGATTGGGACGTTCAGTACACTCTAACCCTCAATTTTTTTTATTTTTCTTTCTTTCTTTCCTTCTTTACATTGAGGACAATGTGTGATTTTGCTGTTGGGGATGGGTGCCGGTGATACTCGTTATCTCATCATTAAATGCATATGCTTAAAAAATAAATAAATAAATTTGATGAAAACCATCCCTTGTGTAACAACATGAAATTTTTGCCAACTTATGATGATTTATGATTGATCTGAAGCCAGTTTGTGAAATTTGTCTGCTCATTGCTACTCTTTAAGGATTTTAAACTTTTACCCTTGCGAGACTCTCAACCTAGAGCACATAGCTATTCTTTTTGTTACTTATACTCAGATTTGGGTTGTGTGTTACTAAATGAAGGTCTAAGTTAAGACTTTAGGAAATTTTATTCCCAAATACTCGTTAAAAATTGCACTTCACCCACATTTGAGATCAAGTTTTGGGGGTGATTAAGCTGAGAATGATGCTCGTTTAGAGAAGCAATAATTCAAACCTTATTGAAAAGCGTTGTAGGTGATTCTGGTCAACAAGTTGAAGTTATGCATTGACTGTTTGCTAGAATTATAATCTCCTCTTTCAGTCATAAATAAAAGACACTACACTAAGTCAAGGCTTATCTGGTAGGAAAAAGTTGTCTATACTGTTTTTAAAAGCTAACTTTGAGTAATCTGGTCCTATGTACAAATAATATGTAGGAGACGATCTACCAAGGAAGAGGACTACCTCAGTATTAGAGCGAAAACTACCTACTTGGGAAAAAAAAGTACTGCATGCCTGGCTTTGTCTTGGACATAATTCGGGAATTTAGATGCATAGTTAGCTTGACTTGCCTAGTGAATTCTTGAGGACCAGAACACTGGACATAGTAGAAGATTATTGCCTATCTAAACTTCAATTTTTCAGTTAGATCCCTCCAGCTTGAGATTGGAAAAAAAAAAAAGTAAAGTGAGTTTAACCTTGGTGGAATATCCTCGGGCAGAAAGGATAAATTCTTGAATGTGGTGTAAAATTCACGTGAGGAGAAAGGATAACTGACCATCGAGGGTGGGGGTGGAATAGACTTAAACACTCATTTGTTCACATAACCTTGTTTAAGTTAAAGTAATGATTGGAAATAGCTATCCACACACACACGAGTCACACATTGGATAATGTTTTAAAATCTTTTAAATAGCAATGTCGAGACACATTTCGTAAATTTAATCCGGAGATATTATCCTGAAGTGAACGGCGAATTTTTCTTCGACATAAACAATCACTATAATCATGTGTATTCAAACCTTAGTATCATTTTCATTTTGCTCGGGACTAGCAAAAGTTTAAGTTTGGGGGTTTGATAAGGGTATTTTATACACGTACTTAACCTCTTTTGATTTAACCTTTAACTATATATCTCGATTGATATAAAACGTTTATTGCATTAATTCAATCAATATTCGTGTATTTAGGGATGACGCATATCATTGGAAACAAATATGGAATGAATCTAGAATCATGGATTAAGGCATGGGAAAGACTAATGAAATTCATCCGTGCGCTTAATTTATTACCAATTGAAGATCAAAGCCAACTGAAGTCAACCGGAATCAAAACGAAGGCAAATGAACGAGTCATAGCAGGAAAATCCCCATCTCTGTCCGTTCGAGCAGGCACTGTTGCCTCGCTCAAGAGAGGAAAATTTTCCCTCTCTGTCCGCTCGGCGGGCAGCTTGTTGCCTCTTTCGAGCGGGCATTGCTGCTCGCTCGCCGAGCGGACGACTCGGGCAAACCTTCCGTCTGCCCAAAGGCTAATTTTGGTAGCAAATCTTGGACTTATGGGTGGTCGTTTTGAACCCTAAATGGAAGAGATAAAAGGACATGATGGGGGAGAAAAAAAGGGTCGAAAATTCTAAGAGAAAAAAGAGGACAAAAACACAAGTTTTGGGATGAATCTTCTCTTCCGGCAATTGGTAAGCAAGAATGAAGGCAAGGAAGAACCATATTTGTGTGGCAACTCGTTTGAAGACTTTCAACCGGGTGAAATCCAAAAATTTCGTCTCTTCTTGTAATCCAAAAATCCGGGTGATGAATTCTCAATTTAATTATTATTTTTGTAATCAAATTATGGTAGGCTAAATTCTTTATGCTATGGATGACGATGTAAACCTTATTATGTTCTTTTAATTCATGAATTCCCTTTCTTAATCCTAATTTATGATGTGTTGATATATGCCATGGATTGGATGTCCGTTTAAATGCCTGATCACCATTTGAACGTGTTTGTGATTTATTTTAGTTTTCAAAAGGTTCAAAATAAATTAGCTCATATGGTTTTTAAACGCTAAGTCCTATAGAGATTAGAAATAATTTCCTATGCTTGGTGCAATCAATTTAGATGATCTTGTTATTGAAGGCGTTTTTGTATATTCGAACCCAACATAAGAATATTTTGGGGCATATATGAAAATAGATCTAATTCTACTCGAAAGAGATTTTTAGATAATTTAGGATTGTCGATTGTCAATTTAAGAATAAATTGGATTAGGAAGTATGAATTCAGGGATTAAAGTGAATATGAAGGGTGGAGTCGGATTCCTAACATAATTTATCTATATGTGTTTTTACTAGAAATCAGTAAGCAACTTTCACTTATTAAGCTAAGTTAGTCTAGTTTAACAATAAAATCACAACAACCAAATTTCTATTGTGTTTATTCAAATTAACTTAGACTTGATTTAATTTAAGTCATAGTTCTCGTGGGAACGATTCTCTTTTACTCACTTTTACTATTACTTGTCAACGATCAAGTACGCTTGTGGGATTTCACCGTACAAGCATCTTGAAGAAATTGGCTTACAAGTAGTGCATTTGAGAAAATATATTCGTGAGGAAGAGAAAATGTATCATTTTATGAGGATACTTCCAAGTTATTGGAACCAAGTTACAATTGAGATTTTGGACAAGTCACATATTCTTGATTACAGCTCTTTGATCTGGATTCTAAAAAGAAAATGGAAGAAATAAAACCAAGGTATTGAGTTATTCCAACTATACATATCAAAATTAGTCATAGTAGTAACTTAATTAGTTGTTGATCCATGTTTGTAAATACTCTTCCTGTGCTTAGTGGTTATATTTTGAAGAGTTGGATGTAATCACATGTATATATATGAAATTTTTTTTATCAATATATATTTTATGTTTATTGCATAAGATTAAAATATATTGTTTACAATATACATGTTTAATTCATTTATTCAAATTGGGAGTCCTAAGTTTGGAAGAGTTTATGGAATTCTCACCTAGAACTTATTGTTTTGCACTATGAGATAAAATTTGTGATAATGAAACATTGGGATAATAGATGATGATTAGAAATTTAGTGAACTTTCGACTCTATGCCTAGTATTAAATTAGCATTGAATTTAATTTGCATGAGTGAGTGCAAAATGACATATGTGCATAGATGGACATTTATATGATTGTCTTTAAAATTTAGACAAATAAAACATCATTGCTTAACAAAATAAGGATAACAAACTGAATGGCAATAAGTAAAACACTTGGCACCATAAATTTTGGTATGTGCTAGATGAACAGTTTCCCATGCCCTTGAATGGTTATTAAAATTTAATTGCATTAGAAAATAGCGAGAGTGTAAGAAAACTCAAAGACTTCCAAAACTCCATAATTTTAAATGTTAACACAAGGTGTCGCCAATAATTATTTGACCATCTAAACATGCTCTAAAAATTATGATTTTTGAACTATAAGGTACTTGAAAAACTACGAGAAAAACGTAGCCCAAGTTTCTTGAAAAACTATGATTTTTTAACTATAAGTGCATGCTCTAAAAATTATGTCATTTAATATGAGGAAAACATAGCTCAAGTTGCTTGGAAAACTATCCTGGGTGTGACTGAAGCTATCTCGTAAAATGGATGTAATAAATTCATACGACATGTTTTTAGGGTGATTCAAAATTCTATTGATAGATAACTTATAAATCTATCAAATTCCACTGATTCGACTCAAAAATTCAAAGTACACAAAAATTTATGGTATGTCAAAATCAGGGCAAAAAGCTGAAATTTTCAAACAAAAGCTATAACGTCAACTTTAGCTTGTAAAATGGTGACTTATACAAATTCAGTTTCACTTCCGATTTACAACCTTAAAACATCATCAAATATTATTCTTAAATTTACATAACAAATGACTCGAAAATATTGATGCCAAAACATAATGAATATGAAACTAAATCCATTTCCTTCACGATCGCTACTCTACGCCATCGTACCAACGTCAATCATATCAATTTGAAGAGTAAATAATTTTGGGGTAAACATTTCGAAAGAAAACTTCACTAACATATGAGAAAATTGTACAAAATTAATATGCGACATGCCATAATTTTAATTGTACATAGGAGCAACATATTTTGGTAACTGGTACCACATAAAATCATAAGTGATTACCTTCAATCACTATCATACTTAAGCGATTACCTTCAATCAATGTCATAATGTTGCATCTTTAAACTTTCAACATGGCATAATGTACATATCATTTTCTCATAGTAAAAATCCATGAAATAAAGTTTAAATAGTTATAAGAAACTACTTTGTAATTAGAATTTCCATTGAGTTGATTTGTGAAAAATGACTACATCTTTCCTCAAAATAATAACTCCGCGCTTACCTTTTTGTTTTACAAAAATCTGTGGGTTGTAGTATGGTTTGAGTGACTAAAATAGAAGGGAAAAAATAAAAGGAAATTCTTAAACTTGCTGGACAAAAATGATGGAGAGAATGGAGAAATGGGGGAGAAAAATGAGACCGTTAAAAAACGTTTTGTTGGGGCCGAAATGAGTGAAGAAAGAAGGGGATTTGTTGGAGCAAAATGTATGCTTGCTGGAGGGTTGAACTGTCTAAGGAAAAGACAAGAAAAATCTGGTGTAAAATTCGAGTGTAGAAGGCAGTTTGCTAGGGCCGAAATTAAATGAGAAAATGGGGACTGCTGGGCTTTATTTTGCGGACTGAAAAGGAAAAGTTGGGAAAGGTTTTGTGTGAGCCGACGTGGGAGAGAAATAGGGGAAAATGAAGAAGAATTGCTGCTGGAAAATGACTTGATGATCTTGGAATTTGGGACTTCAATTAAATGGAGTTGGGGTCGGGGAATTTGGAGGGCCAAAACTGGAATGAAATGGGAAGAGGCTGCTAGCCGATTTTAGGTAGGAATTGGGGAGAACAATTCAACTTCTTGGGTGGTTGAAGAGTGAGAGGAATACATGGGAAGATGGGGGGCGGTATTTAGCTTTAAGGTGAGGTGGTGAGTTAGTTTAAAAGTGGCTTGTCATGGGAAAGAAGAGGGCGGTTTTCTATAGAGAATAAGGGGGTAAATGGTGATGAAAATGGGAAAGAAGTGGGCTGAAAAATATGGGGAAAGGGGCAGTTTTTTGTTGGGTTTAGGGGGTTGTTTAGGGGTGTTTTTCTGGCTGTTTGGCGACTTTTTCTTGTACATGATAATGGAGTTGATTTTAAGTAAAATTGGGCTAGAAAATGGATTGAAACAATGGTGGATAAATGAGTTGAATTTGGGCCGCAATTAACATGAATAAATTGACCGAAATTTGGCCGTGAAGATGTTTAAATCTTGTTGGTTTTTAATTTAAACGATTGGTCTAAAAATAACCCAAAATTAATTAAAGAATAAGTGTTTGGACTAAGAAAATGTAATGAGTTGGTGATAAATAAAATTTCATATTCATCCAATAAAAATATAAGGCAAACACGTGCATTAGTTAACGCGACTAAAATATTTTAAATCATACTAGGAAGTTCCTAGTGATGGCAAGAGTTAGAATTTGATTTTTACGAAATATGTAAAAAAATTGGTCTCTACAACCCTCTCTACCTAAAATAACTTCGTCTTCAAAATTTAACTTACTTGATTTGCGAGGTTCGGGTACATAGCTAAGACATCTTCTTATCTTTCCCAAGTGACCACATCCTCTCCGTGCCTACCACACTAAACTTTGCCTAATATGACCTCCCGATTTTTCAAAACATGGATTTTTCTACATAGAACCACTCCAAGTGCTTCCTCATAAGTCATATCGTTTGTACTTCGAACGACTGATAATTTACCACATGCATAGGATCATGCACATACTTTGTTAACATTGAAACATGGAATACGTTGTGCATTGCCGAGAGCTTGGGTGGCAATAGTAGACGATATGCCACCTTTCCAATTTGCTCAAGAATCTCAAATGAGCTGATGAATCGTGGTCTCAACTTTATTTTCTTACCAAAACACGGGATTCCTTTCATTGGGGCTACCATTAGAAAAAAAAAATTCACAAACCCCAAACTCCAATTATTTTCTCTTTTGATCAACATAACTTTTTTTACGGTCTTGCGTTGCCTTAATTCTAGACCTGATCTTGTCTATTGCTTCCACTGTTTTCTCAACCAACTCTGGACCCAAAATTCTTCTGTCATAAACTTCATCCCAACAAATTGACGAATGACATCGATGACCACAAAGTGCCTCACATGGTGCCATGCATATAGTAGCGTGAAAACTATTGTTGTAGGTGAACTCTACCAACGATAAGTGACTTTTCCATTTACCATACAAATCCAAGACAAATGATCTCAACATATCCTCAAGAATCTGAATAGTTCGTTCTGATTGACCGTCGGTTTGAGGATGATAAATCATACTAAATTTCAATTTAGTTACCAAAGCTCCTTGAACACATTTTCAAAAATTTGAGATAAATACTTGTGTAATACAATGGACGCTGGTACTGCACGAAGTCAGAAAATTTTCCTTACATACAACTGTGCTAGCTGCTCCAAAATAAAATTCATTCGGATCATCATAAAGTGAGCATATTTAACAACCTAGATGGCATCATGAGCTCATGCCAATCTAGGAAATCCCAAAAACAAAAAAGATTGAATTAAACTTAATAAAGCACAAGCTTCACCTTTTTGAGCTAAACTTGTACTATCATGTGAAACAATAGGAAAATAAAATAGTCAAATTTATTAATGTACCATAATGTGATCCCCATCTTGTATCATTGAGACTATGGAGACTACTTTTTTTATTCAAACCACATCCACTTGCAATTTCACTATTACTCAATGCTTCAATGACTTTATTTGCTTGTTTTTCTCTCAAAATGTCTCGACGCTTGCATGAATCTCCAACAACATTCACTAAGTTACTAAGAATATTGAAAAGAAGAGATATTTGGCCGTGACTTTTTGCAACTGCTACAAGAGCCAACTGAAGTTGATGTGAAAAACAATAAATATAGAAAGCAAATTGATTCTCTTTTAAGATAAGGCTTTTAAGACCATTAAACTCTGCCTTCATGTTACTACCTCCATAATAGCCTTGACCACGTAATTTTGACAAACTTAATCCATGCTTTGAGAATAATGATTGTATTGATACTTTAAAGGGACAACGAAGTTGTGTCATGAACATAAACTATTCCAAGAAACCGTTCAATTACGATTCTATTGCGTTATTAACATAACGCAATAGAACAATCATTTGTTCTTTGACTGCCACATCACGGGCTCATCAATCAAGATAGAAAAAAAATCATCTCCAAGATCATTGATTATTGCATTGTTAGTTTCACTTGATGCTACAATCACAATTTCTTTTTGGATATCATGGGCTATTACTTTATGATTTCTTGGAGCATTTTTCAACACAACCTTGTTGATATTGTCATTTTGATCAACAAGAAATTTTAGAAGCTCTAGAAAGTTACCTTTATTAAATGAATGGTCAGATTCATCAAGTCCACCAAATGCCAACCCCTAACGTAAAAAAAATGTATACAGTCTACTGTTGCAGTCAAACGAGTCAAACGAGTCTGATAACCCTTTCGAGCTTGTTCAGATTGCCCAGAATATGCAGTTTCAGGATGTTGCCTTTGTTCATTAAAGTTTGACATTTGCTCTAAGCTTGATTATGAGCACTTGCGGGGCCTCCTATATGCATTTGAAGTCGATCTTTTTTTTTCCAATTTTTAAATTCCCTTAAAACAAAAGACTCACCTCCAGACCATTGCTCTTCAACATCCTCTCTCATAAGATAACAACACAAACAGAAAGCAGCTTCCTAACCAATTGCTAAACTCATCAAACCATTCAAGTTGGAAACGATGCAATGCTTTTCCTTGTTTTTTTTGTTCAAAATCGTGTCCACGAGGTTGACATGGGTCTCTTAGTAAATAAGCTCTTCGAATTTCATCTCTATCATTTGGATGACTTTCTAAATCAATACGCGCGTATACTTAGATTGTTGTGGATCCATGCTTGAGTTGAATTTTGCTCCGGTCTTGTTCTTTTGATTAAAAAACAAATCATTGGAGTTCAAGGAATGAAAAGCTAATACAAAAAAATAGTTAAAGCTTAAAACTTTTAGCCGATTATATGATAAATCATTAAGCAGTAAATAATTTTTTGCACTAAGTAGAGAATTTTCAACTAAAGTAATTTCCAACAATCTCAGAAGAAGAAATATAATCATATAATTAACATTTGAAATATAGTGAGAATTATGTTAAGGGTTTAAGGCACAACCATTTTAGCTACATGAATGCCTGTGATTGAAAAATGAAAGTATAAGGATTACAAATATTTATGATGTTCACTAACTCGTTTGAATTTAGCTTCAAGATTCTAAATAAAATCACACTTAAATGTAAAAGGAAAAAAAAGCATGAAAATAGACAATGAAAATGAAAGGTGAACACAACAATGTCCAAATGTCGGATTCATCCAGTCCATCGACCAATTATTTATGTCGAAAAAATTCAAACTTCAGTAAATCATCAGGGAGATGGAGATTGAATGGAATTATATAGAATACATTCTGTTTGAAAAAATATATAGAAGCAAACTGCAATTTGTTCATCTATAAATCCAACAATCGAAAGAAAATATTAATCCAACACAAAGAAAAGAAACTTCATAAATCATATATATACCTGCTTGGTAAAGGTTTGACTTGATTTTTACTTTCAAGTTTCATCAATTTATATTTGCCCTTTTTCCCTACTTCTTCACGTCTTAGAGGCTACACATTAGGTTTTTAAATTATAAAAAAAGAGAGAGAGAGAGAGAGAGAGAGAGAATTGGTAAAGAGTAAAGTAATACAAATTTTAAATAGGGGGAGGGGGAGCAAAAATGTATAATTTAAAACAACTTAAAAAAACAATAAGTTTTTAACCTGGATCCGCCAATGAGTGCACAGTATAGCTGCTCCCACACTGGATCTGCCAGTCAATGAGTGCACAGTATAGCTGCTCCCACACTGGATCCGCCAGTGAGTGCACACTATCAAAGACAAGTAGTAATAATGAATTTGAGTCCAATGTGAATCCCAAAGGAATTGCATACTTATATCGAAATTACTTATTCTAACTCCATAAATTGCAAGAATAGTTTTATTTGATAATTATTAATTAGAAAACCATTAAAATCAAGCAATCTATAGCTAAGAGATTTAGATAAAAGTTTAATGTGAAACAAGACTAGGACTCTGAAGCTACCTATGTTTTTCTACTTTAATCCCTAAATTTCCAGTTGTGACCAATATATATATATATGTGTGTGTGTGTGTGTGTGTGTTTGAATTGACGATCAATGTTGCTAACATGCTTAAATTGCCTCTTGATTAGATATAAACCTATTCTTCCTAATGGACTTTTTATATGGGTGGTTATATTCACACTACAATTTGTTATAAGTGCACAATATTTTAATTGTACTTAGGTTCCTCAACTTTTGATCATTATTGCAATTATGTTCATAACTTTTTGTCATCGAATTCTTATCTTCAACTTTCATTAATTAGCATATTTCATCATTCATGATGGTTTCTGTCGGGATATTTTGTTTGCGTGCTTTAAAATGAGGAAAAAATATTTTATCGTACTTTTGTATCTATTATTTTTTTTTAAATTTGATAGACAAATAAATATTTTATGAATTCTCAAAAAATGTTTTTTTTATAGAAACCGTTATCAAACACTAGATGTGCTAATTGATGAAAAGTTGAAGATAAAAATGTGATAAAACAAAAGTTGGGGACATGAGTGCTATAATGTTAAAAGATTAAGGATGTTAAATGTAATTAAAATGTGGTGCAAAAAATAAAAAGTGTGTTGTGAATATAATTACCCTTTTTATATCTCTATGAAAGTTGCGAATAAATAAAAACGCATTAAGTTAAGAGCACATGAAGCATATTGGTATATGTTTATCCCCTATCGAGATCTACGATATTTGCTAAAATGTGCAAAACTTTATTCTACATCTCGGATACACACACCTAATTTTCTTGAAGATTTGGAAACTAATTCAGCTAAATATGTATGTTTATGCATGGGTTTGGGGACTGAAATTCAAAATTATCTCATCCTAAATCAGTTAGCATGATAAATCGCCGCCCCTTAATTCTCTCCAATTCTCTCTCTCTCTCTCTCTCTCTCTCTCTCTCTCTCTCTCTCTCTCTCTCTCTCTCTCTCTCTCTCTCTCGTGCTCCACCATTTTTATCCCCTTTCCTTCTTTGCTTATTCTCCATTTTCACAGAATAAAGAAACATCAACGCACACATTTAAGAAGCAAGAGGTAGGAAGACACGTAGTGCAAGTGGCTTTTTCGATTATTTGTATTCACTTTTCGCATTGATAAACGTTATGCTAATTAATCTCAAGTGCAAATTTTATGATGTGATATGGTTTCTTAAGGGACTTATAGGCCTTCTAGAAATTTCTACGAAATTATATGATTTGTTATGGTACGATCGTTTTGATTTATGTTAATGATAAGCATTAATCAAAAATACACAATTTATCGTGTCCTATTGAGTATTCCCATATACATACCATTTTTTTGACGATTATCAAAACTTGTGGAAAGATCAAATATCAGTACTGTAAATATAGACAATAGATACCAAAGGAAACAAATTGTTGCATAAATAAATAAGAATTTTAAACTTAAAGCCTTACTGTATGTATTGTGTAAATTCCAGATGTTTTCCTTGCCTCACCCTGTGCTGGATTAAGTCTCTGCAAACAAATCGCCACCTGCCTGAAGATGCGTATGACAATATCCTAAGGGATCCGTACAAGACAAAAAATTTGGATGGGAATGAACTAAAACAAGAAATTTTATTCCATTCTAGGCTTTAAGAGATAAACTCTTTAGCTTATTTTCTTACAACATTTGATCCAAAGGATCTACTGTCTAGAATTGTTTAGCCAAAAAATATTGAAGTGTTTACAAGATATCAGAAAGAAAAGGTTGCTTCCAAAAAAATTTATGCCTCTTCATCTGAACTGTCTTCTAATTTATAGAGAAGCGAAAGATGCTCTTTCAATTTGATTGGTCCACTTGCTTTCTTTACTTTAGGAAAAGCAAAGATGATGTCTGCCATTTTACTTTCTTTTCTGCTGAAAATAATTGTCCTTAAAGTTTTGATGGGTCCCACCACTTTGTTCTGTCTTGCTCGCTGGCGTTCGTTTCACTAAGAAACTTCTGGCCAATTCATAAAGGACAAAATTCCTTTAATCTGATTGATATGCACTGTCTGCCTTTCCACTATAACCTTTGATTTTTGAACACTCATCTTCAATAAAGTCTTCAAAATCATCAAGGTGCTCTTTTCCTTTTGTGACTTTATTTTCTTTTTCTTTACTTTTGCAAAACTTGCAATGATGATATTCTCTTAGGCTGGACTGTAAAGCACTGCACAAGTGTCCATCGTATTCTGGAGAAGTATTGAACAAGTTATAAAAGTTTTTCTCAAAATTGCAAAGGGTTTTAACTGCTTGAGGAGAAATTTTTGAACCAGTTTTGCTTGTCATGAGGATGAACTTTGAACAATGGTTTACTTTGATTTTTGATTCACCGGTGAAGGCTTTTAAACTTGTAAGAATTCTTTGGAAAGATAGGGATCTCCAGTCTTCCAAAATTAACTTGTTGACGCTGCTTGTATATCCTTCTGTTGGTTGATCCAAGTAAACCTATTGAGTAGTTTTAATTTGGATATGGTGATAACATTTGTACAAAATGTTGTTTTCATCCCAAAATGGGATTGTACTGTTAATTTTTAGGATAATCTGAAGATCTTGGTCTTTGATGACGTACTTCTTAAAATCCTTAAGAGACTGTAAAAGCTTACAATCGATCATTTTTAATTCTTCAAAGTCAGGGCCTGGAAGGATTATTTTGATCAATCCACTGTAGAATGCATTTCTTACCATTATAGGATTTGCTCCTTCAAGGAAGATAAACTGTACGAACTTCTTTTCAAGAGTTCCCAAATAATTCTTTTCAAGTGCTGTTTCTCCGATTGTTCTGGCTTTCTCTTCAAGGCTGAGGAAATCATGTAAAGTAATGTCGAGAATTGTTGCACTTTCTTTGATCTTTCCCAAATTTTTGAATCTATCAGGAATAGATTCCGGGATTGTCTGTGCTACATCTCTATAGGAAAATATCCTAAATTTAAGGTTTTCACTTATTGGGGATTGGAATGTGGGCATTCTGGGTGTGGACCGGATGTCCTTTTGAAAGGGTTGAGGTCTTAAGGAAAGCTGGGTATGGTCAAATAATTGTTTGTATGGTATTGAGCTTGAGCCTTTTCTTTGGTGAAATTCTGTAAAAGATTTTTGGGCTTCAATGAAAGATTTAAAGCTTTTGTGTTTGTGGGGTTTTCCTTTTACAAGGGGCTCAAGTTGTTCCCAATTAGTGTAGTAGCCTCTGTCTGGACCATCATAGATCACATAAAATTTCTTTCCTGTAATCAAATTATTTATACCAACCAGAGGTTGACTGTTCTTTGCTTTCGGACTTTGAATGTCCTCCTGTCCTTTCGAACCGGTAATGTCTTTTGTTTTAAGGTTTTGAATACCCTTGTGCTCTTGCGAGCTTGTTCCTGTTGTAACATATTCTGTTGGTACTGTAGTTTCAACAATGTTGCTGTCTTTTGCTTTCTTTTGAATCAAATAAGAAAGCTTTTTCTGTATTGCTTGAATTTCCATGTTTTTGATTTCAAGCTATATTTTAAGATCTTCTATTTACTCATCAATGTCAGTCATTTTACCTGCATAGATGTAACTCACGAGTTAGTAAATCTGCAAGAGAGTTATCTTTACTTTTAATTATTTCAATTTCAAAATCATAGTGGGTAAACCACATTTGCCACCTGATTAATCTACCTTGTTTGTAATCTAGGTGTATTTTGTAGTTTAAAAATGACTTGCACACAGATGAATCTGTTCTAACAAGAAATTTGTTTGAAATAATGTAAAGTATAAATTTTGAAATAGCTTTTTTCATAGCTAAAATTTCTTTTTCGTTTATGTGATAATTCTTTTTTGAATCTGTAAAAGTTTCAAAAGAGTAACTACACAACTTTTCTTCATTTGAAAAACTATTTTTTGCTTTTAAAACTGCTCTCCAAAAATCTTGTGAAGCATCTGTTTCAATGATCATTTTATCATCTGGTAAAGGATGATACAAAGATGGGAGGTTTTTTATTTTTGATTTAATCTTTTCAATGTAAAGATTGTCTTCGGGTGTCCATTGCCATCTGTAATCCTTTTTCAACTTCTTTTGGAAAGGAGTTCTCATTTTTGCTAGGTTTGGAATAAAGGATTCTACATAGTTTAAACAACCTAAGAATCTCATAAGCTGTTTTTGATCAGTAATGTCGTTTGGAAAATTTTGAATATGACTAAGGATATGGGGCTCAAGCTGTTTGAAGCCATAAGCGATTTCCAATCCTAAGTATCCAATTTTTTCTTTGAATAGTTCTGCCTTCTTTTTTGACAAAATGATTCCTTCTTTTTGAGCTTTCTTGAGGACTTGTAACACATGTGATTCATGACATTCTTCGTTTTCAGAGAAAACTAAGATGTCGTCAATATAAACACAACATAATTCATTGAGTTCTTTGAATGTATTGTCCATATGTCTTTGAAAAATTCCAGGAGCCTGCTTAAGGCCAAAAGGTACTACTGTCCACTGGAAATGTCCTTGTGGGCAACTGAATGTTGTAAGGGGATTTGTTTCTTCATCAAATCTCACTTGATGGAATCCAGATTTCAAATTGAAAGATGAAAAGATCTTTTTCCTTTAATAAGGTGTAAGTGACTCTGCATGTTTGGTAGGATGTATCCGTCTGCTTTTGTAATTTTGTTGAGTTGCGAATAGTCTATAACCATCCTAGCTTTTCCTCTTCTTTTCTCTGCTTCTTTCCTTACCATGAAGGTTGGGAAAGAGAAATGAGATTTGCTAGGTTCAATGACACCTAGTTCAGTGAGTTCTTTGATTTGGATAGAGAATTCCTCTCTATTTTTTGGATTGTATGCCATTGCTTTGGCATGGGTGATTTTTTCTTTGAATTCATCAAGAATTTCAATTTTTGCTGTGAAAGTTCCTTTGTTGATTTTTGGGTCTAAAGGATTTTCAGAACAACAACTTTCAAGGAGTTTTGCAATTTCTTGCCTTTTGGTGTTTATTTGGAAACTCTCTAATTCTTCATTAGAGATAAAAACGTTTGAATTTTTTGCAATATTCTCCCCATTTGGAAGAAAAAAAAATTTTGAATTTTGAATTTTTAACATTTTTAAAAATTTTGAGTTTAAAGGATTGTAAGCTAAAGCTTTTCTTTTCTTGGAAATCCAAATTTTTCTACTTTGTAAGGTGAAACTTACTGAGTCAATTTCTTGGATGAAAGGGTGATATAACTGGCAAAGGTTATTACCAATTATAAAATCAATTCCAGTTTCAAGCTGGTAGACTGTTGGAACTTTGAAGTAAAAGGTTTGTAAAGAAGAATTGTGGAAACCACAAATTCCTATGTTGAGATTTTTGACAACTTTAGAGGTTGAAACTTCATAATTGTTGGCAATTTTTTATTTCAGAGTTCTTTCAGATTGAACCCAAAATTGGTGAATAATCCATTTACTTGATATACATACAGATGCTCCTGTATCAATGCAAGCATAGATTGTGAATTTTCTAAATCCCTCAAAACTAAGTTTGATAGGAATATAGATGGAATTGGGATTTGTGATATTTTTATTCATCTTCAGATGAATCTGAATTTGAATATTCTTTCGATTCTGAAGTAAGATAATACAAGGATTCTATATCACTTGGGTCTTCAACTGGATAAAATCCACTGTCTTCAAATTTTTTGAGTAACTTGACTCTTTCTTCATTCTCAATCCTTGCTGGGCATTCGTTTGCGTAATGTCCCTCCTCACTGCAAAGCCAATATCTGCAATTTTTCTTTTTATGTGGACAATTTAAAATTTTGTCATTACTTTTTCTTTTTGATCCTTTCTTTGGAATTTTTTGAAAATTTCTTTTTGTATGGTTTTTTCCATTTTTTGAAGGTATATTTTTTCTTTTTGAAAGTTTTTCGTTTTACTGGTTTTTTGTTAGGTCTGCAACCATACTGACTAGGTATTCTGTTTCTGTATAAATCACAACAGACTTTAGGGTTTTTGATAACAGCAATTTTACTTTGCTTTATCAAATTGTTTTCTTTGCATTTTTCTACAATAAGGTTTCTAGTCAGTGTAATTGCATGGCCTAGAAAGGCAACAATTCGAGAATTCATCCTAGGATCAGGATTTTTGTTTTGCAATTTAATTGCCCTGTCAGGAAGTTTTTTGATAAATTTTTCAGTCAATTGTACCCATTGTGTTGGCGGAACAAGGTAAAAATATTTTGAAAATTCACATGGGTAGTTCTCAAAATAACACATGTCACATATTGAAATTTTTTCAAGGTGATTTAAAGCATCAGAAACTTCAATTGTTGTTTTTTTTTTTTTTGTTTTGAAAGCTTCATAAGTTTGTCCAGTAAACTGTTTATAAATTTGGTCATGTTGTTAACTGTGTCGTTAAGTTCCTTGAGTTGTCTGCTTTGACTACTCTCTGGGGATTCTTCTTTCCACCTATACATAGGATTTTTCCTATTGGATTTGGTGTGTAGGAGTAAAGGTTTTTGCTCTTTGACAAGAGTCCTGTGTTGATCAAGGTCAATTTCCACTGACCTTCTTGATGGTTGGACTAACCAATCAAATTCTGTCTCTTTATGTTCAAGATAGTCTAAGAATAAAGGGTCAATTTTTATTCCTTTGGGTTCTTTGACAATAGTCATATTATGCTGATTATGAATCACATAACTAACTAAGTAGGAAATTGAGAAAGGTACATTGTTGTTTTTAACAAGATCTGATCTTCCGTACTTGTGTACGAAGGATAGAATTCCATCAAAATCTTGATCATGTAAACTCACAGAGAGTCTTGGGTAAGATGTGAAAATCAACTTTCCACATTTTCCTTCCCTCACAGGTTCCACCTTCCTACTGTCAAACACACAAGGCCTTTTCTGATGAGAGTCCGCCTCGTCATCCAGCATATCAAAGACACTGAAGGACCTCGTGAGTCCACGCTCTCGCTCTTTGAGTGGGTGATAAGTGTGGTTTTACACTTATTTGGACCATCAAAAGTGGACGATTGTAAGTACTTTTAAGTGATTTTCTACTTAATTGTGCGTTGATTTAATTATTTTAGGTCAAAACCCTAGTTCGAATGGAATTTGAGAAAAACAAAGCAAAATATGCGAAAAATGACTAGAGTTGGATATGGGGACCAACTTGCAAATATCCAAAAGTTGAAGTACTTGGGTTGCAAATAAAAGATGACTAAATTGAAATGGACGAAGAAATTAGAGGACTAAAGAGGACAAAATCCAAATTTGAAGGACTTAGGCTGCAAATAAGAGGACAAAAGGACAAATTTTGAACAAGGACCAAATAAAATACACTTCAAAACTTGGAGGACTAAATCTACAATTTGGGGATTGGAACCAAATTTGGAAATTCTTTTACTGTTTGCCGCGGTAATGCGCGAAAATCAAGTCTGGACAGTTTTTAGCTTATTTTCAACTCTAGTCAGGGCCTTTTTCGTCTTTCTACCTACATGGGTTTCAAAATTAGTAAAACACTATATAAAGACCTAACCTAGGTCAAAAGAAAGGGGTTGAATCTTTGAGAACGAAAGAGAAAAGAGAGGAAAAAAGGGCGAAGAACACGAAGAATGACCAAGATCTTGAAGATTGGAACGTGAAGATAAAAAATTCTTGGTGCAAGATATTCAACGTCTTATCCTCTTTTATTCAAGACCCGGTTATGTATTCCGAACTTTCCATATTGTTTTTCTACCGAATCATGAGTAGCTAAATATTTAATTTAGATAAACAATGTAACCTAGTTTAATTCTTTATTTTCGACTCTCATGTTTTGCTTATAAATTAATTATATTTTTATTTTACTTCTGTTCTTAATACTTGTAATAATTGGCCATTATTTGTCACTAATTTGTGGAATGTAACAAACTGAGAGGTAAGTTATTAATTTAGACCACGTAGTAAAATTCGGCAATTGGATAAAAGGTAGAGATACGCTTTTATTATTGTCGCGGTCTTGAATTGAATTCTTAGGCGATTTAATGCATCAAATTAAGGACCATTCTGAATTCATAAAATGACTTAATTAGATAGGACTAATTTGAACTCGAGATAGGTAAATTAGTTTAAATTTGTAAATTCAACCGAATACAACATTTTGAATAAATCTTGAGAGGAGAAATTAGATATGACAACTATAGTGAACTCGTAAATTCAAATTCTTCAACCATCATTATTGGATAATTCTTGATATTTGCTTTCACATAAATTATTATTTCCTTAAATTCGTATTTCTAGTTTAAATCTTTCAATGCAATATATTTCACATTGTTTTCAATTATTTTGTATTAGGATTAATTTAACTAGTACATAAATAAGATAGTTTTCGTGGGAATGATAATCCGGATGCAATAGATCTACTTTATTACTTGTTTACGATATTGTTCACTTACAATCACATTATTTTAACAACAAGTTTTTGGCGTCGTTGCCGGGGACTATTCTTATTTAATATTAGTTTAGATTGATCGTTAATGTTAGTTTTATTTTTTAAATTTTATTATTATTATTATTAATTTCTTTTATTATTGTTATTATTAATGTTTTCTTTCTTCTTTGTTTATTTATTTCAAATGGCAGATGCTACTAATGTACAACTTACTGTGTTGACAAAGCAGGTGGAGGTCTTGGTCAGAACATAGACGCAACGAATGAATGTCATCCAAGCAACCATCATGTGCGAAAAATGTGGGGCTAATCACTCAAAATCAGATTGTATGTTATTAGCCTCTTCAGAACATGTCAATTTTGTGCTAAATAATACACATCAGCAGTATAATCCATATTCACAAACATACAATCCGGGTTGGAAGCAACATCCAAATTTTAAGTGGTCTGAGAATCAACAAAGTGGTAATACCTATAATGCTCAGCAAGAAAGAAGACCAAGTCTGGGAGAGATGTTCCAACAGTACATGCAAAAAGACTGATAAACTGATAGAGAGGTAGTACACAAATTATCAGAATCAACAGGCTTCTATCAGAAAACTGGAAACTCAGATTGGCCAGTTGGCCTTACAACTATCAGATAGAACTATAGGGACCCTAACCCTACCTAACAATATTGTAACAAATCCAAAAGAACAGGTAAATGCAATCACTACTAGGAGCGGGTTACAACTGCTAGAAATTCACGTGAAAAGGCAGAGAAAAAGGACAAACAGTTGGCAATTAAGAAGAATAAGTTGGGAAACAAGATGCAAAATCAAAAGAAGAAAAATATGTGGAAAAAGAGAAGCTGATCCTGAATGAGCAAAATAAAAAATTGACATCCAATGATATTGCACTTATCAAGCAATTCTCCGACTCCCGTATTTATTCTAAAATTGATTTTGTAATCAAGGCCGGTGAGGAAGTTGAAGTTTTCATAGTGGTGTTCGAGCAAGGTGCTAAACTACAATTATATTTGTATGAGAAGCGCAAGTTAAATTTTTGGAGGATAAACGAAAAATGGTGCAAAATCAATAGAT
This sequence comes from Forsythia suspensa, assembly GCA_023638005.1. Taxonomy (NCBI): domain Eukaryota; kingdom Viridiplantae; phylum Streptophyta; class Magnoliopsida; order Lamiales; family Oleaceae; genus Forsythia; species Forsythia suspensa. Next base: position 41,182,824 of record CM042674.1, read on the forward strand.
GCAAGCAAAGCAAGTCCTCCAATGCACTATTTAAAGTGCCGTAAAGCAACCAAACAATAAGTCAAGAGCTTAATGGGAGGCAACCCATTTTTCTATCCCTTATATGTTTATTGCATTCCATGTAGAATTTTAGGACTGCATTAGGAAGTAGAGCACGTATCCCAATTTTTAGTAAATGAGTACATTTAATTTTTTTTATTTCAGGCTACACATCGTCATTCCAATCCCAATGCGTACTCATCAGTAGAAAGTCTGACGTTGTCTCCACCCCTTTTGATTCGGGTTAACTCTTTCTTTTTTTATTTATTTTACTTTCTTTTGTCACATTGAGGACAATGTAGATTTTAAGCTTGGGATAACTTTATTATTTTTGTTATTTTGTGTGTGCTGTGAAAAAAATATATATATTATTTTATTTGTATGCTTGTATGTTGGATAGTATTGTCGGCTAATAATGATATATATTTGAAACTGTTATCAATTCATGAATTATGACTATGTGATGCTACTTATGCCTGTTTTTTATAGACTATACTTATCCATGTGAGATATGATTAAGTGTGAGTACAATAGTTAAGAATATCACTACCTTTGGTTGGTATATTAAATAGAATACAATGAAAGAATAGTGAACTTAAGTTGTGAAACCAAGACTACCAATTGACAACTCAATTACCTTACCAGTTAGTTTGGGAGTGGTTGAACCATTGCAGAAACTATTTAGATAGGTGTTGATTTCGTGCATGAGTAATGTTTGTGTAGAGTGTATTTGGTTACCAAGTGGAATCTAGGTATTGACCGATTGCTAAGAATCTAATCCCTGCTTATATATCTTGCACAAAAAAAAAAAAAAAGAAAGGCATTGCACTTGCATTATCTTATACCTCTCTTCGTAGCCTAGTTGACGCAGTGATAAAGCTCGTTGGGGTTCTCAAAACTTGGTGCCCTAAGATCTATCAGACCCAGGAGCCATCGGCCTAAAACTCGCTACAATGGTCATCTAGAAAGCTTAAGAGAGTGAGATCTTGCATATAAGATAGATTTTAAAAAAAAAAAAAAAAAAAGCAAAAGCAAGATTGAGCCTTTATGCACATAACTTGGGGATGTAGATGACTAGTGGGTTTGACTTACCTAGTGAAAAGTTGATGGTCGAAGCACTCAATGAAGGAAGAATCATTACAGATTTAGATAGCTATAGTATTTGCTAGACCTAACCAAATTTTGAGAGGTAAAGGAATAAGTGTTTTGATGGCAACTTTAGAGTTAACACCCAGGGTGAGAGATTGAATATCAATATGGGAGTATGTATTCTTACGAGAGAGAAAAGAAATATTTGACCATTGGTGGATGGAATATTACCAACCTAAAAGCTTAAGTTGATTACATTGACTATGCACACACATATATCAATCGAGCATCGAATAAGTAAAATTTGATTTTTGTAGCATGATTTAGAAGTTTTTTTTATGAATTGTTTGATTGTTTCAAAAACCTGAGGCAAACACAGCAAGCTATCTATCATAGTAAATATTAATATTATTTGTGTAATTGTTTAAGTAAATAGTCATCTTCGAGGACGAATAAATATTCAAGTTTTGGGGTATTTGATAAGTGTGGTTTTACACTTATATGGACCATCAAAAGTGGACAATTGTAAGTACTTTTAAGTGATTTTCTACTTAATTGTGTGTTGATTTAATTATTTTAGGTCAAAACTCGAGTTCAAATGGAATTGGAAAAAAAAAAAGCAAAGTAGGCCAAAAAAGACTGAAGTCGTACGAAGACTTGGATATGGGGACCAACTTACAAATATTTAAAATTTGAAGGACTTGAGTTGCAAATAAAATGGACTAAATTGAAATGAAAGAAGCAATTAGAGGATTAAAGAGAACAAAATCAAAAGTTGAAAGACTTAGGCTGCAAATAAGAGGACAAAAGGACAAATTTTGATCAATGACCAAATAAAATACACCTCAAAACTTGGAAGATTAAATCTGCAATTTGGGGATTGGAACCAAATTTGGAAATTCTTTACTGTTTGCCGTGGTCGATTTGACCGCGGCAATGCACGAAAATCGCGTCTGGACACTTTTTAGCTTATTTTTAATTCTAGTCAGAGTCTTTTTCGTCTTTTCCCCTACATGGGTTTCAAAATTAGTAAAACACTATATAAAGACCTAACATATGTAAAGAAAGGGGTTAAATCTTTGAGAACGGAAGATAAAATGGAGGAAAGAACGGCGAAGAACACGAAGAACGACCAAGATCTTGAAGATTGGAACGTAAAGATGAAAAATTCTTAGTGCAAGATATTCAATCTCTTCTCCTCTTTTATTCAAGATCCGGTTATGTATTCCGAACTTTCTATATTTTTTTCTACCGAATCATGAGTAGTTAAATATTTAATTTGGATGAACAATGTAACCTAGTTTAATTCTTTATTTTCGACTCTCAAGCTTTGCTTATAAATTAATTATATTCTAATTTTAATTCTATTCTTAATGCTTGAAATAATTGGTCATTATTTGTCATTCATTTGTGGATTGTAACAAATCGATAGGTAAGTTATTAATTTAGACCACGTAGTAAAATTCGACAATTGGATAAAAGGTAGAGATACGCTTTTATTATTGTTGCGGTCTTGAATTGAATTATTAGGCGATTTAATGAATCTAATTAAGGGTCATTCTTACTTCATAAGTTAACTTAATTAGATAGGACTAATTTGAACTCGAGAGAGGTAAATTAGGTTAAATTCTTGAATTCAACCGAATACAACATTAGGAATAAATCTTGAGAAGAGAAATTAGAGATGACAACTATGGTGAACTCGGGAATCCAAATTCTTCAACCATCAGTATTGGATAATTCTTGATATTTGCTTTCACATAAATTATTATATTATTTCTTTAAATTCGTAGTTCTAGTTTAAATCTTTCAAATCAACTTAATTCAAATTATTTTAAATAAATTAGCATTAAGATTAATTTAACTAGTATATAAATAAGATACTATTCGTGGGAATGATAATTCGGACTCAATAAGTCCACTTTATTACTTGTGTGTGATATTATTCACTTGCAATTACACATATTTATCACAACAGCGGGTCAGTGATCTGGTCACGCCTAGAGTTGCATGGCTCACTAGATGGACGAGAATGACTGGCTGCTGGGTCTTGGGTGTCGCCTCCAAATTCTACCTCATTCGTTGGCGGTCCTTCGCATTCTCTTTATAACTAACTTTGTTACGTGAAGATTCCCTATGTGCTCCAATACTTTGTTGGTTACGATTAAAGGGCTAGTCATTCGTCATTTTCCCTCATTTGCCTTACGAGACTTCATCAAAATCCCTCAGTTATTATTATTATTTTTTTTTTTTTTGCAAACCCCATGTTTTTTTTACTACGACCTATGGAGTTGTAAGAGTGACAAAGACCTAGCGAAATGACTAGGGCGAAGTCTACATGTTTCTTGTACTAGCTGGTTGTTCTGCGTGATGGCTTCGCCTACGGCGAAGGGTTATGCCGAAGCTTAAACCAAACTTACTTTAACTTCATTGCCTTACCAGACTTTCAGTGGTACATGGTTTCTACCATTTTCGTCCATCTGGCGTTTTTGTGGGGTCCTTTTAGCCTTGTATATTTCTTGGCATAATACAATCTACAACACCAAGCTCACATACCCTCAAGCATCTAGCCAATGACTCCGATAGCAATCCAAATCTTTAGCAACAATCAGCTAGTATATAGACACACATAATAGTCTCTTCGGCAGAATCAATAGTTTGCCTCATGCCAATTTTTTTTTTAATCATATGGATTTTTATACTCAAAATAATCAAATTGAAACATGGTGATAAGTACAATTTTGTACTTATCGGAGCGCACAAAAATGGACAATTATGAGTACTCTTTCATGTTTTTAGTATAATGGCATGTTGTTTTTGTTCATTATAGGATAATAACCAAATTCAAGTGTCGATCAAACGAAAAGAAAACAAACGAAAGAAAAAGTGGTTCAATTGAACAGACAAAGAAACTTGAGGAGCTTGGCATGCAAATATCAAAGAAAGAACTTCAAGAAATTCATCTGAAATAACCATGCGATCGCATGGTTATTCCAAGCTGCGATCGTAAGTCACCAAATTCAAGTAGAACGTAATTGAACAAAACCATGCGATCGCAAGGTTTTGAACCATGTGATCGCATGGGTATTTCGGGCAGCTGTTATGTTGTCTCTTGATGGAACTCTATCAAGTCCAGAATAAAACAACTACCTAAAACATGTTTTGAAGAGTTCATGGAAGAATATAAAAGGCAGAATAGATCATATATAGCAGAATATGAATTTTGGGAAGAAAATACAAGAGAAGAATCGAAGATCAAGAAACAGATTGAAGATTCTTGGGCCGAAATCACGAATTGTATCTCTAATTTCTTCTTTTTCATCTGAAACATGATTAATACAATTCTTATATTATTTTACGAAATTATGTCTGGTTAAACTACTTATTGCTAGGATGAACGATGAAAGCTCATGTTTTTAATTAATTAGAAGTTTTTTCTGTTTTAGTAATTAATTTCTTCTTGATTGATTATTCTTTATTCATTCTTTCTAATATTTTAATGCTTGATCACTATTAGAATATTTTGTGATCTTTATTGAAGTCGAGAGATTCAATATAGATAAGCACATGGTTTTTAATAACATAGGGTCCAATAATAGATAGAGTAATTATAAGATAAAGCGATTAAACAGATATTTGATTAAGGAATGTGTAGGTGGATTCGCAAATCCTAGTGTTAGTAAAACTTGAATTTGTTCTCACAAATTTACTTTGATTACTTGATAATTTAGATTTAAATAAACATAAGTAGAATAATTTTAAAATTGAAATCAAAACGAATATATGTCTTTATATTGTTGAAACTCAAAGTATAAATTAATAGGTTAATTGGTAGCTAGTCTTCGTGGGTAATATCACTTTATTACTTGTTAACGATCCGTCAACTTACGGGATTAAAATCATACAACAAGTTTTTGGATATGGGATTCAAGGAAGTGCAGGAAAGAGAATAAGGATTAGAAGAAACAGTCGTTAAATTGTTAGAACATATGGATTTGGGATTCAAGAAAGGGCAGAAAAGACAAGATGTCGCGAAAAATAATATAGAAAATCAGATTGGGTAGTTAGCTAAACTATTGACCGAGCGACAACCAAGCACATAGCCAAGCAATACCGAGGTCAATCCAAAAGAGCAAGTAAATGCAATTACCACGAGAAGCGGAGTTGAATTGCTAAAAATTCATGTAAAGAGATCAGGTGTAGACAATGAAATTGTGTCCAGCAAAGAGAGAGAAAACAAATCCGATAAATTCAAATAAGCTGTTGAACAAGAAAAAGGAAACACTCCACCAGATTATATTCCACCACCGGCTTACGTCCTTCCAATTCCATTTTCTCAAAGGCTGCGAAAACATAAGCTAGACCAGCAATTCAAGAAATTCTTCGATGTATTCAAGAAACTCCAAATCAACATACCTTTTGCTGACGAAACAGTCATGCTTACCGAGGAGTGCAATACTATATTGTAAAACAAGCTACCTCTGAAATTAAAAAATCCAAGGAGTTTCACTATTCATTGTACTATTGGTAGTTTATATTTTGACAAAGCTCTTTGTGATTTTGGTGCTAGTATGAATTTAATACCTTATTCTATTTTTAAGTAGCTCGGTTTGGGAGAAGCAAAGCCAACAACAGTATTATTACAGCTTGCAGATAGGTCCATCAAACATCCAAGAGGGATTGTCATGAAGACATATTAGTGAAAGTGGACAAATTCATATTCCCTGCTGATTTTATTATTTTAGATATGTGCGAAGACAGGGATGTACCACTTATTTTGGATCGATCTTTCTTGGCTACTTGTTGGACATTGATGATGTGCAAAAAAGGCAACTAAAGCTGAAGTTGAATGACGAACATATCACATTCGATGTGTTTAAAGCAACTAAATATCTGAGCTCTTCACATTCCTATTTCCAGATTGATGCCATTGACTAAGAGAAAACCAACACTTTTACATTAGAAAACCAGTCAGACCTAAAGGAACACATACCAATCATAAAAATAAGGAGTGACGAACACTTATCTGATGAGGAAGTTGAAGTTTTCATAGTTAAGTTCAAGCAGGGTGGCAAAATAGAGTTATATCAATATGATAAGGGAAAAATCAAACTCTGGAAGGTGAACAAAAATTGGTGCAAAGACAATCGATGCAAGCAAATCAAGTCCTCTAAATATCTATTCAAAGTGTCGTGAGTGATCACCACGACAAAGTCAAGATAATGACTTTAAAGAAGCGCTTAATGGGAGGCAAAGCATTTTTCTACCCTTTAATTTCAATTTTCATATCATTTTAGTTTTACCATTTCAATTGACATTTTGCACGTTTTAGGCTTTTAAAACTTAAAGTAGGAGCATTCAATTTTTAGGTAATGAAGGAGCTATGATCATCGTCATTCTACATAAAAAAATAAAAAATTGACTTCAGCAGTTTTACACTATGCGATCGCATGGTATTACCATATGCGATCGCATAACCTGGGCAGAATTCATTTTGCCCAGATTTTATTTGTCTTGTGATCGCATGATTTTTCTTCCTTGCGATCGTAAGGACAACCAGAAAAATTTTCCATTTAAAAAAAATATTATTAATAGTTTTTTTAGCCTGTTGGATGACATTCAATCGAAGATTTGCCGACCTGCACCTCTACAGGATCCTCCACCAGTGGATCCTACCACACTTCTTCTTCCTGCACCATTCGATCCAACTTTGGGAAACCTCTTATCTTTTTATATATTCCTTTTGAATTTTTATATTGGGGACAACATATCTTTCAAGTTTGGGGGTAGTGAAAAAATGCTTGATCTGATGATGATACTTGATATTGATTGTTAATTTGTTTTTGCTTGTTTAAAAATAAATAAATAAATACACAAAAAAATAAATAAATAAATTATTAATAGTGATTGTTCGCGTGTTTATGTGACATGAATAGCCTTGCCGGCTAATGATGAAACTTTTTCTTTAAGTTTAGTTTTAATCATGACTTGTGGATAGATTATTACTTTTATTTAATGTGAAGCTACTTAACCATGTCTGATATAATGTTGTGTTAGCCAGTTATGGTGATTTTTAGCTACGTTGGTGCACTTAAATTGAAAATAATAGGATACCTTTTCAAAATTTAGAATCATCTGTATCTTGAACAAGTAACCAATAGAGTGAATAAGTGTGGTAGTTAAATTGTGACGGTGGCTATCCAGGATTGTGTTGATTCCGTGTGTGTTGAAAATTTGTGTGGAACACTTCTAACTAGTTAAAGGAAGCTAAGTAATGACCAAATGTTAGGAATCTAATCCCCGTGCATGAACTTATTGCACGCAATGAACAAGGCTATTACTATTATATAACTCTTTTCGTAGCTTTTTTTACTCGAGTGATAAAGTCCATCGGCCTAAAGTTCGTTACATGAGTCATCTACAAAGCTTAATGGACTGAGTTTCGCATACTATTAATATCTTATAACTCTTTTCATATCCTTTTTTTACTTGAATGAAAAGGTCCGTAGGGGTTTTTCAAAACCCATGCCCTAAGGTTCAAAAGACCTGGGAGTCATCAACATAAAACTCGTTACATGAGTCATCTAGAAAGCTTAAGGAATTGCGTTTTGCACATAAGATTTATATATATAAAAAAAACTAGTGAAAAATTATTTGCAAAGTAAACATTGGAATTAGATAACAAATGGGTTTCACTTACTTAGTAGAAACTTCCTGGTCGAGAACACTCAAAAATAAGAAAATCTTTATAAACCTAATTTGTCACGATTATTAGCTTTCTCAACCAGCTTCGGCAAGAAAATAATGAGTGAACTGTAACCTTTGAACCAAAATCTCGGGAATTGAAAGAGAAATCATTTTGGGGGAAAGTATACCTTACGAATGGGAAAAGAAAAGTTGACCAAATGGTTGGGCTATCACTACCATAGTAATTAAGTAGATCAGATTAACTGCTCTCACACACATATCAAGTATGGCTTAAGTAGAATCACATTTGCAATAGCAATGCCTGGACACTTGTCATGAATATAAATTGTTGCAAAAGCATAAATAAGAACGGCAAACTATTTATGTTGTGAATTGTGTTATTGTTTATTTCAATCTATACATGATTGACTTTAGTTATTATATTCGAGGATGAATAAAAGTTCAAGTTTGGGGGTGTTTGATAAATATAATTTTGTACTTATCAGAGCTTACAAAAATGGACAATAATGAGTACTCTTGCATGTTTTCAGTATAATGGCGTGTTATTTTTGTTCCTTATAGGATAATAACCAAATTTAAGTATCGATCAAACGAAAAGAAAGCAAACAGAAGAAAAAGTGACTCAATTGAACATACAAATAGATTTGAGGAGCTTGGCATGCAAATATCAAAGAAAGAAATTCAAGAACTTCATCTAAAATAACCATGCAATCGCATGGTTATTCCAAGATGCAATCGCAAGTCACCAAATTCAACTGTAGAACGTAATTGAACAAAACCATACGATCGCAAGGTTTTGAACCATGCAATCACATGGGTATTTCGGGTAGCTATTAAGTTGTCTCCTGATGGAAATAGAACTCAACCAAGTCCAAGATAAAACCACTACCTAAAATACGTTTTGAAGAGTCTTGGGAGGGATATAAAAGGCAGAATAGAGCACGTGTCGCGATAGATGAATTTTGGGAAGAAAATGCAAGAGAATAATCGAAGATCAAGAAACGGATTGAAGATTCTTGGGCCGAAATCACTGGTTGTATCTCTAATTTCTTCTTTTTTCATCCGAAACATGATTAATACAATTATTGTATTATTTTACAAAATCATGTCCGGCTAAATTAATTATTGCTAGGATAAATGATGAAACCTCATGTTTTTAATTAATTAGAAGTTTTTTTGTTTTAGTAATTAATGTCTTCTTGATTGATTATTCTTTATTCGTTCTTTCTAATGTTTTAATACTTCATCACCATTAGAATATTTCATGATCTTTATTAAAGTCGAGAGATTCAATATAGATAAGCACGTAGTTTTGAATAACATAGGATCCAATAATAGATAGAAATTACTATTATGCTTTATGAAATCCAGTTAGGTGTTCTTGTGATTTAAATGCATATTTTTATGTTCGAAATTTAATTAGAGATAATTAAGTTCGCATGTCGATATAGAATTGATTGACCATCGAGAGAAGTTTTAGATTATTATAGGATCACTAATTTTCAATCTAGAGTAATTATAAGCTAAAGTGATTAAACAGATATTTGATTAAGGAACGTGTAGGTGGATTCGCGAATTCTAGTGTTAGTAAAACTTGAATTCGTTTTCACAAATTTACTTTGATTACTTGATAATTTAGATTTAATTAAACATACATAGACTAATTTTATAATTGAAATCAAAACGAATATGTGTCTTTATATTGTTAAAACTCGAAGTATAAATTAATAGGTTAATTGGTAGCTAGTCTTCGTATATTCGACACTAGATCTACACATCACTTTATCACTTGTTAACGATCGATCCAGTTGCATGATTAAAATCGTACTACACATGGCATTAGCACTACGTCTTTCACTGATTGGCCAACAATTCGAGAGTGTTGTCCATGTGGCATTGAATTTTTTATTTTCATGCTGTGAAGCGGTCATGATAGACATGTGCAACATGTGTGCCCAACACGTCATGCATGGATTTATTTCTTTTCTATGTCTGTTGTTTGTTTACAATTTCTACCTCTACATTTGGGTAATTTCTAAACACTGTCACTTGGAGCATTTGAGCTCCTCATTAATGTTTCTTAATTTCATACCATAGCATTCAATATAGCTACACAGATATCATTTACCTCGGTGTTTACGGAAACTCTATATTACCTTTGAGGTGCACATTTAATTATTCTAAATTCTTGAATCGCGTCCCGCAACCTTATCCAACATTTGTTCAAAGCCCATATTTAGAACAATTTGTGTCTCTAAAAAAAATCCTCTTGTAGTAAACTTGTATTGTTACAAAACAAAATAGAAATTTCAATAGTTGTGGGATCTTTAAAATCGCAGTGTTCTTTGGCAAATGAGGAAAATTGTCCATTATTCATTTTTATCTAAGGAAAATTTAATCGAATGAGGATTCTTTGGCCATTTGGTATTAGTATTACAGAAGATAACTTACCTAATTTAATAGGCCACAACATCTCAATTAAAATCACTTAAAGAAGATTTCGGGAGAAAACTTGTAATACCCTGGATTTGTTCCTCTAAGCGTTCGATATTAACATGGTATAATTATTTGAGATGTAATATTATATGTTAGAAAAACATATTTTTGTTTGATTGAAAGTCAAGGACTAAATTGGAAATATTGAATGTTCGAGGACCAAGATATAAATTTGTAAAACTTCATAGTTTAAGTCGAATGGACTCGAGGAAGTCATAATAAGTATAATTGGGAGTTTATAGGCCTTAGAGAAGCATTGCCAAGAATAAAATTGGAAAGAATTATGGGCAATGGAGTAGGGCTATGAGAATTGCCCTCATTGCCAAGAATAAAATTGGCTTCGTTGGTGGAAAGATCAAAGTGTCAGAAGCAGAAGATGATAAGTATTCTACTTGGGAACGGAGTAATTACATGGTACTATCATGGATACTTAACTCAATACATCCAAATATTGCTGAAAGTATCATATACTCTGAATCTGCCACAGAAGTATGAAACGACCTACGAGATCGATTTTCTCAAGGTAATGACACGCGAATATATCAGATTCACCAAGAAATTGCTGAGCATCGACAAGGAAATTAATCGGTATCAGCTTATTATACCAAGTTAAAAGGACTATGGAATGAATTGGGTTCTTATCACAACCCAATTGGATGCACTTGTGAGAATCTTAAGGCACTGGCTGCAAGGGATGAGAAGGAGAAGGCCATGCAATTTCTGATGGGGTTGAATGATTCTTATTCCACAGTTCGTGGAAACATACTTATGATGAGCCCCTTCCCAGATACTAGGAAAGTACACGCTATTCTAATGCAACATGAAAGACAAGTTGAAGTTGCAACAGATCGTGAATGGCAACATTCAATCAATTTGGAGAAATCAAACCGAAAAAGTGATAATCGGGCCCAACCGGTCGACGGTTCATTGGCCGACCGTTTCGACTAAAACCGGAGAAAAAATGCGCCCACCGTGGGATGACCGCCATGTTGTTGATACCTGCTATTTTATCCATGGCTTCCCTCCAGGGCATAGGTTTCATGGGAATGACGTGAAGCCACAAAACAAACGCTTCACAAACACTGCCGTCACTTCTACACCTGACCCAAAGGAATGAAAAACCCTCACAACCAAGGAATACGAGTAGATCATGACACTTCTAAAAGGCAAGACGGGTAATGATAAGTCTTATATTAATACATCAGGTATCAATTCCTCTACTACCTCTTTGAGTAATTCATGGATTATTGATAGCGGGGCCACTGATCATGTGACGAAGGATGGGATCGTTAAGAATAAATCCATGCCAAAGCACAAAATTGTTCAATTACCGGATGGGGGTCATGCTCTTATTAAATATATTGGTGTTGTGAACTTAGGGAATAATATGACTGTTGATGATGTGCTTTATGTTTCCAACTTCAAAGTTAATCTATTATCTATCAGTAAACTTACTAGAAAGTTAGGTTGCTCTATGACATTTTTTCCTGATTTTTGTGTCATGTGGGATTTGACTACGAAGAAGACGATTAGCTTGGGAAGGCAGAGTAACGGCCTATATTACCTTTCACAAAGACCGCAAATACATCATACTGCCACTCGTTCTACCAATCTGTGGCATAGACGTCTTTGACACCCTTCAGCCTCACTCTTCAATTCCTAGCACAAAATGTCTTAGATATTAGTTTTGATTCTCACGATATTTGTGATGCATGTCATTTGGCAAGACAATCTAGATTGCCCTTTAAGGTTAGCCAAATTTCTAGTAATAAACCATTTGATTTAATTCATTGTGATATCTGGGGACTTCATAGAATTTATTCTTATTCTGGTGCTAGATATTTCCTTACAATCATTGATGATTTCTCTCGCTATACTTGGGTACACCTTATGCGTCACAAATCTGAAACTCAAGGCATAATTAAGAATTTCTTTGTTTGGGTTAAAACACAACACAACCTGCCTATAAAAGCCCTAAGATCTGATAATGGCCAAGAGTTATTATCCTTGCAAGCATTTTTAGATCAAAATGGTACCAATTTTCATAGGTCATGTCCCTATACCCCTCAACAAAATGGAGTGGTTGAGAGAAAACACCGCCACCTTCTTAATGTCGCCCGTGCCATTCGATTTCAAGCTAACCTTTCATTAAAATTTTGGGGGAAATATATCAAAACGGCTTGTTATCTTATCAACCGGATACCTTGTCCATTGCTTTCACACAAAACACCTTACGAAAGATTACACAAGAAATTACCACCTTATTCCTATTTACGTGTATATGGTTGCCTATGTTTTGCCACCAACCTTAAACCCAGCCATAAATTTGACACACGGGCCAGACGGTGTGTGTTTCTTGGATACTCCTTAGAACAAAAAGGGTACCTTTTATATGACCTCACCGATAGAAAACTAGTGGTGTCCCGGGACGTCGTGTTTCATAAAACCATATTTCCATACGCCTCCCAACTAAATGACGACACCAACTCCATCCCATTACCACAATCTATACTTCTGGATGTTGAAATGCCACATTTACCTTACCTTGAGGACTAACAAATAGTAGAAACTGATTCCTTGCCTGAAGGTCCCGCACACTGTTCAAACGGTCGACCTACAAGTCGATCGTTTCCCTCATCCGTTTCAACAGAGAGTTCAAACGGTGGACCGTCTGGTCAGCCGGTTCTCTCATCCGTTTCTACATAGAGTTCAAACGGTCGATCGTCTCCTCATACCGGTCGTCCGGTTGAGCAGTTTTCCCCACCTTCACCTAACACACAGCCAGACCAACCTCCTATCATACCTAATGATCAAATTCGACGTTCTACAAGATCAATTCAAACCCCAATTCACCTGAAAGATTACTATATCAACCATGCTTCTGCCTACTCAAACCAGGTCTCTTCTGGTCAAGTCCAGCACTCGGCATCCTTTATCAAGGTATGTGTCATATAGCAATCTTTCTTTTGTTCATCGTGCTTTTACATACAATGTTTCTCATATTGTTGAGCCAGCAACGTTTGAGGCAGCATGTCAAGATCCTAAGTGGATAGCTGCTATGAATGATGAAATTCGTGCCTTGGAAGAAAACAACACTTGGTCCCTTGTCCCACTTCCTCTGGGTTCTCATCCTATTAGTTGTAAGTGGGTGTTTAAGGTCAAATTAATTATGACGTACGGTTGAACATTACAAAGCACAGCTGGTGGCAAAGGAGTTTACACAACGAGAAGGGATTGATTATAATGAAACTTTCGCTCCAGTTGCAAAGTTAACAACAGTCAGATGCTTATTTGCTGTCGTCTCTATTCGTAATTGAACGCTTCATCAGATGGATGTACACAATGCATTTCTTCATGGTGCCCTTGCTGAGGAAGTCTATATGACTCCACCACCTGGATTTCATCGACAGGGAGAGACACCAGTTGTATGTCGACTTCATAAATCTCTATATAGATTAAAACAGGCATCTCGTTCTTGGTTTCAAAAATTTGTATATGCTGTTATTCAGTTTGGGTTCAAATAGTCACATGCAGATTATTCACTCTTTACCAAAGTCAGTGGTGATTCATTTACAGCTGTTCTATTATATGTGGATGATATGATTGTCACAGAAAATGACAAAGAAGCGATTTCTTCCACAAAGACGTTTCTTGCATCTCAATTCAAGTTGAAGGACATTGACACATTAAAATACTTTCTTGAAGTAGAAATTGCTCGCTCGAGATCAGGGATCTCGATAAATCAAAAGAAGTATACTCTTGACATTCTTCAAGAGGCCGGATTACTTGGAGCAAAACCTGCAGCATTTCCCATGGAGCAGTCATCAAAATTTAATTCGACAAATGGAAAATTGTTGAAAGATCCCACATATTATCGCGGTTGGTAGGGAAGCTCATTTATCTCACCATTACTAGACCGAAAATCTCATATTCGGTCAATACACTCGATCGGTTTATCACGCAGGCACCTAGACAACCCCATCTTGATGCAGTTCACCGATTGCTCCGATACTTGAAAGGAGCACCAGGACGAGGATTATATTTCTCATCAAGTGGAAAATTGCAGCTAGTAGGATTTTGTTATGCAGATAGGGCTGAAGATATTACTACACGATGGTCAGTTACGGGATATTATGTATTCTTGGGAAAGGCACTTATATCATGGAGAAGCAAGAAGAAAACGACTGTGTCCAAATCTTCAGCAGAAGCAGAATATAGGGCAATGGCTTCCATTACTTGTGAGCTTACGTGGTTGAGACAGTTGCTGACAAACTTATGTGTGGATCACCCACAATCAGCAACTTTATATTGTGACAATCAAGCAGCAATACATATCGCGGCTAATCTAGTATATCATGAGAGGACAAAGCACATTGAAATATATTGTCATATTATTCGTAAACGAATCGTTAAGGGAGAGATCAAGACTGCCTATATCCTAAGCAATAATCAGATCGCAGATTTATTTACTAAAGCACTAGGCAAGGAGGCATTTCACAGTCTCACTCGCAAGTTGGGCACTTTTGACATACATGCTCCAACTTGAGGGGGAATATTAACAAATATTCACTTACCATATTTGATATTTACCTTATTGGTATAATTGTATTTATAATAAGATATCATATATGTAATATTTCTATATTTAGGTAGATTTCCTTCTTACTAGTATATATACATTGTACTCTTGTAATATTCATTCAATTGAATCAATACAGAGAATTATTTCTCTACACATATATAGAGATTAATTTCTCCACATATATTTCCTCTCATATTTCTACAGTTTCGGTAAGTTGGCAAAATTGTCATTTTGTGTGTAGGTGGATCTTGAAGGTTGAAAAATAAATTTTTAAGTCTTAAATAATGTTTCTAATGTGGGGAGTGAATGTTAGAAATTATTTTGGATTTTTCAGAGGTTGTTCAGGATTTTCTAAACAATCGAGGTGAGTTCAAGTTCTAGCAAGGTTGAGTTTTCAAACTCTACGATACGGGAAATAAATGAGAAAAATTCAAGGGTTCTAACGGTTTAAGTTTGAGGAAATTACATCCATTACTATGTATATACAATATATTGTTAAAATTACTTTTCTAATGTTTTTATTCTAAAAATACTAGGTATTATTTATATATTATTCTATATATTTATATAATATAATATTTACAAAAGAAAACACAATATACATCCCCATTAATTTCGCAGAGAGAGAGAAAGAAAAAACCGTTGGAGAGAGAAAATACTATATTTATCTTCTCTATCCCTTTTCAAAGACATCCATATAAATCGACATTGCCGCCAACAGTATAAGTTTATCTCTCTAATCTCTTGGGTTCCATCATTATGTGAAAGCCTAACCCTCAATTTGTAAAAATTTTAGTTGCTGAACAAAGAACCCAACATGGATTCGCCTACTTGCAAATTGACTCTGTCAACGGCAAAAAAGGAGTCGCATGACTATGTGAAGAAGCTCGCATTACATTCCAAACATAAAGTCATTTGGATGCACATATTGAAGGAAGTCGCGGCAAATAGGTGCTTACTAATCTGTTACAAAAGTTGTTACAAAATCAATTTACATTGTCCTCGTTTCCTAATCTATTGCAAACATTGTTACAAAATCAATTTGCATTGTCCCTGTTACTAATATGTTGCAGACGATATTACAAGAATCTATTTCGTTGTCTCTGTTATTAATGTGTTGCAAACGTTGTTACAAAATCAGTTTGCATTGTCTCATTATTAATCATTGCGCACGATGTTACAAAAATCTGTTTCGTTGTCTCTGTTATTAATCTGTTGCAAACAATGTTATAAAAATCTATTTTGTTCTTTCTGTTATTAATATGTTGCAAACGATATTACAAAAATCTTTTTCGGTTATAAATATGGAGATGTTATCATCGGACACAATTTGCATGAAGAAGACGTTTTGCAATTGGCCAAGACGAGTTGCAGTTTATTGTAATGTTGGAGAGACGTTGAAATGATTAGGATTGTAAATGATGAAAGAGAGAGAAGCAGAGAGAGATTAGAATGATGAGAGAATATCTTAATTAGTTTTATATAAAATCTTAATCAAAATAGTAAATGAGATAATTAGGATTACATTACAATATTTAATCAATTAAATAATTAATTAAAAATTAGATGAAACCCAGTATTTTTAGAATAAAAAACATGTTACAGTTTTTATATAAATAATAATATAAGATGGCTTATTTGTGAAAATTTCCTTAAGTTTTATATTTTTTGGATGTCGATAAGAAATCAAATGTTGGTTTTTCGGTTTCTTTACGGGGTTGGGATTTGCGCGTCTAATAGACTGTTTGATTTGTTTACAAGTTATGGAGGACGGGCCCTGCAGCATACGAAGGGTCATGGATGATATAAATGGTCGTGTTTGGTGTTTGGTGGAGGTTAAATTAAAGTTTTAATGCATTTCACATGGTATTAACTTTTCATTTTTCACCTACAATTAAATTAAAGAAAAATCAGTTTTTCCCCCTCAGTCTCTCTAAGCCAAATTTCGGCCAGCAATCTCTCTCTCTCTCTCCTCTCTCTCTCTCTCTCTCTCTCTCCCTTCAATATCACCTTTTAGTTCTTCATTTTCATAATCTATAGTGCAAATCAAATATACAAAATTTGATTGTAATTAGGAAAAAGAATTGCTAAGGTAAAGATCATTTCAAGTTTTCAGGCTGGAATTTATGTTCCTTTCAAGTTTCAATTCAAGGTTTCCGTTTACATTTTTTTTTTTTTTAAAGATTCAAGGAAAGATACAATTTATATGCTAACTGGTTAATGTTCAACATATGTTAGTATTTTCGTAAAGATCCTTACAAATATACCATGATCGACGGGTCCCAAGATATGATATGAGTTGAGTTTCTGTCCCCACGGTTACTTGACAACAAAATGGGTATGAAATGTTATGTTACGTTTATGCTACATGACTTGAACTTGACGCGTATCTAATTACTTAAGTGTTTTCGAAATACTTATTTCTTCAATTTTTCAAAATCTCCTCAATTTTTCTAAATCTCCAGATTGATAGATCTGTTGTATGATAGAAGTTTGGTGATGCGTTCCAGCCTTGGAAGACTCCTTAAGTTAAATTTAAAAAAATAACAAAACTTTTACGATTATGTTTGTATATTTTGAGGACATAAATGTGTGTTATTGAACCGTATTGACGATTTTATTTACATTACACTTTTGTTATAAAGCTGCCAGTTTTTTATCCAGTTTCAGCCCCTGTTTTTGAAATGTTAGCGAGACTTTTGTATATGGAATTTTGGAGTGATTCAAGTTGGAGAAGGTAGATTTATGAGTTATCTATCTCTCAGATTTGGAATCACGGGATTCTACGAACCGTAGATTGAGTTGTACCCGTTTTAGTAAATTTGTCAGTCGGATCTGGAAATATTGAATCTGGACTTTGAAAACCATTTTGGTTGATCAATCGATGGTTTTAGGATGGTAGTTTTGAGCATGTATTACCTCTGTTTTGGTTGATCAATCAAACTTAGGGGGATAAAAAACTCGTGTTGATTGAATTAGCAATAGGTGTCTGCCCAAGTCTTGTTACTTTCGCAATCGACACAACTTTTGAAGGAAACTATTAAGTTCAGAAAGCTCTCTTGGAGCCAAAACTAGTAACCTGAAGAAGTTTCTTCAGTTTGATTCAAGAAGAAGTAATGCCATTATTTTTACGACCTTTGTAGCTTATAATTCAAGTATAAAAATCTAGGTAGGTTGCAGAGAAACACTTTCTTTTCAACAAGAAGCACGCGATATGCACCTCAAGATTTCATAGTTTTTTATCTATTATGGCAGGTGCGATCTCTTTTACAAGAATGCAACCATTGATAAAGTTCGAAGAACAACTAAAAGCAGTTCATTATTCTGACGTCCCTCCTAGTTTTCCACCCAAATTTGAACAACTGAAAACAATCCATTATCCTAATGTCCAATATCCAGATGCCCGTCCTAGTTTTCATGCAATGTTTATTCTTACAAAATCCAACCCGGGATAAAATTTGGAGGACATAATGTGCAGGGTAAGCTTGCAAAAGGAAAATTCGTTAGCTATAGCTCAAAATTCTAGGACTATGAATCATACAACTTGAAGACCAAGAAAGTGATCACTAGCCAAGTTTTATTTTATGAAAATGGTACTTGGAATTGGGAAGAGGAATAAGCTGAAACAAATGTTGCTGTCCAAATTATTTTGCCAAAAAATCAGCCTATGAAGATGTAGAAAGTGAGTTAGAGACAAGTCAAGGCAGCTCACCATCATCATCAAGCAGCCCCTCAAGATCTAGCTCTTCAACACCGAGTTCTACTCCAAGAAAACTGAGGAGTTTGAGTGACATATATGGAAAACGCAATTTTTGTGTGGTCAAACAATATATGATTTAAATGGTACTGCACGTGTCCAAATGATACTCCTCAAGTGGTGTTGAGATGCGTCTGACAGTGATGCAGGTTAAAATTGGAGCTGAAAATGGTGCAAATTAGGCAGCACTGGTGGCAAGGATTATTAAATTGAATTGATCTGCGTAAATATGCAACTATAGCAACGAAAAATCTCCAATGATTGAATGAAATCTGAAGATCTACTAGATGGAAGCGAATGGGAGTGCCCGCGGTGATTGGTTTGTTTCTGTCTTGGTAGATTGTGGTAAGTGATGGAGCCAGGAATTTGAAGTTGAGGGGTCCTCAAACAGGGGTTGGGCCGGGAGGCTTCTCGGGAGTTCGGGGGCAGCGCCTTCGATTTTTTTTTTCTCAAACCACAATTACTGAGTCCATTTTTATGAGAATCTAATGTTTTTTTATATCATAATCTTTAAAAAATTCAGAAGAAGATATTAAACATAATCGATTCATGCAGTTAGACGTATTCGATACTCACTTCGTGTTTGTTCTAATTGCTTGAAAAGACTAGCTTCAATATTTTTTTCTTAGTTATTGAATGATTCTAACTTAATTTGAGCTAGGTTGAACTTTATTTGTTTAGTTCATTCATTGTTGAGTTTAGGCTTTAGTATTTTTTGTTTTGGTTGATTATTAAAAAAAAGAAGTGAAGTTAGAATCATGTCTAACTGCTATTTTGGGAAAAAAAAAAATCGATTTTTCCCAAACAAATTCTGGGGCCACATTCCATTCAATAAATTTATAATTTCAATTTTTCCCTTCTTGTGTGTATTCAATTATTAAATAGAGGGACAAATTGGTAAATTGGTAATAAATAAAGTAACCAAAACTCAACATTTGTGGAAGAAATTAGGCATTTAGGGTAACGAGAGGTTGAGAGAAATAGAGGAAATGAATTTACGGACTTACGGCTTGCGGAAGAAGGATTAGAGAGTGACTTCAGGTTACTCTTAATTGGGCCTGGCCTCTTGGTTTTTGTAGGATACATTTCAATTTTGGTTTAAAATTTAAAAAAAAAAATTAGAGATGGAATTTTTTTTTGGAGGTCACGTGACCTCCAATGCCTACCAGTGGCTCCGCCACTGATTGTGGTTGCTATTGATGGTGTTGTGAGATTGTGTTTAGAGGCTCCATAGGAGGCGATGGTGGTGTTGGCTGTCTATGTGGTGGTGATTGGTGGAGGATTCTGAGCCCGATTGTAATGGGGGTGGTCGGAGTACTGTTGGGGTTATTGTGATGGACTATACCGGTCAGTTCAAATTGGGATAGGTTGTTTGCTAGGGTTTTGTGGTTGCATGCAGTTTGAGTTTTATTTTGCAGATTTGGGGAGACGGGATGGGTCTTGTTAATGTTGTTGGTCTTCGTCTCTTAACTATGGATAGTCAAAACTAAAGGTGTAATGCCATTATTCAAGAACTATCCCATCAGGCATTCGTAATTATTATTACATTGGTAAGTTGCACTACATTTTTTAAAATAAAATATTGGAGCACGTTCGCACGTCAAATATTGGCATTAGATGTACAAGTAATTACCTTATAATTTATAAAATAGAGAGAAAATGCACAGACAATTTTTTTTCCCCCTATAAGATTGAAGTACACCAATCGAGTTATAAAATCATTCTAAGAGAAAAAGTCTCCAATGTAATCTCAATTCTTACTAAGAATTTCTCATTTATTAAAAATATGTTTCATTGAATTATTTGTACACATTTTAATTGCATATGATTTTCATGTCAAATCTTTGCTATTAAATGATTTTTCTTTCACACATCAAACCAAGGAATGTACTAAGAAATGTATTCGGGGTTTTCCCATAAACTAAATATACTCTTATGTTCGAATCTTAGGTGGCATTGCATTCCCAAATATTGCATAGTCACATATGTAAGATATAAAGGTGTGATAAAAGTGTACCAGGCCATCTCGACACTTGTATATTCTGGAAAAACCATCCTTAAAGTTCTTGATCATACCCAAATTACATAGAAAATACATGTGAGTTATGAGGCTCTTTGCAATCTACAACACCAAGCTCACATACCCTCAAGCATCTAGCCAATGACTCCAATCACAATCCAAATGTTTAGCAACTGCCACTCTTTACTCATCCACATGCCAATGAATACGGATGCCACATAATAGTCTCTCTAGCAGAATCAATAGCTGGCCTTGAGCCAAATTTTTATTAGTGGAAGCGAAAGTTTTTATTCATTTGGATTTTCATAAACTCGAAATAGCCAAATTGAAACATGGTCTAAGCACTACATCCTTCAGTGATTGGCAAACAATTCGAGAATGTAGTCCTTGTGGGTTTGAAATTTTAATTTTCATGCCGCGAAGCGTTCATGTTAGACATGTGCAGCAGGCGTGCCTAACACATGACGGAATTATTTCTTTTCTATATAAATTTGTTCTTTGTTTACAAATTTTACCTCTACATTTTGGTAATAATCACGTGATAATATGCAGTTTCTAAACATTGTCACATTGAACACTTGAGTTCCTAATTAATGTTTCTTAATTTTCATATCTTGACATTCAATATAGGTGTGTTCGACAATTTATCTATGAAATTATTAGGATATAAAATTATGTTTTTTTTTATATTTAAAGAATGCAGAACACTTGAATTTAAAATTGTAAAACGACAATGACAAGATGAAAAGTAAATACACAGATCGAGGCAAGAGTTCAACTCTCATTCCTTAAGACCTATTTGCTCCGCCCAGATACTTACCTAATTATAGCAACTCAACTTTAGTAATTGATGGAATGAAAATTTGCAGAACTATGGGAGTCAATTTATAACATATCAAAAGTTGTGTCTAAAAAGACACAACTCCTTAAAGGACTTGATTGAACAAATGCCAAACGTGGAAGGATTTGTTGAACAATGTGTCTGTATTAATCCAACAGATATTTTGTAGACACGTGACACGTGTCAATTTAGGAATGATGAAATTAAATTAAAATAAAATAAATAATTATTTTGTCTAAAAAAATATATAATAGGCGAAACACGACCCATGACTCGGACCCGACCCAACCCAACCTAGTCCAGTCGGCGAGTGAGAGTGGGCTTTGAACCAAATCTGATAGCCTCTAAACCTCCTCTCTTCTAAAGACTTTTGGTGCTCCTTGGAGCCCAATTCCAAATTCAAACTAGAGGTATATTAATTGGTTCAAATCATGTCATCTTCTAATGTGGGATACACTTTCCCGCTTACTACAATATCTAATTTCTACTTTCAATGTGTCTACTTTTGCTACTAATTTCTCATTCATTCGGAAATAGTTTTACGAAACCAAATGCCATGAGCATTTACTCACGGAGTAGAATGTTCAACTATAAATTTACAATAATCAGTTATCGAGACTAACCCAAAAATTTGGTTAAAAATTAATCAAAGCAATTTATAAAATACTTATTTCCAACAAGATGCACATAGTTCCTTTTAGCTGGAAATTTATCTTAGTGATCACTGAATCTTGGGGTAGCCATTTTCAAGTTCGAATCACTACGGAATCGAATAACAAAAATTAAAAACGAAAAAAAATAATATTAGACCTGTTCATTAGAAACTATGTTCAAGAAATAGAAGCAAATAGTAAAAAAAAAAAAAAAAAAAAAAAAAAAAATAAACAACTCTGTGTTGGAATATTTTCTCAAAATTTGTCAAAATCAAAAAATACATCAATTGTTGAAGGAGAAGACATCTAAGTCGACTAATATTACAAGTTTCCTAATCTTGGACACTTTGTTAGTCGAAACTTGAAAGACATCTAGGTCAACTAAAATTAAACAAGTTTCCAAATCATGGACTTTTTGGCAGTTTAAACTTGAAAGAAAATTAGGTCATTCGTTAACTATAAATTGACGTGATTTATTCTCTTTTGTAGGTGTGACTAGATGGTTTTTTGAGAGAAAAATTATAAGCTTAGTATCCTAGTTGTTTTTCTTGTTCTCTTTGTAGATTATACAAATAGTAGAAATTTGTGGGTTTGGTAAAGCTTATGATATTATTTTTCTTGAGACACTTGAGGATTTGGGTGAGTGAAATTGATATGATTGTAACGATTTTTCATACAATGAAAGCTTTGACATTCCGTAAATCTTTCTCTATCTTTTATATTTTTTCTGTTTTGTTATTTTTCTCTGAACAATGATCTTGTAGGCAATAAAGGAATTGGTCTCAATTCTCAACAGTGGTATCAGAGCGTCAAGTCGTTCAAAGTTTTGGCGCACAGAAAAAATATGTCTATCAAATATGACGTGGAGAAATTTGACGGAAGAATCAATTTTGATTTGTGGCAAGTACAAGTCAAAGATGTTTTGATTCAATCTAGACTGCACAAGGCTTTAAAAGAGAAACCAACCCCTGTTTTTGACAAAGATACTAAAAAATCCAGTATGAGCGATGATGTTTGGAAAATTTTGGATTTGAAAGCTGCAATTACGATACGTCTATGTTTAGCCAAAAATGTTCTTACAAATATTCATGGAATATCTACGGCAAATGAACTTTGGGAAAAATTTGAACTGTTGTATCAAACAAAGAGTCTTTCAAATCGGTTGTACTTGAAAGAACAGTTTCATTCTCTGCAAATGAATGCAGGTACAAAAATTTCAGACCACCTGAGTGTTCTCAATGGGATCGTTTCTAAATTGGAGGCTATTGGATTTAAACTTGATGATGAGGATAAAGCGTTAAGACTCATCTGGTCTATTCCATTCTCCTATGAACACATCAAATCAATTTTGATGTATGGGAAAGAAACTACGAGTTTTGAAAAGTTACAAGTAAATTAATTTCTGAAGAAAGAAGGTTGAGTGGTGGAAGTAATATTTCATCTGAAAACTCATTACTTATTGCTAAAAATAGAAGAAGAATAACTCCATGAAAATGAAAGTATTTTGTTGGAATTGTGGACAACTTGGTCACGTGAGGAAAAATTATCTAAAAGGTGGAGTAGGCTCGACTAACTGCTCGACATCAGATACAGACAATATGTCTCTCTTCATGGAAGACGATAATGTCGCTTGAGTAAATATTTACATCCTTGTGGCATGTGCTAGTTTTCATGATAGAGGATGTGTTACTACTAGCGGGTCCACATGTTTACACATGGACATTGACTTGATATTAATGTAATGTGTGTGGTAGAATTGATGTTGATGGCTGATTAACTTCCAAGTAAGTCAAGCAAGGGAATTGCACCATAATATTTTAACAAATTTATTCGACATGAGCCAATGAAATTCTTAGACTTCGTTAATTCTAAGTGATTATATTTATATAGTAGAGTATGTTAATTCTCTGTTTTGAGAATTGGGATTGTCAAAGTTTACCAATTTTTTTTAAGTATCAAGATGAAGAACTGCAGAAATGATGATTGAGTTTTGACTCGTTTTTTGTCAAGGTGGAGATTGTTGGGATATTTTCTCAAAACTTGTCAAAATCAAAAGATACACCAATTGTTGAAAGAGAAGATATCTAAGTCGACTAAAATTACAAGTTTCCTAATCTTAGACACTTTGATAGTCGAAACTTGAAAGACATATAGGTCAACTAAAATTGAACAAGTTTCTAGATCTTGGACTCCTTGGCAATTTAAACTTGGAAAAAAATTAGGTCATTTGTTAACTATAAATTGACGTAGTTTATTCTCTTTTGTAGGTGTGACTTGAGGGTTTTCTGAGAAAAAAAGTTTAAGCCTAGCATCCTAGTTATTTTTCTTGTTCTCATTGTAGATTGTACAAAGAGTAGAAATTGATAGGTGCGGTAAAGCTTAGGATATTATTTTTCTTAAGATACTTCGAGATTTGAGTGAGTGAAATATATATGATTGTAACAATTTTTCATATAGTGAAAGCTTTGACAGTCCGTAAATCTTTCTCTATCTTTTAAATTTTTTCAATTTCTTTATTTTTTTCTGAACAAGGATCTTGTGAGCAATAAAAGAATTGGTCTCAATTCCCAACACCCTGTAAGTTGTATTACTTGCTCATTCTTCACATATTGCTACATTTTCACTGGAAGGGGCCAACGTTTGCAATATTACTTAATTATTTGTTCTTCACATATAAATATTTGGGTTTTTTTGGGAGAGATTAAGAGTCTACTTGCGAGTTTTGAAGTACCGGTTATAAGAGTTTATTAAAAGTACTTATTTTGAAGGAGAGCTTTTTTTGAAACGGTCCAACCCAAGTTTAAGAGTTTATTATCTATCGGTTCTAAAAGTTTTTTAAAAGAATCAAATTATACATATGCCAATATATAAAATAAATTAATTTTAAAAATTTTATATAACCACTTATCATTGAAAATATAAAATTATATTTATGTTCTTGCATATTCTTTTATTTTTACAAATATTTAGTTTAGAAAAGTTTTAAAAATAATTGTTTGAGAGATGGCAAAATTGAAAAAAAAAAATTTGAAGAACTATTAAAAACTCTAGATTTGAGGAGTTGGGAGATACACTCCAAATTATACTACATCGATTTTTGGCGGTTTTTAAACCGTCCAAAATCAGTGCTTAAAAAAATTAACAATTAACGATTTTTTCAACCCTTTATAAATAATACCACCCAATACATGCAATAATTTAACAACAATTTTAGACGAATGTGGACGGAAAGACTGTTTCTGCAAATGAAAGATTGATAAAGAGATGCTATTGCCAAAATCCGAAAGCTACATCCTGAATCCACATAAAGTGAAAGAGATAGGGACCATGTTTGCACAAAAGCCGATTTATAGGAAACTTATAATGTTAAAGAAAATCAGGGTCAGTGGGGACCTCAAGGTTGGGGTTCAACCTTTTTTTTATAATGTTAAAGAAAAATACAATTTTCAATAGTTGTGGGATCAACCGCAGTGCTAGTTCTTTGGTAAATCAGAAATTTGTCTGTTTTCTTATTCAATGTTTTGCCAAGGAAAACTTAATCAAATAACGATTCTTTGGAAATTTGGTATTTGTATATGATTTACTTACCTAATTAAATAGGCCATAGCTGCTCATTAATCACTTAAGAAGATTTTTGGAGATAAGTCTTCTGTTGTTTGAATTTGCAAGAAGTGTCGACACAAGTCGTTTTACTTTCGCAATCAATTCAAATTTTCAAGGTAACTCTTAAGTTCAGAAAGATCTTTCGGAGCCAAAACTTAGTAGCCTGAAGAAGTTTCTTCAGCTTGATTCAAGATGAAGTAATGCCATTATTTATACGAACTTTTAAAATTCAAGTATATTAATTTTGGTAGGGTGCAGCACATCACATTCTTTTCAACAGAAGAAGCACGAGATTTGCACATCAAGTTTTTATATATTTTTGTCTACTGTGGCAGGTGCGGGTTCTTTAACAAAGAATGCGACCATGGATAATGCAATAAGAAGATACTATACAGGAAAAATTAGATTGATCACAGCTTCGTATAAATTTATTGACAAGACTCGTCAATAAATGACTTTGACCTATCTTTGACTATAAGATAATTAACAAAATTTTGGCAAAATTTTGTTTATAAATTAGACTAAACCAAACCTAAAAAACAATAAAATCTCACAAACAATTACATATGATATAAATTAGGTACCACACTTGTCCCTAACACATACTAATCAAGAATTTGTGTAGTCAACTCGTTTAATCTTCCATATCTTTCACCGAGTCATATAAGCTAATACTAAGCTCAACATACTCTTCAAAAGCTACTCAAAATTCAACTACTACTTGATAAGAAAAACTTGAGAAAATATATGAGCTGATAGCTCAGTTAGTTGAAGTTCTCAAAATAAGCATATTTTCTAATTTAAACATATTAACTAAAAATCTAATTTGTACTTTTACGCAATTAGAAATTCTAAAAATCTAAGAATACTTTTAAATTTTACCTTCTATAGTTATGAAATAATTATGAAAAAGAAAATGATTTCTCAAGCTGTATATTAGGTAATGCAGATTGTAAAAACATGGACAAACTAGATAATTTTGACATCATTAGGATGGTAACGGGGAGGGCCATTACCATCCCCACCCCGTCGGGGATTTTTGGGGCGGGGGGGCGGGGGCGGGGGCGGGTATAGAAAATCTCCATTTATCTCCCCGTTTATTTAGTTAATTAATTTTAATATTATTTTTTATTTTTTTTTCATACAATTTAAATTTTAAAACATAAAAATAAAATAAAATAAAAACATTCGGGGTCCTCACCATAAACTTATGTCCCAACAAATAATGTCTACATTTTTGAACCGCAAACACAATTGCCATTAGTTTTCTCTCATACACAGATTTGGTGTGGCTTTGAGGGTTGAGGGCATGACTGCAGTATGCTTTTGGGAGTGTTCTTGCATCAGTACGGCTTCAAGACCATACCCAAAAGCATCGATCTCAACTATAAACTGCTTGTTGAAATCGAAAAGTGCCAAGACAGGGACCCACACCATAGCTGCCTTCAATTTGTGAAATGACTCCTCAGCCACCTCGTCCCAATAAAAGTTATCCTTGCACAATCTTTCCGTGAGTGACCATGCTAAATTTCCATAATCTTGTACAAATCTCCAGTAATATCCAGTTAACCAAAGGAATCCCCAAAGTTCCTTAAGGCCTTGGGGGTTGGGCCAATCGCACATTGCTTTAATTTTAGACTAATCAGCTGTTATCCCTTCCTTAGAGATAATGTGCCACAAATATTCAACCTTTGACTACCCAAACTGAAACTTCTTTTTGTTAGCAAACAATTGATGTTCCTCCAAAAGCCCCAACGCACATTTGAGATGTTCACAGTGCTCTTGTAAGGTGCGGCTATAGATTAATATATCGTAGAAGAAAACAACGACGAACCGTCTCAGCGGGGCTTAAAGACTTCATTCATCAGGGACTGAAATATTGTCGGTGTGTTGGTCAGCCCAAAGGGCATGACTAATGTTCTTCATGGGTCCGAAAAGCGGTCTTCGTTATGTCTCCATCCACAACTCGAATCTGGTGGTATCCCACCTTCAAATCCAATTTAGAGAATATCGTTGCCCCATGTAACTCAACTAGTAACTCCTCAATTATCGAAATAGGAAATTTATCCTGCACTGTTACCTGGTTTAAGGCACGGTAATCCACACAAAATGCCAATTCTCATCCTTTTTTAACTAACAACACTGGACTAGAGAAAGGACTAGTGTTCGGTCGAATTATCCCCCTCGCCAACATTTCTTGGACCAACTTTTCATTCTCATTTTTCAATATAAAGGAATATATATATATATATATATATATATATATATATATATATATATATATATATATGGTCTTACGCTTACAAGAGTTGTCCCTAGATGTAAAACAATTGCATGGTCTTTACCTAGGTTGGGTGGTACGGTTCGGGGCTCATCAAATACCCTTTCATAATCTACCAACACTCCTAGTATTATCTACAAGCTCATACCTTGAGACTCATTAAAATCATCCGTGATGCAACCCAGTTCTAGTAGCACCCCTTCCCCATTTTCTCTTAACATCTTAATCATGGACTTTATAGACAACTAGGGTTTTACTCAAACTAGGATTTCCTTGTAATATCACTGTAGTTTTCCCAACCTGGAACTTCATTTTCAATTTTCTCCAATCTACTTGCGTTCCCCCTGACGTTGCCAACCATTTTATGCTAAGGATTACATCTTAACTATCCAACTCTAGAGGCAAGAAGTCTTCCTTAACTCGAATGTGTTGAATTTCCAACACCACACCCTTGCATACTCCCGCACCTTGTACAACCAAACCCGTCTCCATGATGACATCATAAACTAGGGTTGCTGTTCTATACAACTCCAATTTTTGAACCAGCTCCGATGAGATAAAATTATGGAAGGCCCACAATCGATCAAAAGAACCACCTCTTATCCCAAAATCCTATCTCTCACATTTATGGTTCATGGCGGGGTTAGCTCCACCATAGAGTTTAAAGATAACTCGACCACCCTCCCGCTGCATTATCCTCTCCTTTAGCTCCTTCTTCATCACCGATCTCCGCAACCTCTCACTCTTCTCATTCTTGGACCAATAACATTTGCAACTCCTTGTTTTTGCACCAGTAACCCACTGTGTACTTCTCGTCACAACGAAAGCAAAGATTAATTTTCTTTTCATTCAAAATTTAGCCTTGCTCAATCTTTTTAAGTGGGGTTTGATGATTTCCTAGTGGGATAAATTCTAGGTCCAATATAATTTGGGAATTTGGGTATTATGGGTGGTCAGGATAAAGAGATTGGGTGGGGTGGGGATAATTAGGAAGTTTCTATTTGGTTGGGCTGGATCCGCCAAAAGAATTTTATAGAGCCAAGTTTTTGTCCTCTATTCTTTGGGTTGTTTCCATGATTTAGCCCAATCCTTTGGGATTCATTAAACGGATATTCTGCCCAAATTTCAGGCATCAGCCCATTATTAAAATTACCCTCTATGATGGCTTCAGGCACTTCATCCAATGGCGACGCTAGTGTCTCAAACCTCCGCTAATAATCTAGCACAGAATTCTCTTGCCGGAGAGCCAAGAATTTTTCTCCTTAACATCCTTTTTGTGATGGTCAAAATCTCTTCAACATCCTCACTTTCAATTCCTCCCAATTGTAGCTTCCGTCTATTTTCTCCCACTAGAACCAAGCAAGGGCTTCCCCTTCCAAACACACCACTGTTGCTTACATTCCTTCTTCCTTCACCATTTGATTGACGGCGAAGTACCTCTCTCCTTTGGAAATCTACCCGTCTGGATCCACCCGTTTGAACTCCGGCATTTCCAACCACCGGTTCCGATAGTCGGAACACCAACCTCCTTCCGAGCCTCATTCAATATCTTAGTTCACCGTCTTGATTCCTTGCAGACTCTCTGACGAGACAAGATTTCCAGAATGTTTAGTTCCCTCTTGCTCCTTCTCCATTTCTCCTTTTTTCTTGTTCATCCCATTTGTTAACTATCCAGTTAAAATTTTCCATTACAACTGCCATTTTTCCCTAGAACTCTAATTTCAAAGAATCCATACTCAATTTCACTTCTTGGTGCCATTATTCCATCATTCATTCTATTATTCCCACCTCGTCAGTGAATGTTAGCCCATGATCATGCTCTGATACCAAAATAATAGGTTCGAATGTTTTGTTATATGAATTTTGTAGAATTTCCCACCCTCAAACTAGAAATGAAGAGGAATTTCGCACAACAATTCAAATATATTGCAAAATTTGTAATAACATTATAAAAGCAACTGAGTTGTAATATTTTTGGAATAATCACTATTAGATTACAGTTGATTCAATGTAAAAGACAAGAAAGGAAAAGACAAGATAATAGAGCAATTCGAGAGGCTCTAGAACTATGAATTTAAGGAAATAATATAAGAAAATATGTGAAAGCGAAAATCAACAATTTAGAAAAGAATGATGGTTAAAGCGTTTGGACAAACGAATTCACCTAGTTGTCATCTCTAATTCATCCTCTCAAGATTTGTTCCTAAAGTTGTATTCAGTCGAATTCACGAATTTAACCTA
Source organism: Forsythia suspensa (assembly GCA_023638005.1). NCBI lineage: Eukaryota > Viridiplantae > Streptophyta > Magnoliopsida > Lamiales > Oleaceae > Forsythia > Forsythia suspensa. The sequence continues at coordinate 41,213,134 of CM042674.1, forward strand.
ATTTACCTCTCTCGAGTTCAAATAAGGCCTTATAAGAATTCAATTTAGACCGCAGCAATAATAAAAGTGTATCTCTACTATTTATCCAATTGTCGAATTTTACTACGTTGTCTAAATTAATAATTTACTTCTCAATTCATTACAATCCACAAAATCAATGAAATAATGACCAGTTATTTCAAGCATTAAGAAAAGAAGCAAAATCAAATACTTAAACAATTTATAAGTCAAAACTTGAGATTCGATATTAAAGAATTAAACTAGGCTACATCGTTTATCCAAACTATGAATTTAGCTACTCATGATTCTAGATAAAGACAAGATGAATAGTTTTGAATACATAACCGGATCTTGAATGAAAGAGAAAAAGATGTTGAATATCTTGCACCAAAATATCTTGATCTTCACGTTCCAATCTTCTTAATCTTGGTCGTTCTTCGTTTTTTTCACCATTCTTTTCTCCGTCTTCTCTTATCTTCTCCATAGAATTAACCTCCTCATTTTGACATAGGTTAGGTCTTTATATAGTGTTTTACTAATTTTACAACTCATGTACATGAAAAGATGAAAAAGGCCCTGACTGAAATTAAAAATAAGCCAAAAAACGCCCAGACGTGTGAATATTGCATTGTCGCGGTCGAACCGCAGTTATACCGCGGCAAACACTAAGAATTTGGCCAAAATTTGGTTCCAATCCATATTTACACAGTTGGTCCTCCAAGGTTTGACATGTATTTTATTTTGTCCTCACTTCATATTTTGTCATTTTGTCCTCTTATTTGCATACCAAGTCCTTCAACTTTAGATTTTGTCCTTTTTAGTCCTCTAATTTCTTCTTTCATTTCAATTTAGTCTTCTTTTATTTACAACCCAGATCTTTCAACTTTTGGATATTTTCAAGTTGGTCCCCATATCCAAGTCTTCGTACGCCTTTAATCTTTTTTCGCCTATTTTGCTTTGTTTTTCTCCAATTCCATCTGATCTCAGGTTTTGACCTAAAACAATTAAATCAACACACAATTAAGTAGAAAATAACTTAAGAGTACTTATAATTGTCCAATTTTGATTGTCCAAATAAGTGTAAAATTACACTTATCAAATACCCCCAAACTTGAACATTTGTTCGCCCTCGAACATAACTATTTACTTAAACAATCAAACAAATAATATTAAAATATACTATAATAGATAGCTTGTCGTATTTGTCTCATGTTTTTGAAACAACTCAATCAATTCATAAAAACTTCTAAATTATGCTACCAAAATCAACTTATTTTAGGTTGGTAATATCAATGGTCAGGTTGGTAATATAATTCATATTTCTTTCTCGTGAAGAATACATACTCCCATATTGATATTCAATCTCTCACCCTGATGTTAACTCTAAAGTTGCCCTCACAACACTTATTCTTTTACTGCTCAAAATTTGGTTAGGTCTAGCCAATACAGTTGCTATCTAGATCTGTGATGATTCTCCCTTTATTGAATGCTTTAGCCATCATGCTTCCACTAGGTAAGTTAAACCTACTAGTCATCTAAATTCTCAAGTTATGCGCACAAATGCTCAATCTTGCTTTTGCTTCTTCTTTTTTTCTTTTTTTTTTATATAATTATATATAGATATATATCTTATGTGTAAGACCTCACTCTCTTAAACTTTCTAGATGACCCTTGTAACGAGCTTTAGGTCGATAGCTCCCAGGTCTGATAGATTATAGGACACCAAATTTTGAGAATCCCAACGAGCTTTATCACTCGAGTCAACTAAGCTACGAAGAGAGTATAAGATAATGCAACTGCAATGCCTTTCATTTTTATTTTTTTTTTTTTTTGCAAGATAAACAAGCGGGGATTAGATTCCTAGCATTCGGTCAATACTTAGATTTCACTTAGTAACCAAATACACTCCACACAACTATTACTCAAGCATGGAATCAACACCTATCTAAACAGCTTCTGCACTGGTTTAATCACCTCCAAACTATCCTTTCAATTGGTTAGGTAATTGAGTTGTCAACTGGTGGTCTTGGTTTCACAACTTTAGTTCACTATTGTTTCATTGTATTCTATTTAATATACCAACTAAAGGTAGTGATATTCATAACTATTGTGCTCACACTTAATCATATCTCACATGGATAAGTAGTCTATAAAAACAGCTTAAGTAGCATCACCTAATCATAATTCATGAATTGATAATAGTTTCAAATAATATCATCATAAGCCGGCAAGACTATCCAACATACAAGCACACAATTTTTTTATTTTTTTTTTTTTTTTTTTGCACAACACACACATAACAATAATGAAAATAATAAAGTCTCACCCCAAACTTAAAATCTACATTGTCCTCAATGTGACAAAAGAAAGTAAAATAAATAAAAAAGAGAAGAGTTAACCCGAATCAAAAGGCGTGGAGACAACGTCGGACTTTCAGCTTATCAGTACGCATTGGGATTGGAATGACGATGTGTAGCCTGAAATAAATAAAAATAATTAAATATACCCATTTACTAAAAATCGGGAAACGTGCTCTACTTCCTAATGCAGTCCTAAAATTCTACATGCAATGCAATAAACATTTAAGAGATAGAAAAATAGGTTGCCTCCCATTAAGCGCTCGATTTATAGTCTAGAGTTCGACTTATTGCAAGTATCATTTATGGAGGCTTGAATTGGGCTTTGGAAGTCTTGCATTGTTCACAATTACCAGCTTTGCACTATTTATCCTTTGCTTTCCATATTTTAAATCGGCATTTTTCATCTTTAATTGTTGCAACTAGTCCATATGTATCTGGTTTGCAGTTTTTTTGGCCAATTTTCACCACTTCATCAACTCTAAAACACTCTTTGAGGACGACTGGTCACTCGGGTATAGTGTACAGACTGAATACTGTTCGTTCATCATGTACCTTCAAGATTAGCTCACCTTTTTCAACATCAATAAGGGCTCGACTCGTCGCTAAGAATGGCCATCCCAATATGACTGGCATATTCTGGTCTTCTTCGATATCAAAGATAATAAAGTCAACCGAAAAGAAGAACTTATCCACCTTGATGAGCACGTCATCAACCACACCCCATGGGTACTTGATTGATCTATCAGCAAGCTGTAGAGACACAGTTGTTACTTTAACCTCTCCCAAACCTAATCTCGTGTAGACAAATGGGCAACAAATTTACACTTGCACCTAAATCACATAAAGCATTAAAATTATAAAATTTTTCAATTGTGCAAGGTAATTTAAAACTTCTTGGATCTTTTAACTTCGGAGGCAACTTATTTAGCAGAATAGCTCTACATTCCTCAGTTAAAGTTATTGTATCGTATTCATCTGGTTTTCTCTTCTTGGACAACATTTCCTTCATAAATTTTAAATATAGTGGCATCTGGGCTAACGCTTCAGTGAAAGGAATGTTGATGTGCAGTTTCTTAAAAACTTTAAGAAATTTTTCAAACTGCTTGTCGAGCTTGTACTTCTGCAACCTCTAAAGAAATAGAATTGGTGGCACATAAGCTTTGATAGGGATTGGCGCCCTCACTTTTGACGATTCAACAGATTGTTTTGAAACTTCTTTTGATTTCGCATGTTGTTGTTTAGATTCATCTTCCTCAATTACCAACTGTTTATCATTTTTCTCTAGTCTTTTCACGTGAATTTCTAGTAGTTGTACATTCCTTCTAGTAGTGATTGCATTTACCTGTTCTTTTGGATTTGTCACTGTATTGCTAGGCAAAGTGCCTGATTTCCTATCTGACAATTGCAGGGCTAACTGGCCAATCTGAGTCTCTAATTTTTTGATAGATGCATGTTGATTTTGACTGTTTGTGTCCAGCCGCTCCAATACTTTATCAGTTTTTTGCATATAATGTTGGAATATCTCTCCCAAACTTGGTCCTCTTTCTTGCTGAGTATTGTAGGTATGGCCACTTTGTTGATTCTCAGGCCACCTAAAATTTGGGTGTTGCTTCCAACCCGGATTTTATGTTTGTGAATATGGATTATACTGTTGATGTGTATTATTCTACACAAAATTGACTTGTCCTGGAGAGGCCAATAACATACAATCTGACGTCGAGTGGTTAGCCCCACAGTTTTCGCACATGATGGTTGCTTAGAGTGCATTCACTCTTTGTGTTTGTGTTCTGACCAAGAGCTCCACCTGCTTTGTCAATGCAGCAAGTTGTGCATTCATAGCTGATAGACCGTCAATCTCATGTACACCTGCTACTTTTCTTGAAGTGGTACGATCTGATGAAAACATGGTATGCGTGTTGGCAATCAGCTCATATAGATCCATTGCTTCGTTGACATTTTTATTTGTAATGGACCCGTTTGCAGAGGAGTCTACTGTTGATTTGGATTGAGGAGATAGCCCAGAGTAAAAATATTGAGCTTGTTGGCCCTTTTTAATGCCATGGTTTGGACATTTTCTGAATAACTCCTTGAATTTGTCCCAAGTTTCATGATACCTTTCTCTATCCAGTTGCTGAAAAGTAGAAATTTCTAACTTCATCTTGGCTACTTTAGTCGGTAAAAGTACTTATTGCAGAACTTTCGGCTAAGTCATCCTGGTGGTGATACTAGCATGTGGTTCTCGAGTTCAACCATTCTAGAGCCCCATCCTCAATGTATAAGGAAATAACCAAGTCCGGTGGCATCTTCATTCACTCATTGAAATTGAAAGTTACGGCACATCCATAGGAATCTGGAGAGATAAGTAATCGGGTTTTCATTTGCCTTTCCATATAATCGCAGGTTATTCTTTGAAGAGATTAATCGATCGGCCCTTAATTGAAATTCGTTTCGACCAAAAGCGGATAAACTATACTTGAACGATCAAGAGTGCTGCCGGAGTTAAAAATTGATCCATTGGCATTTTTCCATCTTCATTTTCATCTTCATCTTCATCATAATGTTCTTTGAATTTCTTTGAGTTGCCCATCAAGCTGCTTCTTGTTCAGCTTCTCTTCTTACTTGTGCATATTCCAATTTTTTTGTAGTAAGAAAATAAAGAAGACAAATAAAAAGTATAATAATAATAAAATAAATTAAAATAACAAAATAAATTAAACTAAAACTAATGATTAATCTAAACTAATATAAAATAAGAATAGTCCCCGGCAACGACATCAAAAACTTCTTGTGAAAATAATGTGATTGCAAGTGTATAATATCGCAAACAAGTAATAAAGTGGACCTATTGAGTCTATATTAGAGTTCCCACGAATACTATCTTATTTAGATACTAGTTAAATTAATCTTAATACTAATTTATTTAAAACAATTTGAAATAATTTGATTTGAATATTTAAAGTAGAACTATGAATTTAAGGAAATAATATAAGAACGTATGTGAAAGCGAAATCAACAATTTAGAAAAGAATGATGGTTAAAGCGTTTGGACAAACGAATTCACCTAGTTGTCATCTCTAATTCATCCTCTCAAGATTTGTTCCTAAAGTTGTATTCGACCGAATTCACAAATTTAACCTAATTTACTTTTCTCGAGTTCAAATTATAGTGTATTTGGAAGAACTTTTTTGAAGTTTAAAAGCACTTCCTAAAGAATAAAAGTACTTTTAATTATTTTTATTGTTGTTTTGTTAAAGTCAACAAGCACTTTTTGACTAAAAAAATTTTAAAAAGCTGTTTTAGAAAAGTTCAAATTTTGAGCTTCTCCAAAAAGCTCTAATTGAGTTTTTACGAGAAATTGTAATTAACATTTAATAAACTTAAAATTTAACAAAATTACTATTAATATATCAAAAAAGATATTAATTTATTTACTACATTAATTACTTATATCAAATTGTCACTTCATATACTTATATAAAGTGAAAAAAATATTGGTGTGTTAAATAATATAACACAAATTATACATAATATGCTTTATTTAAATAATTAAATATTGTTTAATCAAATATACTAAAATAATCATGTTATTATAATTAAATTAATATATTAATTTTAATAGTTATTATATGATATAAAAATATATTATTTCTTTTAAAATAATAATATGAGTTATGCAATAATTAATTATTGTTTAGTCATATAATAAAATAATCTTGTTATTATAATTAAATTAATATATTAATAGTTATTATATGATATACAAAATTTTATTTATTTTAAAATAAATACTATGGGATATAAAATAATTAATTATTATTTAATCAAATAAATATAAAGTTTATACAAAAGTACTTTTACAATTATGCAACCAAACACTCAATTTAATATTCACAACAATTTTTGGATTCATCTCCAAACAGTCAACAGCTTTTTAATAAAAGTTCTACTGCTAAAAGCTCTACTATCAAAAGTTCTACTGCTAAAAGTTCTACTCACAACAGTTGTACCAAACGGACTCTTAGTCCTATCTAATTAAGCCAACTTAGGCAATCAGAATGATCCTTAATTAGATGTATTAATTCTCTTAAGAATTCAATTCAGATCGCAAAGCAATAATAAAATTGTATCTCTATCTTTTATCCAATTGCCGGATTTTACTACGTGGTCTAGATTAATAATTTACTTCTCAGTTCAATACAATCCATAAAATCAATGAAATAATGACCAGTTATTTCAAGCATTAAGAAAAGAAGCAAAATCAAATACTTAGACAATTTATAAGTCAAAACTTGAGATTCGAAATTAAAGAATTAAACTAAGCTACATCGTTCATCCAAACTCTGAATTTAGCTACTTATGATTCGGGAAAAAGACAAAATAAATAGTTTTGAATACATAACCAGATCTTAAATGAAAGAGGAAAAGATGTTGAATATCTTGCACCAAGATATCTTGATCTTCACGTTCCAATCTTCTTGATCTTGGTCGTTCTTCGTTTTCTTCGCCGTTCTTTTCTCCGTCTTCTCTTATCTTCTCCAAAGAATTAACCTCCTTATTTTGACTTAGGTTAGGTCTTTATATAGTGTTTTACTAATTTTACAACTCATGTACATGAAAAGACGAAAAAAGCCCTTACTGGAATTAAAAATAAGCAAAAAAATGCCTAGACGCAGCATAAGCAAGATTGCATTGTCGCGATTGAACCCCGGTTTGCAAAACCACGGTCATCTTGTGGCAAACAAGAAGAATTTGGCCAAAATTGGTTCAAATCCATATTTGCACACTTGGTCCTCCAAGGTTTGACAATATATTTTATTTGGTCCTCACTTCATATTTTGTCATTTTGTCCTCTTATTTGCAAACCAAGTCCTTGAATTTTGGATTTTGTCCTCTTTAGTCCTCTAATTTCTTCTTTCATTTCAATTTAGTCTTCTTTTATTTGCAATCCAAGTCCTTCAACTTTTGGATATTTTCAAGTTGGTCTCCATATCCAAGTCTTCGTCACGCCTTTAGTCCTTTTTTCACTGCTTTTGTTTTGTTTTTCTCCAATTTCATCCGATCTTAGGTTTTGACCTAAATCAATTAAATCAACACACAATTAAGTAGAAAATCACTCAAGAGTACTTATAATTGTCCAATTTTGATGGTTCAAATAAGTGTAAAATTACACTTATCACAATTCCATTACTGCCCTTGCCTTGGTCCCCCTTGGTGCGTTTCCTATAGGTGGCTACAATATGGTCTATAAGGTGATAAGAGATTACGTCTTGCCAAGACTTAAGTATCGGTACACTAATTTCTTGGCCGAGGTAGTTTTGTGATTTATAAAAATGTGTTTTCAAATATGAACTCCACAAATTGATTACTTGAAGTAAAGAATAATATAATTAATAAAATGAGATTGACACACTTAATATCTAATAGTCAATTGGGATATAGATGATAAAAGAATTTTATTCACGTTTATCGAATATGTGAGGTCTCAACATACCAAACGACTTCCCGTCACATGGGTTGTCTCAACACACTGCTCCATGTCAATCAAAGACATTTAATATGAATTATTTAATTAGTGAGATAGTGAACAAATTAAAATGTATTTTAATTTATTCTTATCTTGATTGCATCAAGAAAATAATTATATTATTTTCTCATTGTGTACGAACACCTAATGGATCACACACAAAATGATTAGAGTTGGTAGATCGAGTGTACTAATTGCACGTGCCTAGCACGTGCGCGTGCAATTTTTGTGATAAAATATTGTGATGTTGACACTTATAAGTCATTAAATTTAATTTTAAATACGGAAACTAAGGAATGCTACCTCAGTACAGTTAACTTCCATCTACTCTTTTGTATTCTTGATTTGATGTCCGAGTAGTTAATGGAGACGCACCATAAATCTAATGACCATATATTGATTTAAACTTAGAACTTAAGTATTAAATGTCTTCGGCTAGTATGTCTTATACTTTTGTTGGTAACTCTAATCTAACTTGCCTGTTTTCAGTGAATTTAATTCAAAGATACTCAAATGAAATAAAAAAGCTTAATCTTTTCTATATTATCCAAACATACCCTAACTATAGATGACTGAACAATAAACTCACATAAAATGGAATTGACAAAATTATGATGAGAAAAAAATGTTTGCTTTGAAAATGGACATGACGAAATTTATGCCGCTGTCTGCACCTCAAGAATCAGTCGTATGGTCTCGTTTAACTTGCCCAAGTGTACTGGTTAGAAAGTGCGTTGATTGTGCACTGCAAGTGTAAATTTTATGAAACCATGCATCAATAAATGAGTTGATATGATGAATTTTATTTGACCTATACAAAAAAATTAGTATGCTTACAAATTTAGTCTTTGTTATCTTCTTTTCGACAATTTTAGAAGTATTTATCTGTTTTTCGAAAGCATCTGAATTTCGAGCACAAACAAAACAAGTTCTCAATTGCAAACATTGCATCTGTCCTTCAACTTAACATGGAACCAACCATTTGAAATCCAAGTATTTGAAAAGCACACCATGGATGCTGGTGTGCTATTGCAGCTAAAGTTTCAAACCCTAGACTATCTTAAAAAGATAATGATTTTACTCCAGCCTAAATATGAAGTGAGATCATATGAAGTGAGAAATCTCAGATTCCACATTTGTCTTGCATGTAACTTGTACCTTTTATGGTAACTTATAGTGGCAGATCCACGAATTTAGTCTCCGGGGGATGAAATATATAAAAGTCATTATAATAAAATTTATATATAATATAAAAAGTCACTAAAATGATATTATTTATTGAAGTTGTTTTCGACGAGGTTTTGAAATATAAAATTCATGTATGATAGAATAAACATCAATTTTCTAGCAAATTCTCGTTCGACAAGGTAGAACATTACAATAATAAGTATAAGCTAATAAAGAAACAAAATAAATAGGCAAGGCAACAATAATCCTCCATCAATTTATAGCAACTATAAAAAAATATATAATCATCCAAATAAAATGCATATCAGTATTCATATTAACATATTATTTTGTCCATGAATCAACCTTTATCCCAAAGGCCCAAAGCGAAACGTGCTAATAAATAATCAACCATTTGAGCAGATAACAAATTAGAGAGAGAAAAAAAACTATTTAATAAACAAACTTTTGCTTGCCTTTGAAGGCCAAAGTCCAAATCTTCCATAATGTTTCAAAGTAATAAGATTAATTAATTATGTTATGTGTTTGATTTTCAGTGTTTGGTCAATAATATTGTTTGGCCACAATCAGGAATATGCATTGTTGGGTTGTATGTCTAAATAATATAATTTTGCTGTGATGAAATGACAATTTATATTGAATAAAATTGGGATTTGTATTCATTTATTATTTTTGTATTTGTTTAATATTGAGCATGTAAATAAAGTGTCAATGATCATTTGTGATAATATAAGTTGGGTGCTTGCATTGAGAATCATAGTGTGACACAAGTTATATTTTGATTATGAATAAAATTATCCACAACTAATGTATGAGGGTTGACACCTTGTATCTGAAGGTTGCAGTGTTGACTATTTCATCATTCGGGTATGCGATTTGTCCTTATCGCAGAAATAGTTTAATGGTGACACTAGTACACTTGGAGTGTATTGAACGGACCACGTGTCGAATTTAATTATATAGCATGACCATGCGAAGAATTAAATTTCACTTGATGACCTGATATTTCATCTAGATCCCTTGACATAATTGTGTATATCTTTTCGTTAGTTTGATAGTTCTTTGATTCGCCAATGAGTGAGATCAATTTAATTAATCAAATATCTCGGTGAGTTGGGAGTTTAAGAATGAGCGAAGTAGAGAACTCGAATTTGTGTCGAAAAATGTCACCTTGAAAAATGAGTCAAGTGACAACTTAAGTATTTTCTGTTGAACGGTTATAAATCTGAGCTCAGTGTTTAGCAACGGCTAAGGGCTTGTTCGGTAGAGTTTTTTTTGGGAAAAAATAGGTTTTTGGTTACTTTTGACTTTTCAAATTTTTGGTAGTGTAAAAGGATTGAAAACAAAATTCAGAAAGGCAAAAAAATGGGTTTTGGAGAAAATGGATAATTTAACATGCCCTAAATTTTGACATTTGTGAATTAGTTCACAAGGCCGTTGAAGAAAATGTAACTTAAAGTTAGTGAGAATAATTAGAAAGACAAAACAATCATTTATGCTTATACCTAATTATCGGATCTCAGACATGGATGAAATATATATGGTAGGTCATATGAAAGTATTACAGCTTCTGTAATCTTATATATTCCGAGAATACAGTCTCTTGCCTTTCGTGGAAAAAATAAAAGATTAATAATTAGATCGAGGGGTCTAGGGTCGACTAGACAGAATCTAATTATTGGAGCTTGAAAAATATATGTTCGGACAGATTTGTGGTAGCTCTATAAAGTTTTGGGCTTAATCACAGTTACTATGAAAGTTTTGGACTTGATTGTAATTGTGATATAAATTCAGGGATTGCATGTATAATTAAATTAATCCTAAGCTAATTGGACTTGGATACAATTAGGACTCTTGTCATTGTTTGCGATCAAGATACTTGTCGTATTTATATTACATTGCATGTGATGTAAATTCATTCCAATGATTAAGGAAAGAGAAGAGAGAAAAATTCTTAAGTCTTGTTTGACTTGAATTTTATCTTCTTGGTTTTCTCAATTTGTCTAGTCCAGAAATTAGTTTTTGATTCAATTAAAAGGTGACAAGCCAGTGCACCAAATTCATGAATCAAAAAGTAGGAAGTTCGTGAATCAGATTGGGACTAATATTGTTTATCGATTCAGGTATTTAATTAAAATAAACACGTGAACACCTAGCAAAGATCCTGATTTTATTGAATTAAAGAAATTTTTTTCCTAGCTAATTCTCGTGCCAGTTTCCAACAGGCAAAACATCAAATAAAAATGCAAAATAAAATAAATGTTACACAAATGTTAAAAAAACAAAAACGAAAAATGCCTGTGGTTTGGTACTGCCGTACTGGTATAACAGTAGAATTTCAACGAAGAAAATAGAGTTCCAGCTTATTTACAGTTGGGACGGCTGGGTAACAGAGCTAGCAAGGTTGAATAATCTTTTTGCAGCTAATATTGACTGATTGTAGCTTGGATTTTAGAAGAGTGGAAATATATAAAAGACGATTTCTAATTTTTAAGGTTTCATTATTTTTGATTTCATTTGGTTCGTCTTCACGTACAGGGGAGATGACACAATATAGGGTGAAATTCAATTATATAAACTTGGGTTTGAATTGCGTTGATTTCATCTTGTTTGGCTTCAAAGCCATGGAGAAATGAAACACTATAATTGGATCAAAATTAATTAAATAAACTTGTGATAATTTCACAATATGCTACAAAATATAAAATAATTTAAAAAATACTATTTTAACTTTTTTATTCTAAAAATACTGTTTTTTATTTTTGTAATACTTGTTGTTACATTTGTTATGTTTGTTAATAACAAATATAACACATTTATTATAACTAAAAGGGTAATTAGCACAAAACGTCCATACATATTGTAGTTATTGTAAAAAACCTTAATACCCTCTAAATTTTGGCATTTTCACCCTCACCTACTTAATTTCTTGCGCAAAACGTCCTTTCGTCCAAAAAGCTGCCGTTATCTCACTTGACCAACACGACTCGTGATACAACTTAGGGGCAAATTAGTCCATCAACATTTTTTTATTCCCATCTCATGGTTTCCAGTTGAACTAATTAGTCCAGAAACATTTTTTCACTCCCATCTCTTGGTTTTCACTCTCATCTTCTGGTTTCCAGTCCGACTCGTAATACCTCTACGTCGGATTACTGGGCTTATAGTCGAAAATTCTAACTTCAATTCCGGGAAAGGTGGAGGTGGAGGTGGAGGTGTGGAGGTGGATGTGGAGCCTCCAGCACCATACGTGGAGCACTAGAAGGCGGTTGCTATTCAAAATGATGTCATAGGAAAGAATTTAGAGCTCATGCGAACCATCATTATTTTGTTGTGTGAATCACTGATCCTTGCACTTCTGAAAGTGTAGAACCTCTCTATGTACATCGTATAAGCTGCTATCTTTTTGGGAGAGAGAGGAGGGTTGTTGACATCCTTACAAACCACCCATCTTGTAGCAAACAACATGTCATGCTTTAGTATCGGTGGGGACCATAATTGAACATATTATTTCTTCTTTTTTTAATTCATTTATGCATATTTAGGTATTTATTAGTTTGGTGCATATTTTTACAGACAAGTGGAAAAGGAGAACCCATACTTTACCATGTCTAAGGAAGTAAGGTAAGATTGAGGCTGTGTGCTTAGATTGTTTGATGTGAGGATACCTTGTATTATTTAACTGAACTCATACATCCTGTGCATTGTACTAGACCGTATTTGATGGATCTTGGACGCACAAATGGGACCTTCATTAACGTAAGCAATTTATAGAGAATTTTGTATGTGCAATTCAAAGAGGTGCTAGTCATGCTTCTTTACGATTTCTTTGATATTTTCTTTCCCCTTTTGTAGGATGATTGGCTAGAACCACAATGATACTATGAACTTTTTGAATAAGATACTATTAAGTTTGGTAATACTAGGAGTGAGGAAGAGAAGTGGAGTAGAGTGGAGTGATGTCCATGAGTGAATTGTAAAATAATGATAAGTGGAGTAGAGTGGCTATGATTTGTTGCTGTAAATAGTTCAATTTGATGAATTTCTGTAGAGTGGTCATGATTTGTTGCTGAAAATAGCAGTTTGAATTTTTATAGGGATGATTTGTTTGATAAATTTCGATAGAATAGTCATGATTTGATGTTGTAAATAGCAGCTTGAATTTCTGTACGTATGATACTGTATTATAGAAAACAGTATTATAGAAAATAGTATCATTATATTAGTTGTGTCCATGATTTATGCTGTTGTAAATATTAGTTTGATACTGTATTATAGAATAGCAGTTTGATACTGTATTATAGAATAGCAGTTTGATACTGTATTATAGAATAGCAGTTTGATATTGTATTAAGTTGGCCATTAGATTATTTTTTGTGTTGTTAGTCATGTGTGTTTTTTGATATTGTATTATAAAAAAACAGTATCATAACAGAAATGAGCATAGAATTTGCATACGTGCTCAGAATTTTTGTTATAACATGTTTTCGAAAATGGTCTCAATGAGTCGGTCAAAACCAGTCGCTTTAGCACTGCATATGATGAATTTTAGCCATTTGAAGTCGTCTCTTTAGCTTAAAATGACAATCTTTAATTTTTCTTATCAAAACAGTATCATACATACTAAAAACGTATCACAGATAAATATATCTTAATATATTAGTATCATATATGAAAATATCTTAATAAAACAGTATCACATACACAAACTGCAACCAATAAAATAACTGTATTATAAGTTGAAACATTATCATATTAAAACAGTATCAAATATAAAAACATGGTATAAGTATATCATATTACTTTATCAAAATAAAACAGTATCATAGATCTGTTTTACTAGTTGAAGTAATTATATTGTTCTTAAAATGCTCAATTAGTAGTACAAGACCATTGATATAATTTGCATTCAATAACATTATCATAGATTAAAATAGTATCATAAATGTTTTACTAGTTAAAGTAATTATATTATTTTTAAAATGCTCCATTAGTAGTATAAAATCATTGATATTGTTTGCATTCAATAACATTATCATAGATTAAAACAGTATCATATGTTGAAACAGTATCATAATAAAACATTATCAAAGATAAAAGCATAGTGTAAGTGTACTATATCACACTATCTATATAAAACAGTATTATAGATAAAACAGTATCAAATATAAAAGTATTGTATAAATATACCAATGTACATTATCTAGATAAAACAGTATCACAATAAAACAGTATCATTAAATTTGCATTTTTTTACAATTGTAAGGGTATGTTGTTCTTTTAGCTCTAAAATGTGACTTTAATTAAATTAAGTTTTAACCGTATGACTTTAGAATTTATAAGTATCAAAACAGTAACCGACCTTGAATTTACCCATTATATTATATGATATTGGACTTAGGTCTGAGCCTGGGCTGGACTTATTTAAAATATCCATTATGGGCTAAATAGAAAAAAGGGATTTTTTTCATAAATAAGCCACTTTTTGAAAATAATTATAACTTTATCAACTTAACAAATTTATTTCAAAAATACTGTCATAATTAATATTATATTAATTAATAAAATAATGAATTAAAATCAAATGGACTAAGACCACGTAAATCCTCACGTGAATTGTGATTAACTTTGACTCAGATTTGCTTCTTGAGTCCTTGATTATTTTCACAGTAAATCATTCTTTGTGATAATATCTCCACTTTAGTCCTTGTAATTTTCTTTCATTTTAATTTCGTCCTCTTTTATTTACAATCCAAGTCTTTAAATTTTTAAATTTTTGTAAGTTGATCCCCATATTTATAATTTTATGCCAATTTAGTCCTTTATAGTATCACTATTTGATACAGATATTACAAAATGATATTATGTATTAATGTTTGATACAAATGTTACAAATGATATTTTATATAAAAAATATCTGTAATAAATACAAATAAAACTTATGTTCTTTTCAATTACAACATTTGTAACAATCTTTGTTACAAATTGAGATATAAAATATCAGTGATATTCAATTCATGTAACATGTAGAGTTTAAAGGTCTTTGTGGACTTGTTCAAGGCTTTAATGGCGCTCTTTTGCAATATAGCTATTTCAAAGGCTTGGGTAAGAGTTGAGAGTTTTATCATTTTCACTATGGACTTGATCTTACCCTTCATCTATTGGTGAAGATACTAATGTAATATGACTCCGGTAGGTTGGGTAAAGCTAACATGGCTTGGGCTTTAAGATCTTCAAAGTTTTCCATACTCAATCACTCTTCCATATTGCTTAATTTTGCTGAAAGTCTCTACTATTTCCTCCTCGGTGTTCTATGCAAATCTCCTACATAATTCAGAGGACATTAAGCTCCAATCAGCATTAGGGTGAGTAGCCAAAAATCCATGAAATCATACATCAGCTCTCCCTTTAAGGTGCATCTCAACAATTCCCAACCTAATCTCTCCTAGTATTTGATCAATCTGGAAATATTTGTTGGCCTTCCTTATCCATCCCTAGGATTCTCACGCCCAAATGAGGAAAGTCTATCTTGGATAATTTGGCATTCATCCTCATACTAAAACCTCCCCGGCCTATTCTTACATCACCTCAAGTTCTCACAATTACACTTTCCTCAACACAACTGATCCCACTGTTGGGTTCTTCTACTTGCTTGCTCTTATTGACACTCAACTTAGCTTGCATAGCCACAATTGAATCATATTTATCATTCATTTCTTGCATATAATTCTCAATTCTCTCTTGTTTACCATCCAATGTCTTAAGTAAATTATTTGATGATTGAGCCTTACTAGATAAAAGTGCAAAAACAGCGCCCAAGTCACCCACATCTTTGTCTACTCTTTTCCACTATTCTTCGTTGGTTTTTTGCTTGGTTTCCATCTTATTTGCCCTGGATTTACTGCTCTAATACCAATTGTGATGAATGAAGCTCAATCAATAGAAGGGTTGAACTAAAAACTTCACCACATGAACTATTTGAGCTGAGAATCTCAAATTCTAGCTCAATTCAACAATTTAATCATCAAAATAGAAATGGGACGAGAATTAATAAAAGAAGTAAGTTGGATTAAGTGAAGAGAAAAGGAAGGAATTCAGAAATTACAGTTTAATCATCCAAAAATTTGCTTTCTCTCTCCTTTGTAGTGTATATATATAGGGATAATTGCATCAAATGTCTCAACGTTTCAAAAACGTTAGGGATATGCCCCTAACTTAAAAAATAACACCAGACATTCCTAACGTTTGAAGAAATAGGCACCGTAGGTCCCTCTTAACAGTTTCCATCCATTTTCTCCGTTAAATCTCAGAATTAGAGTGCACGCGCTGTATTTCTCCAAAAAAAGCGTGTGAAAATTTCTCTCTCCTTTATTAGGAATGACCAATTAAATCTGAGAATTTGCCTTGTATGTATTTCTCCAAAAAAAGCGTGTGAAAATTTCTCTCTCCTTTATTAGGAATGATGAAGATGAAGATGAAGATGATTAGTTTATAGTGGACTTTTTTGGGGGGAAAGGAGAGAAATTCTCACACGCTTTTTTTGGAGAAATACAGCGTCTGCACTCTAATTTTGAGATTTAATGGAGAAAATGGATGAAAACTGTTATGAGGGACCTACGGTTCATATTTCTTCAAACGTTGTGAATGTTTGGTACTATTTTTTTAGGTTATGAGCATATTCCTAACGTTTTTGAAACGTTGGAGACCTTAGATGTAATTATTCCATATATATATATTTAGTTACAAGAAGACGTGATATCCAATTCAGCAACTTATAAAAATGTAAAGATAATTGAGTAATTAACTAAAAGGTAAAAAGATGTCGTCTCAACTTAGATGAAACGACGCCGTATGGTTACTGTTCTTCTTCTTCAATGAACACTGTCATTTCTCTCCCTCCAACATTTGCATTTCTGATTTTCTGTTACTCCCTCTGCCTCTTCTTTCCCCAAGTGGCTGGTGGCAATGTCTGGTCATAACTGTTGGAAATTGAGACCAATTCTTTTATTGTCCACAAGATTCTTGTTCAGAAAAAAATAACGAAACAGAAAAATATAAAAGATAGAGAGATTTACGGACTGTCAAAAGCTGTCACTATATGAAAAATTGTTACAATCATATAGATTTCACCAACCAAAATCCCCAAGTATCTCAAGAAAAATAATATCTTAAGCTTTACCGCACCCACCAATTTTTACTCTTTGTACAACTCACAAAGAATACAAGAAAAACAACTAGGATGCTAGGCTTACAATTTTTCTCTCAGAAAACCCTTAAGTCACACCTACAAAAGAGAATAAACCACGTTAATTTATAGTTAACGAATGACTTAATTTTCATACAAGTTTAAACTGCCAAGGAGTCCAAGATTTGGAAACTTGTTCAATTTTAGTTGATCTAGATGCCTTCCAAGTTTCGACTACCAAAGTATCCAAGATTAGAAAACTTGTCATTTTAATCAACTTAGAAGTCTTTCCTTTCAACAATTGGTGTATCTTCTAATTTTGGCAAGTTTTGAAAAAATATCCCAACAATAACATCATAACATTCTCCTGAAACAAAATAAACAAAACAAGTTGAAAAATAAAAAATTTGTCAAAAAATCACAGCATAGTTTAATGACGTAATGATTCGTAATTATTGGCACAAATTGAGAAAAAAAAGTTTTGAAGTAAAATAATTTAGTGATTCAAAAATCCTAGTCAACCAAATAAGAAAAAATTGGAAAAAAATTGCTCCTTTATCAAAATAATTAACACAACAAGTTAAAAATCACAAAATATACCATAAAGTTCAAGTATAATATTGAAAAAATAAAACCTAAAAAATATTATTGTCTTCCTCAAACGACATAACAAACTGAAAAGGGGAAAACTCACCATGGTGGGCTCAAGATTGTATCCTCTGGAGCCGGTTGACATTTCTCCGACAAAAATCACAGATTCGAAGGTTGAAGAAAATTTGGGTTTCTATGGAGTTGTGTCGACAAAGACAAAAAATAAAAAATAAAAGATATTTTTGAAAGTGGAAAAGGATAGATCATTTTACTCTTCTTAAAATTGGTCGATGAAAGTCAAGCGTTGCCATATTTGGTCACACACACTTTTGGATGATTACCATCCATCCTTGGACTGCATTGCAAACGTTGAATGGGATGGAGGCGTTAAAAAATATTTGAATGAATCTAAATTATCAAGAAAATTCAAGTGTACGTATTTAAGGGCATGATCGATTTTAATTAAAATTTTGTTAAAATATTGCATTTAAATTAAACAATTAATTTTAACTACACATTTTATGCAAAGTTGATTCTTACATTTTCGAAATCCGAGACAAAATTCAAAAATTAGGCCTCAAAGGAATTATTTATTTATTCTTTTTAAAATAGGCTCCTTCGATTTTGGGCCATTAGCTATCTAATAATAGTTATGGTCCTCAAAGAATGCGGCTTGCTTTGTTTTGTTGGACTTCAAACTTTTGCACAAATATTTCTTTTTTTGGACAACTTCAGAAATCACAAATAATTTTTTTTGGAGAAAATTACACATATAACCTACTTTGGAATAGAAAATGATAACATATACCATTAAATTATATCATTAATTTTTTCATATATACAATTAAATGATAACATAAATTGAATATTGATGGAATGTAAAGAGTCTTGCTATTCTGCATTGTTATCTTAATTAATAACAAAATTATATTATTATCGGATAAAAAATTTATCTCATAAATTTATCCTTTTAAATTTCAAATACGTAGTTCATCATTGCTAATTCTCTGTCTATCGCTTCTTAAGTCACAGTCATCTGTAATATTTATCGACGGCATGTTTGAAGGCTTTTCCGACGCATATTTGATGATGAAAATACCACAATCACTACTGCAAAATAACGAATATCATTTGAATTAAAACTTCACAATAGAGTTCAATATACCGCAACAAAAAAAGTTGAGTACACAAGTTTGCGTGAATGTTTGTGTTAATATCAAATAATCTCAAATGAGCACAATTATATCATATTTTATATCAGAACGTTCATAATGTAACAAAACTTGTTAACAAACACTAAAAAGTTCTCATACATTGAAAAATATACATCAATATTGTGTTGTAATAAGTATGTATATGTTAACAGCGTGAGGTAACTGAAAGTAGTATACGTAACAATTATTGTTTACATACGTCGAAACTAATGTAATAATTTCAGTTAACATACGATGGTTTCACAATCTGTCATAATATCAATTATTGAAAGATATTTTTCACAATAACAAAATCTGCTATAGTGAATAACGAAATTTTAGAAATATGATCTAACAAAACAAAATAATGTCTAAGAATAAAAAAGGTAAATGGGAAACAGGAAATTGCATTGGTTTGTTCAAGAACGGGAACACTATATTTCTTCTTCATCAACTTTGTTTTGGCTTTCTTACCAGACATTTTCTTCATGTTCCATGAGAATTTTTTTTTAGATTACATTTAAAGTTGCAAACTCCAGCAGATGAAAATGATCTTGATCTTTTTATGGAATAGTGATTAGAGAATGCTAGAGTTTCAAATTGATAAATAATAGGAGAAAGGTGCGTGATTTAATCAATCCAGATTTTCAGATGCGATCAAATCTCTAGATAATGGAAAATTTCGGTTATAATAGATGGATTTAAGAAAATTAATTATTATTTAAAATATTGCAATAACATGTATTTATATAAATTTAAGTGTAAATATAGAAAAATTTAATAACTAAAATATATTTCAAAATTTGAAATGGCAAGAGGTACACAATCTAATATTCTCTTCTTTTTTTTTTTAAAAATGGGCCCTCCTTTGGTTTTGGGCCCGAGGCAGTTGCCTCACTCGCCTCGGCCCCAACACTGGGCCTGATTTTATGTGAACCACAATTTTTTACAACTTTTCAACTACTTATTTTATCAAATTTTATAAAAAAAATATTATTTTAATCAAAATCAAATAAACAACCAAAATGAATGCTACAAAGGTGATTGTTTCTACTTAAAATAGAGACTATTTGCATTATATACGGCCTTTCTTGGCAAAATAAGCTCCCCACTAAGTGGAGGAGAACTAAACCCATGCATTATATTCGATCAAAAAAAAAAAAAAAAAAAAAAAACCCATGCATTATATTCCCTTAAAAATTGGTTGAAGGTCAACGTTATTCTCATGGATAAAACTTGTTGTACAGAGAAAAAAAAAACTATAGAAAGTTTGACAGGATGACATGGTGAGTGTGTAAAGACTTATTTACCCTTATTAATTTTCCCAATTTCCAACCTTGGCCGTCCAAAGAGAGAGAGGGAGAGAGTCCAAACTTCATGTTTGTTTAAGTTTTTTTTATTTTTATTTTTCAAACTCATTTTCAACTGCATATTTTTTTAGAACCACAAATTTTAACTACACATTTTAAAATTTTTATCAAAAACTTCTAAAAATCTACTTTTAATTAATCTGCTATTTATTTGATTTTATTTACATTATTATGATTTTAATGATTTACTTTACAAAGAAAATTTTGATAACTATATATATAGTTGAAGTTTTTGATATTACACTTATATGATTTGAACTAAGTTAAATATGTTTTTATATATTTATTTATTTTATTTATTTTCTTCAAGTTGATGAAATATATATATTTTAAGTTGTTGCGGTATATACTCAAGTTTGTTAGAGTGATTTTGTCGATCTACTTAAGGTGGTGAAAAACGTACATGCAATTCTAATAAAGTATGTTTCTTATTTTCTTTTGATTTTCCCCCTATAATCAATGATGATAATTTATTAGAATGAAATCTTGGGCACGTTCATATACTTTTACACCCGTTTAAATAATTTATTTAAATTATCAGTGACGAAAAGCATAAGTGCAATCAGAGGTTAATACAAGAAATTAGTTAACATGAGATGAATTTTTTTTTTTGTAACCTACATTTTTAAAGAATAAAAACAAAAGTTTCTTCTCCTGATCGAAACTTAACTTTTTATTTATAAATTCTTAAAAAACAAAAAACAATCTATCAACAATTCAATAATAGGTCAGCAAGACACAACAATCTAATAAAAATTCACAAGATAACAAAATAAGCTGACAACACAACAAAAAAAAACCGACAAGGCAGAACAATATAATAATAAGTATAAACTAATAAGGGAACAAAAATAAATTTAAAATTTGTGAATCTTATAAAATACATGGATTCAACAATAGACCGGCAAAACACAACAATCAAATAAATGGCAGATTAATTGAAAGTAGTTTTTTAAGTGTTTTTTATAAAAGTTAATAAAATGTGTGGTTAAAATTTGTGGGTCTCATAAAATATATAGTTGAAAATAAAATTAAAAAAATAAAAATAAAAAATTTAAACTAGCTAAATAATTTTGAAGAAAAGAGCACAAATGAAACATGCTTTTCAAAATCAAAGCTGGTGACACGTCATCTGTAACTGATTAGGTAAGGCTTGATGTACAACAATCATTACCCGTGCAAGGCGACTTTTATGCACTTATCTTCATTAATAACCCATAAAACCAGGGGCAAGAAATGCGCACAGAACACGGATGTGCGAGTATTTAATCCTCTATTTTGACCAGATATTTGCTATAAACTCAGAGATTTTTGGTGGGCCATTTGTTGACCCTTTCCTTGGATATATGGTTTCTAATATCTATATTATACACCAAAAACATATTGCCCATTAAGCAGAAAACTTCTGAAAAAAGAAAAGGAATGAGTTTTCAAGAAAAGAAAGGGCCAAATTTTGATATAATCTGAGAGAGTGCTTTGTGTTTGAGAAAATGCATCTTCCAAATCCAAAGGGAAGTAATGCTGTAAGAAGGGGCAATGGCCTGGTTGCAGTTTCTATTGACAAGGATAAAGGAAGCCAACATGCACTTAAATGGACCATTGAAAATCTGCTCACCAGAGGCCAAACTGTAATACTCATTCATGTCGTAAACAGGGCATCTGTCACTTCACGTATGTAACTATTGTTCTCCCTCTAAATCATGCGAGAAAGCTTCACATTTATACAATATTTAATTATTTGTTTTCCGGAATTGTGTTTGGTTGATGCCCGAATTTCGAATGGTCCTATATGTGTGAAAAAGGATAGATACAGGATATGTTGCTTGTGGCCTGACTAAGAAAGTTTCCTAATGAATTCAGGGAGGAGGCAATAGATTTTGAAAGCATATATTCATTTGATCATTCTTGCATATGGCAGGCAAGTAGGCATAGCTTGACACATATTCTTGCATATGGCAGGCAAGTAGTTACATGCATATTGCCTGCTTTTATATGCAAGACACATGGGGCAATGCAGCTATTCCTCAATAAATCCATCACCAAGGCAGAACCCAAAAATGATCTTGAGAAAAGTAAAAACTCGAGCAGAATGTTCAAAGCTTCTTAGCTGTGACCTATTTACCCCAAGGCTAGCAATTATTTTGATGAGAATAAGGAGTGTATATTAATTGTTATTGTTTGCTTGGCATGTATTATATTGCAATATCTGTCAATATTATTAGTATAGCAAAATAATCTTCTGAGAGCTCTTGAGCTGTGACAAAATAGACTTGTTTTAATTACTTGTTTTGTCCAACAAACAGTTGCGAACAATTTTGCAATTCACGATCTGAATGGAGCTGCAGGTGTGCACAAGCAAACACTTGACAAACTTACCAAAGAGCTATTCATTACGTTCCATTGCTTTTGTACTAGGAAAGATGTAAGCTGTAATAATGCCATTTTTCATATTTTTTATTTGAATTGTCACCTGACAAGCTTTTTAGTTTAAACAGCACAAGTATCCGAATATCTTTACTCAAAACCTTGTCTCTCTCCATTGTAACTAACAGCAATCATGCACGCAAAATCCTTTTAAACAGATAAAATGCTTTGATGTGATACTGGAGGATACAGACATAGCGAAAGCACTAACAGAGTATGCCGCCCATGCTGCAATTGAGAACCTGGTTCTTGGTGCATCCCGTCATGGCTTTATGAGGTTACTTCAATTTCTTCTATTTCTGTTGAACAGTCCTTGAAGGTCAAATTTATTTTTTCATCAAAAACCTAACACATACACAATTTTCATAAATGGGTGGTGCGAGCCTTAAACTCATGTCAGATGTATGCTTCAATACAATGTTGAATCACATCTAAAAGTTTAAACTGCTAGTGATGGGACGGACTTATTTATTTTAATTGTCTTTAATAATTTCAGCTTCAATTATCCCTGCTGCCTGTGAAGGATATAGATAACTTTACTCCATCACCAACATGAAAGAGGCAATGAATTGAACAATACTGACCAGTTTGACAGAGGAATTAAATTTAGTCATACTAGGACAGAGAAATGTCTGATTAAATTAGAAAATCGAAAACATAAATCAAATTACTCAAGTCCTCTTTAATTTTTTTTTTTTCCCAATTTAATCTCAAGAAAATTTCTCCCACATACTTCAGTGATCTATTTACATCAAGGACTTAAATTAGTAAGCAAGACTGTTGTGCAACAGGAGATTGAAGATGGTAGATGTTCCCACCAGTCTATGCA